>JAFJHL010000354.1:10221250-11672500 GCA_019425775.1 Rafetus swinhoei | reverse complement strand
GTGTGCACATGGCCCACTTGTGTGCACTAGCGTCCTCTGCTGGCTGCAATGGGAACTGCTGGAGTATGTCCCCGTGGGGCTGTGGATACTTTGCTTTGGCTCACCTGGCAGGGTGGGTGGAGGACCTGAGCTGTTCATGGTTGTTGCCATGATGTGGTGGCAGATGTGGTGTGTGGCATATTGACCGCTGTAGCGACGGCAGGAAGGATGGGGACCTAGCCAGGGACTTGGCAGACCCATGTTCAATTCTCTGCATCCCCGAACAATCCCTTTGGGACCTTTCTCAAGCCCCTTTGCTTCTGTTCAAGGGGTTGAACGGCGTTGCCTCGGAGGGGCCAAAGGGCTCAACACACAGGATCCAGTACTATAGCAGTGGGGCCACATCAGCACCAGAGCTAATTCTCACTGGCCCCGTACTTGGGTCACTACCACCGTCCCATGATGCACCGTTTGTGCATCTGGGGGACAGTAAAGGACAAAGGCCATCTGCCTCTGCCATTCGCCCCACAGGTGAGCCTTCCTAGCCGGTCCCTTGGACTTACTGAGCCTCGCTCAAGTCTCTCCAATAACCTGCGGAGAGAGTAGACTGCTCCATAGCTGCATTGTATAGGCAGTTCTCTCTGTAGTCCCCTGGGGAAAACAGAGCTTGTCTCAGAAAGTCTCCCTGTCTTCCTCCTACGCAAAGGAGAGGCTGGGGAGCAACAGGGCTGGGAGTAGATCAAGGGAATATTAAAGAACAGATTATTTGTAGGAAGAGATTGTTTTCCCTCTAGTGTTTCTGTATTGAAAAGACCTCTCCTGCCCTCTAGTGTCTCAGTCCCACCCCTGCTGTTCGGAGACAGAAAGCTACCTGGGGCTTCAGTTAGAAACACATGAAGAAAACACCTTCTTAGTCTGATTTTCTTTCCCCCTGGACTTTCTTTGCGCTTATTCATGTCCAAACAGCTGTGAAAGTTCTGAGCCTCGGTGTGGGCCAGTCACATTGAATCCTGCTGAGAATCAAGGACTCGAGTCTGGTTGCCAACAGGGGACAGCACTCTTTTTGAAGGAGAACACTGGTGTTTATTTTTATTCGTTATTTTTAATTTTTATCAGTTTAATTGTTCACAGTGGTGGGGGCTCAGACAATAATTATTTAAGGCCTGTAAACATTGAGATTCAAACAGCTAAAGCTTTATAACCATTCAAGCACAAGCTGTCAACATCGCATGCCAACCTATACCAAGTGAATAGCCTTAAGGCAAACCTGCTAATAAGTTCTCAAGCAACATTTTACCTACCTACCTGTACATTTCTATTGTTACCCAGGCTTGGTCTGCAGGGGGTCGGACTCAATGACCTCCTGAGGTCTCTTCCAACCCTAGGATTCTGTTTTTTTGTCAGCTTGGATGTGTGGTGAAATCAATGTTTACTGACATTTACCAGTGAAGTGCAATCCCTCTTCCCTCACCGCATTGTGTTGCAAGGGTCAGGATGCAGATATGCTGAGCTGAATGTTTCCCTCCTTTCCTCCTCCTTGGGGTGAGATTCCTGTCAGTGTGTTTCCCTTCGAGCTTTGGGTTACAGTGGTATATTTCTGAGGAATCAAATGCTGCACTTCCCTGAGTGTGGATCCTAAAACCCAGGGCTGCGATGTGCGACTGGTACAGGGAGCAATACCCTATGCCCTTGAGCCATAACAGGGCCACCGTTTCTCAAGGCCCTGGAGCTATAGCTTCAAATCCAGGGGAATAACTATTGGAATCACCTAATTCTAGATTCTTTGCTGATGACTGACACTCAAAGCAATGGTGATAGAGCAAGGGTTCCAAGCAGGGATGTAATAATGTAGTCGATGAACCGACAAGCAAAAGCTTATACGTTAATGCTATAGAGTACATGCATTTCCCTTCTCCCACCCTTGCTAGTAAACTTTTTAGTAGGCTAGCCAGCAGCCCAGCTCAGCCCTGGCTTGCAACAGGTCCAGGACCTACCCCCATTGCAGCTCTGCATTTAAAGTGTATTAGCAGCCAGATGGGCAGGCAGCCCGGCTCAGTTCCAGCTCACGCAGAATCTGGGGGCTTAGACCCAACCTAGTCAGGGGCTACTGCCATCCTGTGCTGCTGTCTCTGTATCAGAGACAGTAGCACAGGGTGACAGGAAGCCGGTCCGTGAGGGGAGCTGGTTTTTAAACTGGCTTCCCTCGTGGACCAACTCCTGCCTGGCAGCCTGCACTGCTGTCTCTGATACAGAGGCAGCAGTGCAGAGCGGTAGAGGGCTCTTCATGGGTGGGGATGGAGTGCACTGGCGCTGGCCCGGCCCCCGGGACTATAGAATAGTCGACTAACCGATAAGAATTTATGAGGTTACTCAACTATTCAATTAACCGATATTTCACATCCCTAGTTTCAAGCCAAGGCTCAGTTTGCAAAGCAAGCAGTGAGAGATCATTTAGTTCCACTTGTGTCTAGAGCAAATCCCCCTGGAATAATTCAAATGAATTAATCAGGGCACTCAGCGGCTATTTTGTCAGTTCTGCCTGTCAGCTGGAGGTGATGCTGCAACCTCCCGCTGCTCCCTGTAGGTTGCTGATATTGCTAGATGGGTCTTCAGGGGTTCATCCCCCCAGCTAAGTCAGTTAATGGATGAATGATGAACCCCTTCCAGGGTTACAACATTCACCTAATGGTTGGTCCTTCCCAGGGGTCGTCAGCTCCATCGCTTAACCTGGCCAGTCCCTGCCTGAGCAGAGTCTCTCCCAGGTCTTTGCCTGGAGAGTTTCTCAGTTTCCTAGCACTTACGCCTGCTGGTTCCAGCCAAGACCTGATCTGCTCAAGCCTGCAGCCCCTTTTATCTCAGCCTGCTGTGCTCTGATTGGCTGATTCCATGTATGGCAGTCCTGGGACCCCACCTTCATGGCTCTTTTCCTGGGTGGAGCATGGTATGACCACGAGGCCTCCAGCAGGGGTCTCCAGGGCTCAGTTCCTAAATTCCTTGTGTGGCCTTGCAGCAGTCTATCAAGGGCTGCGCAGGCACACAGCCATAGGGACCAGGACGGAAGAGAAGAAAGAAAGGGGGCATGCAGGGCTGTGGAGGGCAGAGGCACCCCTCCCCAGAACCTAGACCCAAGCTGCTGCAGCAAGAAAAGGCTGGGCCTACACCTCAACCCCCTCCTTTCCAGCCCCTCCCAGAGCCGACATCCTCAGCCAGAGCTGCCATCCCCACACACTCCAGCCCTCTGCTCCAGCCCTGAGAACCCTCCCACGCGCCAAACCTCTCGGCCCCACCCCGCCATACGCCACTTCCATATTGGTGCACGTAAAAAATCATTCCGCACACTGATGTAAAACGTTAGCGGGAACACTGCCTGGTGCACTCTTCTGATTATTACTGCACTAAAACCGGTACTTTCTAAACAGCGTTGCCCCATTGTTTTGTAGCAAGTCACTCAGGATCAGATGGTGCCTGAGGTATTTAGGTTAGAGATGGGCAAAACCTTTCCGTTGATTTGCCTTAAATGCAGTTTCAGATCAAATTGGGTGAACAGTTTTGACCATTTTTTTCAAAATGTTCAAAAAAGCCAAAAGGCAACATTTAAATTTTTCCATTCAAAATGGCATTTTGTTTCAAAATTTAGCTACATTTATTTAAAAGAGCAGCAAAGAAGGGGGAGAGCACCCTAAAACTAAACTAAAACTACAGAACAACAAAAATTGTTTTCGAGTGAAATAAATTGGTTCTACTGTTAGCAGGGGGTTGGACTTGATGACCTTGTGTGTTCTCTTCCAACCTGTGGTTCTATGATTGTACGTTTCTATAATTTGATTGGGAATATTTTTTTCTGTTTTCAGCAAATAGCCAAAATATTTAAATTTCACGTCAGTCTGAAGCATTTCTCCCTTGGACTTTCTGTTTTGGTCACCCGATCTGAAAATCAGCATCACCTGTCTTCCAACAGAATATTTATATCTCCATCTCATTCTTGTCCTTACATTTTTATCGCCCTACGTACGTGCGGGAGGAAGATTTGACCGATTCAAATGCCGGTAGACCTACTAGGCCATTTAACTCCATCCAAACGTAGCAAGCCGCACCATGGTAGACGATTCCCCTTCTCTCGCATTACGTTGAATTGATTAGATTGTTTTCTCTGCGCTTGGCTGCAGCCGTTTATCCTGATGTTCGTAAGCGTGCGGGGAGTCGTTTCCGTGCTTTTCTGGGAAAGGCAGCTAATGAGGTGAAGCTTTATTCAAAGAAGCCCAACAATCCCCAGCCCCCCGAGTAGCTCAGGGCTCTATTTTATGGGGACAGTTCTATGAGAAGAAACCATCATGTCACATCGTGAGCTCTGCCGTTGTGCTACCAGGCAAAGCCCATGGCAGGACGGTGGAGTTTGGTGTCTCGCACAGGGGTCGGCAGCTTTTCAGAAGTGACGTGCCAAGATTTAACTTATTCACTTCTATTTACGGATCTGCACGCCCCCAGACCAGTGCCTGTGGGTGCAAAGCCCCGAAGGGCCCCAAGCCCCCTCCTGCGTCCTGCGTGTGCAGGGTCCTCAGCCCCAGGGCTGCCTCCTCCCACCGCCGCCAGGGATGGCGCAGCCTAACCTGCTTCTGGAAAGGGGGAGGGCGCCGACCTCTCATGCACCACGAGAGCCTGTCCCCCCCCAGCTGGGCCCCGTGCAGCCCAATCTGCAGCCTGCCCCGCAGGAGCAATTGGGGCGGATGCCCCATGGTGGGCAGGACTTTTCCATGCAGGGGCCGGGGCGGCGCTCCTCCATGTGTAGCTCCACGGGCTGCGTGGTGCCAGGGGTGAGTTCACCTCTCCGCCTGCACCCCGGAGCTGGTGCTGCAGCCACAGGGCTGGGCGACATCTGGGAGCTCCAGTGGCAGCGTGGGCTCCCCTGCATGCCACTCAGAATAATTTCTCAGAGGGGTAGCCGTGTTAGTCTGAATCTGAATACTTCGGTTAGTCTATAAGGTGCCACAGGACTCCTCAGAATCATTTGTGTGCCACTTACGGCACGTTGCCGACCCCTGGGCTAGTGCTTAGACCAACGGACTGAACACACGTCCTGGGACCTGTTTGCTTCTCTAGCCCTGACTATTGGGGGCCAATTCACTTAGGGCCAGCTCCTCAAAGACATGGAGGTGCCTAGCTCCCATTGGTGTCAACTGGGATTAGACCAGGGGTGGGCAAGAGGCATCTAGGGGGCCGGATCTAGAGCGGCCCCCCCCATTAAAAATTATTGCCCACCCCTGAATTAGACACTTCAATCCCTTGCCGTTTCCTTACTCTGTTGAAAAGGGAACTGCACGGGTTAATGGATCCTTGTGGAGGGGTGTGAAGAGCAGCCCCCAGAGTTGCTAGACCACATGGGAGTTTACTCTGCTGCAGAGAGGCAGTGCCTAGGCCCGCGGTGTCCAGCCAGTTCTGAAGCAGTAGCACTATAGTGGCTACTGCTATAGCCAACTAGCCTCACTCAACTGGCCAAATAGCCACATGTGGCTAGTGGCCAGCATGTTGGACACCATGGGCCTAGGCTGATGGAACCAAACATCTTGAGCCTCTCGCTAATCACTTTGGCCCGTCTAATTAAAAATAAACATAATTTTTGCTTTGAATTTTTAGCATCTCTAGCACTGCTGGGAAATGCCAGGCTCACTGGCTGGAGGGCAAACTTCTCCTTCTCGGAAGCAGCCCCGCACACTCCCCCCTCAGCGGGCGTAAGGAGAGCTGTGCCTCTCCGGGAGTCATCCCCTCCTTGGCCACTCTGAGATGCGAGCAAGGCAGGCCTCTGAGTGCAATGGGCAGCTGTAGTTTCTCCATTATTGTTATTGATCATTTGTGCTACTGTCGCACCTTGTCACAGACCAGCACCCACTGGCCCAGGTGCTGTACAAACACAGAACAAAGAGGCAGCAAAAACTTGTCCACTGGCAATTGGATTGAGCCCCACCACCCATCTGCAGTCCCTACCAAAGAGCCATCAAAGGATGGCAAAGTTTTGGGTCCTTAATAATCACAGGCAGGTTGGAACAAATGATCCAGCTGTGAAAGGCTCTGCCTCACACTAGGAAGCCCCTGAACCATCTGGGGCTAGGTCTACACTACAGCTTTTTCCGAATTTTTTTTTTTCTGAAGAGGCTTTTCCAAAATTTGGCATTCCATGAAGAAGACAGGGCTTCGGAAAGAGCACGTTTGCACTTCTGCAAAAAAAAGCGGAAGAACAAATGTGTTCCCTGGACGTGGTGGAGTTTTTCCAGGATACCAGAGGTGTAGATGTACCCTGGATGTCTCCCACCCTTCCTTTGGTTATCTGCATATTGAACAAGTGTGACAGCTACAGAGCTGGGCAAATCATTCAAAAAATCCCAGGCAGGCCAAATTGATTCTGAAATGTGTCTGAATTTTCAAATCCATTTTGTGGCTGGTCCAGATTTGCATCTGGGTCTCCCGTACCTCTGATGAGCCCCCTAACCAGTCGGGTGAAAGGTCTCAAAGGTCTGGGAGACGGGGACAGCACCACCTCTACTAGAGGGTTCGCAAAAGGTTGAAATGATCTGTGATGATTCTTCACGCAGCACATAGTCAACCTGTGGAACTCCCTGCCAGAGGATATTGTGAAGACCAAGGCTTTAACAGGGTTCAAAAAGAGGACAGGTCCATCAATGGCTATTAGCCAGAATGGGCAAGGATGGTGTCCCTAGCCTCTGTTTGCCAGAAGCTGAGAGTGGGCAGTAAAGGATGGATTAGTAGGTGGTTGTCTGTTCTGCTCATTCCTGTGGGGCATCTGGCATTGAACACAGTTGGAAGACAGGACACTGGGCTAGATGGATAAGTGCTCTGACCCAGTCTGGCCGTTCTTCTTTGAATAGTTTCTGATTAACTCAAAATTATTTTTTGTGCAATAATATTAGGCATGGAAGGTGTGACATAGTGAGGGTGCTGTCTACTTTTGTGAACCTATGTTCGCTCTGGTGTTGCATTTACCCTTTGTCTTATGGGGTTATATGTGATCTTACTGTCCTATGTTGCTCTGTAGTGACACTGTGTGGGTGTATGTGTGCCTCAGTTTCCCCAGGCCCTGCAGCACTAGCTGCATGAGGAGGGGAAGGCTGGGTGTGACTCACTGGGGAAGTATGTGCAGCCTCTCACCTCCTGAGGCCCAGGTGACAGTGCGTAGCACCTTGGGCCTGAAAGGAGGACCATGGAGGAGGCAGGCCTACCTGGGGCAAGTGAGCAGTGGCTGTGGGGGTGAGGCAGTCTCGGCTGGGTAGGATGAGGAGAGCAGACTGGGAGCAGGACAGGGGGGTTCAGGGCCATGAAACCTTCCCCCCAAGAGGAATAAGGCTGCCTACCCTGGCTCCTGTGCTAACATCAATCCTAAACTACGCTGGGTCTCTGTGAACCAATAAACCTTCCATTCTACCTGCCAGATGAAAGTCTCATCTGGCTGCGGACGGGGATGCAGGGTCGGGGGCTCCCCGACACGCTGTCACAGAAGGGTTCCATTTTAGTCAGGAAATGCTGGTAAACACCAGTTTCACTATGCACATGTAACCCATGCACCAATGCTGCGTCCACACTGCATCCCTCTTGCGGAAGAGGAAGTGCAAATGAAGCGCTCATTAGCAACTTCTCCTACTTCATTTGCATATTCTCTTCTAATGCTTTTTGCGGAAGAGGTTTTTGCACAAAAAAATGCAGTGTAGACGGGTCCATTTTGCGCAAAAAAAACCCATTTGCGCAAGAACCCTTATTCGTGAAAAAATGAGGAAGAACGGCTCGTGCGCAAGAGGGGGGGGTTGTGCAAAAATGAGCCGTCTACACAGCTCCTTTTTGTGCAAAAGCCTCTTGTGCAAAAACGGACCCTAATTAATTATGCAAATTAAGCATGGTACTATTCTACTCTGTGCTTCATGTGCATAAGCTTTTGAGGAAGAAGGGTGCAGTATAGATGTAGCCCTAGTGTGGTTCACTGACCAGTGCAGTGGCACCTAGACCATTTATAGCAACAGGTAAGAGCAAGCAACCAGAGCTAAAAGCCAGCCAGCTTTTAGCTCAAAGGGTAGAGGCTCCTATGCTAAGCTCCAGAGGTGCCAGGTTCAAATCTGCCTGTTGGAGGTTACAAGTGGTCTAGGTAAACTTGTAAACCTCATTTTTTGAGGAATAAGGGATCTTGCACAAAAGGGTTCTTCTCCGAAAAATGGCCCCGTCTACACTGCAGGTTTTTTCACAAAAACCTCTTCCACAAAAAGGATCAGAAGAGAATATGCAAATGAGAGCACAAGGTTTGCTAATGAGCACTTCATTTGCATTTCCTCTTCCACAAAAAACAAACAGTGTAGCCGTACCTTAGGGCTATGTCTACACTGGCGGGTTCTTGCACAAGAGCATCTTGCGCAAGAGCCCTTGCACAAGAACTCTTGCACAAGAACACATCCACACTGCCAAGTGCTTTTGCGCAAGAGCATCCATGGCAGTGTGGACGCTCTCTTGCGCAAGAAAGCTCTGATGGCCATTTTAGCCATAGGGCTTTCTTGCGCAAGAAATTCATGTTGCCTGTCTACACCGCCTTCTTGTGGAAGAGCTCTTGCGCAAGAGGGCTTATTCCTTGTGGGGAGAGGAACAACTCTTCCGGAAGAAGCCCTGTTTTCCGACGCTTTACTGTAATTTACTTGCACAAGAACGCATGTGCAATGTAAACGCTCTGCAAGTTTTTGCACAAGAACAGCCGTTCTTGCGCAAAAAGCCTGCAGTGTAGAAATAGCCTAGGTGTGTGGGTTACCTACGGTGCCTCTGAGTGCTGACACTTGTTGATTCATACATTCATCTGGACAAACCAAGGCTAATACCTCATGTTTGTCAGTCTCACAGGTGAACTTTGGGAATCGTATCTTCAGCGTTCTGTATCCCAGGTATGGAGCCGTTTGCCGTCCAGCCCCTTCCATCTGAAGTACTCTGCCAATTGACTGTAACTTTCGATGAGATAAATGCTCATAATAGAAAGTTTCATATACACTTGTCACTTGAGGACCAGTATCTCTCAGTCGGATACTCTCTACTCCATGTAGGTAGCAACAAGCAGGTCCCACTAACTGCCAGATGGCCTCACTGACACCCATGGGGGTATCCTCAGTCTCCTGAACCCACTGACTAGCAGCCTGGCTCTAAGAGTTGTTAGTTTCAGGAGGGGGGTGTTTCAGAAAAAGATACCGCTTGTTTTTTTGGAAGAGGCTTTTCTGACATTTGGCCCGTTGACACAGAGCCAAATGTCAGAAAAACCTCCTTTTTTGGAAGATCCCTTATTCCTCATAACATAGCCTAAGTCACACTTGCCTGGCCAGCAAGATGGACTTGAGCCACAACAGACTGGTAACTATGCACCATCTGCAGGACCTGTGTGTGTGTCTGTGTGTGTGTGGGCGGGTGGGGGCTTGTCTTTGAGACATATGCTAACTGCTTTTCTACTGTATTCTCAATAAACACTTTCTACTGCATTCCCCTTTAAAAGATCCCAGGTGCTTCTTATTGCATAACAAGGGGAGTGCAGGGTGATACAGTTCTCAATTTGTGGGGCTCCTTCCCGCCATCCTTCCCCGTCACTGACTGGTGCATGAACTGGATAACTCCACAGCAGAGAGCTGAGACAAGAGCAGAGCAGAAAGGCAAGAAGCAGCAGCTTGTGTGCAAGCCCCACCGGGAGAGCTGTTAGTCAAGCAACTAGGGGAAACTGAGTCCCCAGGGAGGCTCCTGATGGTGTGTTAGGGGCTGGGTTCATTGGGGGGGCACTAGTGACGGTTACATGGAACACACCCAAGGCTGAGCTCCCGGGCTCAGTGCACAGTTACACCTGGTTCCTTCAACCACAAAAAATCAAAGCCATGTGCTCCCCAAAAGGAGAGGGGTGTTAACCCCTAGGCCAGGAGCTGGCCGAGCCCTGCTGTGCGGGATCAGCCCAGCAGCTCTCATGCATCCCTGTCCCATTGCAGGGGAGCACCTGCCTGGCTGCTGCTGTTTTATTTGGTCGGGGTTCTGCTCTGAGTGGCTGGGTCTGTCTTCCCTGGCAGGGGCCCAGCTCTTCCAGATTCTGTAGCCCTGGTGGCTCCCTCTGACCTTCTGCCAGCGCTGAGCCCTTTGATCTCCTGGCGCCGTGGCAATGAGACGGGGATGAAATGTCCCTGCGCTGACAGATGCTGAACACCGCAGGCCTCACCGCTGCAGAAACGGAGCTTCCTTCCCTCCCCTCACACACCCGGTCTTCAGGCATCCTCCCCCTCCCTGCCCTGTCAGGGCCTGCCTCCAGGCTCGGCCTTAGGGCAAGACGGTTGCCTTGGGCCCCACGCTGCCATTGACAGCTTTTTTGGTGTGAGTCAGGCGGCTAATTCAGCCTCACACGAAACGCCACAGGCGCTGAAACCGCCCGATTCCTGTTGAGGGGCGCCTGGCTGTGAATCTCTGCAACACTAGCCACGGTGATTGTCCCAGCCACTTCTGTGCTGCCCAATGGGGGCTGGGCCTGGGGATAAAACCCTGCCGGAGCCCACTCTCCCCACACTCCCTCCTGTCTGCACCTGCAGCCTGGGCCGTGCCTCCCTCCACCTGCTGCTCTTGGCCCTCACCTCCAGCTGCTGCTGCTCGCTGCCCAGCCCTGCTAAGCGGCCCGAGTAAAACTCCCCGGGGCTTGCAGGTGGGTGGAGCTTGGAGGGGAGCTTCCTGGTCCGGCCCCCGCAACAGGATGGAGGAGTGGGGGCAGTTCCTTCCCAGCCCCACTCCCTGCCTGCACCACAGCATCCAACGTCCAGGCCCCGCTGTCAGTGTGCCACCTTGGGCCCTGCAAACTCTTTGGATTCTCACCAGGAGTATCCCAGAGCCCATCATTGTTGTGTCAGATCTCCTGGACAAGAGGCAGCATCTCCCACTCTCTGCTTCCCTGCCTGGTTAGCTTGCGGCCAAGGGGGTTGTTTGTTTGTGTGTGTTTGTGGGCATGTGCGTGTGTGGGTGCTGGGCATATGTGTGAGCAGCAGGATGCGCTTAGCCCATGTGTGCAAAGCCAACAGCAGCTGGCACTCTGCCGACACAGGAGGTTCTCACTGTACCACCGCACCGGGATAGCTTTCTACACCACCAAGCTCTTCTCTGGCTCTGGGGAAGGCCACAAGGGTGGAACATATCCAGAGGTGACCCATCTTGCAAGGTTTGTTAGCATCAGGCATGTTAGCAATAAGAGGGTGATCAGAGAGGATGTAGGGCCCTTACTAGAGGAGGGAGGTAACCTAGCGACAGATGATGTAGGAAAAGCTGAAGTACTCAATGCTTTTTTTGCCTGTCTTCACAGACAAGGTCAACACCCTGACTGCTGCACTAGGCAATGCAGTATGGGAAGGGGATGGGCAGCCCTCGGTGGGGAGAGAACAGGTTAGGCACTATTTAGAAAAGCTAAACATACACAAATCCATGGAGCCAGATTTAATGCATCCGAGGGTGCTGAGGGAGTTGGAAAAAGTCATTGTGGAGCCTTTGGCTATTATCTTTGAAAGTTCATAGAGATCAGGGGAAGTCCTGGATGATTGGAAAAAGGCAAATGTAGTGCCCATCTTTAAAACAGGGAAGAAGGACAAACCAGGGAACTACAGACCAGTGACCCTCACCTCAGTCCCTGGAAAAATCATGGAAGGGATCCTCAAGGAATCCATTTTGAAGCACTTGGAAGAGGGGAAAGTGATCAGGAATAGTCAATATGGATTCACCAAGGGCAAGTCCTGCCTGACCAATCTGATTAGCTTCTATGATGAGGTAACTGGCTCTGTGGATATGGGAAAATCAGTGGATGTGATATACCTTGACTTTAGCAAAGCATTTGATACGGTCTCCCACAATATTCTTGCCAGCAAGTTAAGGAAGTATGGATTGGATAAATGGACTGTAAGGTGAATAGAAAGCTGGCTAGACTGTGATCAATGGCTCGATGTCAGGGTGGCCATCGGTTTCAAGCGGGGTGCCCCGAGGATCGGTTCTTGGGCCTGTTTTGTTCAACATCTTTATTAATGACCTGGATGAGGGGATGGATTGTTCCCTCAGCAAGTTCTCAGATGACATTAAGCTAGGGGGAGAGGTAGATATGTTGGAGGGTGGGGATAGGGTCCAGAGTGACCTAGACAGATAAGAGGATTGGGCCAAAAGAAATCTGATGAGGTTCAACAAGGACAAGTGCAGAGTCCTGAACTTGGGACAGAAGAATCCCAAGCATTGTTACAGGCTGGGCACCGACTGGCTAAGCAGCAGTTTGGCAGAAAAGGACCTGGGGATTACAGTGGATGAGAAGCTGAATATGAGTCAACAGGCCCCCTACTATAGAAAGGATGTGGACACATTGGAGAAAGTCCAGCGAAGGGCGACCAAAATGATTAAGGGACCGGAGCACATGACCTATGAGGAGAGATTGAGGGATTTGGGCTTGTTTAGTCTGCAGAAGAGAAGAGTGAGGGGGGATTTGATAGCAGTCTTCAATTGCCTGAAGGGGGGTTCCAAAGAGGACAGAGAGAGGCTGTTCTCAGTGGTGACAGATGACAGAACAAGGAGCAATGGTCTCAAATTGCAGTGAGGAGGTCTAGGTTGGATATGAGGAAAAACTATTTCCCTAGGAGGGAGGTGAAGCACTGGGATGCGTTCCCTAGGGAGGGGGTGGAATCTCCGTTCCTAGAGGTTTTTACGTCCCAGCTCAATGGAGCCCTGCTGGGATGATTGAGTTGGGATTGGCCCTGCTTTGGGCAGGGGGCTGGACTCAGTGACCTCCTGAGGTCTCTTCCAGTCCTAGGATTCTATGATTCTCAAGTGCAGTGGGCTGGGAACCCCTTGTCAGGCATAGTACAAGGGAGGGATGGTGGGTTACAGGCTGTTGTAAAAAGCCAAACATCCAGTGTCTTGATGAAGTCTGGGCTGGCAGGTGGCACGTGGCTGATGCACCACTCCCAGTGGCACACCAAAAAGGGTCAAAAAACCATCACACAGACAGGCACATGGGAGCTTGACAATTCCCGCCTCATCCTTCCCCATTAAAAACCCAATTTGTTTATTTAGTATGAAAAAGAGCTGGGTATGTTGGGGTGAACCTGGGCCACAGAGGGATTCCCTGGGGGAGCAGTAGCAGCATGCTTACTGTCCAAGCAAGCTAGCCCACACCCCCAGTTCACAGAGGGCAAGGACGTCGCTGGGATGGTTTGCTGGGCATGGGGAAAATCTAGGAGACAAACTAGGAAGGGCATGAAAATCAAACCAGATCCACCCTGGCTTCCTAAGGACAACAAAATAAATATGGCCCCAATGAGATAAACCTAGTAAGTCTCCCAGCTTGGTGCTCAGGGGCAGAGCCGATGGTCACCGCAATCCCCAGATATGACACTGCCATTCTTGGCACATCCTCAGGGTGTCTCGCTCAGCCCCATCTCTTGGGCGGTGCTCTCAGCCTTGGACTGCAGGTTGCACGGCCCCTTTGGTCCCTCCTGCAGCATTGTCAGCCACTGGCGGAAGCCGCTGCCTGTCGGGGCCAGCACCACCTCGTTGAGAATGGCTGCAGCTAGACCTCCAGCAGTTGGGCCCACCCAGAAGACCTGTACAGAGAGCAGAAGCACAGATGTCAATGAGAGTGGGCAAATCTGGGCCCACCTGGGCTGAGTGGCTTGCAGGGGCACTGGAACAGGGGTGGCCAGGGGGCTATGCCCCTCCACTTTTTACTGGCAGTAAGGACTAGCAACTGGGGAAGGGGGGTCAGGAGTTACTTTGTGTGGCTGCTGCCTGAGGCTATCTGAGGCCTGTGCTTAAAGGGGGCCCCCTGGACAGCCAGTTCTCGGCTTTCCCTGCGTGTTTGCCTACCTCGATGAGGGACAGCAAAGCATTTTGTCTCTGCGTGTTCTGGTTGCCCTCACTCGGGACACCACAGCACTCTGCAACATGGAGCCAGAGCTGCCCCTGGGCACTCTGGTGCTTCTCTTGGACGCGTTGCTGCGAGCCTGGCTGCACTTTCTGCAGGCTTTCATCTGGGAGGTCCATCGGGGGGCTGTCAGTATCCAGGAGGCCCTGCGGGAGAGCTTCCACCCTGAGGACCACTATGAGCCTCCCTGGTCTGCCCCACTGGGGGCTTGTGCCTCATTCCTCCCTCACGTCCTTCCACTTACCCTCCTAACCCCCTTCCTGATGTAAAATAAAATACATGTATTTTCATGAACACAAACTCTCTTTATTTAACAAAACTGGGGATGAAACTCTGGTGAGACTGGGGAAAGGAGGTAGGAGAGGGGAAGAGAGGGTGGGAGAGGGGAGGGGAAACCTGGGAGGAGGGAGCTGGAAGGGGGAAGCAAGGGGAAGAAGGGGAAGGGGAAGCTCAGGGCTCAGGGTTGGGGGTCTCGCTGGACCAACTTGATTTTCATGAAAACCTGCTCCTGTGTTCTCATGTGGCCTTTGGCGGCCAGGCTGGCAGCTATCCTGCCATAGACGGCCGCATTCCTCCGTCTAGTGCGGAGATCATGAACATTGGGGACATCCCTCCCAACCTGAATAAGGTCCATGATCTCCACCCTGGACCAGGAAGGCGCCGGCCTTCTCCGGGCCCTGGTAGGCTCCTGGGAGCTGGCAGACTGGTCCTGGGGAGCGGTGGAGGGCTGGCTGCCAGTGGCTTGCTGGCTCATGTTTTGGGGCCACTGGGTCAGGGGGCAGTGACTGCTGGCTCTGGACTGGCAGGCTTGGAGCTGGCACAGGCACTGTGGCCAGAGTCAACCCCTTTAAGGGCTCCGGGGAGAGGGGAGGGAGAGGAGTGTTCTTGGTTGAGGCTGGAGTGGCCACCAGGGCACCCTGGGAAGGCTGGAGTCCCCCTATTTTGATATGTGTCTACACAGCACTTATTTCGAAATAGCTATTTCGAATTTGGTGTTATTCCTCGTGGAATGAGGTTTACCAAATTTGAAATAAGTGCTCCGCTATTTCGAATTAATTTTGAAATAGCGGTTTGGCTGTGTAGACGCTAGTAAAGTTATTTCGAAATAACGGCTGTTATTTCGAAATAACTTTGCTGTGTAGACATACCCTAGCAGAGCTGTGTGAATAACAGAATTTTTGTTTTGCTGTAAATTCCAGCTAGAAGAGAAAATTAAACTTTTTTTTTTTTTTTTTTTTTTGGTCAGATAAAAAAGTAAAAAAACCATTATTTTGGGTCAAAATGAAATGTTCTATTTCACCCAGTGACCAACATTTTGGTTTGATTTTTAAATCTTGATTATTTCATTGAAATGAAACTTTGAAACAAAGTTTTCAAACTTTCAAAATGTCAAAATGAAATCTCGTTTTTTCATTTTGTTGTTTTTTCAGTTAAAACAATTTTGTGAAATGGACACAAATTTGCTAATGGTTTCAGCGTCACTGAATCTGTCTTCTCACCAAAGACATTTCTTTGTATGAAAAATGTCACCCTTCCCCCAAAAGTGCAGGAACGAGGGGAGCTGGGGGCTGCCACAGCCGCTGGCTTGAAGCAGTTTCCATTCTATGCAGGGCTTTCAATATGGTTCAATGGCTCTCAGCACCCCCACTATAAAAGAGTTGTTCCAGCCCCTTTGCCAACTCTAGACCACGGCCAGGCACTTAAAGAATCAGATTGGGGCTCAGAAATTCCAAGAGTGTTGTCTGCCTGGGACTGAATTTACCCATCTCTGTTAGAGGCAGAGACCTAGCAGTGCCTAGGGTTAGTTGCCATTATAAGACCCTTTAATGCAGGGGGGTGGGGAACCTCAGGCCCGGGAGCTACATCCGGCCCCCAGCTTACCTGGATCCAGCCCCCGAGGCTCAGGGTTCCCCCAGCATTAGGAAGCCTGCGCTGGCACTCCAGCCCCCCTGCTGCTGCACCGTGGAGCTGGAGCCCACATAATCTATTAGGTTGGCCCCCTAGGCTCTGGTGTGCGAGGGGAATGTGGGGAGGGTCTTTCTCCTTCTTAGTCAGGGGCCATGTCAGTGAGGGGGTTTTGTTTTATTTTGCTTCTCCCTTGTGTGCGGCCTCCAATTGATTTTTCTGTGGGTCAGTGGCCCAAGACCCAAAAAAGGTTCCCTGCCCCTGTTTTAATGGTTACAGCTGCTTGTGCCTTTGCCCAACATTAACTGTTCGTGCTGACGTCCCCCATGGAGTGAGGCTGCCTCTGGCTGAATTTTGGAGGGAAGTTTCAGCAAAAATGGTTCCGCCCTTTCTAAGAGCAGGAGCAGGGGAAATCACATTGGTTAAAGCCATCCCCAGCACCGCCTCTTTGAGAAGCGCCAGCGCCGCTGTGCTTCGGAGCAGGGGCGTGAGATGGGCACCCTTTAATGTGGAACTGTAGCGCTGCTCCTACAAAGGCCACTGTCGTCCTATGAGCCTCAGCACTGAAAACGAGCACAGCAGCACTTCTTTGCACCCGCTGCAGCGCCAGCCCCCTGGCCTCTACCACTCCAACAGGGGAGAATTGCTCTTGTAGCTGCTTGGGCCAGCCCCTCGAGGAGGTGTAATCACACTCCCGGTCACTGCCGGCTCTGGGAGTTCCTTCCTGCCCCAGCTCACACACAGAACATCCCAGGGCCTTCAGGTCCAGAGTCCAGTGGGGTCAGGATCTGAGACTCTCTGAGAAAAGACAATGAGATGAGCAACAATCGGGTGTTTTGCCTTTTCTTTTCCATTACAAGTTGATTCGCTCTAGGGAGGCATGAATCACCAGGGGAACCCGGACTGGGAGCTTTAATAACCCGCTGCGCGGGAAGCATTTTCTGCTGCCTTCCTAAAGCCCAGTGGGGAAGTGGCCGCGTTGGTCTTAGACGAGGAAGAGGCCAGGCTGCAAAGGCAGAGTTGCCAGCACTGGTCATAAAAACACCAGGCCTTGGCCAAAGCCTCAGCGATGTAATCACAATCCTGGCTGAAACCAGCTGGCATTTCCTCTCCCAGGGTATGTCTACACTAGCCCCCTAGTTCGAACTCGGGAGGCTAATGAGGGTGACTGAAATTGCAAATGAAGCGCGGGATTTAAATATCCTGCGCTTCATTAGCATGTTCCCAGGCGGTCGCCATTTTGGAAATTGACTAGCCCGGAAGAACTGCCCACGTCTACACACGGCAGAGAAGAACGATTCCAAAATAAACCCCTTACTTCGAATTACCAATTAAACTAGGATATTTAAATCCCGCGCTTCATTTGCAATTTTGGTCGCCCTCATTAGCCTCTCTAGTTCGAACTAAGGGGCTAGTGTAGACATACCCCCAGGGAACTAGGGCCTGATTACTTGCTTCTCTGCGCCACGTAGAGCAGGCGTGAGCTATTGCACGAAGTGGAGTGGCATTGGCCTGGAACCAGTGTGAGATCAGAATCAGGCTCTGCTAAAAAGCCAGCTGTGGCTATGCTCGCCAATGGGCCTGATTCTGCCACTCCCTCCCATGGAGCCCACCTCCCGCTGAACGCAATCACATTCTCTTGACTCAGCCATGCGGCAGCAAGCCAGCTTGTGCATCCTCATCAGAATTGGCTGCTAATTCCCTGTCAGTGACCAGCCTGCCATTGAAGGCCAGGGGCTGCGGGTGCAGATATTGCCTTTCAGAACCTTTGTTACAGGGCACGGCAAGGAAAAGACCCAGCTCGACCGCCAAATCCCAGGGGCCTTTCGCAGTTCGGGTCACTAGAAATTACCCATCTGTTTCCTTGTAACCTGGACATGTTCGATCTGACTAATCAATAAACCCAGAGACCCCACAATGCCCTTTGTGCAGTCGCTGGCTGGACAGAACCACACTTGAAGCGCTGCCCCGTTTAAACCAGGCTTGGAAAGAGCTGACTTACCCAGTGGCTTGGCAAATTCAAAAGCAATCAGAGCAGGGCCCAGTGACCGGGCAGGATTCATGCTGCAGCCTGTATAACGGATCTGGAGAGGAAGAGTGACAGAGACACAAGATAATCAGGGAGACTGCTGTGGGTAACAGGAAGTGTCAGAGGCCCAAGTAACAAGAGAATTTCTGCAGACGCTTCAGCACGACTCCACAGAAAAATCAGTCAGGGGCTGCGCACAAATGAGAAGCCAAAAAACCCAAACACCCCATCCCTCACTGACATGGCCCCCAACTGAGAAGGAGACAGACATTCCCCACATTCCCCTCCTACACCAGAGCCTGGGGGGGCCCAGCGTAGTAGATTTTGTGTGCTCCAGTCCTGCAGTGGGACAGCAGGGGGGCTGGAGCACCAGTGCCCGCTTCCCAATGCTGGGGGGGAGGAGGAGGAGCTGAGCCACAGGGGCCAGATCCAGGCAAGCCAGGGGCCACATGGGCCTGAGGTTCCCCACCCCTGCCTTAAGCTATGTCCTGCAATGAAGCACTGGCAGCAGGCCTGTCTGACTGGACTTGTCTGCTGACTTGGGTGCGGGCAGCAGGGCTCAGAATTGCTGCCTGGACCTTCAGGCTCCAGAGGGAGCCAAGCCCTGGGGACCCCTGTGAGCGGGGAGGGTTGCAATTCTACAGGCCCACAGCCCAAGCCCCACAAGGCCAAGCCAAAGCCTCCCAAGAGCGTCCCGCCCAGGGGTGTCCTACCCAACCAGGTCCTGCTGCTAGCGCCAAGTGCCCCAGGTACTCACAGCCACCAGGTGCCCCAGCATGACGGAGAGCCCGATGAGCAGGTGCCCGCCCTTGGAAGGGTCTCTCCTGCTCCCAGAGGTGGCGAGGACGCAGAGGACCAGCTGGAAGGAGACGATCGCCTCTATGCTGAGGGCCTGCGGCAGCGTGACCCCCGGAGCCAGCTGTGCTCAGAACCAGACACAACAACCGCGTTACAGGCGGAGCGGTTCTGCCGGGGCAGGCCCCGGCCTCTGCTGGGCTCTGGGGAGTGGCAGGCGGCCCGTGCAGATGGCTCGGGAGCATTCTCAGCCCAGACTCACCCCCGTTCACAGCACAGCGGGCAGTGCAGGCTGCACATGGCACAGGCAGCTGGTGGTTCCACTGAGCCCAGAGCCCTGGCAGCGGTGGTGGGATGTGGCTAATTGTCTCTCTCCCCCTTCGAGAGGAGTGAGGGACTGGCACGCAGACCAGCAGGGCACATTGCCGCTCGGTGCCTCAGTTTCCCCACCTGTACAAAGGGGATAATGGCACTGGTCTCCTTGCAAGGGGCTTTGTGCTGTGCTGATGGCAAGCCCCAGGTATCAGAGGGCTGGTAGCCTGCACCCATATGTGAACACACATCCACATCCATAACCACACGCCTCCTCACAAGTGTGCCATCCCAGAGACACATTAACCCCTCCCCTCCATATACCCCAGTCCCACACTTGCTGGCCCCATGCTCTGACACACAGGCAGGCCCACTGAGAGGCGTGGGGTGGGGCAAAGGGGGCAGTTGTCCCAGGCCCAGTGATTCACAGGGCAGTGGTGGCGCTGGAGTCCTGCGCCCTTTAAATCACTGCTGGAGCCCATGCCGGGCATGCCTCTGGGTTTACAGGCAGGTTCTGACCCCCATTTGCTAGACAGCTAAGGGGGAACCTCTTATTGCTTGGAAAAGAGACAACCAAGGGGGACATGATAGAGGGTTATAAAATCATGACTGCTGTACAGAAAGTAAATAAGGAAGTGGTTTTTACTCCACAAGAACCAGGGGTCAACAAATGAAATTAAAAGGCAGCAGGTTTAAAACAAGCAAATAGGAGTATTTTTAACCCTGTTGGCCTTCACAACATCCTCTGGCAAGGAGTTCCACAGGTTGATTGAGTTATGTGAAGAAATACTCCCTTTTGCTTGTTTTAAACCTGCTGCCTTTTAATTTCATTTGTTGACCCCTGGTTCTTGTGGAATAAAAAACACTTCCTTATTTACTTCCTCTACAGCAGCCATGATTTTATAACCCTCTATCATGTCCCCCCTTGACTGTCTCTTTTCCAAGCAATAAGAGGTTCCCCCTTAGCTGTCTAGCAAATGGGGGTCAGAACCTACCTGTAAACCCACAGGCAATGCCAATGACTGGCAAAGCTCTGTGTTCACACAGGGTCAGATTGAATGACTACAGTTGCCCCTTCTCCCCTTGGAATCTACAAATAGCCCCATTTGTCTCCCTGGTCCTCAGCCTTTTTCCTACTCTGGCTTAGAACCTTTCCCTCTAGCTTCCTGCTTCCCTCAGCATTATCCCAAGCGCCACACTGACTTGTGGGGGAGGCCAGGCCTACACTACGCTCTTACATCGGTGGAACTCTGTTGCTCAGGAGTGTAACAAACCCACCCCACGGGCAACGCACTTACACCCACCTCGTCCCTAGTACAGACAGCGCTACAGCGAATGGAGCGCTTCTCCCATCAACACAGTTACCACCTCTCGGTGAGGCGGATTGCCTACGCCGGCAGAAGAAGCTCTCCGGTCGGCATCGTAGCATCTTTGAAATGCTCTGGGGGGTGCAGCTGTTTTAAGTGTAGACCTGCCCGCAGATTAAAAATCTTCCTCTTTTCACAGACATGACCAGATGGAACCACCAGAAGTTTCTGGAACATTCCACCACCCTTTTCCACACATGGCTTCATGGGATGGCTCCAAACCAGAGGGACAAAAATGCCTCCCATTAGTGTGACAGGCCTTATCACAAGAGTTATGACTGGGGCTATGTCTACATTGCGGGGGGTTTTCAGGATACTGGAAAAACCCCGCTGCGTCCAGGGAACACGTTTGCTCTTCCACTTTTTTTGCATAAGAACAAACGCGCTGTTTCGGGGAGCTCTGTATTCCTCCTTCCACGAGGCATATGGGCTCCTCCAAAAGAGGAGGCTTTTCTGAAATTTGGCCCAGTGTAGGTGGAAAAAAATCGGAAAAAGCAAAACAAAATGCGGAGCGCATTTTGCATCGCTTTTTCCGAAAAAAAGGGGCAATGCAGACATAGCCTGGAGCTGGAACACCACCCCAGGACAAAGGCATTGCCAGAGCCAGAGACTATCCGCAAGTGCCCCCAGCCCTGTTTCCTCTCCCAGCCACAAGCAGGTGATTCTTCGGAGGAAGGTGCACTGTTCACAGTTTTATTTACCACCACCACCCCCATTTGGTAAAACTGGCATGAATTTGCAAAATGTTTTGATGTTGCTGACTCTGCATTTTTCACCAAAAAAATATTTTGGGCAGCTAAAAAAATGTGTCCAGCTCTATCTTGGCCATGGTCTACACTACAAAATGATTTCAATATAACTACATTGCTGAAGACAGAATCTACATACCTATATGGACCTAATCTCCAGTGTAGACAGCAGGTGGATCACCCACGCTAATGGGAGAAGTTCTCTCCTGCCAGTTTAGAACATCTTCATTAAAAGCGTGACAGCAGGCGCCACTGAAGCCGGGTCCTCTGGAGCTTAGTGCATGAGCCTCTGCCACATGAGCTAAAAACCAACTGGCTCCCAGCTGAGGCTATAGATGAAACTCTTTCTCTCTGTTAAGTCTAGACTTCAGGCTTCTTTCAAAAGAAGCTTTTCCGGAAGAGATCTTCGGAAAAAACTTCTTCTGAAACAGAGCATCCATACTGCCAAAGCGCATTGAAAAAGCAATCTGCTTTTCCGAAAGAGGGTATCCAGACTGAATGGACGCTATCTCACATGTAAGCTGTGATTGCTATGGGTGGAATGGCCACCAGGGTACCTGTGCTTTTTCCTCTTTCCTCTCCTTTCAAAATAACTCCCTCTTCCCCGTCCACTCACGCCTTTTTCCGAAAGAGCTCTTTCGCAAAAAGGCTTCTTCCTCGTAGAAAGAGGTGTGCCAATGCCGGAAAACCCCCTTTGTTCTTTTCATTTTCTTTTGAAAGAATGTGATTGCAGTGTGGACATAAGTGAAGTTTTTTTTGGAAAAACGGCTGTTTTTCAAAAAAACTCTGTCGCATAGGCATACCCTAAGTGCCACTACATGTGGCAGTGGACCACACCCAGAGGGGTTTGCACTTTTTGGGACTTGTCTGCAGCAAAGGCATCCCGGTGTGCGGAGCTCAGTGCAGACTCACATCAGTCACACCCACACTATGCTCTCTCCCCTGGAGACGTTAGATTGTTTCCTTCATCTAAAATTCGTCTCCTCAGGAGCTGAAAGGAACTGGCTGCTCTTTGCGTCTGGAAAGAAACAGCACACTAGAGCAGAGCAAATTATTGATATTTTCGGTTTGGTCACCAAGTCAAAAAATCTGGGGAAAATTGATACATTTTGAACCAAAATTGGATTGTTTCAATTTCTCCCACTATAGAAAAACAAACCAATAACAAGAATTGGTTTCAGACTGGAAAACACCTGAAACAAAATGGAAACAAAGGAAACCCAACTGTGTCTTGTCTAGGTTTTGCATTCTCCTTAGGGAGTTTTGCAGCCTCGGGTTTTGTATTGGTTGGCTGGTCTATAAATCTAGCTCAGTTTCAAAACGAAACTGGGCCATGAAACGCGAAGCCAAAAGGTGCCCCTTAAAAGGATCCGAACAAACTGGTTCCGAGACAAAGTTCAGGCCCCTGCCCGCCTCCAGGCCCGCACACAGCTGATCCTTTCCAACACACAGGGCATCATACAGAGTCACTCCTCTGGGACTGGTTCTGGGCCACATGGCCCATCCCCTGCCATCTTCCCAGGGCCCTGGAGCTCCCCACTTACCTTGTTGATGCCCATCTCCCCTGGGCGTGTTCGGGAGTCAGCCCGTAGAGGAGAGCTGAGGCGGTGAGCCCCCCGAGCAGCTGGGCCATGATGTAGCCCCCGGCCCAGGCTGGCCTCACTTTCCCAGCCACCAGCAAGGAGACGGTCACCGCCGGGTTGAGATGGCCGCCGCTGAGGGGCAACACACAGTAGGACATGAGAGCCACCGAGCTCCCGAAGGCCAGCGACACCTGGAGCAGCTTGGGGGAGGCCAAGCTGCAAGGCGCCTGCGTTCCCACCTCTCCCAGGCGGGGGGGGGCAGCGGCAGCGGGCAGGGCTGAGGACGTGGCCCCACTCGGCGCAGAGCCAGTCTCGGAGGAGTGGTTCTGTGTAGTGATGCCCAAATTCTCTGGCCCAACTGCAGCCTGAGTCCACGGCGCGATGGAGGCCAAGCCGGTGAAGAGAAAGAGCCCAGTGCCCAGAAACTCAGCCAGCAAAGCTTTGAGGAGCCCCACGTCCCACGCCCTGCAGGCCACCCGGGGCAGCTCCATCCTAGACACAGCGAAGGGTCCCAGGGCACAAGTGACGCACTGGGGCTCAGTCCTGTCCCCTTTACATTTATACCATCGCCCCCTCCCTCTCCCCTCCCGGAGCAGGTGCTGCACAGATGTCAGCAGGAGGCGGGGACTGGCTTGCAAAGGTATTGACTTAAGCAGGCTCTCCAGAAACCGGATCCAAAGGGTGCAGGGCCAAGACCAACCTCTGGGGGCCTTGGCCTAGGGCGATACAGCCAGGCAAATTTAGCCTTGCTTGGCGAGGGGCAGAGACTGGGTGAGGGGCATGGCACGGGCGTGGGCCCACACTGCCTCTCTCCTGCAGATGGCATGTCCTGCGGACCAGATGGAGGGGCTGTGTCTGATGCAGGGTTCCCCTCAGCCGGCTCTCATATGGAGAAGGGATGAGCCGGCCTCCAGCACTTGTGTGGGGAAAAGCTCCTTGCAGCCTCCTCCCACTCTGCACAGTGGCAGGGACAATAGTGACCGGCTAGTGCCCAGAGCAGTCTGGGGCCGAGGAGTGCTCCTGGGCAGAGGTTTGCTGGATTCACATGCCCATTGACCTCAGCTGTCTGCAGGCTCCACTGTCCTGCGCAGAAGTCTCGAGCTCGGGATAAACTCGGCTCCCGCTTCCCCTTCTGCCAACCGGATGGAATTCCAAGGAGCTGGCCTCCCTTTGCTCCAGCCCAATGTCCCGTTCCTACGCTGGCACCCAGGGAACAGGAACACCGAGGTGAGGTTGTCCGGCGGGTGGTCTGATCTGCTTTGCTGGCCCCGCTGCATAGAGCAAATACTCTGACACAGCTGGCAAGGGTCCAGCTGCAGTGGGAAAATCCGGGAGGGGCAGAGGCATTTCCAACCCAAACTTGGACTGTGATTGTTTTACACCTTCCCCATCACCGCCCTCTCTCCCTCCCACCTCCCCCCATGTGGCAAGGGGGACCTTTGCCTCCATCCCACACAGGTCTCATGGGCCCCTCTCTCCGTACTGTGTGCTAGGGAAGACATGGAGCTGAGGGAATTCACCCCAGGCACTGATGCCCTGAGGCCATGTGTTGCAGCACATTGAAGCAGCAGGGGCCTCTATCTGCTCAGCTTGGGAGCTGGGGGCCTGTGGGCGGTGACTGACACATCCCAGGCGCCGTTGAGCAATGCTTCATGAAATGGACTAGCGGGGTGTGGTGGAGGGGGGAATCAGTGTGTCAACAGGACCTCATGCATCCAGCAAAGCTCCCTCCCAACTGTGCTGTGGAACTGTGTGCAATGCAGGCTGGGCCCGCAAAGGTCGCCCCAGAACAAAGAAGGTATAGAGAAGAGATCAGATTGGAAATGGAAAAACAGAAACCCAAGCCATGGAAAATCGACAGCATCCTGTCATGTTATTAATCACAGTCTGAGTTGCTGAAATGAACCTGCCAAAAATGCTGACGGCTTCTAATATCCCTCGGTACGTTTTATCTAAAATCTGAAAGGGACAAGTACCCGATCCATTCGCAGGCTGTGCTGTTTGCAGAGAGGGTTAAGGACTTTGGACTCCGTTGCAGGCTCAGAATGTGCAGAGATGGCCAGGCACAGAGATCTTTCTCACCTAGGTACATTTGAGGTACGTGTGTAACCCACACACCTGCTGGTCACTGTCCCATGGAGTGGCACTGAGACCACTTCACAGAGAGAGAATAAGTCTGCTCTACAGCTGTAGCTGACCGCCAGATGGCTTATAGCTCAAGGCAGAGGGGGTTGTGCACAGAGATCCCAGGTTTGGTTCTGTCTCTTGGTGTTACACATACACAATGACATTCACTACACTGGAAGCAGTTTCTGTCCTGCTGAGTCCCATGTAAAATGGCATTTGCTGTGGTGCACTGACAGTGAATAGGAAGCGTCTTTTGGGGCAATATGCCCTTTGCTTTCCACAGGAGAGAACGGATGCTCTATAATCAGACAGTCCAATAACAGTGTTATGAGCAAGAGTTAACCCGTTCAGCAGGACAGAAAGAGGCCTACAGGCCACTTTCCCCCAACACAGCAATACTCTCTCAGGGCAGCTGAACATTGTCCATGCCCACTTTGCAGGCATAGCCATTTCTCCCCCTCTCCTACAGCCAAAGCAAGAATCCAGCTCTGGTATCGGGGCTTGCTTCTTTCCCGGGGTTTGCTGGCAAAGGTCTCTGCCTGGCTGCACAGTGGGCACAGTGCACAGCATGACACCATGTGCCTCACCTGTGATGGGAGGGAGCCCCCTGGAGGTGAGAGACAGAACCCTGCAAATCCTTGGATACCTGCTTTATATCCACGGGTATCCGCATTCACGGATGTGGATGCTGATATCCACGGATCATTCTGCAGATGCAGACACAGATACCAATTCTGTATCCCCGCAGGGCTGTAGTAACAGAGCACTTCATTTCAAGGATTTATTTCAAGGCCTGAAGGGACCACTTGATTATCGAGTCCAACCCCTGCAAAGGGGGCTCCTGGATTTGAATCAGAGACCTCTTGACTGACAGCCAAATGCTTTCCCGCAGGGCCACACACACTCTAGGGTTAACATAATAACAAAGTCTGTGCCTACACTACATGTAGTTATGACAACATAATGTCAAAATAATGTCGAACTGGAGGACTGATGACTCCAACTCCCATAAACTTCATGAGGAGTCAGGGCAGTCGGAGGAAGAGTGCTCTTTCTCAGACTTCCTGCTGTGTAGACAGCGCCAAAAGCTGAAAGCTGCTATTTCGACTTCAGCTACATAATTGACGTCGCTCACCTTGCATAGCTTATTCCAACTTTAGCCCTGCTGTGGAGACGCGCCCTAAACATCCTTATGGTCTGGGCTACGCGTGCCGACTAATGGCACTGGCTGTGGCAGTGGTTTTTGCCTTGCGCACGCTCGGAAACCTCTCCAGAGCAGGCACATTAGTGTTGTGGGCTCCCTGTCCTGTCTCTGGGTAGCCAGACGCTGTCGGTCCAATAGAAATAGCAGAGTGTGTTTGCTCGGTTCAGTTTCTCTGTGACTGCGCAAGGGAGAATTCAAACCCCAGGTCGGAGAACACAGCAGCAATTTCTCACCAGTCTGTAAGCAATCTAGGAGCCCGGTTCTTCCCAGGCCACCTGCTAAACATACGCTCAATAGGAGCTGCCTTCATCTGTAGCCTGCAAAGGGTTACAGCCGGCAGCATTCGGCCCCTGCCATCCAGCAAACAGATTTTGTTCTGCTGTTCCTTGGGCTGACTCTAATGGAAGGCATCTAATTACACCTGGTGGAAGCCAATGTCGTTTGGTTACAGCCACTGAAAGACGATACATTTCTCATTAAACCAGGTCTGTGTGGGAATTGTCTCTGTTTGTTTGCACCAGTTTGACTTCTCATAGAATCATAGAATACTAGGACTGGAAGGGACCTCGAGAGGTCATCGAGTCCAGTCCCGTGCCCTCATGGCAGGACCAAATACTGTCTAGACCATCCCTGACAGACATTTATCTAACCTACTCTTAAATATCTCCAGAGATGGAGATTCCACAACCTCCCTGGGCAATTTATTCCAGTGTTTGACTACCCTGACAGTTAGGAACTTTTTTCTAATGTCTAACCTAAACCACCCTTGCTGCAGTTTAAGCCCATTGCTTCTTGTTCTATCCTCAGAGGCCAAGGTGAACAAGTTTTCTCCCTCCTCCTTATGACACCCTTTTAGATACCTGATTAACTCTGTCTGATCTCCAGTGACTGAGCAGGCCCTAAGGAGCATGGAGGGGAGGGCCATGCAAACACTTCACAGGCCATGTTTCTGATAGAAGGTTCTCTGGGGGTTGTTCCCCATCTCTTGGGGCTAGCAAAGCTCTCTGCTCCTGGCCCCCACAGATTGGTCTAGCTCCATGCAGACCTTGTGAGTATGACTAGAGACCCCATATCCTACAACAGAGCCCCAAAGCTACAGACTGATCTGCTCCCCGGGGGAATCACAGCTCCTGCAGGACGCATCTTGCCTGTTCTATCCCGCTGCCCTCGGCCAAAGGGCTGGGGGACGGGCACGAGGACCACATGGATTAGAGCTCGTCAGGAATTTTCTGGCAAGATGGTTTTCATCAGAAAATGGCAATTTGTCGGAACCAAACCCGTTTGCAAGGAAGGGCAGGCGGGGACCAGTTTCCCTGCTGGAATTTCTTTGTCAAAGGCTTTGGGGTTGTCCAAATGCTCTGCTCGGACATTTTCTGAGTGAAAAGACTCGCTTTTCGATTTGAAACCACTTTTCATTTTGAAATGGCTGGTAAGTCAGGCTAAAAAAAGGTTCCTTTTTGTCAGTGTCGCCATTGAAACCAACTCTTCCAACTGACCCACCCCACTGTTTTTTCTGGGAAATTTTTCACATTTTTGACTTTTCATCAGTGTAGGGACGGGAAAAGGACTTTGAAATCTCACAGACTTTTTCTGGGTGGACAAAATGGTGCCCACCTAGCTCCAGCACTGATCCCTGTCATCAACACTGGGATATCCCTCCCCCTCCTGCCAAAACCCAGGCAGATGCTGTCACTGTGATCAGTCACCCCCTACAATCTAGCCCCTGCTCAGGTCCAGGAGCCCCAGCTAGGCTTCTCCAACACCTGCCCTTCCAGGCACCCTGCCCAGATTCTGGCGACTTCTACACTGTGGAGCTATTTCAGGACACCGGAAGTATCCCAAAATAGCTATTCCACATCTTTAAAGCAGTCCATTATTTTGAAATAGATTTCAAAATAATGGGAGTGCTATTCCGGCATTCCTGTAACCCTCATTTCACGAGGGTTGAGGGACATTTTGCAACAGGGCTTTATCTCGAAATTACCCCGAAATAAGCTACAAAATAAGCAAGTTGCATAACTTATTTCGCAGTAAGGGTACAGTGTAGACACACCCTCTGTGTCCTTTCTACCAGAGTCCCTTAGGGCATGTCTACACAGCAGGGCTAAAGTTGGAATAAGCGACACAACTTCAGCAACATCAATTGCGTAGCTTAAGTCGAAATAGCTTATTTCAGCGTTTGGCACTGTCTGCATAGCAGGAAGTCAAAGGAAGATCACTCTTCCTCCGACTTCGCTTACTCCCTGTGAAATGAGGGTTACAGGAGTCAGAGTAAGAAGTCCTCCAGCTCGACATTACTTCGAAAGAAAGGCTTGTGGTGTGGACGAGCACTATGTTACTCTGAAATAACGCTGCTGTGTAGTGTGCACGTCTCTCTGTGCCAGTCTCTGACCCCTCCCGCCACATAGAATCATAGAATCATAGAACCATAGAGCTGGAAGAGACCTCAGAAGGTCATCAAGTCCAACCCCCTGCTCTAGGCAGGACCAATCCCAACTAGATCAACCCAGCCAGGGCTTGGTCAAGCCGAGACTTAAACACCTCCAGGGATGGAGATTCCACTACTTCCCTAGGTAACCCATTCCAGTGCTCACTACCCTCCTAGTGAAATAGTTTTTCCTAATATCCAACCTGGATCTCTCCCACCACAACTTGAGACCATTGCTCCTTGTTCTGCCATCTGTCACTACTGAGAACAGCCTCTCTCCATCCTCTTTGGAACCTCCCTTCAGGAAGTTGAAGGCTGCTATCAAATCCCCCCTCACTCTTCGCTTCTGCAGACTAAACAGACCCAACTCCCTCAGCCTCTCCTCATAAGTCATATGCTCCAGCCCCCTAATCATTTTGGGGCTGGCATTTCGCAAAGGGGCGGCACGGAGCAGAAAGGTTGGCAGTTTTCTGGCAAGTCAGGCTGCAATAGAACCAGATGCAGCCAAGATGAGTCTCCTGCCAGATGTGGTGCAACCCAGGTTAGTGCCTCCAACCCAGCTCCTGAGACTCAACAGAGAGAAGAGCTACGGACCGAGGTTGCTTCCAAACCCGAGTGCTGAATGTAGCTAGCGTTCTGCAGTGCCTGGTGCTTTCTGTGTGCAGCACCTGGAATTGCCTAACCTGTGTGCAAAGGTCAGCAGCTGCACTCGGCCCTGCGCTGATGCTCCTAAGGTCTCTTCCAAGCCCATGGTTCTGAGAATGCGCACATACCGCTGACTCCTGGCAGCTTTACGCCTCATCTTTCTTGTTTCAGCCCAGACACTTAGGAGATAGTTGAGGCCTTGTGGGTTCTTTCTGCTGAGAGGCGAAATGGTGACCCAGTCAGTTTTGATAGACTCCTGTACACAACGTCCCATTTCCCTGTGCAGAGGAGGAATCAGACAACACAGGGAAGATTCTTCGCTCCAAATTTCAAGCCTCTTTCCCTCTGCCCAAGAAACACTGGCTCGGTTTTCTCTCAAGCGTCATGTTAGCAATGAGCCTCCTGCCATCTCATGGCAAGGAATCAAACCCAGATCCCCCAGGGCCTAGGCTCAATGTTAGCTGACCAGTGCCCCACTTGCTTTCCAGATTCTGGCTGACACACTCACACAGGGGGGCCAAAAGTCACTGCAGGCCCCAGGGCAAGGTGTGTGCGGTGGCAGCTCCATGTCACTGGAAGGGGTGGGGCCAAGGGCAGATAGGGTGGTAATGAGGGCAGTCAGGCCTCAGTGCCACCTGGATTGCAGCTCTCCTCCCCGCCCTCGGAGCCGTGCAGAGCAGCGCTCTGGTGCTCTCCCCGCAATTCAAAGGGGCCCTGGGCTCCAGCTGCCGCCACCGTCACAATAGTGGTGACAGTGGTCAAGAGCTCTGGGCCCCTTTGAATCTCCAGGCCCACGCTTCCCCACCCCACTCTGTGGGAGAACCCCTCCAATTGCATGTCTCAGCTCTTATCCAGCCTTGCCCCGCATTGATGGGTGATTTGGGCAGTGGCTTCTATCAATTCAGCTGGCACTAAGCAAAAGGGGCATTTAGATGCTCCTTCCTTTAGCCTGTGTGGAAGGTGGCTAGCAGGTTGTCAGCTTCAGCAAGCTTGGTGACTGCCCATTGCCCAAAGGGGCACTCCCTGGACGCCAAGCGCTGGGCAGCTCCAGGGGCACAGCCCTGCTGCCAACGGGATCGTGTCTTCCATGGGGCAGGCACCGTCACCTGGCCAGATGCTAAGTGAGCACTTGCCAGAAAAATAGGAAGAGGAGTTTCCCAGTTCCCTTTTGGGGAAGGGGCAGATGTCTGCCTACCTGGCATCAGAGCTGCTGGCACTTAGGCACTGCGGGATAAAAGCTGTGTGTACGGTGAGAACGCGTCTCCACTTGCAAATCACCGCCCAGAGCGGCGCGCCTCTCGCAAAGATGGCTGCCTTTCTGCGGTGACACGTCTGAGTTTCAGCATAAAAAGTCATTGGCAAGCGTAGGAAGAGAATCCCAGGCCCCAGGTAGCCATAGGATGGGTGAGCATTCGTTACCCGCTGCTCGGTGGGTTTGCCATCTCTCTGTGCCCTGCCCACAGAGCATGTACATCTCTTCTGTCCCCAGCTGGCTCTCTAGCTTCCAGTTACAGTGGCCTATGTGCGTAGGCACCGGAAGGAGGGCTGCTGGGGGCTGCCAGGCCCCCGGCTTGAAGCAGTTTCTACTCTCTGCAGGATTTGCAGTTTGGTTCAGTGGCTCTCGGCACCTGCTGTCCGGTCACAGCGCCCCTGCCAGGCATGCAGCTCTGAAGGTTTCCTGCTGCAGTCTCAGGCTTGGACCAAGACAACAGGCCTCCTGCTTGTTCTTCATGGCTGGAGAAACCTGATGACCCCCAGCGAAACCCTCCCTTTGCATCCCCCGGGGCATTCTAAGGAAGGGGTTTCATGCGGGACAAAGCCAGGAGCAGCAGCACTTGGGAAGCAGCCACATTTCCAACAGGCACCCAACGGGGAGGGCTGTGCCCAGCCGGGGTTGAGGTGGCAGCCCCCAGCGCCGCAGGGCTCCCCGTCGCCCGCGGGAGCAGAGTCAGTGCGGGAGAGTTTGGGGAATGGCGCTCACCTGCCACAGTCAGGCACCGGGGGGAATTGTTTGTCATTATTTGTCCAGCTTCAGCCAGAAACGTCCTGCAAAGGCAGAAACCACTGGACGCCCTCCACAGAGAATGGGCTGTGTGAACCGTTAGCGCCGCAGCCAGAGAGGGCCGGCGGGTGTTCGGGGCGATGACCGTACCCCTGGGAATTGGGGCCCGTCTGGGAGTGATTCATGGGAGAAAACAGGAGTGAAATTCACCGGGGAAATCACTAGCGACCAGTTTATCAACGGTGACTTTTACATCCTGCTGACTTTTTACAGCACGTGCAGTTCTGTTGCCTGTCACCAGATGGTGCTGTGCCCTCAGGAAAGGGGCCAGGCACAGCAGCGCTTTCTGTGGGGCTGGGTGTAGTAACCCAGCTCTGCCAGGGTGTGTGGGGCCCGGCCCTCCAGGTCACTGGGTCGGAGAGAGGCCCTGGGTGCTGGCTGGCAGCCCTGCTCCAATTGTCTGTGGGCAACAATTCACATCCGCTGGAGCCAGACGGTCCGGCCCAGGCAGGCTCAGCAGAGAGGCCAGAGCTAAGCAAGGAGGGAGACAGACCAGGAACGGGCAAAGGTGCAGGAGAACCCAGGCCCTCACCGGCCCGACCTGTGGCAGAGGGTGACCCCTGCAGGAGTGTCAATCCAGCACTATTCCTCACATGGGGCACCAGTCCCGCTGGGCACATGCTGCCCAGAACCATACCTGGGCACTAACAGCACAGAGCCAGGAAACAGCAGGGAGCAGGCGAAGGAACTCCAGCAGCCCATGGCTGGGTGCCTAGATGTTACTGTAATACACCTAATAAATAACGTACAGCACCTAGCACAGTGGGGCTCTGGTCCATGACTGGGGGCCTAGGTTTTACCGTAATACTCCTAATAAATATTGTACAGCACCTAGCACAATGGGACCCAGGTGAGTAACGAGGGGCCTAGGTGTTACCATAATACACTTAATAAATAATGTGCAGCACCTTGCATAGTGGGGTTCCTCAGCATTACTGCCTCTCAGATATAAATTTCAATCATGTTAGCAGCTAGTGCTGCATGGACTTGACTTTAAGGAGGAGCAGTGTTCCCCGTGTGCTCACAGGAACTCACTGCTGGGCACCAACGAGCTTCAAACACCTCCACGCCACCTCCTGGTCTGCAGGAGTCCGGCGAGCTGTGCACTCAGAGATCACTCTCCTCCCAAAGCCATACGCCTGGTAACAGTGCACAGAGCTGGCCATGGAGTTGCCATCCAGGGCAACCAGCTGCAGGAGTGTGGGGCCTGGGATCAGTGATTTTCTGGTGCTGGGCAGTGAGAAGAGCAGGGTAAACTTTATCCAGAGGAAATCCTGCACCGAGCACCAGTGACTCGCCCGAGGGGCTGATTTTCAAAGGCTCGGCTTGCACTAGGGTGCCTGGTTCCCAGGTGACTCTGTGGGCCCCCTTTGAAAATCCATCCCAGCAGCTGAATTCTTTTGCGTTGCATAAACAATGAAGCCAGGTGGGGTTTTCTTTCCACTGTCTGCATGAAGAAGGGAGAATTATTTCCTTCCAGGACCGAACAGCACTTGAGATGGTCAGAACGAGAGATTTTCTGGGCATGGAAGAAAGGGTCCAGGGGGCTGTAAAATCTGTCTTTTGTAGAAATGTATAGAATCAGGCTGAGAGCCTACAAACTCTTCCTCCCATTTTCCCTGCTGGCGAGGGGCAGCAACCCTGGAAACCCCGGAGATGAATTTTTAAGCTCACCCAAAGGCTGAGAATGATAGGGACACGCGGTTAGGCCATGCACAAAACCTCAGTGCTGCCTCTGGAGTGATGCCTCTAGAAACCCACATCCAGCCCACATCCATTTCATCGGCTTAGTGACTGCTCGGGTGCTTTCCTTGGCCACACACTGCAGCCAGGCCGGGTCTGGTGGTTCTGCAGCAATCTGCTGCCCACCAAAAGCGGCCACTTCATAAAGGCCTGGCTACGCAGACAGCAGATGGCCGGGCAGGGTTCCCCTGGCTCCATGGGCCAGACTTACACAGATATTTCTGTGCCTGAGGATGCAGCTCGGGCCACGTGGGATTTGCAAAAATGCCCAAAGAGGTTGAAAATCAGTGAAGTTTGGTGCCTAAGGTTCCCTCAAGGGGGGCTCCCTAGCAGAGGCAGGTGCAACGGCAGCAGCGAAGCCATTCCCGGAGGGAGTGCAGCCGCAGATCCAAGCACTGCTGTGAGGCAGGAAAGCAGTAGACAGGTAAATGAAATGAGCCAAGGTCTGAGTGAGTGGGAACAAGCAGCGAAGGCAAGTCCCCAGACAGCTCTTCATCTGTCTGTCTACTCCAGCTCCTTCCCCGCCTCGGCCCGTCTACCCTACGTTTTAATAAGGCCTCTTTAATCCCCAAATGATTCAAAGAAAAACCCCACGAAACGCCCATCTTCATCCTGGCAAACAGTCCTGGCAGGTTCCTCATGTTCTCTGCTGGCAGGTGCCAACCATGCGTTGTGTTCCAGAAATGCCGCTTGCAGCGCCAGTGTTGAGGAGCTGCCTTTGGATGGACGGCAGGGATTCCGCCCCAGTGGGATGGGTCCAGTGCCTCCCACCAGCGTCCAGCTCCTGCTCTCAACCCGGAAGAGGAGCTCGGGGTGATGCAAATGCCTCCCCAATAAAAGCTATTGCCCCGTCCCCTTGTCGCTCTAGCACTCGCGCTGAACGAGTCCTCTGAGAATCAACAGCCTCATTGCACTGGGCGAGGAGTTGAAATGAATGGAAACACGGCGGGTTCAGATACTGAGCCCCTGGGTCAGAGTCCTGAGGAAGACGTGGCCTTCATTTGACCTCGGGTGACAGCTGATCCCGGACACAGCAGTGAGGTTGGCGCCCTCGAGGATATGTCACCGCATCCTGATCACACCCGGGAAGATGGAAGCCGCCCCGTGGCCTGTTCAAGGGGGAATATGCAAACGTCCTGGGGCTGTCTTCAGCCGCGGTCAATGGCCATCGCCGCACTGCCTCATGGGCCCTTTGGCCCAGCCCCTGGCATCCCCTGAGCCCTGTGCCCCAAGGCATTTGTACGGAGCCAGCTCCCCGATCCCAGCTGGGCGGCTGCCATGCTCCGGCGGCCAAAGCTCCATTTGGATCAGGCAGGTGGGGTGGATGGTGGGAAATGAACAAGGCCTTAAAGTGAGCTCCAGTCCTGGGGCTGCCTTGTAGCAACCCCAGGTCCCCCACATTCCCATGTCCACCCCTCCCACGCTGACTTGCTGGGGACCCCTGGCCCACACCACACACCTCAGGCAGCCCAGTGGGAAGGGAGCCTCTGCTGTGGCAGTTTTGTATCAGGCCAGCTGAGGGCACTCCCGGCCTGCCTAACGCCACAGGTGAGGGGCTTATTCCTGCTGGGGGAGGAGGGGCTGAACCAGCATCCCATGTCTCGGCTGAGCTGCGTGCGGCCCCCATCTCTGCAGAACTGGACTTCCAGCGAGCATTTCGCTGTGTTGCACCAGGGCATGGGCCCCAGGCCTGGCCTGGGACTCCATCACGGTAGGCACTGCCCAGACACAGGACGCCCCTGCTCTCCATTAAGACCCGCATCTTGCAAAGTAGCCTCTAGTGGGGGTTTGGGTGCCCGGCTTGGGGCCCCTCTGCCTATGCAGGGCTGTCCCAGCCCCTGGGAACTCAGCAGCGACAGGGGCTCAGAACTAGAGATCCCAGTGGCGTTTCCATCCAAAAACGTCCCTTTGTCAACATCAAAACGTTGCATGGGGACAGCTCAGTTTGCGTGACTTGATCCTGGAGCCCTCCTGGGGGCTTGGGCCATGGCTCTAGGGCTTCCCTCCCACTGGTGATGCAGGGCGAAGGTGGTTCCCCGTGAATCTGCTGCCCTGTGAGGCGTGTACCAGCTGCCCAGAGAGGTTTTGCACTCACACCACCCACTCGGGCTGGGAGCCATCTGCTCAGCACCGGTAGAACTGAAACAGGCCTTTGCTGAGCTTTCCAGAGGCAGGGTCTGAGAGGTCACATTCCCGAGGGCACATCAGAGGCACCTGCAGGAGTCAGAGCACTCTCTGTTGCTCACGAAGAGACGGACTTTTCCGCCCACTCCCCGTGAGCGGCTGAACAGGGAGGCAAGGGGCAGGAAGACATGGACATCCCCACCTCTACGCCTCCCCCGTACACACCCACCTGTGCACATCCCCACCTCTACGTACTGGCCTCCCCCATACACACCCACTCGTGCACATCCCCACCTCTACGCCTCCCCCATACACACCCACCTGTGCACATCCCCACCTCTACACCTCCCCTGTACACACCCACCCGTGCACATCCCCACCTCTACGCACTGGCCTCCCCCATACACACCCACCTGTGCACATCCCCACCTCTACGCCTCCCCCGTACATACCCACCTGTGCACATCCCCACCTCTATGCCTCCCCCGTACACACCCACCTGTGCACGTTCCCACCTCTACGCACAGCCTCCCCCATACACACCCACCTGTGCACATCCCCACCTCTACGCACTGGCCTCCCCCATACACACCCACTCGTGCACATCCCCACCTCTATGCCTCCCCGTACATACCCACCTGTGCACATCCCCACCTCTACGCCTCCCCGTACACACCCACCTGTGCACTTTCCCACCTCTACGCACAGCCTCCCCCATACACACCCACCTGTGCACATCCCCACCTCTACGCACTGGCCTCCCCCGTACACACCCACCTGTGCACTACCCCACCTCTACACACTGGCCTCTCCCTTACACACCCACCTGTGCACATCCCCACCTCTGTGCACTGGCCTCCCCCGTACACACTCACCCATGTACATCCCCATCTCTACACACTGGCTTCTCCCTTACACACCCACCTGTGCACATCCTCACCTCTGCTCACTGGCCTCCCCCTTACACACCCACTTGTGCACATCCCCACCTCTACGCACTGGCCTCCCCCTTACACACCCACCCATGCACATCCCCACCTCTACTCACTGGCCTCCCCCTTACACACCCACTTGTGCACATCCCCACCTCTACGCACTGGCCTCCCTCGTACACACTCACCCATGCACATCCCCACCTCTACTCATTGGCCTCCCCCTTACACACCCACTTGTGCACATCCCCACCTCTACTCACTGGCCTCCCCCTTACACACCCACCTGTGCACATCCCCACCTCTACGCACTGGCCTCCCCCATACACACCCACTCGTGCACATCCCCACCTCTACGCCTCCCCCGTACATACCCACCTGTGCACATCCCCACCTCTACGCCTCCCCGTACACACCCACCTGTGCACTTTCCCACCTCTACGCACAGCCTCCCCCATACACACCCACCTGTGCACTACCCCACCTCTACACACTGGCCTCTCCCTTACACACCCACTTGTGCACATCCCCACCTCTACGCACTGGCCTCCCTCGTACACACTCACCCATGCACATCCCCACCTCTACTCATTGGCCTCCCCCTTACACACCCACTTGTGCACATCCCCACCTCTACGCACTGGCCTCTCCCTTACACACCCACCCGTGCATATCCCCACCTCTACACACTGGCCTCCCCACACACCCACCCATGAACATCCCCACCTCTACTCACTGGCCTCCCCCTTACACACCCACCTGTGCACATCCCCACCTCTATGCACTGGCCTCCCCCGTACACACTCACCCATGCACATCCCCATCTCTACACACTGGCTTCTCCCTTACACACCCACCTGTGCACTACCCCACTTCTGCTCTCACCAGACTCCCCCTTACACACCCACCCATGCACATCCCCCTTTTTTCACACTTCCCAGCCTCTCTGCTATGCACCTTGCACGTGCGCACATCCCCGCACTCACTGGCCTTTCAGACGCTGCCTTCACTTTCCTGCTGGGCAGACCTCCCTGGTGCTGTGTGGCCTGGGAAGCCTGGATGGCGGGGGGGAGGAGGGCTGTAGTAATGCCCAGACCCGCCCCCCTTTGGGATCCTGCCTCTTCCTCCCTCCTTTGGACCCTTGGTTGTTTGTGTATTCACAGGAAAGCTCCCGCCCTCCCCTGGCCCTCTCACCGAGCACTGAGGAGAAAACCCAGTTTCCCTTCGGGGAGATGCACCTAGGCCAGCCCTGCTCCAGCTGCGCCAGGCAAGCAGGCGGCCACCGGGGCGCTGTGCTGCATCCTGCCGGGACGCGGGTCGAATGTTAATGCTCCCGAGTCCCCGGGGCTGCGCTAATGCAGCCGGGAAAGCAGCAGCCACCGGCCTGAGAAAGCCCTTTGCTCCGTCAGCTGCAGGGCGGGATCGCAGCAGGCCAGCCCGGCCGGGAGGTGCCAGGGCCCGGGAACGTTAACGGGGGAGTCTCACAGCGGGGATCATTGGAAAGAGCAATGTAGCCCCGGGGCCCGCAGGGGTCTGCCAGAGGCGGGGCAGCCAGGCGGCGCGGGGAGTCAGGGTGCACTTGTCCTGCCTGCTTGAGGAGGGGCTGGCAAGGAGGGTGAACGTACAATTAATACCCCGATCCCCCCTGATTTCTCCCCAGCGACACAGCAAGACCCCAGATAGCTCCAGTGACCATCGGCACTCAGAGCAGCGAGCAGCTCAGCGCCCCCTTTCCCGGCCACCTCTCAAACACGAGCATGGCCCCCGCATCCGCCAGCGAACTGCAACGTCCGACCCGGCCGGACTGACGCGACAGGGCGGAGAGACGCTGCCCGGCCATGTTCAAAGCGCTGGGCAGGGGGCACTGCTGAGGTCAGCTAGTAACAGCAGGGCTAGCGGAGAGAGCAGAAACCCTGCAGCAGTCAGACGCCAAGGTGAGGGGCACCTCACACTGACAGGTACCCAGCTCCGCCTTCAGGGCAGCAGCAGTTTGCTGCCGAAGGAAACTCAGGGCTTTCCCCCAGGTGTGTCCCTGCATACTGGCGTCACAGGTGCAAGGGCCGGCTAAACCCAGAGGAACCCCGTGCCCTTTGTTAGTTCTGAGCTGTGCTGCCGTACCGCCCCAGTGTGGGAAAGGGGGTTACACCCAATCTGCATCAAGGCCAGCGAGCTGCCAGGCCTGCCCGCAGTGCAGAGGCTGAGAGCAGAGAGCGGAACTGCGGATTTGGGGGCTCTCCTGCCCATTTTTGCTGCCATTCTTTGAACGGGAGCCAAGTGTTACTCACCTTTGTGTTTTAACACTTCCAGGAAGGCGCTGCCTGAGAGCCAGCCGCCCCCACCTGAACCGGCTCATCGGGCCGTGCTGGTGGGAGTAAAGGAAGCAGGCAGAGCTGTGCGTGGCCATTGCCCGGTGGCAGCTGTGAGCCTGGACTGCAGGGCAGTCACGCAGTACCCCCCCCCTCCCCGCGGTGACCCAGGCCAGTCGCTAGCACAGCCGGGCTGCTCTCAGCCCCGGAGGCTGGCTTGGGTCGTGCCCCCGGCACGTTCCTGGGGGAGCTCGGTTTGCGAGCCGGGCCGTAGGAGCCCCCGCCACCGCCTTCAGCCGCAGGCGGCCCTCAGACCCTGCGCGGGGGGGGGGCTGCAGTCAGATACTGGCCATACGTGGCCACCGCTTGGAGCCACGTCGCCTGAGAGCGGCTCAGTGAGCGCGGCCCGGCTCGCCCACGTCCCCCGGCGGCCGCGCTCCCTCTGGAAGCCCTGGCCCTGAGCCGGCGAGGGGCGGCGAAAGCAGCAAGCGCAGCCTTCGGGATCTAGCGGCCCAAGCCCATCGCAGCTCCTGAGCCGCCTGCTGCTCTCAGAGCCCGGGCCTGCTGGGGGGGGGCGCGAAGGGCGCCGGCCGGGGGCCCGCAGCGGCAGCGGCCGGGCGTGCCCGTATGGGAGCACGAGGCGGCGGATTTGCAAGCCGGGGTGCGAGGGACGGAAGGGGCCCGGGGTGTGCGGGGCGGGGGGATCCGGGCGGGAGGGACAGGGCCGTGCCGCCAAACAGCCCCCCGGCAGCGGCGCCCTGAGCGCCTGCCTGCGCCGTAGCACGTGGATGCAGAGGCGGCTCCAGCCCCCTCCAGCACCTTCCAGGGCTTGTGTCTGCTGGGCCCGGCGTGGGGGCCTCCGGCCCCGCATCTTATCTGCCTGCCGGGAGCAGACTTCACGGGGCTCCCTGGGCTGTTTGTCCGGCATGGAACCAGCTCCCCCCCCCGCGGCTGCTGAGCCCAAGGCCCAGAGAGGTTCCCTCTCGCTCCACAGCTGCCCTTCCAGCCTGCCCCAGCAGGTGCTCGGCTCTGTCGCAAGCCCACAGGCAAGCGGGACTGGCAGCTCCCTTGCTAAGTAGCGACCGGTGCCCGTGCTGCGCCCAGTTACAGACGCCCCTCAGGTGGGAGGACTCCCCTCCTGGCCAGGGCTCTGGAGCTTCCCGGCTGGAAACAAGGGCTGCGGTAGCTTGAACAGGAGCTGTCCAGCTGGGCTTACAACAGTTGGGCTTACAGCTCCCCCCCTCCTTTGCGCCCCTTCGCGGAGCATTGGGTCATCACGGGGCACCCTCCTGGGTGGCTGCGTCCCAGGCCATGTCCCAGGCTTGGCCTCGTCCTGAGGATCCTCAAAGCAACTAAATGATTAGGGTTTGGAACGGGTCCATATGAGGAGGTTAAAGCGACTGGGACTTTTCAGTTTAGAAAAGAGGAGACTGAGGGGGGATATGAGCAGGAGTGTGTACAAAATCATGAGTGGTGGAGAGGCGGATAAAGAAAATATTTATTGGGGTTCCCCAAATAGAAGAACTAGGAGGACACCAAAATGAAATTAATGGCAGCAGGTTTAAAACTAATAAAAAGAAAGTTCTTTCCTTCACACAGCGTAGTCAGCATGTGAAACTCTCTTGCCAGAGAGGCTGTGAAGGCTAGGAATATAACAGGAGTTTAAAGAGAAGCTTGGGATAATTTCATGTGGAGGTTAGGTCCATAAAGGCTATAGCCAGGATAAATGTGTCCTTGGCTCTGTTTGACAGAGGCTGAGGGATGGCAGGAGACAAACGCTTGATCATTGTCTTCGTCCACTCCGGGGGCACCTGGTGCTACACTGTCGGCAGACAGGCTACTGGGCTAGATGGACCTTTGGTCTGACCCGGTACGGCCGTTCTTATGTTCTTATGTTCTTATGTCCCGCATGGCCCCATGTGTTGACGTGCCCCTCCCAAGGCAGAGTGACATTCCTGCATGCGCCTGTTTGCCTGGGGTTCCAGCGTGGCCCACGTCCTGTGGGCTGGGAGGGGGCCTCCGCGAGCCCCGATTCTGACTCCTGCCTGCGTCTCACACCGGGCTCTGCTGGGAGCTCGCAGGCGTCAGGGTCAGGGCCTGAGCCCAGGCCTAGGAGAGGCCAGAGAGCTCCCCCAGGGTTTGCAGCAGCTGCTGGAGCCCTGTCTACTGCAAGGCCAGTTAGGCTACATCTACACTGCAGCTCTTTCGCAGTCCATGTAAACCTCACGTGTACGAGGAAGAAGGGATGTGCCGAAAGAGGAGGTTTTTCCAAAATGTGGTGCCGTGTAGATGCGCCACATTTCAGAAAAGCCTCTTCCCACTGTTCTTTGTAGCGTAGACACAGCCTTGCAGCTGATTTGCAAAGCTCAGGATAAACACTGTGTCCTGCCACTTGTGGGGCAGCTCAGCCAATGCTCTGCTTCTCCGGGATGTCAGGGCCACCCAGCCGCCTGTGCTGCAAGCCTTGCCTCCTCCGCCCAGCCAGAGGTCTAGGTGAGGGGTCACAAGGCCATACGGCAGGGGTGGGGAACCTAAGGCCTGGGGGCTGGGTGCAGCCCTCAGCTTGCCTGGATCCAGCCCCTGAGGCTCAGGGCTCCTCCCCCCAGCATTGGGGAGCCCACGCTGGCACTCTGCACACCCCCTGGTGCCCCTGTGTAGGGCTGGAGCACACCAAATCTAGCTTGGTCCCTCCTAGGCCCTGGGGTGGGCAGAGTCTTTCTCCTCCGTCAGGGGCCACATCAGTGAGGGCTTGTTTTTGTTTTTTGCTTCTCACTTGTGTGTGGCCTCCAGCTGATTTTTGTGGGAGTCAGCAGCCCCCGACCCAAAGAAGTTTCCCCACCCCCACCATATGGAAAGGGCCCTGCTCCTGAGTTGGAGGAAGAAACCTTCATAACCAGGAGCAGAGCCGCCAGACAGCTCCGGGGCTTGAGGTCTTGGCGGGCGCGGGCGAGAGGGATGCAGCGTTGGAATATGAGCACGTTAAAACGCATTCCTCTCCTCTTTTGCACATGAAAGAGCCTGAGAAATGTGCCCAAGTGGAGCCAAGATACAAAACTAGCTGCCTGTGTCTTTCCAACTAACGTCCTAAGCCAGGCCTCGTGTTCTATGCGCCCCCCATCTGCCCTGCTGACCACCCGGCTGAGCGCGCTCACTGGCAGAGGCAGCGGCGCTGTGCAGTGCCCTCGGGCACTGACACGCGTCTCCTCCTGCAGCCATTGAAGTGGGTGGGTCACTCAGCCGCGAGGCAGGGCAAGACTGGCTGCACCACGCTGGTGAGCAGGGTTAGAGGCCTAGCCTGGGTGTGCTGGCTCCCTATTCGAGCCCCGGTGTGTATGATGGAGCCGAAGCTACCTATGTGGGAGAGCAAGGCTCAGAACCTCAGGCAGGAAGGGGGCCCTGTGAGATACAACCCTATCCCCAGTGGTTGTACATCTACTCCCTGCTGCCTCCCTCTCCCAGGCGGGTCTGTGCCCTGCCTTGCATGGCTGTGTGGTGAAAGGATCGCCTCACGCCTAGCAGCCTCCCCAGGCATGTTATCAGGGCATGAAGGGCCTCTGAATCCAGCCTCCAGAGCACTTCATACCCCACTCGTCTGTGTCTAGCCTCAGGGATTAGCTAGAGGCTGGTGGCTGGGCTCCTGGGTCTTAGCCATTCCCAGTGTTTCCCTCACACGGAGCCAGACCCACTGTGGCCAAACGCAGGGCAGAAGCCGAGCTGCTGCCCAGAGCTACATGCCCCTCCCAGCGCAGACGCTTTGCCCCGGCATGCTGCCAGAGAGCCCTGCGGACACACTGGGGTTGGTAGGAGCTACCAGCTAGCTCGCAGCACCCGGCGCACTGACAATGCTGGGCCCGCAGTGGCGTGTTGTGTGCAAGCTGCCTCCTCTGCTACGCTCAGAGCTTGTTCCGGGGGAGCTGCAAAGAGTAACCCACCCGGTGGTGGCGTCCGAGACACACTCTCCTCTGAACTGGTGCTGCTGCAGGCCTCGCGGATTAGGAAAGTCCACTGAGCACTTCCCCCCCGCCTCAACTTTGGATGCTTTCCTGTCCTCTGCTGACATAAATACTCCCTGCACCCTCACTTGAGCACTGCATTCCCCTGCACTTCCTGTCCCAAAGTCTTGCGTTGCTGCACACACTTAACAGCTGCTGTGTTTCGCCCCAGAGGTGGCGCATTTGAGAGGCAGCTGCAGTGTCTATCATGCAGGCCTATGTTTGCTAGGTTTGGGCAGTACATTGGGGTGCCCAGGATGGAGGGAGCGAGAGCACTTTCCACGCAAGGTTCTCAGAGGGCTTGAAGCCCTAGTGACCCCCGTGGGCAATGGCTGAGTCCAAAGAGGCCCATTTCATTGACTGGGACACTGAGGCACAGAGAGGCTGCGCCACATGAGGCACGTGATGGTCGGAGAGCCGGGGCTCAGTGCCTGGACTCCAGATGAGGCATTGTCTGGTGTACGCGCCGGGGACCTGGCCCGAGCATGGACTCCACGCAGGGCCACCAGCCTCTGAGAAGGGGGCTACAGTGAGGGAGGGCTGGGGCTGCTGCCGCTGCGTGTCCCGCAGGAGCTAAAGGCCGCTGGAGCAGGCCAGACTAAAGGCCTGTCAGAGCAGTGGCAGGACATGAATCAATTTCCAGCAGCTTATCAGCCTCTGCACTGGCTCGGCCTCTGCTGGCGCAGGGCTGGCTCTGCGCCTCGGCTGAGCTGAGAGGGCTCGGCTCTCCACCCGGCTGCCACCCTTCACTAATCTGCCTGCCCTGGCCGGGAGCCAGGGGCTCAGCTGGACAGTGATGCAGAGACGGGCGGCTCAGGGTCTTATCGCTCCTTCGGCAGCAGGCCAGGGATGCCAAGAGTGTAATTGTCTCTGCCTATCTCCTCTCCACGGCGCAGAGCGCGGGCCGCTTGGCTGGGCCGAGCCAGTATTGGGATCCTGGCTCTGCACGGGCCAGAAGGCCCTGGCTTCTAACCCTTCTCAGTGACTGCAATGGCGGGCGGGGGGGAAGGGGGGGAACAGAGCCGTGTAACGCTGGGCGGGGGGGGTTGTCACACCAGATCCTGTGCCAATGTCCATCCCTTCCTCCTCCTCATGGTGCCGGCTCCAATTGTCCTGGTGCACCTAGGCAGACCCAGGGCTCCCCCTCAGGCAAGAGCAGTAAACCAGCCCGGCCCACACTGGGCACCCTGGAGCTTTGAGGGGGCCCTGAGCTGGGCTCTGGGGCAGCCAGGGCAGAGCTGTAGGAGGCTGGGAGCTAACGTGCAGTCGCAGGCCCCTTTGCCAGCAGCCCTGGGCATGGGGATCTGAGGAAGGGCCCTGACCCACAGATCTCCTGCTGGGGACACTCCCCACAGGGAGAGGAACTGGAGAATGAGCATGAGGAGGAGATGGCACTCGGGCGCTGTGGGTGCAAACAGGTCTCCAGGTGTATCTGTAGCCCCACCTCTTCCTCTGGCCCAGCCACTGCTGCTGCCTCTGTGCCGTGGGCCGCTCGGTGCAGATCACAAAGCGCCTTGTGCGCCGTGGGGGTGAGCGTCGCTGCAGAAGGAGCTGGGCACGCCCTGCCCAGAGAAGGGGCCGCGTCTCTGTTGTCACAGAGCAAGCAGCATCCTTCAGGCACAGCCTGTCCTGACTCCAGTGCGTTGCTTCTCATCACTTCCTCTGGGGATCCTCACTGGGTGCTGAGGGGCTCTAGCAAGGACCTGGCCAGGGCACTCCTCTGTGTGGTGGGTAGCGCAGCATATGGAGTGTAGGCCTGCTTCTGCCACAGACCAGCTGAGTGGCCCCAGTCAAATCACTTTACAGCTATGCCTCAGTTTCCCTCCTTTTGTTACAAAAGAGATTTTATTTGAAGGCTTTTCTGTGACTGCCACCATATGTCAAATACAAAGAGATTGGATCTTCCTGTGAAGAAAATTAAGCATTGCAGCTGATCCGAAAACAAGAAGGTGGGAGTCCAGGTAAAATGTCAACTTTTCACCAAAATATTTTTTTTTTTTTAGCCACTGTGTGTCCCTTTTCGGGCATTCAGATTTTTGACAAAAAGGTGCCATTTTCTTTAAAAAATCAGACACTTTTTAAAAGAAACGTGTTTATTCAAAACCCCCAACTTTCCACCATACACCTTATTGGTGGGGAAATTTCCACCAGAAATGTTTGCCATAAACTAGGGTTACCATATGTGAACTTTCAGAAAAGAGGACACATACCGGCCAGCAACAGCCCCACCCCCTTCTGCAGCCTGTTGCACTGGGCATGCTGGAAGCCTGAGTTTTAGCGTTGGAACCAGAGGTCGGAAGGGTCGGGAGCAAACCCAGCTCACAGGCCAGGGATTCAGATCACCATGCACAATGCATCGTGGGTATGCAAATGAGCACTCCTGGGTATACCTGAGCGCACAGAGGAGCTGGAATCTCCCAGCTGCGACTGTGGCCCCTAGAACACGGCTCAGGGCCAAGCCAGGCAGGGCTCCACGCTTCCCTCGGGCGGGGCGGGCGGGCTGCTCCAAGGTTCTATATAAAAGAATGAGCAGGGCAAAATCCCGGACATCTTTAGATATTTAAAAAACCTGGCCAGCCAGAGATTTAAGGACTGAAAAGGAGGATCTGTCTGGGAAAAACCAGATGTAGGAAAACCCTACATAAACCCAACACGGCTGATGACTAGCGACTAGCATGGCCCCCCCCGAGACGTGTCACCATGGAGAACAAACCACACCTGGGGCATCTCTGCTGAAGACAAAGGGGCCGCACAGGGAGCCCATTTCTCAGGAAGAACCTTATAGCTCGCAATGATGCATCAGAAAGATGAAACCGACGTGGTCACAGATCCCTGGTGAAATGAAGCCATTTGGCCTCGAGTCACTGGGAGACAATGACCATCGGAGGCACTTTCAGCGTAAATCTAGAGTTGGGCAAGAAACAGTTGAGTTGGTTTGGTGATTTCAGTGCCACTCCCAGCACACAAGAGAAAACAAAGGCAGTGGTCCTCAAGGAAGGGACACGGGCACCTCTTGCTGAGCCTCCTGCTCCACTTCCTGCAGTCCCTCCGAGCACCATGCCGCAGCTCTGTGTCTGTATCCTTGTGATGGGACAGCACCATCCACAACATCTCCGACAGCTCCTCACAGCGACCTGGAATAGCTGCCCCTGCGGAGGACATGGCATTTCCAGTCAGAGGATTGATCTCCATGGGAATCTCAGCCCTTCGGACGCGTGTGCAGAATCCTAGTGGAGGAATTTATCCCAATGAACAGAGACTGCAAAGTTTGGGAAAAGCCAACTCTGAGGGCTCCAATTTCATGGCAGGAGTGACTCCCCTGTGCCAGCGATGTTACAGCCAGGCTGAATTTGGCCATATGTGTTTACCATTTTATGGAAAGCACTAATGGGCCAAGACAGATAGACACAAGCGGATGAGTCTGACAAGTGCTCTCATGAGCAACTGATGGTTTTGAATAGGCCTGAGATTTTGAACATTTCACCACGAAAAACAGAATTACTGTGATAGCTGATGCCTCCCCAGACAGCTTCCACTCTGCTCTGACAAAGTCAAACCAATAACAGTCACTCAATCACACGCAACACGTGGCTGATTAGAACGACAAATATCAAAGGCAAACAAGCAAGAAATTTGTCATGATGCTATTTTATGCTGGATTAATTTGCTGGTCCATTTGAACGTAGGGGTATGTAGCATCCTGCAATGGAGACGGTTGAATTTCCTTCCAGCAGGAAGTTCTGATATTTCAAAATCAGTAGTCAAAATTTCTCATGGGAAAGAAATTGTAAAACAAACAAAACAATTGACATTGAAACATTAAATGGTTTGACTTCTATATTGTTGAATTATTTCTTTTTGATTAAGCTGAAATATTTTGATAAAGTAAAAACAATTTATTTTAAGAAGGTTGAACCATTAAAATAACAAAGACACAAATTGGCTTCACCTTAATTAAATATGCTCACATTCTTGGAACAAAATAAGAAAATTGAATGAATCCTTTTGATTTTTTTCTCAATAAAATCTTGCTGAATTCAACACTTTGCCCCCAAAATGTTTTGATTTTGACAAAACTACATTGAGAACTTCCCCATTTTAACCAGCTCTACATATGATGCTCAATTTGAAATCTAGATAATAAATTACAATGAGCATGACCTCAGGTCAGTCAATTCACCTCATTCCACTATATATGAAAGGCAAATAATAATGTTTATCCACCAGCCAGGGTGATTCATTGTGACTCTACTTGCTTACATTTAAGCTGAGTAGTAGAACTGGTTAGATTTTTTTTTCTTCGCAGAAGATTTTGACTTTTTGTCAAACAATGCAATTCCACAAAATATTTTGGCTTTTTCCAAATCAAAACAATAAATGTATCAGCCAAAGCCATAGCACTTTTACCCAGAAAATACTGAAAACCAAATAATTTTCAAATGATAATTACCACAAAATATTCCTGTTTCAGCCAAAATCTTTTAATGTATGATTTTCTCATGAAACATCTAAAATGTTTCAGGAAAGCAGGTCTTTTCTGAGAAAAAATATTGTTGGCCAAATTTCTGTCAAAAAAAGTTTTGAGATACATTTTTCAATCAACCCAAGTTAATAGGGAGAGATTCACCTATTCAGGGTTATCCATCAGCTTTAGTGCCTTGATACATTTGACCCACATTCATTGAGATCTTTGGAAAAAAGATTGTTTTCCTCATCTGAAATCTATAAGCTGTAAGTGGATGCAGGTGGGGTAGGGAGCTTTGCAATTGTTATGCTTTTCTTTTCTGTGTACCGCATCTTTCTAAGAAGTCTGTTGTCTTCAGAAAGTGGCTGCTATTTTAATTAACACAGCATGTTGCAGAATGTCACATAGGGTACGTCTACACAACAGCATTATGTTGGAATGACATCGTGCGTGTTTACACTACAGTCCTTTATTTCAAAATAATGGCGAGCTGGAGGATGTCTTACTCTGACTCCTGTAACACTCATTTCATGAGGAGTAAGGGAAGTCAGAGCAAGAATGCTCTTCCTTCGACTTCCTGCTGTGCCGACAGCACCAAAAGCTACACAGTTGACGTAGCTGAAACTTAAGCTACACAGTTGACGTAGCTGAAATTGCGTAGCTTAATTCGATTTTAGCCCGGCTGTGTAGACATATGCATGCTGTGCTTGCTCTCATGGGGTGTGTCTACACTGCACCGTATGTTGAAATAACATTCACAATTTGCATAGCTCAAATTGCATATCTTATTTCGATGTTATTTCGAAATAGCTTATTTTGAAATTTGGCACTGTCTACACAGCTCTTATTTCAAAATAAATCGCTATTCTGAAACATCCCTTACTCCTTGTGGAATACGGTTTACGGGGACGTCAGAATAGCAAGCCCATTATATTTCAAAATAACGGGCATGCTATTTCTGGTATCCCGAAATACTGCTGCAGTGTAGACATAGCCTTGGAGTCTTTACTTTTGTTCTTTTTGTTTGATTGTTTTCCTCATCTGAAGTCTATAAGCCATTCATGGTTAAAGTCTCTTGCTCTGTGCATTCGAAGGCGTAAGAGAAACAATGTTTTTTTCCATCACACAGAGCCCTTTTTGTTTTTGAGGGGAAAACCCCCCAGAAAGTTGAGAATGCAAAACACAAATCAAAAGTCAGCTTGCTATTTCCTGCTGCTACAAGGACAGCAAATCTGTTGTCTTGTACAAGGTTCTTGTGGGTTGTTCCTTTGCTCCCTAGCCCTTGATTCAGCAGAGAACTCGCAGAAAGTGCTGGTCAAAAAATGTTCAGCAGAACAATTTCCAAAAATGTAGTTTCATCAAAATCGAAGCAGTTTGTGGGAAGTCTCAGTTCTGAGGAGATTTTTAAAGGGCAAAAGTTGAAACATTTTGTATTAACTTTATAGTTTTGATTCATTTTGTTTAAACATTTAGATGATACTAAAATATTCATAGTATATATTTAAGAGTGTAAATATATCTTATACAACTCAGAATGAATTGAAAGGAACCAATTTGTCCTTGCTGAAGTAAAACGTTTGGCTGGCCTTGAAACAAAGTTTGAGGAATTGTCATTCTGAGGGCAATTTTGAAATTTCGGCTTTTTGTACCAATTTGGAACTTTTTTTTTTATGTGGACTTTCCCCACAGAACAGAAATTCTGGTTCTCAATCAGCTCTGCACTTAAGCATGTGTCATACCCATCACATGCTTGTTGGCAGGTGGACATTGACTGGAATTGCTTCCCATGAGGGTGCTCCAATTCCAAATTAAAAGTGATTTCATTCCAGAGTAATCACTCCACGTCGGAAGCACACTAACTAGAGTGTATAAGTGAACCACACCCACTAGGCGTGCGGATTACAGCCACTTAGACCACTTACAGCCACACAGGGAGCTAATCCAGAACAGCTGCTCTGTGCCACTTTTCCACTGCAGATGAAGCTCTTAGATGTGCAAGCAGGATGATAAGATTAATGGATTCTGTGGCCAAAAGGGACCACTGTGACCATCTAGTGTGATGTGCCAAGGTGGATTATTACAAGGATCCAAGGATTTACTTCTCTAGACAGACACAACACTAAGTGAAGGAGGGCCCCCCCCCAAAGCAAACCCTGGCAAACACTCAAAAGTACATCTCGTAAAGTAACCGTGACTAATGCTGTTATATAGCACTTTGCACCAGGAGGTTACAAAGGAGAACAGTATCATTATCCCCATTGTACAGGTGGGAAAACAGGCATAGACAGGCAAAGTGTCTCGCCCATGATCATTCAGCCAGCCAGTAGCAGAGCCTTCAGCATAACCCGGTGCTCCAGCATCCTACTCCAGTGCTTTGAATCCCTTGAGTGCAACTGGCCTTTTAAGGAAACCACCAACCAACTCTGGGGTGCTTGAATTAGGCTCCTGTTCACTTGTCTGGGGTCCTAGTAATGAGCACTGGCGGGGAAACATACAGCGGGGGGAGTTTTGCGTGGGGGCAGGTTTACTAGCATGTCATCCTGCTGTGCTCCTGAGACAACAGCCACCCTGGACAACAGCAATTCAGCAGTCACTGCCTGACTGGACTCTGCGGCCAAGCTCCCATTGATTTCCCAGCAACCAGCTGCCTCCCACTCTGTGAGCTCCGCAGCCACGCATGGGTGCCAGTATTCCCCTGCTCCGTTCCGTGGCTGCAGCGCGAGTGCACGGAGCCCCATCGCTTACAGCCCAGGGCCAGTCACTGGATCCTAAGACTGACCTCAGGCTGGCGGCTTGCCCGTCGTCCCAACCACAGCTGAATTTGCAGCCCAGGCCCAGTCGAAAATTCCCTTCAAGCGTCATTTTTGCCCGTGGCCCTGCCTGTGGGGTTGCTTTCCCCTTCCCGGTAGCCTGCCTGCAGCCTCACCACGGAGGGGCGTGTGGATTTGCTGCAGCCGGGACCCACGAATGGGGAGCAAAGGAGACAGCAGCACTTGCTGAGTCCTATGAAAGGGGACCCCAGAATTCCTGGGCTTCTCTCTGTCCTGTGTGCTGCATCGGCTCAGCGGCCGGCCGCCTCACGGGGAACCTAACCAACGGGCTCTATGTGTGAGTGCGGGGAGGGCGGGTGGTGCTACGGCATCGCCTACTGCTCCGAGATGGGCTGGGGAAAGTTTCCCTGCTTTGGCCGCCGCAGGCCAGCTGTCCTGCTGCAGCTGCACTGGCAGTGCAGTAAGCTAGCTATGGGCAGCCTGCCCCAGGGGGACAAAGTCTCCTTAAATAATTCTGGGGCCCGTTGCTCCTGTCATTTGCTTCCAGTGCAGAGATGCCAACCATCAGTCTCGCTGGGACCCAAGGGAGTCTGGCTGCTGGCAGTGGGTGGGGAGGGGCAGTGGATAAGGCCAGGAAAAGCCAGGAAGAAGAAGGCTACGTTGGGACGACAAATGTCCCTCCCCACAGTCATGGGCTGGCTCGACAGCACTACCCACAGCCACGTGCCCACTGCAGACAGCAGGGAGTGTGGGGAGGAGAAGTGGGGGGAGGGGCATCTAGGCCCATGCAGGACGTAGGGAACCATCCAGCTGGGCTGGCTGCTCAGTGAGATGGGCAGGGGTCCCGGCTGGGGGCCGCACTGCTCAGGAGAGGAGATGGCTCAGGAGAGGGGTTTGTCTGGGGCGCAGGAGGCCACCCAGCTTCTGAGGCGCATTGTACAGCTTCAGAGCGCATTGTACAGCCTGCGATGCAGGGAGCGGAGAAGCTCACTTCAGGGGCAGTGCCAAAGCACCAGGCTACTGGGTAAGGAGCGGCGGTGGATGGCAGAAGCAAGGGGAGGCAATTCCTTCCCTGGGTCTTAGTGCTCGACCTCTCCCCTCTTCCTATCCCGAGTCTGACCAGTCCTGGAGGCTCCCACAGCTGCTTGCAGACGGGCGACTCTTCCCTGCAGTGGATCAGTTCACTTAAAAGTGAAAAGCCTTCCAGCTTGTCAGGCCTGTTAGCATAACACTGAGCCATGCAGTGATAATGAAACCATGTCCCAGGCACATGCCAACTATGAATGTACTGACAAAGCCAGTTGTGCCTCACTCTAGCTACAGGACTTTAGTTTAAACTTTGCTTTACATATTTCATTAGTTTGTTGCTGAAGATTATAAATCACGGCTCTAAAAAAATCCTTGCATAGATATTTAGATGCACAAACTTGAGCATTCAGCTTTAGCCTTAAATGCCTGGCTCTTCAGACATAGAGGAGGGTTTAAATAAATTCTTCAAAAGACCAACCTTATCTAAAATACACATTTTAATTTTAATTACTATAGTTCAAAGTCTTTCTGGCCTTTCTGTCATCCCTACGCTCCTTTCACCTCACTGTTGAAGAGAGCCCTTAAAGGGACAACATTCCTTTTCTTCCACCTAGCTGGACAAATGAGTTTCCTTTTTATTTGATGAACTAGTTTAAGAGAACCCTCCACCAAAATCAGGACCTTACTAAGATGTAAAATCCTCTGTTATGCCTAAAATCTTTGGAAACATATTTTTAATATAATCACCTAGGGACATTTCATAAACATATGTTGGGTATGTCTACACAGCAAAGTTATTTCTAAATAACAGCCCTTATTTCGAAATAACTTTCCTAGTGTCTACACAGCAAATAAATTCGAAATAGCGGAGCGCTTATTTTGAATTTGGTAAACCTCATTCTACAAGGAATAACACCTAATTCGAAATAGCTAATTTGAAATAAGTGCTGTGTAGACACTTATTTCGAATTAGCTGGCCACCAGCCCTTCCCAGGGAGCCCTGGTGGCCACTCTGGGCGCAACCAGGAAAACTCGTCTGCTCCCCTGCAACCCCTAGAGCCCTTAAAGGAGCAGACTCTGGCCACAGTGCCTGTGCCAGTTGCCAGCCTGCCAGCACCCAGCCAGCAGACAGTGCACCTGGCACACCATGAGCCAGCCACCCGCTGCCACCCAGCCCTCCACCGCTCCCCAGGACCAGGCTGGTGGCTCCCAGGAGCCTGCCAGGGGCTGCAAAAGGAATAGGCCTGCCGCAGCTCCTTGATTTTGCTGCGCACCTGCTCCTGGCTGCGCATGTGGCCTCTGGTGGCCAGGCTGGCAGCCATGCGGCTGTAGACGGCCGCATTCCTGTGACTAGTGCGGAGATCGTGGGCCTCCTTGAGATTTGGGGGGAGGCCTCCAATGCCCATGATCTCCGCACTAGTCACGGAATGCAGCCATCTACAACATGGCTGCCTCACCAACCACATGCACCAGGCATGCAGCATCAAAGGCTGCTGAAGACTGACTCTGTCAACCAGGGGCTGACCTGGAGGCCAGCCCATACTATGAGGCCCTGGACCTCATCCTGGGGGTCAGACGGTCTGTACCCCCCTGGTCATCATTGACTCCGGGGCAGAGGGCCCTGCCCCTGACACAGGGGAAGAGGAGGAGGAGGATGACGGCAGCCAGGAGCCTGCAGGGAGCCTGCCTTGAACCCAGGAACCCCAAGCCATCCCAGAGAGCCTGTCAGCAGCCTCATCTGAGGCCGGGGAGGCCTCCACATGTGAGTGACATCATGGTCCCCTTATGCGGGGTGGGGGGGGAGCCCAGGGACCTTACCCTGGGGAGACACTGCACACTTCCCTCCCTCCAGACGCTCCCTCTACGCAGAGGCAGGGCACATCTCCCCTCCCGCCCCCACACCACACTATAGGCAGCACAGGGGCTGGGGTGCAGTCCTGGGCCAGCTCACACTCCCGGGGATAGCAGGACGTGATGGTGCGGACACCTGCCGTCCTTGCCTTGCAGAGCGGGGGCTGGGTTTCACCCACTGTGTCGCCAAGGAGAACTGACCACTTCTCTTGTTTCACCACAGCCACAGCACCTGCGAGTGCAGGACGCACCACCCCGCCTGGACCCTCCACCCGCACCCAGGCCAGCAAGCGCACCTGTAACCTGGAGGAGTTCCAGAGGCAGCAGCTGCGGTTGCAGGGATGGCAGGTCCACAGCCAGGAGCAGTGGGTGCAAGAGGACCTGCAGCTGCGGTGGGAGAGCTTGCGGAAGCTGCAGGAGCAGGGCCGTGCCCTCCGCGAGCACCTGCAGGCCCTGGCGGACCAATTGCTGCCTCCTGCTGCTCCAGCCCCTGTGGTTCGCCCCACCTATCGCTCCTCCTCCCACCCCTGCTCCCCCTCCCGCTTCTTCCGCACCACCCGTCCCTCCTGCCCTACCCTCCACACCCACTCCCCCCCGATGCCCCCGCAACCACAGTGCTGCGAGACGGGAGAGCCAGCAAGACCCCCAACCCTGAGCTTCCCCTCCCCCTTCCTCCCCTTGCCTCCCCCTTACAGCTCCCTCCTCCCAGGTTTCCCTCCTCCCCTCTCCCGCCCTCCTCCCCTCCTCCCAGTTATGTGAAATAAAGAGAGTTTTTTGTGGCAACACAGGTGTTTTTATTGTAGATCAGGAAGCGGGGTTAGGGAGGGGAAAGGGGAAGGAGGTGGGGGTGGAATGTAAGGCACAAGGCCCCAATGGGGCACGCCAGGGGACTTCAGTCGTCGTCCGCCTGGAAACTCTCCCGCAGGGCTTCCCGGATGCGGACAGCCCCCCGAAGGGCCTCCCGGCTGGCATCTGTGTGCGGGGCTGTGCATACTGGCCAGTGAGGCAGTCAGCCTCTGCCATCCAGGCTGGCAGGAAAGCCTTCCCCTTCCTCTCACAAATTGTGAAGCACACAGCACGCTGCCACCACGTGTGGAATATTGTGCTGGGAGAGGTCGAGGCGGGTGAGGAGGCACCTAAACCATGCTTTCAGTCAGCTGAAGGCCCCCTCGACCACGATGCAGGCACTGCTGAGCCTGGCATTGAAGGCCTGCCGGGAGGGGCTGAGGTGTCCTGTGTAGGGCTTCATGAGCCAGGGCTGTAGGGGGCAGGTCGTATCCCCCACCAGGCACACTGGCATGTCCATGTCCCCGACCCTGATGTGGCGGTCGGGAAAGAAAGTCCCGTGCAGCCTCTGGCACATGGAGAAGTTGCAGTACACCCGTGCATTGTGTGCCTTGCCGGACCAGCCCACATGGATGTCTGTGAACTGGCCCCGGTGGTCAGACACAGCCTGCAGGATCATGGAGAAGTACCCCTTCCTGTTGATGAAGAGGGAGGCCTGGTGGTCCGGGGCACGGATGGGGATGTGCATCCCGTCGATTGCCCCCGCAGTTGGGGAAGCCGAGGGCTCCGAACCCCTGGATGACCGCGTCCAGGTCGGTGAAGCGGACGACTCTGCAGAGCAGCACCCTGTTGATGGCCTTGACCACCTGCAGAGAGACACACAAAACTGAGGGTCACTGGGGTGCCCGTTTGGCTGGGAGTGTTCTTTCCCCTCCACTGCCCCTTGCCCCACTCCCAGGAGCAACTCCCACTGCAATCCTGGCCACCGCGGGCGGTCTGTAGCACGGCCGGGACGGACCGACCCCTCCCGGGGAGGGCACTTACACCATCTCCCCCCCGTTTTCCCTGGGGCAGCCCACGTCCTCCTTGCAGCCCCCCGTCCTGGCCCAGTGGCCGGTGAGTCCCGTACCTGCATGAGCACCGCTCTGACGGTGGATCTCCCCACGCCAAACTGGTTCCCAATGGATCAGTAGCTATCTGGCATGGAGAGCTTCCAGAGGGTGATGGCCACCCACTTGTGGAGGGGAATGGCGGGCCTCATGCGTGTGTCCCGTCGCCGCAGATCAGGGGGTCCAGGAAGGTGTCCTTCATCCTGAAGTTCTGGGTCCACTGTTGGTCTCCCCAGCGCTCCAGAACGATGCGGTCCCACCAGTCGCTGCTGGTGTCCAGACGCCAGATGCAGCAGGGCACGCTGGTGTCCTAGGTGCCGCTCCTCCAGGGCCTCCGGGGGGGCAGGGGGAGGGCCAGGGGGCTGGCCTGTAGCAGAAGGTGCCAGGCAGCCTCCAGCAATTGCTGCCAGGCTTGCAGCAAGACATTTAACATGAGCACCAGAGTGCCCAGGGGTGGCTCTGGCTCCATGGTGCTGAGTGCTGCAGTGTCCCAAACGAGAGCAACCGAAGCAGGCGGAGAGGAAAATGCTTTGCTGTCCCTTGGTGAGGTAGGCAAGCAAGCGGGAAAGCTGAGAACCAGCTGTCCAGGGGTTCCCTTTAAGCACGAGCCTCAGAGAGCCTCAGACAGCAGCCACACAAAGCAACTACTGACCTGATGCCCTGCTGGAACCGGTTTCAGCTGCCCTTAAATGCGATCCAGCGTCCAATCAGTGTGGACGCGTTATTTTGAAATAGCAAAATGCTATTTCGAATTAGTTTTTGGGTCTAGATGCGTTATTTCGAATTAGCTTATTTCGAATTAACTAATTCGAAATAAGTTAATTCAAAATAGCGCTGTAGTGTAGACATACCCTGACAAAATCCAAGGCATATCAAGAAACCCTTGACTGGCATTTTTTATTCCCAAATGTAGCACTTTTACTTAGGTACCTTCTGCATGTCCCGTCTTCACAATCTGCCAAGCAGTGGAGAACACGCTCCATTTTCTTTGGAAAGAAATTGTAGAAGAGTGTATTTTTCCAAATGTCAGTTGCTACATTGGGTTTCAGGGGCTTGGCTGGAATGGGTGAAGAGAGAGAAGAGGGTCGAGGGGCAGGGTTGGATGACAGGAGGGATTCTCGAGGCACTGGCGTTGAGATGACTGGCCACCTCAACCCTGACCCCCAACCCCAGAAAGGGAGCAAAGTGACAAGCTAAAGGCCTAGGACAGGGCCCAAGGAAACCCCATGTCCAAGCGTGGACATTCAGGGGCCACCATCTCTGCTGTTCCTGGGCCCAGTAATGCCAGGCCACGAACAGGCCATGCCTCAAGTCACTTGCAATGGGGGTCATGGAACAAAAGTGGGACCTGTGGGATCCATTCCCAGCTAGGACACTGGCTCGGTGTGTGGGTTTGGGCGGGTCTCTCTAGCAATCTGTGCCTCACTTTCTCAGGCCGGTGCTGCTGCCGGTCACACCCGTCTCACTCCAGCTCCCGACGGACTTGCTGGGCCTCTCCACTGGGCATTACTGCAGCATTAGGAATGGCGAAGTGCTTTGTAAAGGCAGTGTCAGCTCCCCTGCCAGTCACTCACCATCTGGTACAGACGAGCCCAGGAGCAGCACTGGGAACCAGGCTAGGCTGGGGATTCAGAGAGGCAGAGTCTAGGTAACAGTCAAAATGAAAGAGATCCTGCCAGGCCACTGCTCTGGGGAGACATGGCTCCTGTTGAGACCAGAAGCAGGAAATGTGCCCATCCAGGTTGTGATTCAGCTAGGAACCAAACACTGGCCAGATGGTTGCAGATCAAAGGGGACTGATGCACTCCAGCCGCCTTGTGGATTTCTTTCCCTATTAAGAACCCCGTCCGCATGGACCATCTCACCTGTAGGCTCAATCTCGTATTGCCCAAATCAGTGCTGGAAAGCTAGCCACCTGATACCAAACTGTTTAGGATAGTCAAGACAGAAGCAGACTGTGAGGGACTCCAAGAAGATCTCACCAAACTGAGTGATTGGGCAACAAAATGGCAAATGAAATTTAATGTGGATAAGTGTAAAGTAATGCACTTGGGAAAAATAACCCCAACTATACGTACAGTATGATGGGGCTAATTTAACTCGACAAATCAGGAAAGAGATCTTGGAGTTATCGTGGACAGTTCTCTGAAAACTTCCACACAGTGTGCAGCAGCGGTCAAAAAGGCAAATAGGATGCTAGGAATTATTATTAAGAAAGGGATAGAAAATAAGACCCAGAATATCTTACTGCCCCTGTATAAAACTATGGTACGCCCACATCTTGAATACTGTGTACAGATGTGGTCTCCTCACCTCAAAAAGATATTTTGGCCTTGGAAAGGGTTCAGAAAAGGGCAACTAAAATGATTAGGGGTTTGGAACAGGTCCCATATGAGGAGAGGTTAAGCGACTGGGACTTTTCAGTTTAGAAAAGAGGAGACTGAGGGGGATATGATAGAGGTATAAAATCATGAGTGGTGTGGAGAGGGTGGATAAAGAAAAGTTATTTATTAGTTCCCTAAATAGAAGAACTAGAGGATACCAAATGAAATTAATGGGTAGCAGGTTTAAAACTAATAAAAGAAAGTTCTTCTTCACACAGCATGTAGTCAACCTGTGGAACTCCTTGCCAGAGGAGGCTATGAAGGCTAGGACTATAAGAGAGTTTAAAGAGAAGCTAGATAATTTCATGGAGGTTAGGTCCACAGAAGGCTATTAGCGAGGGGATAAAATGGTGTCCTTGGCCTCTGTTTGTCAGAGGCTGGAGAGGGATGGCAGGAGACAAATCGCTTGATCATTGTCTTCGGTCCACCCTCTCTGGGGCACCTGGTGCTGGTCACTGTCGGCAGACAGGCTACTGGGCTAGATGGACCTTTGGTCTGACCCAGTACAGCTGTTCTTATGTTCTTATGTTCACCAATTCTCTGCTCTACAGCCAAAATGCTTCTGAAATAAATGTAGTCAAACTTTACTAATTCTGGGTCACTGAGAACGTAAATGATGCTTAAAATTGTTGATTGGCTCTAGTTTTCAAGATATGCTATTGGGTCAGTATATACGACCCTTGACTTGGGAATGGCGGAGGATAAGTGAGTTATAAAGGGAAGGGATCTCAATTTAAACCAGAAATGACTAAAATACATCTTTGACTGGATCTATGAATAAATCTATGACTGGGTTTGGACAGTACTTGCTTTTTAGGCAAAACAATGAATGATGCAATCTGAAGCTGGTATTCGTCATACATGATATGAATTGCATCATGTTATTCCTAGAAGTCATGGATGATGCAATCATAACGAAGCTTACATCACTCTGCTGAACAAATTGCCCTATATCAGCTCTAGAAATCATACAGTGTCGTGCTCTCTTATTTGTCAGTGTTTGATTTTGCAAAGGGACACATTTCTGTTTAGCCAAAGTGAGCAGAGATGCCTCGTACTTGTGTGAACAGTGCAGATAACTTCTGCTATGTTTGTGGTGAAGTGACTTTTGCATCACAAAAGCGCAGTATAACCACTATGGTTAAGAAAGCCTATCACCTTTATTTTGGCTGCAAAATTGGAGATCAGGACAAGAGGTGGGCCCCACACATATGCTGCAACACTTGTGCAACAAATCTTCACCAGTGGTTGAACAGGAAAAGGAACTCTATGCCTTTTGCAGTGCCAATGATTTGGAGAGAGCCAACAGATCATACCAGCAATTGTTACTTCTGCATGGTGCCTCCAGTTGGGAAAGGTGTGTCAAAGAAGAAAAAGTGGACTGTGCATTATCCAAACATTCCATCAGCTATCACTACCCCACGGAGAAGGACTGCCGGTTCCTGATGCACCAGAATCATTCTCACTTGAGTCAGACGAGGAAGAGGAAGAGGATGAAACTTCTGGTCCTGAACCATCAATGTCACAGGACCCACATTTTCTCCCATCCTCCTCCTCTGAACCACACCTCATAACACAAGGTGATCTGAATGACCTTGTCAGGGATTTGGAACTACCCAAGAGTAAGGTAGAGCTGTTGGGCTCCAGACTACAGCAGTGGAATCTCCTGGCAGGTGATGTTAGGGTTTCCATGTTCCGTGACCATCAAAAGGATCTTGTCCCATTCTTCTCCATGGAAGGTGATCTTGTAGCCTGCAACAACATCGATGGTGTGATGGCAGCCCTCAACATCGTTCACGATCCAGATGAGTGGAGACTGTTCATTGATTCATCGAAGACGAGTCTTAAAGCTGTTTTGCTGCATAATGGCAATGTTTTGCCATCAATTCCAGTTGGTCGTGCAGTCCATATGAAGGAAACCTATGACAACATGAAACAACTTTTGAGGTGCATAAACTATGACCAACATCAGTGGCAGCTTTGTGGCGATTTGAAGGTTGTTGCTCTCTTGCTTGGTCTGCAGACTGGATACACAAAGTACTGCTGTTTTCTCTGCGAATTGGATAGTCGTGCAAGAGATTCCCACTACATCAAGATAGATTGGCCACTCCGACAGTCATTGGAGCCTGGGAGGAAAAGTGTTCAGCATCCACCACTTGTTGAACCAAGGAAGATTTTGTTACCACCCTTACACATCAAGCTGGGTCTGATGAAGAACTTTGTCAAGGCCATGGACAAAACAAGCTTTCAAGTACCTCCGTGGAAAATTTCCAAGGTTAAGTGAAGCTAAGATAAAGGAAGGTGTCTTTGTTGGTCCTCAGATTCGTGAACTTCTTCGAGATGATGCATTTGACCATGCACTGCGTGGCAAGGAAAAGACGGCATGGAAAGCCTTCCAGTTAGTGGCAATAAATTTTCTCGGAAACAACAAGGCAGACAACTACAGGTTGTTGGTGGAAAACCTCCTCAAGGCATACAAAAGCCTTGGTTGCAACACGTCACTAAAGATACATTTTTTTGCACTCTCATCTAGATTTTTTTCCACCGAACTGCGGAGCAGTGAGCGACGAGCACGGCGAGTGATTTCACCAGGACATTGCAACAATGGAGAAACGCTATCAGGGCAAATGGAGCCCATCAATGCTTGCAGACTATTGCTGGACAGTGACAAGAGATGCTCCATTTAATGAATACAAGAGACAAGCCAAGAAGCACCGAGTAGACACTGAATAGGACTAAACTATGTACATAATAGTTTTTTGCCTTTTGTTTCATAATGAATTTTATTCATATAACCCTTTTTGCTGATTTTTAAAGTGTTACATAAACAGGACAGGTGAAATATTATCATGTAAAGCAACCATAAACACATGAAAAGACCTAGGTTTACAATTTATGATTAAAACTCTACTATCTACACAAAACACATAGACGTAAAATGTAAAAACTTAACTATCTTGGAAACAGTAGCCAATCAGTTGTTTTAATTGTCATATTTGAATTCAGCACATCAAAATACATAATAAATAGCACATTTTATCTCTGAAGCAGACGACTTCTAAAAAATTGTAGACCAGTGTTACAGACCCATTCATTGAACTCGAATGATCAATCAACAGATAAATAGTTGCAACTCTGGCTTAAGCTCCTGTAAATACGGTTTGTTAATGAGCTGCTTTGCAATGGAAGCTGCATCTTCATCTGTCCCATGGGACTAATCAGAAGACTGAGTGGGAGTTATTAGAACGCCAGAGCAGTTAAAAACCCAGCAACATAGCTTAAATGTTTGACAGCTAATGGCAGGATTCCAGGAGAATCTTGCTCCTTGCTGAAGGCTGCTTAAGGCTTTTCAGTTTGGCAACTAATAGTTCATTGGGCTGGATTCAGATCTCGCTGACCCTAATATAAATCTGGAAAATAACCGTTTACATGGCTTCCATCTGGGCTGTAATTGGTACTGATGGGCAAGTTTCCCTAGGGCTAGGGCAAGCAAGAGACCAAGGGTGGAGAATGGAGCAAGGGCTGGCTTTCTTGAAAGCTGACAGCGCATTTGGACTTTACATGGTCTGAGGATTTCCTTGCTCTTCAAACCTGTCCTGAGAGCAATTCAAAGAAAAGGAGTTAATGGAAATTTTTACAACTTGATAAGAGGGTTTGAATTTTGGAGAAGGGTCAAACTAGCTTCTGTTTTATCAGAAAAAGATCATCCATCCCTCATAAGTATTTGTTCAGCCTAAAGCAACTCCATCTAGTTAAGGCCCTCATTACCATTGTACATTGAATCAGAGCTTCTCTGAATTAGGGTTGACTGGCTAACAGAATTTTCAGCTTGCTGGCAATTTTGAAAAGTCACAAGAAAAACTTTCCTTTGGAATTCGACCCTCTGTAAACATGTCTGCATTTTTAAGAAGAAATTTCAAGGTAACGTGAAAAGACCAAGTTGTTTCAAACAAAAACATCAGAATATTTCATTTAAAAATGTTTCAGCAACGCTTTTTTATGTTTAAAAAATATTTTTTTTTACAAAATAATTCTGAGAAATTGTCACAAATTTATGGAACATTTTCGTGTCATAAAATCTGAATTTTTGCAGGAAAAAAAATGTCCAGAACATTTTACTGAGCTCTACTTATCTTTAGTGGATTTAACAGGCCCCAGCTGTTATCCCCACTACTGCAGTGAGGACCTTTTCCACAGTCTGTCAGTACCCTACCCCTGGACTGACCTTCCTTTCTGATCCCAGCCCAAGCCATCGAAAGGAGCTGGTGTGCACTCCCTTACGTGGCAAAGACAATCCAACATACACACCATACTTCTGAAGAGATGAGTATAAATCAGGCAGATGTACGTATTGGAATGAGTAGAGCTCCCTCTAACGGTGATGCTATAGCAAATGGCAGGTTGTTTTCAGTCTTAGTTGTTGTTCCTTCCGGTCATTCTTAATAAGGTTGGCTGAAAAGAGAGTGTGTGTGTGGGTGGGGGGGAGATGGCTTCATGCTGCAGTGCACTCCCCCCGCCCCCCAAGAAAGCACAAAGATGCTATGACTAGATCGCACATGGTGATTTTTATCCCTTGTGTACATGTGTAACTGCCCTCAGCCAAAGACAGGGGCTTTAGGTCAAAGCAAAGCAAATCAGCAAAGGAACAGCACTATGACAATGTGCAAAGTTCAGGAAAGTCAGTCACATGGAACAACAATCCTCAAAAGTAGAGCGCTCCGAGGTATGCGTTTTCCCAAACTCTGGACAAACAGGACGGCCCCAGAGAATGAAGGGCAGGGGGGAGTATATACTAGATCTAGCCTCTCCTCCATTCCAGATCACAGTCTCCCAGGTACTCGGGCACTCTGATTATCAGGAAAAAAGACTCCAGTCTAATCAGACTCTAAACTTCCAATCTTCTAACGTTTTGCCGGCTCCAAGTTTTTGGGTTTTTTTAAGTATCTTGTTGCTATGAATAGTGCAGTCTGGGTTCAATATGGCACTCAAGAACAGTGAGAATCAATTGCCTAGAAGTTGTTGCCGTCTTAATTGAAGGTGTAATGGGGAGGTTACATGATGTAGTCACTGTGTGCCTCAGTTTCCCCATCCATAAAAGAGGGATGCAGATGTTCCTGCAGTGCAGGCAGGTTGTGAGCATAAATCCACGATGTTCATGAGGCATTCAGAGGCTCCTTTCAGCTTAGGCACTAGTGGCTCATACATTAAGACCCAGACTCTCAGATGCAAATCCCGCTGCAATGCCCCAGTCTAAGAAGTGCCAGCATGACAAGCAGTGGCCTATATGGGAACTTCCCTGGGAAGCCCCTGAATCTTGGGACACACTTCCCCAACCAGGGGAGTTTTTAAGCCAGCCCTACTTGGGGTGATTATTTGTCCTGGGTGCTCAGCTCTCTCACGTTGGTGTGAATGCAGAGCAGGTCCATGCATTTGGGTAGAACTGCATTGACTTTACTCTGACATAACCTGGGTCCAGATTTAGCTCCTGCATGTCTGGCTTTCAACGCTAGCACTTTTAACAATTCTAGGAGCCCTTGAAATTCAGCCAAGCAAGAACTGGCTTTGGTTGCACATCATGATGCTGGGCAGGTATTTTGCATTTAGTTCTTTGCTAAATGGCTAGGGAGCGGCAGCTGCCTTGCATTTCAAGAGCGACATAAAGCGATTGGAGAGATCGAGTGACTCTGACCGAGCTGATACACAGAAAGTGCACAGCTAAGAGAGTCTTGTGTGTGCATCTGTCATAGCCGCATGAAGAAAAGTGCTGTTGGATAGCATGTGGGCTGGTGTACGGGGTCTCTGGGGGAATGAATTGTATGTCAGTGCTGAGAAAAGTATTAAAATCCACCCCTTAGAGGGAAGAGAACTGATATGCAAAGACTAAGGCAATAAAGGTGTCAGACAGTGACAGCATTACAGACAGCATACATAAAAAAGAATGAAAGGAATATTCCAAGGTCCTGTATGTGCATTGTATCTAAGATTCCAGAAATAACCTACTATTGAAGAAGAAATGCGTATCTACAGTGTATTGCTCGAGAAACACTATGTGATTCTGTACTTAAAGACTGGACCCTAGTGTATAAGCTCCAAGGGACAAAGTTAAGGTTATGGGTCTGACTTCGGCATTTTCTGTCTTCTGAACATTTAATGTGACACCCTCTTTTTAACAGAATTGTTTTCTTCATTAGTAGAAGATTTACCCAGTGTTGCTCGGGTCCTTTACTCCATTCATTTTTGTTTTTGGTTTTTTTGGAAATAAAATGAAAATGTCCGGGCTTCATTTAAATCGCTGCATGAAGAACAGAACGCCTGCTCAGTCTCTACGGCCTGCATTACGAGAGTGTCACGCCAGGTGCTGTGCAAACACATATGCTCATCTCAAAGAGCTGGCGGTCTAGGAGAGCAAAAGGAGAATCTCCATTCAGGGCTGCTGGCATTACAGCTGGTAGCTGCGCGCAGCATCTAGCCAGATGTGTGAGAGCACCCTGCTGGGGCAGCGCAGTGTTAAGTGGCCACACAGACCACATCCTTCCTCCTGGGCACATGCGCTGCCACTCTGCCCCTTTGGCTACTGCCAGGACGGCAGAGCCCCCAAGAGGGGAGGATGGGCCGGTAGCTAGCTGCCCTCAGGGGGCAGTGGCTTCTGGAAACAAGGAGTTGGAGGCAGCAGCGAGTAGCCAGCTGGATGTCCTGGTTTGGGTACCACTGCCTGGCAGATGCCTGGGACACTGGGTAGCTCTCTGAGCCTGAGTCACCGTGTTTACCGGCCCCCCACCCATCCACGTTTCCTCTCCGAGCTCCTTCAAATGCAACGAGCAGCCAGACTGACATGACAGCAGAAGTGAGTGGGACCCTCTGGGTGCTGGGACCACCTGCCCCAGAGAAGCCAGGCCCCCAGGCTTTCCCAAGACTTCCAGTCACCATCGAGAGAGCAACACGGCCTCCATCACAAGGGGAAGTGGCCTTTGGCCCGGAGAGGCAACAGAGCTCCCCAGTGCGGGGCAAAGAAGCTGCCATCCAGAGTCTCTCCTGACAATTCAGTCCCCACAAAGCTCCAGGCTCGTGACCCTGCTGCCCCAGATGGAGATCATTCCAGTCCAGGTAGTGCAGTGACTGCTGCTTTCCTGGCCTCACACGGTGCCTCGACCCTGGGCAGCAGGAGGGGACAATTCTGCCATTTCCACAGCTGGATGTTTGGTTTGTGGCTGGCTGGGGGAACAGAGTTGAGGCAGAAGCATTGAAACGGCAGGGCATCAGCGCTGGCAGTTAAGGAAACAAATCTGACAGCATAACCCTGAGACACCTTTCATGTTTTAATTAAACCTATATATAGAAATCTGCAGGCAGGCAAACTGCAACACAAAGTTTCTCACTTGCTGAGTATTTTTCCATCCAATCCACCCCCCCATCTAAGTGAGAGGGGGGAGAAATCCCTGCACTCATTTCGATAGAGTGAGAGAAATGCCAAGGAGATAGAAATCAGCAGCATTTAAATTCTCCAGGACCTGTGTGAATGGCACAGGCCCTGCTGAGGCCCCCTGATAAGACAGCGCAGTGCCCTTTCGCCCTGATAAAGTGAGGCTAGAACCAGTCGCACACAATGAGCCGAGGCATCCATTCAATCAGCCTGTCTTTGCTCATTGTGGAACTGGGAGGTCACGGGAGGGTTCAGACAATGCTCCCTGGATCTGGGGAAATCACAGAGGGCGTCCAGAGGAATTACTGTCCGTCAGAGCGGGTGGGTGATCCTTGCTGCTTTTCAGCACTGGAAGGGCTGCAGGGACAGATCAGCACCTGGGATCTTAGAAATCTGTTTGCCATGGAAAAACAAGACGTTTTGCATTTTGACAGATGTCAGTAGGATCCGAAGGAACAGGAGACAATCCCGGGGTGTGTCTATGTAAATACGGTTTGCTCCTCCTTTGCTTAGATGTGTTCTGTTCAGCGGAAGGAGTTTGCTCATTGCAATCAACTTAATTAGTGACCCAACACCAGCCATGTTTTATGAAATGCAGGGAGAGCTGAAATACGCCTACCAATGTTTGTAATTTTGTGGGACCACAGAAGAGTCTTCTTCTTAAACCCTTGTACTCTGCGTGGAGCATAGGTCATCTACGAGTCTCCTCCACTTCACTCTGTCTTGAGACAAAACTTCTAGCTGACTCCAGGAGTACCCCAGTTGTTGTCCTTCAACAACAGAAGAGTCGGACTGTGCTAAATTGCTCCAAATGAAAGGGCTCACGGTTAGCAGAAAGACTCTTGCAAATGCAGGGGCTGGACTAGTTGGGATTGGCCCTGCTTTGGGCAGGGGGCTGGACTTGATGATTCCTGAGTTCTCTTCCAGCCCTGGGATTCTATGACTTTCAGCAGCATGGGAAGGGAAAGGAAGAAGATGAGATGAGATGATTTTGGTTTGGAGGCTTTATAGTTTTCCCCCTCCACTGTTCAAAGAACTGAGCTAAATGGGTGTCATTAGGTGCCTCTCTTCTAAGCTTAACCGTGGTGGAGCTGTGGTTTTGCTACCCTGCCTGGCTGTGCATGCCAGCGTGGGCAACTCCGGGTCTGACCTGCCAAGGGAAGAGACCCAGGGCAGAGCCCAGAGAAGAACTGGACATGTGAAGGGATTTAAGAACCTGTGAGGGAAAGGACCCTGCCCATCCCTCTGCCACCCTGCAGCCAGGTAACACCGGATCCAGGGGTTGCAAGCTATAGAGACGGTGCTCTGGAGTTAGTCGTCCCTCCCCCTTCCCCCCAGCAATCCCCAGGGAGCACCTGCTGGTCTCCACCACTCTCCTGCCCGCTCAGCCAGAAAAGGAACTGGAGGGAGGCCCCTGTGGGACAGGCACATGCAGGCAGGGCTCAGTCCTGCACCAGTCAGGCACATGCATCTGCCAAAAGGACCGTCAAGCCCTGCATTGCCATTTCCCAGGGGAACAGCATCTCCTCCCAGGCCGCAAGCCACCTCCACAGGTAACCCGGCCACACTTGAGATGCGGGGGAGACAGAGCAGAGCAATCCCGGGGGAGCGTGGGCTCCTGGCTGCCTGTAAGAAAGCAATGCTGGCTTGCTGGCTGGGCTCCTCCATTAAAGGCAGCGTGTGCTAATGTAGATGGTGCTCTGCTCGGAGACTCAGCAGACCTAGGGTCCAGGCCTCGCTCTGCTTCTGGGTGCCCTTGGTCACCGTCAAATCGCTCAGAGGGTCGCCATCTGAGTCTGTATCTGCCTGACCAACGAGGGGGCCTGTGGCACCATACGGACCATGACGTATTTGGGCATCAGCTTTCATGTGTCAAAACCACGTCAGCACCTGATGAGGTGGTTTTGACCCAGGAGAGCCAGCGCACCTAATACACCTGCTAGTCTTTCAGGTGCTGCAGGACTCCTGGCTGGTTTGAAAATCGCTGTACTTCAGTTTCCCCCTCTCTACAATGCAGGAGATCACGCCTCCCCCCTTGCCAGCCACTGACAACGGGGCTACAGAAATGCCAAGTGCTCTCGTTAGATTAACCCTATTTGCCTGTGTTCCCCTGCGGGGCTCGGTGGCCAGGCCAGTGCTGCCTGAGACAGTCTTTTCCATTTCCCTTCTCTGCGTCCACTTCAGGGCCTCAGGCAGGAACATCTTTGCTCACGAGGGATGCGTCTGCTCCAGGACTGAAAGCCCTTTGCCAGCAGGGAATGCCGTATAATTAACATGGAGTATGAAGCACATGTAATTAAGCATTGAACCACACTGAGCCATATGCCCCGGGTTTTATTTGCAAGTGACAGGAATCTTCTTCTGCTCCTGCTGCATGATGTGACTTTTTGCCGTGGGCTGAAAGAGATGCTAACCTGGCATCGCGTGGCATTGAATAGCAGCTACGGAGGCTGCCGCAGTGAGATTGTTACACTGAATCCCACTTGTCTTGTTATCTTCATAGAACCCCTTTCAAGCCCTGCCGAATTCTGCACCAGGTCTTGAGCATGCGAGTTGGACAGAGCTTCTCCCAAGGCATTCTAGGAACCAGAGAACATTGCTAATCCCTTGCTCCAATTTTCTACCCCATACAATACACGAGCTTTGTAACTCATGTATGGAGCAGTCCCCTTTTCTAGAGTCCTGATCTCCCCACACCTCACGCAATCCCACCGTTGCCTCTCAGTGATTGCTATCACTGATTCCAATCACCCCCGAAACCCTGCATCAAGGCAAAGGCTTCCTATGTTTAAAACAAAGTCAACATCAAACTGAAATATTCAGAAATGATTGAAACAAAACTTTTCAGTTGACCCAGTCCTTTTAAAAACATTTTTGGATGATCAGTCTTTGAATATTTGCAAGATTGGCTTTTTTGCCCCATTCTGGGATGGGCACAGTTGTCTAAATTTTGAACATGTTTATGGGATGGGAAAAACCTTTCCCAACCAACTGTAGGTCCAAGAAGCGTGAGAGGCCAAGAAAAAATGGTGAGACCCAACTGAGAAGAAATCAGCTTTCAGCTTCATTCGGCTCCATCCCCACGCCAGTAGGAAACTCCTCGCTCAAATCATAAAAGACTGACTTTTTTCAGGGTTGAAGCTTTGCATGGCTCCCATAGTTGCCCCAGGAATCCAGGATGAGGCCGGCCAGTTCAGATGAAGTCAGAATCAATAGACATTTCTCCTGAACTGAATCGATGCATCGCAAAGGAGCATTCTCAGCTCTGCTGGGGAACAGATTGACCGAGGTGAGACCTCGGCTAGCAGGAGCTACACACGCACACACAGTCTATAAAGCTGCCTTTGACACTTCCACTTGACTCTGACATTTATTCCGCCTCGTCCAGCAGCTCAGTGGGTGTAACAAGTTGTGCCTTCTGCCACAGCCCAGGGCACCTGCAGCTGTATCCCTCCTCTGTGAGCAAGGGCGCCCACTCTGCCTCTCTTGGGCGCCCTTGGGGGGGCCACACAGACTGACCTGTTCTCTGATGGTACCGGGACATTCCCCCGTGAGGCAGCCTGGCCAGCATCTACACTTGGCTTTCTCTTCAGAGACTAATTCCCATGAGAAGGTTAACCCATAAGGTAGCAACCAAGGAAAGAACTTGCTCAGATTGTTAAGTTTGTCACTTTGTCCCATTGAGATAAGTGTTTTGCAGAATCAAGGCCTACACAGATTTTGTGCACCTTACCTGGTACCACCCACTGCTAGAGACAGGACACCAGCCTTGACGGACCTATGGACATTTGTGGTGCTGTGCTGCCTGCGAGAGGAGAAAAGCAGCCAGGAGATGTCACTGTGACCCTCCAGGTCCTGCTTGCAAAGGCAAAAGGTCTGTGGGGAAATCAGTAGAACTGGGCAGGAAACAACCTTCCTGTCCTGCAAGAATTTTTAGGATTGAAAAAAAAATCCTGTTCAAAATCGGTACCAAAAGTCAAAATCTCTGTAAGGTGTTTTTTTTTTTTTTTGGGGGTGATCCAAAAATCTCTCTCTCTCTCTCTCTCTCTCAAAAAAAAAAAAAAAAAAAAACACCAAAAAAAACCCAACAAAAAAACACCAACTCTGCCAATCAAAATGTTTCACTTCAATTTAGAAAGCCAGGATGGGTGAAGTAGTATCTTTTCCTGGACCAACTTCTGCTGGTGAAAGAATCCAGCCCTCGAGCTATGCAGGGCTCTTCATTTTAATTCCTTTAACTTCTTTTAAACTGTGAATTGACTTAAATTTCAGAATGAAAAGTTGAACAAAACTGGCTTCATTTTGAACCCCCAAAATGGAACTTTTCATTCCCAGGCTGTCAAAAAGGAGCATTTCAAGGATTTTGAAATTTCTTCCCCCAATTTTTGAAACAGGAAACACCTTGAAAGTGACCCATTCCCATGAATTGCTTCAGTTTTGGAGAATCAACAATGATAACATTTTCTCAAACAACCTGTTCTAGAAATCAAGTTCCAGGCCAGGATTCTCCCCAAGCCCCATTTCCAGCCCAGCACTGTGGCTTCTCTAGCCCTTGGTTTTCCCACCACGACCTGCAGCAAGCCCCACGCCACAGTGGGTGAGCTAGTGCTGGATGGGCCATTGGTAACCTGCATGGCAGTTTACTGGGGTTCCCCTTCGCAATGCTGACGTCTCCATCCTGATACCCACTGAATCCTCGTCAGGTGACAGCCATATGTGGCAAATGGGCTTTGGGGCTGGCAAGACCCCATCAGACAGACTCAAGCCCCCAACCTGAACCCTTGTCTACCCCACTTCTGCTCTCTGGCTCTGCCTTGGTGAATAACTGGAAGCACAAGGCCCATAGAGGGCACTGAGGGAGGGATGGTTTCACCAAAATCACAGACGGGATCAGCCCTAGCAAGGGGGGGAGGGATAGCTCAGTGGTTTGCACATTGGCCTCCTAAACCCAGGGTTGTGAGTTCAGCTCTTGTGGGGGCCATTTAGGGATCTGGAGCACATCAGTGGACACAGATGTGGTGGGTTTTGGTCCCAGTTTCCCTGTGAAGCTAGGTTTCCCCCACAGTGGAGGAAGGGAATGTGGGGTCTATCTTTGCAATTCCATGAGTCAGTATCAGATGGAAGTGGAAGGGGTTTCCATAAGTCAGGGAATGTGAACAATGCCCATTTCACAGCACATCAGGTATGACAAAGAACATGTTGCGCTGTTTGCCTGGAATGGCCTGCCCTGTAGTTGGGAGAATGGGGTTAAGTGTATTCTGCTGATTAGGTGGGTAGCTCCCTGCCCCACCCAGATGGAAAGGAAGTGGTTCTGCCCCATCCCAGAGGATCTAGCATGGGGGCTGAGCAGTTTTCAGAGAGGAACCCTAGGCACAGCCCGGCTGGGGAGAAAGCTTTTTGAAGTGTGTGGGAAGTATTTGCACAGAGCATCATTCGCAGATTGCTTTTAGAGATCCTTGTCACCTTCATACAAGCTTACTTGCCCCAGAGCCACGGGATGCCAGGCAATCAGGGAATGCTTAGTGCGCATAAGATGCATTCGTTCTGTTGAAGTGTTCCTCCACGCAGGTTTGGCCTTGGCCTGTCTACCAGCCTCGTTCTAGTTCCCCTTTGTCAGGCCAAGTGAAATCAGGCCCCAATGCTGGAAGGGATTGTTCATCTGTGTGAGATTAAGCATATCTGTGAGGCTCTGCAGGATCAGGGTCTAGCCAGTAAGCTCTTCAGACCATCCAAATTCCAAAGTATGAGCCACCAAGCACTTTTTAAAATGTCAGCTATAATAACAGTAACAGTTCACCAGTGATCCATCAGCTGAAATGTACTCATAAATATGCTTTTAATATTTATGTCAAACAACTAACAAATACATAAAAAATTACACCGTGTTTACAACTTGCAAACAGAAGTACAGGGTATATCCATCTGATAAATTACCCACAACAAATAATTCAAGCTGCTTTCATTCTTAGCTAATATTCCACATGCATAGTCAGGAAAACTCCATTATTTTGTGCATGTCACTGGCTTATCTGCTAATGTTTACTCATTTATTTATTTTCTTTACAGGAAAAAACAATTAATTTTTAATCAGCTGGTTATTGGCTTTTGGCATGGAATCCTCACACTGAAAACTCTATCCGAAGCCATATCAATGAGAAATTATTAAGTGCATAATAATGAGGAATTAGACAGTCAGTCCTGGCCTACACTAGGGAGTTATTTCGAAATAACAAGCGGAGCATCCACACTACCAAGCCCGTTATTTCAAAATAAGGGGGTGGTTATTTTGAAATAAAAACTCCTGCTTTCCACGAGAAATAATGCTTATTTTGAAATTGTTATTTCGAAATAGCAGTAGTGTGAATGCTCCACTGCTTCTATTTCCAAATAACTACACCCCAGAGTCATTCAAAGTAATTACTCCCCAGTGCTTCCTGGGGCTCTAAGTTGAGGTAGTGCATCCACATTAAGGGAGCCTGCCTCGGACTCATTTTGAGGCCTCCTTGTAGTGTGGACATGCTATTTCAAAATAGTTATTTTGGGAGTTCTTATTTTGAAATAATTTCCTAGTGTAGACATGCCCTCAGTGACTCAGTCGGGCTTGCAACAAATAATACCTTGCTGCAGCTCTGAAGAGGCTCATAAAAATAATACAAATCAAATCAATCAATCAATAACTTAATTAAAAGCAGTCAAGAGAAATTTCTCTCTTGAGAAAGGTGTTTGCAGGGCCCTCTTTGCTATCTGTCACAGTGACACCTTCAGGAGTCAATAGGTGAGAGGAGAAAACACGTCAAGATATTTTGGGAAATGGGTGACACTCACGGGGAAATTCTTCTAGACAAATCCCAAGATGTCGGGGCATGTCTACACTACCTGAATGATTGATCCAGCGGGGGTCGATTTATACCCCTAGTATAGACACAATAAATCGACAGCCAACTGCCCACCCATTGACTCTGGGACTCCCTTAGAACAAGCGGCATAGACTGAGTCGATGGGAGAGCGTCTGCCATCCACTCGCTGCAGGGAAGACACTGCGGTAAGTAATCTAAGTATGTTGCCGTCCTGTAGCTACGTTACTCATGTAGCTGATGCTGTGTGACTGAGATCAATGGCCTGCAGTCGTGTAAACTAGGCGACTAATGCCCTGATTGTATTGCTGCTGGGTCTGCTCCAAGCCACCAGAGACTCACTGGATCTGGCTAGGCAAGAATTGCTGTGGAGACCCAGAAAGATACGTTCTAGTTCAAATTGGAGCTATTTCGGTAAGTCCTATTGCCTGGCATGACACATGAGGCCACACTAGCTCAGGGGCCTCAAATGCAATTTATCTCAGGGCCCGGGCTAGTCCTCAAATGCTCCTAGTGGGGCAGCAGGCACCTCACTCTGGCAGGGCTCTGTGGGGTAGGGGATGGGGAGTCCAGTTTAGCAGGGATTAGCCCTGGTAGGACTGGCCTGGTCCCTCTGGGGGCTGAGGTTCCTATTCCCAGCTTGGATCTTTGCTGGAGAGACCCAAGTTCCCCAGCATTGGTGGGACAATGGGTCCCAGGAGGGGAATCCAAGGGAGTCCCTGGAGTCCATACTCCTGAGGCCTCGGCAGGCATCAACTCTACAGCAGCCTGGTCCTGGCCTGGTTGAGGCCAGTCTGGGCACGGGACGTCCGTCCTAGTGCTACTCTGCTGTGGCCACTGCTCTCCCAATGGTCCGTGAGGGGACAGGCAGCACCATGCAGCGCCCCCATGAGGATGGGCTGGAAACGTGAGGCCATGACAGGCCTGCTGCACACAGCCGCTATTTCAGCCGCTTCATAGGCCGTCAACTGGCTCCCTCAGCCCGTCCTGGCTCCTGCCGCCCATCCCTGATAAAGTCCCACTTTCCTCCCCTTTAGCGGCTCCATCTTTGGGTTGCTGGCTGCTGGCCTGGCTGCACAGGAATGCCTGGGACGTGCGGAGAGAACAACACTCTCCTCCTTGTTGTTGTTGTTGATTGTACAACAGCAGCACAGTCTCTGGGGCCTGGAAAGGCCACGGCTCAGCGGGTTTCTCTAGCAAATGAAGCGGTTTAGTGGGGAAAAGGACTCGCTACATCTGCTGGCAAGGCCCTGGCACTTGCTGCGGCTTATGCATGTATCAGCAGGGGGCAGGAAGGCACCTTTCCTCCCCACGCAAGGCTCCCTGCAAGGAGCCATTCCTGGAGGACCGCAAGGCAGTCACCCAGGGTAAATGCATCCGCCGGGTGGCAGCAGTGCTGGCTGGGAGAGACCATGCTCCTGAAGAGGGTTTGTGCAATGGGCTGCTCTCCGTTTCCGTCCGCTAGCACTGCACAGAATCCACTAGCAGGGCCCAGTCCTGCAAACTGCTGATCCTTGCTCTTGGGGGCACTGCTCATGAGAGGTACGTGACGGCTGGGAACCAGGCACCATGTACACAGGGACGGGCCACCGACCTGGCGATTTCTCTAGTTGCTGTCTGCCCTGCACTGCCGAGGGGATTGAGGCGATATGAGAAGATGGGGCCCAAGCCAACCTCCCCAGAGCCAAGTGCCCCATTGAATGTTGGGAAAGGTGAGCTGAGGCGTAGGGACAGGTGGCCGCTGTTTGCCACCTGGTAAGAGCTCACACACCTCTGGGATCAGCCCCTCCCCTGCAAGCAAAATCCTCAGCTTCCCGCTTGACGTCTGCCAGGAGGAGCAGATGGGACCTGAAACCAGTGGCTGCTCCAAAGGGCATGTTTGAGGGGTACCGACGTGCAGCCTCTGTCTTCACAGCGTGTGGCCGAGGAGGGGTTTCCGTTTCTGTGCATTCATTTACTCTCAGCACGTGCGTTGCAACCCCGGCCACTGTGGATTCTACTACAGTGACAGGCTCACAAAATGACCTGTAACTCCACTGACATCTGCCCTTCCTGAACTGTCTCAGCTCAGCAGTGGAAACTGGCCCAGGAGTTTTAACTGGTCACATTCCTGGAGGAAAACAAGGGCCGTGTTCTCCAGGGAGCTTAGCAACAAAAGGCCTGTCTGGGCCCTGTCTCCATCTCTCCTGGGCACTGTCTTTGATTTAGCTGCCTTCCAATAGATGCAGGCACCTAATGTTGGGCCCCCAGGTTGGAGAATTTGGGCTTATGCTACATTGGACACCAGGGGTAACATTTTTCAAAGCAGCAAAGTGATTTAGGGCCCAAGTCCCATTGGCCCCCAATGAGACTTAGGATCCTAAAAGCTCAAGTCCCTTTTGAAAATAGGATTTAGGGCCTGGTTTTCAAAGGTGTTTCAGGGCCTGGAGATTCAACTAGATCCTTGTGCAGTTTTCCAGAACCCTAAATCAGTGAGCTAGGCAACTTTGAAACCCCACCACAGCATCTTTAGGTGCCTGGTAATCAGGCCCATAGGCACTTACCCCATTTCTTTGTTTGGAGAAGGGCAGTCAAGAGGCAGACAGAGGCAGGAGAGACCTGTGTGCTTTAGGAATATAAACGCCCATTTAATTGGTTAACTAGTTAAATGTATTGTTTAACCACTTAACCAATTAAAATGGCTAGGTGGGGGGACTGCTCAAGCCTTGCTGGGCTGGAGTGCCCCCACCTGCTGCTGGGCTACAGCGGCCTCCCTGCCACAGGCAGAGGCTGCTTCTGCGGGGTTGGAGCAGCACCTGCCTATGGGGCGCCCGGGCCCGCCGGGGACATACGCAACATGTATCCAATCTTGGGAACCTCCCCCCATCTGAACTCCCACTTCCCTGTGCAGAGAAGGATCTGGAAGCTCACATTCAGAAAGGGGAGAGAGAATAAGATAGAAAATATCATATTGCCTCTTTGTAAATCCATGCTACACCCACATCTTGAATATGGTGTGCCGGTGTGGTCTCCCTATCTCCAAAAGACAGGTTAGAATCAGAAAAGGTTCAGAAAAGGACAACAAAATTGACTAGGGGAATCAAACAGCTTCCATATGAGGGGAGAGTAGTAAGACTGGTACTTTTCAGCTTGGAAGAGAGGTGACTAAGGGGGGATTTGACTGAGGTCTATGAAATTATGACTGGTGTGGAGAATTGAAACAAGGTAGTGTTATTTACTTCTTTTCTTTACACACAAACTAGGGGTCACCAGGGAAATTAATAGGCAGCAGGTTTAAAACAAAAAACAAAACAAAAATACTTTGTCACACAACTCACAGTCAACCTGTGGAACTCCTTTCCAGAGGATGTTGTGAAGGCCAAGATTATAACAAGGTTCAAAAAAGAGCTAGATAAATTCATATATTATTAGCTATTAGCCAGGATGGGTAGGGGTGGTGTCCCTGGTCTCTGTTTGTCATAAGCTTGGAATGGGTGAAAGGGGAGGGATCATTTGATGATTCTTTGTTCTGTTTATTCCCTCCAAAGCACCTGGCATTAGTTGCTGCCAAAAGACCGGATACAGGGCTAGATGGACCTTTGGTCTGACCCAGTATGGCCATTCTCATGTCCTTACATACCTGCTTTCCAAATGTACACAGCATAGGCCACACACGACCCCCAGTGAGGTCAACTGGAGTTTACCTTGGATGTCAGTGGTGGCAAATTCAGGTCAATGCCAAGAGCTTTTTTAAAATCCTGCTCTCACACAATTACTGTTTGCAAAGTGTGGTGACGAGGGACAGCATTGGAGTCCTAAGCAATCACATTATTACCTTGCAGAAAGCACATTAGCCCCTTCTTTGGGGAGCAGTTATAATAAAGCAGCACCTCACGTGTCCGCCCTTCGCTAATTCACACACCACAATGCAAACACATCAGTTCCTTCCTTATTTCTCAAAGCAACAATTTCACAGCAGCCTTCCGTGGCGAGCTCCTGTGAAGGGTTGTGAAAGCCTCGAACGGAAGGTGCTATCTGAGCGTGGTGTATTATGCTGCTAAGATGTCGCTTGTTTTTGCACAGTTGCTCCAGCACATTTTGTAGCACACACATTACGCGGGGTGATGGTAAACAATTAAAACTCAGAGGCACTTGTCAAAGCAAATGAGCAAAGTGCATGCTGGCAAGGTGGAGGGCGTGCTATTTCCCTGCTTGGCAAAGCTCAGCCCTTAATCGGTTCATCGCTGGGAAGGCCAATCGCTCTGATCTGGTTTGACTTCCTGCCTAACACAGGCTAGGCTAGGGAACCTCACCAAGTAATTTCTGCATCAAGCCTACATCAGGTGTCTTTGCTCCGCCTCATTCCAAGCATTCCAATACTGGAGCTATGGATGCATAAGAAACATTGCGAGGGACACGAAGGGTACGTCTACACAGCAGCATTATTTTGCAATAACTGACATTTGAAGTAACAAAGTACGTCTACACAGCAAGCCATTATTTCGAAATAATGTCGAGATGGAGGACTTCTTACTCCAGCTCCTGTAACCCTCATTTCACAAGGTGTTAGGGAAGTGGAGTGTTCTTCCTTCAACTTTCTGCTGTGTAGACAGTGCCAAAAGTAGCTGAAGTTGCATAGCTTTATTCGAGTTTTGCCTTTACAGAGATAAATAATGTCGGTTAGAGATTTCCAGCAATGGGAACAGCAGGTCTGAGTCACTCTCCTAGAACTATGGAATGGAAACCCAGCCACCAAAGCTTCTACCATTGTGAGGCTTATTTGGTCATTTTCACCTAAGAATTTGACAGCTGATGACAAGCTCTAGTGTTTCAGAAAGACCTTGGGTGCTGCTGGAGTGACTGGGGAGAGCTTTTTCCCAGCACGAATCTGGAGCTATGTTGTGGTAGCACAGACAGAGTGAATGGGAGCATGGAGTGAATGGGACTCCCAGGCTTCCAGGTATAGAGACAGGCTAAGTTACAGTTTGAGATCAGAAGTGCTGTGACAGCATTTATCTCCTAGTCTTTCCCACACATACTTCTGAATATGAAGGAGAAGTAGGTGGGATGTCAGTCTAAGAGCTGAATGATTTTTTTTTTGACAAATCAATGCTGGAAAAGAATGACCAAACCAAAATGAACCCCCCCAAAATTTCATTTTCACTAGACCCAAAGCATTTCAGGCAGTCAATTGGACACAAACATTTTTTGATTCAACAAGAAAACTTTTTGGGAAAAAAATGGAATTTGGTTTGAATCAAAGCAGGGTTTTTTTTTTTCTTTTGGGGATTCTCTGGATTTTTCAATTCAGTCTCTAAACCAGAAAATCCATCCTTTGCTCTGTTTTGGTCATTTTCCACAGGACACCAGGTTACACCATTTTCCACAGGCCACCTGCTCATCTTTCAAAAATGCCATGGAACCCTTAATGGCCTGGACCTTGTGATTCTGCAGCCTTCAACACTCAGGCTACGTCTACACTGCAGGCTTCTTGAGCAAGAAGCTTTTTGGGGAAGAGATCTGCAAAAACTTCTTGCGCAAGAGAGCATCCACACTGCAAAAGCGTATTGAAAAAGCGATGCGCTTTTGAGCAAGAGAGCATCCAGACTGCATGGACACTCTCTGGAAAGGAAACTTTGATTGCTATGCACAGAATGGCCACCAGGCACCAGGGCTTTTTTCGATTGCCTATTTTTGTGCAAGAAACCATGTTCCCTGTCCACACACACCTTTTGGTGCAAGAACTCTTGTGCAAAAAGGAGTGATTCCTCATAGAAGGAGGAATACCTACCCCAGAAAACCCTCTCTGTTCTTTCATTTTACCTGCGCAAAAACTCACTTAAGGTATGGACGCACCACGAGTTTTTGTGCAAAAACTCTGTAGTGTAGACCTAGCCTCCGTGCCCCCAGCACCATGTAGCAGGGATCACTCTGATCTGGAAGGAAAACAACCACCAACCCCCTTTCTCCAGGGTGTTCTTGATCTCCCCTCCAAGTGCAAACCAGCTCACACTCTGCCTAGCTGTGGAGAGACCCTTCACTCACTGGCGCACAACCAGTACTGACCTGCATGGAATATGGCTACACATCCAACAGCTTCTCGGTTGAGCCTTCATTGTCACTACCGCATCTGCGGCTAACTGCTGGCTTTGTAAAACATGCTGGGAGAGGTGGAGCATGAAATCCCCACTTTAGGCCGCGCTCTATTGTGTGTCACTCTCATTTGTGTAGGTGGTTGTGCTGCCAAATCCAGACGGAGACATGCACAGAACGGTGCTGATTGCCTAGTGGAGAAAAATACAGGCTGGGGAATGAACATCCATCCCACGCAGACCTGGTCTGAGGAGCACCACGCTGGTCTGTAGAGCGGATTGGCAGACAGACGCATTTGGCTGCTTTTTAGACTTCAGGTTCCCAAAGTGCATACATAGCTGGACTCCTGTGCTTTGGATGCAGCTTTTCCATGCCGTGCATCTGGGGCTTCATCTAAGCTAAGAGCTAGGGGTGCATTTCACAGCTCAAGTAGACATACCTGTGCTAGAGTAATGCTAACAGGCGGAACCGCACCTGGGGCCTCTGGAGCTTAGTGCATGAGACTCTACCACTTGAGCTAAAAGTGGTCTAAGTGTCACTGTGTGGGACAGTGAACCACATCCAGGAGCTGTGTAGATTACACTAGGGGTACGGCTAGACTGCGGGGGGGGTTTGGGATACCAGAAGTATCCTGGAAAAACTCTGCTGTGTCCAAGGAACGTGTTTGCTCTTCCGCTTTTTTTTGTGGAAGAGCAAACGCGCTCTTCCGGAAGCCCCTGTATTCCTCATTCTATGAGGAAGAAGGGGGCTTTCGAAAGAGGGTTTTTTTCCGACATTTGGCCCAGTCTAGATTGGCCAAATGTTGGAAAAGCCTCTTCTGACAAAAGTATCAGAAAAAACTATGCAAAATGCGGAGCGCCTTTTGCGTAGCTTTTTCCGACAAACAGATGTAGTCTAGACGTACCCTAGGTCTCAGCCAGCTAATGTGTTAAAAGGAGTAGTGTGGCCACAGTAACAGAGGGCAGCACAGACTAGCTGCCCTGAGTACCTACTCACAGGGTGTAGGTCTAGACGCCGCCTGGGTTATAGTTTGGGACAGGAAATGCTTTCACAGCTCCCCCCCCCCACCCACCCCATTCATTTAATTCACAGCCAACATAATGGTTGTGCCCGTGAGTGTTGCAGGCTGGGATTAGCTTGAAGTATGAGAGTTACAGTAGCAGGGCCCATTGGACAGGATACTGGAGTACTTGGTTTGAAATGTTTCGTGTGTTGGATCCCGGCCTGCAGTGTGAATGTGCAGAGGTGCATGTGTGGTTGATTCAGTTTGGCAACCAGCCCTGGTGACTTCTAGTTCTGGAGGTCCTTGCCTCTCTCCCAGGGGCGTCTGCCTCACTCGGATTTTGCATTCTCTGGGGATTGGGCACTGAGGAGGACTCACGGAAATCACGTTCTGCCCCACACAAGCCGGGGATTTTGAAAAGTGTTGCCATTCCCAATTGGGCCAAAAAGTGGAAACTTCAAAAATGTTCATGAACAGATAATGCCCCCCCCCCGCAAATTGGGTTGGTCAAAATGGTTTGTTTTGGTCTTTTTCAAACATTTCATTTCAATTTTGACTTTAAAAAAAAAAGTTTGCGTCATATAATTAACTAAAATTTGGGAACAATGTCATTTTTGGAACAGGATTAAAATGAAACGTATTTGTTTAAACAAAGCCAAACCAGGACGTTTTGCCAACTTGGAAACATCTTTTTAAAACATTGATTGCAGTGGGAGATTTTTCAGAACCAGCCCTTCCCCATGAAAGATTCAACCAATCACCCTTGTCTGATGGAGACACACTTCACTGAAGATTTCTGACCAGCTCTAGCTGTAATGCAATTTGCAGAATGTTTTTAACCTGGGTACAGACTGTCCGGACTGTCCAAGTGAAAGGCTCCTGCTCCCAAGCTGCAGGGGACTGGAGTCCCCTTAGCAGGCAAAGCATGGGAAGCGGTCATGCAAACTTCCCCGGTACTGCCCCTGCCAATGTGCCACAATCTTGACCGGGAGAGACCCTCTTTTGGGAGCTACAACAGAGCCTAGGATGCATGGCTCGTGGCAATCTGGATCTCACTAGCAAGGAGCCAGGCAGTGGCACGTCTGGATTCCCTATTAGGCTGCTCAGGCAGGGCTGGGCCAGCTGAGGAGGGGGAGTGACTCGTTTACAGGAGTGAGCTGCAGCTGGGTGGAACAGTGTAGGGGGAAGAGGTGGGGCACCTGCCCTCTCTCCTTCCTGATACTCAGTTCTCCTATGTCCCAGGTTTCCCCTCCTCCTCGCATCTCCAGGGTCCCTGTTGGAGCCTGGAGCTCTCCTGACAAGGCCAAGCGGCCGTCAGCTGGCAGCCTGCTGCTTCCACTGCTTTTGGCCTGCGTCTCCCCCGCCGCCTTGCAGGAACACTGACGCTGCCGGCTGCCAGTGCCAGTTTCCTCCCGTTCACAGTGGTGGGGTGACCAGACAGACACTAAAAATCCCATTGCTATGATCCGTGCCACCTGCTTCATTCCCAAGCTCTCCCCACCCCAATTTCTCTGGGGTGGGGATAGGGTTGCCAGATGGTTTAACCATAAATGCCAAACACGCCCCCAAAAAAAAAAAAAAACACCAGGGAAAAAATTCTGTTGAGAAAAAAAAAGGGGGGAGACCAAAGTTGTTGAGAAGAAAAAAAAAAAAGAAAAAAAGAAAGGACCCTGAGAGTTATTAAGCAAAAAAAATAAAAAAATAAAAAACCAGCATGGCCTTAACAGGCTGCTAGCGGCCGTCCGCCATCTTGTCTTCCTGCTCTGGGCCAGACAGCTCCCCTGCGGAACTAGGTAAGCACCTGGGGAAAAAATCAGAAAATACTGGACATTTTAGGTGACACCTGGCAACCCTAGGTGGGGAATCATTCTTCCCCTCCCCCCCTTTGATGTAGTTTTCTGTATTGGGATGCAACCAAATTCTTTCTGTATGCTCAGCCTAGCTCCACAGGCCAACACATCTTAGTTTTTAAGGGGTTGCAAAAGTGCTGGAGGAAGATCAAGCTCAACACATAATGTATGTTTCTCCCATCCCAGGCTCTCCCTCGAGGATTTTTAATGCACGTCTTAGCAGGCTCTGATAGAAAACTGGCGGAGCAGGCTCAGAGAGGGTCCTGTCCCTTTGCTGGGTCTCCAGCAGTTCAACCCATCCTGAAAGTACTTCACATTTGATTTCTTGTGAGTTTCAGTCCCAAAGCGTAAAGTGTGATAAATCAATTCCCCGAGGAAAGCGGAAGTATAGCTTTAGAAATAAGTGGCCTGTTGCTTTGAAATAACGGGCTTGGTAGTGTGGATGCTCCGCTTATAAAATCGCCCTTGTGGGGGTTATTTCGAAATAGTACCCTAGTGTAGACCAGGGCCAAGAGGCAGATTACAGTGTTACAACCACTTTAGGTGCATGCTGACAGTTGTGTGTAAGCCTTACTCTTTCCAGTGGGGAGGGAAGAGGGATGATATAGGACAGTGGAAAAAGAGACAGGGATGCGGGAATGGGGCAGGCAGGGGGCAGTGTATAGAAGAAGGAGACTGCAAATTCAATTTGTAGTAGTTGTGATTTTGTCTTTGTGTGGACCAAGTTTGTGGGTGCACGCAATATTTAACTTTGTACACAGGCCTACACTGGACAACAGAAACCCCCATGTCAAAGAAAGGAGGATGGCAGAAACTGAAGGAGGCCAGAGAATGTCAGCAAAGACAAGATGTAGTGCTGAGCGCTGGTCCTCTCCTAACATTTTTTCCTCCTCCTAAGTCTGGTGGTGAGGAAATCCAGGGAAAAACCAGCCCAAGTGAACCTGCTGCACCTGCGCCTGATGAAAAGGAGCCGCCTCCTGGTCCCTTTGACATCTGTAGCTGCAGTCAAACCTCACTCCACTGAAGACTTTCCCAGGTAATAAAACAACATCTGTCTCCAGCGATCCAGGTGAGCGGACATGACTTCTTAAGACCTCATTGCATATTGGACTGAGAAGGGCCCACAGAGATAGGGTTGCCAGGTGTCCAGTTTTGAATCGGACAGTCCAGTATTTGAGCTTTCCGTTCGGGAAACAAATTGAGAAAATATAAATGAGAAAATATAAATGTCCAGTATTTTCTAAATAAGATTGTGATATAATGTCACGTGTGTCCGGTATTTTTGTTGAAACCATCTGGCAACACTACACAGAGATGCCTGTATCTAGATGCTGTTTAAATGTGTATATAGAGCACTGAGGTAAATGGAGTCGTGAATTCACATGACTGTGGCTCTTTTGGGAAATGAGGATTGCTAATTTGGCTCCTGAAACCCTGAGATCCGAGTCTCACTGCGCTAGATGATCCTCAGGAGGTGGCTTTTGTGCTCCCCTGTCCTGACTCCTTAGGGGCTGCTGTTTTCCCTCCACTGGCCCCTCCCATGCCAGGATCTGAGGCAGATTGTGCAGTGCTAGCAGAACGGGCGCGGCACTGGGGAACTGCCCCACAGGGCTGTCAGGGGGACCCAAACAGAGGATGCCTGGAGTTCTGCCATTCCAGGCCCCAATGCGCTGTGGGATGAGCTGTGCGTCTTTCTCCTGGACATTTGTGGTTCCCGGAATAAGATGGCTCACTCTCCAGTGCTGGAGGGACTTCCATCGCATTCTCCCAGTAGGAGGCCATTTTGGAGGAGGTAAAGGGACTAGGAGGCAGGGCGCCACAGACTACTAGCAGGCCTGCAGCTTCCATCACTCCCTGATGGCTTTTGGGGTCAGTCACGGTTTGCTGCAGGGTCCAGTAGCGGCCAGTAGCATCCCTGCCCATGAAGATCCTCCCCAGCCCCATCATGGCGCCAGTCACCTTCCCCACATGAAATACCCAGGGCTCTAGGTATGAGGAATAACAGTTATTTTGAGAGAAGGGTTTTCTCTCGAAATAACGCTGCTTCACGGGGGCGTTTTATTTCTCAATAATGTGATTTCAAAATGGCGGCCAGACACGATTATGCTAATTAAGCATGGGATATTTAAATCCCGCACGTCATTAGCAATTTCGGTACACTACATTTTCATCCCTATCTCGAGATAGGGAGCAAGTGTAGACATACACTAGAGAGGGAATGTGAATTGCTCCCCAAACCAGGTCTTAAATTCCAGTTTCCATCGGTTGAAAAAGTGACTTTGGGGCTTTTCCCTGCAGAGCAGATGGAAAGGCTGGCTGCTTTCCCCCATTTCAGTGATGCTAAACCTTTTGAACATAACATGATTTCATAACGAGATAGTGCTGAGCGAAGCAGGTTTGAATGGGTCATAGGAGAACACAGTGGGAGAATTTGTTCTGATTTTTGACTCATTAGGCATAACCTGCTCTGGAATTTCATAGTCTATTAAACTGTAATTGTCTTATTCCTCTCTGCATTATGGATTTTTTCTTTCCCAAATGCCATTTGGTGACATAATTGGATATTTTGTTAGACAGAATATAGATCAGATTTATTAGGGACTTTGAAACAGATTTCCCATCCCACCATGATGACATAGAGGAAAGTCTTTCAGTCACCAGGAGAGAATACTCCAATGTATTGGGCACGCCACCAAAGAACTATTAGTGTATTTTAAATCTCTATACTGACATGGTGAACAACAGTACACCACAAATTGTGCCACTAACTGCAATAATTGGATCTGATTATTGTGATCAATGGAACCGTCACTCAGCTCCTTTCCAACACAGAAAAGAAACATTTATTGAACACCTCTGCCTTTTGTGCATTTTTGTTGACAATTTACCATCACTATCTTGTACTGGACCTATTTCGTTGTAATTCGGCTCTTACCATTCTTTTTCATTGTTCTTAACTCTCCAGGTGTCACAGCTCACAGGCTACTGCTCTCGCTGGGCCGCCATCAGTGTTTACACGCAGCACCTAACACGAGCCTTTCCCAGCTCAAAATGTCCCCATTCTTTCCCCCCACAGCAGGGCGAGGCAGGGCTGGTGGCCATTTCGTGAGCCTCTGCTAACCCTTGGGAGCCTGGGAAAGGGGGAGCAGGCTGGGAGATGGTGTGGAGGAGGTGAGGCTGGAGACGGGGTTGGGATTTAAAGGAAGAGCCCTCAAGGGGTCCAATAAGCAAACCCTGGAGCCTGGAAGTAGCAGAGGATCCCCCCTGGCATTGCATTGCGATCCCCCATGCAGTGCCATGGTCCCCACCAGGCGCAGCATTTCGGAGGCCATGGCAGGAGCCGGACTTCACCCCGGATAGCAGGGAAAGACAGGGGAGGAGGGAAGTTCTCTAAATAACAGACCAGGGCCAAAGCACCACCTCCTCTCCAGGCACAGGCCGGCCTGCGGCTCACCAGGCCAATCACACCCCTCCCCCATCCTCATCTCACCCTGTGGGCATTTCGCTGGGCTGGGGGATATTCCCTATGAGTTGCACCTTCAGTGGCCCCTCTGTGAGCTCCCCACGCTCCCCCCTCCTGCTGGCTCAGGGCCGGGACTGACTGGGGCCGGGGACTCAGACTCTGATGAGGACCAGACCCCGGCTGGGGAAAGGCAGAGAATGTTTGTACACAGGCACGTACAGGGGAACATACACTGGCAGGAGGGGAACACAGTTCCAAGGTCTCAGTCCTCTGCTCCGTCTCCTCCCAATCCAGCCACTGCAGACTCTTTCTGACTGCAGCATCAGGGGGCCCTGCTGGGAGATCACACCTTCCCCCCCCTCTGCAAAAGCTTCCTGGGGCTGCGTGGCTGGGACCTGGCGCTGCAGGGCTGCCTGCTGCATTCGGCAGCTGGTGTGGGTGGCTTTTCTGGCTGGGATCTCGACAGCAGCGCTGCGGTCACCGGGCAGCGCTCGGAGAGCTGGCGGAGGAAGAGAAACCCCTTTGGGATGAGCCTGTGTGGGAACGCCGATCCCTGGGGGGGCACGGAACCTGGGCAAGGACTCACTCGGCAAGTTCTACAGCCACCAAGGGCTGCATCCACATAGCCAGAGGCCCGGCACGTGGGCACTGACAGCACCGGGAGCATTTTCCCAGTCCCCGGCTTGTGTGCGCGCAATGACAGCACCCGCACAGCTCACGCTGTCCCTGTGGAAGGGGGCGTTCGGCCCCCACTGCCCAGCCCATGGGCTTCCAGCCAAGCGCACCAGGCAGCTGCCCTGAAGTCAATGCAGAGCGGCCCCAGGGACCCCAAGGGCATCGCTCCCCATTTGTGCTGCTGCAGGCAAGAGCAGAAGACGTTGGCCCTCAGCATCAACAGTTCCCATGGTCCCCCTCATCGCTTTTCAGCCTCCTCCCTTGGCAAAACCAACATAAGCAGCTTGAGATGGGGCTCGCTCCCTTCTGTGCCCGGGTCTCAGGATCAGGCCCAGTAAAGGGGGGTCATTCCCTGTCAGTGACTCTTCACCCGTCTCAGGATCAGGCCCAGCAGGGGACTCACTCCCTGTCTCTCCTCCTGCATCTCACCGTGGCTGCTTCGATTCCCAGGTCCCAGAGATGGAACATCAGGGTGGCCCAGCTGCTCCTCACTTGCCCTGCAAAGAGCTTGGCCAAGCAGGCCTGGGCCCCAAACAGGCCACATGCTGCTGCCTGCACAGCACCGTGCTCCTGCCAAAGGGAGCAGAGGGCAGGTCGGGGGCAGGCCCGAGAGGTGCTGGGCAATGACAGACCCAGGGCAGCGGCAGCGAGCAGCCCCCTTCCACCCCGTTCTCCATCCTGCACTCAGGTCTCCTGTCTGGAGATCCAGAGCCAGCCTGTGGGAACTGGGGGCACCAGGATGTCTCTGTGACCCGGCTCCTCAAGGCCCTGCTCTAGGGGCACAGGGCAGAGCTGTGCAGGAAGTGGGCCCAGGCCTGCATGGCTAGGGCTGGCTGAGGCAGCCCATGTCGCACACACTCAGCTGCCCCAGCATCTTGCTCAGGGCCCTCAAGCCCACACCCTTAGGGCCTCTGGCTCAGCCGGGGGGCGGCACAGGGTGTCCAGCAGGAACTGCTTGTACTTCTCCACCCGGAGAAGAGCTCCTTGGTCCTTGGTCCTTCCCCTTCCATTGATGGAAAACCTAATCAGGGCCACATGGATCTTTTTTTTTTTTTCTCCATTACAGCAAATCTCCTCCTTCCTCTCCCTGCCGGTAGCGTCGGAGCTGTGGTTTGCGGGTGCTGCAAGTCTGACTGATCACCTGTTTCGGAATCAGAGAGGATTTTTTTTCTTCTTCCCATAAGGGCCAAATAGGCAGAGGCCTGGGGAGTTTCCCCTTCCTTACTGCGCCCTGGAGGTGCAGCTGCATTGAACGGGATTCAATAATGAACCACAAAACGCAATAAGGAGGTGAGCTCATCGCAACGTGGGGCCGGTTTCCAGTGCAGTTAAAAGGATAAGGGGAACATTTCCCAGAAGAAGAGATGTGGGATTTTACTGGTGGGCCTGCTGCCCATGGATACAGGAAGCCTCTGTGGCCTTCGCGGGCCAAGGTGCCACCTTTTAGACCCTGCTGGATGATAGGACTCAGAAGAGTGAGCTGAGACCCTGGGGCAGGCTGATGGGACTCTGCCCTGAGTTACACATTAGATAGAAGAAGCCCTGGAACCCCTCGTACGGGAGCCACTTAAAACGCCTGTGAAATGAGCCCCTGGTGACAGCGCGGGGAGCCTGGGTGGCCCTCCTGTGGTTTAGTAAAGTTGTTGCCTGCCACTTGAAAGCCACCCTGTGCTTGTTCTCATTCGCCAGCATTACTCAGAGCAGCAAGGACCTCAGCCACCTCAGAGGCAGCTCTCCTATCACAAGGGTAGGAGAGAGATCAAAGATCAGACCAGTGCCTTGGAGGGACATGCACCCAGGCTGTTTGCATTCTGCGAGAGGCAGAGGCAGGTGGCTGTCTCAAGCTAACATGGTGCCGTAGGAGGCTTAGGAGGGCTTTTTATTACGATGGTCTGTGACGTATACCCACCACATGCACGGTGTCTTGCAGACATATTTGACAGGACTGTCTGTGCCCTAGGGGGCTCACAGATGAGAGACAGATGGGACAGACAGGCAGAGAGGGGAGAAAGGGAGCCTGTAGTGGGGTTGACTCACTGCCAAGGTCTGGTGTGACTCCTATTGGTCACACCAAGAATTGGCTTCATTTTTTGGAGTGCGCCACCTTCTGGCCAGTGTTTTGCGGATCGTTGCTCTCCACGCCGCTGTCTCCACCCTCAGGCTCTGGACCAGTGTCACTTCCTGGACCACAGTGTCCTCTTCAGGGTACTGCCCCCCGGCAGTGCCCACCACTCCATTTAGAATCGTAGAATCTAGTGTTGGAAAAGACCTCAGGAATCATCAAGTCCAACCCCCTACCCCAAGCAGGACCAACCCCAACTACGTCTTCCCAGCCAGGGCTTTGTCAAGCCAGGACTTAAAAACCTCTAGGGATTTTGCCCCCTTCTGGGGGTATCAGCAATCCTCAGTCAATGCACCTACCACAGTGGCCAACTGTAGCCCCAAAATCTAGCCCTGGCCTCAGGAGCAAGCTGCAGTCTGCACAGGTCCCCTCTAGGTTGGGTTCCACCCATGGAACCCAACATAGAGAGGACAATGGCAGCACAAGGCACCCAAACTTCTACAACTCCCATGAGGCACTGCAGCAGCATTTCCAAAGCAAAGCATTGTGGAGCTCGGGCAAAGTATTTCTCTTTTTGCCTGATTTTTTTAAAATTTTTAATCTTCATCAAAAATCTAAATTTTCCACAGAGAATTTAGATGAAAACCATTTTTATTTGTTTTCCTTGAAATTTTTCAAAAGAAAAAAATGCTGACCCGCCACACCCACAGTGCCCCTTTCTCACTGTGAGGACACAACCTCTCAGAGAAAGGCTTCAGGACCACCCAACGCTGGCCAGTTCTCCCAGCACACTGATCCTCACCCCGGGCAGCATGTTGTTGCTGTACCATGGAGGACAGACAGATATTGTAGCATGGAACACTACTTTTATCATTTGTTCTCAGTGATTTCAGAGCTGTCTATTGTTGTGGTTGTCATGATAGCAGCAGCTCCTTGTTTGATGGCTGGTGGGTGGCTATATGGGAGCAGCATTAAAGTTGTTTGTGAAATGTGATATTATTATACACATGTGCAAGTAGCTGCCTTTTTAACTGCTCATTTCCTTACATTTCAATACAATATCACCTACCCCGAGTGTTAAAAAGCCATGGGACTGACTTAAAAATCATGAGATTTCAAATATAATCATCAAGCGTAGGGGCTTTGTGTTTGCCTTCTATTTTTATTTTCCCCTTTAGGGCTCATGATTTCAATTTTTTCTCACAGTCATGAAGGCAACTTCCTACTTTTTTAATGAAAGCTGAGATTCTCCTGTCAGCATAGGACTCTGTGAGCTGGGCTTTAGGAAAAGCACCAAATGTCATGAGAGGTGGCACAGCCGACTGTATTGTTTTGTAATCGCAGCACTGTTTGGCTGCGATGCCGGGGAGCAGCTTTCATATAAAGAGAGCAGAAGCTGTTTTATTTTTGCTTGTTAATCTGGGTTTTAAAAGAAACATGGTTCAAAGTACCCCACGACTCCTAGCCCCCTATTTGTCCATCAGCGTGGATGTTAGAAGGCTGTGTCCCTGCACCCCTCAACACCCTGCAAAGCCCATGGGCTATGTAAAGCTCCCCAGCTCTCCTGCTGTCCCCTCACACCATTTCCCAGCAGAGCTTATGAATTCCCCAGACTCCTTTGCTATGAGCTTGGCAGACTTCCCATCCCCCAGGTTTAGGCTGTCCTGCAGAAAGACAATTGACTGGGTGAGACTGGAACTCCAGAGACTCCAGTTCACTTCCCGACTCTGCTACAGAGTCTCAGTGTGCTCTTGGGCAGGTCACATAGTTTCATTGTGCCTCAGTTTCCCCTTTGCAATAGTCATAGAATCATAGAACCATAGAGCTGGAAGAGACCTCAGAAGGTCATCAAGTCCAGCCCCGTGCTCTAGGCAGGACCAATCCCAACTAAATCAACCCGGCCAGGGCTTTGTCAAGCCGAGACTTAAACACCTCTAGGGATGGAGACTCCACTACTTCCCTAGGTAACCCATTCCAGTGCTTCACCACCCTCCTAGTGAAATAGTTTTTCCTAATATCCAACCTGGACCTCTCCCACCACAACTTGAGACCATTGCTCCTTGTTCTGCCATCTGTCACTACTGATGACCTTCAAAGTCCCACTTTGACCTTCAATGGTGCTGAGAGTATAAAGAGTATGAGATACTCAGATTCAGGTAGGGCCAGCCTGACCATATAGGTGAGCAAGGTGGTAACCTAGGCCACTAACTCAGACAGAAGTGAATTTTTTCTCTATTTAAAAATATATTAATACTAGCCAATTAGCCCGTCATAAGATGGGATTTTTAGGTCTCTCCTCCACGTCGGTCTCCTCTCCTGAGCCTCCGGTCTCTCACTCCGTGTCTCTCTCTCTCTCTCTCTCTCTCTCCTCCTCCTACTGCCTCCCCCCTCTCTCTCTCAGCTCTCCTCCACCTCCTGCCTCTCTCTGTCTCTCTCTTTCTCTTCTCCTCCCCCTCCTGCCTCTCACTCGGGGGACCGCAGAGCCCAAACGGCCGTTTGGGCTCCGCACTCCCCGTGCTGCATGGGGAGTACAGAGCCCAAACGGCTGCTTGTGCCACTTGCTCTCACGCGGTGGCCCGGCTGAGCAGCGCAGAAGTCAGCCGAGTGCCACGGCGGGAGGCGAAGGGGGGCCGGGTGGTGACGTTCACAGCCAGGGGCGGGGCCTGGAGCCGCTGTCACGCCGCACGTCACCGCCCCATCCCCCTTCCCCTCCCGCCGTGGCGCTCGGCTGACTTCTGCGCCGCTCAGCCAGGCCGCCGTGGGGGAGCAAGCGGTGCAAACGGCTGTTTGGGCCCCGCACTCCCCATGCAGCACAGGCCGCCCAGAGGGAACAGCCAGCATTTCAGGCAACAGCACCCTCCAGAGGGAACAGCCAGCATTTAGGCGTTACAGACTCTCAGACACTGGGCTACTATATATATGATGTCTTATAAATGAAAGTATCAAATATTGTACTTGTAAAAGAGTGCATCATTGCCATGTCAGAAGCTGAATTATATTATGTATTTCACATTGTGGAACACGGTGTAAATACAGTTAAAATATGTCACAGCATAGCTTCAAAAGAGCGCTGCCTGGGTTTGCTAACGGAAGGGGGGAAGGGGCAGTGGAAGTTCACTCATTCTCAGTAGCCCAGTATTGGCCAGTCATAGAGTTGAGTCAGTGTTGAGCTCCGCTTAGTGAAGGCCGGTCAGGCTACGGCTACACTGCCAGGGAGGAGGGTTTTGCGGAAGAAGATATGCAAATCGCGCTTACATTTGCATATCTTTTTCCGATTCTTTTTGCGGAAGAGTTTTTTCCAATATTTGGTCACGTGTAGATGGGGCCAAATGTTGGAAAAACCCCTTCTTTTGCAAGACCCCTTATTCCTCGTAAATTGAGGTTTACAGGATCTTGCAAGAGAGGGTTTTTTCAACATTTGGCCCCATCTACACGGGGCCAGATATTGGAAAAAAACCCTCTTCTGCAAAAAGAATCAGAAGATGATATGCAAATGTGAGCGCGATTTGCATATCTTCTTCTGAAAAAAAACCCCCAGCATTGTAGCTGTAGCCTCAGTGACCCGCAACAGCTGTCCTGCCATGAAGATGCTGTGCCCATGAAGAATTTGTGTTGTGCTGGACATGAAAAAATTGGTAAGAGGGTTTAACAAGATTGTAAAAGTAGAAACAGAAGTACTTGTAAGATTAAGATTGTGTATTTATTGTATTTACTGTTAAAGTAATAGTAAAGTCCTGGTTTTCGACCACCTGACTGCTAATGTTAGCAAATACCACTTAACATATACAGTCCTTTCCATTCTAATTGCAATAATGTTCAATAATAATAGAAATTCTGGTCTTTTGTTTAATGGTTTAAGTGAACGTTGAAATCTCTCTCTATATATATTGAGAGCATGTCTGTGTGTTTGTGTGCGAGTTCGTTTGTTCAAGAACGCCTCCAAATTTGGTAAGCAGCTTCCTCTTCTAACTTAAAAGAAGATCAGGGTTTGGTTGTGCCAGTAGAACTGGAAGCCCTGGGAAAAGGACTGTTTTCCATAACATGCAAAGGGGGGGGGGGCTGCTGTTTGGAGGGACATGATATGAGAGTGGCCACTGGGGGCAGCAAGCCCATAGGGGTGCAGAGTGGCCATTGGGGTGCAGCTATACTACCAAGGGAGTGGCCTGCAGAGCTGGGGTTTCACCATCTTGCCTGCCAGCACAGTAGGTAGCCTCCCCTGCCCCAAGCCCCTTTCCCCCCTCCCACCCTTAGGCTGCAATGCCAGAGGAAGGGGGAGAAAAATGGTCCCTGGTGGCTTGGGGCTGGGTGGAGAGACAACTTCCCTGGTTGCCTGGGAGGCTGGGGAGGGGCAGAGAAAATGCCTGCGGCAGCCGGGAGGGCTGGCAGGCAAGAAGATCCCTGGTAGCTGGGGAGAGGGGGCGAGAAAACATCCGTGATGGCTGAGAAAATGCCCCTGCCAGTCAGTAGAGTTTTATAGATATAAACATGGAGATATATCTATCTCATAGAGCTGGAAGGGACCTTGCGAGGTCATCAAGTCCAGTCCCCTGCCCTCACGGCAGGACCAAGTACCATCCCTGACAGATTTGCCCCAGATCCCTAAATGGCCCCCTCAAGAATTAAACTCCTAACCCTGGGTTTAGCAGGCCAATGCTCAAACCAGTGAGCTATCCCTGGCGAGAGAAAAAGCCTGTGCCAGATGGGACCCCCTCTCTCCCCATGGAAGCCTACATACTGAACCCCTCATCCCCATCCCACCCCTATGACAGAGCAATGATTTAAATGAAGAAAAACAAAAGAGTTACGGACTCGAGCAGCACCGGGTAAATCTTCTAGTGCTAAAATAAATTACAATGTACCAGATCATCACACCTAGCCCATGTAACTGTACTTGCTTGCAAATTCATCTTCCACATATCTACCTTCTGCTCCCTTGTTATCTTTTTTTACCTCAACCTTGGCACTCTGTACAGCTCAAAACGGTTAAAGTGTCAGCTACTGGGTGGTTTACCTTTTACAGCAGAATTTACAGCAGAATTGTGTTAGGCTTAATGAAAAGTAGAAAAACTCAATACAAATATTTTTTACTTTTACATTGTTCATTTCAAACGCCAAGTAAATAAATGTAAAATTTCATTCAAATGTAAAATTTCATTCCGGTGGGGGGGAGGGGGGGAGGGTACAGCAAAATCAGAGTTTGCCTCAGGTGCCAAAAACCTGTGGGCAGGTCCTGGATACAGGTTTCTCCCAGTGTATTGCTGGGCACCGGGTTGCAATGATATTTAATGGCAGGTGTGGTTTAAAGTTCCCCAGCCAATCCTTTCAGTTAAAGGGCAGCAAAAATAACGTTCTGAAAAAGTAACGTTTCTGATAGAGCTGGTCAGGGAATGAGGGGGAAGTGAGGGAGGCAAGTAATGAAGAAGGGGAAGAGGAGAGAGAGAAGAGCGGGGGAGGGGAGAGGAAGGCAGAGGGGTGCGTCTCAGTGACACTTCTCTTTCCAGTCACGTTTTCTGAGTCTGCTCCTGAGCAGCCACCGGGCCCATCCCTGACGTCCTCACTCAAGCAATGCTGCCATTGACTTCATGGATGCCTGGTCCTCTATGTCTCTGGTGCTCTGTCCAGCGTGCTGAATCCTCCGGAGCAGCGTCATTTTGGGGCACATCTACACTGGGGAAAAAACACAGCAAGTCCCCGAGCCTGGGCAAGCGGGGTTCACGCTGCAGGCCTAGAAATAACCCAGGCTTCAAACCCTCTCCCCTCACTGGGTCTCAGATATCCAGCCTCAGCCCCAACCTCTGCACCCTTCTTGTTAGCACTGCAGCGCGAGCCGCATAAGACCACGCCCTGTTTTGCAGCGCAGGTGTCTCCTTTGCCCCCTTGCACATGCCTGGCTCTCTTGACATCATTGCAGAATGACCCCGCGGACTCCTGGCTAAAAAGCGACAGGGAACGTTAAAGTGACCGTAGAAAGCGATCGCCAGCTGCGTTCTCAGCAGAGCTTCCAACTGCAGCCTGACAGATGATGCATTGGTCTTGGGGCTCTTTCGAAGTACTCCCTGCCTGTAAAAGGATCATAAACTCACTTATATCCCCAGCAGAAGCCATAGTGAGAAGAAACAGCTAGTACTTCCCAAAGATAATCCCACTGCGAACCCAAGAAGCAATATTACTCAGCTGGCAGACAGTGGCTATGCACAGATTTGTTATGGGCCAGGAGCTCTGCTGGAGTACAGAGGGAGTAAGTCAGGGGAATGAGGCCAGCCAAGTGTTGTTCGTGACCATTCATTGCAGCATGTGACTTGGGCAAATGCCAGCTAGTCGTGGAAAGGCTTGGAGATTTCACCAGTTTTAGCCCCGGTGGCCATTTGACTGGAAATCTGAACCAGAAAATGGCATCCTTCATTACTTGTCATTCTCCTAGTGCAAGAGTGTCACTGGAGCACAACACTCACGTGTGACTATCAGAGGCCAGACTCAGGGCCTCATGTGAAGGCAGATTATACCACACCTGCTCCTGCCGTGTTCTTACACCTGCCCCTATCGCATCTGTCTGCTGTCAGAGACAGGACTCTGGGCTAGCTGGAGCTCGGGTCTGATCCAATCCGTCAGTTCCTAAGACTCAGTGACCCTCCATACACCGTGATTTACTCACATCCACTACCAGTGCTCGGATGCTAGGGTGACAGGTACTATGGGAAACAAACCCAGGCAAAGGAAATCAGCATTGGTTCAGGAGAGACATCTCAATAGAGGAAGTATAGGTTGGCTGACAGGCTTTGTCTTTTCAAGAATTCAAAAATCATGTTCTATGTGGCCCATGACATGAGCTCTTAGACATGACAGTGATGGGCACTCCAGAAACCCTGGGTAGGAGTGGGGGAGGGAAGGAGAAGGGGCAAGAAGCTGGAAGGTAGATTGGAATGAATTTCAGACAGTCATTCTAGCAAAGACTGAGAGTTCAAAGATTCTACTTTTGAGGGCATCCGAGGAGTTTTTGGGGAAGTAAGAGAGTCGGGTGATTCAAGCAATATAACTCGTTTCCCAGGTGTGCAGCCAGATGGAGTCATGTATCTTTCTGTGCTGCATCTTTTCCCCACCAGACTCCCCTACTTACTGAAGGACAAGCTCATACGTGGATGCTGTCAGATTTCTGGGAGTTTTTAATGCCCCTGAAAAGAAATGAGTGAATACTCGGAGTTTGATATAATTGCGTGTGTTGCTTTCCCCCCATCTCATTATTTTTCCTGGAGTCTCAATTTCTTGCATCCTGTGCTATAAATTACCACTTGGGGCTTTAATGTGCTTTGTGTAATTGGATTTTTTCCAGAACAAGAGTCAGAAGTTGTTGGCTTGGGTTTTTCTTCCTTAAAATTACTTTAAGAACTAGCTGCATTTCTCACAAAGAGGGATTGTTGTTTTTTCAGAACATGAATGTTGTCATTTTCAGCCTACTCTCTCGGTGATGTTTCATTCCTCTGCACAGCTCCGAAGCCACACAGATTGGCAGCATCTAGAATGGTAGGAGCGAGGTGCATTAGCAGAGCTCTGTGTCAGGACCCCTGCACTAGAATGGCAGCAGGTCTTACAGATCAGGATTGAGGTATATTGCTGGAGCTGGCAGGGAGTGCACAGGATTGCTAGCAGGCAGGTGTGGGTGCGGGGGTGGCATAAGGTGCATCAGCAGAGGCATGTGTGAGTAGCCCAGAACTGGAGCAGCAGGGAGGTTCATTGACAGATCTGTGGGGGTGCTATGGAGAGGGGGAGTGCTCAGGATTGCAAGACCCAGGGTCTGCAGCCCATGGGAATGTAGGAATTGCCATGCAGCACGCTAGTATCAGATGTGCCAGAGGAGGAACTCCTGCACCCCAGCAGTTGTGGGATGCCCTCCCACCAGCTCCCAGAGCAGGAGGCTGGCTCATGCCCCAAAGCAGCCAGGTTTATAGCCCTTCTCACAAGTGACCATGAGAGAAATGGGTGTGAGAGGGGCTGGAGCCAGCAGCAGGGAGAGAATAATCCAGACATCACTACCTTACCTTCAGGGTGTCCCTTATTCTGCCTCTCCCACAGTGGAGAGCACAGCAACCAGCAAGGTACTGACACTACATTCAAATGATGAATATTCACTACATCACACCTGCCTGTCCAAGAGGGGTCTTCCCTGCACTGTTCTGGGTCCGAGGCTGCTGGTGGGGAGTGGTAATCCTGCCAGGGCTCCTCTACTTATTTGCTTTACTGGCATTTTTGGGAAGGACATTCTCAAAGCTGTCTACAACCACTAGGCACGCCGCTTCTCCTCCCACATTTATAGTGTTCCCCTTAGAAAACGCAGATATATTAGCAAGGTATTAGCCATGGTGGCTACAGTTGTCCTCCTGCGTTCCTCTGAGTGCTTTATCATTCCTTTGGTGGTCGCTATTTCCACCAGCGTTTGTCGATGTTGCGTTCCAGGCTATTGCCGGCCACTCCAGGTCAGCTGTGTTTGTGCTTATACTGCTCCCAGTTGCATCCAGGCATTTCTCTAGCTCCTCCCACGGGTTTCCTTGACCCTGCAATAAAGGACCCCTAGCAATGAGCCTCTGCGCCCAGGCTAGCTGACTTGGGCTTGCTGGACTCACACGTGGTTTCGATGAGCAGGCTCAGGTGGGTGCCGGGGCTGTGAAACCCAGCAAGGGGCATCTTGGAACTCTGGGCTCTGAGACTCACTGCTGCGAGTGTTTGCCATGGAGATGGACCTGAAGACAACTTGCTGATCTTGGGTGATCCATTTCCTTGTCTCAGTCCCATCTGTTATTGGGTATAGAGACATAGCTTTGGATTGCTGATGTCCCTGTTAATAATACGTAGGGTTTTTTATCTTTACAAAGGAGATCAGTAGGATTATCCCCATTTCACAGATGGGGAAGCAGAGATTTGCCCATGATGCCCCAGCAGCAGAGCCAGGAATTGATCCCAAGCCTTTTGACCCCAGGCCAGCCCTTATCCACTGATGTTCCTACATTGTTAAGAAAAGGGGATCAACAGGCCAGACGTGGCCATCCGGGAGTTGAAATACAAGTGACTATTTTAAGTTGTAACACATGTGCAGAGCTGAGAAATTCACATGACACACAAAGCATCACAGAGAGGATTCCCTCCTTTCACTGCTTCCTAACCAAGACATTGAGTAATTCCAGGAGTCACTCACGGAACCAGGTCTCTTCCCATTAGGCAAGGGCCAAAGTGGCCGAGAATAAATCCAGGCTGTCTGGCTGTGCATGAGTCACTCTGAGTGGGAGTGCATGTACTGACTAAATGCCAGGGAAGGGATGAGTCACTTTAGGTGAAAGTGCCGGGAGGAACCAGGCACTTGCAGGTTCCTAGGTACATATGGAATGGGGAGCCCCAGGAGACATGCCCAGCCTTGTCCACTTCCCTGATTTAGTCTGCAGAAGAGAAGAGTGAGGGGGGATTTGATAGCAGCCTTCAACTTCCTGAGGGAAGGTTCCAAAGAGGATGGAGAGAGGCTGTTCTCAGTAGTGACGGATGGCAGAACAAGGAGCAACGGTCTCAAGTTGCAGTGGGGGAGGTCTAGGCTGGATATTAGGAAAAACTATTTCACTAGGAGTGGGCTGCCTAGGGAGGCGGTGGAAACGCCATCCTTAGTTTTCAAGGCTTGGTTCCTTGCTGAGATGAATTAGTTGGGGTTGGTCTGCTTGGAACAGGAGATGGGACTAAATGACCTCCTGAGGTCTCTTCCTACCCTCTTCTATGATTCTATGAGTTCTATATAATTAAAGGCAAAACATGTCAGAGTTCAGCAGCTGGACACAAGCCCTCTCCTACAACCTGTCCCCTCTGCCACTCCACCAATGAGCCCCCATGGAACTATGGAGAGGCTGCATCAGGAATCCATCCATCCGCTGCCTACCAGGAAATATTTTCTTTGCTGCAGGTGAAGGCAATTCCTGTATGCCTTGCTAGGGCACTTTTAACCAACCCACATATGATCCCTGCAGCCTTAATCCATGGGCCCCTCCAAAACAATGTAACCAAACTAGGCAGCCTGGCATTCTGGGAAAAACATACTTCTATGCTAATTTTAACCCTCAGCCAATGGCCCTGCGGATACCTGCTTAAGCAGCTCTTTGGCTGACAGGTGGGTAAACGGTCATGCAATGAAAGTTCATCTAAGCCACGCTAGGAATAACCCAATTAGCAAATCTTCCACTTCCCAGAATGCAGCTTTGTTTAAATGAGATTTTGCTTCTTGATTCAAATGTCTTCATACATCTAATAAACACCTTGGAATTGGTTTTCTTGCAGACTGACAGATGTAAGAGTTCATTCTCCCAGGGATTTGGGCTGATTGTTCTGAGCATTGCATTGTTGCAAGTTCAGTGTGGTGAAATGTCTTCCAGCCACCTGGGAACTTCATTTATAAAGTCAACAGACAAACGAGCAGAGCTTTGCTTTGTGCTCACGTGACCCTCACCATATGTCATGTGCTACACACGCTGCGGGCAAACCCACAGACTGCGCAGGAGACTGGATAAGGGAACTTACCCACAGCTCCTTCTGCCCTCCAGGCCTCTGGTCTCGATTTCAGTCCTGCTGGAAGTGACTGTGGCCAGCTAGATGGGGGCGATTTACAGGTGTTGGCAATTAAGTGTTAGAACCAGCAGCTCGTTCGTGCTCGCCTGTGCACTCAGCGGTGATCACGTGTTACAACATGCAAGGATAAAGACAGCCACATCCCCACAGACCTTCCAGTCAACAGAGGGACTCGCAGCAGCCCTGGCAGCATGGAGACTGGACAGCGCCTTTTCATGTCCTCTGGCCTGGGGTGGAGCGGGGCTGAGCTGGGGAGCAAAGACTATTCCACCTCACTATCCTGCTCTCTGCAGGGCTGTCCTCCCACTTGCTCTCCTTTTATCTGAAAGTCCGGTCACCTGTAGGCAACTGCCTGGCCTCAAGACACATCACGTGGGAGGCACAGTCCCAGCTGGAGGCTAAGCCCACCTCCCTTAAAGGGCCATCACACCTAGGACCAGAACATTATTACGGCTGAATTTTGGGCAGAACAGAGTGGCAGGCTGGGGAGGGCAAGTAGGTGACCAGAGAGGAGGTGGCTGCAGTAATCATGACGGGGGAGGGCAAGGGATGGAGAAGAAGGGATAATGCACATTGAATGCATCTGGGGTGTTATGGCCCAGATCTCTCTCTCTCTCTCTCTCTCTCTCTCTCCACACACACACACACACACACACACTCTCTCTCTCTCTCTCTCACACACACACACACACCATGGGGAGGAGCTAAATATGCAATAGACATCCATGGCAATGGGTGGAAGTTCTGGATCGGCATTTCTTAACCTTGTCAGGCTGGTGTCCGCTTACTCAAAGTCAATCGTGTCTGCGTCCCCCTCAGCTTTACTCTTAAAGGAACAGTGGACAATGCAGCGATGCTAAAAACATTAGACTTGTGTAACTGGGGGGGGGGAGTGTTTAAGTGTGATGGGATGTACACAACCTGCACTGGACCACAAGGGGCTAAGGGATTATTTTGGGCTCAGCCAGCCCCACTCCTGCCACACCTGCAGCAAATGCTCCATGTGAGGCAGGAATGGAAAGGGAGGTAATTAGCTCGTTTGGGTGGTGAAGCTGGAGGGGAGCAGCCTGGAGCCCACAGGTCCAGGGGCATGGCACAGAGGGAACCCTAAAGGCTCTGACACAGCTGCCCCAAGGGGAGGAAGGATCTGCTGCAGAGACAAGCAGAGTGGGAAGTATCCCCCTCCCCTGCCTGTGCACTTGCTAACCCCCTCATACTTATTTTGGTTTGGATTTCCCCAATAGGGCAGAGCCTTGGACTCAGCTGGAGTTGGGGACAAGAGAAGAGGACCAGGGAGCCTTAAGCACCCTTGGTTGCCAGACTGCTGGTAGGCCAGAGGCCCTGAGTCAGAGCCCAGTAGAGTCGGAGGGCCCAGGCTCCCTTCCCCACTGCCCCCATGGCATTCCAGAGCTGTGGCCATGACCACTAGGCTATGCTCCCCAACTAGACCCCAAGAGAAGACCGTGACAGCGTGTTTCAAAGGGCTGACAGAGGAAAGAGAGAAGGGGCGAGGTGAGTGGAGGAGCAATATTTTCTTTGCTGCAGTGTGTGGTAAAATGTCCAAAGCCTCCCGAACCCCACTCTGCCCATCGTATTTGGTCTCCTCCCTCCCGAAGTTGTGACCCACTGGTTGAGACACTGCTCTAACGCCATGGCACACATCAGACAAGTCAACAGGCTTGCTTAACACAGCACCGTGGGGCCCATTCCCAGCCTCTTGCCAACGTGGCCTGCATGAGGAATGCAGGTGCCCATGGCCACGCGTGACTGTTTCCCAGAAAGGCATTAATGCAGGGAGGCCACAGCATGGGGCTTTTCACGGGAGCTCCCTTCGCTGCCTGGCCCCCTCGCTTCACCCAGCTCAGAGTCACTGGAATTGCTCATCACAATAAGCCAAGAACCATTAATTTCAATTACGATCTTTCTGATAAGGCCCACAGACTCAGCACCCTCCACCCCCTCCCCCATGCACACGCACACAGAGGGGACATTTTTGAAAGGCGAAGACTCAATATATTCCAGCAGGGGTAACAAAAGCTCTGCATTTGCATTGTCTCTCCCTCCAGTCTGCCTTATTAACTGAGGCTTGCTGGAGGCATTAGGAGCTGACAGAATCCCTGGGGAAGGTGGCAGGTTTCTGAGGGTAACGACACTTCAGAGATGTCAGAAAGTAAAATTGTTGCTTTACTTGAGTGGCAACTAGTTTAGGCAGCTGCAGGAATCTGCATTGCGCTCAGCGGGGCAGGCGTTGGGGTCGTTATTAAGGGGCTCCGTCCTTTAGTGGCTTGTCTGCCGTGTGAATCAAATCATGCACTTCACTCAGGGAGGAAGGCAGGACCGAGGGGCATCTGGAGGCCCAAATGGGGGCCCAGGCTTGGAACAGCAGGGTTCTGTGGTGGGCCAGGACTGCGGTGCACTGGAAAAGCTGGAGAGCCCCAACCATGGGGCTGCAAATCAGGGTTGAGGAGCATGAGCAGAGCTTGGTGTGTGACTGAGGAGCCCAGGGCTGGAAAAGCAGGAGGCTGGGGGCCACCAATGGGATGTGGGGTAGCCAGTAGAGGAGAAGGAAGAGGAAGAAGAGGCAGCAGGAAAGGCAGGGGGATGACAGTGCCAGGGTGGGCTGGTTTGCTTATTGACTTTGGTGTTGCCCCCTGTAGCATCAATGGCATTCACCAAACTGCTTTGCTGAGCCTGCACCATCTGCCAGGCAAGCCCGGGATTTATTCCTCCCTTGGTCTGCCGTCAGGTTCTCTGCTCAGGGCCCGTGCTGTGGCTTAGCTGAAATGGGAGCAGGGGGATGTAGCGGCTGCCGAGTTCCCCACCTGTCTAGTCATAGACGATAGTGATGGGAAATCCAGGCTGTCTCTGCGCAGCCTCTTACTGCCCTGGGGGTTGCCACATTCCTTACCAGTGGCTGCAGCTGTCCGAAGAGGGGGCGTGTTTAGGAAGCCCAGATGGCCATGGCATGAAGGTGATAGGTCATAGCTGAGGATTTACTGCAAACCTTGGGGACATTGATCTTCCCAATGAAACCGCACCGTCTCCAGCGTCTGTGGCACGTACATTTATGAGGTGTCCCTCACTGTAGTGTCTGGCCACCCTTTACGTGACTGAGATGAAGTCTCTGCAGTATTGTCCCATAAATAGCATGCACACGTACACACGCTCTGTCTCTCCAGCTGCAGAAGGCATGCATACACCCGGGCACATGAACACCCACACTGCAGCAGCATCAGACTCTGACATTAAAAGGCATTTGCTTCTAAGGCTGACACATCAAGAAAGAAGGTGGGTGAGGCAGTATATTTTATTGGATCTGCTTCTGTGGATGAAAGAGACAACCTTTTGAGCGGCACAGAGCTCGTCTCTTTCCCCAGCAGAAGTTGGGACACTAGAATATGTAACCTTGCCCACCTGGTCCCTCTAACATCCTGGGACCAGTCATGGCTACATCAATACGGCACACATCGAGAAATAACACCCGTACTATCTTGACATGATTATTGATAGGAAAGCTGTTCCACTGCAGGGAGCTTCAGCAAGACAGCATTTCAAGAGTTGGAGTTTTAACAAAATAACTACCCTAAAGCCTCCTCCTGCTAATACAAATAACTGTGTAAAGCCAAATAAAATGTCCCAGGGCAATGAGAGCCAGCAACGCCAGCTTCTTTAAGCCACAGGGTCAGTGGAGAGACAGACCCATGCCTGAGCTTCAAAGAGCCACAATGTGGAACTGCTTTGTAACAGAAATGCTGACAAATAGCCTCTCCTAGGACAAATAAACTGAGCGCTTCAGTGACTTCCCTGGAAAGGAGAGCTGAGATCCTTCTGCTCCACCCCATGCTCCGAACAAGAGACTTGGGGTATGTCTACACTGCCCTAGTTTGAACTAGGATGGCTAATGTAGGCATTCGAATTTGCAAATGAAGCCCGGGATTTAAATATCCCGGGCTTTATTTACATGTTCCCAGTGCCGCCATTTTTAAATGCCCGTAGTTCGAACTCCTGCCCCGCTGCCACACGCACGGCTAGGTAGTTTGAATTAAAGTGGAACTACAGTTACTCTCCCGCAATGAGGAGTAACGGTAGTTCGAATTAGAGCTTTAATTGAACTACCCAGTCCGCGGCCACGGTAGCCATGGGCAGGAGTTCAACCACGGGCATTTAAAAATGGCGGCGCTGGGAACATGTAATAAAGCCCGGATATTTAAATCTCGGCTTCATTTGCAAGTTTGAATGCCTACATTAGCCACCCTAGTTCAAACTAGGGTGGCAGTGTAGACATACCCTTGGAGATTTTGAACAAAACCCGCCAGCCATCACAAAGAGACAGGAATTCACTCTGACATGGTGAACAAGAACAAACCGCTCCCAAAAGTAGCACCAAGCAAGCAGAAAGAGTGAGAAAACAAATCTAGCCCTGGCTCAGGAGAGTGCTGGGGGCTCCTGGAACAGGTCTGGCAATTGTCAACATTTCCTAGCTACGTTAATACTGAATTCTGAGGATGTTCCATTGACCAGCTCTTCATCTGATGTCAACTGATACATCTCCGTTGACTTCAGTGGAGCTAGGTTGATTTGCTGCAACTGAGAAAAGGCCCTCTGGTCTTCTAGAGCAGTAGGCTCCTAAGTAGGCAAGTAGATATCTGAGGGTATGTCTACACGTCAAAATTAATTTGAAATAACAGCCGTTATTTCGAATTAACTTTCCTAGTGTCTACACAGCCAAACCGCTATTTCAAAATAAATTCAAATAGTGGAGCACTTATTTCGAATTTGGTAAACCTCATTCTACGAGGAATAATGCCAAATTCGAAATAGCTAATTCAAAATAAGTGCTGTGTAGACACTTATTTCGAAATAGGGGGCCTCCAGCCTTCCCAGGGTGCCCTGGTGGCCACTCCAGCCTCAACCAAGAACACTCCTCTCCCTCCCCTCCCTCCCCGGAGCCCTTAAAGGGGTTGACTCTGGCCACAGTGCCTGTGCCAGCTCCAAGCCTGCCAGCCCAGAGCCAGCAGTCACTGCGCCGACCCAGTGGCCCCAAAACATGAGCCAGCAAGCCACTGGCAGCCAGCCCTCCGCCGCTCTCCAGGAGCAGTCTGCCAGCTCCCAGGAGCCTGCCAGGGCCCGGAGAAGGCGGGCACCTTCCTGGTCCAGGGTGGAGATTAGGGTGGACTCCATTTAGGTTTGGGGATGCCCCACATCCATGATCTCCGCACTAGATGGAGGAACGTGGCCATCTATGGCAGAATAGCTGCCAGCCTGGCCATCAAAGGCCACATGCGAACCCAGGAGCAGGTTTGCATGAAAATCAAGATGGTCCAGTGAGACCCCCAACCCTGAGCCCTGAGCTTCCCCTCCCCCTTCTTCCCTTTGCTTCCCCCTTCCACCTCCTTCGTCCCAGATTTCCCCCTCTCCTCTCCCACCCTCTTTCCTCCCCTCTCCCATCTCCTTTCTCCAGTCTCACCAGTTTCATCCCGGCCCCCCAGTTTTGTTAAATAAAGAGAGTTTGTGTTCATGAAAATACGTGTATTTTATTTGACATCAGGAAGGGGGGCTGGGAGGGTAAGTGGAATGATGTGGGGGAAGAATGAAGCACAAGCCCCCAGTGGGGCAGACCAGGGAGGCTCTTAGTGCTCCTCCCAACCTCCTGGATGGCAGCCCACAGAAAGTGCAGCCAGGCTCGCATCAACACATTCACAGAAGCACCAGAGTGCCCAGGGGCAGCTCTGGCTCCATGTTGCAGAGTGCTGTGGTGTCCCGAGTGAGGGCAACCAGAGCACGCAGAGACACAAATGCTTTGCTGTCCCTTATTGAGGTAGGCAAGCAAGCAGGGAAAGCTGAGAACCAGCTACCCCGGGGTGGGGGTCCTTTTAAGCACAAGCCTCAGATAGCCTCAGGCAGCAGCCACACAAATAAACTCCTGACCTGATGCCCTGCTGGACCTGGTTTTGGCCAGCCTTCAATGCAATTCAGTGTCCACTCAGTGTGGACGCGCTATTTCGAAATGCATTTTGTGTGTAGATGTGTTATTTCAAAATAAGCTATTTCGAATTTACTATTTTGAAATAAGATATTTCGAAATAACACTGTAGTGTAGACATATCCTGAATGTTTCTGGAGTAGTAGGCTGCTAAACACTGTAGTTGCTGGAACACTTTCTGGTGGTCTGCAGAGAGCTGGCTGGAGAGCTGGCTGAGAATTTTTCCAGGAAGCATTTTTTAATTAAAAAACAAAACAAAGATATGTCAAAACCAAAGCTGTTCATGAAACACCATTGGGTCCAATAAAATACCAGAGTCCAAAAAAAGATAGTAAAAAAACTTCTCAGATTGTCTAGCTAGAAAATATTTTTTTTAATCTAAATGACTTTTCATTTAGAAATGTTAGTACATTTAGACTAAAAATGGTTTAAAATGGAGAGATAGTTATAAAGTAAAAGTAAACATATTGACATTATTGAAATAAAAGGGTTTAATTGATCCAAAACTGATTTTTTCAGATTTTTCAGTTTATGAAAAATTTCAAATTTCAACTTTTTATCCTAATTCAAGATGGGAAGATTTTTTGACATACCAAAAATCCTCACAGAACAGAAAATCACTTCTTGGCCAGCTCTGCCTGCTTGTTGATGTGGCACTGGTTCTCTTGCTGGTCCCCCTCTGCTAATATACTTCAAAGGGAGTTCATAGTACCTGAAATACTTCTCTGGTTCTAGGTAAGCAACTTCTTTATATGTCTGTGAATAGAGGAGAACTTGGCCCATACAGCAATGGGCGTAGGCAGCCTGCGTGGTCGTGCATACTAATGGAGATGTGAGCAAGACTCAAGCAAGATGTGGGTTGACCTGTGAGAATTGTGAAGCCCAGCCCAGAATTCTTACCCATAACTGGGAGTCAGAGCCACAGATTTCAAGGATAGAAGGAATTGTTGTGATCATCTAGTTTGAGCTCCTGTGTAGTCACAGAACCTTGCCCATAGAACATCCTCCATCGAGAGCAGTGACTTGTGATGAGATTGACATTTAGAAAGGCATCTAGTCATGTTTTAAAGAAGGGGAGAGGAACTTTTTTTGTTTTGGGGGCCACTGACCCACAGAAAAATCAGTTGGGGGCTGCATACAAGTGAGAAGAAAAAAAATTATATGTGTGTGTGTGTCAGAGAGACAGAGAGAGAGAGAGAGAGAGAGAGACAGTTCACCCCCTATGCTTTATGAAATGGACTTATGGACATAAATGTACATCACTCAAAGGTGCTTTGAGCAAATTACTTCATGTAAACTATCAATCTTCATGCCTTACTCCACTGGATCTGTTTATATATTTTGGTGCATGTATCACTCCTGTGTGTAAAATTAGACATATGGAGGAGGGAATACTTTATGGGTTTTAAATGTGGAATGAAAGTCATCAAGGGAGACCTCAGTGTCTGGGCAATCTTATGCAAATAACCATTTGTCCTTAAGTCTTAGCAGTGGTTGGTAGGCATGGGCCAGCTGACTCGCCATGCACTAAGGGAATCTTTAAAAACAATAGGAAAGTAGGAGTCTTTGGTCTTTGGCTGGCATACCCAGGAGAGTGAACCAGAGACCCCAGGGGAAGTGGAGATCTCCCTGCTTTGAAGGTGGAGTTGGAACAGAAACAGTTTTAGGGTGAGTTTGTAATACGTTCATACTGAGGATTTAGTGTTAGAGTTAGCTAAACCTTTTCTTTACTTTTAATTTGAAATCTACTTTGCTCTGCCTGTTCTCACTTATAACCACTTAACCCTACTGCTTGTACTTAATAAAATCACTTTTACTTACTATCAAGCCCAGTGTAAATAATTATTACCTGGGGGAGCAATCAGTGTGTCCATTCCCCTTTCATTGTTAAAGGGGGTTACCCAAATAATTCATTGGGGGTTCTGATCCCATTAGGGGAGTGGTATCCCAGGAAGAAGGTCTCCGTGGACCTGAAGAGTTTCAGTGTCAGTACTGCTTCTTGGGGGGGGCAGTGATCTCAGCTTGGTGCTGTGGCTGGGGGAGACCAAGGATCTGGCCCAGCAGGACCGATCGGTGAGAAGCCCCAGAAAGCAGAAAGTCAAGCGTCAGATCCCAGGAAGTCCCCCACCAAGGGGTTTTCTGTGACCTCCCCCCATCAATATATATATAATCTCCCTCCCTTGACTGAGAAAGAGAAAGACATCCCCACATTCCCCTCCCACACCTGAGCCGAGGGGGCCCAGCCTAGTAGATTTTGTATGCTTCAGCCTCATGGTGGGGCAGTGGTGGAGCTGGAGTGCCAGCGCAGGCTCCCCCCAATGCTGGGGGGGTGGGCTGAGCCTCATGGGCGAGATCCAGATAAACTGGGGGCTGCATCCAGCCCCCAGGTTCCACACCCTTGTTTTAAAGATTCCAAGTGAGGGGAATTTGCCACTTCCCTAGAGGAGCTGTTCCAGTGGTGCAAACACCCTCACTTAAACAACCGTATGTTGTTCCCATATCTCTAGCTTCAGTGTCCAGCCACTGGATCTTGCATTGCTGCATGAATTCAAGAGCCCTCCTAGCAGCTAATATCTGTGATCAATCACCTCTTAATTGAAGCCTGTTGAGAGTTTTCTGGTTCACTATAAAAACCAACAAATCACACAAAGTGCAAAATCCACCAGCCCACTGTTTTTTAAAGACAACCTCAACACTGATGGCTCAGTGATGAACTAGCAGCATGGTCTTTCTCTCTCTCTCCCCCCTAAGCTTTAGTGTTCAGACCTTTATTCTCAAGCGTTATCCTGACTAGTTCTGTATCTAGCACCACTGGATGCACTTACAGGCAGTAAGAAGATAAGCTCCCAGCCCTGAAAAGCTTGTCTGAGTAGCAGAAAAGCTGAGCATACCGTGAGTGCTGAAGACAAGTGGCAAAGCAAAGCTGAGCTGGACTGAGCACTGAGGTTCAGTGTGAAATTTGTTGGTGGGGCAATGGTTTCCCTCTTTGGTTTTGTTCTGGCTCTGGGAGGGAGTGTATTAAAGAGGTCACTGGAGGAGCAGAGGGCGTACTTACAGCCCAGGAAGGTGGGGGTAGGGAACTGGGATCTGCTTTGTGAAAAGGGGCCGAGAGACAAGAATGACATGGCTGGCCCGGCTTGGATGCCGTGAGGGAACGCTCTCACATAAACAACCTCAGCAACTTCAGCAGCCCTTGGGAAGGGATGAGAGCAGAGAAGAAGGGAGAAGAAGGGAAACCATTTAAGCAGGGTCTTCTAGGTGAGGATAGCCAGGGTAGATGGTGTTAATCAATGCCAGCTTCCGTGGAGCTGCATGGCCCAAGGAAATTCAGTCTGATGCAGGGCTCAGAGGGTGGCTGGCTGAAGTATAAGGGATGAGGGACTTTTTCTGGCTGCTGTGCAGTCTCCAGATGTGTAGTCCTAGGGATGCGTAGTCCTAGGGATGGGTGTTCCACGACCACCACCCCCAAAAGAAGACAACAGGTGGTGGTGGTCGGGGACTCCCTCCTAAGAGGGACTGAGCCATCCATCTGCCGTCTGGACCTGGAATCTTGAGAGTTGTGCTGCTTACCTGGAGCTCGAGTTCAGGATGTGACTGAGAGGCTTACCAAACTGATCAAACCTTCGGATCGCTACCCCTTCCTGCTTCTCCACGTGGGAACTAACGATACGGCCAAGAATGACCTTGAGCGGGTTACTGCAGATTATGTAGCGCTGGGAAGAAGGATCCAAGAATTCGGAGCGCAAGTGGTGTTCTCGTCCATCCTCCCTGTTGAAGGGAAAGGACTGGGCAGGTGTCGTCGAATTGAGGAAGTAAATGCGTGGTTGCGCAGGTGGTGTCGCAGAGAGGGCTTTGGTTTCTTCGACCATGGGACTCTGTTCCGGGCACAAGGATTGTTAGGAAGAGATGGGATCCACCTAACCAAGAGAGGAAGGAGCATCTTCGCGGGCAGGCTTGCAAACCTAGTGAGGAGGGCTTTAAACTAGGTTAGTTAGGGGACGGTGACCAAAACCCTGAGGGGAGTGGGAAAGTTGGATACCGGGAAGAGATGCAAAGAGGAACGAGCAAGGAAGGAGGACCCCTGATTCGAATGGAGAAGATAGGGCGATCAACTGGTTATCTGAGGTGTTTGTACACTAATGCGAGAAGCCTGGGCAACAAACAGGGAGAACTGGAGGCCCTGGCCCAATCTAAGAAATATGATTTAATTGGGATAACAGAGACTTGGTGGGATGACTCGCATGACTGGGCGCTGTCATGGAAGGGTATAGACTGTTCAGGAAGAACAGGCAGGGAGAAAAGGAGGAGTTGCACTATACGTAAGAGAGCACTATGATTGCTCTGAACTCTAGTATATAGAGGGAGAAAAACCTCTTGAGAGTCTATGGGTTAAGTTTAGAGGTGCAAACAACAGCAGCGATGTTGTGGTTGATGTCTACTACAGGCCACCGAATCAGGTGGATGAGGTAGATGAGGCTTTCTTCGGACAACTGAGAGAAGCTTCCAGAGTGCAGGCCCTGGTTCTCGTGGGGGACTTTATTCACCCTGACATCTGTTGGGAAACCAATACGGCAGTACACAGGCAATCCAGGAAGTTTTTGGAGAATGTTGGGGATAACTTCTTGGTACAAGTGCTGAAGGATCCGACCAGGGGCTGTGCGCAGCTTGACCTTCTGCTTACAAACAGGGAGGAACTAATAGGGGAAGCAGAGGTGGGTGACAACCTGGGAAGCAGTGATCATGAGATGGTAGATTTCAGGATCCTGACCAAAGGAAGAAAAGAGAGTAGTAAAATACACACCTTGGACTTCAGAAAAGCAGATTTTGACTCCCTCAGACACCTGATGGGCAGAATCCCCTGGGATGCTAACATGAAGGGGAAAGGAGTCCAGGACAGCTGGCAGTATTTTAAAGAAGCCTTATTGAAGGCACAGAAAGAAACCATCCCGATGAGTAGCAGGAGAGGCAAACATGGCAGGAGACCGGATTGGCTTACAGGGGAAATCCTTGGTGAACTTAAGCACAAAAAGGAAGCTTACAAAAAGTGGAAACTTGGACAAATGACCAGGGAGAGCTATAAATGTATAGCTCGAGAATGCTGGGGGGTTATCAGGAAAGCGAAAGCGCAATTGGAATTGCAACTGGCAAAGGATGTGAAGGATAACAAGAAAGGTTTCTACAGGCATGTTAACAAGAGGAAGGTGATCAGAGAGGGTGTGGGGCCCCTATGGGATGAAGGAGGTAACCTAGTGACAGATGATGTGGGGAAGTACTCAATGCTTTCTTTGCCTCTGTATTCACAGACAAGGTCGGCTCCCGGACTAATGTGCTAAATGATGCAAGATGGGATGAAGATGGACAGCCCTTGGTGGGTAAAGAACAGGTTAGGAACTATTTAGAAAAGCTAAACATACACAAATCCATGGGTAAGGACTTAATGCATCCGAGGGTACTGAGGGAGTTGGCAAATGTCATTGAGGAGCCTTTGGCCATTATCTTTGAAAAATCGTGGAGATCGGGAAAGATCCCGGATGATTGGAAAAAGGCAAATGTAGTGCCCATCTTCAAAAAAGGGAAGAAGGACAATCCAGGGAACTATAGGCCAGTCAAGTCTTACCTCGGTTCCTGGAAAAATCATGGCAGGGATCCTTAAGGAATCTATTTTGAGGCACTTGGAAGAGAGGAAAGTGATTAGGAATAGTCAGCATGGATTCACAAAGGGCAAGTCATGTCTGACCAATCTGATTAGCTTCTATGATGAGGTAACTGGCTCTGTGGACATGGGAAAGTCAATGGATGTGATATACCTTGACTTTAGCAAGGCTTTTGATATAGTCTCCCACAATATTCTTGCCAGCAAGTTAAGGGAATGTGGATTGGATAAATGGACAGTAAGATGGATAGAAAGATGGCTAGAAGGCCGGGCCCAGTGGGTAGTGATCAACGGCTCGATGTCAGGATGGCGGTCAGTTTCTAGCGGAGTGCCCCAAGGTTCGGTTCTAGGGCCGGTTTTGTTCAATATCTTTATTAATGACCTGGATGAGGGGATGGATTGCACCCTCAGCAAGTTTGCAGATGATACTAAGCTAGGGGGAGAGGTAGATATGCTGGAGGGCAGGGATAGGGTCCAGAGTGACCTAGTCAGATTAGAGGATTGGGCCAAAAGAAATCTGATGAGGTTCACAAAGGACAAGAGCAGAGTCCTGCACTTGGGACGGAAGAATCCCAAGCATTGTTACAGGCTGGGGACCAACCAGCTAAGTAGTAGTTCTGCAGAAAAGGACCTGGGGGTTACAGTGGATGAGAAGCTGGATATGAGTCAACAGTGTGCCCTTTTAGCCAAGAAGGCTAATGGCACATTAGGTTGCATTAAGAGGAGCATTGCCAGCAGATCCAGAGATGTCATTATTCCCCTTGGGTATGTCTACACTAGCCCCCTAGTTCGAACTAGGGAGGCTAATGTAGGCATTTGAAGTTGCAAATGAAGCCCGGGATTTAAATATCCCGAGCTCTATTTGCATCTTCCCGTCCAGGCACCATTTTTAAATCCCCCTAGTCCGAACTAACTGCCCGCGGCTACACGCGGCAGTCAAACGTTAATTTGAACTACGTCCTTAGTTCGAATTAACTGTTACTCCTCGTGGAATGCCTACATTAGCCTCCCTAGTTCGAACTCAGGGGCTAGTGTAGACATACCCCTTTATTCGGCTCTGGTGAGGCCACATCTGGAGTATTCTGTCCAGTTCTGGGCCCCCCACTACAAAAAGGATGTGGACGTATTGGAGAGGGTTCAGCGGAGGGCAACCAAAATGATGAGGGGGGTGGAGCATATGACCTATGAGGAGAGGCTGAGGGAGTTGGGTCTGTTTAGTCTGCAGAAGCGAAGAGTGAGGGGGGATTTGAGAGCAGCCTTCAACTTCCTGAAGGGAGGTTCCAAAGAGGATGGAGAGAGGCTGTTCTCAGTAGTGACAAATGGCAGAACAAGGAGCAATGGTCTCAAGTTGTGGTGGGAGAGGTCCAGGTTGGATATTAGGAAAAACTATTTCACTAGGAGAGTGGTGAAGCACTTAAATGGGTTACCTAGGGAAGTAGTGGAGTCTCCATCCCTAGCAGAGTTTAAATCTCGGCTTATCAAAGCCCTGGCTGGGTTGATTTAGTTGGGATTGGTCCTGCCTAGAGCAGAGGGCTGGACTTGATGACCTTCATGGGATAACATGATCTTGGCAACTAATTGACCTTTCACTGTCAGTGGTAAATAGGCCAGTGGTGGGATGATAGGAGTTACTATGGAGAACTTTTTCCTGGGTGTCTGGCTGGTAAGTCTTGCCCACATGCTCAGGCTTCAGCTGATCGCCATATCTGGGGTCAGGAAGGAATTTTCCTCCAGGGTAGATAGGCAGAGGCCCTGGAGGTTTTTTGCCTTCCTCTGTAGCATGGGGCACAGGTCACTTGCTGGAGGATTCTCTGCATCTTGGGGGCCTTAAACCATTTGAGGGCTTCAGTATCTGAGATATAGGTGAGAGGATTATTCTAGGAGAGAGTGGGTGAGATTCTGTGGCCTGCATTGTGCAGGGGGTCAGACTAGATGATCATAATGGTCCCTTCTGACCTTAAAGTCTATGGCTGTGTCTACGCTGGCACCCTTTTGCGGAAAAGGGATGCTAACCGCGGGGATTTAAATATCCCCGCGGCATTTGCATGAACATGGCTGCCGCTTTTTTCCGGCTCGGGGTTTTGCCGGAGAAAAGCGCCAGTCTAGACGCGATCTTGTGGAAAATAAACCCTTTTCCGCAAGATCTCTTATTCCTACTTTCAAGTAGGAATTATTCAAGTAGGGTTTATTTTCCGCAAGATCGCGTCTAGACTGGCGCTTTTCTCCGGCAAAACCCTGAGCCGGAAAAAAGCGGCAGCCATGTTCATGCAAATGCCGCGGGGGATATTTAAATCCCCCGCGGATTTGTAATTGTGCTGTGTCTCATTAGCATCCCTTTTCCGCAAAAGGGTGCCAGTGTAGACACAGCCTATGAGTCTATGAGTCCAGGGGCTAAATGCTGAGCGGTGCTGAGGAACTGCTGGAAACCATCAGTTTCTATTGACTTCTACAGGGGACTGAGGCTATGTCTGGACTGCAGTCTTCTTTCGGAAGAAGCTTTTCCGGAAGAGATCTTCCGAAAAAACTTCTTCCGAAAGAGAGCGTCCACACTGCCAAAGCCCATCAAAAAAGCAATCTGCTTTGTCGACAGATAGCATCCACGCTGAATGGACGCTCTCTCGCACGTAAGCTATGATTACTATGTGCGGAATGGCCACCAGGGCACCTGTGCTTTTTCCTCTTTCCTCTTCTTTCGAAAGAACTCCCTCTTCCCCATCCACACACACCTTTTTCTGAAAGAGCTCTTTTGGAAAAAGGCTTCTTCCTCGTAGAAAGAGGTTTACCAATGTCAGAAAACCCCCTCAGTTCTTTCAGGTTTTTTCAAAAGAATGTGATTGCAGTGTGGACGTAAGTGAGGTTTTTTTGAAAAAATAATTGTTATTCAAAAAAAAAACCCCTATGTAGTGTAGACTTACCCTGAGAAGGAGCAGGCCTGTGACATCAGGGAAGCAATAGCTAAGACCAGACAGAAGCAGAGCTGGGGCCAAGCTTGTCATGTGAAAAATGGCAAGGAGGAGGTGGATTCTGGAGCTGCTGGGAAAGAAAAGCCAGCAGGATTTAGTGAGAGCTTCCATCAGAGGAGGAGAGGTCGACAAAGGAGTCCAAGGGGACCCCAGGCTGTGAGCTTAACCAAACCGCAAGGAGCAGCTGAGGGTGACAAAGAACAGACGGTGGGAGCCCTCTGTCATCATCTTTTCTCTGGTCGAATACAATATTACACTTAAACAAATACATCCAGTTACATGTAAAGCAAACACAATGTCTAGGAAAACACACAGGCTTTGGAACTTCCAGGCTGAATTAGAAAAGAAACTCCCAAGCCAATGCTCTGGCACTATAATCCCCCCCTGTGCACTCGCCCACTCCCAGACAAACTCATGGTACCTACAGATTGGATTTCTTTGTCTTCCTTCCAGCCGAGTGGGGATTTGGCTGCTGAAATCCCAGTCACTAGCACACGCATTTATATCAGTATTGTGTGTATTTTGCAGCTGCTTGCCTCAGCACCACCAGACTTGTTTGGCTTTGGAAAAAGCCAGTTAATCGGAGGAATACAAAGGCAGCAATTAACAGCACCACCCCTGCATGCAGCAATTAGAGACTTCCAGATCAAAGGACCCCCCCTGAACAGTAAATTGTGTTGGCAGCTCCACAGGGTTGGACGATTAATGTGACTTCCACAGATTTCAGAGGCCAGGATTATTTTTATTTTTATTTCTTTTCAAGCAAGTGTTTGTTCCAAGCATGCCATTTAAAAAGAGAACGAACTGGATAGGCTGAGCAGGTTTGCAGTTGAAGCTGGGAAGGTGAAGAACATGTGGCACTGAACCACTTTGGGGCTGAGGGCTTTGGAGATGCAGCTATCTTGTTGCAACCATCACTGGTATTGTCAGATGTTGGGCAGTGTTAACAGAGATCAACAAGTAGCACGGGGTGTCATCTGAGTGCCTGTATGCAGGGAGTGTGTCATTGGTGATTGCATCACAGTTAAAGACTTCTTGAGAAGTTTATTTTTACTCACACTTAGATCTCTAAGTAGTAATATTCAGAAAGGGGCAATGCTTTCCTGGCATGGAGACACTTGCTTTCACTTCTAACTCGCTGTGGTCTATATCGCTGAATGAGACACTTTACGGGACCCCCACTTCTGGGACCCCCACTTCTACACTTGACTGGACTCAATACACTTTGGCAGAATTCCATTGTTTTTATTGGGGGGGGTGTAATATCACCAGATATCAATGCTTATTTGTAAGCATTTTTTAGTTTTTTATCAGTGCAAATTTTCACCATTGCAGGAAATGAAGGAGGGGGGCAGACAGCGAGGGGGGGCAGACAATAATTATTAAACGACATACCATACCACAAAGGGTCAGCATCATGTGTCAAAATATACCAAGTAAATATCCTAGAATCACATTCCAAGAAGGTCTCAAGCAGCATTTTTCTTACTTGGTCTCACATTGTGATTATTTTTGGCAGCAATATTATTTCATCAGTTTGTGCATGTACCATGAAATCTGCATGGAAATTTACCAATAAAACCCCAATCCCTTCAAGCCTGTATACAAATGAATGCTCTGTTTTAAGGACTGATGCTGAATGTCTTTGGGGTCCAGCCCCAGGGAGGTAATGCATCTCACTGGTTGTGTGCATCCCCTTTGCAGTGCACTTTGGGAAACTTCAGGGTGGATTTTCTCGGTGTCTCAGATTTTAAGGCCAGTGGGCACTGTTGTGATCATCTGCTCCGCTCCAGCCAGAGAATTTCACCTGCCGTGATTCCCACAGCCAGCCCAACAATTTGATGGCTCCTTGTAACAGGTTGGACTCACCATGGTGGCACCTCCTGCTGGTCTCCCGGGGAATTAGCTCTTGTGAGCTCCGGGGCACCCATCTTTGGCAGTGTCTGGCCCATTTCCTTTGGCAGGGTCTGGCCCAGTAATCTGCCCTTTCCATCTCCACTGGGCCAGGACTTGTGTCCCACCAGACGGCAGCCTTCCTCCTGTAGGGAATAATTCTGGACACTCTGGATGCAGGTGAAAACATGCAGAGGATTTATTGCACACAGCTGGTGGAGTGTCCCTTAGGGGTTAACCTGGTGAACTCTAGTTAATCAAAACATTACCATAGATTATACAGGCAACAGATGGGTGGAGTAGAAGCGATTTGATAGGGCCTAGCAGCAAGACGTAATGAGCACATAAGCCAATAAACTACGACGGTTACACAGCATCTCCGCCCATTGCCAATTAACATCTTATCAATAATACAGGTAATTATTCCTAACAAGCTAAATAAGCCAACATCAACAAGACAAGCATTTTAATGGCAACTTTGTCTGTTGAAATTATGATGCATCTACTGCGAGATGATACCGCCTCGCATTGGCTAGTCCTTGGGTCTCAGGCTTATCTAGGATTAAAGGAGAGAGTGAGAACGACTTCCGTGAAGTTTGTTTTGATACCAGCCAGGGTCTTATCGGAGTGAGGCCCTCTTGGAATGTGGTTACCAGGGCAACCAGGGTCATGTTAGCTGCTTGTGCTGTGCATTCCCAGGCCTACCCCGAATTTAGGATAGCTTAGGGGTTCTTAGCGAAATACCATGGACTGCCTCAGTTTACCCCTGCACTCCCCTTGGGTACTGCCCTCTGGCAGTGCCCACTTTCTGGGGTCCTTCCCTTCCCACAATCCTCTGCGGCTGTGGGATAGTGCTCAGTGGGATAGCTGCCCAGAGTGCACTGCTCTGAAAGCTGCTGCAAGTGCCGTAAATGTGGTCACCCTGCTGCACTGCGGGCTGGCTGTGTGGACACCCAACAGCGTTTCCAGTCCTGCACTCTGTGAGCGGCACTGGAATTGCCAGCGCTCTCCATCTGCCAGTGGAGACATGGCCTTCCTCAGGACCTGAGCCCCCCAGTTAATCAGGCTGGAGCTCTGCTGGCTCAGCACTGCTCTGTCCTTGGTACCAGTCTCCCTTAGGCAGTTTACTGCATCGCCCTCAGAGCTGGAGAGACAGCGTGTTCCCCCAGTCTGGCCCTGATTGCCTGCCTTCAGCAGCCCTCTAATTGGCTCCAGTACTGGGCAACTGCCCCGTCATGCTCCTTTTAGTTAATCCCAGTGATTTCTAATTGGCTCAGGATAATATAAAGAGAAACAAACTTGTGGAGTGCATGCAGCAGATGGGGTAATGTCCAGCCCCAACTCATTCCTGGGCCCCCTCTCTAAGTAAGCCCAGCAGGACGAGACTTTGAAACTCTGCAACCCAAATCATTCTCGACCTTCACCGAGCAGCAACCAGCGGCACTCAGGACAGTTTTTTTATCCCGCCCTCCCCCCACCATGGCTCCACTGGAACTGGCTTCTGCAAGTTCTTTTGCAACTGGGCCTGAATCCTGAAGCCAGACAAAACGCCCCGTCACTAGAAGAGGAGATTCCCTGAATCAGCTCTCTGAATGAAAACTGAGGACATGCTGTAGGCCTGTGTACGGGGATCAGGTCTGTCTGTCTGTCTATTGGACCTACCCCTACCTCTCACCTCTTTTCCAGTCTTTCTTCACCTCCCATTTCTCTCCCAATTTTTCTCCCCTTTCTCACCCTCTCTCATATGCTTATCCTTTCAACCGGTCTCTTTCCTTCAGACCCTCCATCTTATTCTCCCCTCCCCCATAATCAATCAATCAATCAATCAAACAAACAAACAATTCCTTCTTTCTTTCTTTCTTACACATGCGTTCCTGGCTCTCAGGACTCCGCACCAGATTGCTTCAGCCTCTGGCACTATCTCCTCCCTCATTTTTATTTAATATCTAAATGATTCCTAAATTGCAGGAAGGCCAGGAACCCACATCACATTGAAATTGCTTTTCAAAAAATGTTTCTTAAGCTGAAATATTAACCTGGAAAGTCTTCACGTGGGCTAAAGCATCTGAATTAGTGGGAATGGATGTTTTTAAAGGGCAGTGGAGATTAAATATGCAAAAAGCCCAGAAGTCAGACTGAACCAGGCTCCAGCTGGTTTAGATTCAAGGCTTCGATCGAAATCTTTGAAGATCTCTCCGTAATGACTGGTCCATATGACTGGTCCATGTGATCTAAGAAGTGCCCTCTGCTGATGTGATGTCCCATGGCAAATGTAGAGCCTTTTGACCACGAGCGTATCTCATGCCAGCTATCTTGGGTCTCCCTTGTTGAGATGGGGGTCACTTCTGTGAAAGATAAGAATGGCCATCACTCCCCCCACCTTCCCACTGGAAAGCTCACATCTATGGCACAGCTTTCCTCCAAAACAGAGCCCTTCCGCCCGGGGTGCAGAGGAGGAAGAGGGAAGCCGCACAGAGAGCACTTGCGAGAAGGTGGTCAGGCCTCATGGTGACCAGAGCGGTCCAAGGAGCAGTCTGAGTCCTTTGATTCCCTGCTCGTGCCCTGATAGGCCCCCTCCTCCTCCTTGCATTGCTGGGTACTAGGAAGAGCTGGCTTGCTTTGAGGAGTGGCTGTCTGCGACGGGGCGACAAAGAGCAGCAATGCCGGGCTGTGATGCCTGCTGACCCCTCTCTCCATCTGTCTTTGCGGTGCGGGTGCCGCTCACAAGAGAAACAGTAAGAAAACCGAGATTCGCTTTTAGAGTCAGAAGCCCCAGGTTTGCCCCCTGCTGCCAATGACCCACCCAGGGATGTGCTGTTGTGCACATGGACACACAGCTCTTATTCCATCCAGTAATGGGCCACGATACTGCACAGTATGCTAGTCAGTTATTTATACTGCTAGTTATTCACACCTCCCAGTTAATCACACCTCCCCCATAGCTCCTTCTGGGGGCATGGATCAGTGTTCATGTCATGCTCCCCATCACACCCAGGCCGGGCCGGGCCGGGAATGCTTAGGAGCCAGCCAGCAGACCAGATTCGGTGAGGAATCCTGCCCACGTGCCCCCTGAGACAACTTGTGCATAGACTACAAAGAAGAGGTTGGGCTTGTATCATCTCGGCAGGAACAGCTCCTTAAACCATGCTGAGCCACCCAGCCAGGACTAAACTCGCCCAGGCTGGGCTCCCTCTCAAACCCAGCTGGGATTCTCTGGAGCAAGAGGGAGGGGAGGTGTCACAGAGCCCCCATGCTTTATGAAAATTGGCTTATGAATATTCATAATTCAAAGACACTTTTGACAAAATGCCGCATGTAACATCAATTTTAAAGTTATAATCTGCTGAAAGTGTATGTTCTATTTTTGTTCAGGTGTCACTCGTGTATGGGAAGTTAGAAATATGAAGTGTGGAATTGTTTGCCATTCTAAGGGTATGTCTAGACTACATGCCTCTGTTGTCAGAGGCATGTAAATTAGACTACCCGACATAGTCAATGAAGCCGGGATTTAAATATCCCCGGCTTCATTAAAATAAAAATGGCCGCTGCACTGTGCCGGCTTGGCTGATCGTCGGCACAGCGCGGCAGTCAAGACACGGATCGGTCAACAGGGAATGCCTTTGTCAACTGCTCCTGTAAACCTCGTTTCACGAGGCATAAGGGAGCGGTCGACAAAGGCGTTCCATGTCAACCAAGCTACATCTTGACTGCCGCGCTGTGCTGACGATCAGCCGAGCCAGCACAGCGCGGCGGCCATTTTTATTTTAATGAAGCCGGGGATATTTAAATCCCAGATTCATTGACTATGTCGGGTAGTCTAATTTACATGCCTCTGGCGACAGAGGCATGTAGTCTAGACATACCCTAAATGTGCTAAGGAGGAGCATGACTGAGGCTCCAAAAACTTAATGGCCCAGTACTCAAACCAACTACCTGTGCATAATCTTGTTTGTCCTGTAAGCCAAAACTTGGTTGGTCCCAGAAAGGCATGTGGCCAGGCAACCTGATAGTGAAACCCATTTGGATCTGGTACTTTTCCACTCACGATGAGAAAAGTTTGAACTGAGCACAAAGAATCTCTGCCTTGGGCAAAACAAATATAGGGAAGGGGGAGCATAAGGGCAGTTGCCAGATGCCAGGAGACCCCTCTCTTATCACCTAACATGCCTACTGGAAACACCTAAGACTGAAAAGGGGGAAGGATCGTGACCAAGCTGGGAGGCTGCTAAAGTGATGGTTAGAACAACTGTTTAGGGCAAAAATGTGCATGTTACAAGTTTCTTTGTGGAATAGGATTAGCTGGCATTTTTTATTTATTTTAGCTTAGTAAATTACTTTGATCTGTTTTTACTTGCAACCACTTAAGCCCAGCTTTTTATACTGAATTGTGTTTATTATCAAGCCCTGTGTAAATAATTGTGACCTGGGGGGGAGGAGAGGAGCAACCATTGTGCATCTTTCTCTTTCACTGATAAGCTCTTTCTGTGTAAAACTTTTACCCAGGGTAAGATGGATTTGTTTGGGGCTCTGGTCCCTTTGCAGGGGCTGGTTTCCTGGGTGTTGAGCCCTTATAGTTGAGCCATCCTGGAACTGAACTGGTTCAGTGTCTGTGTTGCTCTGCGGCGGGGGGGAATAGTCCCAACTTTGTGCATAAGCTGGGGGGAAGACCAGAATTTCTGGCCCAGCAGGACAGGGTGGTGGGGAATCCCACAGGGCAGGAAAGCGGGCTCAGTGGCTAGATCAGCACACTGTGGGACAACCCTAAGGGGACTTCTGTGATCTAACGTGTCACGGGGTGGCCTGCTAGCAGTTAGCGGGTGAGAGCACCGTCCCAAGGGGAGTGCTGGACATGGTGTCATTGAGCTGCTGGCTCACGCTAATGTGCAGGTGTCACAGCGGCCATCTTGGCTCACCTCCTGGGGATTGAATTGGGGCCCAAAGCCTGAGCAGCTCTTGTTTGAGGTGGGTTGTGGCAGCGTTATACCCACGTGGAGCAGCCTAGTGTGAGGGCCAGTGACACACTCTCACCAGGGAAAGCGCGAGAGATTTTGCACTGCTCTCCCAAAGGCTGAGCATTTCATCCTGGCCAGCTCTCAGTTCCCACCTGGCCCCTTGCCCACATCCCCTGCTAGGTCAAAGCCACGAGACGCTTAGCACCGAGCTCCAGACTTTAATGAAACAGAAAGGCAGCCATGTAGCCCCAGCATCCCCTGGGACAAATCCCAAAGATCACTGCTTGTCCTCTGACGGCTGCTCTGCTGTGATACCCACCGTTCCCCCGGGGCGTGATAGCCAGGCTGTACATCTTGCCTGGCTTCTGTCACTCACTATTCAGCATTACATGGCTGATCCTTTAGGTTCATTGATTGCCTCGGGCAAATCCTTCAGCAGCAATTCCTGTGCTGACAGCCTGTCCGGCTGAGGCTCAGCGCTCTTAGAACATCAACCCTGGCTGGCTTTAAGCTGAATCCAGCCCCGCTGATCCCCCTGCAATAGGAATGGCCTGGCCTCCCCGGAGATCTAAGAGGAGATTTGAAGGCCTATTCCGACTGCAGCCTTCGCACATCCCGTTTAGCATCTGGGGGAAATCTGTTGACTGCTGGAGTGGGCTAATTGTTAATGAGCTCTCAAAGCTCTCCTTGGAGTCAATGGGAAATGGGAAATCCTCCAGAAATACACCTTCTTGCCTAGGAGTCTAAAAATGGATGCAGACACATGTCCATAGGTGCTGGAACTAGGGGCGCTGCCATGCCCCCTGCACTGAAGTGCTGCCCAACATATAAAGAGTTTACAGTTTGGTTCGATGGCTCCCAACACCCCCACTATCCCTGTTGTTCCAAGGCCCTGCACATGTCTTTAGCTAAGTATGATGATGATGTTAGCTCATAGGTTAAGCTGAATTAGTCTTTTCTCACTCACCATTTTCCAAGTGCTTTTGTGTGTTGGTGCTGGAGCTGACTGAGCTATTCATTGCAAATCATATCTGTCAGCAGGAGTTTAGCCTCTTTTTATCATTTATGAACCTTCCCCGTGTGTCTGTACCTGTCTTTCTTATTCTTAAATATTCACCAGATAGGCTGAATGACTAATGCTCCCCCAAAGGTCCGTTTGCTTTAAATATTCTCTGCTTGGTATGTGCGGTGAGTGGTAGGGTCACCTCAGTCACACAGCACTGTTTCTGCTCCTTGATCAGAGATGAGAAACGTAGGTAAACAGACAGATCACCGGGCTCTGAAGAAGGATTAAATTGGTATCAGCAAATGTTAATAGACACCAACTGGACTGTGCACACACAAACCCACAATAATAATATTCCTTTGATAATATTAGACATGAACAAATAGGGAAAGGAAGAACTATGCTGCTTGAGAAAATATTAATTGGATTTAAAGATATTTATTTTGTATAGTTTGGCATGCAATGCTGACAGCTGTAACTTTTTGAATCTCAGTGTCTACTGTCATTAAATAATTTTAGTCTGACTCGCCCCCTAATTTAAAAAGCTAAAAGTCCATAATGTTGTGCAACTGTGAACATTTAAATAAAAAAAATCTAAAAAGATATTTAAAAATAAACGTTTCATGTAGCCATAGAAATGACCACACAACAAAAATCGCATTCGACTAAGCCTAAGGATAACCCATAACATGCTGTGTGGTATGAATGCACAGTGTGTTTGTGAAATTATGTAGCTTTCAGGATTTATACATAATTTCACAAACACACTGCAGCCTGTCAAATACTCATGAAAATGAATAATAAGACTCTACAAATCACAGCAAAACAAAACCCTTTTTATTTTTGCACAAGTCAAAGTTTGAACATTTTGCTTTAGTATTAACCAGTTCTTAAATCCCAGTGAGACAGACCCCACCTGGACCAAGACAGGCTGAATAACCAGGCCTGTGGAGCCATCCTACTACACCAGTGGAAGGTGTCGCATCTGAAGGGGGCAGAGGAAAAGAGGAAAAACCAAGCTCAGTTGTGGCATGTAGGAGAGGAAGCAGATTCCTGGAGCTAGCCCTTTGAAGGAAGGCCTGGTTTGGGCAGAGCTGAACCAGAGACACCCAAGTCTCAGAGCCACCTCGGAGCAGGGAAGCCTAGTGCAAGACCTCTTTGCTTCTTTTGCTCTTCCTCGCTAGTTTGTCTCCCCTTCTGGGAGGCCCCTGCAGGGCTGGCCTTACCATGAGGTGAACTGAGGCGGCTGCCTCAGGTGCCAGACTGTGGGGGTGAGAAGGGCATCACTAGGACCCAGAGTATAGAAAATTGTGTCTGCTGCTGGTGCATATGTATTCTCTCTGCTCTAGATGCACAGAGATGGTGGAGTGCTGCTGGAGGATGGAGACCTTTCAAAGTTTTGGCCCAAGCGAGGGGACATGGGGGTATCATTTGAGCTCCCTGCCTCAGGTGCCAAAATGACGTGGCCCTGGGCCCCTGCAGAAGAGTCAGCCAGGGAAAAGGCTGAGAGAAAACCCAGTGGTAGGAAGCAGACCAGAGATACAGAGGAGGGTTTGAGCAAACAGACCTCATCTGCTCCATACAGTGCCCCAGTGTGGAACCCAGAGCAGAGGGCCTGCCAAGGTTACAGCTGCTGGACCTAGGATCTCCTCGCGCTCACACCTGGGCTGCTCCCTTGAAGATGCTGATGTCATGTTGCTGAGATGAGGACTGGGCCTTGTGGGGCTGGGGTTCTTTTGATCCAGGGAGCAGCAAAGTCTGGCCACTCTGCAACCTCTTGCTGGCAGCGGCAGGGTAGGAGGCATTTGCCAGCCAGACAGCTGAGTTCCCCTGGTGGCAGTTTGAATGCACTACTGGGAGGATTTGGCAATTGCTTGACACTTGGGCAGCCAGGAACTCCAGCAATCAGTCCCCCTTCCTCCCACTTAGGGTTGCCAGGTGTCCAGTATTGACCCGGACAGTCCGGTATTTTAGCCTCCTGTCCAGTAAAAATTTCAGAAAATACCGGACACCTAAAATGTCTGGTACTTTCTGATTTTTTCCCGGCCAGGAGGCAAAAATCCCGGGTGCTTACCTGGTTCCACAGGGGAGCTGTCTGGCCCAAAGCAGGAAGACAAGATGGCGGACGGCTGCCAGCAGCCTGTTAGGGCCAAATAGCCTCAAAGGCATTTCTTAAAGGGGCCATGCTGAGTTGTTTTTTTTATTTATTTTTTTTGCTTAATAACTCTCGGGGTCCTTTTTTTTTTTCTCAACAACTTTGGTTTCCCCCTTTTTTTTTCTCAACAGAATTTTTTCCCCGGTGGTTTTTTGCTGGGGGGGGGAGGGAGGATGTTCGGTATTTTTGGTTAAACCACTGACAACCCTCCTCCCACTGGGATCTCCCCCGCCCTTTCCTTTGTACTGCAGTTAAGCACAAGACCTAATGTGTTGTATGACAGAGCCTGTCACAACATATTAGCAGAGCAGCTCTGGATAATTCCCCTCCATCTGCTAAACTACTTCCCATTTCAGGGGAAGCTTTTAGGAAATTCATGCCTGTGTTATACAAGGCTCAGCAAATGCCGCTGACATGCTTTCTGGGGCTTTAACGCAGCATGTCTGATCCTTCACTTGATATTTTTCATGTATTTCTTGTTCTGCAGCCGGTGACTCTTTTTTTGTATTGGTCTCGTTTTGCTTGGCCTCAGCTGTCTGCAGATCTGCTGGCAATATTTTCTCTTCCTGCACGGCTGCAGTGCTGGGAGCCAATAGGGCAGTTCCTGGGAATAAGCATTAACCAGAGAGTGAGGGCTGCAGGTGTGGACCCAGTATAATACACACCCATTTATCCAAAAGTGGATTTTACCTGCATAATTGAGAGGACAAGCACTGTTCAGCCAATCACAAGTGAGGTGGCCTTTCTTGCAGACCTGGCTGGGGGTCTCTGCATTATCCAAACCCCCACATCATCCAGTTCCATCCCTTGTGCCCCAGCATGCTGTGGAGAGAGTGCATCTCCTGCTGTGGGACAAGGAAGGACTTGCAGAGTGCGGGGGGTCGGAGAACAGTGTTTCGGATAAAGGGGAGCACACTAGCCACAGAATTCCAGACCCTCCCTGTGTTGGGGCTGAGATAATGTTTGCCGATCCATTCCCACTGGCAAACATACCGGTATCTGGCACGGCACACCACGGAGAGTGCCAGTCGCAGGGCAGACTATCAGGAAACAGGGCTGCCTCCCCAATGCTTAGCCTTCACCAAGCCAGTAACTGCTGGGCACCCCGGATCACTATATTAGTCTCACCGCAGACCCCAGTGGCCCTCCAGCACATCTTGCCCCCAGACAAGCTGGGCTACATGGTGAAGGGCTATTAAAACCAAAAAAATCACCTCACCATAGGTTACTCCCAGCTCCAAGGGGCCAGTCACTTACTCCAGGTCAATGGATACTCAAGATTTTGACATTTCGAAACATCCTTTCACTCTGAATCACAATAATTGGCAAAAATTCTGAAACTAGACATGAAATGAATGTTTGGAAAAATTTCCATTTGGGACTATTGGAATGTTTTGGTTTGATAATGACAAAACGTCACCATACCACACCACACCTTAATTAATATAATACCAGCAGGCTGCTCCCCATGCTCGCTACGCTCACCAACCTCCATCTCTCTGGCCACTTTCGCTTTCGTGGCCAGAGAGCACGAGAATGTGATTACATCATTTTGTCACCCGGCAGGAAAATCTTTTTTATATGTAGAGATAATAGCTCTAGAACTTTCCTTGCCATGTATTTTTGATAGGTGTTCATGCCTCCTACAACAAAAGTGCCCCAGTTAGAACCTCATAGTAGACAGCCTCCTTCTCATTTTGTCCCTCCCATTTTTGTCCAACAGGCTGCATGGTTGAGAAGTCTCTCCTACCCTTTCCAAAAACCCCTAGATTTCATTACTGGATGCATGAATTTTTGGCATCATCAGCCATTTTGGGGGGAGAGTTGATTTTTAAAATTTTATTTAATTTATCCTTCCTGGAAATTATATACATTAATATATATTTAGTGCCCTTTCCTTATTTTAAGAGGCAAGCATGCTTTTTTACGCATCTGTGCATTTCTAAATAGTCTGTTAAACAAGTATACAAAGCCACAATGTCAGAAAAATAAAGGACAGATATTAATACTCTCTCTCTATATATATAGATAGATATAGCTATAGATGTAGGTATAGATAGGATCATGCCTTTTTAGAGTAAAATATGCTTTTTAATCAATTAGTACAATTTTAAATAAAACTATTAAATAATTGTACAAAGTCTTAATGACAGAAGAATAAAGGAAAATATTGGTGGGTGTAAATACATATGTATATAAAATTAGAGCTGGGAGAACATTGTGGGACAAATAGTTTAAGCACAGCAAGTGAAATGCTGGATAAATTCATGTCTACTTTGCCAAATAGTTTTCACCAAACTGAAAAAGCTGAAAAGTTTTAACCCAAGACATTAGACTTCAACACTCAGGCAATATGACAAAAGCAAGGAAAAGATTCAGACAGTGGCTGGAGGAGAAGCCACGGTAACTGTGGCCCATATAAAGCTGAGGTTAGGTGCTCACCTGAGAAGCCTGGTGCATTAGCTTGTTTGTAAAGTTTTGCCTAAGTTAATTACCCAGCATGCAAAAACAACTCCAACCAAACAAAACATTCCCCATGTGCAGTTTACAAATGAAGGGCAGCAACATCTCAGCCAGCTCATCACCCGTAAATTGGGAAACAAATTTCAGATTCCAAGGCACCATATAAAACTCAATACAGAGGGGTTGGAGAACAAAATGGTTAGAGAAATCATCTGACTGCATGAAGAGCTGAGATAAAGTCTGTAGCTCTGACACTGTCATATGAAGAAAAATACTCTCATGGGCATCCTGCTCTTTCTTTTCCTGACTTTTTGTAAGGCTAAAACATCTGTCTGCTGCTAAACCTTCTGTTTAATCACATCAAATGCAGGTTTGAAAAATAAGCCAGACTATATTTTTAAAAGCTGAATATGAAAAAATGATGGCATGGGATAAGAGAGCGGCATGGAGCAAGGGGACCCTGACAACTGACTGAAATCTTTTTTGGTATCCATTTTTTGTTAGTTGTCACACAGATGCTCTCCCCAGCTCCAGGAGGCATTGTTGGGGCAGTCTGCCTGATCACTTTTTCTCTGGCAATCAGAAATAGTCAATAAATATAGTAGGTGGGTTACATACTGGGGAATATTTTAAGCAACTTTTTGTTGGTTCGGTTTATTTTTCATCACATCGAAGGGACTTCAAAGAACCCATTTTTAAGTTCTCTACATTTTACTTTTCTGCAAGCTGTAACTTGAGATGCTTTACAACATGAAATAAAACAAGACTGGCAAAAAAGGACCTGAGAAATTGCTGAAAACAGAGCTGTTATGATGAATTAAGCCTGAATGCCAAGGCACTAGAGGGGAATTAAAAGGCTCAGTTGAAGTGGAAGAGGGTATGATTTAAGGGGGCGGATTTGAAGACACAGGGAGATACTTTGCAATGGGCAGGGTGCCGACCACATTTGCACAACCACACAGGCCCCACTAAGATACACATACTGCACGTCTTATGTTTTAGGTCAACTGTAACCCACCAAGAAGTAAATGGTACAACAAGAATACAAAACTAAGTATGCAAATGTCTTTGCCCCATGTCTTTCCCTCATCACCACCTTACAGAAGCTCTTATCTAAGGAAGGAGACAAATTAACTTACAAAGCATCATCCCTCCATTATTGGCTCATTTAAGGGTACATCTAGATTACATGTCTCTGCCGACAGAGGCATGTAAAATAGGCTACCCGACATAGTCAATGAAGTGGGGATTTAAATATCCCCGGCTTCATTAAAATAAAAATGGCCGCCGCGCTGTGCTGGCTCAGCTGATCGTCGGCACAGCGCGCAAGTCAAGATGCGGATTGGTCGACAGGGAACGCCTTTGTCAACCGCTCCCTTATGCCTCGTGAAACTATCAGCTGAGCCAGCACAGCGCGGCGGCCATTTTTATTTTAATGAAGCCGGGGATATTTAAATCCCCGCTTCATTGACTATGTTGGGTAGCCTATTTTACATGCCTCTGTCGGCAGAGGCATGTAATCTAGACGTACCCTAAGGAAGTGGCTTTTGCCCATGAAAACTCATGATACTATATATATATTTGTTAGTCTCTAAGGTGCTATAGGACTACTCGTTGTTTTTAAAGTTACAGGCTAACATGGCTACCCTGCTGAAACTTATTATTGGCTAGGAAAATGTTGCACAACCATGGCACAAAAGAAGATGCACTCTTTAAAAAATTCTTTGTGTGAGTATAAACACTTTCTCCTTCATTCCTCTGCCATGAAGACATTGTAAATGTATAAAAAAACATGTTTCCTCCTTAAAATAAGAAAAGGGTCTGACATCTATATTTATTCATGTATTTCATTTTTTCCAGGAGGATATATTTAGGAGTTTTTAAGATTTTTTCCCCCAAAAAAGCCAACAATGCCAAAAATTCATGTGCCCAGAAAGGTTACTTGGGAAACCTGAAAGAGATATGAGGGTCATGTAGTCCACTGATTAGACAAAAAGGGGATACAAAAAGAGTCAGGAAGTCTCACAGAAGTGTCTCATTGGTACAAAACCATGGCGGGGGTGTGGATATCTGTCAAAATATACAGGGTGAGGGAAGTTAAAGTACCACCACCACTAATATAAACTGTCATATCTACTTGGACAATGTTGCAATTTTAATATAATATTCACACCTTGAAACAAAATGTTTTCACCTTAATGTCAAAACAGTCTGATGACCTATTAGCAAACTGCAGTGGAAAAGTCAAATGGATTCATTTTGACATTTTCCTGTCGAATGGTTCATCGAGACAAACACGTTCCCATGAAATGCTTCGATTTCAACAAAACCACTATTTCCGATGAAAAATGGTTCCATCAGCCAGCTGCGAGGCTGAGCAATCACAAGCCAGTGCTGGTAAAACTGTGAGCCAGGAAACACCCATGCAGCACTCTCCCTGAGCCCTGCTGGCGTGTGCAGTGATTAAATGGAAGATCTATGGGCTGAGTAATGTTCACAGAGCAAGTGTTAAAGTGGCTGTGGGCAGCGTCGGAGCGTTTGGCTGGAATAATGAGGTTAATCATGCAAACTCGTTTCATGAGTATTAATTTTGCTATGTGGGTTCCCCACAAGCCTCCTTCAGCAGAGCATTAACCTGGGAGGGGAAGTTTCTTGGATCCATCAATAGTCCCAGCCGTGGCATTAATCTGGGTCTTACTGCTCATTTGCATGGAATCATTCGTCCCTGTATAATACCCTTCATCAGTAGATTTCAAGGTTTTTTCAGAGGAGGTCCATATGATTGTCTCCATTTTACAGATGGAGAAACAGAGGCAAAGAGAATGAGTTGCCCACAGTCCTCAATAATGAGAGTGAAGAATTGAATCAAAATCTCTGGGGCCCCTGGCCAGTGCTCTATCCATTAGGACACACTGCCTTTTCCCAGAATCGGAGTAGTGTTGAAAGGGAGCAAGGATTAAACAAGCCCTCCAGCCACTAGGGTCAGGAGGAAGAGGATCACACAGAAACCTCCATCATTCACCTCAGTAGAAATCAGTAGGTCTCACCCTGCCACTGGGCTGTGAATCAGGAGTGACTCCACAGGAATCAGTTGGTCCATAGGAAAGCAAAGATGAGGGCAGAATCAGGCCTCCTTTGGCAAAGCAGTCTTCTTGAGATGCATTTAGGTAAACTGAGGCATGGGCAGACTATATGACGTGCCCAGCGTCTCATGGCTTAAAGAAAGGAGGGAGGAAGGCTGGGTTTGTGGACTGGGACTCCGCAGGTCCAATCCAATTCCTCCATCCGGGCTCCTGGTTTGCCACAGACCCTTCGGCGGGGCTTCTGACTGTTGCAAGAGAGGCTGGGCTGGGAGCCTGATCTGTAATGTAGGTGGGAATCTTTGATGAGGTTTTCAGATGATTTTAATCAGGACAAACATGACCCAAGTTCTGCTTTGAACTCCCCAGTTTGGCAGAAGCTGAGACTCCTGGACCCAAACGGAGGAAGGACGCTCCTGCACAGAGAAATGGAGTTTTCCAGTGGGTAGGAATGGGGCTGGTCCAGCCTTCAGAGCCAAACACCCCCGATCTCTAGCGGATTCCAAATCTGGACCCAGCCCTGGTGTTAGACATTTATCACCAGGGGCTCTGGGAAAGGAGAAGGCAATTGAATGAGTCTGGCCCCTAGGTGTCACCTCTGCACTGTTCTGCCTGCTGCTCCCTCCTTCCAGCGTGCTCTTCGCTCATCCCCAGCCCAGCCAGAGGCGCACAGGCTGGGCAGAAACTCACGTCACCTCTCGCTGGGGCCACTGTGATGTCGCTGCAATCACCACTGGAAAGAGCTGTGAAGTCAGGCGTACCGGAGAGGATCAAGTAACATGAAACTGGGGAGGAAATTCCACTGTCTGCAATGTCACGGGGCGGTTCATTGAGTGTCTGCTCTGGGTATCCAGCCCTCTTTTGCACCCCCCATTGAGGATGAGAATTCAGTTCGGCTTTCTGGAAATATACCCTCAAAGCATTTACAGACGCCCCTTAGTCTTCACAACACACCGGTCGCTGGGTATTAGCCCCATTTTACAGAAGGGCAAACTGAGGCGAAGGGGGCGTGACTATCCCAAGGGCGCACAGAACAACAGTGGCATCGCTGGGAAGCAGACTGAGGAATCCCAGTCACCTGGTCTAACCCCTAGACCATGCTCCTTTTCCTTTTCCTATTGACAACAAGTAATTGATGAATGAAGACCTCTTCATTGATGGCTCGGCCATGAGCAATGATCCATTTCTCTTGTGTGCAGCTAGAAGTGCCAATCTGGGGCTACTGCTCATTACCTGCCTGGCTGATTCTAGTCCATTACATTTTGTAACATGCTCGTTAGGCTCTTTCTCTATCAAGGGGGGATTTTCGGAAAGCTTTGCCCCTCTAGGAAGGAAGCGGCCATAGATACAAAGCCTGCATGATGTGCCCCTAATGCCTATTGCTTTGGGCACAAATAATCCCAGCCTTCTAGTGCTTTGCATCAGCAGAGCTCAAGGTGGGTCAGTCTTTGGTGTGTTTTCCCTCACACCCCTCAAGGCAGACCAATGCTCTTATCCCCATTGTACAGATGGACAACCGAGGCCAAGAGCGGCTATGGCCAGAGCCTCACATCAGCACTGATTTCAGTGGGAGATAAGCACCTGAATACCTTTCAGCATGGGTGGTGGGTGTTACAGGCCAGACCCTGCGTGGCCCTGCCTATGCTCCGCCTCCAGGCCCCTCCTCCTTCCCACCAGCACTGTTCCCCTGTGGTCAGGCTGGGGCCATAGGGCTGGCCTGTGGACCGGGCTCCAGTTCTGGGAGCTGTGCCACCCACCTGGCCAGGGCTAAGGGTGCTGGGGTCTGTGTCGCCTGCCCATCCAGGAGCCCCGCTGCCTGCCAGTTGTTCCAGGGCTGGGGTGGGAAGATTGGTGGCAGAAGTGGGAGGGAGGGTAGAGGGGGCACTAAGGGCAAAGGGAGGGACAAGGCCTAGCCTCTCCAAGCCAGCAATGCTTGCAGCACCCCGGCCTTTTGAGCGGGAATGATAAATGCCTTGCCCAAGGACTACCCAGGAAATAAAGGCCAGGTCTCTATAAAGCTGGCATAGAATTCAATATTTGGCTTCAATTCAACTGCAAAATGCTCCGGAGTGACTCACACTGTGCTCTCTCACTCCAGGGAACGCGTCCGCTTTTTCAGATCAGCTTCCGAAAAAGCGGGCGTGCTCTTTCAGAAGCCCTGTATTCCTCATTTTATGTAGCTATGTAGAATGGCCGAAAAGCCTCTTCCAAAAACACAAGGTCTGTGTCTACACTGGCATGATTTTCCGGAAATGCTTTTAACAGAAAAGTTTTCCGTTAAAAGCATTTTTGGCACGACGCTTTTCCGCAAAAGCACTTTTTGCGGAAAAGCATCCGTGCCAATCTAGACGCGCTTTTCCGCAAAAAAGCCCCAATCGCCATTTTCGCGATCGGGCCTTTTTTGCGGAAAACAAATCTCAGCTGTCTACACTGGCCCTTTTGCGCAAAAGTTTTGCGCAAAAGGGACTTTTGCCCGAACAGGGCAGCACGGTATTTCCGCAAAAAGCACTGATTTCTTACAGTAGGAAGTCAGTGCTTTTGCGGAAATTCAAGCGCCAGTGTAGACAGCTGGCAAGTTTTTCCACAAAAGCGGCTGATTTTGCAGAAAAACTTGCCAGTCTAGACACAGCCAAGCGGAAAAAGTACGCGAATTGCATATCTTTTTCCGGAAAAAACCCGCAGTGTAGACATAGCCTGGGAATCACTTTATGTTTGTTCTTCCTTCCTTTGCACTCTTCCATAATCTGAAATGAAAGGCCTCTCGCTTCAGAAACATGTTTTGCTCTCTGCCTAGGGGAAATTTCACAGCCCTGGTTTCAAGCTCATTTTATTGTTGCCTGCCCCTAGTTCAAACATTTCACATCCCTCTGTATGATTTGTCTCTCGTTTTGTGGCCTGGGCAGTGAGCCATAAAGTGACTGCCCTCCCGATATGCAAATAAAGTGCCTAGGTGTCTGATATAAACTCCAGGCCTTGAGCCGAATGAAGCCTGGGGTAAGCGAGTTTCTGGGCCAAATTCAGCAGGGAGGTGCTAAGCTACATGCCAGGGAAGAGTTGCTGAGAAAACTGGCCCCGTTTGCCCCCACTCTAGCTCAGTGGGTGTGCAAATATGTGTAATTTCTACACCTAAATCCCCCAAGAGAGACGTCATTTGGCTCTTGGCCGGGGTGTGTCTGACTCTGTTGCATAGCGCTAACGATCAGCCTTTCTTCTCCATCCCCACCACAAAAACTCTTCTCCAGGCTGCCAGCATCTCACCTCTCGGTTGCAGCCGCGGTCTCCTTCTGCCCACATGCATCCTCGCCCTACTCCTCTCCATGCAGAAGGCTGCAGCAAAAGTGGCTTTCCCAGGCTGTGACCATGTCTCCCTTGCACTGGATTGGCCCTTTGAGCATGTCAAACCGGAGCTATTTGGCTTTGCTTTCAGCATCCTTCACAGCTACCCCACTCTGCCCACCGCTGCTGGGCTGCTGGAGACTGGGGGCAAGGGAGCCCTCTCTCTGGCCCTCTGCTGCCTCCCGCTCTCCTCCCAGCTCAGATTCAAGCCCTGGATTTTTGCAGCCCCTCCCCTGCCCGTGTGTTGGTTTGTGCAGCCCCATGTGAGTCACTCATGCACTTAGCTTGGATTTAATTCAAAGGCTCCCACCTCAGCTCCTGGGCACCCATCAACTAACTCAGCCTCCTCTCCCTCTCCTCCCATAGCACCATGCAGCCTTGCTCAGCTGCTTCATCCCCTTTCTTCCAACAGCCAGCCCCCTCCGCTCCCACCTCACCCCCACATCCCTTGGCTCAGCGCTCCCTGAAGCCAGGAATAAGACAGGCTCGGGACTGCGGTGCACACCCAGCAGCCATGCCGTGTGCACGCCACGTTCCTGTCCTCCGACAGGCCAGGGACAGACAGACAAACTGACTTGCCCAAGTCCTACCGAAAGCAGAGCCTAGAATTCACCCTAGTCCTCAAAGTCCCTTTCTGGTGACTTAAACACCAGACTACACCCCCCCCGCCCCACACACACACACACTCTGCAGATCTTTTCTGCTTTGCTGGAGGCAAAGTGCCGGACACTCAGCAGTCCCCTCAAAGGAAGGGGACGCCCGTCCTATTCTTCTGGGTGTCCTAGCACAATGAGACCTGGTGGTGAGAACACCAGACCAGGCATCTGGAGACCTGGGTTTTGTTCCTGGCTCTGCCACTGCCCATCTGGGGCCACGTCGACACTAGGAAATTATTTCAAAATTCGACTTATTCACTCCCGATTTAACAAATTCGAATTCCGAGTCCTCACTATGGGGAAGCATCAAATTAGTCTGAAATAGCATGTCCACATTAACTGCCTCGGACTTAGGCCCCTGGAAGCACTCTGGGGAGGCCTCTGGAGGCCAATTAGTTCAAATTAGTGGCACTCTAATGTTATTTCAAAATTACAAGTTCAGAATTAGCATTATTCCTGATGAACAGCAGGAGTACAGAGTTCAAATTCTGTGGCCCGTTATTCCAAAATCACCGGCTTGGTAGCGTGGACGCACCACTTACTAATTCGAACCTGGGGGGCGGTATTTCAGACTAAGGTCCTAGTGTAGACCAGGGCTGGGTGACCTTGGTCAAATTACTTCCCTGTTCTGTGCCTCAGTTTCCCCAACTGTCAAAGGGATTAATGCTACTGAGCAGTAAAGTGGCAAATCACTTGAAGCTCTACTGATGCCAAGAGGCAGGCGTTGTTGCTCTGACCGCAATGCCTAGAGGCTCCTGTGGGACCAGTAGCGATCTGACAATTGCAATCAAGTTGGGAGTCATGGAGTTAACTTGAACTTCCATCACCTCTAAAGTGAAGCAGGCCTCCGTGTTCTGTTTCCCTCCCCATTTCAGATTCATTCTTCTGCTCCTTTCCCACTTTCCATTTTCTTTCTCCTTGTCCATCTTCAGTTTTCTCTCTCTTTTTCCCTTCCCACTCCTCCCTATTTTCCCCTGCTTCCTGGGTCCCTTCCCCTGACTGACACCCCTCATCTCCAGACTTTCTTCTCCCTGTTTTGCTCTCTGCTCTGACTCCATGTGTTCCAATGGTGCTGCCCATCGCCCTGGTATCTGAGCCTCCTTGGAAAAGGATGTGCGTGCATATTAGCAAATAGCAACCGAGTCTTTACTTTGACAAGATAAGTACTGCATTGAGGCACATTTGTAATTCTAATTTCTGCCAGGCTCAAGTATTCCAGTGTGAACTCTCCGTCGGATCAGCATCTTAGCGGATTAGCAACGCAGTCAAGTAGCAGGAGCTGTAGGCTCCAAAAGCAATGTAAGATTCCCTATGCAGGTCAAAGGGATGGAGATGCCACTGAACTATGGAGATTTGACTTGCCTCCCGCTGGGGGAGCTCGTGAAATTATCCCAGTCCCACGTGCTGTACAGTGCACGTTGCAGATCGCTTGGAAAGGAGGAGAGCGTGGGTGCCATGTGTGTGTTTGGGGTGGTAGCAAGGTCTAGTGGTTAGGGTCCTGGCCTGGGACTCAGGAAATCTGCTCCTCTCTGTGCCCCTTGTGTCTGTTTAAAGAGCAAGCACTTTGGACTGGGGGCTGCTGCTCACTGGAGGTACAGCACCTAGTGCAATGAACTCCCAGCCTTGGCGAGGGCCTTCGGGTACCTCTGGGGCCACAATACGTTTGGCTATGTCTCCATGCGCTGCACAGATCCCTTGTGATCTTGCTTTGCACAGAGCCATTCCAGAAGGAGCGCACACCGCACTCCTTTGCAGATGCTTTCTCTCACCGCAAAGCTAATCTGGCCCTCTGTCGCCATACTATTGGAGCACCTCTCACCCCTCCCAACTTCCCCACCAGCAGTGCTGCTGGCCAAGGCCAGAAGAGGTAAGGGCCTTGTCTGCCTCCCAGAGGAAGTTCATGGCAGAGCTGGAACTTTAACCCAAACATCCCATGCCCTGAGAGGCTGCCCGAACCACTGAACCTTCCTTACTCTCTCTCCCTCGCTGCTTTACATTTGTTCTTTCTTGTTTGTTAGTTGCAATTCAAATATAAATCACGGAGGCTATTAGTATCTGGCGCACAGAGGAACATGACCGCGTGGGCTGTGTGACCAGCTAAAATGTGAGTGCGTTCCACACACATCCGAATGAGGTTTGGAAATGAACATCACGTGGCTATCCCTCTGAGACTCCCAACATGAGCCTTCACACCACGTCCTCAGTACTCTCTCTGTGGCTGTGACCTTAGCTTCTGGGCTTGTGACCTGCCTCCGGCCCTGAGATACTACAGTCTCCACATTGTCACCTGGAATGTCCCTCGTATCCCAGTCACGACCACTTCCTTTCCTCCCCGCACAGCCCTCGGGCCAGGCAGAGCAGAGCCCCTGTTTTATGCACTAACTGGGGAGTGAGGAGCTCATAAAAATAAAAAAAGTTCATAACATTTAATATCTCGGCATTACGGCCTGTGCAGTGCCGAGGTTACTTTCGGAATCGTGGGGTGACCGGGCACAGGATGGAGCTGCCACAGATGCATGCAGGGTACCTGGTCTGAGATGACACCCCAGTCCCTTGGCGGGAGGATTAAAGTCACAGGCGGCAGCAGAAAGAGAACCTCAGCAGCAGAAAAAAGGGGGCAGTAGCCATTTCTCAGACTGGTGCTCTACTGTCGGGGTCCTGCCCAAGGACACAACACATGTGGGCTGAGGCTGCTGATTTTGAAACCGCAGCCCGCAGCTCTCACTTCTGGGAAGCCAAAATCCCACTGGAAGCAGTGTTCAGGCCACCAAAATGGTGCAGCCTGTTCAATGGCAGCTTATACTCGGCAGCCCCCATGTGATCCTGGGGCAGAGCCGGTCCGGCCTGATGGGAGACCTGCTGCTCCAGGGAACAGCCTGCAGAAGTGCCACGGGTGTTGTTCCAGCCTGCGAAGCAATGGCTGGGGCTGGAGGGCCTCTCTTTCGGATTGTGATCTTGACCGATTGTGAGCCAGTTAGCAGAAGAAGGATCACAGACCCTACTGACCAGCCTCCGCAAGTTCCCCTAGGCCTCTTCCAATCCAAGCAGTTGTTACGTCACTGCCGTCCGACTCTAGGTTCTCATGTCCCCGTGTCTGCCTGGGCCGAGCTGTGGCATGGCCTGGTATTTTGCAGTTCATTCTTGTTCTGTCACTGGCCTGCTGCAGTCCCTGTGGCGGAGGGGAAATGTCACCTCAGAACAAATGGAAACCCGCCCTACGTAAACACTGGCCTTTCTGAAAGCTGAGCCCAGAAAGGCACAGCCAGGGCAGATGAGGAAGGTCGTGGTACCGTGGGAAGTTGTTTCCTGGGGCTTTGTCACATGCAACAGGCAGGTTTGGGAAATCAGAAAGAAAAGGAGGAGGATGGAACTTGACTGCACTGGCGGCAAAGGCAATTTTTCCATGGAAATTGTGACTTTTCATACAGAAAGCTCAAGAACTGGAGCTACCAAAAACGGGGAAAAAAAATGTTTGAAAACTGCCAGAAAGAATCTTTTGGCTGAAGTTTTTCAGTTTTGCTTTTATGAGAAAAAAAAAAAATCCAAGAATGGCAACTTGCAATGTGCTAGCCTGTCTGTCATTCTGCATCCAACCCAGGATAAGAAACATGCAGTGTGCATCTTTAGGCCAAGTTAAAGGTTCCTTCCTAAGCATTCCATTTAGATCTGCCACTGTTCGTTTTGGATTGTCTCCTAAATTATTGTCTTTTGTTTGGTCCTTGGACTAATGAACCATCATTCCAAGGGGAACTCTAAGAGCATGGGGTTCAAGATGTGGAGAAATTGGAAAAGGTCCAGAGAAGAGCAACAAAATGATTAAACGTCTAGAGAACATGAGCTATGGGGCAAGGCTGAAGGAATTGGGCTTGTTTAGTTTGGAAAAGAAAAGACTGAGAGAGGACATGATAGCGGTTTTCAGGTATCTTAAAGAATGATAGCCGTTTTCAGGTATCTTAAAGGGTGTCACAGGGAGGAGGGGGTGAAATTGTTCTTGTTGGCCCCTGATGATAGGACAAGCAGCAATGGGCTTAAACTGCAGCAAGGAAGGTTTAGGTTGGACATTAGGGAAAACTTCCTAACTGTCAAGGTTGTTAAACACTAGGAATAAATGGCCTAGGGGGATTGTGGAATCTCCATCACTGGAGATATTTAAAAGCAGGTTGGATAGACATCTATCAGGGATGATCTAGACAGTGCTTGGTCCATGACAGCAGGGGACTGGACTTGGTGATCTCTCGAGGTCCCTTCCAGTTCTAATTCTATGCTTCTATGTAAATGCAGAACATTGTGTAACATTTTGTGGGACTTTCAGAGTCATTAGTTGGGCCTAAAAGTGTGACAGGGCAGGGTTTCTCACCTGTCATTGCACCACGACCCTCCTCTGACAACCAACATTACTACACACCCGCAGGAAGGGAGACGAAGCGCAAGCCCCATTGCCCTGGGTGTGGGGGGGCAAAGATAAAACCCAAACCCTGCCACTCTGGGCAGGTGTCAAAGCTTGAGGGCTTGGGCAGGCTTTGGCCTCAACTCTCAGTCCCAGCAACTCAAAGGCCAGCCTTGCCAACCCACCTTGGGAGGGACGGGGGCTCAACCCGGAGTTTGAGAATGCTTTTGCTTATGACTGCTGCCATAAGCTAGTCAAATGTAATGGGGGATGGCCCAGAGGTTAGGGCACTAGTGTTTCACTTATGAAATGCAGGTTCAAGTCCTGCCTGGTAGCCACTCTGTGCCTCAGTTTACTATCTGTAAAAATGGGGCCGCCTGACATCCCTAGAGGTGCAGCAGGACAGTGGCTTGGACAGCCATTCCTTCTGGCTGTACTGTCTTGTTTCCGGGGCAGTGAGTGCGCCTAGAAGGAAAACAAGTTGGTGTGGGCCCCAGACAATGAAATCACACTAGAAAACAGCTTGACTGGCTCTTCCACACTTCCCTGTGAAGGGGAGGCTGATCAAAGGGATGCCAGCCTGAGTGACAAAGGCTGCCAGTCCTAAAAGAGCCTGAACATTTCCCAATATTATGGATGACAATTTCCTCCCTCAGAAAGCCTCAAATTCTACAGCAGTCTCGTCGGACCAGAGCACAGCGCTGGCAGTGAGCGGCAGCTTAGGTGGGAGTGATCAGGACTTTATCACTTTAATTATGTGCACACAAGAGAGAGCTCAGATCAGTACAGGCTGGATCTCACTGCTCTGGCACCCACAGACCTGACTAGGACTGAACATGAGAATTTGCCAGACTGGGGGGGGGTCCCCTGCCACCGGGTCCCAGCCTGCCGCCCCTTGCTGCCACTGGCTCTGCTTCGGCCCCTGCCTCCAGCCGGCTGCACTGCCGGCTGTCATCCGGCTTGCCACGTCACTGGGCCCAGCTGCTGCAGGGCTCCTGGCCGCCCCCTGCCACCTCCACTCCCCTGCTGGGTTCCCGGCTGCGCTGCTGCAAGCCTCCCCAGGATCCCAGCAGCACTGCAAGGTTCCCAGCCATGCCGCTGCCCCCTGCACCTCCTACAGGGCTCCCGGCCATGGCACTGCCCCCTCTGCGGAGCTTCTGGCCATGCTGCCGCCCCTCCTGCCACAGGGCTCCCGGTTGTGCTGCCATATCTCCCTGAACCTGGGCTCTCTGGTCCAGGAACAGCCATGGTCCGGCCAGACTGCAGATGTTGCCAGACCAGAGATTCCCAATGTAGGGAGGTACAACCTGTAATATAGGTACTTGGTGCTTTAGAAGGGCCAGTTTCATGAACCTGAAAACAGTTATGAGACAAATCATTTGGGCGAAAGAATGTAAACAGAAAAATGTGACTACAAGGGAAGTGTTGATCAAAAGTCACAATCGAGAGGGCAGGCCGTGCTGGTTGAAAAAAAATCTGATTGAAAAAAGAAATCTCTGGCTTAGAGAGGAAAAGAAACTAGGAAAAGTCTGTGTATGGGGGAGGGGAACCACATCAGAAGCAAGGAATGGAAGAAAATTGACAAGGAAAGAGTTACCACTGATACCAAAGTATCTGGGTCACTTGGTGAGCTGTGCGCAAGCAAGCAATATGAACTTTAATGCAGTCAAATGTAAAGTCGTACCCCTAGGAATGAAGAATGCAAGCCCTACTCATAGGGTGGGGGACTCAGAGGGAGTAGTGACTCTGAAAACATCTTGGGGGCCCTGGTGAATAATCAGTTGAACTGAATTGCCCCATGGAGGATGTTCATTACAATTAGGAATAATGATCCTCACCTCCTTTGTAAACCACTTTGAAATCTCCCGATGAAAACTCTAGATCGGAGCTAGTTGTTGGGCTGGTCTTACCCCCTAGAGCATGTTCTGGGGGGAAACATAAAATATGTTGAGGCTTATTACAAAAATCCCCAAACCAAATAAATCCATTGAATCTAAAATTGTTTGTGAACATTATTTTCTGTTAAAAAGTTAGTTCTTCTCAACTGGAAACGCACCAAATACCAAGTTGCTACTAATTTTTGTTTTGTTTTCAATGACAATGTTAATGTTGGTTGAAGAACCATTTCTCATCAAAATGCCATGGCAGATTCTCACCCACTTCTCCGGAACACCCAAGTACGGACCCCGAGGGGCATTCTTGCCGTGCTCACAGCAATGTGCGTGTGCCCAGGAGATGAAGGCGAGCGTTCACCCAGCACAGATGGTACAAAGCCCTGGCAAGTGCCCAGCGTGGATTGCATGCCTTCGCTCTGGATACAATGCACCAATTAGCTCGGATCAGCCGGGGCGCTGGACTGAATGAAAGGGGATCCTTCCTCTGCAAAGGGCATGTTCCATCTTCAAGCCCTACTAAAAATAAAAAGCCAGCTCTATGCCCGGGCAGTCCCAGGAGCATGGTAACCCCTCTCCCTTGTTCCTGCAGCCCTGTGTAAATGGGATTTCGAGGGGGCGCGCGTCAGGACAGCCATGCACATAGCTGCCTGGAAAGCACGTCCCTCAGTAAAGAACAAGGCATCTCAGCCCTGCAGACACCGTGCCCCGGAGGTTCAGCTCTTCCCTGCAGGGCGGAGGGAAAGCTGATCGCTGCGGGAGTGATATTGTTCAGATTCTTCCCTGGGACCACAATAGCAAGTGACAATTCTTTTCTGCCTGCACCCTCTTGGTGCGCGGCTGTAACGAGACACTGGATTCCACCTGACCACAGAGGCCGGAGATTTCTGACAGGCAGAGAATGCTTCGCCTCCAGCCCTGGGCCAGGCATGCCACTGGGAAAGAGCCGCCCAAGGTGACCTTGGAGGGGAACGGTCGGGGGAGGGAAAGCCGGCTTCCTGCTTAAAGAGAGAACAGCGGATCCCCGGGGAGCTGTCAGATGCACACTGCAGCTCTAGTGCAGGACTCCAGTCTCCACTGCTGCCCAATGCAGGCAGGCCTTGGGAGGCCAGTTTCCCAGGCAATGCTCAAAAACACCCCAAACCCCTGACTGAGCCCCTGCAATCAGCACCCACAAATAGAAAGGGGGGAGGCTCTAGAGCAGAGCTGGTGAACGCTGCAGTTTTCATTGGCTGGGCAATTTTGAAAAGTCATTTCAGATGGAGCCAAGAATGAACATTTTGCGGTGAATTGCGAAGCTGAAAAACCTTCTGGCTCGGGGTGAGCAGAATGGTGATTTGTTTGGAGAAACTCAAGACACTTCAGGTCCATGTGGATCATTTGTAAAAGGTTTTGACTTTTTTTCAAAACAAGAAAGTAAATTATTTTCTGTAAAAAAGTTATTTTTTATAAACTGGAAATTAGTAAGAAATAGCACGTTTGTATTAATTTGGGGGTGGGGTTTTCAATGAAAATTTTAACATCGGTTGACGAGCCATTTTCATCCAAAAGGCCATGACAAATTCTCACCCCGCAGTCCGTGATACCCAAGTACAGACTCCAAGCGACGTTCTAACCGTGCTGTGCTCACAAGAATGTGCTTGCGCCCAAGCTACAAGGGAGAGGGTTCACCCCGAAATGGAAATGGTTTTGCACTGAAAATGGCCACATTTAGTTCTGTAAATGTCACAAAGAAATGTTTCCATTTTGTCATGTTTTACGTTGTTTTCTACCAAAACAATTTAGCAAAACGACATGAATTTGAAAAATATTTTAGTGTTGCCAACACTGCCTTTTTGTGGGGGAGGAGGCAAAAAAAGCTGGGAATGAAAAACTGTTCCCCAGTTGTACTTGAGTGTGCAAATAACCTGGGCTTGGTTCCGCTCTCACTTGGGGCATGTTCCAAAGCCCCCTGAAGCCAATGGATGCTTTTCTACTGGATTCGGGGACTTTGGGGTGAGGTTCTTATAGGCCGCTTGACTTTACAGAGATGCTCTGTTCAAGAACTGGCATGTGTCACTTTCACCTGGAGGTGAAAAGGTCTTTGCAGACTTGCCAGCCAGGCAGGCTCTGCAAATGAATTATTTTATTTTTATTCTTAATTTGCTTCAGCAACATTGCTATTTCAATTGAGCTTTAGCCAAATCCATTACAGGATGTTAATTAAATTTTTATTAACATGCTAATTAAGCCTCATCAAGTCCTGTGATAATGATCATCAGTCTCCTTTTATGGATGGGGAAACTGAGACGTGTGGCAATATAGTGACTTGCTCAAGGGCAGGCTATATAAGTGGTGGCAGAGACCACAGGAGGCTTGGCTCCCAGCAGCCTTCCCTAACTCCTCTCCCTTCCCCCCAAGTGTGACACCCTTCCCTGTGCAACTGATCAGCTACCAGTCTGGTGACAGTTCAGTCTCTTGTCCTCAGGCATAGCTTATTTGGAGCTAAAGATTCTGTGCAGACGCACCCTTAGTGATTACTGTGGCCCCTGTTCCCCTAGGGTGTGAGCACCTCACAACCTTCTTCCTCAAACAGCCTCTGGGCGACTGTCCCTGGTACAGGGGGGGTGAAGGGACTGGTCCGAGGGGCCACAAGGTGGCTGTGCCACGGCAGGGAATTGAGCCAGGCTTCCTGAGGTGCCTTGACCACTGATGTGTCCATCTTCTGACCATGGAATGTCCCGGCTGGGGCAGAGCGACCAGCCTGCTCTGGGACTGGGAGCCCAGCCCAGCCCAGCCCTGGTCCCCTGCTTGGAGGCTTCCTGTCCAGACGCTGCCTCTGGCTCTGTCTACATGTCAGAGGTGCGACGGCAGCATGTGGAGACAGACCCAAGCTGGCTTTGATCGTGGCAGTGAAGCCACGGCTTCATGGGTGGCAGCATGGGCTAGCTCAGGGCTGGGCAAGATGTGGCCCAGGGGCTGGATCCGGCCCACCTAACACTTGGATCCAGCCCGGAGACGACATCTGGCCACTTTCTATTTTTATCCTGCTGCCCATGCCACTGACTTTCCAGGCAGCGGCTCAGGCAGCAGGATCCTATTTAAATGGCTCCTGGCTGCAGTGCTACCCTGGGGCCGGAGCCGCGAGCCCTTTAAATTGCTGTTAAATAAAGGGCTCACGGCCCCGCTGCTAACACATTGCCTGGCAGCTGCACGGCATTGCTGCGGCTATTTAAAAGGGTTGCGGCTCCACCCCTGGCTGGGGCAGCACCACAACTGAGAGCCCTTTCAATAGCCACAGCAACCCTGGGCTGGGAGCTAGGAGCCCTTTACTGTCTTTAATTCAAAGCCTAGAGCCCCAGACAACTCTGCGAGGAGGCTAGTCCTTGGACCCGCCCCTTCCAACCAGGCCCCGCCCCTTCTGGGGGAGGAGCCAGCCTGTGACCACATACCAAAATTCATTAAGTGGCTCCCCTGTGAAAATGATTGCCCACCCCAGGCTAGCGGCTCGAGTCCCCAGCAGGGTTGTACAGCCCATGCTGCTGCCTCCTCACTGGCACTCGCTGCAGCCACTTGCCACCCTCCTTAGCCTGCGCAGCCTCGGGCACAGCCCCTGCTATGTGGCTGCTGGGCCACGTTAACATCGGCCAGGGCCACCACAGCAGGACCTGTCAATCAAACTACCGTGGCCACTGCGGTCGAGTTCCCCACCAGGCTGTGGCTCTCTGCAGGACCACGCAGTGGATAGTCACACTCAAACAGTGTCCTCTCCCACCATCCCTCAGAGCCACTTTGCAACCGGCGCCTCGCCTGCCAGAGCCACACACCACACGCCGTGTCCCGGGGAGAAACACGATTCCAAGGCTCCGCTGCGTGGTAGCAGGGGCAGTCGCCTGGGGGAGCATTATGAAACTGCTGTAATGACGCGAGTGTCGGAGGGTTCCTCGCTCACAGCCCCTGCAGGGCCACTGTAAGCGCCGTGCAATGGACAGGAGTGAGCCTCAGGAGGGTGAAGGTGGGTTTCTTATCAACCCTGTACAATTTGCAGCCAGGTCTGGGTCCGCTAACAAGATTGGACTTCTCTGTGGCTGAGGAGAGCAGAACCTCCCCATTCGGGTGCTGATCGGATTTCCTAGACTAGGAAATTGCCTGAGCCCAGCTTCTTAATGTCACATGACATCCTTGGGCCGGAGGGTTTGACTGTGGAACATCGGGCTCTAGACACAGGAGCAGCTGCTGCTGCAGCGGACAGCCAGCCCTAAGCTGTGGCAAACTCACCAAGCTCTCGATGTGACCCAGCGACCCCTCGAGGGCAGGGGGACAGAGCAGCACACTGAGCAGGTGTGGGTTACCTCACCGGGGGGTCGGGTAGTGGAGGACGAGGTGCAGCACTGGGGACAGACAGTTCTGTACAATGCCAGCTGAGGTGGCTGCTCAGGGCTAGGTAAAGAAGAGGAAGAGGCTGTTGTCAGTGGTGGCAGATGGCAGAACGAGGAGCAATGGTCCCAAGTTGCAGTGGGGGAGGTCTAGGTTGGATGTTAGGAAAAACTCTTTCCCTAGGAGGGTGGAGAAGAGCTGGAATGGGTTATGTAGGGAGGGGATGGAATCTCCATCTCTAGAGGTTTTTAAGTCCCAGCTTGACAAAGCCCTGGCTGGGATGAGTTAGTTGGGGTTGGTCCTGCTCTTCCAACATAAAGAGTCTATGAAATGATGAGCAAATGGAGAGCATGCGCACAGCTCCTTTCAGCTGATGGAAAAACACTGCTGTGAAAGCCACGAAAACACAGCCGTGTTTGCCTGGCAGCCCTGCTCTACAGAAGCTGGGAGTTCATCGAGGAGAGCAGGTCCCCACAGGGGAGCAGCCTGCTAGGACATGGTCCCCACCAGGAAGACATTGAGAATTACCGCAGGCTGCTCTGTCCGGGGCAGATTGTGCACAGTAAGCTGGAGTGAATGTAAAGCATACTAGCTGCTCCGCATTGACTCCTGGTGTGGACACCCTTACTGCCAACTCAGTGGCCACAGGTGGGTGAGCTCAGCACACTTCTAAAGCACATTAGGCTCATGCACTCCAAGGCCTTGCTAGTGCACAGTGAGATGGTCCATCTGGCGTAGTTGGTGCGCAGCATGCAGGCTGAGTCAGTCCTGGGCTAGGCCCAGTGAAGACTCCGTCCTTCCCATGAGGAATACAGCTCAGGTCCTCACCATCACTCATCCTGCTGAGCTTTTCGTGAGAATTAAGGAGTCAGCTCTGGTGTCCTGGCCAGAGCCTAGCTGAATAATGACATTCTGCCTCCTGCAGCCTTTTATACTGGGTCTGGTAAGAAACACTGTCTGCCTTAAACTATGGTGTAGTATTGCTAAGTGCTATTCAAAGGCAGGCGCCTTGCGCCCCAGGGGCAGCTGCCTTCCATTGCTTGGTCCTTGCACAGTTGTTAACCCCTCCCAGCTCAGGCAGATTCCTAACGATGTCAATACATGTTTGCTTGGGCAAGGGCTCCATAAAATGTAGGTGAGAGACGCCATCTGCAAAGTGAGTCCAGCATCTTGAGCTCTGGGATTATGGCATGACCCACAGCTTCTGGCACTGAACTGTAAATCCCGTCCAAGGTGGCCCTATCCACAAGATGACAGGCGAGGTCCAAAGATCCTGGCCGTGAAGGGGTGGATGGTTTCCTCCAGGAAGGGGTGAAAAACCCATCATCAGAGCTAATCGGATATTTGTCCACAAAGGCATTTTTCAGTGGAAAATTGAGGTGGGATTGACTGAATATTTGTCAAACAACATGGCAGATTCCTGTGGAAATTTTTGCTTTTCATAAACCAACCAACCAACCAAACAAGCCCCTGAACAGCAAAATATTTCAGCCAAAAACCAAAATGTTTCCATCTGGAAATGTTGCCACAGCCCCTCATGGGTGTTGCAATTCAGTTGCCTCATGTCTTCGTTCTCATCTCCAGGTTAGGCGCCCCCAGCCGTACCACGACCAGGGACCATGATGCACTGCTGCCACTCTCCAAGCGGCCCATTATGGGATATGTAGTTGGACAAGGGAGCTGAGCTTGTAAAAGAGAATGGGAGCGCGAGACACCCGAACTACAACTCCCATGAAGCATTGTGGCAGTAATTCCAACCTGAAATATTCCTGTTTTCATCTCAAATGTTTCAGAACTTGAATTTTGACTGAAAAACTGACATTTTCTGTAGAAAAAATAAACATTTTTCAACCAGCTCTATCATGTCTCTTGAGTAATCTTCCCACTGGAATGGGGAAATATCTGGAAAATATATTGCATATAAAAGCCACATCTTAAGCCAAAGAAGACTGGAGAAGAGATAGCCTGGCAAGTATTTACTGTGCAGAATTACCAGGAGTCACAGAGTCCCTAGAATGTTTCTTTTCCCAACAAAGGCTTAACCCTTTCCATAAATTCTCCCAACAGGAACAGTGAAGACCAGTTCAAAGAGACAGAGAGAGAAGCCCAATCGTGGTCCTTCACTAAAGTTGCAGCCCTGCTAAATGCCTGATAGAAGACCCAGATGAAAACCATGGAAGTGCCAGGATCTGTTGTCAAGGGAGTAGTGTGCAGGATCACAGTCTAGGCATGCCTAGAAAAAGAAGTGTTTGGCAAAAGGAGAATATTTGGTACAGAAGCAAAATATCCTTATCTCGGCGGGTACTAGCTGAGGTACAGCACCATTGCTCCTTCACCAGACATTCCTAGATGCACTCTGACCTGGATGGGTGCACCTAGGAAGGTGGAGTCGCTTAGAGGATTTAATTGTGGACGAGACTTTGAAACGATGGGCAAGAGCATTAGCCAACCACGTAACAGCCAAAGCAAGTGGAGATATTCTGACTGGGACAGGCACCTACTGTAAACCCTTCTGCAGCAGAGACGTGTGCAGGAATTCCATTCTGATCAGACTGAGTCATCAGCTAGTGAGATGCTACCGTTGCTAGGCAATAGCAGCTGGTGGCAACCCCTACACATCTATCCCTTTGGATTCTGCTGCTCTCCTAAGTGTTCAGGTTTTGGCCGGCATCCTGGCAAATGCCAGCCTCCTAATTAAGGCATGAGAGAAGTTGGGGGAATTCAGCAAAGATAGAGATGCAGGGGAGAGTTGCTGACATACGTGTCTCTATTATATTGCAAGATGACACGTGGGAAATCGGGCCGGCTGCACGCAATGGCAAAGCTAAGCTCGGACTTGTTGCTGCACCCCCTTCCCTCCCGCGCCCACAGTGCACATCGCCGCTTTCTATGGTGCCCCACAGGCTCCTCGTGAGGTCAGCAGGGTGTGGAACCACCTCTTCCCAGCCATTCAATGCAGCGGAGCCCGTTCCATCCAGCCCTGGGTTTGATCTGGGGGGGCAGACCCATTCGCCAGACGTCGATGGGATGTGCACCTGAGTGCGCAGCAAGCAGCAGGACAGTGACACAGAGCAGGGGCCAGCTGGAGGAAGAGGAGGGAGGAGGAAGGAAGGTACTGTCCCCCCATTGTAGTTCCTCGGTGGGAGCAAAGTGTCCCATCCCCTCCCGTGTCCCCTCAGTGCCCTCTCATCTGCGTCCCAGCGGACATGGCTCCTCAGCCCTGAAGCCGTCACAGCTGGTGGCCACTGGCCCTTATACTGAGGCCTCCGCAGAGGCCAATGAATTGTGAAGCAGTTGTCAGACTGGATCAGACCCGAGATCCTGCCTCTGCCCGTGGCCAGAGTAAGACCCCGGCAGTGGACATGTGCCAGATAATCGGTCTCCCACGTGAGATCTCGTGGTCAGAGATCATTGCAAGCCCTGAAGCACGAAACTCAATCTCCCTTCCGGGGCTGTTGTTAGCACAATAGTTCTGGAGGTCCTTGTTACACCTAGGTATGTCCAGACCTTTCCTAAACCCTTCCCTCTCTCCACTGTTGGTGCTTTGGGATCAAAGCTGGTGGACTGGGGTTCTGGGGGCTTTGGTGCCACCCTGTTCGGTACAGAAAGGACTGAGAAATCTGATCGAAGGCAATGCTTTGTCAACCAGTAGGCCATTTGACTACGGAACTCATTGCCACAGGATACTGCAGAACTAGCCAGCGTGGAGCCCGGGATGGGCTGCAGCTAGCCCCACTTCCCCGTTTGCTGGACCACACCTGCCCTTTTCCCATTGCTCCCCAGTTCCTTTGTGAGGTCCCTGGGTCTGTGGCCAGCTGGGGTTGGAGCTGCAGCCTTTGTCCCCAGCTGCAATCACAAATCTAACCCCACCAAGGTCAGGCTTCTTGTTTTATTCTGTGTTTCTCCCTCTGTTTGCTTGCAGCATTTCTGGACTTAGTCCCAGAAGTGCGTAAATTTGCAGCCCTAAATAACCCTGCGGGTGCTTCGCTGCTGTCCTGGCTCGGGGAGAAAACGCACAGCACTAAGAGCGCCACAGGGCACACAATGCCATGCTCCCCCGAGCCATTAACAGCCTCCCGCAGGAGAAAACAGTTGTCTGGGGTAAGCCCAAAAGGCATGGCTGGGCTCCAGGCCCTGGCCCTGGACATGTCACCCCTACCCTAGGGATGCTGAATTTCGATTAATCAGCTAATCGAGTAATCGATGGAATTTCCATTGTCTACTTGATTAGTCCCTAAGGGGGGCACTCTCTGTCCCACTGTGCCTCTCCCTTTGAAATGTACAAGAACCGCCCGCAGCTCCTCTACATTCCAAAGGGAGAGGGGCAGCGGGGACTCGCGCCGATGGGGCCCGGAGCAGTCCCTGCTGGCACCGGTTCCCCTCTGGCGCAGGCGGCTCCTCTACATTCCAAAGGGAGAGGCGCAGCTGTCGGACTGGTGCAAGCAGGATGGTTTCAATTAGAGCTGGCCCAAGCTACGGGCTGACCAGGCTACCGCCTGGGGCGCCCCATTGTAGGGGGCGTCGTGTGGGGCTGCTGCGCATGCGCCAGGCGCCCAGGGGTGCCGCACTTCCGGGGGTGGTGCCGCGCTCCCGGGGCCTGGGGCGCACAGATGGCTCGGGCCGGCCCTGATTTCAATCCCCGCTCACACCGATTCCCCGATGACCTGCCTCCCAGGCCCCCCATGGAGATTGTGCTGGAGGAACCAGTTTTTAAGCTGGCTCCCCCCAGCACTGGCTTTTGCTGCCTCTCTCTGATAGAGGCAGCAAGGGGGGAAAGCGACTAGTCGAGTTCCTACTTGACTCTCTGATAAGCGGGACTAGTCGCTTACATCCCTACCTCCCCCTCCCCCCCGCCACGCATGCCATTTCCGTGTCAGTCATTCCTGGGGGCTAACCGAGTGTGGCTGAGCTGCGGGATGTGCCTGATTCCCTACCATTCTGGGATGGGTGGCCCTGGGCGCCCCTATAAGAGGGATAGGGATCCGGGGCAGGGACGGAGAGAGGAGGGGGAGGAAACACAAGGCAGGGTGACAGCAGCCATCTTCTGTTGGCTGAGACAGGAGCTCGGCAGGTCCTGTGGCTGGACCCCAGGATTTCCAGAAGCCCCAACTGGACTGCCAGCCAGTTAGTCACCCTACTGCATGACGCCTGGCTCGGGATCCCCAGGCAGCATCGCCAGCGCCATTTGGGAAATGGCGTGCAGTGCCAGCTGTCGGCTTTGAGCGCAGAACCCACTTCCAGCACTGCAGGGCCGTCCATCCAAAGGGCCCAGTGCGAGCACGTCTCATGCTGCCAACACGCAGATGCCCCTAGGCCGACAGGGAAGGGCTGTGCCCATCCAGACCCTGCAGATATCGACCTGCAGCCCATTCCCAAGAGGGGGCAAACTGCAGCAGCCCCACTGAAATAATCAAAGCTTTGGCGACATGGCAACTTTTCACACCTGGACATGCTGGTGCTCAGCGCAATGCAGAGGTTAGCCCTTGAGGGCACATCTGTGATGGAGAGACCACCAGGGAAACTCACAGGCAAGACTCAGGAATAGCTGCAGGTGTCCGGAGGAAGCTGCAAAGAAACTGTTAATTTCTCGGGCTGGAACAAGGCCAGGCCTACAGACTGGCCCCCTGACTCTCACAACAGAGGCCGCGGCTGTGGAATCAGCATCCGCCATAGGGGCCTTTGGGTGACATCTCGGCTGAAAGAGTCCACCTTCAGCAGCTCAGTGTCCCTGTGATCCTGTTGCCCCACCACTATTGGCCCCCGGGGGGAGGGGCACAACATGTCCTCAGTCTCCAGCATGGCTATGCATCTCTCACCCATCTGCCGCCCAGCCTCAATGCTGCTTAGCCAACCCTTCTCAGGCTGCCGCCCAACATGGCAGAACAGCCCAGTTTGGAAGTCTCAGGCCTCTTGGCTCTGCCACAAACCTTCTGTGGGACCTTGGGCAAGTCGCTTCACCTCTCCACACTGCAGGCTCCTTCTTGGCAAAGTGGGGCCAACCCTGTTTTGCCTGGTGCGTGGTAGGAGGCTTTGCTCACAGATGTGTGCATGGTGCACAGGGGCAGCCGTGAGGCTGGGTGGGAGCTGACGTGGCCTCTTGGAAGAACTTTGGGTCCGACCTGCCCTGGGGGACAGAAGAACAGGTTTGACAGCCGCTCTGCAAACTGGCCAGTGACAAGTGTAGGGTGCAATTCCAAGATGCATTTTCTGTCCTTCACAGAACTGTTATGTGCAAATCTGGCCCCCTCCACAGCCCTCTGCACTCAGGCCGCACTGACCCTACAAAATTGAGTCCCCCTCCCTTACGTCAGCCGCCGCAGTAACGACATCACTGGTGCGCATCTACACTCCCTCCTTGTGCCAGCGGTGCGAGTCCTTACCGGGGCAGCTTGTACCTCTGGCTCCGTCAGTGAGGAGCATTGTGGGAATAGGCAACCAAAGAAACAGAGCATGGGCCCTGGCCTGCTGCTGGTGCAGCAGAGCAGTCACATCACGAGTAGACACTTCTCAGCATGGGTGGATGGAAGCTGCCCTGCATCGCTCTCCTCAGCAGCAACCAGGCTCAGGAACCTGGGCGCTAGCAGTGCCTGGGGTGTGACTTGCCCTGCCACTCGCCGGCGGTGCCTGCGGAGGACAGTGGCGGTACATTGGTGCAAACGCCCTTACCACGGTTTTATGGCGCGTCCTCCCTAGGAGAGCTCCCCGCATTGCATCCTATGGCATCATGCTGCAATATTTTGGGGTGCCCCCTGGCCAGTCAGGGTTCTGTCACCTGCCTTGCATATTTAGGTTCCTTAATGCTGGGCTGCTGTGGCTCAGAGCCCTGACAGAAGCCACCCCACAAGCAGAAGACCCCACCCTGGCTTCCACCAGCCACCTTACTTCTTGCAGGTGACCTCAACAATCCCTTCTGGTCCTGGGTGCCCCCCACAATCCATTTCCCTGCGTTTTTCATTACCAAACACTGGGGCATTCCCCTCCAGCTCCTCCCTCCCAAAGGTGTGAAACCTGCCCCCAGGTATTGGTTCTCTTCGGGGCATACACAGACGCGCCTCATTTAAAAGCACACAGAGGGTGCATTTAACAGCCTGACCACAGACTCCACGGTGAGGCAGTAAAAGAAGCCAACACATACAAGTTGCACAGAAAATAAACCTAAAGATTCAGTCAGGCTTTTCACTTCTAGGTGAGCTACATTCCCTTTTCTAATACTCATCGCTTCTTGCTTCCCAGCTTGTCCTAGTCTGGATCCAGTGCGTGGTGGACAGCACCCTGCTTAGAATCTGGCCTTGAGTTTCTGGAGGCCGCATGTTCCAGAGTTCCAGTTAATTCCGTTAATTATGCCTTGGGAAATGGCTCATGACCTTTTCGGCCCCTGTGCCAGGCAGTAATCCCAGAACTTTTTACTCTTGTTGTCCCTTTGGCCCAAGCATTTTAACCAATATTCAGGGCCAATTCCCATGCCTGCCTGTCCAGAGAGTTCTGTGCCCAAGAAGCCCCATCTCTCTGCTTCATTTCAGGACTGTGCTCACAATCCAGTCTGGCTTTGTGCCTTCAGTCCACTCTGCAACCGGGCAACTCACTCTCATTCTATCTGCTCTACCGCTTGTGCTGCTGTCTTGGGCAGTCAACATAGTGCAGCTGTTTTTAACCACATAAATGGGCTTTAATTGCTCCTTCTGTTGAGCCTGAAAGAAAGTGTTTGGCTCCTAATGGCTTTAACAAAGTCTGTGACTGGCTTTGGCTCCAAGTCCCTGATGCCAAGTCATTAGCTCCAGACAGCATATAACTCGGCTCTAAATACGAGTACAAAGACATTTTTGCACAAGACCACTCTTGTGCTGTCTGAATTTTCTCCAGTTTCTATTTGGTTTTGTTTTCAAAGCGCATCTTTACCTTTTTCACTTGCATCATGTTTGAAAATCCAGCTGAGTTCTTGCTTGTTCTTGAAAATACTTTTCCTAATTATTGGGAATAATCCCTCAGTAAAGTGATATGGATGGCCACCTGAGGTCCACATTTTATGCCATGTGCTTCCAGTCATTTGCAGATCTGCACTCTCTGACTCAGTGAAAAAGGGTTGGACTTTTTTATAGATTTTTCCCCGTTATACTGGGGAATTTGTTTGTTTGTTTCTGCTTCTTTCTGCTTAGATCGTTAACGTGTCATTTCATCTAGGTTTAGTCAATTACTCTTTGGAGAAATGGAGATTAGTTTTTCATCCAGCACAGGAAAAATTAATAAAACCGATATTTCGTTTTCCCACAGTTCAGCTCCCTCTTCGGGTAAATTTATAAGCCTAATTATTACAACAGCCAGAGCCCCGACCTCCTTCTGGGGCAGCGCCCCTGCGGCACTGCCCTCGGCCCAGGACTGGGTTCTGCATGCCCTTCTGTTTTAGGTGTAAGCAGGGGCTGAACTGCTGCTTGCTATCAGCCAGCTAAAAGGAGGGGTGGGTGTGCCCACTACAATTGTTTAGCTCTGCAAGGTAATTAACTGTTAACTGCTGATATGTAAATACAGCTCAGGAGAGAATCCGAGGTGTGGCTGTGTAAATCCCATTCAGACAAGGCTGATGGAAGGTCAGTGTTGGAATGGAATGTGGAGAATTGTATATAATTTGGGACTGTTGTGGGGGTCACTAATCATGCTACCCCTAAATGTGGGAACTGTAAAACATGCCACCAGTGCTTGCAGGAGAGACACCACCATCATGGTAAGAGGTCTCGGAAGAACAAGCCTCCCCCCTTCCAGAGCTGAGTGGACTGAGCTGGGGAAAGGGTTAAAGGGCTTGAGTCAGCCTGCTGTATACCTGCCAGGTGTGAGCTGTAAGACTGGCCCAGCCTGCACCTTTCCCCCTTTGTTTTAAGGACAGACCTAAAGCAGACTCCCTGAGGAGTCTTTTCTTTTGCTAGTCCAGTGAAAGCTGGATTCCTTTGCCAGTCTAGCTGGTGGTTAAAGAGTTGAAATCACTGGTGTGGCTGAGAGCCAGACCTATTGCAGCCAGTGAAGTGGCGGTGACCAGCAGAGTGGCTGGTGGGAATCACTGGCTGGTGGTGTAATGTGGCACGGAGCGGTGGCAGGTGAGGCGCGGCGCCCAGCGGCGTGGCGCCCAGCAGAGCATCCAGTGGCGTGGAACGAGACAGCTGGTAGAGCGTGGCGGAGTTTCGTATAAGGTGCCCCCATCTATCCCCCCACCCCCATTTCTACCCAGGTTGGGAGGTGAAACCCTGCAGGTGAACTTTGGGACTCTGGGTGGCACGGACCAGGGACAGAAACTTTTGGGGTGTCGGACTCTTTGGACTTCGGGCAATTCTTGGCTGGGGGGGGCTTGGCTCATGTTTGGGTTATGAACTCTGTTTGTGGTGTTTTCCCCAAGTTAATGCCGTATGACTTCTCTCTCTGTTTCATTAAATGTTTCTTTCCTACACTCAGACTCAGACTGCTTGCGAGTGGGGAAGCATTGCCTCTCAGAGGCACCCAGGGGTGTGTGAATTTCCCAGATTACTGGGTGGGGGCTCGAGCCGGTTCTATGTGAGATGGACCCCAAGATATTGAACCCAGCCCTAGTTACTGCCAGGCCTACCCGGCAGAAGGGTTACATAGGGGCACAGCAGCCTGAAAGAGGGTTTGATTTGTTCCTGTTTCATGTGAATTCCACAGGCTCAGATCATATCCCCTTGTACAAGTCCCTGCGCACCTCAGAAACCCTCCCACCCATGCTGAGCACCCAAGGGCTCCACTGAACCAACCCTGACATGAAGGAATTAGCTCTGCAGTGGAAAGGTGAGCTTGGTCTCCATGGTCCATTCAGCCTTTGGCCTCATGACAGCCATGACCACGGAGGGCTTGTCTTCATGCTGAGTTTTCAAGGGATGGATTATCTGTCCACTGGGATCTCAACTGAGACCCTCCAAACTCATGTCCCTCAGCAGTGAGTGTTCATAAAATATGGTCAATTTTTAGAACATTCCTGGTCTTGCTTTGGTCCATTGCTTTAGCGAGGGAACCCTCTGATCCCATTACTAACACCTGCAGCTATCGGCTTGCCCTGAGCATTTGCAAATGTTTTTAGTTCTCCTTTGACTCCAGCCCATGCACAAAGCCTGAGGACAGTAACAATATACGCCACCGGGACCTGTCATCACCTGGTCCCCACCCTCCTCCGCAGCGCCAGCTGTCTTGGAGTGAGTTCCCAGGTCAGATGTTACTAATCCCACTCCATGAAAAGCCGGGTGGGTGGCAAGGACGTGAAGGGCAGCTGGTTCGAACGGAAACCAGGCAAAACCGCAGGAGTGTGTCGGGAAAGGAGAAATGCTTGGAATAATGGACAGGGAGGCTAGCTTCACCTTCCATTGGCCATAGGGTTGCCAGGTGTCCGGTATTGACCCGGACAGTCCGGTATTTTCGCCTCCTGTCCGGTAAAAAAATTCAGACAATGTCCAGTATTTTCTGATTTTTTCCTGGCTAGGAGGCGAAAATCCAGGGTGCTTACCTGGTTCTGCAGGGGAGCTGTCTGGCCCGGAGCAGGAAGACAAGATGGCAGCCTGTTAGGGCCAAAAAGCCTCAAAAGCATTTCTTAAAGGGGCCATGCTGTTTTTGTTTTTTTAATATCTTTTTAATTTTTTTTCTCAACAACTTTGGTCTCCTCCCTTTTGTTCTCAACAGAATTTTTTCCCCAGTGGGTTTTTTTTTTGGAGGGGGGGAGGGGGCTGGGAGGTGTTCGGTATTTTTGGTTAAACCATCTGGCAACCCTAATTGTCCAGTAATGTGGTGGGAAGCCTCCAGGCTCGGCTTGGCTCCTCACTAGAGCCTGGCTGATCAGGTAGCTTCAATAGCTAAGTGTTTTCTTTCTTCTCCATCTCATCAGGAAACTTCATTCCTTCCTTCCAGATGAACAGCTGGCCTCTGCCACCTCCAGGCAGGATCACTGTACGTCACCAAACAGGACGCTGTAGGTGAAGACAATGCCCAGGCTGGTACAGAATGCGGCTGTCTGCCTTCTCCAGAACCTAGCTGCTCTGAGCACACCAGGTCCAGGCTCCAGTCCCTCCAGTCACTTCTGAGGACAGTCTAAGGGCTGGGAGCAATGAACAGACCATGTCCCTGCTACATCAAAGAGCAAATTTTGATCCACAGAGCACGTAAGAGCTGGGACCCGGGATCATGCCCATCCCACAGTCCAGGGGAAAGGAGGGGGAAATATTCTCTCCCAACCAGATCCAACTCCCAGGGGACATCAGGTGAATCCAGAGGAAACACCAAACAACCTTCTTCTTTGGAAAACCTTCCCACCATAAACACACACACACACACACACACACACACACACACACACACACACCTTCTAGCTATAAACCCTAACCAGACCCGCTCCTTTCCCTAGAGTCCTTCCCAATCCAAAACGATGGAGTTAATAAAATCTACGGTCAAATAAAATCTACGGTCAAAAACTTCCTGCAAGCAGAGTTTTTAGCCCCAAAAGGGAGCCCAGCCAGAGACTCCTGAACTCTTCTGGGGATTTCACTGCTGCTATCGACTTTATGTGGAAGACAGTCGGATGCTTTTTTTCTCAACGGGGAAAGGGAAAGGCAGGCAGGCCAAGACTAGGCTGCCGAGTGAGGAGCATTTAATTCATATGACATGTGTGAGAGCAAAGGGGCAGGGAAGGCACGAGAGCCAGCCGGCAGGGATCAGCTGCTTGCGTGGCTGACGTGGCGCATGCTGCCTGCCTGCATACATGAACTGGCATCTCCGTGGCAGGCCTGCGAGCCCCTCCAGCTCTTCTCTGTGACTTTGCTCTGAGCAGCCCGGTCCACCGCACGTAGGCCAGTTTAGAAAGTGTGTTTACAAGCCCCCACCGTCCCAGGGGCACAGGGCAGCCTACGCCCGGGCCATGGCAGCAGTGCAATGGAAATTCGAGCAGGAGCAGAGATTTAAATGCCACATTCTTTCCACCCTCCGGGCTAAAGATAATGGAGAGGGCGCGGAGGAACCTGACCACAGAGGCGGGCGACACCATGTCACGCAGAAATCCACCCTGCTCTGCATGCAGCACAGAGTCCACGCTGGACATGTCACGGGGGGACATAGACACAGGCTGGCCTTTCTCTCCCACAGGCGCATGGCAATAAGCGCATGGGGACTGAAAGTCCTGGGCTCTGCTCCCCACATGGCCGGCAGCATGATCTAGTGAGCGGAGCACTGGGAGCAAACACTCCTGACTCCTTATTTTCCTGCCCTGCAGATTCTCTTCCCTTCCTCCATGGTCCTTCTCATCCCCCGGCTGGCAGAGCCACCCAGCACCTGCCACACACATGGGGGAAGGGGGCAACTTATACTTGAGTCACACTTATGGGCACAGCTAGGAGGGAAATGGGGGGTGTTGCTCCCCAAAATGCAGGCCGCGGCAGAATTTGCCCCTCCACACCCAGCCCCATTGGCCTGACCTGCACTCCCCCTTGTCCCCAATATAGACGTCAGATCCTCCCATGGCCACAGGGTGACCCTGAAGAGGACAGGGCAGGTCTGCCACCAGCACCGAGGTAGGAGCTGTGGCCGGGGTGACACTGTGTGGGGCAGAAAAGCGACGTTCCTTTGAGGGAGGGGTGAGTCCGAGGAGTTGAGTGGCAACTTCCTGTCTGCAGCTGAGTGCTCCGAAGTGATGCCCCCCCAGGGAGCCCTTCCCCATCCGTCACAAAGCCAGCTCCCTGTCCCCAGCGAGAGAGGGCAACCACGGCGCACCCGATATCTCCTGTGGGGGGCCAGCCATGATGGCTTTGATGGGCCAGACACTGGCTGAGGGGCGGGGATCTGGGGCTAGTTCCCAGTCTCCCCCATGGCTCCGTGTGACTTTGAACAAGTCCTTTCTCTGGGGATGAACTTGCCACATTGTCCATTATGCCGTCTGATAGGTCTTCACTGCTTCCTTCCTGCTCTCCAGACTGCGGGGGTGGGTGGATGTGTGTGTGTGGGGAGTATCTGTGTGTGTGTGTGTGTGTGTGTGTGTGTGTGTAGAGTGGGGGGTGTGTGGGGAGGGTGTGGGGATATGTGTATGCGGGGTGGGTGTGGGGTATGTGTGCGGGTGTGTGTATGTGTGCGGAGAAGGTGTGGGGTGGAGGGGTGTATGTGGGGTGTGGGGCGGTGGGGGTGTATGTGTGGGAGAGTGTGGGGGTGTGTGGGGTGGGGGTGGAGAAGAGTATGATGGGAGTGTGCGTGAGACTCACTCATCATGATTCATTTGCAGTGAAATGGCCGTGTACGCTGACACAAACCCTTCAAGCCCAACAGCTGCATAGTTAGGGGGTTCAGCCACGGAGAAGCGGCTCTGGCGGTGCAGTGCACCCCCCTGTATTGAGTGAGTCTGGGCAAGTGTCTGTGTGCCCGTGTCGCTGGCTGCCCTGTCGGGCTGTCCACCAGCTGCCATCCCACACGGCTATGGCCGACCCGTCTATTCACCGCGGCGCCCCTGTTGCTCTGGGGTCCGGTTGCCCGGGGTCACTTCCCTCTTTGGCAAGGCAGCTTGTCAGCTCTTTGGGGCAGGGACCATCTTCTCTGCACTGGGCCCAGCCCGACGGGGTCCTGACCAGGGTTCCCTCTGTGCTGCGCAGCAGCCCAGCTTGACAGCTGATTAATCAGCCCCGCCCAGTCAGCCCCCTGCGTGGAGCCCTGAGCCTCTGACTGGGCAGGGCTGATTAATCTCCTGGGAAGCTTAGAGGGAACCCTGGTCCTGATCAGTAACTGAGGCGCCTTGATACTGCTGCAACATAGATCATAAAGGTTCACTTCTGCCTCAGTTTCCCAGTTTCCTGGGACTAGCACTTAATGATCTCACAGGGCAGGCTACAGCCATACACCCAAAGCTGGGCCCGACTGATGTTAGTCACCTCCCCTCTTCCTGCTTCCACTGTCCCCTACAGGGAATGGGCCATACACTGTTTCTCTATCTCCAGTGGCCCCGATGAGGCTCCGTTAACAGCTGCTCCTAAGTCAGGTCACAAGAGAGGACGAAGTGTTTGGATTATTGGGAAACAGACTTGCAGCCTATGGCGCCTGCGTGTTGCATCGCGACCCACCCTGCAGTGCAAAGATATGTGAACAGAGGAAGAATTAAGCACAGCCCTCAGTTATAATCTGCTTTCCAGAGCCTGCAGGGATTATATGGCAGGGAGGTCGATTCGACACTTCTAGACTGTTTGAAATGGATCCTCTAAGAAAACAAATGCCTCGTCCTTTCTCTGTATCTGCCTGGTTTCCAGGGCTCCCAAGTCACGGCTGGATTGCCCCCAGGTCTGGAGGACAAACGTTCATCCAGTCCTGCGAGGTATGTTCACGGCACGCACAGAGTATGGCCCAAAGCTTGAACACACATCCTGAACGGCTGCAACATGACAGGTCTTCGGGGCCTAGAATCCAGAAATCCAGCACCCGGCCACCAAAGGCTGAGAGAAACAAAGCAAGCGGCAAACCCACCCCCTACCCCGCCCCGTCTCCCCTCCCCACACCACCAAACAGCTCTTCTGCAGGCTGGCTGCCAAGGACCCAGGTTGCCTGCTTCCCTGCAGACCCCTCACCAGCAAGCACGCCCCGCGCACCTTAGACTGTGAAGTGGCCACTTGCCACATGAGCATCGTTTGCAACACCCACCTCTGGCAACGGCTCAGCTCAGGGACGCACGGGGAGCAGCTGCAGTCATGGGGCCCCTAACAGTGAGAAAGCCCGGTGGTTCTGGTTGGCCTTCCACCGAGTCCTGCTGCCTTCTCCCCCAGACACAAGGAGCAGCCTGGGCCTTGCATGCGTTGGGAACTTAGGTCACCCACAAAGAAGACAAGCGAGGTTTCCCGGGGGCAGCAAAGGGCCCCTTGAAGAGCCCAGGGAGGCTGACACCCCTGTGCCGGACACGTCGCGCTCCAGCAGTGGCTCCCAGCCCCAGCGCTCTCCCGGGACTCCGTGGCGCAGGGGACAGGGCGGAGTGGGCGTGGCTCTCACATACCATCTCTCCGGCTGTGTCGGGCCTGGGCCTGATGGGACTGGTCGGGCTTTGAGCCCGCCTGGCTGCGTGCTTTGGGAACAAGCCTTCCCTAGTGCTGTGGCTTGAAATCACCTCCGGGGTGGGGGCCTGTTATTTCTGAGCTGTCCAGGGGAGAGCCTGGCGCCCTGCTTCAAAACCAGGGCCACCTTCCCACAGTGACAAGCTCATCACGGCAACCACCAGCAAGCAGCCATGCCAGAGGCTGGGGGCCAAATGGGCCAAGCAGGAATCTCCATCTCCCCCTGATCTGCTGCCCCCACACGCCTCCTTCCCCGCCCTCTCTGCTATGCAGCCCCCCACACTCCACACACAGGCCTCCTGAGGGCGGTCCCAGGCCTACACGGGACTTGCCGTGTCCGCTCCTCCGGCCAAACAGGGGACTCTAGTAACCTTCATCCCAACTGGCGCCTGCTGCCTGCTGCCAGTGTGGGGTCTGGCCAGAGGGCTCTGACTGGGACCCTGGGGCCTTTCATTAAATTGCCTCCGCATTTGCAAATGGCTCATCTGATTCACTTCAGCTGTGCTTGGAAAAGGCTCCTTTGCCTATCGACTAGACCAGGGCTGGCTGATCTGTGGGCTGGATGCAGCCTGCCAAGCTACTGGATCTGGCCCATGAGAGCCTCAGCCAGCTCCCTGCCTGCCTGGCCCCACACAGCACTCAGCGAAGCCGGCTGCTGCGGGGCCACGTGCATCTCTGAATGCTGAGAGCCCGGAGGAGGGGGCAAGAGGCTTCTCACACGGCTCCTGCCCCCAGTTTCTGGCCAATAACAGCTGCCTGTTTGCAGGACAGGCAGCACGTGAAGTGCCCCTTCCCCCGGTAAACATGGCCCCGGTAGCTGCTGTGAGCAGTACAGGGGCGTGGAAGGCAGGGACCTGGTTAAGGAACCTGCTGGGCTGCTGGCTGGGAGCCACCCAGGTAGGGTCTCCCAGCCAGAGCCTGCCTCTGGCATCCCAGCCCCCCCCTCCCCCAACCCTCTGCCCCCCTCCTGCAACCCTACTCCTTGTAACCCAAACCTTCTGCACCCCTGCTCCAGCCCCCATGCACCTTCCCAGAGACTGCATCCCCTCCTACACCTCTCCTCAGGTCACAGCCCCCTCCCAGACCTTGCACCCCAATCCGCTGTCACAGTCCAAATCTCTGCACCCCGCCTGCACTCCTGCCCCAGGTTACGACCCCCCTCCCAGATCCTGCACACACACCCTGCACTCCTGCCCAATGTTACAACCCCCTCCCATGCCCTTCACTTGCTCCTCCTACACCCTTCCCCCAGGCCAGAATCCTCTCCTGCACCCATACCCCTCCCAGACCCTGCACCCCAATCCCTGTCCCAGGTCACAACCCAAACCCCTGCACCTCTACCCCAGGTCACACTCCCCTCCTTCACCCACACTCCCCCCCAGATCTTACACCCAAGTTCCCTGCTGCACCGAATCTCCATCCCAGAGCCCCGCACCTCCTCCATTAATACCATGGAAGTCTTGGAGTGGCCCCCCAGCAAAAGTTAATGCCCACCCCTGGCCTAGACTGCTGCTCGCCCTTCCTCCGTTCCCACGTGGAGAGCTCTGTCCCTCCAAGGAAAGCATACTAGGACACCTGCTCCACTGCCTTCCCAGAGTGTAACCCAGGGATTTCCTGATGCCACCTGGCAGAGGGCAGCCAGAGGTGCCCTTCCCCCCTCCCAGGTTTTACACGGGATTTTACAGGATTGGCTATGTGCATATTAGTTCTCCAGAGGGCGGCTTGTGAGATCTCTGCCAAGAGCCAGTGGCCTGCTGATCACTCTAATCATTGTGAAATGGCCGTAAGGATCGTATTCCAGAAGCTGTGTCCTACGCTAGAATTGTGTTCTGCAGGTATTGAAGGCGAGATAGGTCACCGGGAGGGGGTGACAGAGGCTTTTCTCACTGCCTGTGTTCTGGGCATTATCCAATTTTGTGGATGCCTATTTATAGACTGAGCCAGATGCTGAGTCAGGGCAGGTCTACACCAAAGGGGAAGGTCGAATCAAGATACGCAATTCCAGCTATGATAATTATGTAGCTGAGACAACATACCTTGATTTGAGTTTCCCCGCTGTCCCCATGGCGGGAGGCCAACGGGAGCAAATGCTGCCATCAGCTTCCCTTGCTCCTTACAGGAGCAGGAGTACCAGCCACCAATGGGGGCACCCTTTGAGTTCAATTTAGCGGGTCTTTACTAGACCCGCTAACTTGAACTCCAGAAGATTGATCATGACAACTTCCATCTTCCCTAGAGTGAAGACATGGCCTCAGAGAGGGCAAAATCTACACAAAAGGTGTGTACAGGAAAAAACACCATCAGGCAGACATCCTGTTTATGATCAAGGCCAATGGATTGATCTGATCTGATCTGTCTGAGGGTGTGAACAGTCGTCCAGGATCTGCTGTGAGTCTGGCAGCAAAGTGCTTCAAGGGTTTGCTCTGTAGGACGTGAAAATGTCCCATTAAGTGTCTCTAGGTTCTAGACTACATCATAGGATTTTATTTGTGGTGGAGCCATTTGTCTCCCGTCCTCCTACTCACTGTCCCTGGAGCCTCGCTCCTCTATCAAATCCGCATTTGTGTGTTTCCTCCAGATGTGTCAAGTGGAGCAGGGTGCGGAGGGGAGCAAGGACACGGGGCTGCACTGCCTCTGTGGAAGCAGCAAACCTGTGGAACCGGGACTGGCCACTCCAGAGTGTCCAGTGGAACCGGGGCTGGCCGCTCCAGAGTGTCCGGTGGAACCGGGGCTGGCCCCTCCAGGGTGTCCAGTGGAACCGGGGCTGGCCCCTCCAGGGTGTCCAGTGGAACCGGGGCTGGCCCCTCCAGAGTGTCCGGTGGAACCGGGGCTGGCCGCTCCAGAGTGTCCGGTGGAACCGGGGCTGGCCCCTCCAGAGTGTCCGGTGGAACCGGGGCTGGCTGCTCCAGGGAAATGCCCAGGCTCCAGGTGCCCATGGCTAGCTGGGAGAAAGATCAGAGCCTGCCTCAGCCGAGCAAGGAGGGCTTGTGGAGTCTGAGACCGACCCACAACAGGTCCAAACAAGGGTTTCTCACACTAGGGGCAGGGGGTCACCAGGTCCTGCCCAAAGCTGGGAGCCCCCGAAATGGTCACAAGGAGGAAGGATGGTCCAGTGGTTAGGGTACTCTGCCCGTGGAGACTTGCATTCCAGTCCTTGTTGTACAGCAGATGCACTGGGTGACCACGGAAGTCACTGAGTCTCCCTGGACCTCGGCTCCTGTCTGTCCCGTGGGGGTGACCGCCCTGCCCTGCCCTGCCCTGCCCTGCCCGCCGGGGTGCTGTACATTAAAGACTGTTGGGGGCGGGAGGGTTATGAGGGCCCAAGCATCACCTGCATAGAAATGCGCTCCACCTGCTCCTCCCGCAGACAAGTGGCCAGAGTGTGCGGCTGCGCACTCACCGGCTGCTTGCTCATTCGGGCCACCTGCCTGCTCTGACCTTGCTTAAAATCTCAACTCGGAAACTGCCCATTAAATCGGTGCATCTTCACCCGCATGCACTGGCTCGTGCCCAGAGGAGCCCAACACCCAACGTCCTCTCTCCCGCTGGACAAGTCGTTTTGCAGTCAGATGGCAAAATCTATTAGCATGCTTGAACTCTGGTGAGCAGCCTCCGTCCCTGGGCTTCCAGGGCACGAGAACACCTTGTTCATTAAACGTCAGACCGGGGAGAAAAATTCAACCTTTGCCTCAGACCGAACTGGTCAGTTTCAATGCTCAGAATGTCTTTGCCTGTGGATTTTAGAGACCGGGCCAGTAAGAGGCTCATGACAGAGACTCACTGAGATCCCAGTTACCAGCACTCGCCACAGGCGTTTCATCCACACAGCTCAGAGTGTGTTATACAGGCTACGTCTAGACTGCACGGCTCTTTCAAAAGAGTCTTTTTCGAAAGATACTTTCGAAAAAGCCTCCTTCCAAAAAGAGCGTCTAGACTACAACCAGTACTTTCGAAAAAGCAAGCTGCTTTTTCGAAAGAGAGCACCCAGGCCATCTGGATGCTCTCTTTTTCAAAAGAGCACTTTCGATAAAAGGCGTTATTCCTCATTAAAGGAGGTTTACCATGATCGAAAAAACTGCCATGTTCTTTCGATTTACTTTCGAAAGAACGTGGCTGCAGTGTAGACGGAGGTGAAGCTTTTTCAAAAAAAGGCTACTTTTTTCGAAAAAACTCTGTAGTCTAGACAGGGTCTAAAACACCCCAATTTTTCCATGGGGAAACTGAGGCACAGAATTGATTTCTACCGTTAATGTGCCGTTTTCTATGCCTGCCCACATACACTGTAGGGCCCTGTGGGGATTGTCTCCTAGTGGTCTTAACAACATGCTCAGCTGCCAGCTACAAACCTGGCAAATTCACATGAGCTCTGGGGCTTAAACTGGGCTGCTCCCATCTCATAAACCTTCCCTGGGAACCAAGGGTGTGCAGGGCAAAGCAGGCCCATGGGGCAGTCCTCTTACTGGCAGTGGGCGCAGGCATCCTGGTCTGGGTTTCAGTACATGATTGAGTAGACAACGCCCAAGGAGAAATCAGCCCCCTGCTGAGCTGCGCAGCCCTTTGGAGCAAAGGCTGTTTTAGCTGTGAGAGCCAGCACATCGGATGGTGAGCTACATGGAAGGCGGCTCGGCTGAGTGAGGCGATGACCTGAGCTCTGACTTTGAGGGTTTATACTGACGGCTCCAAAGAGCGGGCATTGGAAGGACTCGGCAGGGGACCCAGAAGCATCATGAGTCCTCACAGAAGGGATGAGAGTTTAAAGACATAAAGGTCTAGTTCCAACTTCCCGCGGCGTGATCTTCCGGCAAAGCTTTTCCCCACTTCCGTTCCCCCTCCCCTACTAGCAGCTCCCGCTTTAGCCTCTGCCATGGAAAGGAATCTGAGACCAGCCGTGACGAATGGACTGGCTGCCTTTTCTCAGGGACTATTTTATTTTTCCTCTGCTGCATCTGACAAGTTGCATTTTGCCATAAATCCCTTCAATTAGGCCTTTAAAACAGCGCTGCAGTCAGTTCTTTGATGTATGGGGTTGGAATTAGCTTAATGTCCCTGGCAGCCGATTCCTTGACTAAAAATAGTGCAGGCTGGCTTGCCTTCCCCTGCCTCTCCCTCCTTTCTCCTGGCTTCTCAGATGCACTGTCATTGAGGTCCTCCTTCCCCGGGACCTATGGAGAGGCTGAATTGCTAAGAGTTAATGCCCAGACCTAAATAGGATCCACTCCGTCCTCGGCTGGAACAGACAACATGCCTCCCTCCGGTGGCAATGCTATAAGGAGTGAGGGGCTACATGGAAGGCGGATGGACCGTCAGGAAGGCTAAACCCTGCTAGTGAGAGTTATTAAAGAAGCTCTGCTTTAACTCAGGGCAAAAGGCCTATTTCTGGAAGGCTGAAGCCGAGTGCCGGGAAGAGGGGTTTGAGGCAGGGGGGCCAGATACCTGGGCTGGTAGCTGGCAACATGGAGAGCTCTGGCCCCAGCTGGCCGCTCTCTTCCTGTTGCGGCTGCTCCCCTGTGGTCACTCTGCAGTATAATTGTCCCTCCTATCAGCCCCCTCCCTTTCCGTGTTATGGAAAACAATCTCATTCCAGGCACATCCTGTTTTCCTGCACAACCAAACCCTGACCCTGCTTTAAGTTCAGGTAAGAGGAAGCTGCTTACCAAATGTGGTGGTCCTAGCTCTTGCCGTTTAGGGGAGTTGTTGAACAAATGGACTCTCAGACAGATGGACAGATGGACCCATGGACAGACGGATGCACAAACTCTCTAAAACAGTATAGTATAGTATAGTATAGTATAGTGTTTCTCAACCTTTTTTTATAAAATACCCCTTTTTCCAAAAAAAATTATAAGTACCCCCAGTACCTACAGTTTTCAGACACACAATTTTTTTCTACCATTGCAACACATTTGTTTAAACAACTTAATCATAGCCAGGGAGGCGATGAAATTTTTGGGTGTAAAAAGTACAAAAATAATAAAGCGCTGTAAAACTCGAAACAAAAATTCAGTTTTCTCCAAATTTCAGTTGTACTCATACCACTGGTTGAGAAACACTAGTATAGTGTAGTATAGTATAGTATAGTATAGTATAAAGCCAGAAAGAACAAAACATATACATAATTCATGTAAAAATGCCCCAAAATGGATCTCTTCCTGTGAAATATTTCAATTTCATAAAAATTAGCATTTTCTCGCAGAAAACTGTTCCCTTTACAAATGTTTGAGCCTCTCTGCTCCTGTTATTACCCAAGTTTCTAACACCAAAGGTATCTGATATCAAATGCTTTAGAAGGCAAAACCAAAACATAAATGGGCCTTATTGTGCATAACTATCTGAAACATTTCTTCCTGACCTCATCCGGGTATTACTCATGCCATGAAGCATGAGGATTGCTAGTCAATGTAATTTTTATCCTAGTTATTATAATTCTTCTTGCTCCTATCAAACTGCTTGTTTCAGTAAAATCCTGCAATGAGTTCCAAAGTTTAATATAGATATTTATACACTTATACAGGCTTGACCTGAAAGCTATTAAAGGTAAAATAGAATTGGACTGTGAAGACTGTTCTCTTATTTCACCACCTGTTGATTCTCAAAAACAAAAACAGCTGGCTTGACTTTTTGAAGCTTTTAATGGTTTTTAACTATTTTCCTGGCTAAATGCACCTACTAATTTTTCAGGATTTTAGTTTGTATTATATGTTTTAATCAGCACACCTAGAGATGTGCCCTTCAACAACTGAAATAAATATTCAATTTTGTTCCTACAGTCCCTTCCAATCCCAAAATAGCCTACAAATGTATACAGGAATCACTTCACTTTTCACTGAAATGCAGCTACCACTGGAGTGGAACACAACAGGTGTTTTATCAGTGCACAGCAAAACTACCCAAGAGTTAGTCCAGGAAACAAAGAGGAATTCTGACTTCAACTTGAAAATGCAGACACAGTTCAGGCAGTTGGAATGTAATTCCCTGGGATGGAATTTGAGCAGGACATCAGGTATTAAATTTCTCTCCTTCTTGGGTAAGTTGTCTTGGGATCATTCATGTTTGGTACCTTCTTAGTTTTATTTCACAGCCATTACTGAACCTGCTAGCTTCTAAGTGCCTTACTGTTGTGACAATGCTAGGCCGAATTCTCATTCACCTTGGGAGAAATCATCCACTGAGGTGCATGCCTGTGAGAGGAGAATCAGGCTCCTTGTATATCTGCTGTCTCTGATCCTCTGCTTCTACTACCTGATCTGCTGTCACTGTGGTGCTAATCCCGCTTTGGAAAGTGAGGGTGCGTCTAGACTGCACAGTAGCTATGCAAATTGTGTGTCTTATTTCCATGCTATTTCGAAATAGCTTATTTTGTACTTTGGCGCTGTCTATACAGCTCCAAATTTCGAAATAACCCGCTATTCGAAAACGCCACTTGCTCCTCGTGGAATGAGGTTTTCAGGGATGTCGGTAGTGAGCCCGTTGTATTTTGAAATAACGGGCTTGCTGTGAAGACGTGGGATAGCTATTGCGGGATACTCCGGAATCCCAAAATAGCATTGCAGTGTGGACGTAGCCAGAGAGACGAACAAGTCCCATGGAGCTGGGGAAGGTGGCACGCTGTCTGAGGGGTGGGCACGTGGGGGTCTAGAGTAGCATCAGCCCCACCCACACTGGGGCACACTGATGGCTGGGCACTGAGTACCCATGGAAAAAAAATAGTCACATCTGGTGGGCAGTGAGGGTAGGGCAGAGAGCAACGAGGGGCAGGCAGGCAGTCCTCACGGAGCAGGTGTTCTGGGGGCGGAGTGTGGGCGGGGCCAGGCTGGTGGTTTGGGAGGACAAAGCCTTTCCCCACCGAGCATACCCGCCGCCCATGGTCAGCACCTACGCACAGATGGGTAGAGGCCTCACCACAGCCCCGCAGCACTTGCTGGATGCTGTGCAGTGCTAGAGGGGTAGGCAGAGCCATACTCACCCTCCCTCACCCACTCAGGCACACCCCCTGCCCAGGGCAGCTCAGTGCACCACTTCTTCCATGGGAGCACGGTCGGGGGACAGGTTCCAAGAGCCTCTCTCCCCCTGCAAACTCCTCAGCTCAGGACATGAGAAGTTGGCCCTTACAAAGCACAATGCAGAGAGGCAAGAAAGGCAACCACGTGCCTAGAATGACGAGCCCTGAGGGACAGAACTGTCACTTCCTGCGTCCAGGAGAAGCTGCAGTCTGGCAGGTCATGTAAGAAGAGAGGAAGGGTAGCCAGATGGGTAGGGCTCTGGTTTAATGCCTGGGAGACTTGTGTTAATTTCCTTGCTCTGATATCACTGGTCTGACCTTGGGCAAGTCACTTAGCCTCTCCGGGCCTTGACTGTCTACCTGTGCAATGGGGATAATTCTCCCAAGGGGACTGAAAGACTCAATGTATTCAGGATTGTGCCGTGCTCAGAGACGAAGGGAACTGGACCCCAAAAAGGCCTTTGTTTCTTCATTTCAGCTCCGTCACTCTAATCCTGACTCGGCCACTTTTGCTTTGTATCCCACTTGTCTACCTATAAACGGTGCTAATACCCCCGATGAAGCTCATGGGGAGGGGAGCTGTCAGGCTGAAGCCAGCCAACGGCTTGGGGAGCCACATAACAGGCGATGGCAAAGCATGGTCAGCTGGCATGCAGATCCACGGGCTATGAGAGGGACAGTTGCCATGGAAATGTGACTGTGGGTGGGGCTGTCAGGTTTGAAAATGTGTTGGCGGGACAGCGCCCGGCCTCTCCACCCCCGCACTTGAAAAGGATGGCAGGGTGTAGGCAAGAGCTGTGAACAAATCAAATGGCACTGTAGCAACTAGGGCCCAAGAAGGATGAGTTGATACTATTCCACAATCAGCAAGGCATCAGGGTCTTTTAGAAAGCTAGAACAGAGCTAAGCAACTAAAACCCAGGGTCTAAGGGTTCTTCCCTCATCTGAGCATACTCCTCTTGCGGCAGCCTTCCCCAAGAACGTACCTCTGGTGCCACTCAAGAGATGCCATAGCAAACGTTTATATGCTATGATGCAGTAGTAAAATGGGAAACTTGATAGAACCTAATATTATAATTAAAAAGTGGAGAAAGGGAAGTCAACTCTAACGATACAGATTTGGGCAAAATATTGTAAACTTTAATGACAAGTTTTACCTCAGAGGCAATCCTGTTAGGAGAGAAAGGAGCTGCGTACCTGGGACTGCTTTTGTTTTAAATGATAAAGTGCTTTAAAACTAATGTTTGTAACCAAGCAGGCTTGTGCCTAGGGCCCTGCAGAGATACAAAATTGGTATCTGCATCTGCATCTGCAAAAATGATCCACAGAGATAAAGCAGATATCCACAAATTTGCAGGCTTCTACACACAACGTTTGTACCCACATCTGCATCTGTATCTGCAAAAGAGCCATGGACATTTGCAGCCACATCCATGGATGCGGATACCTGTGGATATAAGGTGGATATCTGTGGATTTGCACCTGTGTTGAGAAAGGCAATAGATAAAAGGGACTGAAACCAAATAGTGTGTTTATAGGAATGCTTGATCACAGACTGGTATAATCAAAAATACTATTTGTTTAACGATACACAGACACTGCTGGGCCAAACATACTAAGGTCTCACCATTGTTGTTAGAACAAGAAGTACAGAAATGGAAGATTTATACAGTTGTTCCAGCCAGATGAAGAGCACCAGTTCTTGAAGAGACTTTGCGGTGTATAGTGGACAGCTAACACATGTTTAAAGAGCAGCAAAGAATGTGGAGAGAATTTGTTTAAATATTTGAACTTTGAACTGTTTTTTCAGCAGTTATCAGAGACGCTGCAAATGTGAGAAAGCATACCTACAAACTTGGGCAAGGGATGTACCATGAAGGGGCCCACAGAAAATGACTTGCAGAGGTAAGTTGCTGGCGGTGTAACAATATGGTTTTTCTGTAGCCTAAAGCCTTCCTCTGCAGCCAGATTTTTAAGTCTCAGCTTGACAAAGCCCTGGCTGGGATGATGGAGTTGGGTTGGTCCTGCTTTGGGCAGGAGGCTGGACTCGATGACTCTTGAGGTCTCATCAAGCCCTAGGATTCTATGATTCTATGAGCAGCAGCCATTAGCTGTAAAGCTTGGAGTCACATACTCATTCCATCTAAATGGCATTAAAACAGTGTCACACCAAGCTGGTAAGAAGGAGATCCTGTCCTAAGGGCCCCCACTGTTCCCAGATAAAGAAACATGTCCCAAGATGGGTAAAGAAAACTTAGTTTAACAACATTTCATCTGGCAAGACACTGTTTATCAATAGTTGAGGTTGTGGAATTCTCATTCTATGATTATGGTCCTCAATTTCCTATTGTCTGATCTCTGTCTGGTTTTTAATCGTTTCTGTTGGCTGTATCATTAATTTTGCTAGGTGTAAATCAGCTAAGGTGGTGGGGTATGACGGGTTAGGTGATTCAGTTAGAGTATGTTATAATTGGTTAGTAAATTTATACTAAAATAATTGGTTACGGTCGAACTAAACGGGACTCAGGTTTCACTCTATAAACTGGGGCCCAAAAAGAAATTCTTTGGATCCCCCTTGTCCACATGTTTGTTGACTCCCTCAAAGAACTTTAGCAGATTAGTAAGGCATGATTTCCCTTTACAGAAACCATGTTGAGTTTCCTCCAACAAATTATGTTCATCTATGTGTCGACAATTTTATTCTTTACTATAGTTTCAGCTAATTTGCCTGGTACTGACATTAGACTTACTGGTCTGTAATTGCCAGGATCAACTCTAGAGCCCTTTTTAAATATTGGCATCAGTTAGCTATCTTCCAGTCATTAGGTACGGAAGCTGATTTAAAGGATAGGTTACAAACCACAGTTAATAGTCCAGCAATTTCACATTTTGAGTTCTTTCTGAACTCTTGGGTGAATGCCATCTGGCCCCGTGACTTGTCACTGTTAAGTTTATCAATTTGTTCCAAAACTTCTTCTGACACCTCAATCTGGGATAATTCCTCAGATTTGTTGCCTAAAAAGAACAACAGGTTTGGGAATCTCCCCAATATCCTCAGCCATGAAGACTGAAGCAAAGAATTCATTTAGCTTCTCCACAATTACTTTATCATCTTTGAGGGCTCCTTTAGCATTTCAATCGTCCAAGGGCCCCACTGGTTATTTAGCCAGCTTCCTGCTTCTGATGTACTTAAAAAACAAATAACTTTTCCCTATTTACTTTCTCCACACCAGTCATGATTTTATAGTTTTCTATCATATCCACTCTTCGCTTTCTCTTTTCTAAGCTGAAAAATCCCAGCCTTATTAATTTCTCCTCAAATGGCAACCATTCCATACCCCTAATACATTTGTTGCCGTTTTCTGAGCTTTTTCCAATGCAAAGATATCTTTTTTGAGATGAGGTGACCACATCTGCATGCCGTTTTCAAGATGTGGGCGTACCATGGATTTATACAGAGGCAATAAGATATTCTCTATCTTATTCTCTATCCCTTTTAAAATTATTCCTAGCATTCTGTTTGCTTTTTTGACTTGCACATTGAGTGGATGTTTTCAGAGAAGTATTCACAGTGACTCCACGATCTCTCTCTTGAATGGTAACAATTAATTTCGTTCCCCTCATTGTACACGTATCGTTGGGATAATGTTTTCCAATATGCATTACTTTGAGTTTATCAATGGTTGTAGCAACAGTTCCAGCCTATCTTGCCTTCCAAGAGGTGATATGGCAAAATGTGTCAGGAAATATTTCAGTCCCAGTTGCAAGATCTCAAAAGTTGATGTCTTGTTTCCAGACTGGATTGGTGAGAGAGGACAGCCCTCATTTTGGTTGGACATTGTGAATGTTTGGAAGATGTATGGGGCACTAGCTCATTGGTCCATGCCAGCACCTCAGAGAAAGAGAACCAAGCTGGACCAGAAGAAAGAGGATAAAATGGCCTCTCTCCTTCAGCACATCAGTTCCTGAAAACCAAAGACACTTAGAAGAGAGAAGACTGAGGACCTGGGAGCATCCCGCTGACATCAAGCACTTAACTCAGAGAGGCACTTTTAACTATCTCATTCCATTCTCAGCAAGTCAGGTTGCCCACTAACACACTGGGAAAAGATTTCAGTCACGTCTGTCCTTCGCTCCACCTGTGTTTGCAGCGTCAACTCCTGCTGTGAACAACAACGGAGCTGGAACTGATGGCTGAGCAAAGATCTGGTGATAAGCAGCTCGGAGACTCTCTTGGGTGATGACCTGAATCAGTCAAGTGACCACTTTCTGAAATTGGGTACCTCATTAGCAAGGAAGCGAATGTGCTTGTTTATGCATTTTAAAAGTTATCAGAGAATTACTGTCTTTGGTTTGTAACAGGCTCCATTCCGGAGTGTTGTTATCTAAGACTGTAGCACATGGGGCACATCTTTTATGGTTGATGGTCTTTTGTTGCCCTTCATGTTCCAGGGACATAGAGACATGAAACGAGACCAGCTGTGCACACTTGATAACCAGCACTGTGTCTGTAAGAAATGTACACTTTTAGGTGTACATGGGAGATGGGCGAGGTGTACATGGGAGATGGGCGTGTTAGATGTTGAGGCTAATATAATTCACGGGGAAATAGGTAACAAAGGTAGAATACTATGGATCCATTGGGAAGGACACCTTCGTAAACTGCCAGTAACTGGCCAGATTGCCTGTGACCTGGTGCTGAACTGTCTCAGAGGGGTAGCTGGGTGAGTCTGTATCTGCAAAAACAATGGGGAGTCCTGTGGCACCTTAGAGACAGATTTATTGAGGCATAAACTTTTGTGGGTAAAAACCACTTCATCAGATGGAATGGAAATCACAGAAGTAGGGATTATATCTATACGCGCCACACACACACACACACACACACACACACACACACTCTAGCATAGCAAAGGGGAGGAGCTACTTATCAAGCATAGGGCCAGCGTTGAAAAGGCCAATTCAGTCAGGGAGATGTGGCTCACTCCCAGCAGTTGATGGGAATTCCAAAAGGGAGAAAGGTGGCAACTATGTAGCATTCTCAGACCCCAACCTTAAGGAGGGGGATGATGCTGAGGGCCCGAAGGAGGCTACTGTGAAGGGAAAGGCAATGGGTGTGGTGAAGAGATAACCCTCTCCAGGAGCCTCAGCCATGAGCAGTGACAATAGATCAAGGAACTGCGCCCCAGCTTTGCACCCATGTTTTCAGCCACCCTTGCGTAGACTGAACAGGCTTACCACTGCATTGACGCAAGTGACGCTCACCCAGTCACAGCCCAACCCTATTGGATGGCTTCTTCAGCCAAAACCACCATAGAGAAGGAGGTCAAGGATATGTTAGAGATGGGTGTAATACGCCCCCTAAGAGTGACTGGGCCTCTCCAGGAGTCCTAGTTCCCAAAATGGATGGAGAAATCCGATTTTGTGACTATCATAAGTTAAATGCTGTAACTTACCCAGAAAACTATCCAATACCACACACACATGAGCTATTGAAGAAATTGGGATGCACCCCGTTCATCTTCACTTTAGACCAAGGGATACTGGCAAGTATGGCTGGATGAATCAGCCAAGGAAAGGTCAGCCTTCATTAGACATGTCGGGCTCTATGAATTTAATGTTCTCCCTTTTGGGCTGTGCAATGCACCCACTAGTTTCGAAAGACTTGTAGATAATCTGCTAGCTGGATCTGGAGAATTTGCACTAGGCTTTCTGGACAATGTGGCTGTATTCTCTGATTCATGGGCAGAACACCTAGCAGTCTTTGTGTGACCAGAGCAGAGCTGGAAGACATGAATTGAGCCAGGGAGCAAGGCATGGACTATCCAGCAACATCCATGCCTTAAGAAGGACTAAATCTGGGAACAACTGATATGTGAGTAGAACATATCAAAAGCAGTGCTTTTTTTGTGATGGTACTGCCTGGTATGCAGTACCGATACCTCCAGACACAGTACCGGCATCTCCAGTTAGAGCTTACCTGGAAAGAATGGAACGTACCGGCACCTCTGTACGCAAATGTCCAACAGTCAGCTGGGGTACCGGCACCTTTTTTTTTTTTTTTAAACAAAACGGCTCTGAGAACAGCTTGGCTGCATCTAGACTGGCAAGTTTTTGCACAAAAACGGCTGCTTTTGCGCAAAAACTTGCCAGCTGTCTACACTGGCCGCTTGAATTTGTGCAAGAACACTGACAATCTAATGTATGATCGTCAGTGTTCTTGCGCAAATACAATGACTCTCCCGCTCGGGAAAAAGCCCTCTTGCGCAAATGCTTTTGCACAAGTGGGCCAGTGTAGACAACTGAGAACCGCTTTGCGCAAAAAAGCCCCGATGGCGAAAATGGCGATCGGGGCTTTTTCTTATAAAACTGCATCTAGATTGGCCACGGATGCTTTTGCGCCAAAGCGCTTTTTGCGCAAAAGCATCCATGCCAATCTAGACGCTCTTTTCCGCAAATGCTTTTAACGGAAAAACTTTTCCGTTAAAAGCATTTGCAGAAAATCATGCCAGTCTAGATGCAGCCGTAATGTTTAGTAAGTCTAGATTGGGTTATTTTCCTTATCTTTGAGTTTGTTGGACTTTTCTGTGAGGGTACGTCTACACTACAGCGTTAATTCAAGTTAACTTAATTCAAAATAGTTAATTTGAATTAAGCTAATCGAATTAACACATCTACACACAAAACCTATTTCGAAATAGTGTTTTGCTATTTCGAAATAGCGCGTCCACACTGAGTGGACCCTGAACCAAAGTTAAGGCTGGCTGGAACCAGTGCCAGCAGGGCATCAGGTTAGGACTTAGTGTGTGGAGCTGCTGCCTGAGGCTAACTGAGCTCCGTGCTTAAAGGGACCCTACCCCCACCCCAGACAGACAGTTCTCAGGGTTCCCCGCTTGCTTGTCTACCTCGATGAGGGACAGCAAAGCAGTCCTGTCTTGGAGTGCCCTGAGTGCCCGCACTCGGGACACCACAGCACTCGGCCACATGGAGCCAGAGCTGCCCCTGGGCACGCCGGTGCGTGTCATGGGGACGTTGCCATCAGCCCGGCTGCACTTGCTGCAGGCTGCCATCCAGGGGGTCCATCGGTGGGCTGTCAGGATCCAGGAGGCCCTGTGGGAGAGCGTCCACCCCGAGGAGCCCTCAGAGCCACCCCGGTCCTCCCCACCGGGGGCTCGTGCCCCATTCCTCCCTCACGTCCTTCCATTTACCCCTCCCTAGCCCCCCTTCCTGATGTCAAACAAAAGACACGTATGTTCAAAAATAGAAACTGGGTTTATTGAACAAAACTGGGGGGGGGGGATGAACCTCTGGGGAGACTGGGAAAAGGAAGTGGGAGGGGGAAGAGAGAGGGTGGGAGAGGGGAGGGGGAAATCTGGGAGGAGGGAGCTGTAAGGGGGAAGCAAGGGGAAGAAGGGGGAGGGGAAGTTCAGGGCCCAGGGTTGGGGGTCTCGCTGGACCAATTTGATTTTCATGCAAACCTGCTCCTGGGTTTGCATGTGGCCTTTGGTGGCCAGGCTGGCAGCTATCCTGCCATAGACGGCCACATTCCTTCATCTAGTGCGGAGATCATGGACGTTGGGGGCATCCCCCCCAAACCTGAATAAGGTCCAAGATCTCCACCCAGGACCAGGAAGGCGCCTGCCTTCTCCAGCCCCTGTTAGGCTCCTGGGAGCTGGCAGACTGGTCCTGGGGAGCAGTGGAGGGCTGGCTGCCAGTGGCTTGCTGGCTCATGTTTTGGGGCCACTGGGTCAGGGGCCCCGGTGGCCACTGCTGGTTCTGGGATGGGAGGCTTGGAGCTGGCACAGGCACTGTGGCCAGGGTCTACCACTTTAATGGCTCCGGGGCTGGGGGAGAGGAGAGTAAGTTTTCCTCATTGTGGCCACTAGGGCTCCCTGGGAAGGGCTGGAGGCCCCCTGGGAAGGGCTGGAGGCCCCCTATTTTGAATTAAGTGTCTACACAGCACTTAATTCAAAATAGCTATTTTGAATTTGGCGTTACTCCTCGTAGAATGAGGTTTACCAAATTTGAATTAAGTGCTCCGCTATTTCGAATTAATTTCAGAATAGCGGTTTGCATGTATAGATGCTATTAAAGTTAATTCGAAATAACAGCTGTTATTTCGAATTAACTTTAGTGTAGACATACCCTGAGAGCACATGTAACCTCCTTACACTGTTATTCTCCAAACTGAATCTCAGGGAAGCAATTCTCTGTGTTTTAATCTTACTTTTCTTCAGTTACTCTGTAACATCTAGCAACCAAGTAAACTGATGAAGTGGGTTGTGCCCACGAAAGCTCATGCTACGATATACTTGTTAGTCTCTAAGGTGCCATAGGACTGCTTGTTGTTATTAGAGTTATGTACTAACATGGCTACCCCCTGAGACTTTCAACCAAGTAATGTTCACCAAGTAAAAACTTACTTGTTTTGTTGATAAAAATCACTTTGTTAAGATCGTGATCTGATTGTGTCTAAAAGGCAAGAGGTTCTGTGTGCACATGCCTAAGACTGCATAGAAAAATCACAGGGTTTTGGGGTTTTTTTCAAGCTCTCTCCAGAGGGAAAGTTAAAGAGCTTGAGGGTACTTCACAGGAAGAAATTCCCAAATGCATCTTCCTGGGTTCTCAAATTTTTTTTGTATTTGGGTGGTGGCAGCGATACCCATCCAAGGCCAGGGATTCTGTGACCTTGGAGAGTTTTTAAACAGAAGTCTTTACTGGCATTTGGCGGGGTATTTTAAAGTCTCTTGCTGGGCCCACCTTCAGCGGTCAAGTGCCAGAATGGGGAACAGCTTTCACAGATCCTACGCTAAGGGACTTAGTCAAAAATCTAAACCTAGTCAGCATCTCTACCTAGTGACCAAGGATAAGGGTTACGGTCTATTGTGGCTGTGTAATTTGGTTCTGAAATCCTACATGGTTATATTGACCAATTTTCTAGTTGGCATTAGCCAAGTCTTAGTCCAAAACATAAAAATACAAAACCAACCATACTGCATCAGACCAGAGCTCCATCTAGCCCAGTGTCCTGTCTTCCTACAGTAGCCAATGCCAGGTGCCCCAAAGGCAATGAACAGAACAGGGAACCATCGAGTGATCCATGTTTGCCTTCTTATCTCCTGTACTGTTCATTAACTGTTGTTATGGGTATTTTACAAAACGCTATAAAACTAAATTCAACTCCTGAGCCCTTTTCTTTAGTTAAGCAGATGAAATCAAAAGAGCCTTAAGAATGGTGATCCGAGGAATCAGGCAAGCAGTTGCTTTACTAAGGGTTGGTTTCTATCCTATCATTCTTGCAGTACTGACCTCCTGTTTATCTGTCCAGGATACCCAGGGCTGCTCCTGCCACAGTAATTGGCAGGAGCAGTGTTTGACTGAGGGGGACCTGCTGTTGGAACTGACAGGGAATCTGCCCTTTCTGCTGATGACAGGGGAGGGAACACTCAATGATTGGCTGTTTGGATCATTCCCGCAGAAGCTCCTGGCACTGGCCACTGTGGGACTAGATGTGCCATTGGTCTTACCCAGTATAGCTGTTTTTATGTCCTCTTGCTTCTGCTGGAGGCTGACTCCTGGCACCCCAGGCTTCAGTAAGAAGCAAATCCCTTGTCTTTGGCGTATACCCCGAGAACCAGGTGGCAGTAGGACAGGAAGCAGGGGGGCAGGAAGGCCTAGTGGACAGAACACTCACTTAGGACTCAGAAACACTGAACTCTGTTCCTTGCTCCGGCCTTCTGGGTAATGTTGGGCACGTTTCTTCACTTCTCTGTGCCTCACTTTCCCCACCAGTGAAATGGGGACAATATGCTGCTGTCCTTTGTAAAGCACCTGGTGCTCTATTGGCCAAAAGCAAGAGATTTGCTCAGTCCCCAGCGAACCGGGGGCGAATGTCAGCACAGACATGGCTCCCTGAGCCCCTTTTCACTGGCTCTTCACTGGCAGGTCTATTCCCAGGGAAGTCCCCTGGGGCGGGCACTCCTCAACCACCCTACACAGCCATGCAGCCGTCTTTCCACAAACCAGCTCAGGCCTCTCACGCCGTTGCCCACCGAGGCCTGCAGAGCGACACGGGAAGCCGCGGTGCAGGATGCTGGGTGCACACAGCAAGGGGACCTCAGGTCCCACTCAAAGCGATGTACCCGCAGGAAGAACACTACAGTGCAGCAGCCCTGGCACTGCTGCAACCCACAGCAAGCTACAGGGTCTCTGACCATCAGAGAACATCCCCTCAGTCCAGGCAGCCCAAGTCTCGGGGCCCCAGGAATTGCAGCCAGGCTATTGTATTGCAAGGGCCACTGCTTTAGTTGATTTTATAAAGGCGATCCCTTCCTCTGCCAGCCTCCTCAATCCAGGCACCCTGGGCAGCAAGGAATACAAGCGGCTGCCTACCAGGTCTATTCCTCCTGGCCTGGAAACAGCTTGAAAATTATGGCCTGGGTGCTGGACCGCCAAGAAACAAACCAAGGAGCTATTTTGTCCTGACTCTCTCCTAGGGACTCCAGGGGAAGTGAGAGGGGCCGTCACGTGGACTGCACTTCTCTGGAGTGGCAGAACGGTCTAGCAGTTAGAGCAGGGGTGGTTACGAACCAGCACTCCTAAATCGCCCCCCTTGGGCAAAGTCACGACTCTTGTCGCTTCCCCTTGCCTCAGTTTCCCCAGCTGTACGATGGGAATAAAACACACTGATTTAAATCCCGGTTCGAAGTGCACTGGAGCCTGAATTCACAGGACTCTCTGAGGCGCTCCCGTTTCCACGGGTGCGAGATGGGCCACGTGCCTGGCCAGAGAGCTGCGGCTTCAATCCGGTTCGCTCAGGGCTGCCCCGGACTGAGCCCGGGGGCACCTGCCGTGGGCAGCAGGAGCTGCCAATATTTGCTGGTTCTGGGGAAGGGCACAACCGTGCTGGGGAGGGCGGGCAGGGGGAGCCCTACAAAGCCCAGGGCTGCCGGGACTTTGCTGAAATCCCCCGCCCACCGGCGCCCCCAGCAGAGCTGCCTCGCCAGGACGCACAGTCCGGAGGAGGGAAGGCGCCAAGGCGCCGTACCACCCCCGGAGCACCAGAGGCGGCGGCCGGCACCGGCGTGGGGCAGGCGGCAGAGCCACCGCCGCGCACCCGGGACAGCTCCCCCCTCCCCACCCCCACTCCGCACCTCCGCCTTGTCCCGCCCGCTCAGCGCCCCCGCCCCAGCCGCCCGTTGCATCCTGCGCCCCGGCCCCCCATGTGCGCCCCGGCCGGGCTCCTGCCCCTGCCCTGCCCGTGCCCTGGGGCTGCCCATTGCAGCGCTGCAGCGGGGCGAGTTAAAATACCCAGCCCGCCTCCTCTCCGGCCTCCGGCAGAGCCCCCCGCCCCGCCCCGGCTCAGCCTCTGCAGCACCAGCCTCGCTGCTGGCCGCAAAGCACCGGCCCCCTCAGGAACCGGCGCGCAGGGACTGGAGAGAGCGGAGCCGCTGGCGCGGGCGGGGCTGCCCTTGGCTGGGCAGGTGAAGTGCCGGGGGCAGAGGGGGGCTGTGGAGGAGGAGGAGATACGCCGGGGGAGGCTGGAACCCAGCCCCATCCGAGCCGGGGAGCCGGAAGGCGGCGAGCCGGGCAGCCCGAGCGCAGCAGGATTATAAAAGGACCGGCCGGGGGCTGGCGGCGAGAGCCGGGGGCCAGCGCCTGCTCCCGGAGAGCCCGCTCCAAAGGCAGGCTCCTGCCAAGCAGACCTGGCTCCTTCCCCGCTCCTCCGCGACACCAGCATCCGCGCCAGCCCCGCGCCTGGCTCCCCGCACCCCGAGCAGTGCGGCAGCAGACGGGCCATGCCGGCCGGAGCCTGGCCAGGGGGGAATTAACAGCCCCAGGATGGTGCTGCGGACAGGTCCGAGCCTCGCCCTGCAGGTAAGAGCCTCTCGCTTCTCGGCGGGCTTTGTCCAGGGACCCCTGCCCCCCAGGTCTGCTCACTTGAGCGGGCTGCATTGGGAGCGAGCTGTGCCGGGGACGCCTCTGTCCCGGCCTCTGCACTTGGGGGCGAGTTGGCGATTTATCGAGACCGCAGCAGCGCGCAATGGAAGGAGCCGCGGGCGCGACCTGCCCGCTGGACTCCAGCCGGGGCAGAGCGAAGAGGGAAGGCTCCCGGGGGTCGTTCCGACGTGGCTTTCCTTGCCTGTGGGTGGCAACCCCAGCTCAGGGTGGCCAGCCCGGTCCCCACAAGGACGCGGTCTGGGGGCCAGCCATGGGAGAGGGCCAGCCCCGCTTCCTCCGGCAAATCCCCTGGCGCGCTGCTCCGCGCGGCTCCGGCTTGGTTCCCAGTGGAACCATCTGCTCGCCGCTTTCCTGGAAGTGCCAGCGAGTCGAGTCGCCCGCTGCCTTGGCTGGCTGGAGCCGGCAGGGCCCCTCCCGGACATGCCCGCCCGCTTTCCCCGCTGCAGGCAGAGTCAGCCCCGGTCCGAGGGGGGATACTTGTGAAAACACATGGAAGCTGGAGCCGCCTTTCGTTCGCCAGAGCCGCAGAAAACGCGAAGTGACCGCGGGCAGGACATGCCGTTGCCTTTCTCCCGGGCGAGGTGCCGGGTTCCGCTGAGAACCCAGACCCGACCCACACGGTGCCAAGGGGCGGGGGAGGGTTCGACAAGCACCCGAACATTTTTGGCAAACCCCGGCGCGGGGGTTGCAGAACGCGGCTCGCTCTGGGCCGGCAGGTCTGGAGGGGACCAGCTCTGCGCCGCCCGCTGCGTTACCGGCGGGGGAAAGACCGCATCGGTCAAATGACAGTCAGCAAAGGCGGAGGGCTAAGTTCTACCGGCCCTCTCGGCGCAGCGGCGCTTTGCAAGCTGGTAGGTTGTGCGACAGAAGCGGCCAGAAGTAATTGCAGACCCTCGTGTTAACCGGAAAACCGAGGCGTCCAAAGTGCCAGCATGTGCTGAGCATTGGGAAGTGCTAACACGCGCCAAGGGAGCATCGCGGTTCCAAGCTTCTGTCTTGGATGACCTGAGTTTCTGTTGTATTCACAGTGCTACCATAATATTGCATGAAGAGAGCTTTCGCGCAATATTATGGTAGCACCATTCGTGGTAGGGTTTGGGTTTTTGGGGTTTTTTTCACAAAAATAATGGGAAATATTGTCTGTTTCCAGTTAGCGTTTAAATGCTCCTCTATATTTTCCCTGTCTTTGATCTCAGGAAGAACTGCCCCTTTCCTGTCACTTCTGTCCACACCCTTGTCCAGAGCCCCTCTGGGGAGTTCATCCCAAACCATTTGAAGAGATCCCGATCAATTGACCAAGTGGGGCAGAGGGATGAGAGTGGATGTAGGGAGCAGCCTTAGCTAGGTCCGGGTCTATACTGTCTAGGTAAACTGATAAATAACACACCAGATCCAGCACAATGAAATTACAAGGCAACACACTTCATAGAGTCTGGCAATGGAGGGCTGGGAGGGGCCTCGAGAAGTTATTAAGTTCGGCACCTGTGCTGAGGCAGAACCAGGTGAACCTAGAACTGGCTGCATGTGGTTCATCGAGATTCGCCACAGGCAGGATGCCATATGGTTTGTGTCTCTGAGTGGCAGGGCTGCTCGCAGCTCCCAGTGGCTGTGGTTTGCTGTTCCTGGCCAATGCGAGCTGCAAGGATGTGGTGGCCCAGCCCACAACGTTTTCTGTGGCTCCCATTAGACACTGGGAGCTGCAAATGGCCTGGCTAACACATGCTCAGTTAAGCAACCTGTCTGGCAGCCCGGATGAGCCATGTCTGGCATGTGGGCTGGAGGTTCCTCATGGCTGATCAAGAGCATCTCTAGACCATTGGGTTCTTTCTTCCTTCCCCAGACCTGAGGAAGACTCCGAGTAGCTCAGATGATGGTCCCTCCCTCCAACAGAAGTTGGTCCATCCTCTCCCACATTGTCTCTGTCATAGCCTGGGGCCAACACAACAGCAACACTGCAGACTGGAGCGTCCCTGGCAAGTGTTTATCCAGCTTGTTCTTTAAAACCTCCAGGGATGGGGACCTCTTGGAAGCCTGTTCCGGAGATTAACTATCCATATAGTTAGAAAGATTTTCCTAATATCTGACCAAAATCTCCCTTCCTAGAGTCCTGGTTTAGATGGTTATCTGAACTAACACACCTCTGATGAATCACACCACACTTCCTTCCCACACCAGTACTTCATTCTCAGCACCTCCCATCATTGACCTAGGAGGGAAGCCTGAAAGAATTGGGCTTGTTTAGTTTAGAAAAGAGAAGACGGAGTATAAAAGGGTGTTATAAGGAGAAGGGAGAAAAATGGTTCTCCTTGGCCTCTGAGGACAGGACAAGAAGCAATGGGCTTAAATTGCAGCAAGGGAGGTTTAGGTTGGACATCAGGAAAAACTTTCTGCCTGTCAGGGTGGTTAAATTCTGGAAGAAATTGCCTATGGGGATTGTGGAATCTCCATCACTGGGGATATTTAAGAGCATGTTGGACAGATATCTATCAGAGATGGTGTAGATGGTGCTTGGTTCTGCCGTGAGGGCAGGGGACTGGAGTCGATGACCTCTCGAGGTCCTTCCAGTTCTACTGTTCTATGATATTCCTCCTACGTGGGGCCTCTTCGGGGAAGGGCTAATGGCTTGCTACTATTTTCAAGGGCAAATCAGTCATAGCCTCTGTGTCTCTCAGTCCTGGGCAGTCTTTGCAGGGCTTGGGAGACATACGAGTCCCTCCTAGACCACAACAGAGTGGAACAGAGATGTTGCTGCTCCAAGTGGCTCCAGAGTCAACCAGGGCCTCTGTGTCATTGAGCCTAGCCTGACTTCTGTTAACACTGTCGACCACCCAAGTGAGTTCAACCAACATCAAATGATTGACATGACCAATCACAGCCATGCAACCCAGCCTGAAAGAAGTCAGCCTAAAGAGAAATAAAATTAATTAAACCTAAAAAAAATGAGAAAATTAAAGCCCTTTTTCAAGCAGAGTTTTTGCTCTCAAAAGAGAGAAGTGCAAGAGATGCCATGAAATCCACTAGGGATTTTGCTCATGCTGTCAGTTTTGCTCAGATACCATGGTGATGGATAGCAATAAAAATCCAGAGACAGAGAGGAGAGAGATGTGAAAATTTGCTGCGAAAAGTTCACCCTGACGCTACAAGTGATTTTAACCCCCCCAGAATGTTCTTATGACATTTTGTCAGGAAATGTTGACATTTATACGATTACAGCAATTTCCAAATTGTTTTCCCAGCCCTCAAATTGACATGTCTTGATGGGCAGGGAGGGGGGGAAAGAAATCTTTTGCTGCAAGACTTTTGCCCAGCTCTAATAATAGTAATAATTAAATATGAAACTCTGCCATGATGGCTCACGCCACCTGCTGAGGAAACGCTCAAGGGAACGGTGTGCATGTGAGCACACACATATGTGTGAACATACATGTGTGTGTGTGTGCATGTGTGTGTGCATGCATGTGTGTGCACGTGTGCATGCCTGCATGTGTGTGTGAAAAATAACCACCTGGATCATTTCATGTCTCCAGAGATAGTGGTGCCATCAGTATTGAGCGTAGTTGTTCCACTGCTATCAGATGGATGTACAGAAATACAATCCGAGAAGCCAATGGGAAAATCGTGGGCAGAGTTCCTGCCTATGTGCATGCAGATCCCTTGGAAGGTTTGTGGCCCAGAAGCCTCTCCTGAGCAGCGGACAGACAGTGGTCTTATGCATCCCCAATGTTTTCTCACCAAGTCTAGGGAAAGACTTAATCTAGCAGAGCGAGGAATAATGTGATCCAGTGGGTGGAAGCTGACACTAGACAAATCCAGACGTGAAACAAGGCCCAAATTCCTAATGGTGAGGGCAATTACTCAGGGAGACATCTTAACTAGGGACGTGGTGGATGTGAAGCCTTTACATCAAGTCTGCGTGTCCTCCTAACCCTAAAACATAAGCTCTAGTTCTTGGGTCTCCGGATCCCATGTAGGACTCATGGGGGGTGGTTCTCTGGCCCACACGATGTGCTAGGCTCAGCACAGTTGTCCATTCTGGCCTTAAAACCCAATGAGTTCATGACCTCCCAATCCCTGTGGGGTCAGCCTCCATCAGCTCTGAGCACGGAGCCCAGGTTGAGTCCCTCACTTTGAAATGAGGCAAAAGATGGGGGTAAAATTTTAAAAAAGAGCTTCTCTAGCCCTTGCCGGAATGCCCCCTTGGAAGCGTATTGCTGTGCAGTGAAAGGTGGCCCTGGGTTTGGGGCTGGCTCCTTTCACAAATTAGAGTAAGCATTCTGCCTTCATTCATGTACGAAAGGGTCTTAGGCTGTGTCTACATTGGCAAGATTTTGCGCAAAAGCGGCTGCCTGTCTACACTGCCTGTCTACACTGGCGGGGAGTTCTTGCGCAAGAACACTGACGTTCTAATGTATGAAATCAGGGCTTCTTGCACAAGAACTATGATGCTCCCGCTCAGGAATAAGCCCTCTTGCGCAGCTGTTCTTGCGCAAGAGGCCAGTGTAGACAGGCAACATGAATTTCTTGCGCAAGAAAGCCCGATGGCTAAAATGGCCATCGGAGCTTTCTTGCGCAAGAGAGCGTCTACACTGGCATGGATGCTTTTGCACAAAAGCACATGCCAGTGTAGATGCTCTCTTGTGCAAATACTTTAACGCAAAAACTCTTGCGTTAAAAGTATTTGCGCAAAATCTTGCCAATGTAGACGTAGCCTTACTGATTTTTGGAAGAGGAAAAAGGCAGTGGCTGTGAAAATATCAGCAATTAGGCTACAGACAAGCTGGGAAGCAGAGCTGCTGCGGGGACCAGAGCAGGCTTCAGATAATCCAGAGGTTCATTGGAGTGATGGTGACTGGAGAGGAGATTGAGTGATGAAGAAATTTACTCGGAAGGACCATTTTTCTTACGCTACAATATTAGGCTCCTCTCTAGGCAGTAACATTCTGAGAAACTGACTTGAAAAGTAGCCAGAGCACACAAAGTTGAAGCGCTATTCATTTCTGGCTTGTGTCATTTTTCCTAGTCACTCTCCCCAAATCCGGGCTATACATTACAGTGCCTCTTTCTCTCCTGAGCAGAGACAGGGAACCGCACAATGTCTCCTCCTAGGGGGAGGTCTGTCTTTCCTAGTCTGCTTGTACTCACAGTTAATGCTTTGGGTGAAATCTAGACTTCATGAAAGTCAATGGTAAAAATCCCATTGACATCAAGTGAGGCCAGAAGTCTATGGCAGAAGGGACCCAATGTGATCATCTCCTCTGAGCTCCTGCGTAACACCAGCCAGAGAACCTCACCCGGATATGCCGGCACAGCTTCTCCCTTCACATTGCTGAGTTCAAAGGGCTACCCTGAGGGTGAGTCAGCATCATCCGTTTGTGTGGGTGGATAAATTGAGGTGCCCACAGTCACTGAGATGGTCAGAGAACCCAGGTCTTGTCCCAGGTCAGTATCGTAGCTCCTGGACCTCAATGGTCCCAGTGGCAAACTCTCAGCTAACTGTATTTGCAAATCCCCTGCCCGTCAGGTGACTCCAGCTGTACGGTTGAGCTGGAAAGTTCCTCTTGAAGGGAACTGTTCCAAGCAGAGCTGTTCGGAAAATCGAATTCCCATCCCGCGGGGCCCCCGTGTTGTGACGTGCGTTTTTGTACTGAAATGAGGCAAACAGTGTTGTGTTGCGGCACAGCAAGATCCAACCAATTCCAGATCTGCAGTGTCTGAAGGTAGAATTTGGACATGGTCGCTTGAAGCAAAATATTTCACTTACAAACCCCATCGGCGTTCACATTTCCCAAATCGCGACGCGCCGGAATGCCAGTTTGAAACACCAGTTAGAATTTCCCATGGGAGAAATGTATTGAAAGGGGCATTTGCTCCCGAAAAACGTGGAGTTGGCTGCATTATGTTGGGAGGAGGCTTTTGTCAAAAAACATTGCCTGGCTTTAACCAAAAAAGAGGTTCATAAGCACAGGACACTTACAAAATATTGTCCCCGGGTGTGTATTATTGCAATTAGCTGTGTTACTTCGTATTGGTATTGTCATAGAGACAAGCAATCCTGGTCATGTATTAAGATACAGGATTTAGCCAGAAACACAGGACTGGATCTATGCACTGACCTGGAGCTCAAGCCCTTGTTAACCCCTTGGAGGCATTAACCCTGCACATGTGATGGTTTGGAGAGGCCTAGCGAATGCAGCCAGACAACCTGACCTCTGCTCACACCATGCAGTAACCACAGGGATGTGGCTAAGGCAGTTTGGGGGCCCAGCTTAGGTAACATTTATTTTAAAATCTGTCAGATACAGCTGTCCTGATGCAGCAATGCATGAGATCAAACCCCGAGCGTGGCGTGAGGTCAGGTTTGGGGAGAAGGGAGGATCACCGAACACACTTGAGCAAAAATAAGTGATAAGACTTGGACCCATTTACAGTTCCCTTTTATTAAGGGGCACTGTATCTTGGGAACCCCTTGGTCAAATGGCCTCAAATTTGTACCGCTAGTGCAACCCTGGCCCCCGATGAAGCATGCGAACCTTTGAGACAATCTGAGCGTGCATGTGGATTTTAGAGCCCCTAGTGTGTAAACAGCAAACTCCAGAAGTATGGCGTGCCAATTCCCTGTGCTGCTCACTTAACCCTCCATAGATCATTCCTGAGCCTCCTTGAACATGACAGGAAGGCCTCCCTGAATGTGCTACAGCCCTGGCAGGCCCTTCCCTTGGCTTGCTCTGGAGGTCTCTCAGTGAGGGCCCCTGCTGGCTTGTGAGGCCCAGGGCAACTGTTGTCCCTTGGGGGCTGGGAAAGACGGTTGCGCATCCTTCGGCTTGGCAGCCTAGCCTCAGCTGCTGGGAGGCCCCCTGCCCTGCACGGCCATGGGGTCTGTCTGCCTTTGACTGGCTGGTGCAAAGACAGCCCTGCGGGTCCTGGGGCTCTGGCTGGAACCATGACGGGGGTGAGGGGACCCAGAGCAAGTGAAATGGTGCTGGAGCGTGTCTCCCTCCGCCCTCAGCTTCTGTCAGAGAGGTTTGCCACAGGCCCCTTCAAGGGACCCACAGGCCAAGTCCTCTCCTGTAGCATCGCCACAGACTGTGGGCACAGGCAGGCGATGGACGCTGGGGCGGCAAAGCCTCCAGCCCCGGCCTCAGCTCGCAGCACCACGGACTGGCGGCTTTTCACCCCCCGTTGCACAAGGTGCCTCGCGCAGCAGCAGGCACAAAGCGGGAGGGGGGGAGGGGGGGCTACATCCATTCCACCATCTTGGCAGCCTTCCTTGCAGTTGTCTCTCTGCTGCTTTCTCTGGCCCGGCGAGGTGTGTGACCCTGGGGAGCGTGGGGGGAGGGGGAGTTAACCAAAGAGGTTCCACCATGGGCTTTGGGTCTCCAGCCAGGCAGCGTCTGGCTGAGGGTCGCGGTTTGATTCATTCCACAGGCTGCGTGAGACCGGCGGGGGGGCTAGAGAGCAGCACTGGCTCAGGCTGGGTCCAGCTGGCCTCAAGACAGGAACCCGGTGACAGCAGGAAGAGAGCCTGAAACATAAGCCCTTGTGTGACACCTGGTAGAGGGCAGGACTTGCTCCCGGAATCTGGCAAGAACAGGGCCAATATTGCTAGAAATCCATGTGCCTGAGCAGTGCTAGTCATGGGGCAGGCACACAAGCCCATCCCGGTATTAAGGATGGTGCAAAACCCCACCCTGGGGAGGAGGTGCACACTGAGCTCCCCCCACGGAAAAGGCCAGGCTGGCAGCACGGCACAAAGAGGCTTTTATCTATCCGCCCTAGACAAGGTGCTGGGGGATCAGTGGCATGTCAGGAGGCAGTACCCAAGGCAGAGGGGCAGCACAGACTTGCTTGTACCGGGCATGAGGCTGTATCTTAGAGGGAGTTCCCTTGTGTAGCCTTAGGCTGCATCTAGACAGCGGGGCTATTTCGGGATGCCAGGAGTATCCCAAAATAGCAATTCTGCACCTTTAAACACACCCGTTATTTCAAAATAGATTTCAAAATAACGGGCGCGCTATTCCGGCGTCCCTGTAACCCGCGTCCCACGAGGGCCGAGGGACTTGTCGGAATAGCGCTTTGTTTCGAAATCTGGCGCTGTGTGGACCGCACCAAACTTCAAAATAGACTGTTTCAAAATAAGATTGAAATAAGCGACGCAATTTGTGTAGCACCAGTTGTGTGGCTTATTTTGAGGTAAGGGTGTGCGGGTAGATGCCCCCCCTGGGAGGAAGGGAAAGGCTCCCCATTCCCTGAGCTGCTCCATTGTTATGAGCATACTTGTATTAATGGTCTGGTAGCGGAACACATGGGCGGCGGGTGAAGGCCCAGCTGGGGAAGGCAAGCCCCAGCCCCGCCCCTTCTGTCCAAGGTCCGCCCCTGGAGCCAAGCCCCGCCCAGCCCCAGCCCAATCCTTCTATCCAAGTCCCGCCCCTGGAGCCAAGCCCCACCCACCCCAGTGGCTGTGGAGCCAGGCTGCCACGCCACAGAGCCAAGCCTTCCTGGGTGGCGGGGACGTGTAGGCAAGGTACCACCCATGGCAGAATACTAGTAACATGCTTCATTGACAATAAACCTGGGAGGATGACATTGTACCTTAATGCACGTTGTGCGGTTTGCTTGAGGTCAGCTGTCTGCACAGAGCGAGGGCAGCACCCAAAGGGAAGAGACACATGGTGCCAAACATTTATCAGCATCTAACCACAATAGTCATTCCAGCAAAGCCGGACACTACCGCCTGCTTGTGACCCATTGGCTTCAAATACTGGTCATTCACCCTAAGCTGTGTGGCTCATCCCCTGACAGTAACTGGCAGCATTCTGCATCAATAGACCTCACATGGGGAAACTGAGGCACAGACAAGGGAAGTGTCTTGCTCCAGCTCACGTTCAAAACCAGTGTCAGGGCTGAGACTGGAACTGCAGTCACCCAATACCCAGGCCAGCATGCTATCCACTTGCCCCTGCTGGCTTCCCGGAGGCAGACCCATCTTTCTTTCCCTGATTAGACGAACAATCCTTTATGCCTGATGTCTGCTTCCACCTGAAAATGAATCGCATTGACTCCTGAGAGCTGCGTCACCATTAAACACGCCTCCACCCTCGCTTCCTGGGCATGTCCGTGTGAGCATCTGTGAAAAGTGAGCAGCGGAGGTGGGGGGAGGGCATGAATGTAGTCGGAGCCACATCTGACAGCGAGGGGACCGAACTATTTGCAGGAACTTCCTGCTCATCCTTCCAACCACGAAGCCGCCCTCCCTCTCCCAGTGCCCCTCACGGGCACCCCCAAGATTGCCCCCGGTGTGAGGAGCCTCCGAGTGCACACACTGACCCAGCTGCCCAGCGTGCCTGTGCTTTGAAACGCACGGAATGCTTTGTTCAATAAAGCTTCGCGGCTCGCTCGCCAATTTCAGCCCCGCTGTGAGCAGGAAACCCAGTTGCTAATTAGGCAGCGCCCATCCATCTTTCAGCACCGAGGCTGCCCCGGCCCTCCTGACGCACTGCTCAGATCTGCTCTGAGCAGGAAACGTCCAGAGCATGGCAGCGAGGGGGGCTGGGCCTGGACCAGGCGGTGATTAATTAGTTAATGCCTGTGGCGCACTTTGAAGATGGGGCCATGCTCAGTGCTTATTATAATGGATGAGGACTTTGCTGGTAGGTCCCTGGCAGACCAGGGGTGGGTGGATACACAGCGTGTCTCTGCGTCCACTGCTCACACCTCTTAGCGGCTGTCACCGCCGGGGCTGCCCTCCGAGCTGCTGCGCGCTAACATGTGCTGAGTTTCTCTCTCTGCCAGCCGTGTCTCTCCAGCAGGGAGGAACCCGGCCTACCTGCCTCCCGACAAAGTGCGTGGTCAAGGCCAGAGTCTCCTCTGGGTCTTGGGAGGAACGGGAAAGGCGGCGCACCACATCGGAGACACACGCCAGCCTTGACCAGTCTGGGAAATGCCCATGCGGGAATGGCCCGCCCGGGTGTTGAGTGGGGGTGCAGGATGGGCTGGTGGCCTGGGATATCTGGGGCATGGGACCAGGCAAGCTTTGTTCCCGTTGGGCCTTAGACAACATGAGGGGGCTGGTGCCAGAGCGTGTGTTACACAGGGGACTTTACAACATCCCAAAGGGACAGAAATGGGAGCCCCGGCCGCAGGGCATGAGTCTGATGGTGCATGGGAGGCTTAGCTGAGGGGTGAGGAACTCCCCTGCAGCAGGGAGTCACACTGCGGGGAGGTGGCGGGGTGAGACCAGATGACGTGCCCAGGTGGAGCTGCATCAGGTTTAATTTAGTGTGTAAGTCAGCGTGGGTCTGTCTACTCTGCAATGAGCTGCTCACAGCGAGCCCAGCCAGCTCCAAAGCTCTGAAGTCCTCACTGCAATGAAACGGCCCCTTGACCCGGGCCCTGTGACCCTGTCAGCTGGCCCAGGCCAGCCGCGGTATCCAGCTGCTGTGCAGACTGACCCTTGGCTCACAGGGCAGCTCGCAGTCCCCCTCAACTGGGCCTCGTGGAGCTTTACGTGTCTCCTGCAGCCTCTCTGCCACCCAGAACTGGCCCTGTTCACCCAGGCCCCAGAGCAGGACTGATCCGGGCGGGCCAGGGGCCAGGCCTTGCTCTCCATGGTGTCCCCAGGGCTCTGGGGTACGTACGTATTCCCCTTTGCCAGCATGGAAACGCTGATGTTCAGTGACCCGAGAGGCTGTGAAATTCAGGCCGGCAAAGCCCAGAGTCCAGCTGGGGGCCCTCGGTGCCCAGGACATAGCGCCCTGGCTGGGGGCCCTTGGTGCCCAGGACATAGCGCCCTGGCTGGGGTGTTCTCCCACTGGCTGGATGGTGTGAAATTCTCAAAACTGCGCCCCCCTCGGGTCCATTTTACCAGACGACCGATGGGCGTGGACAGCCCGGTGCAGTAGCCTTTTAAATCAGCCGCTCTCCAACTTGAGCAACCTGAGGGCTCCGCTTTTAATTTACATTATTTGAGGACCCCCAACCTCCCTCGGCCCCAGGGCCTGCCCCGACTCCACCCCTTCGCCCAAGACCCCGCCCTTGCCCCATCTCGTCCCACCCCCCCTCTTCACCCCACCTCCCTCCACCTCTTCCCTGAGCACTCCCGCCCCCAATCCACATGATGCAACAGCTGTTCAGCAGCATGCAGGAGGCCAGGGGAGGGAGGGGGAGGAGTTGGTCAGTGGGGCCAGCAGATGGACCCCAGTTTGGGACACACTATTGTAAATGGTTTGTGACTCCTTGTGTGCTGCTGTGTGGGTGTCAGTTCCTAGGGAAAAGTGCATTCCTGGCGGGTTAGACTCATTGAGGATCCCCTGGCTTGTTTGCTGTAAAATGCAATTTGGGCACTTTCCTTTAGACTCCCATTTGGAGTTGCCTCTTTTGTTCTTCACTTCCAGTCCTCCTCTATTCTGCAGTGCTATTCAACAGCAGCTGATTCCACCCCAGAGGTGGCTGCATTCCAGCTTGCCTCAAGCAGAAAGAAACCCTTGACACTGAGGTCATGTCTTCACTACCTGCTGGATCCACAGGCAGGGATCCATCCAACATGGATTGATTTATCGTGTCTAGTATAGACACGATAAATCAACTGCCGAGCGCTCCCTCATCGACTCCAGTACTCCACCAAAACGAGAAGAGTAGGTGAAGCAGATGGGAGTGTGTCGGGGTCAACTTGCTGCTGTGAAGATACTGCATTAGCACGCCTAAGTACACTGACTTCAGCTACGTTGTTCATGTGGTTGGAGTTGCGTAACTTAGGTTGATGGCCCATAGTAGTGTAGACAAGGCCCGAGACAACTTCCCTGTGGACCAGAACGTTGGCTCCCTTGTGGGAAGGATGCTTTATCCCTGGGCTCTGGCTCTCTGCCTTAAGCAGGATCCCCGCAGGCAGGATTGATGAGATGTTCCCAGACAGCTCCCCAGGTTTGAAACCAGGGCTCATTGGGCTGGTGGACTGGGCTGGCCTGTCTATTACATTCGTCCAATTTGTGACCCTCTCGCCAGCCAGCCAGGCGGGGCTGTCCCTGTGAGAAATGGAGTGGGCTGTTTCTCACCTCCCACCGCCGAAGCGCCATCACTTATTTTTAGACAGGAGACAATGAGCTTTCTGATTAAATCCGGGCAGCGGCAGCAGCCATCAGATAGCGGCCAGGTGGATTCAGCCTACACAGTCGATATTAAAATCAAGCCTGTTCTCAGAGCCAATATTCAGATGATTGTGTTCAGCTCTTGGGGGGCAGGGAGGCAGGGGGCCGGCACCAAGCGGCAGTGGCTTTGGTGAAAGACACAGGCTAAGCTCCCCCCAAGCCCTCTGGCTTGGAAATGAAGCCTGGAAAGAAACAGAGAAAGAAATCAATTGCTGGGGCAGGGCAGCTCAGCTCACACAGGAAAATCTCCCCGTGTCCAGCCAAAACGCTAGCTCCTCTTTTCAGGACAGTCTGCTGCCCCTTCATCCAGCGGTGCTTGCCCTTTGTGCTGGAGATCTGAACTTGCCGCGACGGGCTGTGCTGGAGGAAGCCCCGTGTGCGAAGGAAGTTGCCGTGCAGAATTTCCACAGGCGGTGACGCCTCCATGGTCACCAGAACCGCTTCGGACAGGCGGCCTGAGACTGGGGGAAAGTGCCAGAAACGCTGAGGTGGCTGAGGGGCCTACGGCCTGTTGAAAATCCAAGAGAGTGTAGCTCTTACAGGCCCAAATCACCTTTGAAAATAGGGCCTGAGCTCCTAAATCACTGGGCTGCTTTGCAAATTTTACCTGAGGTGACAATGTCTCAAGCCCGCTCTCGTTCCTATGCGCCACGATGTCACGTCCCGCCCAAAGGCATTGTCTGAAGGCAGCGGTTTGCCCAAGTAAGCACGTTCGTCTTCGTGGTGACACAGGACTCCTGGCCGGTGTTGCTGAAACAGACTAACACGCTGCCCCTCTGAAACTTGCCCAGCACAGAAATTTCCCCCGTGGCAGCGGTTTTGCAATTTATACCCAGGAGTGACTAATAAAAGAGCATCCATGTAAAAGGTGGTTCCCTCTGCTCCCTGCTGTCTCCCCTGCATTTCTGCTGCTGCTGTTGCTGCTCCCTCTCCAGCCCCAGGTGCTGCAGGGGCCATCTCCATCCTTGGCCCCACTGCTTGCCTCCCCGCCCCTCCCTTGCTCTGGTGGGTCCTGCAGCAGGTGCAGTGAGCCTGCCACTCAGGCACCCGTGGGCACACTAGCTTCCTTTCCCCTCCCCCCCGCAGTGTCTTGCTGCCCCCCTGCTTTTTTTTTGAGTAGGTCCCTCCTCACAGCCTGCATTCCCCTCCTCTACCCATGTGCCCATGCTCCCCTCTGTCATCTCATTTGGCGCCTGAGCCTTCCATTCTTCTTTAGTTACCCTCCCCCCACGCACAGTTTCACTTCCCACATGTCTTTCAAATAATTGACCCTCTCACATTCCCAGTGCAGCCAGAGGAGCCGCTCTTATCGTCCTGTGCTGGGAGCTAAAAGAAAAAATTAAGAAAAAAAAAATCCATGTGAAAGGAGGGGCGGGATTCAGGAAGGCAGAGACCTTAGCCCGGGTGGTGTCACACTCTTCTTGTGCCACGTGACCACAACGGGGCATTCAAACCCTTCTGGGGTTTTTCCCATTCTTACCGAGAGCTGAGCAGTTTTATATTCAGCCTGAAGATGGCAGAAGCCGCTCGCATGGGGGGGCTAGTGGTGACTAAGGCTACGTCTACACTGCAATGCAATTTTGGGATACCGGAGTATCCGGAAATAGCTATCCCGCGTCTTCACAGCACGCCTGGTCTTCTGGGCTCGCTGTTCCGACGTGCCTGTAAACCTCATCCCACGAGGCACGTTTTGGAATCACGGGTTATTGTGTAGACAGCCCCAAATTTCAAAATAGGCTTTTTCGAAGTTACCTCAAAATAAGCTTTTTCGACCTACGGTGCAGTGTAGACACGCCTCGGAGAGAGAAGCACCCCACCCACTTAGCACTAGACAGGGGCTTTTCCTTGGTGGGCTTCCCACTAGGCAGCAGCCGGGCCAGGCTCTGCTTAGCATGTGTGATCACACAATGCTGCTGCAGTCTCCAGATATGAAGAGCACTTTCCCTAACCAGCACTCCAAGCACTTCACAGCTCCCCACCCACCCGCGAGGCAGGGCATCGACCCTCTCCCTGCCGTGCAGACGGAACGCAGGCACAGAAAGACCAGGTGAGGTGTAGCAGAGCGGGGAACTGATCCCTCCTCTCCTACCCAAGGGCCCTAACCTCTGGGCCTGCCTCTCGAGACCCACTGCTGAGGAACGTGCTGCTGCTTCAGAGCCCTGTGCAGAGAGAAGCCCCCGACTCCAGGCTCCCCGGCTGGCAGGCAGACAAAGAGATGGCTGGAGTGTTCTTCATTCCCCAGCGCCAGGAATGTCCCAGCGTGAGTCTGTGCCCAGCAGCCCGAGGGAATTCCCTGCTGGGATACCAGGGGCTGGGTGGGGCCGGTCTGTTGGGCAGGAAGCAGGCATTCCAGGAGGAATGTCTGAGCTCCAGCGAGGGGACAACAGGCCTGGAACAAGGGCGACAGGGTGGACAGGGGGGCTGCTGCCTGCTAGTTCCCATAAGGGCTGCAAAGCAAACTTCATTCTAACGCTCTGCTCCTGACTCCCAGACTGCAACTGCGCGTGGCTGGGCCTCCCTTTCCCACGGCCACTGGTGATTCTGGGGGCTTCCATTCTGACCTAGCCAGATTCTTGTCCCACAGTATCTGAGCACCCCCCAGGAGAGGGGGTAGTAAGATGAGGGCCTGACGCATGAGCCCCCGTAGCACAGGCCGGGTCAGAGGCCCACGGCCCAGAGAATAATGATCAAGACATTGCTAACATAAAGCAGGCCCTGCTCACAGAACTTGGCAAGAGCAGGGCGGATATGGCAGAAACACTCCTACCCAAGAGGTACTAGGCACAGGCTGTAGCATGGGTGGTCGGTGCAACTGGGGCTGAGGGAGGCAGGTCCCCAGCCCCACCTATAGCCCCGCCCTCTCTGCTGAGGCCCCTCCCCCACCACAGGGAGGGGAAGAGTGTGTGGGGGAGGGATCCCCAGAGCAGCAGGATCCCCAGAGCAGCAGGGAGGGAAGAGGCCTCACAGCCTGAGCCTCTCCACCCCTGGAAGTGGCGGGAAGGGAGGCAGCCATGGCCTGAGCTGGCCCAAACCTCCCTGCCCCCAGAGCAGCGGGGAGGGAGGAAGCCACATGGCTCCAGCCTCCCTTGCCTGGAGCATCGGGAAGGGAGGCAGCGGCATGGCCAAGCTGCCCCAGACAACGAGAAGAGAGGCGGTGGCATTGCCCGAGCTGCCCCAGAACATGGGAAGAGGGCAGTGGTGTGGCCAGTGGCGTGGCCTGAGCTGCCCCAGAGCACGGGGAGGGAGGCAGTGGTGTGGCTGGTGGCGTGGCCCGAGCTGCCCCAGAGCATGGGGAGGGAGGCAGTGGTGTGGCCGGTGACGTGGCCCGAGCTGCCCCAGAGCACGGGGAGGGAGGCGGGGGCGTGGCCCGAGCTGCCCCAGAGCACGGGGACAGAGGTGGTGGCATGGCCAGCAGCGTGGCCTGAGCCATGTTCCGGGGCAACAACACTCCCCCCCAGTACACCTAGAGCAGATGTTCTGGGGGCGGAGTGGGGCTGGGGCCAGGTTGGCGGTTTGGGAAGACAAAGCCTTCCCTCGCCTAAACCACCGGACGCCCATGGCTGTGAGCATGTTTCAGAGGGGTCGTAACAGAGCACCATCATCTTGGCACCAGCTGCCTCCTGGCAAATAACAGACATACCGACCCAGGTCTAAACTGACAGCATGATGGAGAGGAAGTGAACCCCCCTTCTGTGAGGTAAGGGGCTAGCAGAGGGTGGCGACCTGATATGTCAGGAGTGCTGTGTAACTTGTTTGGGCCTGTGTATGAACACGCACCCTGAAGGGTGGCTGTCGGCTGACCATGGGAGGGGCGTTAGAATCCAGAGCGCTTAGTTGGGTGTTCGTCCATTGTCACGGCGTACATGAGGTGTAGTGTGCAGCAGCGAGTCTATTCACTGGCCACTCTTATTGTATGTCACTTGGCAATAAACCTGCTCGGATGCTTTCAATCCTTTTCTGATTTGTGGTCTCTGGGGGCTCTCTCGGAGTCTGTCGTGTTAACTAATTGCACATGGAGACACACACGCAGCTGGAAGTCTATCATCATTGACAGAGTGGAGGACCTGTCAGGAATTCATCGGGACAACCCCACCTGACTGACAACAAGGGATTGTGTCTGGGCTCCTCATGACCCCCCTCCCCCCACCACTATATGAGAATTGGCTTAAGACTATGAATATGCATAACTCCAAGATGCTTTAGACAAAATACCTCACATAACCTATCAATTTTAATGTCACAATCTGCTGGATCTGCATATCCTAATTTTGTGCATATATCATTCTTGTGTATGAAGTTAGCAATAGGAAAGGGGGATATGATAGAGGCTTATAAAATCATGACTGGTGTGGAAAAAGTAAATAAGGAAAAGTTATTTACTTGTTCCCAAAACATAAGAACTAGGGGTCACCAAGGGTGCATCTACACAGCAGGGCTTAACTCGAAATAAGCTGCGCAAATTGAGCTATGTCAATTGCGTAGCTTATTTCAAAATAGCTTATTTTGACTTTTGGTGCTGACTACACAGCACTTATTTTGAAATAAAGCACTCTTCCCCCGACTTCCCTTACTCCTCGTACAATGAGGGTTACAGGAGTTGGAGTAAAAAGTCCTCCAGCTTGACTGCTGGCTGTATAGATGCGGACTATGTTATTTTGAAATAACACTAGTTATTTCAAAATAATGTTGCTGTATAGACAGAGCCCAGATGAAATTAATAGGTAGCAGGTTTAAAACAAACAAAAAGAAATTTTTCTTCATGCAGCACAGAATCAACCTGTGGAACTCCTTGCCAGGGGATGTTGTGAAGACTAGAACTTTAACTGGATTTAAGAAAGAACTAGATAAATTCATGGAGGTTAGGTCCATCAATGGCTATTAGCCTGGATGGGTAGAAATGGTGTCCCTAGCCTCTGTTTGTCAGAGACTGGAAATGGATGGCAGGAGAGAGAAGATTTGATGATTCCCTGTTCTGTTCACTCCCTCTGAGGCACCTGGCATTGGCCACTGTCGGCAGACAGACGCTGGGCTAGATGGACCTTTGGTCTGACCCAGTCTGGCTGTTCTTATGTGCTTATCTGTTTATAGTTCTGAGTGTGCAATGACATTGCTAATGAGTGTGCTAATAATGGTCATTAATGGTGCCCCAGAAACCTATTGGCTCGGTGATCAGCTCACTGACCTGTAAATGGCCTTGTTGTCCTGTAAGCCCAAAGGGTGGTTGGTCCTAGGAAAAGATGTGACCATGCCACCTGGTACCGGAATCCATCTTGGACCTGGTCATTTTCCATGGGGATGGAAGATGCAAAACAAAGGATTCCTGCCCGGGGGGGAAAGTCTGCTTAAGTAATGGAAAGCTGGGGCAGAAGAGAGGGGCTGAGCTAGAGAAACTCTGCTAGCAATGCAGAGACCGGGATGTGAAATAGCTCCCAGTGCTGGAGGGGGAGTGTTCCCTCCACCCCCAGAACCAGTGACCAGGCTTGGGCCGAGTCCCAGCAGCATTCCCCAGCCCCTCTGTAGCAAGAGGGGTGCAGAGAGTCAGACATTCCAAGGCCAGAAGGGAGCACTGTGATCATCTAGTCTGAGCGCCTGCCTAACACGGGCCAGAGAACTTCTCTGACATTTCTCTAGAGCAGAGCTGCTAATGAAACAGCCCATCCTGCTTTAAAATGTCTAGGGATGTCCACCTTCGTCCCTGCACTTGCTCCAAAGGTTAATTTCACTGGTAAAGAAGTTATGCCTTATTTCCAGTCTAAGGGTGCATCTACACCGCAGGGCTTAACGCGAAATAAGCTACACAAAGTGAGCTACGTCAATGGCGAAGCTTATTTCAAATTAGCTTATTTCGAAATTGGGAGCGTCTACACAGCACGTATTTTGAAATAGAGCACTCTTCCTCCGACGTCCCTGGCTCCTGGTACAATGAGGGTTCCAGGAGTCGGAGTGAGAGTCCTCCAGCTTGACGGTGTTTTGATGTTATTTCGAAATAACTGCCTGCTGGGTAGATGCAGACCAAGTAATTTTGAAATAATGTTGCTGTGTAGACGTACCCTAAATTATACTAGCTCCAGCTTCCAGTGTTGGGTGGTTTTAGATCTTTCTCTCGACTACACAGCCTGTTATTAAATACTCATTCACTATGGAAATACTCCTGGAGCACGATCAAGTCACCCTGCCCCTCAGCCTTCTCTTGGTTCATTGAGTTATCTGTGTCTAGCTCTATTCAACATCTTTTCTAATTCTCATAATTCTTGCGACTCCTCTCGGAACCCTCTCCAATTGTTCGGCCTCCTGTCCAATTGTGAGCACCTGATCTGGACCCAGGATGCCAGTACTGGTCGCATCGGTGCCCCAGCTACAAGATTGTCCTGTTTACGCTTCCTGAGACCACATTGGCTTGTTTGGCCACAGACTCACACCAGGAGCTCCTGTCTGGTTGATGGCACACCATGGCCCCTCAGGGTATGTCTACCTGCAGAGTTTTTCTGGAAAAGCTACACTTACATCCACACTGCAATAGCATTTTTTCGATGGAAAGTTGAAAGAACGGAGGGATTTTTCCAACAGCGGTAAACCTCTTTCTAGGAGGAAGAAGCCTTTTTCCGATAAAGCTTTTTCAGAAAGGCTAAGTCTACACTATAGGTTTTTTTCAGAGAAAGCTACTCAAATTGTGCGCCGCAGTTTGCGTAGCTTTTTCCGATTGTTTTTCCGGAAGAGGTTTTTCCACCATTTGGCCCCGTCTAGACGGGGCCAAATGGCAGAAAAGCCTCCTCTTTCGGCGGAGCCCTTATCCCTCGTAAAACAAGGCATACAGGGCTCCCCGAAAGAGCGTGTTTGCTCTTCTGCAAAAAAAAGGGGAAGAGCAAACGCATTCCTTGACACAGTAGAGTTTTTCCGGTATCCTGGAAAACCCCCGCAGTGTAGATGTACCCAAAAAAGCATGAGGAGTAAGGGTTATTTTGAAGGAAGGGTTTTCTCGAAAGATGCTATTTCAGAAAAGCGGCGGTCCGCGATGATGCAAATGAAGCGCGGGAAATTCAAATCCATGCTTCATTTGCAATTTAGCTTGTCTGCATTTGCATTCCTCTCTCGGAAGAGGAATGCAATGTATACATAGTCTGAGTGTTCTTGTCTGCTTCAATATTTACCAATCTCCACGTTTTTGAGTCGTCCGCAAACTTTATCAGGGACGATTTTATGGTTTCTTCCAGGTCTCTGAGAAAAATATTCAATAACCTAGGGCAAGGAACCAGCCCTGGTGGGATGCCACTAGAAACAGACCCACTTGAAGATGATTCTCCTTTGATAGCGACATTCTGCGAGCTAGCATTTAGCCCGTTTTTAGTCCATTGAACATGTTCATTTTATATTATTCTAGTTTTTAATCAAAATATCGAGTGGTCCCATGTCAAACAACTTCCAGACGTCTAAGTCTATTATGCCAACGCTGTTATCTCTATCAATCAAACTTCTAATCTCATCCAAAAAAGATATCAAGTTCATTTGAGCGGCTCTAGTTTCCATAAACCTGTGCTGATTTGCATTCATTGCATTTCCCACCTTTAATTCTTCATTAATCGAGTCCCAGATCAGCCGCTGCATTCCCTTGCCCGGGATTGATGTCAGGTTTACCCAGGTCAGACGTGATAGAAAGGAGGGTCCGCCAGAGCATTAGGGTTGTAACAAAAGCCTTTCCCATTCATGGCCTGGCAGAACAGCCAAGGACAGGAGCCTTCGCACATGCCAGGGCATTTTTATCTGACCTGAGGGGACCCTGAGACTGTACAGTGGAACGCACATTGGAGAGGGAGGCTGCCTCATCCACCGCTGGGGTGGAACATCTGGCAGCACCATAAACCTGACCCAGAATTTAGGGTGAGAAGCAAATATACAGGTGCTTATCGAATGCAGCATTTCGCTAGAGGTTGTCAAAGTACTTTACAGGCACTAATTATCTACCCTTCCTAGCAACCTTCCGAGGGAGACAAATAATTATTGTCTTGTTTGCACAGGTGGGTAAACTGAGGCACGGTCAAATTCTGTCCTGGTTAGTGCAGCTGTACCTCAGATGAATTTGGCCCAGTGAGATCAGGTGACTTTCCGTAACATCACATGGTGAATCAATGACTGTCCTAGGAATAAAACCTGGAAGTCCACTAAACTCCCCTCCCCAAGCTAAGAAGAGAACCCAGGAGTTCTGACTCTGGTTCCCCACTTTAACCACTAGTCCCTTCTCCCATCCTTGACCTAAGAATAGATGCCAGGAGTCCTAACTCCACTCCCCTGCTCTAAGCACTAAACCCTTCCCCCTCCCTCGCTGTGACACTAGGCAAGCCCCATGCTGCCGGCTCCTCCCAGAACACTGAGAGAAAGCTCCACTGAGCACTGCACCAGGGGCTTGCAAATGAGCTGCCAGGGCCATTTCTGACAAGCACCCCAAAGCTTTTTTTCATCAGAGGCAGGTGGTTTTACTCGGGGACCTGGAGCTAAAATGTCCTCATAACAAACTACTGCAGGACAGTGCATCAGGGCAGGGCGCTGCCTCTCTCACCGGGGGCTGCAGAGGAAGCACAGAGCTTACTGCACATCTTGCTTTCACACGTCGGGGACTAAGGGAGGACAGAGAGGCTGTGGTGAGGGGGTAGCCTGAGCATTGGGAGACCCGGGTTTAGCTCCCACTGGGCTATGTACTGGCTGTGGGCGAATGATTTTAAACCAGAATAATGAGTCTGTTTTGAAAGTTCACAGATAATTCCAGAATAAAAGTGACTTTTACTCCAGAACAGAGCGTCCACACGGGGAGCTGTTGCAGAATAGCTGGTTTTACAATAGCAGTTCTGGCCCATTTCCTGCATCAGACAAGCCTTTGGCCTAAAAAGAGTGTGCTCTGTATAGCTGTGGGCTTTAACCAGGTCTGTGGCTGTCTACATTTTCCAGCATAGCAACGAGGAGTCCTGTGGCACCTTGGAGCCTGAGGGAGCATCTGCACTGCACCGTTATTTCAAGATAACTAGCGTTATTTCAAAATAACAATGCGAGCGTCTACACAGCCATTCCGTTATTTCAAAATAATTTCAAAATAACAGACGGCTTATTCTGAAATCTATAGACCTCGTTCTACGAGGAACAACACCTATTCCGAAATAGCTATTTCGAAATAAGGTGTGTAGACACTCCACTGTTGCTATTTCGAAATAGCCCCTGACCATTCTAAGTTATTCTTCCCCAGTGCCTTCTGGGGCTCTAAGTCAAGGTAGCACGTCCACATTGGGGAAGCCTGCCTCCGACTAATTTTGAGGCTCCCCTGCAGTGTAGACGTGCTATTTTGAAATAAGCAATTTCAGAATAATTATTCCGGAATAGCTTATTCCAAAATAAGGGTGCAGTGTAGCCATACCCTAACAGAATTATTAGAGCTTTCCTGGATAAAACCTACTTCACCAGATGAGCTGGAGTGAAAGGCAGAGGGTGTGGGTGTGTGTGTGTGTGTGTGTGTGTGTGTGTGCGCGTACTGGCATTGCAAATGAAGGGAGTTTAGGACCAGTGTTAATAAGGCTAATTCATAATGAGAGTGGATATGGCTCATTCCCAGCAGCTGACAGGAAGGTATGAATACCAAAAGAGGGGAAATTGCCCTTGTAGTGAGGTAACCAATCTAAGGATATGGCTAGACTGTGAGGATCTATTGGAAAAAGATACGCAAAATGCGCTCCACATTTTGCGTATCTTTTTCTGATACTTTTGTCAGAAGAGGCTTTTCCAAAATTTGGCCCATCTAGACTGGGCCAAATTTCAGAAAAACCCCTCTTTCGAAAGCCCCCTTCTTCCTCGTGGAACGAGGGATACAGGGGCTTCCGAAAGAGCACGTCTGCTCTTCTGCAAAAAAAAGCAGAAGAGCAAACACGTTCCCTGGACGCGGCAGAGTTTTTTTGGGATACCTCCCAAAAAAACTCACAGTCTAGCCATACCCTCAATCCTTATTCAGTCCTAATTTGGTTGTATTGCCTTTGCGAATGAATTGCAGCTCTGCTACTTAGTAATTTGATTTTGAAGGGCTTTTTGTTTGGTGTTTGTTTTTTTGGTTTTTGCAGAAGGATGTCTACTTTTAACTCCATTACCCAATGTCCAGGGCGGTTAAAGTGTCCCCTGCAAGTTTCCGTATGTTACCTTTCCTGACGTCTGATTTGTGTCCATTTGTTCTTTGCCTCAGAGACTGTCCGGTTTGGCCAATATCCACGGCAGAGGGGAACTGCTGGCGCTTGATGGCATAGATCACATGGGTGGATGTGCAGCTGTAAGAGCCCCTGAGGGTGTAGCTTATGTGCTCAGGCCCTGTGATGGTGTCTCTTGTACAGATACATGGACAGAGTTGGCAACGGGGTTTGTTGCGGGAGTAGTTTCCTGGGTGAGTGTATCTGTGGGGTGGGGTGTGGCTGCTGGTGAGTATTTGCTTCAGGATGGGGGGCCATGTGTGGGCGAGGACGGGCCTGTGTCCCACGCTGGTGACAGCGAGGGAGCGTTGTCCAGGCGAGGCTGTGGATTGTCTGGGGGCTGTCCGTGACAATGCAGCGGAAGGCTGTGAGTTCATCCTGTACGGGTTGGGTTGACTGTGAAAAGGGGTTTGCAGGCTTTCTCGCGGGGCGCCGTGGCAGCGGAGGCCGCTAAGGCAGCTGATCCTTGGTGCTCCCTGGCTAAGTGGCACTGAGGCTCAGAGTTACTTGCTCTGATTCCCAGGACTGTGGTGGCTTCAGCGGGGAGAGCCGGAAGTGACTGTGTTGTAGGGGGTGTTGTGCACTGCGCAGTAAGAAGGTGCGATGGCAGTGGATTAACTGGTGCTGGGTTGGGCTGAACGGCCCCGTAATGTGGGATCTGTCCACACTGCCGCGAAGGGTATGAGTGCATCTCCTGCAGACCCGCCTGTACTAGCTGGGATCCCGCTAGCTTGGGCATCCCCTGCAGTGAAGCTGCAGCAGCCTGGGCCTCCGCACCAGGATCCTGGCTATTGACATGGGCCGTCAGTTCGACCTGCAGCCCATGTTGCGGCGGCTTCACTGCTCTTGGCACCTGAGTGAGCGGGATCAGAGCAAGCACAGGCCTGGTCCAATGCGCTGCAGTCGCCTCTCCGGCTGCCGAGTGGCCATACCCCGCGTGTGCCCCTGGGGAGCAAATGCACCTGAACAAGCTTCTCTTTCTTTCTGGTGCCCAGGGAAGTTGTGAACCAAGTTTTTGGGGAGGGCAGGAAGCGATGGAATAAATATGATAAATTAAAAAGAAATATGCAACCCGAGCGCATAATCTTCATTTACACTAGGAACCCCTTATACACGTCTGAGGTGGAAAGGGCACTTCAAGTGAGTGTAACTATAATGCAGGGAGGGGAACCTTTTGGGGGTCTGGGGCCGCTGACCCTGAGAAAAATCATTTGGGGGCCGCACACAAGTGAGAAGCAAAGTGAGAAGCCCCTGACTGAGGGATGCTCCTCACATTCACCTTGCACACCAGAGCCTACGGGGCCCGGGCTAGTAGATTTAATGTGCTCCAGCCCTGGGTGGGTGGCAGGGGGGCTGGAGATCCAGTGCTGGCTCCCCAATGTGGGAAGATTCCTGAGCCTCAGGGGCCGGATCCAGGCCAGCTGGGGGCCGCATCCGGCCCCTGGGCCTAAGGTTCCCCACCCCTGCTATAAGGTATGTTCACTGAAGGCTCTTTAGGCAAATCTGATTCCCTGCTTGGTGCCTCAGTTTCCCCATCTATAAAACAAGGAGAACTACTGAATAAAAATGCCAAATATTCCTTAATTATTAGTATCTATGGGTATGTCTACACTAGCTCATTAATTCAAGCTAGGTAAGCAAATCAGGCAACCAGAGTTGCAAATGAAGCCCGGGATTTAAATATCCCGGGCTTTATTTGCATGTTCCCATCCGGCTGCCATTTTTTAATCCCCCTTAGTTCGAACGAACTGCCCGTGGCTACACGCAGCAGTTTAAAGTTAATCCGAACTAAATCCTTAGTTCAGATGAACTGTTACTCCTCGTGGAATGAGGTGTAACAGTTAATCCGAACTAAGGACTTAGTTCGATTAACTTTAAACTGAGCAATACCGAGCTGAACTAAGATTTAAAATGGCAGCCGCGAAAATGCAAATAAAGCCGATATTTAAATCCCGGGCTTCATTTGCAACTCCGGTTGCCTGATTTGCCTACCTAGCTCGAATTAACGAGCTAGTGTAGACATACCCTATGAGAATCAGCCCCATAGAGGAGCAAAAGAAGTTTATTGCACATTTGCACAGAAAATACTACTACTACTACTAATTAATAATAAATAATACTCTTTGATAGCCCAGGCCCTGGGTCTCCCAGAGTGAGTCCTCTCTAACAACAGCATCACAAGAGCAGAATTTGCAGGAAGCAGAATTAGCCTGAGCATCACAACCCTCATAGCGACTGAAGGTGGGAATGGCTCCATGCTGAAGCAGGCAGGGAGTTAGGAATTAGATGTACTGGGCCACATTCATCCAGGGAGCAATTCCTCTGGCTCTGAGGCGTTCTACCAGGGATGGCTTTGGGTCAGGCACCGGCTGCGATGAGGTGTCTGTGCACAGGGCTCAGCCAGAGAGAGCTGACGCAAGGGACGGTCCCTGAGGTCCCTCATGAGGGGGGACTGAGTTCTGTATACGAGGTCAGTATCGCTGCCTGCAGCCCTAACGGTGTTTGCTTCCCCTTCTCTCTCCACAGGTATTTATCCTCTGGGTCGGCCCCATCTCGGCTTCCATCCAGGATCAATACTGTGAGAATTTATCTCCAGTCAGTAACACCACCGGTAAGCACGTTCCCCCCGCCCCCACCCCCACCCCGCACCTGCCCGGCTTTACTTCTGGAGCTGCTGAGTGCACATTAGCTGCATGGTTCTCCACAGGGACAAGGGCTAGCTGGGCTCTGGGTTCAATGGCTCATGCTGCAAACTGCAGGGAATCGGTCTGCTGGGCGTTCAAACCTGGCTCAGACCTCGCCCCCGTGGTCCCAAGCCTCCTGAGATAGACTCTGTGCGCCGTGTCTCTGGGTGGCCCAGCACAGAACTCCCAGACTGGGGGGCTTGGAAACTTGCATCCACCTTCGTCCCCTCCCTGGCCTGGGGTGGTCTAAGGGACAGAGCGGCCCCCAGCGTAGTTCAGCCAGTCCCGTGAATCTCAGAATCTCTATCCCCACCCAGCAGGCCCGGCGGGGGTTCCTCAGTGTGCCTGCTCATGGCAGTGCCTGCTCCAAGGTCACCTGCTCCTGCCCCAGGGGGCTTTGAAGCTCCTTTATGCAGCGCTGGTCCTTCCATTCAGGGGGCCGTGTGTCAGCCGAGAGGCGGCAGCGTGCGGGCGCGTTCACTCCCGCCTGCCCCCTGCACTGGGGGCGTCTCACCTTCGTGACAGCGGACAGCTCCCTGCGATGGGGGACGTCTCTGCTGGCCCTTGAGAGCCACGTTCTGTCACTCATCTTGCGGGCGCCCCTCCTGCACTCACATGGCTCACCAGCCTCCTTGTCAGGTGAAAAGTGGAGGCAGAGGGAGGAGGGATCTGCAGGCGAGAGCGGTCTCAGAGCAGGAGACACAGGTGTGTCCGCACTGCACTCTAAGCCACGTCCCCCGCCCGTCCACACACACCTGCCTGACCTAGGTCAGCAGGCACTGAGCACCTGCTCCTAGCACCCTGCTGGGGCCTGGATGGGAGCCCGAGTCCCACTGGGACACAGGTCCAATCCCTGTCCCTTTGCAGTGTGGACGCAAGTGAAGGCACATACTCGAAATAGGTCTGTGTAGAGCAGCATGGACATGTGAGCATGGGGATGAGAGCCAGCCCCTGCCCTTGTAAACCCAGATCCAGGTAGGGAGGTGGGCTGGGTTCTGGAGTGGCCTAGGGGATTCAGCTGGGGAGCGCAGGGTGGTGATTTGAGTCCTGTCCCTCTCTACCCACCCTGGGAGTGATCAGACCACCAATGTAGGATAAGGGACATCCTGAAGGGAGGACGGTGGGGTGCATTCTGGAGTGGCTTAGGGGATAGGGCATTGGCCTGGGGAGCACAGCTGGGTCTCCAACACCAGCTGTCCTAGGGATGGAGATGGCTCTGGCATTAGGAAGGCAGGGTAAGGGATGCCCTGAAGGTAAGGTGGTGGGGGGTGGCATGCGTTCTGGAGTGGCTTAGGGGTTAGGGCATTCACCTGGGGAGTGCAGGGTTGTGGCCTGAGTCCTGTCCCCCTCCACCCACCCTAGGCACAACCAGACTGCCAGCACAGGATAAGGGACAGAGGTGGGGTGGGCCTTGGAGTGGCCTAGGGGATAGGAAATTGGACTGGGGAGCACAGAGGTCAGGCTCAAAGTGAAATGTCTCCCCTGCACTGGCAAAGCAAAGGGTTAGAGAGCAGGTTGCGTGAAACCTTTTAGTTTGGTTCTGACCATTTAAAACGGTTTTTAATACGATGAAAGGAAATTTCTAACCCAAGTCATTTCAGGCCGAGAGTCCAGGCACTAGCTGGTTTTGCCTTTTGCTAGTTTTGTTGCGGGGGGAGGGGTTTTGACAGGGACAATGTGATGACACTGGCTGGAAGTCACAGGCGATTTCACTTCAGTCAAATCTGCATTGTTGGGGGGGGGGGCGGGGGGGCGGGAGATAGTTTTGGCTGAAGAACTTTGCCCCACTCTATTCAAAAGGCCCCACATAGGAACCAGTTAAGCTGTGTTGACACTTAAAATGCTAAGGCTGCTTCAGGGCAGACTCTTACTGCAGTGACCTGCAGGTTCTCTCAACGCTGTAGCCATCCACCTTTCTAAGAGGCTGTAGTCTGGGGTTTCCGTGGATTTACACTGTTTACACTGGGGGTGCAAAATGAGTCCCTTGAGTGTGGATCACGGCTGCGTAAGAGGCCATCCCAACCACTGCCAGCCAGCAGAGGGCAGTCACAGACGCATGCACATTCATAACACCACCTCCAACCTCAGTGGTGTGAGGGATAGCTCAGTGGTTTGAGCATTAGCCTCCTAAACCCAGGGTTGTGAGTTTAATCCTCAAGGGAGCCATTTAGGGATCTGGGGCAAATCTGTCAGGGATGGTACTTGGTCCTGCTGTGAGGGCAGGGGACTGGGCTCAATGACCTTTCAAAGTCCCTTCCGGCTCTGTGAGATGGTATATCTCCCCTGGAGATTACAGTCTGCTTATTAGCTTTATACCTGCAGGACAAAACCTACATAAGCCAAGGTCAGGAGGGATCCTGTGTCTAATTGACAAGTAGTTCTGAATGCTGCATTTCATAATTTGTATTCATTAATTAAATGCTCTGAGCAGGCTAACACAGGCTTTGCTGATAGATCTCCTGCATTGTTTGCATCATTAGTTGTCACAAATTTGTAGTTAACTCTGGTACTTGGGTGAATCCTGAGCCATTTCCTTGGTATGTGGTTGCCCTAACACCTAGAGAACTAGGTCCAATTCTGGGGCCCCCACTATAGAAAGGATGTGGATGCATTGGAGAGGGTCCAGCGGAGGAGGCACAAAAATGGTTAGGGGGCTGGAGCATATAACCTACGTGGAGAGGCTGAGGGATTTGGGCTTGTTTAGTCTGCAGAAGAGTGAGGGGGGATTTGATAGCAGTCTTCAACTTCCTGAAGGGGGGTTCCAAAGAGGATGGAGAGAGGCTGTTCTCAGTGGTAATGGATGGCAGAACAAGGAGCAATGGTCTCAAGTTGCAGTGGGGGAGGTCTAGGTTGGATATTAGGAAAAACTATTTCCTAGGCGGGTGGGGAAGCACTGGGATGGGTTCCCTGGGGAGAGGGTGGAATCTCCATCCCTGGAGGTTTTTAAGTCCCAGCTTGATTTAAAGCCCTGGCTGGGATGATTGAGTTGGGACTGGTCCTGCTTTGGGCAGGGGGTTGGACTCCATGACTCCTGAGAGCTCTTCCAGCCCTGGGATTCTATGATTCTATGAAGTCTGCAGCTGCTTCAAGCGCAGGAGAGTTGTTGCCAAATGAAACAAGTCTGGCGGGTCTCATTCGAGCGCCACCATCACAGCCGAACACCAGTTCTTGCTGGAAATCTACCTGAAGGCCAGAGGTGAAACCAGCTCTGGGGAATGAAGTCCTGTCTCCATTCTGTGCCTATTCAGTGCACGGCAGGGTTGTCCAGCACCCCTCGCCACACCAGGTTCCCATCCACACCTCAGGTCTCTTCCTTTCCCCCACCAGCCATTAAAAGTTGCGGATATTTGCCCATGAGAGCAAGAGCATCCCTGGCCATGCTGCCCGTGGGGCTGGGGAGGGTGCAAGGGAAGGGACAAGCCTCTCTAGTCTCTTGCATGAAGATGCTGGTTTATTTTCCAAACCACGGCCTCTAAGAAATCACTGGGCCTGACCCAGCCCCCTGCCGATCGGCAGCTTGTCAGGGTGACTGATGGACTTACAGGAGCTATGTTGATGGATGCTGCCTGTCATATGACACCAGTTAGCTCACCTTGCAACTACTTTTTTTAAGAATTGACGCCAGCGCAGGGTGACTCCCTCTCTCTCTGGCTGGCGGCAGCTGGAGTGTGTGCGGTGAGCTGGCAAAATAGCCACTCTGCACACCTCATGGGGACTGCGTCTTCACACAGCGGGGGGCCAGGGAACCCAGCAACCGTGCCAGGCTTGGCAGAGAGCTGGCTGCAGAAGAACCCGTAAGGCCTGTGCCCTGGGATTGCTGCTCACAGTGCAGCTGTCGGGAAAGGGCGCGTGGCACAGCTGCACTGGACGGGGTCTGGCTGTCACTTCTGTGCAACACCCTGGGCCTGCAGCGAATCAGCCAGGCCTCCGACCCCTTTCTGAGCCTGAGTTCAGGCCACACGTGTCTGGGGAAGGATGGGCCCATGGTGCTGTGGAAGCTGGGAGAAACACAGCAGGGGCATCTACACTTCGAGGTCCAGGAGACATAGGCTATGTCTACACTGCGGAGTATCCCTCCGGCATCCCGAAATAGCTATTCTGCATCTTAAGAGCAAGCCCATTATATTGAAATATAACGGGTTCACTATTCTGATGTCCCTGTAAACCTCATTGCACGAGGGTTAAGGGACATTTTGGAATAGTGCCTTATTTCAAAATTTGGCACTTGTAGACAGCGCCAAATTTCAAAATAAGCTATTTCAAGGTAAGGGTGCTGTGTAGATGCACCCAGACCCAGGCTAGCCCTGATCAGGAGAGTGCACTAACAATAGTGTAAGTGGCGGAAGGGTTAGGTGCCCCAAGTGGGTACCTCTCTGAGACCCAAGGCATGGCCATTTCCCACCACTTGCTGTGCCAAGGCTACCCTCTATTTCAGTATATTGGCTCAATCAGAGCTAGTTTGGATACATCTGGTGGAGCCAGGACCCAGCTCCCTCAGAGCCCCATGCCTGGACCCAGCTCCCATGAGCCCCTGCTCCCTCAGAGCCCCATGTCAGCAACTTTCTCCCTCCAAAACACAGGCCTCAGCTCCTCTATTTTATCCAGCCCTGAGTTAAGGCTCTGACTCCCCTCCCTACACCCCAGGTATCCTGCATTGGCACTCCCTGTGTGCTGTGCTGCTGTAACTAAGCAGAGTCAGGCCTTTCACAGTTACGAAAGTCTGAATAATAATTAATATTTAATCATAAAGTAGCAATAATGAGTCATTAATAATATTCATTGCTAGGACTAGGGTTTTCAACCCTCAGGGCCTGGAGTCTCCTGGAATCAACATCAATCTCCTGGTGACAATTGAATCAATTCTGGAGATTTTAACAGGGTATTTTAAGAAACGGACATTGCGTCATGGGAAGAGGGAATCTCCTGGAATAGCGTCTTCAGTCAGCATTGGCAATCCTAACTAGGACTCTCATATTAGCAGCTAGAGGCCTTGCACAGGAACCCGGACCACACTGTGTCAGGTGCTGTGTCAGGACCAGCGTTCAAGCCAATATTCAGACATAAACTCTAGTGAATGAGGTGATGTCTACACTACAGAGTTTTTCCGAAAAAACTCACGAGTGTCCACACCTCAAGCGCGTTTTTGTGCAAAAAAATTGAAAGAACAGAGGGGTTTTTCCGATGTAGGTATTCCTCATTCTACGAGGAAGAACGCCTTTTTGCAAAAGAGCTCTTTTGCAAAAAGGTGTGTGTGGATGGGGAAGAGAGTTTTTTGTGCAAAAAGAGGAAAGAGGAAAAAGCACAGGTGCTCTGGTGGCCATTCTGTGCATAGCAATCAGAGCTTACTTTCGAGAGCGTGTCCATGCAGCCTGCAGCTTTTTCAATGTGCTTTTGCAGTGTGGACATGCTCTTGCGCAAGACATTTTTGTGGAAGATCTCTTCCGATGAAAGCTTCTTGCACAAGAAGCCTGCAGTCTAGAAGTAGCCTGAAGGTCAACCACTCCAGCTACTGGAGGTGAGGACGACATTTCTCTGGTGGTTGGTTATCTCTGAGCAGCCTGCTTTAGACTTCCTTGGGCCTTCTTTAGAAACAGCCAGTGAGGGTGTCATGCTGACTCTCAGCTTTAGGCCAGACTGTCAAAAAACAAGGGTAGACTTCCCAGAATGGTGGTGTTGGATTTCAGCAAGGCAGTACCGGTTGTGAACTCCTGAAGAACTGTAGTCATCTTACCATGGAGTCCCAGACAATTCCCTCCAGCAGTCTGTCTCGCACCCAGGCTAGCTGGACTTAGTGATAAAGGGTCGTTTGTACCAAATATCACAACATATTCAGGTCCCTTTCAGTCCTAAGAGACCAGCCATTTGTCTGGGTGAATTTGTACCTTAGATCTCACAGCAAGACAGTGCAGTAGCCAAACTTGTCATAAGCCAACTAAAGGTATATTAACTAGGAAAAAGCAACGAGCGAGCTATTTACAGGGTAAAGCAAGCAACATATCTTATAAATGAGTTAGACTGTGTCTCTAAAGCTGACACAGATGCAATAATCGGTCAACACTGAATATTTTTCAGGGCTAACCCAGGCTGACCAGGGGGATCTCTGCTTTTGTTCCAGAGCCTCACGTCTGTGAGATTCCAAAGAGATGAAAAACATTCTTGTCAGCTATTTTTATTTCACTCCTCCAAAAGGATGGGAGAAGCCTTTCTGCACACAGCCTGTGTAGGGACAATTAACAAAGTCTTTCTATTGTGATGTGTCACAATAGCCCTGTTAGTCCTCCTGGATGGGTGAGGAAACCACTCCTCCCACCTGAATTCACAAGTTCAGAGCAGGCATTAGTACAGTTATAAAGCAAAGCTTGCATGTTTCTTTAGAACACTGTGTACAGACATTACAAATAAGAATGCTAGTTAGAAGGACAATCATTCTAACCTGGCCTGGCAAGTCCTCTGTTCCTAATGAAACCAGAGACAGTCAGAGTCCAGGGGTATGATACGGTGAAACAGACAGAAAAGGAGGGAGAAACGGAACAAGGTCGGAGGCAGGCAAAGTGTAAATGAGGGCTCCTGGTAGTCACAGGAAGAGTGGGGCAAGATTTTTCACACTCAACTTTTTTTGGCAAGAATAATGCTGTTTGTTTGGTGCCATCAAAACATTTCTCAAAGACATGTTGATTTTTCCATAATTTTCATTTAGGATTTTTTTTAAAAAAATTGTTGATGTTTTCAAAACAAAACATTTTGACTTTTCTCTTTCAAACCACGTTTCATTTCACAGTTCCTTTAATTTTATCGTTATGCAGACTCAAAAATGTTTAAAAACGCTCGGAATCTAAACGAAATAATTTGTTCAACCTAAACCACATTTTTTCAAATTTTTAATTTGCTGGAAATTTCAAAGAGGTTTTTTTTTCTCAGTCCAACACAAAATGAATTTTCCGTGGCTTTTTGAAATTGCCAGGGAACCCCCAAATAGCTGCATTTCACCTAGCTCCAGTCACTGGGAGTTGCCAGCTTAGCCGAAGGCAGAGGGTAGTGGGCTGTTGGCATCACCATAGAAATATTACCGCTCCTCTGTTCTTTGTACTGTAAGATGGCCTAGCAGCCCCAGTGATGGGCTATGGCGTGAGCATCATATAACCACAGAACAAAAGACTAGCCCTGCCCCAGAAAGCGTCCAATCAAAGGGCACATCTACACTTACAATGCTGCATCGGCGCGCTGTAGCACTCCAGAGAAGACAAGCAAAGGTGCTCCTGTCAGTAATTAATCCACTTCCATAAAGGTGGTTACTGTGTGGGCGACTCTCCAGCCCCAGAGTGCTGGCTACACCATGTCAGTAGAACTATATTTTCACACCCTTGAGCGGCAGTGTTACTCTGTAGTGTAGCCCTGTCCTTTGCCTTTGGGATGGAGATTCCTTGTGAACTAGGTCGTACACACACCCCACCCTCCCTCCAGCAAAGCCTCTTGATGAAGTGATGAAGCCCGGGGAAAACAAGGTGGGTAGGGGAAGTGGCAACACAGTCTGGGCTGGGACACAGAGCAAGGAGTCATGGTCATAATTCATTTGTTTTCCTCCATGAAGGGTTTCATTACCTTGCTAGAGCAAGTGTCATTTGTCCTTGGGAGTGCCAGGTGGTGATAAATGGCATTTGCTTTTCTCTTATTCACCTTCCCAGATCAGCAGTGTGCCTGGCTTTGTGGGTTCTTGATCTATTTCGTTCCCAATAGCCTCCCAATCAGGGACTAGTTGTCTGCCTTCTGCTACACGGCTGCCTAGATTGATAGGCGTGTGCAAAGGCAGATGGATGGATAGAGTGGCTGATGGAGAGAGGCGCAGACAGAGGGTAACTGGCTGTCATACGAAGACTGTAATAACCCTTTCACTGCCGTAACCCCAGAGCATTCCCCCAATGAACTGGCTGCCCCATTCAGCAAGTCAGCCAGTGCGGTACTCTGCCTTGACTAGGGTTGCCAGATACTTTCACAAAAAATACCGAACATGGTGGGGAAAAAATTGGTCGAGAAAAAAAAAGGGTGGGGGGGGACCAACGTTGTTGAACAACAAAAAAACCTGCACAAAAAAAAGAGTCCCTGAACCTTTAAATTCCCACGCTCCCCATTCCCCCGACCCCCACCACCCACCCCTGCCAGATATGGCAGGGGAAGAATGTCCCAAGTGGCCTTCCATCCGAGAAAAACAGAAAATACCAGGTATTTTCTGCCTTTTTTTACCAGACAGGGGCTGCAAATACTGGACTGTCCAGGCCAAAACCGGACACCTGGCAACCCAAGCCTTGACAAACCTGCTGCCATCAGCGCTGTGGCTGTCCTGTTATGGTCAGACCATAGCAGGGCATTCTGCTTGGCTGCATCTGGAACATGCTCTTGCTTCTTTTCCCCACCAGTTCCCCTCTGAGCAGCCAGTCTATCAAAGGTGGAGCAAGAAACTGATTCCTTTTGCTCTGTAAAACCAGAGCCTTTCAGGCAGCAGGAAGCCTCCTTTGCTGACCCTGTCATCTCATCAGAGATCAGCTGCTCAGGCTACATTTGCACTGGGGAGGTTTGGCAAGAAAAGTCCTGTCAACATGCAGAAGTCGGCAAAAGTGAAAACTGGTCAAACTGCCTCCCATTGTCCACATTTCATGGCCACGCTGATAGCTCCCCTGGCAACAGATGGAGCAAAGCATTGTGGGGAAGCATCCCACAGTGCAGTGTGGTGGGAAGGCACAGCTGATCCCTACGCTTCTTGGCATTCTCTCCGAGTTCTCCCACAGCATCCTCAGCTGCTGGGAGCAGCATCATGAGTAGCTCTGGGAGCTCTCCATGCTGAGGCATGTCAAAGCAGCACAGCCCTCTTGCTGCAGCAGCCTGCCTGCCGCTGTGTTCCTAGCAGGGCAGAACAGGAGCATTCCAATGATTTGCTCGTTTTGTTTGTTCCCCAAAGGGAGCAGCTCACTTAGCTGCCGGATACTTCCCAGAGCTTTGAAAGGGGAGGGGTGCATGCTGGCAGGGCAGCAGAGATCACAAAACACTGAGTAGAGCCATCAGGGCAGACATTGTGGGACACTGCTGGAGGCCAGTTCTCTTAACAAAGCAAACAGAGTCCACACTGGCTCTTTGTCAACAATAAAGGGAGAGGAAAAGACAAAAGTATCTCGCAGGGGTGGAAGATTTTTGTTGCCAAAACTGGGTTTTCCCCCAGCTCCCTCCACCCCCGCCGATAAAAGTTGCATTGTAGTGTGTGTGCTCTCGCTGTTTTGTCAACAAAAGGCAGTTTTTGACAACAAAACTTGCCAATGTCGCCAAACCTTCCCAATGTAGACGTAGTCAATGTTCTCCCAAATCCTACGGCTGATGAGGAGCTGAGTGAGGGGGGAAACAAATACTATAATGAAGTGGCTAGGATGTAAGAATATCATGGCCCTCTCCTTAGTAAAGGTTGGGCTGTTCAGCTGTGTGTCACAAGCCATATACTGCTAATAGCTAATGGAGATTCTCCTTTAGCTCTAGTGGCAAGGGGCTTGGGCTTGCAGAGCAGGAGGATTTGAGTTTTCTCCCTGCTGCCTCCCTGACAGTCTGAATGGCCACAGGGGCAACATAGGGACAGCAAACTCCCAGATCTGTAACATGGTAATAAGAAAAGTCTATTGTCTTTTTTCATCCAAGGCTCCTTTAAACCCCACTGTCTTTTTATAAATCCAATGTAGAGCACCTTGCAGGGCAGCTGCTGTGATGTTAACAGCTGGGCTTCATTCTGGCCTCAGGTCCACGTACACAATTCCAGCTGGGGTCTGCAGGAGTGACACTTACCTAAGGCCTTGTCTACATGACGCTGCAGTCCGGACTGAAGGGGTGAGAACTGCAACGCACTGAACGTGTTGCACACTAAGTGCACCATCAAGACCCGGTGGGAACAAACAAAAAGGTGCCAGCATGCATTAGCATAGCCCTGTTTAAATGGGATTACATCAGCATGAACTGCTTACCTTTTCTATACTCAGTGCACAGTCAACCTGTGGAACTCCTTGCCAGAGGATGTGGTGAAGGCTAGGACTTTAACAGGGTTCAAAAAAGAGCTAGATAGATTCATGGAGGTTAGGTCCATCAATGGCTATTAACCAGAATAGGTAAGAATGGTGTCCCTAGCCTCTGTTTCTCTGGAGGTGGGTGACAGGGGAGGGATCACATGAGGATTACCTGTTGTGTTCCCTCCCGCTGGGGCATGTGTCATTGGCCACTGTCTGCAGACAGGACACTGGGCCGGATGGACCGTTGGTCTGATCTAGTCTGGCCGTTCTTATGTTCTTTTCGGTTGCACCAGCCCCATAGGCAGTTCTGGAAAGACAAGCCCCAAGACACAGCCAAATCAGCTCCCCTGTAGTACGGTTCCTAATTCCCTTGATTTCGGGATTCCTCCTGCTAAAACTAGGAGCAGAATCCAGGGTCTGGGTGGTTTCAATCAGGATAAGTAGGATTAATCCACTCTCATCCCTAACTAGCTAAATAGATTTCCACTGAAACCGTTTTTCTCTGCGTGCGTTTGAATGTCACGTGAGTCAGCAGAGCTCCCTTGGGCTGGATTTTTACACAGCTGCAGGGGAATTTATGAAACCTTTTGGTTCAGGGTAATTTTAACTGAGGTGTTTTATAACGAAGCTAATGTGCAGCACAGTAAGGCTGTGAGACACAATTAACGAATGTCTGTGCAATGCTCGGGGAATGGCATGTGCTAATAACACGAGGCTGATTAGCCTCTAGAGCCGCACGCCATTTAGCACCGTGTCCACTGGGCTGCCTGGCATTTCACAGCAAAATCGCTTTTCTCATCAAAAAACATTTTGGAGAGAGGTTTTCTCTCTCTTAGGTTCTTACCCATTATTACAGCACTCGATGCATTTATGCTCCCAAGCCTGCAGCAAGGCAGGTCTGTTCTCCTGGGTTTCGAGTGTGTCTATACATGAGTGTGATTCCCAGCTGGAGGAGACATACCCATGCTAGCTCTGATCAAAAGGCAGCACTAAAAATAGAGGGTAGCCCAGCATGTGCCTGTCAAGGCACTAGGTCCATAGCTTACAGCAGTGGGAGTGGCTAGCTGCACCATGTATATAATTCACATCTCAGATGGGTACCGATGTGGCTACGTTCTGTTTTTAGCACATCAGATTGACCAGACCTAGCATGGGAATGTCTCCTCCAACTGGGATTACATGCCCAGCTCAAAGCACAGAGGTGAGACACACCGAAATTAAGTGACTTGCCCTAGGTCATAGGAGAAGTCTGTAGTGGAGCAGTGTCCTGACTCCACATGGTTCCCAAGTCCTATGCTCATGGCATAATCACTGGATCATCCTGCCTCTGATGCTTCGTTTAGATTTGTGATTCTTCTGCCCTATACGCCGGCTCTTCCCATCACTTACCCTGGAGCTACTCGGGAGGGGCTCGCTGGCACCAGTGCCCTGGCACCACCAGACACATGGAAGCTTGGCCTCCCCTCCTCTTTGTGGCGCTTTGCTGCATGCTGCTGAACAGCTGCCACGTTTCACTCCAGCGGGGTTTGGAGAGCCACCCTGTAGCCCCTCTCTTCCACAGGGAACGGGGATGGTGGCCCTACACTTCCACTACATGCTCCACAGGAGTGCGGGAATTAGTGCTAAGTAATTACAGGTGCTAATTAGTATTTGTAAAGTCATTACAGTCATACACATAAGGGGTTGAATTAAGGTGGCACAGCCTATCCATATTCTATTCTATTCTATTCTGTTCTATTCTATTTGCACATTTGCTGGGTGGGCTCAGGGCAGAGAATGGGGTGTGTGTGTATAGGGCGGTAGATGGCGGGGACAAAGCCCCCATTCCCCATATTCATACCTGGGCTGCTTGCTCTTCCCCTTCCTCTCCAGCTACGTCTAGACTGCAGGGTTTTTGTGCAAGAAGCTTTTGTTGGAAGACATCTTCCGCTAAAACTTCTTGCGCAAGAGCACGTCCACACTGCAAAAGTGCATCGAAAAAGCGATGCACTTTTGCGAAAGAGAGCGTCCAGATTGCATGGACACTCGTGAAAGTAAGCTCTGATTGCTATGCACAGAATGGCCACCAGAGCACCTGTGCTTTTTCCTCTTTTCTCTTTTTGCGCAAAAAACCTTCTTCCCCATCCACACACACCTTTTTGCGAAAGAACTCTTTCGCAAAAAGGTGTTCTTCCTCATGAAAGAGGAATAGCAATTGTGTAAAAGCCCCTCTGTTCTTTCGATTCTCTTGTGCAAAAATGCACTTGAGGTGTGGATGCTCTGCAAGTGTTTGCGGAAAAACAGCTGTTTTTCTGCAAAAACTCTGTAGTGTAGACATAGCCTCCCTATCAGGGAGCGGGAGCAAAGTGCACAGTTTGTCTGCCCCTGCGCTCCCCAGCCAGAGTGAGGAATGCCCAGCCCTGCATTTCAGTGAGGAGCTCTCTGGGATATTTGTCTAGTCTGGGAAAAGGAGTTGTGTCTGAAAACCCATTAGTGAATGTGCTTTAATTAAGTGGGACTTAAAGCCGATCTTGCACCTGGTCTAGGTGGGCAAGTCATGTCCAATCTAGTGTTATGTGAGCATGGCCAGCTGTAGGGGGAAGGCTGGGTTGACCATTCTTAGCTAAAGTGTCTTATTCTGTGTTTAAACATGGCTGGTTTTCCCATGCTGTGTGAGCTCTGCCCTACGAGGAATATAAACTGGCATCCTCCAGGTGATCTGAACCTGAACTGCTGTGTGTATCTCAGATTGCAAGCTCCGCAGGGCTGGGTCCATCTTTCCTTCTATGCAGGTTCAGGCACTTGGCGCTCTGGGGTGCTCAATGAATGAGCATAAAAGAATCCCAGTTGTCTGAGCAATAGAAGAGACAAGGGCCCTCTGAAAACATCTCTGCAGACCCAGCACACAGGCCCCTGGATCCACACCCACCCCCATTGAGGAGGCTTAGTGTCGTTAACATAAACAACAATCAAATAAAATGTCAGCGGGTTGGGAAAGCATCTGCCTTCGAATGCAGGGCCACCCGCCTGGAAACCTCGAATGATGCTGGGCTGGATGTGCTGGAAGGGGCTTGATCCCCCATTCCTGGGATTTGTTCTCCCTGGGGAAGCACCCGGCAGCTGGGTTTTTAGAGGAGAGCTATTTGCAATGAGACCAGTCAGGCGTTGTGCTCAGAACAGAGCCTGGCTCCAGAGCATTCTCATTCCTGGCGCCACCCCCTGGTCTGAATGCGCCGGTGGGACCTCTTCAGCCAAGACCTTATTGGGGGAAAGCGCTGCCGTTTGAAAAGCCTCTTACCAATGATGGGGCGCTGCTTTTCCCAGCAGCCTAGCAGCAGCCACTCGAGTGGAACCCTGCGTAGAGTTCTCCACAGCGTCTTGCAGCAATTGCACTGAGGGGGGGTCATTTGGACTGACCCTCTTTGCGGGGCGGACGCCACTTGAGCCTTGATGCTGGGCACTGCCAAGATGCTAAACGCAGGGCTGCCCTCTGGACAGCCACAGGGCAGAGGTGCCGCTTGCCGTGCGCCTTCCACCCCAAACGTTGTTCTCCCCTTCAGACTCCTCATAGGTCGCTGGGCTCCACTCCCCCGGCACACACATGTACTTTGCAAAGTCACATTTTGGTGCATGTCATTACTGTTCTCGGCTAACACCTGCCCCGGTTTTCTGAATGATGCCGCTGCCACGGAGTCACCTTTATGGGCAGTTGGTTGGCATGGGGCAAAGAGGGTTGGCAGGAGGCCCCCAAGAGCCCATCGCCACATGCAATGGAAGGGGGGAAAGTCAGAAATGGGAAACACCAAAGGAGAACAGAGACTGGACCTCCAGGGTCAGGATCAAAACACAGGCAGGTGGGTGTGTGGTTGTCTGGCATCACTGGTGTGGTGTCCTTTTAGGTTTCGTGCTCCGTCAGTGATGATACCCATTCGGCTACATGCATGTGCTTCTCTGTGTCCAGCTGGTTTGTGCAAATACCCACCACAGCACGTCTACGCTGCGGGGCTAAAGTCGAATTAAGCTACACGTCAGCTCCGCCAATTGTGTAGCTGCAGTCAAAAAAGCTTAAGTCGGCTTTTGGTGCGGTCTGCACAGCAGAAAGTCAGAGGAAGAGCACTCTTCCCTTGACTTCCCTTACTCCTCGTGAAATGAGGGTACAGGAGTTGGAGTAAGACATCCTCCAGCTCGACATTATTTCGAAATAACAGCTTGCTTTGTAGACGTGCATTTTGTTATTCCGAAATAACGCTGCTGGGTAGACATAGCCTTAGAGAGCCACCCAAAGACTACAAACTCAGACAAGGACTGATGGCACCAGGCCAGGTTTGCTGTGAATGAAGCACAGTAATAGCTTCACGGGATCAGATGTCTTCATGTCGGCTAACAATGGACTTGAGTCAGTCAGTAGCATGGGCTCACCACAGCCCCTGAGGTCAGATGAAGACAACTCCCTTGAGGTACGTTTTTATACACAGGTACAAATAAGTTACACATCACTCACTCCCGGCATATCTGGTGGCTGCCCTCTGACATACCTAGTATCTTCTACATGGGAATTCGATCACTATCTATCAGTTTAGACCATCCTGAGCCTGCAGCGGTATCTGTGTGTGAGTGAGGGGTGGGAGGAAGGGAGGAGGGTGTTGGTGCCAAGATGTTTCCCTCTGGAATCTGTTTATAGCCTGTGCCTGGCACCATTAGCCCTCTTTATGACAGAGTCTGTTAGCAAAGCCTGCTTCTTGCTAACAGCTTAACTTTGCTTGTATATTAGCATCTTGATCGTTGTTCCTAGGCCTTAGGCCTCGTACTAGACCTGTGATCCCTGGGCTTATGTTGCAGGCCTTCGTCTTACCACAGGGAGTACATCTACGGGCCTAATCTGGCCCCAGTCATGGTAGCATGTGAGTGCCTCACAATCCTCAGGGTATGTGTCCTCACCAGAAATACTGTTTGTAGAGTTTACTGCAGAAAAATATGGTTTTTACCCAGGAAACTTGACAGGAAACTTTCTCAGTGAAAATTTTTTGACAGACTCTAATAATAGGCTGTCTAGTTCCTCTTAGAACAGGGCTACTCAACACGCGGCCTGCGGGCCGTCTGCGGTGCAGTTTGGGTTTACAGTGTGGTTTGGGTTGATATATGTTTTAGTAGTTAAATTCCTGGACTGTTGTGAAGCCAAAACAAAAAAGTAGTCAATATAATGGTCTTCTGTTGATATGCATTTTAGTGGTTAAATTCCTGGACTGTCATTGCTCATTAAAAGTGCTGTCATATGGGTGGAAATCGGGTACATGTTGCATTTTATTAATATCAGCAGAACTGACTTAAATGGGGCCTGCATGTTGTGTAGTCTTGCCTTAATCTTTGTATTCATGCCCATCAGTGTGAAAGAAGCTATTTGCATATAGTTGCATATATATTTGCATGTGTATGCAACCACACTTACCTTGCAGCCTCAGCATGTGCTGTGAGTATCATTGTGGCCCCCGGGGCTTCCAAAGTTGAGTAGCCCCATCTTAGAATGTAAACTCTTCAGGTGTGGTTGCTCCATATTTGTACAGTGCCTAGCACAACGTGGCCCTGGCTGATGACTGGGCTCCAAGGTGCTACAGCATCCTGGAGGGTAATAATAATAAATCTGTAGAACTGGAAGCCGTTTGAAATGTCAGCAATATTCTCCATCAGCGGGGCCGACAGCCACCGTGGGCCCGAGGGCAAGTTATGGGGGGCTAGGCCAGGCCTACACTCCTGGAAGAAGTGGGACTGAGGGTGTAAGGGGCAGGGCGAAGGGCAGTCAGCCCCTAGTGCTGCACAGATTGCGCCCCCCACACACACACACCGAGCCCTCAGAGCCAGCAATTCAAAGGGTCCCGGGGCTCCAGCCGCCACTGCCGCAGTAACTATAGAGGCACACGGGATCTCTGAGCCCCCTTGAATCTCTGGGCCCCAGGGCAATTGCCTCCTTTGCCCCGACCCTTCCCTTCCTCCTCCCCTCTACTGTCGGCGGGCCTGTTCTCCATCGGGGATGGACATGGAGGCCGGAGAAGGCTTTCGCTACTAAGGGCTGCCCTGCACAGAAATATTAGATAGACCCATCTGCATTTTTCAGGGCTGTAAAATTCGACACCTCTGAGCAACGTAGTTAAGCCAACTTAAGGCCCCATTTAGGCAGCTGCCAGGGTTCCCTCTAAGTTGCGCAGCAGCCCAGCTTCACAGGTGATTAATCAGCCCCACCCAGTCCATCAGCTCTGTGCAGGGAGCCCTGAGCCTCTGACTGGGTGGGGCTAATTAATCACCTGTGAAGTTGGGCTGCCCCGCAGCTTAGGGTGCATCTACACTGCACCGTTTTTCTGGAATAATGGCCATTATTCCTGGAAAACAATACTAGTGTCCACACAGCAATTGCGTTATTTCAAAAGAAAATTGAAATAACAGAGGGCTTTTTCCGACATTGGTAAACCTCATTCCACAAGGAAGAAGGCCTCTTCCGAAAAAGCTCTTTTGGAAGAGGGTGTGTGTGGACGCTCCACTGCTGCTATGTCGAAATAGCTGCTCCCTAGGGTTATTCCTCCCCAGTGCCTCGTGGGGCTCTAAATCGAGATAGCACGTCCACATTAGGGGAGCCTGCCTTGGACTCATTTTTAGGCTTCCGTGTTGTGTGGACGCTCTATTTCGAAATAAGCTATTCCGGAAGCTGTCTTCCATAATAGCTTTTTCCGAAATAAGCTTTCAGTGTAGATGTGCCCTTAGAGGGAACACTGGCAGCTACACCCTTGTAATGTGTCGGGGTTTCTCCCAGGAGCAAAGGTAATCCGCCTCCCCGAGAGGCTGTAGCTACATTAAGAATTCTTCCATCAGCCTGGTGCTGTCAATACCAGGGGTTAGGTGGGGTTAAGTATGCCTCCCCTGTGTGTGTGTTTTCACACCCCAGAACAACATGGCTGGGTTGACTCAGCTGTTTAGAGTTCAGTACAGCCTAAAATGTTTCTGTGGCCACTCAGTATAAGACTTTAATCTTACACGCTCACCCTGAGGTTTATGCAGAGGAATGGAAGCGGCCTGGCAGAGCGTGGACCTGGGATGCTCTTTAAACACAAGTTACCCCCCTCTGATTCATAGCAGCTATATAGAGAATTCCCCACATCATGTGAAAAAGCCCGTGAGTGAAGCTGTTTAAATATGGATATAAACATTGTGGCTGTGTCTACACTGGGCCACTTATTCCGGAAAATCAGTCACTTTTCCGGAATAAGCTGCGAGCTGTCTACACTGGCCCCTTGAATTTCCGGAAAAGCACTGATGATCTACTGTAAGAAATCAGCTGCTTTTCCAGAAAAACTATGCTGCTCCCGCTCAATAAAGTCCTTTTCCGGAAAACTGTTCGGAAAAGGGCCAGTGTAGACAGCACAGTAGTCTTTTCCAAAAAAAGCCCGATTGCGAAAATGGCGATCGGGGCTTTTTCGAGCGGCGTCTACATTGGCCGCGGATGCTTTCGGAAAAGGGCTTTTCGGAAAAGCATCCTGCCAATGTAGACGCTCTTTTTCCAGAAATACTTATAACGGAAAACTGTTCCGTTTTAAGCATTTCCGGAAATTCATGCCAGTGTAGACGTAGCCTGTGTGTTTCGAGCTGAACCCAAAGTGAATTTGTTTGAAATTTTTGGCAAATGGAAATGTCGGAAAGTAAATTCATTTTGGGCTAAACAAAACATTTCATTTTAGCAAAGTCAAAACATTCTATTCGTTGTGACTGTTTTAAAACTTTAAAAATGAAATTAAAGGAAATTTTGAAACAAAAAGGCTCATGGAACTGAAACACTGAAAAATTTTGCTCGGAAAACCTTTTGATTTTTTTCAGAATGTTTTGGTTTTGGTTTTCTATTGAAACGATTCAGCAAAACCAGCCCAAATCTGCAAAATGTTTCGGTGTTGCCGATTCTGCCTTTTTTGCCTCCAGAAAAGTTTTGCATGAAAATGTTTGCCCAGCTCCAGGTGCAAGGGCAGCCATCAAAACCATCTTCTTGCATTTCCTTGGAGGCCCACAGCCCATGACCTCACAGTCCCAATTCTGCCTGCTGTTACCCACGTGAAAATTAGGGCAAAGACAAGAATCAAACCTCCCAGCTCCTTCACTTAGTAAATCAAACAGCATAGGCTCAACAGACTTACTCCCCAGCCTCAGCTGTCAGTGCAGGGGACCAGTATGCACGCACATTAGGGAGATGGGGCATGTACCATTCTCAGCCAACCTGAATGGTCCTTGGGCTCGAGGGACCACATTTTCAGAACTGCTCAGCACAAGATTTCAAAGGACTCAGCACCATGGCTGGTGCTAGAGTTCCCACTGCAGCTTTCATGCCAGGGATGGCCAGGATTTCAGAGAGCTTTGCAAATAGATTTTTTTTGAAACCCAAAAGACTGTTTTGATTTGAATCCAATAGAAATCAGAACAAATATTGTGTGATGTGTGTTTTTTTTCTGTATGTTTTACCTTGCTTTTTTTATAAAAGTAAAAAAGCCAAAAACCAACAAAAAGTTTCTTTTAAATCCGAACAAAATTTGTGTTTCGTCAAAAACTTGGAACAGTTGAGATAATATGGACATTTTTACAGACGCTTTCATATTATTCGAAAAGCATTTCATTAAAAAACCATTTCGATCAAAAATGTTGGCCCAGCCATCACTTAGCCCCTGATCATATTACATTAAGGCAATCTCTTTCCATGCACTTGCTTTCTCAGTCATGCATGATTCCCTTGGGGTGCTGCTAGAATTTCAATTCATAAAGGTCAAATTAACAACATCAGCATTTCTTTCCCCTTCAGTCTCGCACATCTTTCACGCGGAGATAGACATTCCAAGCCAAGGAACTAAATTGGGATTTCAGAGACGGGTGATGAAAACGATTAGAAGTCTGGAAAAAATTCTAGCCAAGAGAGAGTGAACCATTTAGTGTAGAAAGCAGATGAATAAGAACTTTCCTGAACACAAAAATTGTGCCTCTTTCACAGGTGTATTTAGTGCAGTTCAACTCCCCTAATAGGGACACTGTGAAGTGCTTATACTGGCATTGCTTTTTCCCTATTAGGGGAACCTGCTGGAGATACACACAGTAATGACTGGGCTCGAGAAAGTCAATCCAGCATTTCCCATTCACCCTGTCTCACAATAAGAGCGCCACCACATAGCTCTCCTATAGGACTTTTCAAGGCATTCCAGCTTCTTTAATGTATTTCGCCTTCAGAGCCCCCTGGGAGGCAAGGCAGGGCTGTTACCCCCATTGTTCAGATGGGGAATGGAGTCTCAGAGAGGATGTGTCATGCCCAAGATCACACAGAAACCAGGTGGAGCAAGGCTTAGAACCCAAGTCTCCAACTGGCGCCTGCATTATGAAACTATAAACTGCTGCGCTTCTCCGCCTCTGGCTTTGAACTCTTCTTCTACAGCACTAGTGTCAGCACAGCAGCACCTTTCGGTGGGCGTGTGTGTGTGGCACACACCCCCTGCTGGGCTCCCTGCGGTTGGGAGTGGGGTATAGCAGGCTGGGAGTAGCAGCCTCCCACAGGCTCCCCGGCCATAAGTCACAGCAAGGTGGTCACTAGTGGCAGCCCCTGGCCATGCTGAGCGAGCAGCTGCTGGTCGGGCCCTGGAGGGGGGCTGGTTTGGGGCGGGGTGGGGTGGCTGTAATAGGAGCATGTTCGGCCTCTCCTCGGCAGCCGGACCTGGGTGGGAAGCGGGACAAAGCTATATCTCACGTGGCTGATGCTGGGCCACACCTGGTGGCTGACTCAGAAGGAGCCCAGCTGGAGAGGTGGCAGAGGGGACCACTCTGCCCCCGCCCAGGCCCTGAGGCAGGGACCAAGCATGCTGGGGGCAAGTGCAGAAGGAGAAAGACAGATCTCCTCTCCCACCTACCGCCATCCCTGGCAGGCCAAGTGGAAATCAGGGTGGGCCCCTTGACCCCTCATGCCTCCCACATATTGCCTGTGACAAGGAGCCATATAAATACCTATGCTAGAGCTCCATATAGAGAAGGTGGGGAGATGTTAAATGGTAGGAAAGAGAGGGGAGATGGTCTGGGCTTACACGGTCTGGCCCAGTCTGGCAGAGCCAGCCGGAACTCCTGCTCGTTGATAATTCTCCGCTGAGATCTGTCAGTTTTTAATTCATTTCATCTGGGCCCACATGCATTTTGTGTAGTGCTAATTCTTTAATCAGAAAGTCGTGAGGTACCTTGTCAAACGCCTTCTGGAAATGTAAGTGTATTATATCAACACAGCTGCCTTTATCAACCATGCTTGGAACCTTCTCACAGAACAATAGCAAGCCTGTCTGACAAGATCTAAATTCCATGAAAACTATGTTGGCTGGTATTAATTATATTTCCATCCTCCTTTCACTCTTTATTGGTAGAGCACCATATCAGCCATTCCATTATTATGCCGGGAGTCAATGTCAAGCAGCATAAACCTTTAGTTATTCAGGTCAGCCAGTTTACTCTCCACAGATATTCTGCATTGTTCAGTGGCCAGTGATTTCTCATTTTTCTGTGCTGCATCATGCAAATCTCACACCTCTAGCTCACCAGTCATGCAGGCAAGTTTCCCATTTTACTATCGGGAAACTGAGGCACAGTGTGGTTACATGGGATCTACTCAAGATCACATGGCAACTCAAAATTACCACCATGATTATTTCCTAAGGAATGAGTATCCTACGGTTGCTATAGCAATGTAAACATTCACAAAAGCAGAGTAACAATTAAAAACATCTTACCACTGAAAAATATGGAATTGTTCCCAAAATGCTGAACACTTTTACAATTCCTATGTAGCACGACTGGGGGATTATTTTTTTCTGCAATAATTTTTTTGGAAAATCAACATTTTTGCTGATTTTTTAAAGTTTTCTGGGTTTTCATCAACAAATGGAAAACCAGCAAAAAGTCCATTTTTTAGGTTTTCAATTAAAACAGATTTTTTTTCACACAAAAATTTGTATTTTGTCAAAAATTTAAGTTTAGGTCAATTGACCCCCAAATTGACCCAAACTTAAATTTTTTTACATGTAGTGTGAGAGAAGTGTAGGTACATGAGTACGAGTGGTAAAATCTCCAGTTGCATCCATGGCTCACCCACAATGCACTTCAGCTACCAAGATACACTTGAGTCTCTTCTGATCTCACATCAGCAAAAGTATGCCCTGCTCTGTTCATTCCCTCTGGAGCACTGGGCATTGGCCACTGTCGGCAGAAAGGACGCTGGGCTAGATGGACCTTTGGCTGTTCTTAAATCCTATACAGAATTGAGATAACTGAGCTCAGATTCATGCTCATAGTACTTGAGTTGTGGTGCTACTGAAAGCAAGTTAGAAAAGAACGGAACCACTCATGTCAGCCCAGTGTCTCTTCAATATCCATAAGTGCTTTGCCCTAAACTACACAAACACCTTTCAAGGTCTATTGCAAAGTCTATTGCAGGATGTTAATTATTGAATTATGTTGACATGACACAGAGAAATCGGTTTTGCATCTAATCCTCAGATGTAACAAAGACATATTTTGCAACAGAACATCCTGTACTATGTTAAAAAATATATATAAATAACTCCGCAATCTGGCCTCAATAAAGCTAACTTAACACACTCTGCTTTCATTAGCCGTATTAGCCATGGCCCTGACAGAACTGATTTCCTGTATAATCCCACAGCTACTGAGCAGTAAACTCACACCCAGAAAAAGAGGTCAGACTTGAAGCCACCCTTAAAATTTGATGTTGAATTATTCCATCTGCCTTGCACCGAAAATCTTTTCACGCAGGAAGTGTTACGCACATAGCATGATGGGGGAAGGATTATTTTGAGCAACGAAAGACACATGCTTGATCCTGGATGCTATGAATGGACTCCAGCCAATGAATGTGCCCAAACCATCAGGAGCCAAATTGTGCCTCTCTTGCTCTTCCAGTTCTGCTAGATGATGCGGTACTTGCAAACACTGCATAGGACCCCGGGGGGGAGTGGAGAGGCGGGTCCAACAGAAGCCAAACCTGCTGATTCTTTCCATGTGTGCCGTGAGCTGGTGGGCTGGGTTATGAAACAGCTACTGGCATCAAATGAATTAATATAACTGTGTAACTGCCTGTTAACCATGCAGCTGCCCACTTGCCCTACCTGAACTTGAACACTAAATCACCCTGAACAAACTATTAATACAATCGAGGTGGCAGGGGAGGCTTCACCCTGTGAACATGATAATCCCACAACAGAAAGGATCCTCCATGCCATAGGATGGACACCTTGTTATTCTTTCAATGTATAAATGATTTTCTTTTTGCTTGTTCTATGGACTTGGAGGCTGTAGACCACAGAGACCTTCCACCAGGGCTCAGCTTCAAGTTCCTTGGCCCATTCCGTCCTTGGCAACATTTTCAGAATGGGTTTTATAACAGGTGCAGCAACCACAGCTGGTCAAAAATATTCATCAAAACTCCTTTTCAACAAAAAAAAATGGCTTTTTCAACTAAACAAAATTTGTCATGAAAATTATCTGACTTCCTTGAACATTTTGTGGAGATTAAAAAAACCCAAAAGATCTTTATTTAAGTATGTTTCCACAGTGCCTTGTGGGAGTTTGTAATTCAGATGCCTTATGTATTCATTATCTTTCAAGAGTCAGGTTTCATGCTCAGACTACATCTCCCATGATGCACCACAGCCAGGGACTCCCAAGAGACCACTGTATCCTTTCATGAGCGGGGTGACCATGTTGCATCATGGGAAATGTAGTCTGAGTAAGGCATGTGCCTTATAGCAGAGAATGGGAACATGAAGAAAGTGAACTACAACTCCCATGAGGCAATTGCAGCAGACTTGCCTAATTGAAATATTTTGGCATTTGTGTGCGTGCATGCGCACACACTGTTTTCCAGACAGCTCTAAACATAACCAACGACTGCTCCAGAGGAAGAAATCCTCCTGTGTGCTGTGAGGGGATAATGGGACACAAAGCCTCTGGGCACGGGGTGCTGCAAGCAGCTGGAATGGGAAGTGGTATGCAGCCGGGGATGGGAATGGGATGCTGTGAGAAGCTCACATGTCCCACCAGCAACAAATCCCCTGGCCCACCATAGCCCCTTGTTCCGTTCACCAAGGGGTGCTGCTGGTGGGAGCTCCATGCAGTTAACTTTGGGATCTCCGTTAATCCTCTCCCCCCTCTCTCCCAGGTCTCCAGTGCAACGCATCAATAGACTTGATCGGTACATGCTGGCCCCGGAGCGCCGCGGGGCAGCTGGTGGCCCGCCCTTGCCCCGAATACTTCTACGGCGTCCGATACAACACCACAAGTAAGGCACGTGGGTCTGACGGGGCAAGGGGCGGGACACGAAGGGGGCAGCAGCACCAGCAGCACTGACCCCAGAGGGGGTGGTGGAGTCAGTTGCAAACACACCTGGGTATGACAGGGCATCAGGGCACATGGAAAACCCCATTCATGGGCACCAAGCAACTTCTGCTTCATTTGCGGTGGGCATAGGCGCTTGGGTGTGAACCCAGGAATAGTGGGGCTGCTCCCTGTTCTCACAGTGCCGAAGGCAGGGACAGCAGAGGTTTCAGGTTGCCTGCTGGCTGCTGTAGGGGTCTGAAGGGAACCCAGCCACCCCATGTGGGGTACCCTATGGGAACAGTGCCCAGCTGGCTCAGGCCTGCAGAGTCCAGTACCTGCCTCTGACAGATACTTCAGGGGAAGATGCAAAAAAGCCTACAATGAGTAGATGTGCCCCAACATTAGGCGTCCTCTGAGTATCTAATAGTCAGTGATTGGTTTGAACCTTGGACCATGAGGTTTAATATCAATTCCCTGCTACTGCTAGCATTAAAGGGGATAACTGTGGGTAACTGTGTTATCATGTAAATGCCGAGGCCTCTTTTGGATTGTGCTAAGATTTTGGCCTCAAGAGCATCCTGTGGGAGTGAGTTCCACGGGGTAATCCCCTTATGTGAAAAAATATTTCCTTTGGCCTGTTTTGAATTTGCCACCTTTCGATTACATCGACTGTTTCCTTGTTCTTGCATGAGGAGACAGTATGAACAGAAACACCAGATCTACATTCACTAGCACATCCATCCCCTTTGTGAAAACCATGGGCCTCCATGCTCTGACACTTGGCTAGTGCTAGCCACAGCCTGTCACAGGGCTAGAGATGCAGAGTCTGAGAGTTTAAAGCTAGAAGGGACCAGCAGATCGTCTAGTCAGAGCTCCTGCGTTGCGCAGGCCACCAGCACCCGCACACTAAGCCCAGCACCCAAAATGAGACCAAAATATTGCAGCTCAGCAGAATGGCACAAGGGACCTGGAGGCCACGGCAAGTGCTTCCAGTAGTCCCAGGCATCATGGCAACTCCTGTCACATGTGATGAACATCATTGTCCCTTGCTGCTATATAGTCTTTTCCTTTCATAGGTCTCACAGCACTTGACAAAGGAGTTCAGCAGCAATCTCTCCATTTTACAGATGGGGAACACTGAGTCTTGCCCCCTAATCTGTCCCCTTTCTGGAGTACCATTCACTCTGGGTGCTTCCACAGGCATGGCTCCCCAGAAAGGGATGGGTTAGAGAAAAGACTCAGTTTCCCTGTCTGTAAAATGGGGTTAATGCTGCTGAATGCCTTTGGGAGGCTGGCATTGATGCCCTCCAGTGCTGCACTTAGAGAGAGGAAGGATGGCACTGGGATTAGAACACTCACCGAGGCCTCTGAAGAGCTGGGGTTGAGTTCCTGCTTTACTACAGCTTGGTTTTACACGAAGGCTACGTCTACACTGGCGCATCAATTCTTCTTTTGCGGAAGAGTTCTTGTGTAAAAACTCTTCCAGAAGAGAGCGTCTACACTGGCACGTGCTTTTGCGCAAGAGCATCCATGCCAGTGTAGATGCTCTCTTGCGCAAGAAAGCTCTGATGGCCATTTTAACCACAGGGCTTTCTTGCGCAAGAAATTCATGTTGCCTGTCTACACTGGCCTCGCAAGAACAGTTGCGCAAAAGGGCTTATTCCTGAGCGGGAGCGTCAGAGTTCTGGCGCAAGAAGCCCTGATTTCATACCTTAGAACGTCAGTTTACTTGCGCAAGAACATGCGGCCAGTGTAAACAGACAGCAAGTTTTTGCGCAAGAGCGGCCGCTTTTGCACAAGATCGCGCCAGTGTAGACACAGCCAGAGAGGTTCAGGTTTGTGTGATATTCAGATAGCATGGTGACAGAGCCAGATAAGCATGGTAGGTGCTTGAGAGAGAGTAGTAGGCTATTATCTGAAGTGCCTGGGCCAGCCTAGGGTGAAAGTATATAAACATGTGGGTAGAAAGCTGGTCTGCCTTCCACTTGGGGAGGCAATAGCTTCCCAGGCCAGGCCCCGCCCCTTCCCAGCACAGGCCCCGCCCCCTTCCCACTGTCTCCCTCCTCTCTTCCCTGTGCATCCTGTATCCCTGCTCACTGCCTGCTTGTCCCCTTCCAGCCAAATCCCTGAACCCCAGCAAGTTATTTTTGGGAAGAAAAACCTCCACTTTTCTGCAATTTCTTTCTCAACAAAATGGAGCATGTGCCAGACATGCAGAAGGTACCTAATTAACACCACTAAATTTGGGCAAATTGCTCCAGCATCACACAAGGGGAGGAGGAGTCATCCCATAAAATCCCAATTGGAAGTCACCTGTAATCCAGGAGCAGTGTCTACTGCATGAATAATGCAGAAAGGTTTTGAGATTGTAAAAAACACTTTGCAAAATTGCACTTCTCAGCACTTTCCATCTGATGACATGAAAACACCGAACTAAAACCAATGAATTTACACAGACACCTGTGAGGCAGACAAGTATTACTATACCTTTTTTCAGATGGAGAAACTGAGGCACGGGATAATTAAGTTCCTTATCCACTGGCATTTTTTTTAAATCCTTGGAAAAACTCCCCTTGAGACCAAGCCTTAAATGATGGGTCCACTGTCACACTGGAAGTCTGTGATAGGAAGGCCATTAAGAAAACCCCTCATCTTCACATTTCTAGCAGAGGGGAGCATGGGCCACTGGCTGCATTGAGGTGGGGAGATCACCTGAAACCCCAGCTTCCCCCAGTACAGGAACTCGGCAGTGAGGCTTCACCTGACAGTAACACAGTGTAAGGGCTGGCCCTGGCCCTGCTCCTCTCTGCTAGGCCTACCAGGGGTGGCTGGGCAGGCTCAGCCCAGTATGAGCCAAATGTGAAGGGGTTATTGTGGGGATCTGGGAGTCTGGGTGTGGGTGGCTCAGTGAGAGATCTGGATGCACAGGGGCCTGGTGGCGGGTTCTGGTGTAGGGCCAATGGGACTCTGGTTGAGCTCAGGGGAGGAGTCGAGGGAAGGTGGGGCGTGGTGTGGGGTCCAGGTGCTGAGGAAGTGGGACTTCATAGGACAGGGGGTCCAGGTGCAACTTGCTGGGGCTCAGTGGGCTGGGGGTGTGGGGAGCTTGTTGGATGAGTCCAGGTTTAGGGGAGCAGGGCTTGTCAGGGGAGGGTTAGATGGGCCTGCTTGTCAGGGGAGGGTTAGATGGGCCCCGGATGCTGCTGAGCGGACACAGCCTGTCATACTCCTGTCCCCGCCCCTCCGATGCCTCATCCCCTTTTCTTCTCACCCTCCTCTCCTCATTCCCTTCACTCCCCATTCCTTCCCCACGACCTCTTCCCCCACCTCCTCACCCCGCCTCCCGCATTCTCCTCACTCCCCATTCCTTCCCCCTGCTTCTTCCCCCACCTCCTCACCCCCCTCCCTCATTCCTGCCCCCCACCCAACTCTACTGCAGGACACAGAAAACAGGAAGCCTGTGGGGACAGGACAAGAAGGGGGGGGACTGGGCAGCTATCTCTGCAGGGCTCATTGGACTAGGCAACCCCCCCACCACTCCATCCACTAGCAAGGGGAGAGGGACTATGGGGAGCCCATGTGGGGAGGGGGCAAGGGGAGAAGAGTTCCCAGCAGCAGGCTCAGTAGCAACTAGGCTGGGAAAGTGAAACCAAACCCACCCCCATGCCACACAGGGAAACTGCAATGGAGGAGAAGGGAGCAGCCCACTTTGCCTGCCCTGGCTCAGGTGCGGGGAGGAGGGGCACTGGATGGGGTAGGGACTGAGCAGGAAGGGTCCTGAGCAGGAGCAGAACCCAGCAGCCCAGGGCTAGCAATCCTCCTGGGGCCCGTGAGATGAATGGAACTGCAGGCTGCAAAACAGCAGGGAGAGCCTTGTGCCCAGAACTTCTCAGGTGATTATTCAGCCCCACCTGGTCAGTCAGCTCCATGCAGGCCCTGAGCCTCTGACTGGGCGGGGCTGATTAATCACCTGTGAAGTGAGGGTGCAGTTTCCAGAGGGTGGGGCAGGGGCAGCAGCCCTGGGCTCCTGGACACAGCTAGTTTTTCATTCCCTGCCCCAATGCTAAGGGAGTGAGGGAAAGTGTTTGCAATCCGTGCATGCCTCTCGCACCTGGGCTGGTGAAGGGCACTCATTCCCCTCACGCCCTTAGCGTCCAGGAAACGGGATGAAAAACTAGCCGTGTCCCGGAGCACACGCCCCCCCCCTCCCAAAATGACGCCTTTGCTGTGAAGCTGGGCTGTCCGGCATCAATTGCTTGTGACTGTAATTGGAGCCTTGTGTCTGTGCCAGGCAGGTTCAGGGGTGGGCTGCTGAGGAGGCTCCCTGCTGCTCTGCCTAGCCGCCCTGGAACCTGCCTGAACCCCAGTAAGCATCTCACATGGCAGCTGGAGGCAGGGAGGGGCCAGCAAAGCCCCAGCTTTGGGTAGGCTGTGCCTTGTTTTGCCTTACAGACCAGACACCCATGGCAGGTGCCATGCCAGTGAAGCAGGAGAGGTGCCAAAGGGAATTGTTTTCTGCTTATTCTTGTTCACAACATTTTAACGAAAATCGCTTGAAAATGGCTGGTGATATTTGCTGGGCTCCAGAGCTTGGGAGAGGGGAAGAAAACCCTCAAGGCTGGTTAATAGCTCCAGGGTGGAGAAGGGGATCTTTGCTCCCTTAAAAGTGGTGATAATTGTCACCTCCGGCTCTCCCAGGGAAGGGAACACTGGGTTTATATTTTGCTAATGATCTTAAGCGGTGTGATTATCATGATTGTACACAAGGTGTTATGTTTAATGATTTAATGATGAGGCCACCTTTGTGATGTCAGCTAGTTGTCATGGGGACTTTCCCCGCAAGGCTTCTTCACAAGGCCGCCTGGATTTGTTTGTTTGATCTCTGGGGTGACTTCACCGCTGGGAAGGCAGCTTTGCTCAGGGAAATTGAGCTGGTTTCTTTTCCTCCTGCCTCCTCTGCTTTGATGTCTTCCTCATTCGGTAAAGATTATAACAGCCCCTCACTGATGGCCTTGCAGCCCGGCCCCACTAGCGATCATCTCCAGTGTGTCAGAGGGGGGACAGGCTCCCAGACAAAGGGCTGTGCAGAGATGTGAGGGATACTGCTCACATTTTCCTATTGCTTTCATGTCCTTTGGGTCCCCATTTCCTTCAAGAGCTAAATTTACTCCAGGTGAGCAATAGGGTGAGCCTTGGTAATGTCAGAGCTCTCTATTTATGGGAGATCCCCATTACCTTAGGATCAGAGCCCCTCATCATCTTCATCCTGACCACCCCTCTGGCAGGTCGGGCAGTGCTGTGGTCTCCAATTTACAGATGGAAAAGAGAGGCCACAGGGTGACCGTGATGACCGTGGAAAGCAGAAGTTAGGAACCTGGGTGTAGGCAAGTCTGAGGCTGGAACCTGGACCAGTGCACCAGCCTTCCACATCCCCAGCAGTTGGACATTTCTCCCCAGCGCTGAGCATCTTGGGTCTGCAGAGCAGGGCTGGGCGACTTCCATGAGGTTTGCAACCTCCACTCGGGCGTGGAGGCCATGGAGACTCCCAGCAACGGCGCCTCTTGTGTGAGGCCTTTGAAGAAGCCAGTGTAGCAAGAGGCACGACGTAAAGAAGTGACTGCTGTGAGCCTGGCTAGCATGTTGTGTGTCTGTCCGAGTTAGACTCCAACAGGGCCAGCCTTAGGGTTGATGGGGCCCTACGCAGTACAATCAAACTGGTGGCCTTATGCTGAATGGCAGCCGGCAGGGGGGAGTTTGATTATTTTTTTAGATGTGATTTTAGAATCTTCAGCAACACACCAATAAAATATTTTAAAGCAAATTATGAACTCAGCTTCTATCAAGTAACCCAGTAAATTCAGAAGCTGGCAGCATATACTGGGGTTGGCAATGCCTGTTCAATGGCTTCATTCCCACTTGAATGGCTCTTTCACAGGTTCAGTGTTCTGCTAATAGCTCTGGCAGGCTTTGTCACTTGTAAGTTAACTAGCTTCTCTCTGGAGGAAGCAGAGCCACAGAACAGGGAGAGGAAGAGGTGGGTAGGTGGACATTAAGACCCAGTGGTGCCCCAGATTTTCAGGTGCCCTACGCAGCCACACATTCTGCATATAAGTAAGGACGGCCAGGTCAAGCCAGGACTTAAAAACCTCTAGGGATGGAGATTCCACCGCCTCCCTAGGGAACCCATCCCAGTGCTTCCCACTCTCCTAGGGTATGTCTACACTAGCCCCCTAGTTCGATCTAGGGAGGCTAATGAGGCAACGAAATTGCAAATGAAGCGTGGGATTTAAATATCCCGCTTCATTAACATGTTCGACGTCGCCATTTTAGAAATTGACTAGCCTGAAGTAACTGCCCGGCGTCTACACGCGCGTGGTGAAGCAGATTCGAATTAAAGCCTAAATTGAATTAGCTGTTATTCCTCCTGGAATGAGGTTTACCAGATAATTCGATTTAGGCTTTAATTCAGAATCGCTTCACTGCCCGCAGACGCGGCAGTTACTTCGGCTAGTCAATTTCTAAAATGGCGACGACGAATATGCTAATGAAGCGCGGGATATTTAAATCCTGCGCTTCATTTGCAATTTCGGTCACCCTCATTAGCCTCCCTATATCGAACTAGGGGGCTAGTGTAGACATACCCCTAGGGAAATAGTTTTTCCTAATATCGAACCTAGACCTCACCGACTGCAACTTGAGACCATTGCTTCTCATTCCATCATCTGTCACCACTGAGAACAGCCTCTTTGGAACCCCCTTCAGGTAGCTGAAGGTTGCTATCAAATCCGTCCTCACTCTTCTGTAGACTAAACAAGCCCAAATCCCTCAGCCCCTCCTCATAAGTCATGTGCTCCAGACCCCTAATAATGTTTGTTGCCTCTGCTGGACCTTCTCCCAGGAAAGACAATTAAGGAATTCATCTGCAAACACCTGGAAGATAATAAGGTGATAGGTAACAGCCATCATGGATTTGTAAAGAACAAATCATGTCAAACCAATCTGATAGCTTTCTTTGATAGGATAATAAGTCTTCTGGATAAGGGAGAAGCGGTGGACGTGGTATACCTAGACTTTAATAAGGCATTTGATATGATCACGAATGATCTTCTTATCAATAACCTAGGCAAATACAACTTAGATGGGGCTACTGTAAGGTGGATGCATAACTGGCTGGATAACCGTTCTCAGAGAGTAGTTATTAACGGTTCACAATACTGCTGGAAGGAACAAGTGGGGTTCCACAGAGGTCTGTTTTGGGACTGGTTCTGTTCAATATCTTCATCAACGATTTAGATATTGGCATAGAGAGTACGCTTATTAAGTTTGCAGATGATACCAAGCTAGGAGGGGTTGCAACTGCCTTGGAGAATAGGGTCATAATTCAAAATGACCTGGACAAACTGGAGAAATGGTCTGAGGTAAATAGGATGAAGTTTAATAAGGACAAATGGAAAGTGCTCCACTTAGGAAGGAACAATCAGCTTCACACATACAGAATGGGAAGTGTCTGTCTCGGAAGGAGTACTGCAGAAAGGGATCCAGGGGTCATAGTGGACCACAAGCTAAATATGAGTCAACAGTGTGATGCTGTTGCAAAAAAAGCAAACACGATTCTGGGATGCATTAATAGGAGTGTTGTGAGTAAGACACGAGAAGTCATTCTTCCGCTCTACTCTGCACTGATTAGGCCTTAATTGGAGTATTGTGTCCAGTTCTGGGCACCACATTTCAAGAAAGATGTGGAGAAATTGGAGAAAGTCCAGAGAAAAGCAACAAGAATGATTAAAGGTCTAGAGAACATGACCTACAAAGAAAGACTGAAAGAATTGGGCTTGTTTAGTTTGGAAAGGAGAAGACTGAGAGGGGACATGATAGTGGTTTTCAGGTATCTAAAAAGGTGTCACAAGGAGGAGGAAGAAAAATAGTTTTCCTTGGCCTCTGAGGATGGGACAAGAAGCAATGGGCTTAAACTGTAGCAAGGGAGGTTTAGCTTGGATATTAGGAAAAACTTCCTAACTGTCAGGGTGGTTAAACACTGGAATAAATTGCCTATGGAGGTTGTAGAATCTCCATCTCTGAAGATATTTAAGAGCAGGTTAGATACACATCTATCAGGGATGGTCTAGATGGTACTGGGTCCTGTCGTGAGGGCAGGGGAACTGGATCTGATGACCTTTCAAGGTCCCTTCCAGTTCTAGTGTTCTATGGTTCTCCAATGTATCCACATCTTTTCTGTAATGGGGGGCCCAGAACTGGACGCAGTATTCAAGATGTGGCCTCACCAGTGCCGAATAAAGGGGAATAACACTTCTCTAGATCTGCTGGCAATGCTCCTCCTAATGCACCCTAATATGCCATTCGCCTTCTTGGCTACAAGGGCACACTGTTGTCTCAAATCCAGCTTCTCATCCACTGTAATCCCCATGGTCCTTTTCTGCCAAACTGCTGCTTAGCTGTTACAGGTCCCCAGCCTGTAACAATGCTTGGGATTCTTCCATCCCAAGTACAGGACTCTGCACTTGTCCTTGTTGAACCTCATCAGATTTCTTTTGGCTCAATATTCCAATTTGTCTAGGTCACTCTGGACCCTATCCCTACCCTCCAACGTATCTACTTCTCCCCCTAGCTTTGTGTCATTTGCAAACTTGCTGAGGGTGCAATCCATCCCCTCATCCAGGTCATTAGTAAAGATGTCAAACAAAACTGGCCCCAGAACTGAGCCCTGGGGCACTCCGCTTGAAACCAGCCACCAACCAGATATCGAGCCGTTGATCACTACCTATTGAGCCCGACAACCTAGCCAGCTTTTCAGCCACCTTACAGCCCATTTATCCAGTCCATACTTCCTTCACTTGCTGGCAAGAATATTGTGGGAGACCATTGTGACGTAGTGGGGGTGCTGTCTGCTTTTGTGATCCTATGCTGCTCTGCAGGGACTCTGAGAGTGTCTGTGTCTGTGCAGGGCCCAGTGGGGGATGGGAGTATTCTGAGCCAAGACAAGTAGACAATGGCCCAGCCGCTTCACACCTGGCCAGGGGAAGGAGTCTGAACTAAGGAAGGGGTATGTCTGCCTGGGGGGAGTGAGTGACCCGTGGCTGGGAGAAGGGGCAGTCTGAGGGAGGAAGATGAGCAAGCAGTCTAAAGCCAGGATGGGAGGGGGTTCAGGGGCCCTTAAACCCCTTCCTCCCAGGAGGGATAAGGCTTTCCGCTCTCAGTGTAGCCTGTTACCATCGCCTGTGTCCCTGAGAACCAATAAAGCCTACTACTACTGGCTGACTGAGAGTCACATCTGGCTGCGGATGGGGGTGTAGAGTTGGGGGCTTCCTGATGCTTCATCACCATATAAAAAACTTTGCTAAAGTCAAGATATATCACATCCACTGACTTCCCCATGTCCACAGTTACCTAGTCACAGAAGGCAATAAGTTTGGTCAGGCATAACTTGCCCTTGGTGAATCCATGTTGACTATTCCTGGTCACTTTCCCCTCTTCCAAGTGCTTCAAAATGGATTCCTTGAGCATCCCCTCCGTGATTTTTCCCAGGACTGAGGTGAGGCTGAATGGTCTGTAGTTCCCTGGATTGTCCTTCCCTTTTTTAAAGATGAGCACCACATTTGCCTTTTTCCAGTCATCTGGGACCTCCCCCAATTGCCATGAGTTTTCAAAGATAATGGCCAGAGATTCTGCAATCACATCAGCCAACTCCCTCAGCACCCTCGGGTGCATTAAAACTGGACCCATGGATTTGTGTATGTCCAGCTTTTCTAAATAGTTCTTGTCTGTGAAAAACTTAAAAAACAACAAATAGTCTAGTAACACTTTAAAGACTAACAAAACATGTAGATGGGATCATGAGCTTTCGTGGGCACAGCCCACTTCTTCAGATGACCAAGTGCAAGTGATCCTGAACTCAACCATTTGTTGTTTTTTAAGTTTTTCCTGTTACATACTAACTCAGCTACCCCTCTGAAGCTCTTGTCTGTGAAGACAGAGGGAAAAAAAGCATTGAGTACTTCAGCTTTTCCCACATCACCTGTCACTAGGTTCCTCCCTCATCCAGTAAGGGTCCCACGCCCTCTCTGATCACCCTCTTATTGCTAACATGCCTGTAGAAACCTCTCTTGTTACCCTTCACACCCTTGTTAGCTTCAATTCCAATTGCACTTTGGCCTTCAGGATTACACCCCTGCATTCTCCAGCAATAGATTTATCCTCCTCCCTAGTCATCTGTCCAAGTTTCCACTTCTTGTCAGCTTCCTTTCTGTGTTTAAGCTCACCCAGGATTTCCCCAGTAAGCCAATCTGGTCACCTACCATATTTGCTTTTCTTACTGCCCATTGGGATGGTTTGTTCCTGCGCCTTCAATGAGGCTTCTTTAAATACAGCCAGTTCTCCTGGACTCCTTTCCCTTTCATGTTAGCGTCCCAGGGGATCCTGCCCATCAGTTCCCTGAGGGAGTCAAAGGCTGCTTTTCTGAAGTCCAGGGTGTGTTTTTTGCTGCTCTCCTTTCTTCCTTTGGTCAGGATCCTGATTTCAACCATTGACTTGCCCAAGGTGACACAAGCTGTCAGTGGCAGAGCAGGGAATGGCACCCAGGACTCCCAAATCATAAGCTAGCCCTTTAACCACTGTGATTTCATTCAAACAGACTTCTCCCCCCATTCCCTTCATGCCCTAGCATCAGCATTGTGCTGTTTGTTACTATTGTAACCGTAGCATCTAGAAGCTCTCTTCATGGACCACAACTGCATTGTACTGGGTGCTGTGCAAACAGAGAACAAAGGGCTTCCCATGTGGAAGCAGATAGCAGGACCCATGGCTCAGACATCTTTAAGTTCTAGGGATGTGAAGGACGAGTCGACTAGTTGCTTCCCCCCATTGCTGCCTCTGTCAGGAAGAGGCAGCAATGTGGGGGGAGAAGAGGGAGTACTTCAAAGTGGCAGCGCTGCATGGAGCCTGGGGCCAGACCTCAGGCTCCACGCAGCAATGCTGCTTTGAAATGCCATGTGCAGCGTGGGGCCAGCTGGGGTGTCCCTGGGCTGCATGTGGCGTTTCAAAGCGTCTGCACCACGTGAAGCCCGAATCAGCTGGGGACTCCCCCACTGATCCCGGGCTCCAGGTGGCACTGCCACTTTGAAACGCCGCATGGAGCCTGATGCTGGGCTCCCTGGAGCATTTCAAAGCGGCAACGCCGCACGGAGCCCAGGATCTGGGGGGAAGTCCCCAGCTGACCTTGGGCTCCACGCAGCTTTTTCACCCTAGGGCTGTTGCTACACTTCAAAGGCGGAGGCGCCCCATCGACTAATTGAATAGTCGATGCAAAATGCTTCAACTATTCAATTAGTCAATTCCTTGCAATTTAACATCCCTATTAAGTTCCTCGATGGGTGCATATAGCTGAGGGTGCTGGTTCTGGCAGCTGGTGCTTACATTCCTGGACTTGCTTCCTCTCTGTCCCCCGCTCCATGGCCTGCCCACACAATAGCTTCCCCACCACTTTGTCCTTCAGCACCTCCTGGCATCTGGCGCTCTTAGCATTCATGTGCCCATCTGTCAGCACTTTGCAATCGAACGCTAGTGACCTGCTGCAGTTAGCGGGTGTCAGGAAACCTGAGTTTAGCTCCCAGCCATGTGACTCTGTGTGTGTGTGTGTGCGCACACCAGGCAGGGTGGGAGCAGAGCAGGGGTGGGATTTGGGGAAGGGCTGGAGTGAGGGCACAGGGAAGGAAGTCTTGGGCCCTGCACCCTCCTAAGGACAGCAGTGTCTGTCAATACATCTCTAATATACAGTACCTGGTTATTACAGTCCTGGGTCTCTCCTGGACTGATCTGAGTTCCTGTGTTGAATTATGCTGTGAAGAAACCTGCTACCATCGCTCATTAGCACTGGCGGCCTTTGTGGAGAAATGTGGCCATTAGGGCTGTCAATTAATTGCACTTAATACATGTGATTAAGGTAAAACAAATTAGCTGGATTTTTACAAATGGTGGCAAGTAATTGCTGTTTTAACTGCACTGCTAAGCGATAATAGGATCAGTGTCCCGCTAAGCTTTTGTGTCCATGTGCACAAAGAATGTTGTTACCTGCAGGTGATGTGCAACATACCGCCTCCATGTAGGTGCATGTAACCAAATCCATCCTGCACATGGACAGTCCATGGGGGGAGGGGTGGAGCCAAAGGTTTCAGAGAGTGAGAGGAGGCTCCGAGGTGGGGGATGAGGGCTCTGGCGTGGGGTGCAGGCATGAGATGTTTGGGATGCAGAAGAGGGCTCCTGGCTGGGGCAGGGGACTGGGGTGGGGATGATTACCAGGGGCACCTCCTATTTGGTGCGGGAGGGAACAGGTGGCTCCATGCTGTCCTATGCAGCTCCCATTGGCTGCAATTCCCAGCCTATAGGAGCTGCGGGGACAGAGCTTCCTGGCGCTTGTGGTGATGTGGCTCCAGCCAGGGGAGAGGAAGGAACGGTAACATGTGAAGCCACCTCTCCGTCTCCCCATCAGGAAGGGCTGGCCCAGAACACATGGGCTTTATGGGGCCTGGGCTAAGGGTTCCCCTTAACCCAGGGTGCTGAGCTACAGCCCCTAAAGCCCCTTTCTTACTGCTGCTGAGGCCAGCGGAGCATGTCTCCTGGGGCACCATTTCAGATTTTCGTAGGGGGTGACCTGTGCATGCCATGATGGTGAGGGCCAGAGTGAAGGCATGGGGGGAGGGCAAGACTGAGGACGTGCCTAGTACAAAACAAGCTGCAAATGGGGGGGTCCACCCCATCCACCCTCCCCAACACACACATCACCTCTTTCCAAGGGCTATTGAAAACACTGGTTTGTTTGCAGATAACTTAGCAGTTAGCTGACAGGAGCACTGTATCTAATTCCTATGTAAAAGAAAAAATTAAATAAGTATTAGATCCATTCAGCTCTAATACTAACATAATCTGACATCTTGTGCAAGTCACTTAATGGATACTGGTTCGGCATAAAATATAAATGTATATTCTTACTTTGTTACTAAGTCTGTGGAGGGTGGGGGCGGGAGAGAGAGAGAGAGACTGTCAGGATTTCTGGGCTCTATCTCAGCTCTGGTTGTGGAATGAGGTCTAGTGGGTTACAGCAGGGGGGCAGGTATATCTAGAGACTATATAAGATCAGAATAGTCATGCTGGGTCAGATCAATGGTCCATCTAGCCCAGGATCCTGTCTTCCCACAGTGGTCAATGCCAGGTTGAACTGAAGGAATGAACTGAAGACAATAATCAAGTGTTCCATCCCTTGTGGCCTGTTCCCAGCTTCTGGCACAAAGATGCTAGACACCATCCCTGCCCATTCTGGCTACTTGCCACTGATGGGCCTATCCTCTTTTTTACTGGAACCCTGTTAGGGTTTGGGCCTTTTCACCATCTCCTGGCAAAGAATTCCACAGATTGACTGTGAAAAAAAATTTCTTTTGTTTGTTTAAAATCTGCTGCCTATAAATTTAATTGGGTGACCGTCTTGTGTTATGTTAGTGAAGAAATAAATAACATTTCCTTATTCTATATTTCCATATCATTCATGATTTTCTAAAGCTCGAACACATCCCCTCACCCTTTAGTCATTTCTTTATCAAGCTGAAAAGTCCCGGTTTTTGTAATCTCTCCTCATATGGAAGCTGTTCCTTACCCCAATCATTTCTGTTGCCCTTCTCTGGACCTTTTCCAAATCCAATATATCTTTTTTTTTTTAGATGAGGCAACCAGGTATGCATGCAGTATTCAAGATGTGGGCATGCAATGACTTTATATTGGCTATGTCTAGACTACGGGGTTTTTCCGAGATACTGGGGGTATCCTGGAAAAACTCTGCTGCGTCCAGGGAACACGTCTGCTCTTCTGCTTTTTTTTTTTGCAGAAGAGCAGACGCGCTCTTTCAGAAGCCCTGTCTTCCTCCTTCCACAAGGAAGAAGGGCTCTTCCAAAAGAGGAGGATTTTCTGAAATTTGGCCCAATGTAGACGGGCCAAATTTCAGAAAAGCCGTTTCCAAAAAAACAATTTGCGTACTCTTTTTCGATAGATCGTTGTAGTCTAGACATAGCCATAGAGGCAATATGGTATTTTCTGACTTACTATCTATTCCTTTCCTAGGGTATGTCTACACTAGCCCCCTAGTTCGAACTAGGGAGGCTAATGAGGGCGACCGAAATTGCTAATGAAGCGTGGGATTTAAATATCCCGCGCTTGATTAGCATATTCCCGTCCGGTCGCCATTTTGGAAACTGACTAGCCCGAAGTAACTGCCCGCATCTACACGTGGCAGAGAAGCGCGATTCCGAGATAAACCCCTTAGTTCGAATTAACAGTTAAACCTCATTCCACGAGAAGCAACAGTTAATTCGAACTAAGGGGTTTATCTTGGAATCCCGCTTCTCTGCCGCATGTAGACGCGGGCAGTTACTTCGGGCTAGTCAGTTTCAAAAATGGCGACCGGCCAGGAATATGCTAATCAAGCGCGGGATATTTAAATCCCGCGCCTCTTTAGCAATTTCGGTCGCCCTCATTAGCCTCCCTAGTTCGAAGTAGGGGCTAGTATAGACATACCCCAGTGGTTCGAATATTCTGTTTGCTTGTTAGTTTTTAGACTGGCCCTGCACATTGAGTGGATTTTTTCAGGGAACTATCCACGAGGATTCCAAGATCTCTTTCTTGAGTGGTAACAGCTAATTTAGACCCCCTCATTTGGGATGTATAGTTGGGACTATATTTTTCTGTGTGTATTACTTTGTGCTTATCAACACTGAATTCCATCTGCCCTTGTGTTGCCCAATCACCCAGTTTGGGGAGATCCCTTTGTAACTCTTCCTGGATGGCAGAACAAGGAACAATGGTCTCAAGTTGTGGTGGGAGAGGTCTAGGTTGGATATTAGGAAAAACTATTTCACTAGGAGGGTGGGGAAGCACTGGAATGGGTTACCTAGGGAAGTCATGGAGTCTCCATCCCTAGAGGTGTTTAAGTCTCGGCTTGACAAAGCCCTGGCTGGGTTGATTTAATTGGGATTGGTCCTGCCTTGGGCAGGGGGCTGGACTTGATGGCCTTCTGAGGTCTCGTCCAGCTCTATGATTCTATGAACTTTTGCAATCAGCTTTGACTTAACTACTTTGAGTAATTCGCTATCATCTGTAAATTTTGCCGCCTCACTATTTTTTTCAAGATCATTTATGAACAAGTTGCCCAGAACTGCTCTAAATGCAGATGACTCTTTTTTCCTATCTTTTACCTAGCATGATCATCTAAGGACCCTCCAAGTACTGGAATGCCCAGCCTTTTGTGGTCTCCCCTCAGTTTATAAACAAACTCCCTGCCCCAAAGCAAAGCTGGAACAGCACAAGCCCTGGGTCTAAGGAATGGGATTTAAGCAGCCCTCAAGTATGAAATAAAGAGGTTCAAACCTCAGGGTATAGCTACAGATCTTCCTAGCCCCCCCTTAAATGGCAGCCATGTGTGTCTCTGCCCCTGCTGTGGCAGCTCCCTGAATAGCAGGCCTGAGCCCCAGTGACGGGCTTATTAGACAGCTGTGCGGCCAGACAGCTTAGCGGGAATCTTGAGAATACCAATTTAAATGTATTATAAACGAATTTGGACACTTTTCTACATTGTCAGATATAGTGATTTCAGTTATAACACAGAACACCCATTTTACAGTGCTCCCTTTACAGTATTATTTTAGATTACAACTGCAAAAAAGATAAATCGTATTTTTCAATACAAGTACTGTAGTGCCATCTCTTTATCGTGAAACTGACCTGTGTAGATTTTCTTTTTGCTATGTAACTGCACTCAAAAGCAAAACATTAACAACTTCAGAGCCTACGAGTCCTACTGCTTGTTCAGACAGTATCTAAGACCAAAAAAATTGTTTACATTTATGGAAGATAATGCTGCCCACTTCTTATTTACAATATCACTGGAAGGTGAGAATAGGAGTTCTCCTGATACTATTTTGTGGCCAGTGTAGCAATGTGTTTATGTGCCAAATATACTAAATATCGGTATGCCCCTTTATTCTTCAACATTTGTGAAACAACTTGTTTTTAAAGTTACAGACTAACACAGCTACCCCACTGAGATTTTTCCACATTTGTTAAGTTGCATTTTCACTTTCACTGTATTTAAAAATGTAGAAAAACATTCACAAATATTTATAATAATTTAAATTGGTGTCCTATTATTCTTTAACACTGTGATTAAAACTGCAATTAAGCATGACTATATTTTTAACCTTGCTATTAATTGTGATTTTTTGTAATCGTTTGCCAGCCTTAGTTGCCATATATTGGACTGGAGGGACAGCAAGAGAAGCAAAGATAATATATTAACCTCAGGCTTGGGGTTTGGATCAACAGTGTCTGGCGTAACTCTGTGGCATTGAAGGGCATACGTTGATCCAAGGGGAGATGATGTGCAGAAAGATGCTGTGAAATCATTACAACTATTAATAACCCAAGAGTTGATCTATTAGTTTGTTTTATTTAACAAACAACCTAAGGGCTGTCTATGTGCCTGTGAATTCTCCACAGCTGGCACTGTAATGTCTAGTGTCTAATTCACATTCCCAGATCTCTAATCTCTAACCTAGCCCTCTCATCTGATGCTGTGCGTGCTCACATCTGGTAGCCAGAGGACAATTGTCTATGCAATTTAGCGATGTCATATTGATTCCAGGGCACTATTTATGGGGGACACTAGCCCCCCTCCTGAGTTTGAACCCCTGGATTTCATACTTGAGGTCTGCTTAAAGCCCATGCCCGGACTCCAGAGGCAGCTCTTAAATGCATCAGAGTTTGAGCTGCTTGCAGCTTTGCCTTTGGGGCAGGGAGTTGGTTATAAAGAGGGAGGCAGGGTGATTAAGAATAACAAAGGCTGGGTGTTCCAGTCATTGAAGGATCGACAGATCAGCATGAAAACATGGCCAGGTACTCCACTTAAAAGGTGGGGGGGAATGAGTGTTGTGCTGCAGGGATCTGCATTTGGAGCACTGCCATTAAACTTCTCGTAAATGTTTTTGAAAAGGGGGTAAACAGGGACTAATCCAAAGCTGACTGCAAAGAGTTACAAGAGGATCTCCCCAAACTGGATGACTGGGCAACACAAGGGCAGGTAAAATTCATTGTTGATAAGTGCAAAGTAATGGGCATAGGAAAATATAATCCTAACTATAGATATAAAAATGAAGGGGTCTAAAGGAGTTGTTACCACTCAAGAAGCTGTTTCCACTCCATTGCATCCAATTCTGGGGGCCCCCACTACAGAAAGGATGTGGACGCATTGGAGAGGGTCCAGAGGAGGGAAATGAAAATTATTAGGAGGCTGGAGCACATGACTTATGAGGAGATGCTGAGGGATTTGGGATTGGTTAGTCTGAAGAAAAGAAGAGTGAGGGGGGATTTGACAGAAGCCTTCAACTACCTGAAGAGGCTGGAGACAGGCTGTTCTCAGTCGTGACAGATGGCAGAACAAGGAGCAATGGTCTTAAGTTGCAGTGGGGGAGGTCTAGGTTGGATATTAGGAAAAACTATTTCCCTAGGAGGGGGGTGAAGCTCTGGGATGGGTTCCCTTGGGAGGTGGTGGAATCTCCATCCCTAGAGGTTTTTAAGTCTCAGCTTGACAAAGACCTGGCTGGGATGTTTTAGTTGGGGTTGGTCCTGCTTTGAGGGGGTTGGACTCCATGACCTCCTGAGGTCTCTTTCAGCCCTATGATTCTATGATTCTATAAAGAAAGAGATCTTGGAATCCTTGTGGATAGTTCCCTGAAAACATCTGCTCAATATTCAGTGGCAGTGTAAAAACTAAAACGCTAACAGAATATTGGGAATCATTAGGGAAGAAATAGATAATAAGACAAAATACCATATTGCCTCAATATAAAGTCATTGTATGCCCACATCTTGAATACTGTATGCAGATCTGGTCACTCCATCTAAAAAAAGATATATTGGATTTGGGAAAGGTACAGAGAAGGGCAACAGAAATGATTAGCGGTAAGGAACGATTTTCATAAGAGAAGAGATTTAAAAGTGGGACTTTTCTTCTTGGAAAAGAAATGACTAAAGGTTGGGGGGATGTGTTAGAGGTCTAGCAAAGAGACTGGCCCCAGCATGGGGAGGGTGTGGAGCAGCTGAGTTGGGGGCAAGAGAAGCTACTGACAATGTACTGATGAGAGGCAGAAAGAAGACGAAGGTGACTCCAGTAAGGAGGAAACTGAAACCTGTGAATATTTTTTTATTGGCTATCAAGGACCAAAGTTTACCTTAAACAAGGGGTTTGTATGTAAAGTCTGACTCAAGATTGGTTTATATAGCCAAAGGGGAAACTGAGGCACAGCTCAGGACTTTGGCCTATGGCACCACCTTTGTGGCCTTGCAATCTCTGAATCTGATTTATCTGATAGGGCACAGCAGCCCGTTTGCTAATAACAGACCTGCAATGCCCCCACCCCTCTAGCCTTCCTCTCGTGCTAAAGCGGGCAGGATGCTGCCTTCTCAGCTCCTGGTTCCTGGAGTCATCCTGGGAAAGTGACCTTTGCCGCTGTGCTAAGGAAGTTCTAGTGTGGACAGTAAGGTGCTGACTTCACAGCGTTACACCAGACAGTGAATGATCACAGGGAGAACAGCTAGTACGGAGGGGAAATTACCGCAAGCACTTTGCTCTCGATGTGCTTTTTTTTCTTTCCTTCTTGGCTCCCGCTTTCATCCTTGTTTTCAAAGAAAGTTTTTGAAAGAACAAACATGGCGTTTACTGAGGGGCAATTGGGTGTCCATGATGAAAAAATAATAATCAAGCAAATGAGTCAGGATTACAGAAAAAAAGATCCAGTTGGCCCAGTGTCATGGCAACCTAAAAGTCTCACCATAGCAACTTGCAATCTCTTCTTTTAAAAGGTTTGCGTCCAGCTCCCTGCATCCTGTGCTATTAATGGTTCAATGTGTTTGTGCCCCTGATTGCAGACAACGGGTACAGAGAATGCCTCATGAATGGGAGCTGGGCAGCCCGCGTCAATTACTCCCAGTGCCAGGAGATCCTCAGCGAGGAGGTATGTGACCCACACCGCTGGCCCCAGGCCCTGTTTGTTCCAGGCGGTTGGAAGGAGGTGGCCGAAGGAGGAAGAGGAAATCAAGTGGTTGGGTGTCTGGTAGGCAAAGAGGAGCCTGTGTAAGGGTCCGGAGCCATCTTGAACTTCTCACACCTTTGATGGGTTGTCAGCAGCAGGGGTTGTTAGCCCAGCCAGTGACCGAGGGCCACAGGGAGCGAGCGTTATGCACCGCCTGCATCGTGAGCCCTCCATGCACGCAGGCTGCTGTGTCGCTGCACCGTGGGCTACCAGGCGTGGCCGCCTCGGAGGCAAAGGACAAGCTGCGTGACCACCCTAGAACATGTACCCCACCCACGGGTGGTAGGAAACAAGCCACGTGCAGCTCCAGGCACAATGCCCAGCCCCAGTATCAGTGACAGGGCACGTCCTCTCTTGACTTGACAGCGGGACACTACCAGCCGGTCCGGGCCTCCTTCCAATAAAGCCCCCTAGGAATGATTGTCTAGTGCTACCACCGCAAGTGGCTCTTTAATGTGTCTGCTGCAGCTCTGGGCAGCACGCGACAGAAAGCGGGTGTGATTCAATTGTTAACCACTCGATGCGACTGTAAGTCGGGAGGCTTTTATTATCTGATTAACCACGCGTAGTTGATACATCGCAGGGAGAATTATAGCTCTAGTAAACGAAACAAGGAATTCACCCTGCTGAGGGGACCCCGAATGGTAAATATGGTGCAATCTAACATACCGTGGGGAACAATCCAACCCCCAATGGGGCTGAGCCGACTACTAGACTGGGTCAGATCCAGCCATGGGCCATGGGCCACATGCTAACCAGGCATCAGACCTCGCTGGGTTCCTGGTCTCTTCTCAAGGGACTCCAGCCCCTTGTCAGTGGGTCTCGGCTCCCAAGTGCCCAGCTTCTTTGGAAAACGGGATTTATGCTCCTAAGGCACCAAGCTCTTCCATCAGAGAGCTGGAAGCATTTTACAAAGCAGTGACCAGTGGTGGCTACTACCTTCCAGCTACTGCTGATCCACCTTTCTTGTGTCTTTTCTCCCTCAGAGGAAGAGCAAGCTGCATTACCACATTGCCGTCATCATCAACTACCTGGGACACTGCGTCTCACTAGGAGCCTTGCTCCTGGCCTTTGTCCTCTTCATGCGCCTGAGGTGAGAGACCCAAGAAGCCCATGGCTGGTGTCCAAGTGGTATCCAGATCCTGTTCTCCTGTTTTCCTCTTCCAGTGAGCAGTCAGAGATAGGCCATGTTGCCTGGCTTGCTGCGGTTGAGAGGGAAGAACTAGGCCTGGTCAGAAAACAGGGAAGCAACCATTTTTGTCCATGGAAAAGTTCAGTATTTCAGCAGAAATTTGAATAACAAAAATGTTGAGACCAAATCCTTGATATTTTGATTTGGAAATGCGTCATGGGTGCCATTCTCTTCTATAGGCCAGGCTTTCTGGTTGGGCTACATCTCCCACAGCGAACTGCAGTCTTGTGGAGGAAGGGTGGTGCATTATGGGAGTCCCTTCCAGTAGTGTATGATTCTAGGTATAATTTACACAGGAAACAGGTAAGCAGCTGCAGCATTCTCTCCCCTTGTTTGGGCACAGACTACCTGTCTCATAGAGCTAGAAGGGACTTTGAGAGGTCATGGAGTCCAGTCCCCTGCTCTCACAGCAGGCCCAAGTACCATCCCTGACAGATTTGCCCTAGATGGCCCCCTCAAGGATTGAACTCACAACTCTGGGTTTAGCAGGCCAATGCTCAAACCACTGAGCTGTCCCTCCCCCCAGATTGTGGAGCTTAATATCAGAGAGCAGCCATTATTCCTTGTGTAGTGTTAACACAGACCTTGTGCGATGGATGGTACCATCACCAGGGTGTTGCTGGCTTTCATACAATGGAACCGCTCACTCCATACGCAGTGCCATTGTATCCAACCTGCCGAACCTGCGGCTTATCACTTGCCGTTCAGCCCCCTTGTCCTGGCTCTTTGCACGGCATTCTTTGGAAAGTAAAACCCAAACCGAGTGTCTCTCTCTTGCTGGGACCGAGGCATTCTGCTGTCTCCTTCCTTTGTTCACCTGATATGTAAATGGACCTTCATTGTCTCTGCCTGGGGACTCATCCCAAGCAAACACATTCCTTTGTCTGGGGCTTGTCTACCCTGGCAAGTTACTGGGCTGTTATTTTCTTGCTCAGGGGTGTGAAAAAACACCCCTGGGACAGTGCTGTGAAGCGCCAGTGTAAACAGGCTCCCAGTGCTGTTAGCCACTCCCCTCAGGAGAGCTCTGTCCCTGAGCTCTTGCTGGGACCACACTGCTGCTTCAAAGTGTTGCCGCGTCAACACTTTAAACTTGAACGTGTAGACTAGGGGTGGGGAACGTCAGGCCTGGGGGCCAGATGTGGCCCCTGGCTTGCCTGGATCTGGCCTCTGAGGCTTAGGGCTCTCTGCCCCCCCAGCTTTGGGGAGCCCGCGCTGCACCCTAGCCCCTCCACCGCCAGGCTGGAGCACACAAAATCTACTAGCCTGGGTCTCCTAGGCTCCGGTGCACAAGGGGGGAATGTGGGGAGTGTCTTTGTGCTTCTCAGTCAGGGGCCACATCAGTGGAGGGTTTGGGGGGGGGAGTTGCTTCTCACTTGTATGTGGCCCTGACTGATTTTTCTGAGAGTCAGCAGCCCCCAACCCAAAATAAGGTTCCCCATCCCCAATGTAGACAAAGCCTAGGACAAACCGATTTATCAGGCCCCGCCCTCTCCCCATGTGACACTGTTACAAAAAAAAAGCAAACATTCGCAGGAGTGTCATAAGTAGGGCTCGACAAACCGCTGAATCTACTCGCCCGTGGCAAGTAGATTTCAGCCAGTCGCTCCGTGCGCCCCATTCACCGGCGCTTCGCACATGCGTAGTACCAGTGTGGCGCATGCACAGTGCGGGGCTGGCGAGTGGCTCTCGCCGGGGTTTGTCAAGCCCTGGTCATAAGCAAGACACGAGAAGCGATTCTTCTGCTTTACTCGGCCTTAACTGGGGTTCTCTGACCAGTTCTGGGCACCACATTTCAGGAAAGATGTGGACAAATTGGAGAAAGAGCAGAGAAGAGCAACCAAAATGATTAAAGGAAACAGGAGCTGTGAGGGAAGATTGAACAAATTAGGTTTGTTTAGTCCGGAAAAGAGGAGACTGGGAGGGCACATGATAATAGTTTTCAAGTACAAAAAAACATTGCTAGAAGGAGGAGGGAGACGAATTGTTCTCTTTAACTTCCGAGGACAGGACAAGAAGCAATGGGCTTAAATTGCAGCAAGGGAGGTTTAGGATGGACATTAGGAAAAACTTCCTGTCAGGGTGGTTAAGCGCTGGAATAACTTGCCCAGGGGGTTGTAAATTCTCCATCACTGGAGATTTTTAAGAACAAGTTAGACAAACACATGTCAAGGATGGTCTAGATTGGGGCAGACAACATACGCCCTGCCACTATCCCAAGGCCCAGTTTTCAGCCAATAGGAGCTGAGAGATCGTGCTGAGGGCGGGGCAGTGCGTGAATCCCCCCACCCCCGGGGTGTGCAGTGTGTAGAGACACGTGTGGTCCCTGCAGCTGGCTGCCTTGAGCAGTGTGCAGGGGTGTGGAAGGCAGGGAGCCTGGCTGAGGGTCCTGCTGCGCTGCTGGCCGGGAGCCGCCTCCCAGCCAGACCCTGCATTTGGCATCCCAGCCCCTTCCTCCCCACAACCTGCTGCCCCCCTCTTGCACCCTTGCCCCATGTAATCCAAACCCTCTGCACCCCCCACTTCTGAACCCATACCCCCCCAACCCTGCACCCCAATCCCCTGCCACCGGTCACAACCCAATCCCCCCGCATCCGCTCCTGCACCCCTGCCCCAGGTCACAACCCCCTCCCAGATCCTGCAGCTGCTTCTGTACCCCTCCTCCAGGTCAGAATCCTCTCCTGTACCAGTACCCATACCCGCTCCCAGACCCTGCTCCCCCTCCTGCACCCAGTCTCCTACCCCGGGCTCCCTTCTGCACCCAACCTCCATCCCAGACCCCTTGATATCATGGAAGAGTGTGGCCCTTGGCCACTCACCAAATTCTGGGGGTGCCCCGGTCTAGACAGTGCTTGGTCCTGCCATGAGTGCAGGGGCCTGGACTCTCAGGGTACCATCCAGTCCTATGAGTCTATGCCCATTCCAGGGTCGAGCCCAGACTCAGGATAATCTGTGAGTTACTAGTTTTATGACGTGGCACCTTTCAGACGCATACACTAAGCCATGGCGAGTTGTGGTACACACGTCAGTCCAGCTGAAAGTCATCTCATACCGGGGAGCCCCTTGTCCTCAGGATGCTCGTAGGGTCCCGATGAGTTAGGTGGGTCTCCGCTCCAGCTCCCACACCACAATCTCACCCCCGTGTGTTGCACTGACTGGCCAGCTCCGCAGGAGGAAATCCAGGAGGCGGGGGAGACTGGAGGGGGCACAGGATGCACGACTCCAAAGGGCAACGGTGACCTCTCAGCCTCTTCCCGTCCCCTCTTGTGTCCACAGGAGCATCAGGTGCCTTCGAAACATCATCCACTGGAACCTGATCACAGCCTTCATCTTGCGGAACGCCACCTGGTTTGTGGTGCAGCTCACCATGAACCCGGCCGTGCATGAGAGCAACGTGGTAAGTGCAGTGCTGGGAGGCAGAAACTGGCAGGGGTGGGGCAGTGGCTCTGTGCTCCACATGGCCACCGCTCTATCCAGCTAGAGCAAAGGCAGCTCAAGTAACAACAGCAGGAGCCCAGCCTGCAGCCCGAGCTAGTCACAGCGCCCCACGTGGCTGGGGCAGCCTGCGCTGACGCCCCCAGTTCTGGCTACCATGTGTAGACGTAGTCACTGGATTATAGCTAGCTCTGGTGTGCCAGCCCGGGCTGCGGGCACGCCCCGAGGGGCAAACATTTCCCAACTGCGCCGGGCACTGCCCACGGTGCTGAAGCTCACTTGGCGCAGCAAGCACTGCCCAGGGCACCGTGTTACACATCTGGCATGCCAGGCACCACCCAGGGCACCGTGTTGCACATTTGGCATGCCAGGCGCCGCCCAGGGCATCATGTTGCACATTTGGCATGCCAGGCACTACGCAAGGTATCATGTTGCATAGCTGGCGTGCCAGGCACTGCCCAGGGCACCAAGTTACACATTTGGCATGCTGGGCACTGCCATGGGTGATATGCAAGACCCAGTGTGCTAAGTTTAGTCATGCGAGATGATGCTGCCCCATCTGGCTGGTGCTTCATGACCCTGTGAGCAGGGTGCTGCCCAGCCCGGTGGGTCTGTAGGTGCTGGCGCTGAGCAGGTGCAGCTGTGCTGAGAGCTGCACTAGCCAACGAGACAGGTGATGCCGTGTGGGCCTCCCCCCATGCCCGTGGACGTGACGGGCGCTGTGCATGGCTCCCCACAGGGCAGGCAGCTCAGGCCAGGGCAGGCTGGTTCCCAGTGACGTAGGCAGGGAAAGGGGCACTGAGGCTGTCACCCAGCGCTGCAGGGCCATGCACATGGCACCAACCAGCTGCAATCAGCAGAGGGAAGCTGGCGGCGCCTGCCAAGAGAAGCTGGCCGGGATGGCCTGTGGCCGGGAGGCAGGTACACTGTGCCAGCGCTTCCTCCTGATCCCCGTCCCTGGGCAGGGCTGCCCCAGCGCTGGCTCCTGGCCCAGCCCTGCTGGCTGGACCCTCGCCCCAGGCTCCGTGCAGCGGCTCTGTAGGTTCCAGAGGGCTGGCTCTCCTGACTAGCCAGCGCCACTTGGGATGCTTGCAGGCCAGGAGGAAGCAGATCAGAGCGGCGGGCTGCTGAATGGGGCCAGGGCAGGAGGAGGCCTCCCAGATGGCAGCAGGGAGAGACGATGGCTCAGATACTCGAAGGCGTTTAGGCCCCCAGCTCGCATTGTTGCAGGCACTTAACTGCCTGGGAGGATCTGGGCCCAAGTTCATGTAGCCTAACCCAGGGCTGGGAGGTGGCCAACAGGACTGGTCCCTCTCCCAGCAGCCCTTACTTCCAGGTTAGCCCAGCTCCAGCCTGGCATCGTGGGCAGTGATTGGTGGGAGTGGGGGGTTACATGGTCTCTTTCAGGGAGAGGAAAGGGGGAGCCTGACACCACAGCAGAGAAGGCAAATGCATGCCCAGCCCAGCCCTGCCGCAAACCCACGTTGCCTTAGTTCAGGGGTGGGCAATAATTTTTGATGGGGGGCCACTCCCAAGATTTTGGAAAGTGGTCAAGGGCCGCACTCTTCCATGGTATTAATGGAGGAGGTGCAGGGTCTGGGATGAAGGCTGGGTGCAAAAGGGAGCTTGGGGTGCAGGAGGGAGAACGAGGTCTGGGAAGGTGTTTGGGTGAAGGAGGCAGTTGTGACCTAGGGCAGGGAACTGGGCTGCAGCGTTTTGGGATGTGACCTAGGGTAGGAGAGGATTGGGGTGCTAGATCTGGGAGGGGGTATGAGTGTATGTGAAATAGTGGGGCAGAAGGTTGGGGAAGGGAGGGGCTGAGGTGCCAGAGGCAGGTTCTCGCCAGGAGACTTACCAACCTGCCTGCCTGCAGAGCTAAAGGCTTACAGAGCTTACAGTGTTTCTGCTTGGTGGGCCGGATGTGGCCCGCGGGTCATATTTTGCCCAGGCCTGCCTTAGTTATTAGATGAGGGAGGTTATGGAGCTAGCCAGAGAGCCTAAGGGATGGTGCCTGTGGGACACAAGCCTGAGTCTTGGGTGACCTTTGTTCAACTCTATTTTCTGCCACCGAGAGCTTGGGTTAGTTTGTGCCTCAGTTTCCCAGCTGCCCAAGAGGGATGATAGTAGCGTCCTGCCTCATGGGATAAATATTTAGTCTGAAATAGTGTGCCGCCTCTCCCCCCCCCCAGCAAATTTGATTTTGCAAGTGAAGTGTTCACACTAACAAGCCCATTATTCCGGAATAAGGGGCCGCGGAATTCGACCACTGTACTTTTCAGGAACTTGTAAGTCCAACGCTCTTCCTGAACTTGTAAGTCCAAAATAACATTCGTGTGGATGCTCTGGTGCCGCCAATTCGAACTAATTGGCCTCTGGGAGGCCTCCCACAGCTCCCCCAGAGTGTTTCTTGGGGCTCAGAGTCCGAGGTAGCACGTCCACATTAATGGCGCCTGCCTCGGACTCATTTTGATGGTTCCCCATAGTGAGGACACGGAACTTCAAATTTGTAAAATTGGGAGTCCGTAAGTCGAATTTAGTACATTCCAAATAAACTCCTAGTGCAGACATGGCCTGAATGATTGTGAGGTACTTTGATGGGGGCTAGATAAGAGTGAAAGTAGATTCTAGAGACTTGAGCACTCTGCAACTGACCCATTGGGTCTCCTTGGGCAACTCACTTTCTCTTGGTGCCTCAGTTTACCCTCTGTAATATGGAGCTGCTGGGTCTCCCTGCCTTTGAGATCCTGTGGGAGTAGTGCTGTCAGTTTTCAGCACCAGATGGATCAGGTAGCCAGGCAGGGATAAGGAACTCTGGCTGTTTGTTTTATTACCGAATGCACATCCTCACCTGCTTCCTTTGTATCCTTCCCCCGCCATGGCAGGCCTGGTGCCGTCTGGTCACAGCCGCCTACAATTACTTCCACGTCACCAACTTCTTCTGGATGTTCGGCGAGGGCTGCTACCTCCACACGGCCATTGTGCTCACCTACTCCACCGACAAGCTGCGCAAGTGGATGTTCATCTGCATCGGCTGGTGTAAGTGCTGGGGCCGGGGCCAAGACTGGGCCTGGGCCCTGCCCCTGCCTTGCCTGGGATGCGGGGTGCCAGCAGGCAGCTGCAGTTGTGGTTGTGCCACCCCTGCCATTCTCCAGTTGCATCGTTCTGCACTGCAGGGCGGAGACGGGTCAGAGAATTCTGTGCACTGGGATCTGTGCAGACACCATCACTGCCTGCAGAGATCCATGCCCAGCAGACACGCTGCTGGCATTCCCCCATCTGCTACACGCTGTGACCACCCCTCCCATGTTACATTGGCCTGGGCTTGCTCAGCTGAGGCTGGATAGATCCATTCATGGTCTGAGGCCTGTCTCTGTTCGGCCCATACCATACAGATGAACCACAAGTACTCGTGGCTCCTGGGGCAGCAGAAACATGGAGCATAGGGGAGGTATTTCTTCCTGCCTAGCACCTGAGCCTGGAGTCTGGTGGAATGGAGCCCTCCCTGAATCAGAGCTCCGGGACTCGCTGGCGAGACTGCGGAGAATCATTTCCATTGCACGCAGCCGCATGGTGCGGGCAGGCAGAGCCCGGTGGGAGCTTGTGCCAAGCTCAATGCAAAATCCAGGGCTAGCGAAATCGTCCCCCAACGGCATTTTATTTGTTTCAAAACTTTCACCTGATTTTTTTCCATTCCAACTTGCAAAGCATGCGAGCCAGCCTGCTGTGTGATTGCAAAAGAAGGGAGACGGGGAAAGTTCACGAAAACCTCCCCAGCACTTTCCCCAATTTCAGGCTCTTGAATTTTCAAATTTCATCAGGAACCAACCTTCCAAACAGCTCCGCTAGAGCTGGCGCTTTGGGAGCGGCGTCTCACGAGTGCGCCCGAATCCTGGTCAGGAATCGGGAGTAAATCTTCCAGGACCTTCGTCTGTACTTCTGCTGCTGAGACCGATATGTTTCTTTCCTCACAGGTATCCCCTTCCCGGTCATTGTTGCCTGGGCCCTTGGAAAGCTGTATTATGACAATGAGAAGTAAGCCTGAATTCTACCACCATACTGAAGCGCTGTCCAGGTCTCTGCTCAGGACGGCTGCTGTGCTAGGTGCTGTACAAAGGGGTGGCTATGGGTTCCCCTAAAGCGCTTACAGAAAGCGGCCACATGCAAACGGTGGGGCATGACAGACAAGATTCTTCCTTTCTTCCTAAGCACTAGTTCCGCACAGTGACTGGCTTTCCCCTTGATGCAAGGAGTGAGGATTTACGGGGAGATGTTAGCCTGAGCCAGGGGTCCCTACTAAGTGTTTGCTGAATGGAGCTGGGATTTAATCAGCCAGCTGATTTATAAACTGCCTCCACCTGAGCCATTTTCACAGAGCCCTGCTAATGGAGGACTTAGCAGGAACGTGATGTGTTCTTCCCGTGAACTGTGGAGTTAAAATTAGCCTGTTTTGGCGCCTGACAGCTTGCCTTGTTTTGCAGCCGCGGTTTTGCCTTGTGACTCTGAGACCTTTCCCACAGGAGATGCATCCGGCATGGCAAAGCTGGGTGGACACTCTTAAGCCTTGTCTACATGGGATGTTAGTCTGGTGCGATTATCTCGCTGCGGTTCCACCCTTACAGCTGCCTGAGGGAGGCTGTAATTCCAGGATAACAGCCTCTCTCCGGTTTAGATTAAACTACTTCCAAAGCAATTGAAACTAACCCAGAATAAGGGCCTCTTAAGCTTGCCTGTTCTTGCCATCGAATCCAGATTAGGGAAAGGTGTGAATGTAAAGTGCCATTGCTCTTCCTAATTCTATGTGGATGCATCCTTCTTGCAGAATAATGGAGTCTTGAAATCAGATATGCAAATTGCGCATCTTATTTCAAATCTATTTCAAAATAGCTTATTTTGAAATTTGGCGTGTCTACGCTGTGCCAAATTTCAAAATAACGCGCTATTTTGAGCCATCCCTTAACCCTCGGGCAACAAGCTTTACCAGGATGGCGAAATAGCATGCCCGTTATTTTGAAAAATATTTCGAAATAACAGGCGGCTTGTGTAGATGCAGGGTAGCTATTTCGGGATACCAGAGGATTCCCGAAATAGCCGCGCAGTGTAGACGTACCCTTAGTCAGATTATACTACATCTGTTATCCAGAAGGAGAGGGTCCACACATAGGGCTGCTCAGTGATAGCTATTCCGGAATAAATCCAAGTGCAAATAAGCCTCAATTCCAGATTGAGTGTCACCTTATTCCCGACTAGTTAGAATCACAGAATCATAGAATCCTAGGTCTGGAAGAGACCTCAGGAGTCATCTAGTCCAGCCCCCTGCCCAAGGCAGGACCAACCCCAACTCAATCATCCCAGCCAGGGCTTTGTCAAGCCGAGACTTAAACACCTCTAGGGATGGAGAATCCACCACCGCCCTAGGGAACCCATTCCAGTGCTTCCCCACCCGCCTAGGGAAATAGTTTTTCCTAATATCCAACCTAGACCTCCCCCACTGTAACTTGAGACCATTGCTCCTTGTTCTGCCATCCGTCACAACTATGAACAGCCTCTCTCCGTCCTCTTTGGAACCTCCCTTCAGGAAGTTGAAGGCTGCTATCAAATCCCCCCTCACTCTTCTCTTCTACAGACTAAACAAACCCAAATCCCTCATCCACTCCTCATAGGTCATTTGCTCCAGCCCCCTAATCATTTTGGTCACCCTCCACTAGACCCTCTCCAATGCGTCCACATCCTTCTTATAGTGGGGGGCCCAGAACAGGACACAATATTCCAGATGTGTTTAAATTCATGCCCTACCTCAACTTCCCATGTAGACATGGCCTTGGGATGGGCTCTTCCCAGGAAGTTGTGCCAAGATCCACAGCCCCCATGCTGACTGCCCCATTCGCTTGACTTACAGATGCTGGTTCGGGAAGCGAGCAGGTGTCTATACCGATTACATCTACCAAGGCCCCATGATCCTGGTGCTCCTGGTAAGAGCAGACATGCTTGCTCCCGTGATGACACCTTCACTTTTGTCTTGACTGCGGAGGAGACATTGTCCTAAACTGCTCAGGTCTTTTCAGCCAGGGAGAGCGGCTCTGCCCATAGGGTTGGGGAAGGGGGGTGTTTCTTAGGAGAGCGTCTGTCCGAGTAAGTCAGGTCTCCTTGGAAATAACTAGTCACTAAAATGCCCATCAGCGTTTTGCCCCACAGAGCCCAGTGCTGGAGCCAGCCCATTGGGGTGTCTTGTGTGGTGTCCTGGGGGAAGCAGGCAAGTCCCATGGCAGCTGTGGGAGCTGTGAGGGGAGAGAGCGAGGGATAATGGAAGAGCAGGGCAGGAATGGAGACAGCTGGCAGCATTGCTTTGAGCAGGAAGAACAGTTAGGAGGTGACATATTTGCTGGGAGCAGCGCTGGACATCCCATCCCTGCTGCAGCTGAGCAGCTAATTAGACCAGCCCTCATCCAAACTTATGATCCTGACCCAGCTGCTAAACCCCACCCTAATAGCTGAGTCCCTTGGCGCTCAGCTGATAAACGCTGATAAAGCACGTTGGGGCTGTTCTCTGTTTGTACAGCACCTTGCACCCTGGTCCTCCTGGGTTGTTGGCCCTTGTGCTCACGATACAAATAATAACTGGAAATCATATTGAAAATTGCACCCCTTTCTGTGACCCCTTTGGCACTCTGGCCCCAACTACCCAATCCCCATCTTTGCATCCTGCTAGATTCCTCTCCCAGATGGAAACCACCCTCCCCCTTGTAACTCTGTCCCTCCCATTCCTGCACCCCACATTCCAAAACTTCCCCCCAAGGTTATCTCTTCTCCCCTCTTCTGAAAGCTGCCAAACTTCTTGTGTCTGAACCACATCAGCTGTACAGTGCAGACAGACCACTGTCCAGGGATGGACCAACCATCCCAGATGGGAATTGTCCAGATTAGCAACATCCCATAACATAAGAAGTAGGGGTCACCAAATGAAATTAATAGGTAGCAGATTTAAAACAAACAAAAGGAAGTTTTTCTTCAAGCAGCGCACAGTCAACCTGTGGAACTCCTTGCCAGAGAAAGTTGTGAAGACCAGGACTTTTACAGGGTTCAAAAAAGAACTAGATAAATTCATGGAGGTTAGGTCCATCAATACTTATTAATCAGATGGGTAGGAATGGTGCCCTTTGCCTCTGTTTGTCAGAGGCTGTTAATGGATGACAGGGGAGCCGGGGTGGCCAACCCGTGGCTCACGAGCCGCATGTGGCTCTTCCCCCCTTAAAGTGTGGCTAACGAAGCCTCCCCCTCGACTCGTGAAGACGCCCCTGCAAATGGCCCCCGGCTCCCGGTTCCCTGTGCTCACCGGGTGCAGGGGAGCCGTCCGACATGGCGAAGCAAAATGGTGCTGGCATGATGGTGCCGGCCGACGGGAGCCTGATGTGGCCAAAAAGCCAAACTGGAGGTTTTTTTAAAGGGGCAACGTCCTTTTTTTTTTTTCAACAACAACTTTTTTCCCTCGGCTCTTGGCTCTTTGCATTATATCCAGCACTATTTTGGCTGTTTGCCTGTAACGGGTTGGCCACCCCTGTGGGAGGGATCATTTGATGATTCGCTGTTCTGTTCTCTCCCTCTGGGATATCTGGCATTGGCCACTGTCAGAAGACAGGACACTGGGCTAGATGGACCTTTGGTCTGACCCAGTATGGCTGTTCTCGTGTTCTTATATTCTTATTCTTTGTTCAGGCCCAAGGCATGGAAGAGGGTGGTAGGCACTATCCATACCCACATGTCTGGGTCTGCCCCGAAGAGCTATAATCTAAGGCTAAGGGTGAGAGACAGCAGGTGGCTGTGACAGACAGGGGAATACAACAAACTTTAAATCCAGCAAATAGTCCTGTAGCACCTTAGGGTATGTCTACACTAGCTTGTTAATTTGAGCTAGGGAGGCAAATGATGCGACCGGAGTTGCAAATGAAGCCCGGGATTTAAATATCCCAGGCTTTATTTGCATGTTCCCGTCCGGTCGCCATTTTGAAATTTCACTAGCCCGAACTCACTGCGCGCGGCTGCGTGGCAGTGAAGCGTTAGTCGAACTAAGTCGTTGGTTCGAATTAACTGTTACTCCTCATTCCACGAGGAGTAACGGTTAATTCGAACTAAGGACTTAGTTCGAATAACGCTTCACTGCCGCGTGTAGCCGCAGTGAGTTCGGGCTAGTGAAATTTCAAAATGGTGACCGGATGGGAACATGCAAATAAAGCCTGGGATATTTAAATCCCGGGCTTCATTTGCAACTCCGGTCGCCCCATTTGCCTACCTAGCTCGAATTAATGCGCTAGTGTAGACATACCCTTAGAGACTAACAAACCATGTTGATGGGATCACGAGCTTTTGTGGGCACAACCCACTTCTTCAGATGCATGGGGTAAGGGGTCCAGGGGACAAATAAATAGCAGAGAAAGAGAAGGGATGGGGAGGGAAAGAGAAGGGAAAAATGGAGGGGGGGGGATTGTCAATTAGAGTGTCCATGCTAAATGAGGCTAATAGAGTGGGCTCTAAGTATTCTAAGTACCCAGTGCTTGGCTTTTTACCTCCTTAGGATGTGGAATGTAGCAGCCCGTCCAGTTAAGGTCTTTGTTTGAACTTGTAAATGAAACCAAGTTCTGCAGCTTCTCTCTCCAGCTGGCTGTTGAAATTGCTTTGAAATAATATAGTCACTTTTAGAGCCACAGTGAGGGCCCAGGCAAGTTGAATTTTCCCCAACCGGTTGCTGTGTGTTACCATTTCGAATATCTGATTTGTGTCCATTCATCCTTTGTCATGGAGACTGTCCAGTTTGGCCATTTCACAAGGCCGAGGGGCATTGCTGGCAGTTGATGACACAGATCACATTGGTGGATGTGCCTCTGATGTGGTGGTTTATGTGGTAAGGTCCTGTGATGATGTCGCTTGTATAGATGTGTGGACAGAGTTGGCACCGGGGTTGATTGCAGGGGTGGGTTTCTGGTGAGTATGATGGAGGTGTGCTGTGTGGTTATTGGACAGAATTTGTTTGAGGTTAGGGGGTTGTCTGTAGGCAAGTACTGGCCTGTCCCCCAAAGCCTGTGAGAGTGAGGGGTCATTTTCCAGGATAGGTTGTAGATTGTAAATGATGTTCTGGAGGGGTTTAAACTGGGGGCTGCAGGTGATGACCAGCGATGTTCTGTTGATTCCTTTGTTGGGCCTGTCTTGAAGAAGCTGATAACTGGGTACCGTAATTTAGCGAATATAACCCGTGGGTTATATTCGTTTTTACAAACCCTGCACCCCCCCTGCGGGGTATACTCGGGTGCAGGGTATACAGAATTTTTTTTACTCACCAGGTGGTGAACTTTCCGTCGTCTCTTCCTGTGGCTGCGCAGCCGCCAGCCTCCAGCCTCCAGCCTCCAGGTGGGGGAGCACTTATCCCCGTGCCCCTTCCTGCGGCTGCACAGGAACCGGGGGGTGAGTGCTCCCCCGCCCGGAGGCTGGTGGGTCCTGCTCCCCCTCCCCTTCCTGCGGCTGTGGAGGAACCTGTGGGATGAGTGCTCCCCGGCCCGGAGGCTGGAGGCTGGCGGCTGCGCTGGAACCTGGGGCGGTGAGTGGCTAATCCCCACCCCCCGCACCGTAAATATACCCCCAGCAAATATACCCCCGGCACAGAAAAGTCTTGTATACCCCACGGGTTATATTCATGCGCGGGGTATACAAGATTTTTTTTACTCAAATAGAAAAAACCGTGGGGTATATTCGGGTGCGGGTTATATTCGCGAAATTACGGTACTCATCTGGCTCTGTTGATCTGTTTTTTCACTTCTCTGGGTGGGTATTAAAGTTTTAAGAATGCCTGATAGAGATCCTGTAGGTGTTTGTCTCTGGCTGTGGGATTGGAGCAAATCCGGTTGTATCTTAGGGCCTGGCTGTAACAATAGACTGTGAAATGTGTCTTGGATGGAAGCTACAGCCATGAGGGTAAGTATAACGGTCAGTAGGATACAAGGTGGTGGAAATGTGACCTTCATTGAATTGCATTGTAGTGTCAAGGAAGTGGATCTCTCGTGTGGACTGGTCCAGGCTGAGGTTGATGGTAGGGTGGTAGTTGTTGAAATCCCTGTGGAATTCTTCAAGGGTCTCTTTCCTGTGGGTCCATATGATGAAAATGTCATCAATGTTGCATGTGTAGAGTAAGGGTGCTGGGGGGCAAGAGCTGAGGAAACGTTGTTCAAGGTCAGCCATAAAGACATTGGCATATTGTGGGGCCATGCGGGTGCCCATGGCTGTGCCGCTGACTTGAAGATACAAATTGTCTCCTAATGGGAGGTAGTTGTGGGTGAGGACAAAGTCGCAGAGCTCTGTAACCAGGTGTGCAGTGGCGTCATCAGGGATGGTGTTCCTGACGGTCAGCAATCCATCATTGTGTGGAATGTTGGTGTAAAGAGCTTCTACGTCCATGGTGGCCAGGATGGTGTTTTCAGGAAGATCACTGATGTTCTCTAGTTTCCTCAGGAAGTCGGTGGTGTCTCAAAGACAGCTTGGTGTGCCGGCAGCAGAGGGTCTGAGGAGAGAGTCAATATAGCCAGATAATCCTGCTGAGAGTGTGCCAATGCTTGAGATGATGGGTCGTCCGGGATGTCCAGGTTTGTGGATCTTGAGTAGCAGATAGAAAACTCCTGGTCGGGGATTTTGCAGGGGTATGTGTTTGTGTACATTTGGTCCTGAGTTGTAGAAGTAAGTTTCCCGAGCAGATGGTTTTGGGGGGTTTGGGTATTCTTTAGTGTGATCAGAGGAAAGAAGCTTGTAGAATCTGGTGTTGGTGAGTTGTCTGGCAGCCTCCTGTTCATAATCTGTTCTGATCATGATGACTACAGCACCCCCTTTGTCAGCCTCTTTGATTATGATGTTGGAATTGTTTTTGAGGCTGAGCATTGCGCCCTGCATGGCGGAGGTTAGATGTTACATGTTGTTTGCTGACAACGTTGGCCCGTGCATGTTTGCGGAAGCGCCACAAGTGAGAAGGACTCTCATTACAGCCATCCGGAGGGGTCCACATAGAGGCCTCCCTCTTGCGAGGTTGGTCGGTGTGTTGTTCATCAGCGTGTTGGAAATATTCCTTTAGGCGGAGGTGACAAAAATAGGCTTCCAGATCTCCACAGAACTGAATCATATTTGAGGGGGTGGTGGGGCAGAAAGAGAGTCCTCAAGATCGGACAGATTCTTCCGCCGGGCTAAGAGCATGGTTGGATAGGCCGGCAGTGTTGCTAGGTGAGTTGTGGGGGATACAAGACACCCGGGTCTGTGGAGCAGGCAGCCATCTCAGCACACCAGCTGCATAACCAGGGCCTAGGTTTTTGCAGGCCTCATGGCGAAGGGGAGTTTTGCGGAGGCCGATGAGGCAGCTTTGCTGATGTTTGCAGGAGCGTGAGGGGCAGCACTGGAGAAGGCGTGAAGGTGCTTGTCATGAGCGGGCACCAAAGGCTGGTATCGCTGACCGAGCGGAGTGGGGCTTTGGCGTCAGCTGAGACCTGAGGACTGAGAGGCAGGAGGAGGCCGGGAGGGCCGTGAGAGCGAAGGGTTGTATTTGATGCAGTGGAAAAGGGCGCATGAGCCCCTTACCCAGAAGACTGGATGGAAGAGCACAGGAAGGGCGTGCCAAGGGGAAGAAGCAGAAGAGAGAGAGGCTAGTAGGGCTGACAAAAGGGAGTTCTCTGGGAGAAGACACCTCTTCTCCCCACCTTCACAGAGTGCGGAGTACAAGTGAGGGGGGCACTGAAAGTCCAGGGACTTCACTAATATGTAGAAAGTGGTGGAGTGAAACACTGCACGGGTGCCCCATCTCAGCGCCACGGGGCCTGTCGTGACAAGCCTGGGAGAAGCTGTTTGAATGGACCAAGCCTCACAGAGATGCCAAAATATTTGCCTGGGAAGCTCCTTAAAAAGGTCACAAAAGGAGCATCTGTTCCAGCGTGGCTTTGCTAAAGCAGGTCAAACAGCACTGGTCCGGTCAGCCCTGGCTTTAGTCCGTCAGTAGCTGAGTTCACTTGGCGAGGAAATGAACCAGGACTCGCCAGCTGGGGGCCTTCGCAGGGTATGTGAGATGCCAGCCTGGCGCCTCAGTCTCACGGCGTTTCTGAGCCTTGCTCGGATGACCCGGCCTTGTAAACAGGAGACATGAAGGAGCAGGACACGCTGGGGCTTGGCTGTGCTCTAAGGATGTAAAAGGGTAACCGGTTAATCAGGAAGCATTGCCGGCTTCCTCGCATGCCTACCAGTTAACCTCTTAACCAGCAGGGCAGAGGGGCAGCCCCCTACCCGCTGCGGCCCAGCTGGCCGGGGCCATGCTCCATCCGCTCACGAAAGGCTGGGATGGAGGAGCACCCTGCCCGGTGGGCTGGCCAGACTCCAGCCAGTTAACCAGTTAAACTACATGTTTTGTTAGTCTATAAAGTGCTACCAGACCAGTTTTTGTTTTTTAAGTTTATCACAATTAAGTCATTTAACCAGTTCACTTTCTTCCTGCTTCACTCTGGGGTAGGTGGGACTTGTGATGCCTTGGCAGGAGGGGGGAAGCCATGTGGAAGGTCCCCATGGCTACTCCCCCCTTCCTGCCAATCAGTAATAATACCCAGGACTTTTAATCACCGGTATCAACTGGCCTCCCCTCTGGTTCTCTGGGTAATTGGGCCTGGCTCCTCATTTCCCAGCCCTCTAGGTAGCCAGACCATTTTTAATCTGTGTCAATTTTACTCGGACCTGTCTGCAGCTCTCCCCATGACCTCATTAATGGAGCAGCAGTCAGGCAATGGATTGATTGCCTCCAGGAGCCACAGAATCTGTCTTATGTTTCTTGGTCTCTTCCTTTTCCTTTTGCCTCCCCCTCTTTCCTTCCTTTGTTTCCTTCCATGGCTTTCTCCACCCCTCTGATCCAAACCCTCCCCCTCCATTGCTGCATCTCACGGCTCCCCTGGAACAAGGGCCAGATCTGACACTGAAGTTGGCCCCAAATGTCTTGTTCATAAAGCACTTTGGGGTGATAAATGAAGCTGCCCTGTCCCTGCAGCCACGCGTCCTGGGTGTTGAATGGGGGGTCCTGGCTAAAAATTGGGGTGTTTATGTCACTGAAGACTTAGAGCCGGATTGACATTTTTGTGGGGTTTTATGAAAAACATAACCCGGCCCACTCCCCACATTTCATCACATTGAGACAATTCCATGAATTTCCCAAGAAATGAAGGGAAACGTGTTTTTAAGCAGACGTGTTACCGTCCTTGTGCAACGCAGGATTGTGGCAACTCAGGGACTCCAGGTCAATTGGCCCCATTTACTGTCAGAAAAGTCATTTTCCTACCGACGCCCACTGGGATCTGAGAGTCAAGCTGGGTCTTTTCCTTCACTTGCAGCATCCCCGGAATAAAGGGTTGGCAGGGCACGTGCTGGGTATTATGGTGAATGTTTTGCTGGCTAAGTTCCAGGCTAAAACACTTGACCAACCCCGTAGGCTCCAGTGAGTTTGCACAAGAGGGGCTGGTTAGAACCTAGTTCTGTTGCCGATGCCCGGGCAGGAATAGACTTTAGCTCTCCCCGAGCCCTGTTGTCTCTCCAGGCAGTGACAGGCTGATGATTCCTCCAGTGCAAGGGGAACCACTACAAAGGCAGCATAGCCAGCCCTACACCATCACCAGAGGGCAGGCTGCCCAGGCCAGAACCCAGCAGCCACCAGCTAGCAGATGACAGAGCAGCTCGGAGGATGCTCTTCTGTTGCACCAGAAACTAAACCAACCCCAGCAGCCCCAGGATGGGAGGAGAGGGTCCAGGGTGCAGCGTTTCCACCTCCCCCCGGAGCGCTGCACTCACTGCTGCTTGGCTAGACCCAATTACTGCGCTCCTGCTGCTTGTTACGCTTTTGAGCGCATCAGTCGCTGTGTGCTGGGGCCCCCAGCGGGCATGGGGTGAGCGGCCTAGTTCTCTGAAGCGCTACTCTCTCTTAGGGTCTGCTCCAGTGTATCCGACTCACTGGATTTGTGCCCGCCTTGTGCCAGGGTAATCGCCGACACCCCGTGCAGAGCAGAGGGCAAGTCGGATGGCTGGGCAGCAGCACCTGCCGTAGCAAGGCCCATTCCGTCGCAGGCAGCTGTAAGGACGCTCTGCGGGATGTGAACTGCGGCTCTGCCGTCCCCCACGCGGCCTCTAGCGCTTGAGCACCATGGCTGGAGGCAGGGATGAGAGTGACTAGTCGACTAGTGACTCGACTAGTCACTCTCCCTCCCCCCCCCACCCGCCGCTTTGCTGCCTCTATCGGAGAGGTGCAGCAAGGGGGGGGAGCAGGATCTGGTGCTGGGGGGAGCAGCTCTTGCTACACTTCAAAAGCAGAAGCCCTGCAGAGCCTGGTGCGAGCTGGGGATTCAAACAGTCTGTGACGTAGTGGGGGGTACCTTGCTGGTTGCTGTGCTGGGCAGTGGGTTGTGAGTGACCTCCACTGGCTGCTGGCTGCAGCACGGCCCAGCAGGGCAGGGGATGAGTCATTATGCAAGGGGCTTGGAAACTCGTCAGACAGGTATCTCCCATGGAGCGGAACAATGGGAAGAAGGGGAGTGGAGCCCTGGCTGGGGGGCAGGGCTGGAAGTGAGTGAGTTAGTTTCTGTCTGGCATCATGGAGGAGACAGCCTAGGGAAAGGGGCTGGAATTTAGGGGCCCAGTCTCCCCCATCTCAAGGGGGGCTGAGGCATCCTAGGCCCGGTTCCTGTAACCAGATGACAACTGTGCTGTGCTGTATCCTGGAGAAGCAATAAACTCCCTCTATTCTACTGGCTGGTGGAGTCTGTCCGTGCCATTACGGGGGTGCAGGAGACGGGAAAACCCCAACGTGCCGTCACACAGTCCCCCGCTGGCCCCGCGCTCCCTGCTTTTGCACTCCTGGCGGCGCTTTGCTTTTGAAATGTACAAGAGCCCTCCCGAGACTCTTGTACGTTTCAAAAGCAGGGAGTGCAGGGCCAGCGGGAGCCAGCTTGGATCCCCCGCCACCCCGTGCTCCCGGCCGTGCTTCCGCTTTTGAAATGTAGCAAGATCCAGCAGCTCTTGCTACATTTCAAAGAGCCGGCAGGGCTCTTGCTACATTTCAAAGGTGGAAGCACCCGATGCAAATTACATTGACTATTCAATTAGTTGATTAATCTAAATGTAACATCCTTAGCTGGAGGGGAACGCCACAGAAAGGGACCAGCCAGGGACTCCAGCCTTGTTCAGAGCAGAAGTAGCCAAAACAGAAGCTTTGGCACATTTTCCATCATCTCTGCTCTGGCCCCTTCCCTTTTCTTTCCTTTTTGTTTAGCTGATCCCCTCCAACTAACCCCCACTGCTGCCATCACTTTGCTAGTGTGTTTTAAACCCCTTCCCCACCCTGGGCCTGGCTGGTCTATTTGAATTGTTAGCTCTTTGGGGCAGAGACCAGACCCTACCCTATGTCTGTACAGCGCCTTGCACAGCAGGGTCCCATACTTGGTGGGTCCATAGGCGTTACTGTACTAAACACAGTAAATAATATATGATATGCAGACAAGCCTCTAGAGGAGGGCGTGAAGCGCTCAGCCAGTGGGTGTGAATTTCATCTAGCCTGCAGGAGAACAGTGGAGAGCACAAGTCCAGACTCTGGGAGGGAGACTGGCCTAGTGATGGGAGCCGAGGTTAGTGACAGACTAACCAAAGTGCAGGCGTATTGAGCCCATTGGTTCTAAAAGCCTCGTGGCTAAGTGGCTTAGTGGCTGAGCTATCACACTAGAGGCCTGGGTGCTACAGCTGTGGCCATAACCCTCCGTCCTGGCTGGTAGGACTGCGTGCTAGTCCAGTCCTGATCGATACAGAGGGACCAACTGTGCTGACAAGTTCCCGTCTCTTTCAGATCAACTTCATCTTTTTGTTCAACATCGTCAGAATCCTCATGACCAAGCTCCGCGCCTCGACCACCTCGGAGACCATCCAGTACAGGTGAGCGGCAGGCCAGCCAGCCAGGGGCAGTGCTGCAGAGGGCAAGTACCCCCTGTCTGGGTGGGGCCCTGGGTGGGGCCCACCCACGCTCCTCCCGGAACCCCCTCCTGCTTGCTTTCCCCCCTTGGCCCCAGCCCAGGCAGCGTGCCGCTGGGCTAGAGCACTGGGACTTGGGGAGGCTGGGCCACTAGGCACTGGAGGGCCCCTGGCCACTGGGGCTTGCACTGTCTGGTGCTCGGGGGCGGTGTCGGGGTTTGGGGACCTCGGGGTGTCCCAGTGCTTGGGGGCTTGGAGGTCACTGTGATTGGGGGGTGTCACCCTCCTGCCTTCCCTCCCTACTCTCTGGGGCCGGGGGTTCCCCCTCACTCTCCCTCCCTGCTGCTCTGCATGCCCCCCCCCCCCGCAGTCCCTCCCCCATAGGCACCAGGCACGCACCTATGCCACCCACCCTGCACTCAGGGCTGGAGGCTAAGCTGGGCTGCTGGCATTCAGGGCTGGGGTGGAGGGGTGCTCTGAGTTCCAGCAGGAAAAGGGGGACGGGGGGGGGCAGGGCCAGCCATCGGCTCCCCTGCCTCCTAGCACAAAAACAGAGCACCATGGAGAGCTGCCCTGACTTGTCCCCCCCCCCACCGGGGCCCTAGTCAGGGCAGGGGAATCCCAGGGCATGGGCCTTGGCTCCCCGGTCTCCCCACAGCACTGGGACCAGGGGCACCGGCTCTCCTGTCTACAGGAGCTATCTCTGCCCGACTGCAGACGGCCATTTCCGTGCTTTTCGCCTGGGAGGGAGCTGGCAAACCCTCAGCCCGCCAGCCCCAGACGCTGTCCCCTTGTCTCGGCCCAAAGACATCTCTGACAGTCTGCTTCCCACAGAGGCCTGAGGCTCCCCGTGCCTCCCCGCGGGAGCTCAGGGAGCTCTGGGGAGGAGTACCCGCCAGCAGCGTCCAGTCAGCCCTGCCGCCTTCATAGGGAGAACCCAGCACTGGGCTCCATGGTGCTGCCTCAGGCTGCGCTCCTGGCTGTGAGAGCGCTCAGGTTTGGCCCTGCTGCTTGTGGCCAAATGTTCCCCCTTCCTCCCACGTGCTCTGGCACGCTCCACCCCAGAGGTGGCTGCATTTCAGCAGTGCTGTCTCTCAAACCGGCTGGAGTCCTCATTAGTGAACGAGCACCTCCAGTTCCTGCAGGGGCATTGGGTTCCCAGTCCCCACCCTGGAGGGGACTTGGACGCCAGGCCCTGCCAGCCAAGGGAGAGGGGTCATGGATAGGGCTCCATGTCTGTCGTGGAAGTCACAGATGCCCTGTCTTCCTGAGACCTCCATGACTTCTGCAGTGGCCCATGTGATGGACCCTGGGGCTGGCCAAGCATCTGGCTCTGAGGCCAGTTGTTCAGGTGGCCCCGAGGCCAGTCGCACTGGTCACTGATTGCCGCAACTGGCCCCGCTCCCTCCAGTGAGCAATTGGTAGCTGAGTCACCGCCTATGCAACCCCCACCCGCCCCCAGTGCAAACTAACCTGGCGCCCAAAGCCGGCCCTGCCAGTCCTGGCACAGAGGTGAGAATTAAAGCACCGCTTGGGATGAAGCAAAGGGCTGATGAGGAGGGATTACTCAATGCAGCTCCAACACCTGCCTGCCAGAGCTTTTGTCCAGGCATGGCAAAGACAATTTAACCCTTCCTCTGCTGGGCAGCACTTCCCCAAAAGAGACCATCATCAAATCAGAGAATTCCAGGGGTCTGGATTCTGATCCAGATTTTCAATAAATAAGTTCAAAGGGAACTTATTCCCGTAGCACTGCCTCTCTCACAAGAGCTCAGTATTATTCAGTGAATCTTCCTCTGGGGGGGTTGGACTCAATGACCTCCTGAAGTCTCTTCCAACCCCAGGATTCTAGGATTCTGTGAGGAACCAGCTTTAGGGACACCCAGAGTACAAGGTTGCATCCCTGCCCATCTTAGCTAATAGCCATTGATGGACCTTCCCTCCACAAACTCACCTAGTTCTTTTTTTAACCCTGGTAAAGTTTTGGCCTTCACAACACCCTCTGGCAAGGAGTTCCACAGGTTGTTTGTGTGTTATGTGAAGAAGTATTTCCTTATGTTTGTTTTAAACCTGCTGCTTATTATTTTCATCAGAGTTACACCCATTTCTTGTGCTAGGGAAGGAAAGTTTATTTATTCACTTTCTCCACACCAGTCATGATTTTATAGACCACTATCATATCCCTTCTTAGTCATCTCTTTTCCAAGCTGAACCACCCCATCCATTTAATCTCTCCCTATATGGAAGCTGTAAATTCAAAATGATCTGGACAAACTGGAGAAATTGTCTGAGGAAAATCGGATGAAGTTCAATAAGGACAAATGCAAAGCATACATATATATATAAGAAGGAACAATCGGTTGCACACATAGGGTATGTCTACACTGCCACCTTAGTTCGAACTAGGGTGGCAGTGTAGACATACCCATACAGAATAGGAGTTGACTGTCTAGGAAGGAGTACTGAGGAAAGGCACATAGGGCTCATAGTGGACCAGAAGCTAAATAAGAGTCAATAGTGTGACACTGTTGCAAAAGAAGCAAACATCATTCTGGGATGCGTTAACAGGAGAGTTGTGAGCAAGACATGAGAAGTCATTCTTCTGCTCTACTCTGCACTGATTAGGTCTCAACTAGAGTAGTATGTCCAGCTCTAGGCACCACATTTCAGGAAAGATGTGGAGAAATTGGAAGAGAGCAACAAAAACGGGGAAGGCTGAAAGAATTGGGTTTGTTTAGTTTGGAGAAGAGAAGACTGAGAGGGGACATGAGAGCAGCTTTCAAGTACCTAAAAGGCATTTACAAGGAGGAGGGAGAAAAATTATTCTCTTTGGCCTCTGAGGATAGGACAAGAAGCAATGGGCTTAAATTGCAACAAGGGAGGTTTAGGTTGGACATTAGGAAAAACTTCCTAACTGTCAGAGTGGTTAAACACTGGAATAAATTGCCTAGTGGGGCTGTGGAATCTCCATCACTGGAGATATTTAAGAGCAGGTTAGACAGACACCTGTCAAGGATGATCTAGATTATGCTTTGTCCTGCTGTGAGGGCAGGAGACTGGACTTGATGCCCTCTCAAGGTCCCTTCCAGTTCTAGTGTTCTGTGATTCTAGGTCCAAGTCCAGGTACACTATGTTGATTGCATCACCCATGTCCACATATTTGCCAAGTTCTCCACCTCCCTTCCCCCCGAATTGCAATAGATTGGTGAGGCATGGCATTTCCCTTTGCTAAAGCTGTGTTGACTCTTCCCCAGGATACTGTGTTTATCTGGGTGTCCAGTAATTCTGTTCTTTACTCTAGTTTCAACCACGGTGCCTGGTACAGAAGCGAAGCCTATCTGGATTGCCTCTGGAGCCTTTTTAGTAACTCAGCATTCAATTAGCCATCCTCCAGCCATCTGGGGCCAAAGCTGACTTAGGTGATAGGTTACACACCTGGTAACACTTCTCCAATTTTATACTGGACCTCCTTCAGTGCTCTGGGGTGAGCCCCATCAGGTCCTGGGGATTGATCACTGTTTAATTAGCCCATTTGCTTCAAAACCTCCTCCACTGACACCTCAACCTGGGACAGTTCCTCCTATTTGTCACCTGAAAATAATGGCTCAGGTCTGGGGGAATCTCCCTGGCATCCTCTGCAGTGGAGACTGATACAAAGAATTCATTTGCTTCTTGCAACCTATTTTCTTCCTTGAATTCTCCTGCCGCACCTTTCCCATGCAGTGACCCCACTGGCTATTTGCCAGGCTTCCTGCCTCTGAGGGACCTTTTCTTTGTGATAATTTTTGGGTCTTTTGCTTGTTGCTCTTCAAATTCTTTTTCGCCTGATTATCCTTGGTCTGCCTAGTTATAGTTTTGCTCTTGATGTTTCAGTGTTTATGTGCCTTTCTGTTTTCCTCTGTAGGATCTGACTTCCAGTTTTTAAAGGATGTTTTTGCCTCTCGTCACCTCTTTTACTCTCTTCTTGGTCCTTTTTTAAAATTTGGGATATACATTTAATTTAAGCCACTATTACAATGGTTTCTAAAAGTTCCCATGCAATTTTCAGGCCTGTCTTTCATGTGACTGTTTCTTTTAATTTCTTCCTCATTTTTAGGTAGTTCCCCTTTTGAAGTTAAGTGCTATTGTGGTGAGCATTTTTGGTATTTTCCTCCCCAAAAGGGTGTTAAATTGCATTACAGTTTGGCTGTTATTACCAGCAGTTCAGCTCTATTGACTTCCTGGATCAGATCCTGTGCACCACTTAGGACTAAATCAAGAACTGCCTCTCTCCCCTTACGGGCTCAGGAACTAGCTGCTCCAAGAAGCAATCTAGAAAGTTTGGTGTCTAGAAAGCTGATCTCTGCATCCCCTTCTGAGGTCACACAGTCACTACAGGGCTAGCTGAAAACCCCCATTATTGCAGGGTTTTCTGTTTGTGTAGCCTCTCTAATCTCCCGGAGCATTTCCCGGGCACTATCCTGGTCAGGTGGTCAATACAGGTTGCACCTCCCTGGTCCGGCACCCTTGGGACTGGAGTGGTCCCCCAAGAGGGATTTTTCCAGACCAGGGAAGGTCATTTCTGCCCCCCCACTCCTGGGCTTCCACGGAAATTGCTGGACCAGAGAGTTCTGGTGTATAGAGCTGCAACCTGTAGTATATTCCTACTGCTAGGCTCGTAACATGAAATTTCTATCCAGAGAGATTCAGTGGCACAGTTTGATTTCGTTTAAGATTTTTCCCCAATATTAGGCTCTGTGCTTTCTTTCACAAGCAGTCCCCGCTCCCCTTAGCCCTCCCCCCGCCGCACAACCTACTCTGCCCTGCCTAGATATTTCACACCCTGGTATCACCGCATCCCACTGACTGTCATCATTCCACCAGCTTCTGCGCTCCCTCCTGCCCAACTGCTGTGCCCTTGTCCGGTCAGAGGACTCGAGCCCAGCCTCCCCACTCAGCTCTGCCCAGGGTAGCGGCTGTGCTGGTGTGGCTGAGCCCTGTGTTCCTTTCTCAGAAAAGCCGTGAAGGCCACGCTGGTCCTGCTGCCGTTGCTGGGCATCACCTACATGCTGTTCTTCGTGAACCCAGGGGAAGACGAGATCTCCCGGGTAGTCTTCATCTATTTCAACTCCTTCCTGGAATCTTTCCAGGTATGTGCCTCGAGGGGCGGGGGGGCAGCATCGCCCCCTCCTGGCCAGCCCTGCTTTATAGCCCACGTCCCCAGGAGTTATGTGCCTGAAGTTGCATCCTGGGGCAGTGGTGCGGATGGGGTGGCTGCGCCCCTGGCTGTACCCAGCCCTGGTGTGATCAGTGACCCCCTCACTGACATCACTGCTGGGTCCTACATAAAACCCTGTGAAATGGCAAGATTGGGCCCAGGCTGGCCCCGTACCTCAACAAACCAGAGCCTGGCATAAAACTCATGAGATTAAAGAGATGAATGGAAGCAGGGGCCTGTTTCTTTGCCTTCTGAGCCTCCAGGTCCCAGCTCCAGGTTCTCTCTGCAGCCACAAGGGCTAGAACCTTCTTGTTGTTTAATGACAGCCTCGATTCTCACTCGTCCCTTGACTCCAGGCATCGGGGCTGAAGTAAAGGGTGTGTGGCAAGAAAGGACGTGTCTGATCAATGCAACCAGGCCTGGCCTTAGGGCAAGGCAAGCAAGGTGCCTTCAGGGCCCCGTGCTGCCCGGTGCCCGCCCGCCTGGCTGGGAGCCACCCGGCCACGTGGACTGTGTGACACGGTGCAGCCAACCACAACATGCCACTTTAGGCCCTGCAAACTCTTTGGCCGAGCCTGAATGCAAGTCAGGTGACTGTCAGCCCCCGAGCAGCCCAGGGCGCCTGCTCCCTACAGCTCCTAGTAATGGTGTTTCTTTCTTCTAGGGCTTCTTTGTCTCCGTCTTCTACTGCTTCCTGAACAGCGAGGTGAGTTCCCTCTGTGCCTTGCCAATGAAACAGCCCTGCGTGCTCAAGCGAATGCCGGAGATGCGGCCAGGACTAGTCCTTCTGGGAGACCTGGTGTCTCCTGAGACTTGGAGCAATAATGAAATGGGAGGGGTGGGTTTAACCTGGTAGGAAGTGATGCTCTGGGCCCAAGTCTGTGAGCAGGCTAGTAACAGCCAGGCACTGAAGTGCGTCTGGAAGGGCAGAGGTCAGCTCATCTAAGGGAGCCGTTTCTCCCAGCAATGCCAGGTCTTATAGTTGGTGCTATTCACCAATATGCCAGCTCCCTGCCCGCTCAGTACTGCGCCCTGGACAGCTGAGACATGGTCACAGCTGTAGGCAGTAGCTAAGTTCCCTGTGTGTGCTGAACAGATTCTGGGATTGGCGCCCACTTTGGGACTTCCAAGGTACCAAACTGCATAAGCAGCAGACACACACACGCCTCCTACTGTCACTTTTGGACAGAGCAAGCCCAAAAAGGGCAAGTACCCATCATAGGAAAATATCAGGTTTAAAAAGTTTTCATCAAAGTTTCCCATTAAAATGTGTTAGGTTTGGGGATTATTTTACAATAAAAAACAAAACAAATCCAGAAACAGAAACACTTTCAGTGTCTTGAAAACTTTTCCAAGGGGCAAATAGCTGGGGGGTGTTGGATTAAAAGGGTCACATTTTGCAAATCAGAAACCAAACACTTTCCTGAAAACAGAACATTTTCATCAAAGGCTTTTCCTGAAAAACAATTAGGTCTTGGGAAATTTCAGCCAGAACAAAACTTTCCATAAAAATGTTCAGTTTTGCCCCATTTTTCACTCAACTTTCTTTTCGCTGAGAACATCTCAGCTGGCTCTGTGCCCGGGGCTGGAGAAAGGTCGTTGCTGGTTTGGGCTGGCGGAAGGCACATGAGGCTGTTTTGACGCAGTACATGGCAAAACAGTGCCAGCGTCACCACAGTCCAATCTGTCCATGAGGTGGTGTCCCTGTCAACCCTTTGCTAAGATGAGCAGCATTTGGCAGGGACACACACCAAGGTCAGGTGCATCTGTCTGAGCTCAGGGATCATTTCACCAAACTTAGCCCCTTGTGACCCGAGAGAAGGAACATGTATAAGTCAAACCAAAGCCCCTCTCTGAGCTGATCTGATGTATCTCCATGTTCCTGTGCCTCCCTGCTATTGCCTTTGCTAGCGGTAAGGACGGCTGGCTGGGCACACGATAGAAACAGCAGAGCCCAGGGGACAAGGAACATAAAAAGCCTTTTCAGACGCCGAAGGAAAACACAGCCTCTCTTTACAATATTTGTCCAGGGCATCCTCTCGGGGAGAGACAGCTCCCAAGCCAGACGCTCTCTGATCTAACAGATTGGTGCTTGCTAAAGAATTCACCCCTGGGGCTGCTTTCTGGCCTGGGATCTTTGGTGGTGGATTTTTATTCTTATTATTTGCAAAATCTTTCTCTTTAAAACTGGTTCCCACCTTCTGTGAAGCAGCAAAACAGTCTGGTTAATAATCCAGGGATGAGATTGGCTCTGCCTGCCCCATCACCAAGGCGTGAGACTTTGTTCAGTCACCGAGGATGATTGATGCTCTGGGCTTCTTCGCGGCTCATGGTTCAAGAACAGGTGGTTTGTTGTGGTCATTCAGCCCAAAGCTGAGCAAGGAGCAGTCAGGGGAGCAAAGAGACCCAGACCCTCAAAGGTGTTTAGGCTCCAGTTTCCAGTGGAAGTACTTGAGGAAATGCTGGGCACTCACACAGAGAGCACTCAGCCACTTACCAATTTATCCTCACAACACGCCAGTGGAGAATTACCATGGGCCCTGTTTACAGAGGGAAACCCACACAGAAGAAGTGACTTGGCCAAGGTCATGCAGTGAGTCCGTGGCGGAGCTTACTGGAGTCCTGACACCCACTTCCCTGCTCTCACACTAGCCAGCTCTTCCTCCCAGAGCCAGGCAAAGGACTCATGGCACATCCCTTCCTTTAATCACATGACAGCATTCTCACCCCTTCCCCAGCAGGGAAGGAAAATTAGCCAGAAAGGGGCTGAAAAGCTAAATGTGCTGGAATGTCTCCTAGGGAGCTTAAAACCCTGAAGAGGGAGGGATGGGATGGACTAGGGATCCCGGAGGTTTTGCACTGCAGGCTAAGGTCAGCGGGGAGGGGTGGGATAGATGCATTGCTGCAAGTTAACCAGGGCAGCAGAGGAACTGATAGTGGGACTTCCAAGAGCGCTTATTGAGAAGCAGCTCGGAATCCTTCCTGACCGCACCAGAGGGAGGCAAGCTGGGGGGAAGGAAAGCCAGTGCTGGTTTTTCCAGGTTGCCCAGGCAGGATTTTAATGCAGCGTGCTGGCGACCCACGTGTGGCTCAGTTGTTAGCTTCCCTGCAGTCTGGCTTGTAAATACACCGAGGCCGGGCCATGACCCTTCTGTGTGCCCTGAGCGCATGGTAAATAATAACAGCACCCCTCTGTGGAGAGTAGCAGATGTTGGGACCGTGCAGGTCTGCTTCCTGCTAGAGGAGAATTCAGTAGTGTGAAGGTTGGGCTGTTGCGGTAATTTGTTTATTTTCTGCATATTTACTAGTCCTGGAACAGAGGTGGGCACAGACAGCACACAGGCAATGCCCTTGTCCCGCTCCCAGCCCTATCCCCGGCACCGGCTTTGGTTGCAGAGCTGAAGGCTGAGAGCAAACGGTCCAGCTACTTGCAACAGCTCCCCCAAGGAAACTGTACATGAAGACCAACAGCACATTTCTTCCAAGACTAAAAACTTGCTCACGTGCTTAAAAAAAGGAGACTGTGTAGCTCTCTATGTAGCACTGCCATCTGGTAACAATGGCCACACTGCATAGAGGAATGTTATTCGTTGAGATAACAAGGCTGGAATTTGAGATGTGTGTTCCAAAGCTTGTGTTCCTGCCTAAAACATAAAGAAACTGGACGCCCAGAACAAGGGGAAGGTGCTGCCAGATACTGAATTCGCATCGGGCAGAGAGAGGCTGTTTTCCCATTTGGATCAGATAAAAGGCTCCTTTCCCTGACCTCCCGTGATCATTTCTCTGACCTCCCTCCTCTCCCATGGCCGTTCCCATCTCAACCCCGCATGTGCTACGATTCCCCATCGGCCTCTTTCCTGCAGCAGCCGCGGTCTGGCCACATCTCCGCAGTCCCAGCCCTCCAGAGTCTAGCAAGTGCAAGATGCTGCCTGTGCCTCTCTCCTCAAAGAAGCCTGGCCCCCATGCGCCCCACTCACTGACACCAGTGTGGGTCCATTTCAGAATCCCCCCCTCCTGCCTCTGACCTTCTTTTTCCCGACTCCCTTCCTTCCTTCACCATTGGCTTCCTCTCTGCCCAGCCCTACAGGCTCTGGGTGCAAGAGCTGTCTGTTCTGCAACAGCAGCCTCCTCGGGTCTCTCCTCCTCATCACCATGTTGGCATCGGACTGCAGCAGGGCAAGCCAGGCGGGCAGCTGGCTCTTGTGCCTGGGAGCAAACAACAGGCAGTTTAGGAGGGGATCCTGTTGGAGCCCTCTGGAAATTCAGTGCCTGATGGGAGGCATGAATCATCGAGATGGAGAAAATCCCAGTAGCCATTACGTAGCCCAGGCTCATAGATCCCTTCTGAGTTCCACTGTTGGACTGGGCAGTGCAGCGAATCAGAGAATCATGGGACTGGAAGGGACCTCGAGAGGTCATCGAGTCCGGTCCCCTGCCCCCACAGCAGGACCAAACACCTAGTTCATCCCTTACACGTGTCTGTCTAACCTGCTCTTAAATATCTCCAGAGATGATGATTCCACAGCCTCCCTAGGTAATTTACTCCAGTATTTATCATAGAATCATAGAACTGGCAGACACCTCAGGAGGTCATCGAGTCCAGCCCCCTGCCCAAGGCAGGACCAATCCCAACTAAATCAACCCAGCCAGGGCTCTGTCAAGCCAAGACTTAAAAACCTCTAGGGATGGAGATTCCACCCCCTCCCTAGGGAACCCATTCCAATGCTTCGCCACCCTCCTAGGGAAATAGTTTTTCCTAATATCCACCCTAGACCTCCCACACTGCAACTTGAGACCATTGCTCCTTGTTCTGCCATCTGTCACTACTGAGAACAGCCTTTCTCCATCCTCTTTGGAACCTCCCTTCAGGAAGTTGAAGGCTGCTATCAAATCCCCCCTCACTCTTCTCTTCTGCAGACTAAACAAACCCAAATCCCTCAGTCTCTCCTCAGGTCATATGCTCAAGCCCCCTGATCATTTTGGTTGCCCTCCACTGGACCCTCTCCAATGCGTCCACATCCTTTCTATAGTGGGGGGCCCAGAACTGGAAACAATACTCCAGGTGTGGCCTCACCAGTGCCAAATAAAGGGGAATAATCACTTCTCTAGATCTCAGAGAAGTTAACCACCTTGAGAGTTAGGAAGTTTTTCCTAATGTCCAACCTAAACCTTCCTTGCTGTAATTTAAGCCCATTGCTTCTTGTCCTATCCAAGGAGAACAATTTTTCTCCCTTTTTCTTATAACAACCTTTTAGGCACTTGAAAGATGCTACCCTGCCTCCTTTAAATCTTCTCTTTTCCAGACTAAACAAAGCCAGTCCTCTCAGTCTTCCCTCATCAGTGATGTTTTCTAGACCTTTAATCATTTTGGTAGCTCGTCTCTGGACCTTCTCCATTTTGTCCACATCTTTCCTGAAATGTGGTGCCCAGAACTGGACACAATACTTCATTTGAGGCCTAATCAGTGCAAAGCAGAGTGGAAGAATCACGTCTCATTTCTTACTCATGACACTCCCGCTTACACAGCTGTGATAAACTGTCACTCAGGTCACTCAGTTGGGGTGCACTGCAAGAAATAGGATGACCAATCCCCAGAACTGGTGGTTACTCCAATATATATAGTCACCAAGGCTACGTCTACACTGCAAGCTTTTTTCAGAATAAGCTTTTCTGGAAGATATCTTCCTGAAAAGCTTATTTCGAAATAGCACATCCACACTACCGGGAAGCCTCAAAATGAGTCCGAGGCAGGCTCCCCTAGTGTGGATGCACTACCTCAACTTAGAGCCCCAGGAGGCACTGGGGAGGAATAACTTTAGAATGGCCCTGGGGAGGAGCTATTTCGACGTAGCAGCATTGGAGCGTCCACGCCCACCCTCTTCCAAAAAAGCTTTTTCGGAAAAGGGCTTATTCCTCATGGAATGAGGTTTACCACCGTCAGAAAAAGCCATCCGTTATTTCAACTTCCTGTCAAAATAACACAATTGCGGTGTGGACGCTAGTATTGTTTTTCCTGAATAACAGCTGTTATTCCGGAAAAAAAGGTGTAGTGTAGACGCACCCTAGTCAGCACAAAACAGCTTGTGTTTTCCCTCACTCGTCAACCAGAGTCCAAACCATGCCGTTCCCTTAAAGTACCTACCAGCCTCCGGCTACCATCCAGACACCCCAGTCAATCAAATAAAGTTCTACCAATCCTTCCAAGCCAATGACTATTTCATACCTTATTTAAAACACACGCTTATAGCCAATTCTTATTAACTAAACTCAAGTGCATTAAAAAGAAAAAAGAGAGAGTATTGGTGTATTGAAATATTATGAAACCTCAAGTAGATCAGGGACCCTAAGTCAATGTCCATTAAAGGGGCACCAGGATCTCCTGGGATATCATTTCTTATGGCTGGCAGCTTGCCCTGGGAACATCCAAGCAGACATGAGATAAAAAGGATCAGGACCCAAGGGTCTTTATATATTTCCAGCAGCCCCTTGGCCTATGAGAACACAACAGTCTTTTCATATAACCACATGGTAATTTATTAAACACCAGATAATGAACATAAAGTAGTGTATCCCTTAAGCAGTTTATCACAGACTTTAAAGAGACATCTTTATCTCACCCAAGATTCATCTAAATGTTAATAATCCCTTTTGATCTTGGAATCAACCATTACAGAGATAGACAGGACATGGTAGAAGTAACCATCTAACTAGAATTAGACTCTGCTTTCTAAGGAGACAGGTTTGCATATCAAAGTTCTAGCACTGAAGGGCCTTAATTGGCCTTTACATATTTTTCTCACATGCCTCTGTGGTTGGCTCTAGGTCATTTGGCCTGGGAGCCTTTAACCCTTTGTATCCATGTGTCCTACTTGGCACAAGTTTTGTTGCAGCATGATCTGTATGGCCACGGTTTAATCAGATCACGTCGCCACATTCCCGAATGATGTTTCCTTTTTTTGGAACACTGTCACGCTGTTGATTCTTATTTACCTTGTGATGCTACAGTGCCCAGGGCACAGGCAGACAGTGCCAAGGCACAGTGAGGTGAGACCTGCTTGACTGCTGAGGAGGCTCTGTGAGAAACAATTTCCCCCTGCACTAACTCGAGTCACGGGGCTGCAGCTCCGAGCCACAGGAATGGAGGGGGGCAGTGCCAGCTGTTGGGGGGTTAAATATGTGGAAGGCTCAACACGAGCACTAAAAATCCATCTCCACAGTGCGGCTTCATCCGCCTCACGGCTTCTGTCGGTCAGTGGAATTCCTGCCCCACAGTCACTGACACACCCGGCTGCAGCGACTCCAGGAAGCATTCTTGTGTCGTACGGGAGGGCAGATTGATTAGCCCAAGGAGCTCTTGTGGCCTTAGAATCTGTGCCTCATAATTCACACTCATAATTCACCGGCCATGCAAGGCCTGCTCCGGGCTGGAACTCTCACAGATGAGGTGCCACTAGTGTGGACCAGACAAGTCATAAAGAAACTCTGTGAGCCCATCACTTACCTCCCGTCCGTCGCACACGCGGCAGCATCAGACGTGGTTTATGTGCCGCTGGCCCTTTTTTCACAGCTGAAGTCCAGATTTATCTCCCGCTCGCTCTTTCATGGTCCTGGGCAGGGTTCATTTCTCTTCCCTGTCAGCTCTTTAAGGGCAGGATTGATGGAAGTCAGTGTCCAACAATGGACTACAAGGGGGCTGGGAGCCGGGAGGCCTGGGGGCTGTTTCTGGCTCCGGGAAGGAGGCTGCCTTATCCCTTGGTTAGAGCAAAGGGTTGGGAGTGAGAGCTGCTGGGCTCAAATCTCCCATTGCAATGACTTTTGCAAATGCCATGTTCCCCCATTTGCCCCAAACTCAGCCTCCCCTCCCTCTCCCTACCCCATACTGGGATAAGAATGGAGACTTTTTCACAACTCCATAGGCTCAGGGGGTCTGAAGGCTCTTCTCTGATCATCTAGTTTGCTCTCCAGCATAAGGCAACCCACAGAACTCCGGGGTGGCCTTGAGCAAGTCATGTCTCTGTTCTGTGCCTCAGTTTCCCCATCTGTAAAAATGGGATAATGCCATCAACTGTCCCCTCCTCCTGGGGAATTTGAGGGCTTAGTTCATTGATGTCTGTAACAAGTTTTGAGCCCCCTAGCTCTTGCAATGGGAGAGGGAAATCTTGCCCCAGATCTGCCCAGCAACCTGGGGAGTAAACACCCTGTGCTCTGCAATGTGTTGGCAGGTCCGTTCTGCTGTACGGAAGAGATGGCACCGGTGGCAGGACAAGCACTCCATCCGCACCCGCGTGGCCAGAGCCATGTCCATCCCCACGTCGCCGACGCGCGTCAGCTTCCACAGCATCAAGCAGTCCACGGCGGTCTGAGATGGGACACCCTTGTGTAGGAGGGGAGCCACGATTGCGGCAGATCCTCGGCTGCTTGCACGGCAGACTGAGCATGGCGTGGTGGCTGTGTACTTCCCGGATGGACCCTCCGCCCCAGGAGCCCAGAGAAGGGCAGCCAAGCCCTGGCAGGGACTGGCCGACACCAAAGAAACCCCTCGCCAATGTCTGCCCAGGGAGACCAGCTCTCAGAGCAGCTCTTTCTTACTCACTGAACCCTTGTGAGGCCAGCACCCCCCGTGCCCAGGACTGGGGCTGGGCAGTGTCTGGTGGCCCGGGCAAGGCCTACAGCAGCTGAGGGTGTCACATCCTCTCGGAGGGGGGAGGGAGGCTGGGGGGCCAAGCAATGCCCCAAGTGAGGCCAGGTTTGCTGGAGATGCAGCTCCAGCATCTGCCCAATCCTGACCCAGCAGCAGGTCTAACAGGAGCGCTTGCCAGGCCAGTGAGAGTCCGGCTAGTGCTGGTCACATGGATGGAGGCGACCAGCCTGTGTCCTGGCCTCTCTCCACATTCCAATGCATGTCCCGGCTCCTCTGGGATATCAGTTCCTCTCTCTGGCTCAGGCCGGCGTGGCACGAAAGCCCCGTGTGCGGCACTGCCATGACCCAGGCAGCAGCCACGGCCACACATGGTGGGCAGCTCCCCGTACTGGTGGGCAAGCCTGGTGCAAGCTGCTTCCAGGCTCCCCCTGCCAGCACTGCTGCCCCGCAAGCTGCAGCGAGGGGACTGCCTGATCTGCGTTCAGCCAGAATACAGACCCGAGCCTCGGGTCATGACCGGAGTTTGCCTGGCACCATGTCTGTGCTTCGTCTCCATTGTATCACAGCCCTGAGATTGTTCATTCCCCACGCCCACCCTGCCCCTACCCCACCCGGTGGACCCCCTGGCGAGGCCACAGGGCAGCCCCTGCAATGCAGCCTGCTGCAGCGCTGGGGTTTCCATCCTGCCCCCAATCCCAACGTGTGGTGCCTGGCAAGGACCCATGGCAGCCACGCCCACATGGGGGACTTCTCTCCAGGGCTCCCAGGTATCTGCGTGGTTTGAGCATTTGTCAGAGGAGTCAGAGCCTGGGTCTTCACTGAAGGGTTTGCCCCTGTTCCCGGCACTCACTCCCCTGGCATCCTGGCTCGAGGGCGGGTGCACGAGCTGTGGACAAGCTGTGCTAATGTCCTGCACCCCGCCAGGCCAGCCAACACCAGCGGAAAGCCCCCCTGGGGTGAGACCAGGATGGAGGATCGCTGGAGCCCGGAGTCAAGTTCACTCTGCAGGAAAGATGAGCCTCGGGAAAGCATCGCAGATGGCCATGGCATCACAACAAGCCCCTGGAGCTGGAAAGAGCCAAAGTCCACAGGGAGACACACACACACACCCGCAGCGGAGGGAGGAGTCGCTGCCACTCACTAGCTGAGGCAGGAGAGGGCTGGAGGGGTGAGATTGTTCCTCCCAGAGCAGAGACTTGGCAGGAGAGGGCCATGGGGAGGGCGCGAAGAGGAGGAAGGCAGCTCCCATTGAAACAGCAGGAGAAATTGAATTGGGATGTGCTGGCGTCTGCCCATGGCAGGACGTGGACTTGGAGGACACCTGGGTTCTCACCCTGATCCGTGGGATGAGGGGTCAAAAGCACCACAGAACTTTTTAATTGCTCCCAAATATACACGTGTGCACACATACACTCAGACACACACACACACACACACTCATATACATGCACACATTTCATTCACATGCACTTTCTCACACACACACACACACACACACACACACAAAAACAAAAAAAGCACCTTGGTTTTATGCCTCATCTCACAATGCAGCCGTGATGTATTTTTTTCTAACATAAGCAAAATTGGGTCCAACTCTGCTGTGTTTTCTACAGGCCGTGATTCCTGCAGGAGAGCTGGCTGGGCACAGGAGGGGACCTGGAGCTTAGCTGCCCCCGAGGGCTTTGGTCCAGAAGGGTCTATAGAGGTGGAGAACTACAGTGAGCACTGAGGAGACAGCAGTAGGCCGTGGGGTGGCATGTTCTGTAGTTTTACAATCCAGCTACTTCCACACGTTTATGCATATTCATCTGGTATGCAAATCAGGACTTTGCATCATTTGCATAAACCTGCCAGATTTCTGGACCTTCCACCTTGTCTGGCTACACTCTCCGGCAGGTAGAACTGGATGGCACACATTCCCAGCTGCCCTGAGCTCCTGCCTGGGAACAGCTCGTCTGTGGGCAGGGATTGCGTGTGCCTTCACCTCTACAGAAAAATTGCAGCCTGTGAACTCCTGGTAGCAGACACAGTAGATCTAGGCAGGAAATCCTTCATGAAACATTTTTTTCTTCCAGTAATGTCCATTTGTGGAAACGTTTTCTCAGGAACGGCTCAGTTATGACGAACTCCTCAGTTGTTGAAAAACACGTGTCTCGGTTCCAAAAAGGTCCCGTTTTGACAATTCCTAAATGGGTTTCCAAGTCCAAAGGACTTTCTGTTCAGAAATTAAAGGTAATTAGAGTAATGACTTTTTTTTAAATCCATGGTTGAAATTGAAATAAATGTTTCAATTGGCCTGAGGGGGGAGAGGGAGGTCATGAAAATGTCCAAGGTTTCCACCTTTCATCCCAACTTGGGATGGGAAAAATATTCAGAATCTGAGAAATGGTCACAGGATGGAAAACCATTTCCTACCCAGCTCTGTGTGAGAGCCCACAGCCATCTCCTTGCATTGACCTTTCTAGAAGTCCTTGCTCAGCATTACTGAGTTCTACCGGGCGTGCCAGAGTCTCCTCAGATACATCCCCCACCTCCATGCACAGCCTTGGAGAGGCTGTCCAGACTGGGTGTCCACACTTCAAAAAGGATAATCAACCATTGGTGAGGGTTTAGAATAATAAAATCATAGAACCATAGAGCTGGAAGAGACCTCAGAAGGTCATCAAGTCCAGCCCCCTGCTCTAGGCAGGACCAATCCCAATTAAATCAACCCAGCCAGGGCTTTGTCAAGCCGAGACTTAAACACCTCTAGGGATGGAGACTCCACTACTTCCCTAGGTAACCCATTCCAGTGCTTCACCACCCTCCTAGTGAAATCGTTTTTTCTTATATCCAACCTGGACCTCTCCCACCACAACTTGAGACCATTGCTCCTTGTTCTGCCATACGTCACTACTGAGAACAGCCTCTCTCCATCCTCTTTGGAACCTCCCTTCAGAAAGGCCTCAGAAAATCCCTATAAGGTTGATTTGAGGTCTGCAAAACTTGCCTGCCAGTGAGGTCTAATGGAACTCCACCGGCTTAGTTTATCCAAGATGGTTAAGAGGCAATTTCTTTGTGATCTGTGAGCAGAGTATATTTTCCAGGGTTTATTGCTTGCCTTGGGAGTGGAGGTATTTGTAGCAGGGTTTGAGTTCTGTGTGGATGTCCAAACGCTGGGTTATTTTCAGGGCTTTCCCTTTGGCGATGCACCTCGCACTGTTTCAAGCTGCACTGTGTTCAAGCGCATTAGGGAAACTAGTGCCTGCCAGCAGCATCAGCATGGACCAGTTAGAAATCCACACTGGCACTCCATGTAGGCAAGCTCAGATACCAGCCATTGAGCAGGGACGTGGCCTCAGTAAACAGCCAGGCCTAGGAAATGGTTGAAATCCATATGAACTGAGAAAGCACATCAGTGTGGGCTGGAAAAACACTGGCTTGTTTGGGGGTTCTGCTTCCAGGGTGTTTTATCAGTGTTTCTTATCAGTTCATACCTGGAATCAGAAACTTAATCCCTTGGTGTCTATTGTCAAGAGACTATATCAGCCTTACAGAGCTCTCTTAGGGTATGTCTACACTTGCACCCCTAGTTCGAACTAGGGATGCAAATGTAGGCATTCAAAATAGTTGATGAAGTGGGGATTTAAATATCCCGTGCTTCATTAGCATGATCTCGCCGGTGCGTTACTCTTAACTCCTCATTTTTTGAGGAGTAACGTTAGTTCGAACCAAGGGACTTGGTTCGAACTAATGCGTCCCGGAGTGCACTTTCACTTTCGAAACAGCTGTTGATCGGAGTAACGCGCCGGCGAGATCATGCTAATGAAGCACGGGATATTTAAATCCCCACTTCACTGACTATTTCGGATGCCTACATTTGCATCCCTAGTGCGAACTAGGGTGCAAGTATAGACATACCCTTAGGTAGCTGGCAGGGGAAAGAACATAATCCAACAGCTGGAATCCATAGGCAGGAAAGTTACAATCCTAGGGCTGGAAGAGCCCTCAGGAGCCATCGAGTCCAGCCCCCTGCTCAAAGGGGAAATAAACCCAGTGGAGTAAACCTTTGGAACAGATCAGCAAGGGGTGTGGCAAATACATCATCACCAGTAGCATTTCCAGCTGTGGCATTGCTGGAATCACAGCTCAGACTGGCTGATCACTGTGGTCCTTCTAGCCTTAAAAGTGATAACTCTGCAAGGCCGTGCCAGTCAGAGGACAGCCTGAGGGCAGTAACCCAAAGCTAGTCAGGCAGCATGTCTCATTCTAGGAAGGCAGGGGACAGAGTGATCCTGTACCAGGCCTGGATCTTCTGGGGCCCTGGCAGATTTCCCTGGTGCTTGTTTGAACTGTCCCAAGCTCCATACTCACATCACATTGGTGTCTGACAGTTCCACATGGCTGATTAGCCAACAGTTCTCACAGCAGACGATTTCCTGGATGGATGGGGTACAGGAAGGATCATCTGTCTGGCAAAGAGTCTACAGCAAGGTGAGGTCTCTGAGTCCCCTTTCACCTCAATCGTCCCCAAACATTGGCTAATTATTTCTCAGTGGCAGGTGGGTCCTATGCAGAAAAAGCTAACACAATGTTGAGAGGCTGAGAGTCATTGGGAAAGGGATAGATAATAAGACAGAAAATTCATATTGTCTATATAAATCCTGGGTACACCCACATCTCAAATACTGTGTACAGACCTGGTCACCCCATCTCTAAAAGTTATATTGGCATTGGAAAAGGTTCAGAAAAGGGCAACAATATTGATTAGGGATATGGAACAGCTTGCCTATGAGGAGAGATTAATAAGCTTGGAAAAGAGACGACTAAGGTTGGGAGACATGATACAAATCTATAAATATATAAATCTATAAAATCATGACTGGTGTGGAGAAAGTAAACAAGGAAGTGTTAGTTACACCTCACAACACAAAAACTAAGGGTCACCAAATGAAATTAATGGGCATCAGGTTTAAAACAAACAAAAGGAAGTATTTCTTTACACAACACACAGTCAACCTGTGGAACTCCTTGCCAGAGGATGTTGTGAAGACCAGAAGAATAACTGAGTTCAAAAAAGAACCAGATAAATTCATGGAGGATAGGTGTATCAATGGCCAGGGCTTTGTCAAGCCGGGACTTAAAAATCTCTAGGGATGGAGATTCCTCCACCTCCCTAGGGAACCCATCCCAGTGCTTCCCCACCCTCTTAGTGAAATAGTTTTTCCTCATATCCAACCTAGACCTCCCCCACTGCAACTTGAGACCATTGCTCCTTGTTCTGCCATCTGTCACCACTGAGAACAGCCTCTCTCCATCCTCTTTTATTGCAGCTGGAGGCTGCTATCAAATGCCCCCTCACTCTTCTGTATATTTATTAAGCCCAAATCTCACGGCCTTGCCTTTAAATAATGTGTCCCAACCCCCTAATCATTTGTGTTGCCCTCTGCTGGACTCTCACCAATGCATCCTTTCTGTAGTGGGGGGCCCAGAATTGGACACAATACTCCATAATCGAATAAATACACCAGAATCGAATAAAGGGGAATAATCACGTCCCTTGATCTGCTGGCAATATTCCAATGTACCCCAAAATTATGTTAGCCTTCTTGGCTACAAGGGCACACTGCTGACTCATATCCAGCTTCTCATCCACTGTAATTTTCTGCTGAACTGGTGCTTAGCCAGTTGGTCCCCAGCCTGTAACAATGCTTGGGATTCTTCCGTCCCAAGTGCAGGACTCTGCACTTCTTGTTGAACCTCCTCAGATTTCATTTGGCCCAATCTTCCAATTTGTCTAGTTCACTCTGGCCCCTATCCCTGCCCTCCATCATATCTACCTCCCCCTCTAGCTTAGTGTCTTCTGTGAACTTGCTGAGGGTGCAATCCATCCCCTCATCCAGGTCATTAATAAAGATGTTGAACCAAACCAGTCCTGGGATTGAGCCCAGGGGCGCTCCGCTGGATATCTGCTGCCAATTTGACACAAAGCTGTCGATCACTATTCCTAGGTGCAGCAGCATTGCAGAGAAATGAGTAGAGCTGGGCAGGACCTGGACTTCCCATTTCAAAAGGGATTTTACAATTTCTAAATTTGTTCCATTCCGAACCCGAAACAAAAAAAAATCGAATTTTCTTGGCAAAGGAAATCCTGGGGGAAACCACTTTGGGTCCGTGGAAATATTTCATGTTGATAAAAATCAAAATATTTCTTTGAATTTTAACCTTTGGAAACTCTTTCACTTTTTAATATAAAAACATTTAAAAAATAATTTCAAACCGAACAATCCCATGGTCTATGCCGAAAGTCTTCGAGCCGGGTTGTTCTGGTAACACTGGTCCGAATCACTTCCCTGGGGGAGGTTTTGCAAAACGTACTGTTGTCAGACTGACACATTTGTCTCAGAATGTTGATATTGGCAAAAAACATTGAGACAAAAACATGCCGCCCAGCACCAGGAACGAGGCAGCGGCTCGGTGCTTTGCTGATGGCGTGTCAGAGCCAGGAATGGGACTTCTTGTTTTCCAGCCAGGTGGGATTCACTGCTGCCATGTGGAACGCCCGATTTGAACGATGAACCCCTTTACATTAAATAGAGTCAAACAACGCTCATATGCGCCAGGAAGTGCAGGGATCTGACACAGAAAGCAAACTCCAAAGAGAACAAAACAAATGCAAACCAGAAACCGTCATGGTATCCATCCCACTGCAGGGAAACTGAAGCCAGCGTGTGATACCCAACCTCCTGTCAACCTTATGTCCTGCCCGCTTCCTGCCAGCACAGTGATTTCGCAGTCCCTTAGTCATATTTTTTGCCCTGCAGCCTAACATCTTGTCAAATAAACTAAACAAAAGTTGCCACCTACTGCCTTTAAAAACTCCACCTTTGGGTCATGCCCACCCATTGGAACCCACTCTACCATGGAAATCCATCAGCCCTGAGGGATCAGTGCCTTCCCTCCTCGGCATCCCCTTGTCCGGGCCAATGCCCATGGACTTTCTTCCTCTCCCTCTATCCTGCTCCCAAGTGGTCCATGGAGGAGCCAGTCATGCGCATGTGGATTTGGAACCCTCCCACCTACAAGCTACAAAATAAAACGCGGCTGCTTCCTTGTGCTTCTCTGCGGGGCCTTGTTTTGTCCGGAGAATGGCGCAGGGTTTCCCAGCACTACAACTAGCACACAGCTTGCATCCCCGCCAGGAAGGCAGTCCCGTCATTGGCCCAGCATTGCCAGCTGCCGGACGCACCGTGTGCGGATTTCACGGCAGCCCTCTCAGCACAGGGCAGCATTTCAAACAGAGCGCTGCATGGTGGCACCGGACTCCCGATCATCTTCCCACGAGGTCAGTTTGATGTGGCCACTGTGCACTGCTGGGGGATACAAAGGGAGCTTCAGCCTCAGACGGGAAATGGCCTTGGGGTGTTTTCATCATCACATGAGAGGAGAATGGAAGAAACCACCCCAGAGTCTGGATCCAAGGGTGTTTTTAAAGGGATGCAAAGCAATTGGGGTTTTTTTCTGACAAATGACACCGAAAAGCAGCTGCGTGTGTGTGCGTGTCGTGTGTATGACTATTTATTTCATCTCCTGTTATACGATTTACACAATTTGCTTTACAAAGCTGTGTGTCGCCATGTGTACTCAACTCTGTTTGATTAAAACTGCTTTTAACAATTTCCTGGGGCCTTTGTGGGTGTGCTTGTCCCACAGAGAAGGAAGGGCTGGTTCCATCATGGATCATCACACCTGTTGGCTGGGACCCAAGAGTCCTGCCTTTTCTCCCCACATCTAGGACATCTCAGCAGGTTCTGCTTCCAAGGGACCAGAGTCAGGAAGGGGCTGAAGATTCAGATCCATGGTCTTCTTGGTTCCAGCCCCTGATGGCCAGCAGAAAGCCCCAGAGGTTGACACCAAAGCACGAAATACAGGGCCGAGCCTGTCCCTGCTATTTATTTGTAGGTGCCAAATAAGCGAAAATGGGATGGTGATCTGACCTAACATTACTACTTGGAGGAAGTGTGGACCAGTGGACAGAGCTCAGAAGAGCTGGGTTCTATTCCCAGCTCCGACCCAGAACAAGATATTTTCCTGGCGGCAGAGTCTGGATAAGGAGATTCACCTCCATTGACATCAACTGTTGACAAGCCTTCTCTGGGTATTACTGTTCTTGGCTCTTTCATGTGTGAGGGGCCAAGTCCCCACAGCCTTTGTGCTGCTGTTCCCCACATGTTACAGGGATCATGACATAGGAGGGCAGTTGGGCGGGATCAACGGTGTGGTGTGCAGAGAGGAAGTGCTCATTATTACTGTTGTATCTCTCTTTCACATATTATTACTCATCTCAAGCTGTCAGTTTCTACGTGTAGGGGAGAGCGGCCCCTACTGAATCCGCCCTCCACAGACCACTGCACTGAGCTCAGCACTGACTCAGAGGCCAGAGCGCCCCCTAGTGAGCCACCAACACCGTTTCCCTCAGGACAGTACCCCTCTATTACCACTTGGGGGCACTGTAGTCATTACCGACTCAGAGAGGAGAGCGCCTCCTACTGCATGCCCTGCACACTCCCTGCAGAACAGTGGCCCCTAGTGAGTGTAATTTCATGGGGTGATTTGATTCAGGACTAACTCGAAGACTGAGCACTAGCTACAATGCCATTTCAGGCAGAAACCAGGTTGACCATTGGCCTCCCTTTCCCTCCCTCCTTTGGACGGTGAGCAAGTTCTCAGGCTGAGGCAGTCGGGCTGAAAAACCGCAGTATTTTCTGAACTTCTGCACAAGATCTCTGAGGCTGCTCTTCACTAGCCCGGCCAAGAGATAATAATGGGGGCAGTGCCGCTCCTCGGGGCAAGGCCAATTGAAACTGAATGTCATGGCACCGTTCTATGTGTCCTGCTGAAATTCAAACACAAGCGTCTTTTTCTGGTCAGGCACTCTCGTGTGGAATTAATTCACATGTTGGGCCACGCTGGAGGGCACCTAAGAATTATTGGTTTCTGCTGATCACATGAGACGCATGGGTGAGGTAACATCTTGCATTGGACCAACTGCTATTGGTGAGAGAGACAAGCCTGTCCATTACAGAGCTCTTCTTCAGGTGCCTCAAAAGCTCATGTCTCTCCCCAGCAGAAGTTGGTCCAATACAAGACGTCACCTCGCCCTCCTTGTCTGTCTAATATCCTGGGACCAATGCAGCTACAACAACCCTGCAAACAATCATAGCTGCAGTTATCAATGCCCAGATGAATGGCCTGTCACTTGCTCTCTTTGGAGAGCTTATAGCCGGTCGCAATGATCCAATGCTAAGTTGCTAGTAATGTCCTGCTATGTCTCGAGAATGAGAGATGCGCTGTTAGAACACAGGGCGTGCACAATTCCTGGGTAGCTGAGACTCCCCCGTCGTATCACCCCGCTTATAAGTTTATCAAATTCCGTCTTCAGAGATTTTAAAGCCCGATGGAACCATGTTGGGCATCTAGTCCGACTTCATTGGGCCGCCTGACCCCACTGCTCTTTCTGCCAGGCTGTTCCAGAACCTCCCTCTGCTGCTTAGAAACCTTCTTCCCATCTCAAGCCTACATTTATTCATGGCCATTTGCTCTTGGGCCAGTCTTGTCCTTTAGCTTCACACACGCACGTGCGCACACACACACGGACACACACATTCGCACACACACACACACACGGACACACAAACATACAAACACACAGCATTCTCTCCAGGGCTCCCTGCACAAAGTAAGAAGGCTTAGAAGTATCGCTATGACGGGCTTTTGTGCTGGGCCCTAGCTGGGCCCGTGACTTGGTTTGACGAAACCTGCAGTAAGTGGGGTCACATTCATGCAGAGACATGGGACAGGCCACCCCTGGGCTTTTATATTCCAAAAGGAAGGAAAAAACTACAGGGGAAGAGAAAACATCTGCATCCAGTATGGGGAGTGTAGGTGGGTGGGTGACTAGCAAACCCCTCCCCACCTGGCGGAGAGGGATCTTCCCACACACAGGCTGCGCTAATAGGCACCCATTCAGATCCATGTGGACTAAGGAGCAATGCCTGTGTCACTCACACACGCATCCCGGCCATCTTCCTGCGCCTCCCCTTCCTGCCACAGGCTTCGGCCCAGCTGCTAGTGATACGTGGCATTAGCACGCTGCCCTAACAAGTGTGCACGGCCCATTCTGGTAGGCAGCTCGTGCAACTGGACACACTCACCAGGCCATGCACCGTACCGCGTGGAGGCACAAGGGACAAGCTTTCTCCCTGGGGCAAGTGACCCTTCCCCCCTGCCCTTGCAATGGAAGTGCCTGCAGGAGTCGCTGTGAAACAGCCTCAGTTGGAAGTCACAGAGGGTGCAATTCTGGATGGCTTCCTTTATACCGAAAAGGGGAATCTCCAAATGTGCCCAAATCCCACAGAAAGTCAATGGGATGTGGGTGCCTAAATCACTTGGGTGCTTTTGCAAATGTTCCTCTGAGCAGGTACTGTCCCCTCCCACCAACATGCCTCAACCTTGCCACTCAGAGGGGTCAGCTGGTAGGCGAGTTGCCATGGCTACGCTATCCTCTCTAATGGATGCTGCCAAGGAAGGCCAGATTGTCACATCCCCAGATCCCCAGCGGCTCCCCATTGATCTCAGACACTCGGGAAGATTTGGCCACTCCATTTATTTAAAACAGTGGCCTAGCGGGAAAGGCTCTTTAGGGCCTTGCTAGTGCCCTGGGCTACCCAGTCCCCCCCATTGCCAGCCATAAGCCTCTCCTGTTACTGTAAGTGCTGGCTTGGGAGCATTTTACAGAGGGACGGGGTTTAAGGATTTCCCAGCACTGTACAATGCCAGAGAATGAAATGGGAGTGTCCTGGGATCCGTCTTTGGCTGGAGGCTGAGGCAGATTAAAACCAACAGCCCCCGTGAGTTGCTTCAATGGGACGACAGCACAAAGCCCAGAAAGGGAGACACAGATGGCTGGCGGCATTTCATTTGGCTCCCATGATTTGATTAACAAATGAGGCCCTCTCCAGAGACGGCCTCCCGCCCCACCAATCGTGTTGGCTCCGCCTCCGCCATCTGGGGTGACATTTATCGCCCTGCTCTCAGTCTCCTGCGGACCGAAATCTGGAGACGACAGCCCTGACCTTACAGCAGCAAGACGAGCAGAAGGGAAAAGGAAAGGAACGAATTCCAGAGCTCTTTGTCCATGGCTGGAATTTACCGTTTGCTGACGATGCCCCTCTACAACAGATCCCTGGCTGCAGACGACAGATGCAATTCCCAATCCTGGATAAACCCTGGGGAGCCAAAACTGGAGCACAGGTCTTTGGTTCCAGACACACACGTCCCTGAGCTAATGGGCACTCGTCTAACTGAGTCAAACAATACATCTCTTATTCCATTTGCCCAGCCACCAGATGGGGACAAAATAAACACCTCCTGCTTCGCTATCATCACATAGGAGAAGCTTTACCTGGCTTAACTCCAATCATTTTTGTGGGTTTTTTCATTTAACTCATTGCTCTGGGGTAGGGCTGGTAATGAGGGGGTCAGTATGCAGGCAGCTTTGGGAAGAGAGGACTATTGCAGTGGTATCCAGTAGCAGTGAGTTCCACAGGCTACACATGAAAACTTATTTCCTTTTAACAGTGTAGCTTCCTGGGTGCAGGGGGGAAGGACTTTGTCAGAGGGCTTTTCCAAACCCCCGTGATATGATGCCAACCAGTTCTGCAGGCTCCGCTCTCCCTCTGATGCTCTCTAGGCAAGCAGAGAAGTGTAGAAGACATGCCAGTTAGATTCTACCATAGTCCATTCAGCTATGGCATTTCTCAAACTGCATTGCGCTGGGACCCCCTGGTCCCTTCTGACATCAGTTACTGCCTGACCCCAGAGCCTGAGCCCTGCAGCCCCAGGTGGAGGTCTGGGGGCCATAGCCTGAGCCCCACCCAGATTTCAGCTTCAGCCTTGGGTCTCAGCAAGTCTAAGGCTGGCCTTAGTGAGCCCATTAAAATGAGGCCCTGACCCCGCTGGGCTCCCAACCTACAGTTTGAGAACCACAGAGCTAGCAGCTGGATTGTTCTCTGCGGAGCAGGTTAGGGATCACTGCTCTGCCATTCTCAGGAGAATGCCCTTTTGCACCCCTGCCGTCCTCTGGTTTTCTGCCCACTGCAGGGCCCAGGGAACTGGCACACCCTGGTCTCTGCTGGTGGCATGCAACAGTTTCGTCTCCCATGGACTGTAACCCTCTGCCCTGTCTGGTTGGAGGAAATTAAATCCTAGAATCCTAGGGCTAGAAGAGACCTCAGGAGCCATTGAGTCCAATGCCCTGCGAAAGGCAGGACTAAGTCCTAAAGCACCCCAGCCAGGGCTTGGTCAAGCTGGGACTTAAAAACCTCCAGGGATGGAGATTCCACCCCTTCCCCTAGGGAACCCATCCCAGTGCTTCACACCCTCCACCCCTCCAAGGAAAGAGTTTTTCCTAATCTCCAACCTAGACCTTCCCTGTCTGCAACTTGAGACCATTTCTTCTCGCTCTGCCATCAGTCACCACTGAGAACAGCCTCTCTCCATCCTCTTTGGAACCCCCCTTCAGGTAATTGAAGGCTGCTATCAAATCCCCCCTCACTCTTCTCTTCTATAGACTAAACAAGCCCAGATTCCTCAACCTCTCCTCGTAGGTCACGTGCTCCAGCCCCCTAATCGTTATGGTTGCCCTCCGCTGGACCCTCTCCAATGCGTCCACATCCTTTCTGTAATGGGGGGCCCAGAACTGGATGCAATACTCCAGATGTGGCCTCATCAGAATCGAATAGAGGGGAATAATCACTTCTCTAGACCTGATGGCAATGCTCGAGTCTAACTAATGTACCACAATATTATGTTAGCCATATTGGCTACATATCCAGCTTCTCATACACTTTAGTCCCCAGGTCTTTTTATGTTGAACTGCTGCTTAGCCAGTCGGTCCCCAGCCTGTAACCGTACTTGGGATTCTTCCGTCCTGAGGGAAGGACTCTGCACTTGTCCTTGCTGAACCTAATCAAATTTCTTGTGGCCCAATCCTCCAATTGTCTAGATCACTCTGGATTCTATCCCTGCCCTCCAATGACTCTAACTCTCCCCTGAGCTTAGAGTCATTCACAGAATTGCTGAGGGTGCAATCCATCCCCTTATCCAGGTCATTAATACAGATGTTGAACAAAACCGGCCCTAGAACTGATGCTTGGGGCACCTGCTGATACTGACTGCCAGCCAGATATCGAGGCGTTGATCACTACCCATTGAGCCCGACAATCTAGCCAGCTTTCTATCCACCTGACAGTCCATTTATCCAATCCATACTTCCTTCACCTCCTGGCAAGAATTATATGGGAGACTGTATCGAAAGCTTTGCTGAAGTCAAGCTATATCACATCCACTGCCTTCCCCATGTCCACAGAGCCAGTTACCTTGTCATAGAAAGCAATCAGGTTGGCTGATTTGCCCTTTATGAATCCATGTTGACTGTTCTTGATCATTTTCCTCTCTTCCAAGTGCTTCAAAATGGATTCCTTGAGAATACCCTCCCTGATTTTTCTGGGGACTGAGGTGAGGCTGACTGGTCTGTAGTTCCCTGGATAGTCCTTCTTCCCTTTTTTAAAGATGGGCACTACATTTGCCTTTTTCCGATCTTCCAGGACCTCCTCTGATCTCTGCAAGTTTTCAAAGATAATGGCCAATGGCTCTGCAATGATACCAGCCAACTCCCTCAGCACCATCGAATGCATTAGATACAGTCCCTTGGATTTGTGTATGTCCAGCTTTTCTAAATAGTTCTTAAGCTGTTCTTTCTCCACCGAAGGCTGCCCACCTCCTTCCCATACTACGTTGCCTAGTGCAGCAGTCTGGGAGCTGACCCTGTCTGTGAAGATAGAGGCAAAAAAGCATTGAGTACTTCAGCTTTTCCCACATCATCTGTCACTAGGTTAACTCCCTCCTCCAGTAAGGGCCCCACACCCTCTCTGATCACCCTCGTAGGCTATGTCTACACTGCACACTTATTTCAAAATAACAGAGTGCGCATCTACACGGCAAGCCCGGTACTTTGAAATAATTTTGAGATAACAGGCTTTTTCTCTGACCTCTGTCACTTCATTTCAGTAAGGGAATTCTGAGGGAAAGTGCTCTTCCTTCGACTTCCTGCTGTGCAGACAGCGCCAAAAGTCGAGTTAAGCTACTTCGACTTCAGCTATGCAATTAACGTAGCTGAAGTTGTGTAGCTTAACTCGTCTTTAGCCCGCAGTATAGACATGCCCTTATTGCTAACATGCCTATAGAAACCTCTCTTGTTACCCTTCACATCCCTTGGTAGCTGCAATTCCAGTTGCGCATTGGCCTTCCTGATTACTCCCCTGCGTGCTCCAGCAATAGATTTATCCTCCTCCCTAGTCATCTGTTCAAGTTTCCACTTCTTGTCAGCTTCTTTTCTGTGTTTAAGCATGGTGGGTGCTTAAAGCACAGTGCACGTCGGTGTGGATGACCCCTTGCTGACTTGCTGACCCCCTCTGGCTTTAAACTCTGACTCTCATGCCATGTCCAGTTCTGTGCCCACCCTCCCCTGCACCTTCTCCATTCTCCCGTTCTAACTTGGCTGTGTTTTAACACCCGCTTGCATGGGTGTAAGTGCTGACATAAGGCAGGGAAGAAACAGGCCCCTGCTATGCAACTTGCAGCTGGGTAAACTGAGGCACTGTATTTTTCCTAAGGTCACAGGGCAGAGCCAGGAATGGAACCCAAATGTCCTGATACTCAGACAGCAGCTTGACAACATTCCCTGCTGTTCCATGCTGGGTCTCTGTAGTCCCCTGCTTAGTTAAAACCCAAGACGTAAATGGCATTGGGATGCAGCAGCCACCCACAGGGCAGGCGGGGGTTACATTCATGCCTACGGATGAAACCTCATTTCCTTTTACAGCTGGAAATGTCTGATTTGATCAGTTTTATTGCCGTTTGCCCAGAGATGTCTCTCCCTCCCCCATGTGTTATTATTCCAACCTCATGAAACTCTCACATTAATATTTAATCCTTTAATTCTCATACTCATCTTCCCCGCGCCCCAGCACGAGCCCGGCTCCCATTTGTCAGTGCGCTCCCAGCAAAATGGCTGGCAGTGACAGCGCTTTCCTGCGCTCATGAAATTTTCAAAGGGTCGTATGGCTCCCATTTGGAGGACCGTGAAGGGCGGACTCTGCCCTGGGAGCTTAGGGAAGCTGAAGAGACTTGTTAAAGGGCTGGTAAAACACCCCAGGTCGACTGTCGGTGCTGGAGGCTGATGTCTTCCGAGCCACTAAGCCGGGAGGCTGTTCCAAACCACTCCCCCCGACCACGTGTGACCCCTTCCAGCGAGGCTAGAGCTCAGGAGCTGAGGCTCAGCACCACCAAGTCCTATTTGCGGAGGTTGCTGAGAAAGGGGCCTGCTTTGCTGGTGGATTTGGGAATAGGGTCCCCTGTTCTCTGGGCATTAGAGACGCTTTGGAGAGGTCTTAGCCACCTCCCACCCAGCACCATGCTCCAATCCTGTCACTGAGTCAGCAGCAACCCTCTCCAGCCCTTTTCTCTGGGTACAGCAACACAGAGAGCAGTGCTCAGGCCTGCAGGGCCTGGCTCGAGCCTGTTCCCCACTGGGCAGTTCTGCTCCGAGTGGGTTGCCAGGTGTCCGGTTTTCTACCGGACAGTCCAGTATTTGCGCTCTCTGTCCGGTAAAAAAAAATCAGAAAATACCGGACACATGCAATGTCTGGTATTTTCTGATTTTTCCAGCTGTGCACCAGATGGAAGCCTGGCATGGGCGCAGGGAGTGGCTAGAAGGTGGGGCCACGGTCGGCGCTAGGAACCTGTGATTGCACAGAAGCCAGGCTCCCAGCGCCGATAGTGGCCCCTTCTCCCAGCCTGGGAGTCCCAGCTGGGAGGCAGGGCCATGATTGCCGCTCTGGGGGGAGTGGCTGGGAGTCCAATCACAAGCTCCCAGTGCCGATCATGGCCCCACCTCCCAGGCTGCTTCCCCTTCTTCGGCCCCCCGGGCGCGGCCGCACAGAGGCGGGGCCTCTACAGGGACCCACGGCACAGCTGAGCGCTGGGGCGGGTCGGTTCCGGAGCCAGGTGCGGGGCGGGGCTGAGGAAATTTCGGTCCCGGGCATTGCGGGAAGGCAGGATGGCCGGCGGGCCGCACACCTGGCACTGGAGGAAGGGGAGCCGGGGTGACTGCCCGGAGCAGTGACTATGGTGAGTGGGGGGGCTCCTTGTGGTTTGGTGGGAACCAGGTGCGGTGTCTTCCCCGGCTCCCTGGGGGGCTCATTGTGGGCTTTTTTTTTTTACCACGTGTCCGGTATTTTTTGGGATACCATCTGGCACCCCTAGCTCTGACACTCCAGGGACTAGCTGGAATGAAACCTATTCCCAAGGCATCGTGTCTCCTGTGCATGGCAGGGCGGGCGAACAGACACCCGCTGTGCTTTCCCCGCCTCCTCCCCTCAGGCCTCTGGCCTGATGCCTGCCAGCATGTGGCTTGGCCTCAGCCATCAACCAGGGTCTGCCTCTGGCTGAATGTTTCTGGATAATTTCACCCAGAAGGGTTCAGCTGTTTGCCAGGAGCTGGGAATAGGGGACAGGATGGATCGCTTGGTGGTTGCCTGTGCTGGGGCACCTGGCAGTGCCCACTGTCACTGGGCACACGGACATTTGCTCTGGCCCAGTGCAGCTGGTCTTATGCCTTTCAGAGCCACCCAAGCAGGTAGGAACCCCCCTGGTCCCCAACACTCTCACAGCACATTTCGATGGAGGGGTGGGATCATTATCACCATTGTACAGCTGGGGAAACTGAGGCACAGTGACTTGCTTCAGGTCATGCAGCAAGGCAGGGGCAGAGCTGACCTTAGGACCCAGGGCTCGTGGCTATCAGGCTTGGGCTTTAACCAGTACACCCTCAGGGTACAGCACCTATTGTCAGAGCCCTGCACCCTCAGCAAATTTAGGAGCTGGCTGGGAGAAGAGGCCAAAGCCATGAGCCAAAAGCAGCTTGGAATCCAGAGGGCGCCATCGCCTTGGTCCTACACACAGAGGTGTGGCTCACTGGAGCAACCGGCTCCAGAATGCAACGCCCCAACTGGATCCAAATTGAGGCTCCCTTGGATAATGGGACTTTGTAGAATCATAGAATCATAGAACCATAGAGCTGGAAGAGACCTCAGAAGGCCATCAAGTCCAGCCCCCTGCTCTAGTCAGGACCAATCCCAACTAGATCAACCCAGCCAGGGCTTTGTCAAGCTGAGACTTAAACACCTCCAGGGATGGAGACTCCACTACTTCCCTAGGTAACCCATTCCAGTGCTTCACTACCCTCCTAGTGAAATAGTTTTTCCTAATATCCAACCTGGACCTCTCCCACCACAACTTGAGACCATTGCTCCTTGTTCTGCCATCCTTCACTACTGAGAACAGCCTTTCTCCATCCTCTTTGGAATCTCCCTTCAGGAAGTTGAAGGCTGCTATCAAATCCCCCCTCACTCTTCTCTTCTGCAGACTAAACAGACCCAACTCCCTCAGCCTCTCCTCATAAGTCATATGCTCCAGCCCCCGAATCCTTTTAGTTGCCCTCCGCTGGACCCTCTCCAATGCACCAACATCCTTTTTGTAGTGGGGGGCCCAGAATTGGACACAATACTCCAGATGTGGCCTCATCAGAGCCGAATAAAGGGGAATAATCACATCTCTGGATCTGCTGGCAATGCTCCTCCTTATGCAACCTAATATGCCATTAGCCTTCTTGGCTACAAGGGCACACTGTCGACTCATATCCAGCTTTTCATCCACTGTAACCCCCAGGTCCTTTTCTGCTGAACTACTATTTAGCTGGTTGGTCCCCAGCTTGTAACAATGCTTGGGATTCTTCCATCCCAAGTGCAGGACTGCACTTGTCCTTGTTGAACTTCATCAGATTTCTTGTGGCCCAATCCTCCAATTTGTCTAGGTCACTCTGGACCCTATCTCTGCCCTCAAGCGTATCTACCTCTCCCCCTAGCTTAGCGTCATCCGCAAACTTGCTGAGGGTGCAATCCTTCCCCTCATCCAGGTCATTAATAAAGATATTGAACAAAACCGGTCCTAGAACCGAACCTTGGGGCACTCCGCTAGAAACCGACCGCCATCCTGACATCGAGCCGTTGATCACTACCCGCTGGGCCCGGCCTTCTAGCCAGCTTTCTATCCATCTTACTGTCCATTTATCCAATCCATATTCCCTTAACTTGCTGGCAAGAAAATTGTGGGAGACCATATCAAAAGCCTTGCTTAAGTCAAGGTATATCACATCCACTGACTTTCCCAACGTCCACAGAGCCAGTTACCTCATCATAGAAGCTAATCAGATTGGTCAGGCACGACTTGCCCTTTGTGAATCCATGCTGACTATTCCTAATCACTTTCCTCTCTTCCAAGTGCCCCAAAATGGATTGTAAATCTCTAGCACCTTCCATCTGCAGCCCACTGCCTGGATATTGGCCGCTCAGTCCTCACTGTGCACTTCCAGCCTCCCCGGCCCCATGACACGTGAACAGCTTAGCCCTTGTGCGGATCACATCAGAAGGGGGTGAGGCACAGTGCCGCCATCCAACTGGTCCCTAGGCTAGTAGGAAGAAATGTCATTGTCCACATTGGAACGGGTCAAGTTTCAGGGGTAACCAGTGAAGGGGGGTCAGCACCTGGGAGCACAAGTGTCCACAACCTCAGCATTGGGCGTCAAAGAAGAGACTCCAAGAGCTAGCAGCCCGGCATTTAAATAAGGGAAAGGCCTGGTCCCGGAGTGTCATTGGCTTTGTTTGGGATGAGCGTGCCAAGCCCTTCTGGCCAGCATAACGGGCAGGGAGAATGGGTTCTGAGCCTTGGAGCTTCTCCTGTCCGGCCTTCGCAACCCTTTGGGTGCATGGGTGGAAGCTTTGTGCATATGCACAATGGGGCCACAATAACACTGCATGGGCCACCTCCACTCTGCATTTCCTGACTTCTGAAGAAAGCGCTTTATGGAAGTTTTCCTGGGAGTAATTTCCTAGGCTTTAAATACAAAAGGAAACAGACGAACCAGAAATTGCAGCGTATTGATACAGGTCGTCGGCAGGGTTGGGAGCTTTCGATCTACGCCCTGTGAGATAGCAGATTGGCCGGTAGCAGCAGTAGGTTGCTGTCCCCTAGGCAGCCCAGCAATGGGGGGCAGGGCCACGTTGCCAGTGGGTTTCACAGATATTTGCTGACAGAGGAACAGCGAGAGTCAGACTCCTCGGGAGGGGAGCGCGCTGTCGTGGGCATGTACCCTTCTGCCACTGCTGCCAAGCCTGCCCAGTCCCCTCCAGCAGGTCCCTGTCCGAGTGCCGTCTCCTCCCCTGGCCAGGCCCAGGCTCCTTCCCAGCAAGTCCTAGACTCCCCTAGTCTATCCTCCCAACTGCAGCCAATCCCAGTTCCTCCTTGCGATCAGCCCCCCACCCTGCCTCATCACCCCGCTCTCCTACCCATATTCCCATCCCCAATCTTCCCCAGCCCAAGCTCCTTAGCTAGCCAGGCCGAGTTCTCCCCCCTGCATTCAGCTCCTCGGCTCTCCCATCCCCTTCACCTCTTTCCCCCAGGCTCACTAATTCTCACTCCCCATCGTCCTGCCCAGACAGCCCCCCTTTCCCTCCTCCCCACCAGCCTCCGGTCCCCATTTCCACCCCCACCACCAGCTCCCTGCCCAGTCTCCTCCTCCTTCCCCCCCCCATTAACACCTGCTCCAGCTCTTGGCCCCTCTGGCACCTTCCTCTCTGGCCCAGCTAGTGGACGGTCACTGAGAGGCCAGGCGAGACAGGCTCCCTGCGCTCCATTCTGGTGTCCAGCCCCAGCGCTGCAACCACAAGGCAAGTCAGACCTCCAGCATTGCTGGGCTTGAGGAATTTAGCCGGGAATGTAGAAACCTCCCCTGAGCATGTGCAAACTGTGATTTTTTCAGAAGCTTACAGCAAGTTGGCCAAATGGGGCAGGTTTTCACAGGCATGGCAAAAGGCACATCCCTGAAAGGAAGGCCAGCTCTGGGCCAATTTTAAGTCTGTGCTCCAAAAAAGATCACCCCCCCAAAAAAAAAAAAGTTCACCAAGGCTATGTCTGCATTACAGAGTTTTGTTGGAAAAATAGCCATTTTTCCAACAAAACCTCAGTAACGTCCACACTGCAATTGCGTTCTTTTGAAAGTACATTGAAAGAACAGAGGGCTCTTTCCAGTGTTGGTAATCCTCTTTCTACGAGGAAGAAAGCCTTTTTCCGAAAGAGCTCTTTCAGAAAAAGGTGTGTATGGACGGGGAAGAGGGAGTTCTTTCGCAAAAAGAGAAAAGAGGAAAAAGCACAGGTGCCCCGTCCATAGCAATCACAGCTTAAATGGGAGATAGCGTCCATTCAGTGTGGACGCTATCTTTTAAAAAAGCAGATTGCTTTTTCAATGCACTTTGGCAGTGTGAACGCTCTCTTTTGGAAGAAGTTTTTTCGGAAGATCTCTTCCGGAAAAGCTTCTTCCAAAAGAAGCCTGCAGTCTAGACGTAGCCCAAATTATTTTACATGGGCAAAGCAATGGTTTTTTTATCTCTCCTTGTCCTCAGGAACAGCTGGACCAACAATATTCAGCCAGAGGCAGACACCTGGCATGGAAAATTTCAACCAAACTGATAAAGTTCAGCAAAGTTCTAAGTAACCAAAACCAGGGTCTTGTAATGGGAAGTATCAAGCAACCTTAACAGGCAGCACTATTAGCCCTGCCTATAATAGACATGCCACTGTCCTAGCCTCACTTTTGAAGATGGCACTTACCACAACACATTGCCCCCCTACAGCCATGATGGGGCACTAGCCTCAGCATCAGATGGGATAATGAACTAGAAACAGGGTTTCACTTGGAGGTGTCATCTCCAAGGTCTGAACAGGCCTAGCCCTGTTTAACAGCCTCCAGGGAACACACACATACAGGTCAGTAAAAACCAGAAGACAGGCCAGATTCATCCACCTCAGGCCTTCAATGTCTTGTGTCTGCAGGAGTCTCACCAGCGACATTCGAGAAGAGCCAAGCATGGGCAGCAGGAAAAGCTTGTGCCTGACAGCTCTAGCAAACATGTGCGGGCCCATTAGGCCATCGAGGTTTCTTGGCAACTACCTGAAGAAAATTGCCCTGGGAGAAGGACAGCGCAACACATCACCGGCGCTATCACCCTAATTGCATTTAGAAATATCAGTCCCGGAACGCAATCAGAACTATTTATTTTCTTGACAAGGGAACAGAACAAGAAGTTGATCATCACATCAGGCACTCAGCATTGACAATCTACCGCTCCCCACCAGCAGAGAGAACCGTGGCTGTAGAAAAGCACCCAGACAGCAAGGGGAACTGCTGGTCCTCTCATTTGATCTTTGTGCTTTTGAAATGCTTTGTAATCAAAGCGGGAGAGCAATTTCGTTTTTTAAAAAATTGCTTCCATGCAAGTAACTGGTGCTGGGTTGGCAGCTCTGGGAACAGAAACCCTTTGATATCCACACCCCGGGGGCAGAGATTCAGCAGTTCTGTGGCCGGTCCAAAAACCCTTAGCCCTCACCGCAGAGGACTTTGAGGCCAGAAAAGGACCTTGATGATCTTGTAGGCCACACCGCAGGCCAGAGAACCTCACCTACCCACTCCTCTTAACTCTGTAATAGGCCCAGAACCGCCAGCTGAGCTGCGGAACTTCTCAAATTATGAATTGAAGACTCTGAGTTACAGAGAATCCACCGTTTATTGCCGTTCATCTAGCTCAAACCTGCAACTGACCCATGCCCCATTCTGCAAGGGAAGGCAAAGAAATGCCCCAGGGCGAGGGCTGCCAGGGGTTCTGTTTTCGACTGGAAAGACTGGTCAAAAAGGGACCTGGCAGTGTCTGGACACCGAAAGTTTGGTTACTGCAGGTCACCAGGGCTGTGTCTAGACTGCAGGCTTTTCGCACAAGAAGCTTTTGTCGGAAGAGATCTTCTGCAAAAACTTCTTGCGCAAGAGCGCATCCACACTGCAAAAGCGCATCGAAATAGCGATGCTCTTTTGCAAAAGAGAGCATCCACATTGCATGGACGCTCTCTCGAAAGTAAGCACTGATTGCTATGCACAGAGTGGCCACCAGGGCACCTGTGCTTTTTCCTCTTTCCTCCTTTTGTGCAAAAACCCCCCTCTTCCCCGTCCACACACGCCTTTTTGTGAAAGAGCTCTTTTGCAAAAAGGCTTCTTCCTCGTAGAAAGAGGAATAGCAATTGCATAAAACCCCCTCTGTTCTTTCGATTCTCTTGCGCAAAAATGCGCTTGAGGTGTGAACGCTCTGTGAGTTTTTGTGGAAAAATGGCCGTTTTTCCACAAAAACTCTGTACTGTAGACATAGCCCAGGTCATTAACCTTCACCAGCAGGGGCCCACCTCCTCCCTGCAGGCCGGCTTCTGTCCCAGCGACTGAGCAGAGAGCACCCAGCTGGACTGGAAGGGTGATGGGACAATCGAGTGAGCGATGGAGGCAGGATGTTCGGGGGCAGAGGCGGAGAAGAAACAGGGCCTGGGAGAAGGGATGGGACTTGGGGGAAGAGGTGAGGCCAGGGAGAGATCCCAGGGGGCCAGCAACTAGAAAGGCGGCAACCCCACCCAGGGCCTCTGCCAATCTGACCTGGCCTCTCCCTGGGATATGATGATCAGTTAGACCCTGAGCATGTGGGAGACCCACCAGCCAGATAGCTGGGAAATAGGAGCCCTCCTGATGTAGTGTCCATTCTCCGGCCATTGGTGATACCGGCAGAGGGATGGAGACAGCAGCTCAGTCCACACTGTCCATTCAGTCCTCAACCTCTTGACATTGCTTAGAAGACGTAGTCTGGTTAGGGAGCCCGGCCCATTGGGAAGTACCTGAACTACAGCCATGGGTGGTGGGTATCCTAGGCAGGGGAAGGCACTGCCTTCCCAAACTGCCTCACCTGGCCTGCCCATGCCCAGCCCTGTGGCAGGCCTACTCTCCAGAGCTCCAGGGCCAGGGAAGGCCATGCCACCTGCCAGCTCTCCAGAGCTCCAGGGCCAGGGGGAGGCTGCAGCCAAGTCACCCTCAGGCCCTCCGGAGCTCCAAGGCCAGGGGAGGCTCACCCTCGGGCTCTCCACGTCACCCTCGGGCTCTTCAGAGCTCCAAGACCACCCACTGTCTCTCTGCAGCTCTGGAGCCGGGGGAAGCGGGGGGTGCTACCCTGGTGCAGGGAGGGCACAGGGGCCAGCAGCCACATTGCAGGGGTAGGAGATCTGGGGAGGAGGCTGGGCAGGGGCCAGCAGGCCACAGTGTGTGTGGGGGGGGTGGGAATCATAGCCATAGGGTCCCTAACCACCCATGACTACAACTCCCAACAGGCACTGCAGCAGCTGAGGGGAGCATAGATTAACACTGAACTGACCCGAAATGAGCAGTTTTGGTCTGGGCGCCCCACATATTTCTTTTCTGGTTTCCCCCCCCAGTGGAATCTTGGAAAGTTTTGGCAAATATCCAGCTGAGGGAAATCTCTCTTTAAAAAAAAAAAACCTACATCCTCTGCCGAAAATAAATGTTTTAATGGAAGATTCCCAGCCAGATCCAGCTTGCTCCAGCATCACAACAGATTTTGCAAAAATGTAATAAACTCATTTCTGTTCTGTGTTGTCACTTTGCAGTAAGCTGGCCCCCAAGGACCCTGCCTTCAGAAAGTGCATTTCTACCCTGGTACTAGTTAATCAGAAGGGAATATTGATTCGGAAGGCAATGAACTGGCTCCAGCCAAGCCTAAACAGCATTCATGCCAGAAGCAGGGCCTGCTTGAATGGCTGAGGCAAGGAGACCGTGCTGTAGCAACACAGGGCAATCTGCAAAACGAGCTAGCAATTAAATCAGAATTAACTGGGTTGCAGGAGGGGAAAATTGCTTCTTTCAACCCTCTTGATTCTTAAGCTGCAACGGCCCGGTGCTTCCACCGCATTTCCCTGCACCAAACAGCTCAAGAGGCTGTTAATCAGGATTGTCAGATGCCGTCCCCAAGCTGAACACCCTTGTACAGACTATGGTTCAGTGGTCTCATTTTTGCTTTCTGCCTCAGCTTCATCTGTTTTGATATTAGTCACAGAAACGCGCCCGGAGAGGGGGAAATCTTTCAATTTACGGAGAGGAGGGATGAATATTTCTTGCTCAGGTTTGGGAATTCATTTTCCTGGCTAGATATAATGAAGACAGATACTGTAGAAAAATCTCTCCCCTGGCTCTGCTCATTGACTTCCATCCCGCTTTGTGGAAAGGCCCCATTTTTGCCACTGCACCTCAATTCTAGCTTGTAGCTCTTCTGATACTTTAGTTGTGGGACACTCCCCGACTTTTGCTCCCCCCAGACAAACACAATCCTCGGAAGCAACTCTGGGCTGAAGGGTCAGTTTCTACAGCTCGGCTCTGCCTGTGATCCATGGGCACAGCTGGTCTGGATGTATTATGGATCCCAAGTAGATGCCAGTGGGGGGGTCTGACACAGGGAGTCAGAGCTTCTGTTGTGCTCAGCTTAAGGTCCGCAGAAGAGCAACAAAAATGATTAAAGGTCTAGAGAACGTGAGCTATGAGGGAAGACTGAAAGAACTGGGCTTGTTTAGTTTAGAAAAGAGAAGACTGAGAGGGGACATGACAGTGGTTTTCAAGTATCTAAGGGTATGTCTACACTTGCAGCCTATTTCGGAATAGGTCTGCAAATGTAGGCATTCGGAATTGCAAATCAAGCCCGGGATTTAAATATCCCGCGCTTGATTTGCATCTTCAACCGGGTGCCATTTTTGAAATTTACAAGCCGGAATAACTGCCCGGCGTCTACGCGGCGGTGAAACAGGCGTTTGAAATAAAGCCCTATTTTGAACTACCTGTTATTCCTCCTGCAATGAGGTTTAACAGGTAGTTTGAAATAGGGCTTTATTTCGAACACCCATTTCACTGCCACGTGTAGACGCGGGCAGTTATTCCAGGCTTGTAAATTTCAAAAATGGCACCCGGCCGGGAAGATGCAAATCAAGCGCGGGATATTTAAATCCCGGGCTTGATTTGCAATTCCGAATGCCTACATTTGCAGCCCTATTCCGAAATAGGCTGCAAGTATAGACATACCCTAAGAGTGTTACAAGGAGGAGGGAGAAAATTATTCTCCTTGGTCTCTGAGGATAGGACAAGAAGCAATTGGCTTAAATTGTAGCAAGGGAAGTTTAGGCTGGACATTAGGAAAAACTTCCTAACTGTCAGGGTGGCTAAACACTGGAATAAATTGCCTAGGGGGGGTTGTGGAATTTCCATCACTGGAGATATTTAAGAGCAGATTAGACAGACACCTGTCAAGGATGATCTGACGGTGCTTGGTCCTGCTGTGAGGGCAGGAGATTGGACTTGGTGACCTCTTGTCATGGCCAGCAGCCTGGTGGATGGCCAGCAGCCTGGGGATTAAGGGGTTAACTATGTCCCCCTGTATCTAGCCAGGTAGCGGTCAACCAATAGAAATTCAGGTAGAGGTTTCAAACTGAGACAAAGGAATTTTGGGGGTTTCCCTCCTTTGTCTCTGAGCCAGTTTGCTCTCTAGATACTGAGGGAGACAGAAGACATGTCTCCCCAAGAAAAAGACTCTTCATAATGTGTAAGTAGGGTAAAGTCTAGAAAAATCCGTCAGGTTTTATTGTTTTATGTTTTGGGATTTTGGATCTGATGCTGTTAGAAATGGTTTTTCCTCGCTTTTGCAACTAAGCTTTGGCCCATGGGGGAATCCTCCATGAGTATATTAATTGGTGGCTCTTACCACCTAGCCATTCCAACTATGCTTGCAACTGGGGTATTGTTTTTATAATAGAAGTTCTTTCTTTTTTTAATTAACCTGATATTGGTTCATTTCTGTGTCCTGGAAAATCTGTCTGTGGGTATCTGCATGCCTCTGACTAGGGGGCAGCGACCACAGACGGCCGCTTGTATTTTCTCTTTTCTTTTTCGAGCTCTTTTGGGGAAAAGAGCTTGAGGTACCCCTGAGGTTTTTAGGGAGGAGGTTTCCCAAGTGACCTCTTCCCTGGTTTTTTTTCTTGTGATACTTGGGTGGTGGCAGCAGGAGTTTTTTGATTTCCCAAAGTCCGGGTATTAGGATTTTAGGGGAAGTTTTTGTACCAAAGCCTGCAGAGATCAGGTTTTGGGGTGCTTTTGCAGGCCCCCACTTCTGCATTCATCGTGCCAGAGTGGGGAATAGCCTTGACACCTCTCGAGGTCCCTTCCAATGTCTAGGATTCTGTGAATCTATGATTATCCCTGGCACCAAGGCTTGCTGGGCCTTTAAGGGCATGGGTCAAATTCTAGACTTGGTGTAAACTGGAGCAATTCCATTTAAGGAAGCTGAGCAACACTCACGTCCGCCAGGCTGAATGCAGTTCAGTGCCTGGCTCATGACAAATGCCAATGCAAGAGCAGCATAGGGGGTATATGGCCGTCCAGGTCTCCCTTCCTCCAACTCCCTCCCCTCCATCATATCTGCACCTGACCCCAGTGAGCCTACAATCCGGTGTCTCCTCCTACCTGTGACGTCTCAGTGCAGCCCTTTGGGGCAGGGCGTGGATTGCACTCATCCCCACGGAGGGCAGCACACAGCCCTGGAGTAAGGGAACCCAGGGGAGCCATGCAGGGGACTGGAGGGAGGAGCCAGGCTGTGACAGGAGCCGCTGAGCAGGACTTCAAAGGGTGGATGGGAAATCCACCGGGGCTCCTGCTGGTCTGTCCCTTGGCTTTGGAGCCCAACAAATTACACCAGCTGGATGGAGCCAAAGGGCTGCAGCAGGCGGCTGTGTGAGGACATGATGGGCCAAGGCTGGCTGGTGCCGATGGAGACGCAGGGGTTTTGTAAACCTCAGTTATCAGCCACTCAACCTGCTCCCCGCGAGCCCGGCTCAGACACCCCTTCTGGGAGGAGCTGTGGAGGAAGGGCGCTCAGCATCCAGCCCCATCGGGGCAAAGAAGAGTCACGCATTCAAAAGGGCCTTGGCTCAGAGCTGCACAGGGGCCCGGGAACCAGCCCCCACAGCAAGCCTGGGGTTCTGCGTCTCCCAGAGGACGCCTACACAGCAGCGTTACTTCGGAATAACAAAATGCTCATCTGCATGACAAGCCTTTATTCTGACATAATGTCGAGCTGGGGGACTTCTTACTCCAACTCTTCTAACCCTCATTTCACGAGGAGTCAGGCAGTCGGAGGAAGAGCGTTCTTCCTTCCACTTCCTGCTGCGTAGACAGCACCAAAAGCCAAAGTAAGCTATTTCGACTTCAGCTATGCAACCGACGTAGCTGAAGTTGTGTCGCTTAATTCGACTTTAGCCCTGCTGTGTAGACATGCCCCTAGCTGGCAGGGGCCTCTTTCCCCCGCACGGGGGCTGTCCAGCCAACCCCACTTTGAAACTGCCTTTGAAAATATATGGAGGGCCAAGCCTCAGAGTCGTCAACTGGTCAGTTCCCATGGCAACCCCGCAAACATGCTCATCTCATAGCCATGCCATCAGTGCCCTAGCTAGCACACACACCTCAGAACCCTGCTCTTCCCACCCCTGAGCCCTCACCCCCCACACTCCCCAGAGACACAACCCCCCTTCTGCGACTCCCTCCCCAGCAGTCCTACGGCCGCTGCAATGCCAAGGTGCCACAGGGAAAAGGCAGCGCATCCCACCCAGGGCAGCAGCCTGCAAACCCGGGGGCCTATTTGCATTCTGCCGTGGTTAAGGGGGCAGGGCAGTGCCCACGCTCCCAGATCATCACTCTGCCTCCCCGAGAGGTGATCTCAGGCCCCAGTGAGCCATAGCGCAGGCCAGCAGAAAGCCAGCACCGTGGAGATGGCCCTGGAGGAGAGGATTGTGAGCCTTAGCCTCCAGCACAGCGAAGAGAGAGGCAAGGGCTCCTAAGCTGAGCAGAAATGGGGCCATTCCTGGCTCGGGGCCAATCCACCCAGCAAAAACTAGTAGTGGCTCTCCCCAGTGCAAAGCAGGGACTTATCCCCTTCCACACACACAGGCAGGCCCTTGGGGCCAGGTGGCATGTAGGCACCTAAGTCCCATTGGTTTCCATGGGAACGCGGTGCCTACACACCTTTAAAACCCTGGCTCTATGTCATAACCATGAGGGCTGGCCAGCACCTGGGGACTAAGGGGTTAACTCTGTCTCCTGTCCCTAGCCAGGTATCTGGTCAGCCAGTAGTAATGCAGGTAGGGATTTCAAACTGGGACAAAGGAATTTTTAACTTTTCCCTCCTCATTCTGAGTCAGAGCGTTTTCTTCCAAGTAACAGGGAGACGGGAAAGCCTGTCTCTCTCCAAGAACGGACTTCTGACAAGGTGTAAGTAGGGCGAAGTTAGTTAGCCCGTCAGGTTTTATTTGTTTTCTGGTTTGGGAATGTGGAACTGATGTCTGTGCTATTAAAAGTGGTTTTTCTCTCTTTTGTAACTAAGTTTTGAGCCCATGAGGGGGAGGGTCCCCCATGAGTATATTAATGGGTAGCTCTTTTTCATCTAGTCACTATGCTTGCAACTGTAGGTTGGTTTTGATAATAAAAGTTTGTTTCTTTTTTTATTATTATTATTAACCTGGTATTGGTTCATTTTGGTGTCCTAATTTTACCTGGAAGGTCTGTCTGTCGGTCTGACTGAGGGGTCAGTTATCACAGATGGCAGCGGGTTTTTCTCTTTTCTCTTTTTGAAGCTCTCTTAGGAAAGAAAGAGCTTGGGTACCCCTGGGATTGGTTTCAAGTGTCCACCCCTGTTTGTGAGTTCAAAAGCACTTGATGGTGTCAGTGGATCTTCCCCAAAGTCCGGGTATTAGGATTTTGGGGGGAAGTTTTTATACCAAAACCGGAAGAGATAAGGTTTTGGGGTGCTTTTGCAGGCCCCCACTTCTGCATTTGTTGTGCCAAAGTGGGGAACAGTGTTGACAGGGCCGTTCCAATCCACCCAGCAAAAACTAGTAATGGCTCTCTCCAGTGCAAAGCAGGGACTTATCCCCTTCCACACACACAGGTGGCACACAGGCACCTGAGTCCCATTGGTTCCCGTAGGAACACGGTGCCTACACGCCTTTAAAACCCTGGCTCTTCCTTCCTGCCCAGGAGTGCTAGGGGGTATTGCACCCCGGCTTGCCTGCTGGAGTAAGGCGGCTTGGTACCACCCCAGTACATGGCAGGGTTGAGGGCTATGAGGTGCTGAGGCAGAAACCACAAAGCCAGGGTCCAACAGCAAAATTCCCCCAACAGTTGGGGGGTGTTTGGTCTGAGAGAGCTGAGGGGAGTCACACGTGAGACACCTGGCTTCAGCGGACTGACTGCACTTCCCCCAGCAGCCAGAATGTGGTCCAGTGTGTCAGCTACTCAGCGGATGGGGAGAGACCAAGTCTCCCCTCTGCTAGTAGAGAAAGGGGTGAATCCAACGATTCCCCTCCCTTCTCCTCACCAGTCAGGACCCCTCCATGCCCAAGAGACCCACCTGCTCTTCCAGCGCCACCTGCCTGCCTGGAGCTGCTGCTTCCTCATCAGCCAATTAAATACTTGAGCTGATGCTACAGCATGAATTGCATTAATAGGAAACTGATCTCCCACCTGGGCGATGTAATCAGGAGCTAATTACCCCACCTGACACTCAGCTCTACAGCTCCTTTAGCTGAGCTGTTAGACTTGTCTAAGTGCTTTTGCACCAATTAGTGTCCTTGTGAGGAGCCGGGGGGTTGTCTCATTATACCCCAGACGAACGCAGCTCCAGCCCAGGGAGCCTTTCAAGGTTGCCCGGCTCATTGCGTGTGCAGTAGTAGATCTGTAAACGGTAGCCCCAGGAACCCATTGCAGACTTTGCCTCCCCTATCGAGTTGCTACCTGGGGCCTGGATGTTTTTTTTACTGCCTTGCTGATCAGAAGATGTAATGTGCTGGGCCGGGGGAGGGGAGGGAGGGAGCTGTGCACAGGCACGAGATTCCTACGTGAACGGCTGTAACTACCAGTCATGGAGGTCACAAGGCTGGGAACACAGACAGCCTATGTGCTGGGCCCTGACCCACACAACCACGGCAGATCCTCCGCGGGCAGAGCCCAGGAAGCGACATGGGCCAAAGGGACAAGCAGTGGGGTGGGGCAGGCCAGGGCTCTTGGGAAGTGAAAAATGTGGGGTCTGCTCAGGGGCTCTGCAAGCAGGACAGACCTGAGATACAGCAGCTGCTCAACCTCAGGACCCTTTTAACTGGTGGGGGGCAGCCAGAGGCCAGTTTTGCTGCATCTCAGGGGCAACAACTCTATTCTCATTGTCTCTGTCTGGGGCAGAAGCCAACCACTAAGAGCCAGATCCTCAAAGATATTTAGACACATTTAAACTCATGAGGTTTAACTGGTAATTCGAAGTAAGGGGTTTATTTCGGAATCGCCCTTCTCTGCCGCGTGTAGACGTGGGCAGTACTTCCGGGCTAGTCAATTTCCAAAATGGCAACCGCCCAGGAACATGTTAACGAAGCACGGGATATTTAAATCCCGCGCTTCATTTGCAATTTCAGTCGCCCTCATTAGCCTCCCTAGTTCGAACTAGGGGGCTAGTGTAGACATACCGAAGGTGATCAGAGAGAGTGTGGGGCCCCTACTAGATGAGGGTGGTAACCTAGTGACAGATGATGTGGGGAAAGCTGAAGTACTCAATGCTTTCCTTGCCTCTGTCTTCACGGACAAGGTCAGCTCCCAGACTACTGTGCTAAGTGACGCAATATAGGACGAAGGTGGACAGCCCTTGATGGGGAAAGAACAGGTTAGGAACTATTTAGAAAAGCTAAAAGTACATAAATCCATAGGTCCGGACTTAATGCATCCGAGGGTATCGAGGGAGTTGGCAAGTGTCATTGAGGAGCCTTTGGCCATTATCTTTGAAAAGTTGTGGAGATCGGGAGAGATCCCGGATGATTGGAAAAAGGCAAATGTTGTGCCCATCTTTAAGAAAGGGAAGAAGGACGATCCAGGGAACTATAGGCCGGTCAGTCTTACCTCAGTCCCTAGAAAAATCATGGAGGGGATCCTCAAGGAATCCATTCTGAAGCACTTGGAAGAGGGGAAGGTGATCAGGAATAGTCAGCATGGATTCACAAAGGGCAAGTCGTGCCTGACCAATCTGATTAGCTTCTATGATGAGGTAACTGGCTCTGTGGACATGGGGAAGTCAGTGGATGTGATATACCTTGACTTTAGCAAGGCTTTTGATACGGTCTCCCACAATATTCTTGCCAGCAAGTTAAGGGAATGTGGATTGGATAAACGGATGGTAAGATGGATAGAAAGCTGGCTGGAAGGTCGGGCCCAGCGGGTAGTGATCAACGGCTAGATGTCAGGATGGCAGTCGGTTTCTAGCAGAGTGCCCCAAGGTTCGGATCTGGGACCGGTTTTTTTCAAAATCTTTATTAATGACCTGGATGAGGGGATGGATTGCACCCTCAGCAAGTTTGCGGATGACACTAAGCTAGGGGGAGAGGTAGATACGCTGGAGGGCAGGGATAGAGTCCAGAGTGACTTAGAAAAATTGGAGGATTGGGCCACAAGAAATCTGATGAGGTTCAACAAGAACAAGTGTAGAGTCCTGCACTTGGGACGGAAGAATCCCAAGCATTGTTACAGGATGGGGACTAACTGGCTAAGTAGCAGTTCTGTAGAAAAGGGTTACAGTGGATGAGAAGCTGGACATGAGTCAACAGTGTGCCCTTGTAGCCAAGAAGGCTAATGGCATATTAGGTTTCATTAAGAGGAGCATTGCCAGTCGATCCAGAGATGTGATTATTCCTCTTTACTCGGCTCTGGTGAGGCCACATCTGGAGTACTGTGTCCCTCAATTACAGGAAGGATGTGGATGCATTGGAGTATTGGGTCCAGTGGAGGGCAACCAAAATGATTAGGGGGCTGGAGCATATGACCTATGAGGAGAGGCTGAGGGAGTTGGGTCTATTTAGTCTGCAGAAGAGAAGAGTGAGGGGGGATTTGATAGCAGCCTTCAACTTCCTGAAGGGAGGTTCCAAAGAGGATGGAGAAAGGCTGTTGTCAGTAGTGACGGATGGCAGAACAAGGAACAATGGTCTCAAGTTGCGGTGGGAGAGGTCCAGGTTGGATATTAGGAAAAACTATTTCACTAGGAGGGTGGTGAAGCACTGGAATGGGTTACCTAGGGAAGTAGTGGAGTCTCCATCCCTAGCGGTGTTTAAGTCTCGGCTTGACAAAGCCCTGGCTGGGTTGATTTAATTGGGATTGGTTCTGCCTTGGGCAGGGGGCTGGACTTGATGGCCTTCTGAGGTCTCTTCCAGCTCTATGGTTCTATGAAACACTGGAATAACTTGCCTGGAGTGGGGGAGTTAAGTGTAGGTTAGACAAACACCTGTCAGGAATGTCTAGATGATGCTGGGTCCTGCCAGGAGGGCAGGGGCTGGATCTGATGACCTCTCGAGATTCCATCCAGTTCTAGGATTCTACGGCCCGGTTCCTAGTGGAGATCTGTCCATGTTGCAAAAAATCACTGTCCCTTTGATGCTGGTGGGCACCCTCCTTAATCCAGGAACCAAGAACTGAACAGGCCTGGAGACAGAGCTCTGGACAATGCTACCAGGGTAGGGGGTACATGTGGGACACGTGCCACATGCTGGCTTAATTCAGGGGAGGCCTGCTAATGACTATCACAGCCTCTTGCAGACAGCTGCTGGGCTGGCAGTTTAGCTGAAGTGACAGAGGCCCATCTTTGGGGGGCTGTAGGTGTGATCCCCACTACACAGGGGGTCTCTGTATGCAGCTGTGGTGCAGTGCACCTCCCCCACTTGTACAGAGGTTGGACATCCAGCACCCTAACCCATGCCACTCCCAATGGAGACAAGCTATGCCCACAGGGGGGCATGACTATCCAAGACTGTCCTCTCAGTAATTGTCCTGAGTCCCTAAGCCTCGAAATGCAGAGGCAGCAAGTGGGGGGACAAGCTAAAGATGTACAAAGGGCTTTCCAGGATGATTTTGCTGAGGAGCAGAAGAGAGATGCTGGGAAAGAGAGGGGCAAATCAAGGGTGATATGGTGGAGACAGGGCACTTGGACTTCCAGAAAGCCTCAGACAAAGTCCATCACCAAAGGTTCTAGAGCACATTAAGCTGTCATGGGACAAGAGAGAAGGTCATAACGGAAGGAATAAATGGTTTGTTTTCAGAATGGAGTGGGATAAATAGTGGTGTCCCCAAAGGCTCTGTACTGGGACCAGTGTTGTTCAACATATTCCTAAACGATTTGGAAAAATTAAACAGTGAGTTGGAAAAGTTTGCAGATGATATCTATCCATACAAAATGATGGCGTCTAAATTAGGTGTTAACACTCCAGGAGATCTTGGAACCATTGAAGATACTTCTCTGGAAAACATCCACTCAGGATATTCTACACTACAGAATTTTGTTGGAAAAAAACGGCCGTTTTTCCGAAAAAAACTTAGTTACATCCACATTGCAATTGCATTCTTCCGAAAGTAAATCGAAAGAACTGAGGGGTTTTTCCGGCATTGGTAATCCTCTTTCTACAAGGAAGAAGCCTTTTTCCAAAACAGCTCTTTTGGAAAAAGACGTGTGTGGACGGGGAAGAGGGAGTTCTTTCGAAAGAAGAGGAAAGAAGAAAAAGCACGGGTGCCCTGGTGGCCATTCCACACATAGTAATTACAGCTTACATGTGAGATAGCGTCCATTCATTATGGACGCTATCTTTCGAATAAGCAGATCACTTTTTCGATGCACTTTTGTGTGTAGACACTCTCTTTTGGAAGAAGTTTTTTTGGAAGATCTCTTCCGAAAAAAGGTTCTTCCAAAAGAAGCCTGCAGTCTAGACATAGCCTCAGTGTGCACAGCAGTCACAAAAGCTAACAAAACATTAGGAGCCATTAGGAAATGGAAGGAAAATTCAGCTCACCCAGCCCCACAAGCTCACATATGCAGATGACCAACCAGAATCATTCCCAGAACTTAAAGACACCATCAGTGCAGACTAGATGAAGGTCGCCAAATACTGGAGCCTGTGGTAATCGCAACCAAGTGCAATCAAGACAATTCTGAGTGTTTTCCATCGTTATAGTGCCAGAGCAGATCAAGAACTGAAATTGTCTTTCAATGGTCATCACTAGAAACTTGAATCCCACCCAGTCGACCCCGGAGTAACCCTAGCTACGTCTCTCTCAGAGCTTAACCCGCTAAGGAAAGCCGAGGCTAAGCTGAGGATACATAACAACCCTCTAAGCAAACTTCATGAGGGGCAAGCCCTCAAACTCTCTGGTCATCAGGCTCAGCCCTCTGTTACCGTGCAGAGACGACTGCTCTGGTTTGGTTCCATTCGTCCCACATCAAGCAAGCTAACACACAACCTCCCCCGACGTCTATTGAAATGACGATGGTGTTTGACACACACCAGTACTGTGGCACCTGTGTGAAGCACCATCCCTCCTCCACATAGCCCTCATGTGGACGCCACAGCCGGACTGGTCAAAATCAGGGCAAACCTGAGCCAGTTGCGGTACACCGGGCCCTGTGACCACCTATGAGCAGTCGTGCTGTCTGGCCCCTGTCGCAGGCCCCTGTTGTGTCTCGCTGGCCAGATTTCAAGGCAGCCCCAGGGCTCTGCGCTCTACTGATGATGCGGGCACAGATTGACTGAGCAAGCTCCACCCCCGCTATGAACGTTGCTGGTGGTTGCCAGCCCATTGTGTCCTGCCTCCCTGCTGGTCCCTCACAGCATCCGTGGCCCGGGTCACAGGAGGCTGCCAACGCTCCTGCCTTACCCTAGAGATAGGCAGGTGCAGCTCGCGTACCTGCTCTTCTCAGGGACTCGCTAATACCGGCCCCTCTCGCCCCAAGCGCCTCCATTATCTGCAAAGGGCCATGAAAGCTGAGCCGGCTGCTCACGCTCACCTCTTTTCTTCCCAGGAGGGTGTCACAGCCTGGTGCTAAACACGCCACAGGGGTGGAAAGGTCAAGACAAGCTGCTCCCTTGGCACCCACTTTCCTGTGACTGAACAGGCAATCAAAGCCCCTTCTCGGCACCACTTCGCCCTGGGAGCTTTGCTGGTGACAGGATCTGGCAGACTCACCGTTGTCCCGGCTGGCTGGCTGCGGCACAGCTCTGTGCAGGGGCTGCGGTTCAAGCAAGCCGCTGCATGGCAGGACTCCTGGGGTATGTCTACACTCCAGAGATTGAAGCTGTCTCTGTCAAGGTTCGAATGATCGGGTCTAGTGAAGACGGCTAATTCAAATGGAGGGGGTGCTCCGGTCGATGCCGGCAGTCCTGCTTCCACGAGGAGTGTGGGAAGTCGAAGGGAGAGCGTTCGCCCTTAGACTTCCCGCAGCATGGACAGCGCCAAATGTTGGGTTAAGTTGCTTCGACTTCAGCGAGACAATTCACGTAGCTGAAGCTGCACAGCTTAATTCGACCTTTTCCCGCAGTGTAGACGTGCCCCAAGGGTCCATTCCAACTCTCCTGTTAACCGTGGGCAAGCCTCTTACCTTCCCGGGGCCTCGGTTCAACAGTCTGTAACACCAGCATAATAAAAAAGATAGTGAAGCAGCCCGCCTCCCTGGCGCATTTCATGAATATTTGTAACATGCTGGGACATCTGTGGCTCATGACTGATGCACAAAGAGGCCGTGGCTGGATAACTGCTAGAGAACCAGGCAGAACGGGGTGCTTGGCAGCTCTGCTTTGTCTGAATGCAGAGGTAAGATGCCTGGTTATGATCCCCCTTCAAGTGCAGAACAGGCCTTCAAACCCACACCCCAGGCGGCTTGCAATGCATCCGGGCATGGAGATCAGAGCCCCTCGAGTCTCAGAGGGGCGATTACAAATCCCTTGGGCACTTCCTAGTTAAATGGCTCCTATCATGAACAGAGCCTCCCTCACCAACTCATCCCGAGCTGCTTTCCTGCGATGCGCTTGAAGCAGAAGGCCGCCGACTCCACTCGTCTTTGCAGGGTGACTGCACAGCATTAACGGAGAGTCGATAGCCGCATCCAGCGCACCTAGGCCCGGGGCTATCACGGCTGGCAAAGAACAGCCTGCAGGGGATGGAGGCAGATGAGGGTGGACAGACCAAGGGCATACATACGAGGATTGATCTGTAGTGTGGTTTTGCCCAGGAGCCCCAGACAGGGATCAAGGCCCCCACTGTGGTCAGTGCTGTATGAACACAGTCCCTGCTCCTAGCGCTATCTGGGCCATACCTGTATGTATGGCCCAGGGATGCTGAAACTGGACTGCACGTGTCCATGGTTTTGAGCTGACTGAGTTTACTGAGGCTGCTTTTCATCTCCTGTTCCTACTGGCCCTCCGTGCAGTTACAAACATTTCAAATATATGCAGGCAAATATTCAGAAAGGCAGGGACCTGCCCGGCATTGTTGGATTGGAAAATCCCACCCCACTAGCTTGGAAAGGGTCACGGGGGTTCTGCTTTTAGAGTTGGCCAAACCATATTACGTATTGCCCATGGGAGAAACAAAACCTGCATTTCCCCATTTCCGTTCCTTTTGTTGAGCTCTCAGAAATACCAAAAGAAACCAAATTGTCCATGAAAGTTTTGCTTCTTTGAAAAACAGTTGAGTAAAATGGCCTGGAAAACTTTTCAATCATCTCTGCCCATAATAAGGAGATGGGACTAGGTCTCTAGGAACAGAGGCGCTAGGGTGTGGGCTGAGCAACCCTGAGGGAGGATCCGTAGGGAGGACTAAAAATGGTAATTTGCTACTTTCTCTAATGATGAATCCGAACCCTGAGGAAAGGTTGAGTTGGATTCTACATGCGCATGGATTGCTGTGAGGGATTCAGGGTGCGATCACCCCCTCCTGAGACGAGAGGGGGGTTCGGCGGACCCCTTTTGCCTCTTTCTGTCCATGTCCTTCCCGGTCCCTACCCGGGAGTCCGGGCAATTGGGTGCAATCACCCCTTCCCTGGAAGGAAGGGGGGTCAGCGGACCCAGGAATTGTCACCCGTCCCTGCGGGATGGGGCCTGAGCCCCTCTAACCAATCTCTACCTGCTCAGGGAGTGCCCCGGTTCTGTGGCGCGCCCTAGCCGGTGTTGAGCTGACTGCTCCTTCGGGGGAGGGAGGGGGACCCGGTCCCGCCCTCTCTCCGGGTCCCAGCCCAGGGCCCTAAGCGTCGAGGCTTGCTCGAGCCCCGACGTGGCAGATGGGGGTCATTCCGCCCGTAACCCGTCTACCCACGGTCGCCAGAAGGCTTCCACCCCGGGCTGCTTCCTCCCTCCCCCCGGCCCCCCAGGACGCGTCGCCGTCTCGTCTGGCTCACCGTGTCTCCGGGGGTCAGGTCCGAGGTCGGTCCGAGGGAAACCCGGGTGCCAGCCGTCTGCTGAGCCTCCTGTCCCAGCCGGGCCGCTCTCTCCGCGTGCGCCGGCTCTCGTCCGTCGTCTCCCGATCTGGGGCTGGCTGCTCGCCAGCCGTGGAGGCTGTCCTGAGAGCCCCGGCGGCGGGGGTGGGCCACTGGCCGGGCTCGAGTGCATCCCCGGTCCGTCCTGACGACCGGGCCGCTCCCACTCCCATCTCCTCCTCCCCGTTGGGAGGCTCGCCCCTTCCTTCCAGCCGGCGGGCCGTTTTCAAGTGGCCTGCCGGACGTGACGTGGGCGGGAGGCCCTGCCCCCCTCGTGATGTGGGAGGCGCGCCGGCCGCATCTCGGGCAAGGCTCGGGGCGTGGTCCCTCCCGTCCTCTCGGGGAGGGATTACCCTCCGCCCGCCAGCGCAGGCGTGGCGGCAGGCTTCCGCCTCGCCGGCCGCCGGAGCCACGTTTGCGGTGCAGGGGCGATCTGCCCGCCGCCCCGCTTACCTCCCTGCCGGCTCGGCCCTTCCCAGGGCGAGCCGCTGGCGGCCCGCCACAATTGCCTATGTGAGCAGAGGCTATTCCTGGCTCTGCTGCTCCTGCTAGAAAAATAATACTTTCCTCCATAATATTTCATTACATCTCATCAGTCTTCAACCCACTTGTTGGATGGAAGCCAAAGAAACAGATAAGCCTCAGTGTGTGCATTAAAGCTCAGCCAATCCAGGCTGTCTGTGACCCACGGGGGAGCGTGTATCAGACTCAAAGGCCCAGTCCTGAAAAGCCCTGACATGAGCCTACACCCTGGCTATGTCTACACTGGCGGGTTCTTGCGCAACAACGGCCGTTCTTGTGCAAGAATCTGCAGAGCGTCCACACTGCCCGCCTGCTCTTGCGCAAGAAGATTTACAGTACGGTGCGGTAAGAGAGGGCTTCTTGCGCAAGAGCTACACTCTTTTCTAACAGGTGTAAGCTCTCTTGCGCAAGAGGGCAGTGTGGATGCTGCTGAGGATTTCTTCAAGCAAAAGCCCTATGGCTAAAATGGCCATGAGCGCTTTCTTGCGCAAGAGAGCATCCACACTGCCATGGATGCTCTTGCGCAAAAGCACAGCTGGCACATGGCAGTGTGGACATGTTCTTGCACAAGACGTCTTGCACAAGAAGTGTTGCGCAAGATGTTCTTGTGCAAGAAGCCGCCAGTGTAGACATAGCCCCTGTTAGCATGAGTGGCAAGTGCCTTTGCCAATCCTGACTGTGGGCAGTGTCATGTGGGGGGATAGGAAGCTCTCCAAAGAACAGCCCCAGAACATTTATGAGTTTATAGGACTAAAGCAGCACTTTAGATTGTACTCAGGCCGGTGACAGGTCTGTGCAGACTACAGCGTGGGAAAAGGAAGTTCACTCCCATGGAAAATGTCCAAGCTTTTGGGAAAGCATTTCATCTTGAATAGGGACCCCATAAATACCAGGGAAGGAAAAAATCTGCCTGGGGAGCCCAGCACGCCTGGTGTCCTTTGGAAATTTCAGCCCGTGTCTGGGGAATGTTCCAACTCCATCAAACCAGCATTCTGCAACAGTGCAATGTTTGTCAGCAGATGCTCCATCAGTGGCATTGCAGGGCAACAGGCAGGGAGCTGTGGGGACTTGTTCACACTGCTGAGGTCCAGCTCTCACGGGCAACATTGTTCATGATTCAGCCATTGAAATAACTAATGTGCGCTTTGCTCTGTTTGCAGGCTTTTCTCATCTTTTTTAAATGGAGGAGGAAGAGGTGGCCTTTGGGTCCTGATCATAAAGGCTGAGCTTGAAGGCTTTAAAGACTGGGAGGCAGTGAGAAGGGTGGGGTGTCATTGTGTTACTCCATTCCAAGACAACAATACCACCACAACATTACAAGGTGCTTAAAATCTGAGTAAAATACATTACAGGGATATTGCAGCAATTCCAAAAGCAAATATTGCAAACGGATGACTTTCAGAGTTAAGGTTAGGGGCTTGCTTTTCAGGAGGCAGATGATTGACCTGTTCATGTTTTATTCCATTCTAAGACAACAACAACAATAAAACATTTAAATGTACTTAAGGTTAGAATATCTGACAGGGATTTTGCATCTATTCAAAAAAAATTACAAACTGATGACATTCAGAGTTAAGGTTATAATTAAAAAGAAATCTAAACACATAGAACTATAAACATGCACAGTTAAATGCACCCCCATAACAACCTTAACTCTGCCCTGCAATAACACCACAATCAGCAAAACTGAACCATCATGATTAAGTAAAACCACTTCCCCCCAAAACTAAACTTTTGGGTACAATTTTTGAAGTCCCATTTTCAAAGTGATTTAAGCAAGTAGGGTCCTAAGTCACTTTTGAAAATAGGGATTTAGGCGTATCTTCAAAAGGTATTTAAATGCCTAATTCCCACTGATTGGGCCTCAGGTTCCTAGCTATAGCTGGGAAAAGAACAGATTTTTTGATGTGCTGGCAATTCTGAAAAATCAAGACAGAATTGTGTAATGTCAATTTTGTCGTGGGAAGGACATTTTTCAAAATCTTCAGCACACCAAGAAGACACCCCCCGCAAAAAAAGATTCACTTGGGGCTGAATGAAACATGTTTCAATTGAGAATTTTTTAACATTTTTAAACTGATCTTTTAATAAAACTGAAAGATGTTTCAAAAGGAAAACTTTCAAGCTGAAAAATCAAAACATTTTGTTTCCAAAATATCAACATTATGTTTCGACATTTTAAAAAAAAAAATTGTCATTGGTTTTTAAACCATTTGACAAAACTGAATATTGGTGTTGCTGAATCTGCATTTTTCACTGTAAACATGTTTTGGCTGGAAAAAAGCCCCACTTCACCTCACTTTCCTCCTAAGTCGTGTAAGCGCTTTTGAAAATTTTACCCTGAACCTTTTGTGGCTGTCTAGACTGAGGCAAGCGATGCAAATCTTATTCCCTTTGGACATTGGCAGCTCCCAGTCCAATCTGTGGTTTATTAGCTATTTGGCCACAGGAACATCCCATGAAGGATTCAGCACAGGCATCAATCAGTATTATGAGCCACACTGCATCCAGTCACTGGGGAATCAAAGATGTCCCCACAATCTAATGAGGCTGTGTGTATTCAAAGGCAAAGCGGCAGACTAATGCAGATGCTATGGAATCTCAATGTTAGTCACAACCTTATTGGATTCAATCACGGGCATTGCCCCTAGAGGGAAGCCAGCATTTGCATCTACTATATATTTGAGAGAGTCTGTCTGTGCATCGTGAGTCTGTCTGTGTGTCTGTCTGTTCAAGAGTTCCTCCTAAACGGTAAGAGCTAGGACCACCAAATTCGGTAGGCAGCTTCCTCTTACCATAACTTAAAGCAGGGTCAGGGTTTGGTTGTGTCAGGAAAATGGGACGTACCCGGAATGGGATTGTTTCTCATAAAACCATACAGAAAAGAGGCAGGCAGGTGGAAGAGGTGAAAGAGGCTGGCTGGGGGTGTCTTCCCTCCAGGACTGTCCCACCCTCAGGCTTCCTTTAGGGATGATGGGGGAGCCTGAAGCTCCCCCCTGATTTCTACGGGGACATTGCTGGCTGTTCCCCTTCCTTAGGGCACCAGGGGAAAGTGCACAGCTTGCTGCATTCCTCACTCTGGCAGGGGAGCGCAGGGGGCAGATGAACCTGGATCTGCCCCAGCCAGAGGGCATGCACCCCTCCCCGGCTGTGCCCGCTGGAGCTGCAGCAGCTATGGAGAGGTGCTTCTCACCTAGCCCCACGCTGCTGTGGTGAGAGAGGGCTGGGGTAGTTCTCTTCCAAGGGCAGCCTGCATCCCGAACCCCTCCTCCCCAGCCCCACCCCAGAGCAGTGATTCAAAAGAAGCCTGGACATTTTCATTTTATTTTCCAAAAAAGAAAAATGAATTGAGCCAAGGACTCGAGCAACTCCAGGTAAATCTTCTAGTCAAATTATAAAAACCTCTGCCGCTGAGTTGGGGAGAACTGATCTGCTTCTCTCTAGCTCCTATGAGGTTTCATGTAATCCGCAATAGCGCATAGAATGACTCACAGCAACTGCTCTGTGGTTTGGAAGCTATTGCCGAGAAAACTCCATGCGGGCTCTTAAAACATTCCGCGATGGCCAGGAGTGCCGTCCCTAGGAGCGGGGATCTGATTGCTTGGTGTGACCAGAATTACAATCCCCATATCTGCCATTTCTGCAACAGCTTCCAACTCGCAGCCTCTTCCAGGGTGCATCTATAAAAGCCGCTCGCCAGCTGCGGAAGTGCAGCTGCCTCTGGGGTAGAGCAGCCTCCAGTAATAATATTCCAAGGGGTGGCCATGTTAGTCACAGGACACCTCATTGTTTTTGCTGAACCAGACTAACGCATTTATTTGGGCATAAACTTCTGTGGGCTGGGACTCACTTGTCAGATAGATGAAAGCCCAGGAAAGCTTATGCCCAAATAAATGTGTTAGTCTCTTAGGGTATGTCTACACTACAGCGCTAATTTGAATTAACTTATTTTGAATTCGTTAATTCGAAATAAGCTAATTCGAAATAACACATCTAGATCCAAAAACTAATTCGAATTAGCGTTTTGCTACTTCGAATTAGCGCGTCCACACTGATTGGATGCTGGGTCGCATTTAAGGGCAGCTGAAACCGGTTCCAGCAGGGCATCAGGTCAGTAGTTGCTTTGTGTGGCTGCTGTCTGAGGCTATCTGAGGCTCGTGCTTAAAGGACCCCTGGACAGCCAGTTCTCAGCTTTTCCGCTTGCCTACCTCGCTGAGGGACAGCAAAGCGTTTTCCTCTCCACCTGCCTGTTTCGGTCATTCTCATTGGGGATACCGCTGCAGTTGGCACCATGCAGCCAGAGCTCGCCCTGGGCATTCTGGTGCAGTTTTTGGACTTGTTGCTGCAAGCCTGGTGTGACGGCGCGTTGGGGTCTTCCCGTCCCCTGCACCCCCGTAATGGCACGGACAGACTCCACCAGCTTCTGGTGGAGGGAGTTTATTGCTTCTCCAGGATACAGCACAGCACAGATGTCATCTGGTTACAGGAACCGGGCTTAGGATACCTCAGCCCCCCTTGAGATGGGGGAAACTGGGCCCCTACATTCCAGCCTCTTTCCCTAGGCTGTCTCCTCCATGATCCCAGACAGAAACTAACTCACTCACTTCCAGCCCTGCCCCCATCCAGGGCCCCACTCCCCTTCTTCCCATTGTTCCGCTCCATGGGAGATACCTGTCTGACGAGTTTCCAAGCCCCCTTGCATAATGACTCATCCCCTGCCCTGCTGGGCCGTGCTGCAGACAGCAGCCAGTGGAGGTCACTCACTACCCACCGCCCAGCACAGTAACCAGCAAGGTACGCCCCACTACGTCACACCTGGCACCAATGGCTGGAGGCTGCCTGGCACCATCTGGTGCACGTCAGCCCCCTGCTCCTCCCCCGGCCTCCCTGGGGGCCGTGGAGGAGCCGCAGCAGCGCCCGGACGCCAGCGTGCCCCGTCGCATCTGGCGTCTGGACACCAGCAGTGACTGGTGGGACCGCATCGTCCTGGAGCGCTGGGGAGACCAACAGTGGACTCAGAACTTCAGGATGAAGAAGGACACCTTCCTGGAGCTCTGCGAGTGGCTCGCCCCTGCTCTACAGCGACGGGACACTCACATGAGGCCCGCCATTCCCCTCCACAAGCGGGTGGCTATCGCCCTGTGGAAGCTCTCCACGCCGGACAGCTACCAATCTGTTGGGAACCAGTTTGTTGTGGGGAAATCCACCATCGGAGCCGTGCTCATGCAGGTACGGCACTCACCGGCCACTGGGCCAGGGGGGGAGAGTGGCTGCAAGGAGGGGATGGGCTGCCACAGGGAAAACAGGGGGGAGGAGGCAAAAGTGGCCCGCACAGGAGGGTTTGGTCTGTCCCAGCCGTACTACACGCCGCCTGCAGCAGCCAGGATCACAGCACGGGTTGCTTCTGGGAGTGGGGTGCGGGGCAGTACCAGAGAACGAACACTCCCAGCCACCCAGGCATCCCAGTGATTCTCGGTTTGGTGTGTCTCTCTGCAGGTGGTCAAGGCCATCTACCGGGTGCTGCTCCGCAGGGTGGTCTGCCTCACCGACCCGGATGCAGTCATCCAGGGCTTTGGTGCCCTCGGCTTCCCCAACTGTGGGGGGGGGCAATCGACGGGACACACATCCCCATCCGTGCCCCGGAACACCAGACCTCCCTCTACATTAACTGCAAGGCTTACTTCTCCGTGATCCTGCAGGCCATGTCTGACCACCGGGGCCAGTTCACGGACATTAATGTGGGCTGGTCCAGCAAGGCACACGATGCCAGGGTATTCAGGAACTCTTCCGTGTGCCAGAGGCTGCACGCCGGGACCTTCTTCCCCGACCACCACATCAGAGTCAGGGATGTGGACATGCCCGTGTGCCTGGTGGGGGATGCGGCCTACCCCCTACAGCCCTGGCTGATGAAGCCCTACATGGGACACCTCAACCCCTCCCGGCAGGCCTTCAATGCCAGGCTCACCAGGGCCCGCACTGTGGTGGAGGGGGGGCCTTCAGACGCCTGAAAGCCTGATTCCGATGCCTCCCCACCCGCCTCGACCTCACCGATCACAACATCCCTCCCGTGGTGGCAGCATGTGGTGTGCTGCGCAATTTATGCGAACGGAAGGGGGAGGCTTTCCTGCCAGCCTGGATGGCTGAGGCAGAACACTTGGCTGGCCAGTACACGCAGCCCCACACCGACGCCATCCGGGTGGCCCAACGGGGGGGGCCGTCCGGATCCGGGAAGCCCTGTGGGAGAGCTTCCATGTGGAGGAGGACTGAACTCTCCCTGCATGCTCCACTGGGGCCTTCTTCCACCCTCTCCTCCTTCCCCTTTCCCCTCCCTAACCCCCCTTCCTAATGTAAAATAAAAACACCTGTTTTGACAACAAAAATCTCTTTTATTTTACATAACCGGGGTGGGGGGAGGGAGGAATGAGGGTGGGAGAGGGGAGGGGGAAACCTGGGAGGAGGGAGCTGGAAGGGGGAGGAAGGGGAGGAAGGAAAGGGAAAGCTCAGGGTTCGGGGTCTTGCAGGCTCTCCTGTCTCACAGCACTGCGGAGTGCGGGGCGTCGGAGGAGTGGGTGTGTAGGGTGGGGCAGGAGGGACGGGGGGGTGGAGGCGGGAGGGGGAGCAGGGGTGGGAGGAGGAGCGAGAGTTGGGGCTGCCGCAGGGGCTGGAGCAGGAGGAGGCAGGAACCTGTCCACCAGGGTCTGTAGGTGACCTCTGAGGGCACGGCCCTGCTCTTCCAGCGCCTGCAAGCTCTGGTGCTGCAGCCGCAGGTCCTCGTGGACCCAGTGCTCCTGGTTGCGGAGCTGCTGCTCCAGTAGCCGCAGATGCCGCCGCTGGTACTCCTCCTGGTTGCAGGTGCGCCTGCTGGCCCGGGTGCAGGTGGCTGTTGCAGGCGGAGTGGTGCACCCTGCAGTCTCAGGTGCTGCGGCTGTGATGAAACAAGAGCGGTGGTCAGTTCTCCCTGGGGACACAGTGGGTAAAACCCAGTCCCCCTCTGCAAGGCGAGGTCGGCGTGTGGGGAACGGGCCAGGGCCCCTGCATGACACCCAGCTGCTGCTACATGGTGGGCAAGGCCCAGGCGCACGGTCCCTGGGCTCCCTCTCCACTCCCCCCCCATACACATAAGGGGAGCATGATGGCACTCACATGTGGAGCCCTCCCTGGCCTCAGACGACACAGCAGATGTGCTCTGTGGGATGACTCGGGGGTCCTCGGTCCTGGGCAGGCTCCCTGTAGGCTCCTGCGGCTCCTGGCTCTCAGCCGTCCTCCTCTTCCTCCGTTTCTGCCCCGGGGTCGACCACCACCCGGGGGGCATGGACTGCGTGAGCCCCCAGGTTGCGGTCCAGGGCCTCAAAGTGAGGGCAGGCCTCTGGGTCGGCCCCTGGTTGGGAGGCCCTGGAGTAGGCCTGCCGCAGGTCCTTAATTTTGCAGCGGACCTGCTCCTGGGTCCGCATGTGGCCTCTGGTGGCCAGGCTGGCAGCCATGTGGCTGTAGACGGCCGCATTCCTGTGCCGAGTGTGGAGAGCATGGACATTGGAGGCCTCCCCCCAAACCTCGATGAGGTCCACGATCTCCGCACTAGACCAGGCGGGCGCCTGCATTTTGCGGCCCCGGGCAGGCTCCTGGGAACCACCAGCTTGGTCCTGCAAAGAGGTGGAGGGCTGGGTGGCAGTGGATGGCTGGCTCATCTCGTGCCAGGTGCAGGGTCTGCTGGCTGGATGCTGGCAGGCTTGCAACTGGCACAGGCACCGTGGGCAGACCATGCCCCTTTAAGGGCTCCGGGGCTGGGAGGGGGGCAGAAGAGTTTTCCTGGTTTGGCCCAGAGAAGGGCTAGCCTCCAGCTAGTTCAAATTAAGTGGCTACACAGCCCTTAATTCGAACTACTTAATTCGAACTTGGCATTAGAATGAGGTTTACCATGTATAGCCGCTATTAAAGTTAATTCGAACTAACTGCTGTTAGTTTGAATTAACTTTGTAGTGTAGACATACCCCTAGGGTTTGTCTAGACTGCAGCCTTTTTTCGAAAAAACTTCCCCTGCATCTAGACTGCTGCCGCGTTCTTTCGAAAGTAAATCGAAAGAACGTGGCAGTTTTTTCAACCACGATAAACCTCGTTTTACGAGGAATAATGCCTTTTTTCGAGAGTGCTCTTTGGAAAAAGGGCGCTATGTAATACAAACTGTGCTTTTGAAAGAGCATCCAGACTGCCTGGGTGCTCTCTTTCGAAAAAGCAGCTCGCTTTTTTTAAAGTACTGGTTGTAGTCTAGACGCTCTTTTCCAAAAGAGACTTTTTCAAAAGTATCTTTCAAAAAAGCCTCTTTCGAAAGAGACTTGCAGTCTAGACGTAGCCTTAGGTGCCACAGGACTCCTCGTTGTTTTGTGGTCACAATATGCAGCTGCTTGGGTCAGGACATGAAGGAGAACACAATGAACAGGGGAAATTGTAGGTGGGCAGAACATAACCCTAGCTCACTAGGAGCCTGGGGCGAGTGGAACGTGTCTTTGTAAAAGTGACTATGCTTTTATATCTCATCTTCAGCGTCAGTGGACCAATGCGGACTATTTACCTTGTCTGCTGGGGAAATGGAGCCCCGTCTGCTATCCAAAGAGCAGATAGGCCCCAAACAGCTTAGCACACACTGTCCAACAGAGCAAGGCTGCTTGGCAGTCAGCAGGAAGCTGCTGTCAGTCCAGGTTGAACACAACCCGATTGGTGCATAAAATTACTGATGTTGCCGGCTGCAAGACAGATGCTTCCGGTGGGAAGTGGCATTGGGGCTGGCGCTGGCAAGGCAAGCACCAGCACAGAAACAGCAGCGACAGGACAAGCCCTGAAAGATGGAAAGCCCCTTTGGGCACAGACCCAGACTCAGAGTCCAGCGCTACCGTCTAGTCTGAGCTGCACGTGGCAGGCCACACAACCACACCTACTGACTCCGGCTCCACCCCCCAGCCGCTAGTCGCACTACTGAAGTCCTCAGAGCATGGTTCCAAGACTTCAGGTTACCAAGAATCCACCATTTATGCTAGTTTACACCTGTGAGGGCCCCGTGCCCCAAGCTGCAGAAAGTGGCAAAAAAAAAATTTCCCAGAAATTCCCCCCCTGGTGGTTAGAAGCCTCCCTCTAATTCAACTCTAACCGTGCTAAATGGCCAGGTTAGAACCATTTGCTCTTGTGCCAACACTGCCCCTCCCTGGTATGGATCCATCCCTCTGATGCATGCACAGAGGGCGATCCCCTCCCCGCTTTGTCCTGTTAGGCTAAGCAAGCTGAGCCCGCTCTCCTAAGGCAGGCTTTCCATTCCTTGCACCCCTTCTCTGCACCAGTTTGAATTCATCCACTGAAAACATGGGAGACCAGCACTGTGCAGACTATTCCAGATGTGCCTGGAGCCGTCCATGAGCTCTCAGCTGGATTTGTACATTTTCACATATTAATTTTATTCACAGTACTGAGGTAGCAGCCCCAAGTGCTAGGAGCTGTACAAACACAGGACAAAGAGGCCCCCTCTGCACCAAACACTCTACTATCTATGTAAACGCTGTGTTCCGTTGTCTCTCTGCAGCGGTGCAGGAGCAATTTGTATAGTGGGGGTGCTGAGAGCCGTCCAACAGAACCATAAACCTTGAATACAATGGAATCCGCTTCAACCCAGGGGGTGCAGCAGCCCCCCCTGCACCCCTAGTTCCAGCACCTGTGTCTCTCTGACCCCCTCCACCTTCTCTGTGACCCCCTCCACATGCCCTTCAGCAAGTTTTAACGTCACCTTTGAACTTCTCACCCAGAGAATACGAACTTCAGAGAAGTGAGTCTTTGTGATCGGCTCCCCCAGGCCAGGCCGGGCTGTGGACACACCCCAGGCTGGGCTAGGCGCTGTGCTAGGGCAAGCTTGTTTGTGGCAGGGCAGCATTTTGATTAGAGACTGAAGCAGGAGCCATTCCCATCCCCATCTGAAGTGTTTACAGCCTCTCTATTTAGTCCAAGCCAGCCCACTTCCTTGGGGGACAATAACAGCAGCAACACAATCATGCGCTTTGGGGGCATTTCACGCAGAGAGCCATTCCAGGACAGCTATTCCAGAACAGCATTTCGGAGCAGCGCCTGGGGTGGGAGCACATTCTAGGAGGTGCGTGCTAAGCAACCCGGAGTGAGGGTGTCCCCCCGTGGAGTTCTACAGGGACAGCTGTTGCACCCCAAAGTCCCACCCTCCCTTAGTCCCAATTACTGGCCATGTGCAAGTGAGTTTTGGCTGCTAAGTCCTGCCAAGGCCGCCATGTCCTCTGCCCTGAAGAGCTCCCCCATGATATCTGGCATGCAGGTAAGTAGCTGCCCCGGGCACCACGGGTCATGATCTCCCTGCCAAGCCTCTGGCCTAGCTAACGCTATGGGCGAAGAAAAAACTCAGCCAGCTCCTGAGATGCTGCCGGAAGTGATCTTGGCAACACAGCAGGTGACACTGTCCCAGTGCCAAGCCCCAAGCCCGGCTGCCAGGGGCTGTCCGTCTAAGCCCCAGGCCCTGCTGCCCGGTAAGGTGGCAAGGAGGTTGTGATGAGACTGGGGAGCGAACTGAGCCCCAGTGTCCAATGTGGGTCACTACCTCTGCCTTTTGAAACCCCACCCTGCAGGATCAGCTGGGCACAGCATCACTCCCGTTAGCTTTGCTGCTGCATGCTGCCAAACAGCTCCTCCCCCCACCCCCCTGCCACCTCCCAGGACTGGCTGCATTTCAGGGTTGGCAAAGAGACCTCTCCTGTGCAGTTTGGAGAGAAGAATCAATAGCTGTCACCTCTATGTATGATTGTGTTCTTATCAACATGGACTCCAGAGCGTGTCGGGTTGGCAGAGACTTTCTCTCATCCCTTGCCTGCTCTCCCGACAATGGGTCACTCCCTGGTTTCCGGGGAGGTTTGGTTTTACATGCCCTGGTGCGCCTTTTGCTCTCCCACTTCCTCCAAAAGGGCGCTCGCCAGGCCCTTCCCCGCGGTTTTTGTCACTAACCCAGAACGTTATCGGTCTCTCCTCCCGTGACCCCGGCTTCTCATTCCTGCTGGGAAACCGATGCCTCTTTGGAAAGCGGCTTTTCACACTGAAGGGGGGGAATTCGTCAGGGCCAGATGAACATTTTGTCAACTTCCTGTTTTAAAGGAGGCTTTGGCAAAAGGAAGATTTTCACAGGGAGTATCTGCTGCCTTACATTTGGAGGGTTTCGTGAGAACACCAGAAGCAAAACATTTTTCAGATTTTGAGGTTTGAGGCTGAACATTTTCAGGTTCTGAACATTTTTGAAACATCCAAATGTTTCCATTGAACCTTTCAATAAAAACATTTTCCCTGGAATTTTCCTTAGGGAACGAGGTGCCATTTTCTGACTCGCTCCAGAATTAATGTAAATTTCAGGCCTACTCTTTTCTTGGAACATAGCTTGCTTTTGCCATCTCCTTGGTAGTCTGCCTGCTGTCATTACTGTGTTTGCTTGGGGGCACAATCTGACATATTCAGCAATTGTACCATCCTCCCCTAATTTGCCACTTTCCTCTTCTCTTATCTGCCCATTCACGCAATGTCTGCGGATGCGGTATATACCAGTCACATCCCTCTGCCTCTCATCACTACTTTGTACTTGCCTCTTCATTTATCTGGGCATTTTATTTGTATTCTGTGTTAATTAGACCTCCCCTACACCTGAGGCCTGGTGAGAAACCTTGAAACCCACCTCCCACCATCCCCAAAAAAACCCAAAACATGTGATGGACAGGAGGGTTAAACATCCCAGCATTAGAGGGCTAAACCCAGGGTAACCAGGAAGAGTTGGCAGGAGCCAGGAGAACCAATGGAAAGAAAACGTTGAGAATTGAACAGAAGGGGAGTCTGCCTGCTGCAGTTTTTTTGTGGGAATTTAAACCAGCAGCTGCAGGAAACAGGTGACTTGAACCAGGCAGGAATATTCATTGCTAGAAATGGACTGGACCTTGAAGCCATGGATATGTAAGTGACAGGGAATGTTAGTTAGACACGATCAGGTTATTTTCTTTGTTTTGTAGTTTGGTTAAATTCCTCTGTGCTGAGTCCATATGCTCCCCCCCCCACACACACACCACAACTAAAGCTCAATTCCAGGGAAGCAATTCTCTGTAATCTGTTTTTTCTCAGTTGCTCTATAACACCCATCAACCCAGTATGCTTTCACCAAATGAGATTAATAGGTAGCAGGTTTAAAAACAAACAAAAGGAAGTTTTTCTTCATGCAGTGTACAGTCAACCTGTGGAACTCCTTGCGAGAGGATGTTGTGAAGACTAGGACTTTAACAGGGTTCAAAAAAGAGCTAGATAGATTCATGGAGCTTAGGTCCATCAATGCCTATTAGCCAGGATGGGTAGGAATGGTGTCCCTAGCCTCTGTTTGTCTGGAAATGGATGACAGGAGAGGGATCACATGTTGTGAAGTACATCTTTTTGTTTTGTTAGTAAAATCACCTTTTTAAGGCTATGGTTTGATTCTTGTGTCCTAGAAGGTGGCAGGAGCTCTTTGTGTGCCTGCCTAAGACTGAGAGGCCAGCTATCAGAGTTTGCAGTTTGTTTTTTCAAGCTCTCTTGTGGTAAAAGAGCTCAGGGTGCCCTCTGGAAAAAGTCCAAGGGAATCTTCCTTGATTCGAGAAGGGTTTTTCTCACTTGGGGTACGGCTAGACTGCGGGGATTTTCCAGGATACCTCTGGTATCCCAGAAAAACTCTGCCGCGTCCAGGGAACACGTTTGCTCTGCCACTTTTTTTTGCAGAAGAGCAAACACGCTCTTTTGGGGAGCCCTGTGTACCTCATTCTATGAGGAATAAGGGCTCTTCCAAAAGAGGAGGCTTTTCTACCATTTGATCCCATCTAGATGGGGCCAAATGGCGGAAAAGCCTCTTCCAGAAAAGCAATTGGAAAAAGCTATGCAAATCATGGCGCTCAATTTGTGTAGCTTTTTCGGAAAAAAAGCTATAGTGTAGACCTAGCCCCAGTGGTGGCAGCTACCTCCCAAGGCCAGGGAATCTGTGACCTTGGGGAGCTTTTAAGCAGAATCCTATAGAGGCAAGGTATTTTTAAGATCTCTTGTGGGCCCCCACCTTCTGCTTGACGTGCCAGAGCAGGGAACAGCCATGCCACCCCGTCCTATAATCCCCTCCACAAACTTACCAAGCTTCATATTAAAAGCCAGTTAGGTGGGTGAGCCCCGACTGTCACTGAAAGGCTGTTCCAGAGCTTCCCTCTTCTGCTGGCTTGAGCCTTTCTTCTCATTTCCATCACAGATGTATTTGCGGTTACTCTGTCCCTCATTGGCTCTTGTGCCACTATGGGCCTTTCACTTTGCTCGCGCTTCTCCCTCGCTGGCATTTCCCCCCAGTGTCTTTGCAAAGAGCAATCCCAAGCCCTCTGCAGTTTGCCAGTCTAACAAGCCTCAATTCTCCGGTCACGTCAGTAGCCCTTCTTCGCGTCTATTGCAGTTTGATTTCATCTTTCATAGGTTCCCAGTTTCCAACGCCAGAAGGGACTAGGGGATCATTGTTCTAGTCTGACCCCCGCATGAGCACAGGCCGAGAGCTGCCCAAAATAGATCCTAGAGCAGAGCTTTTAGGGGGAAAAACAGCCAAGCTTGGTTTTAAAATGGTCAGTGATAGATGATCCTCCACAACCCTTGGCAAACTATTCCTAGGGTTACTTACTCTCACAGTTAAAAGTGTGCCCCTTATTTCCAGTCATTTCTTTAGCTCACACTTCCAACCATTGGATTGTGTTCAATATTCATCTGCTAGAGAAATACTGTTCCCCATGTAAAAACTTATAGACTTGTCAAGTCACCCCTTAGTCTTCTCTTCGTTAAGCTAACTAGGTGGAGTTCCCAGAGTCATAGAATCATAGAATCATAGATCTGGAAGAGACCTCAGGAGGTCATCAAGTCCAGCCCCCTGCCCAAGGCAGGACCAATCCCATCTAAATCAACCCAGCCAGGGCTTTGTCAAGCCGAGACTTAAAAATCTCTAGGGATGGAGATTCTACCACCTCCCTAGGGAACCCATCCCAGTGCTTCACCCCCCTACTAGGGAAATAGTTTTTCCTAATATCCAACCTAGACCTCCCCCACTGTAACTTGAGACCATTGCTCCTTGTTCTGCCATCTGTCACTACTGAGAACAGCCTCTCTCCATCTTCTTTGGAACCTCCCTTCAGGAAGTTGAAGGCTGCTATCAAATCCCCCCTCACTCTTCTCTTCTGCAGACTAAACAAACCCAAATCCCTCAGTCTCTCCTCTTAGATCATGTGCTCCAGCCCCCTAATCATTTTAGCCTCCCTTTGCTGGACCCTCTCCAATATATCCACATCCTTTCTATAGTGGGGGGGCCCAGAACTGGACACAATACTCTAGATGTGGCCTTACCAGAGCCGAATAAAGGGGAATAATCACTTCTTTAGATCTGCTGGCAATGCTCCTCCTAATGCACCCTAATATGCTATTAGCCTTTTTGGCTACAAGGGCACACTGTTGACTCATGTCCAGCTTCTCATCCACTGTAACCCCCAGGTCCTTTTCTGCAGAACTGCTACTTAGCCAGTCGGTCCCCAGCCTGTAACAATGCTTGGGATTCTTCTGTCCCAAGTGCAGGACTCTACACTTGTCCTTGTTGAACCTCATCAGATTTCTTGTGGCCCAATCCTCTAATCTGTCTAGGTCACTCTGGACCCTATCCCTGCCCTTCAGCATATCTACCTCTCCCCCCTAGCTTAGTGTCATCTGCAGACTTGATGAGGGTGCAATCCATCCCCTCATCTAGGTCATAAATAAAGATATTGAACAAAACCAGTCCTAGAACCGATCCTTGGGGCACTCTGCTAGAAACCAACCACCAACCTGACATCAATCCGTTGATCACTACCCGTTGGGCCCGAAGTCTAGCCAGCTTTCTGTCCATCTTACAGTCCATTTATCCAATCCATACTCCCTTAACTTGCTGGCAAGAATATTGTGGGGAGACCATATCAAAAGCTTTGCTAAAGTCAAGGTATATCATCATATCCACTGACTTTCCCACGTCCACAGAGCCAGTTACCTCATCATAGAAGCTAGTCAGATTGGTCAGGCACGACTTGCCCTTGGTGAATCCATGTTGACTATTCCTGATCACTTTCCCCTCTTCCAAGTGCTTCAAAGGGGATTCCTTGAGGATCCCCTCCATGATTTTTCTAGGGACTGAGGTAAGGCTGACTGGTCTGTAGTTCCCTGGATTGTCCTTCTTCCCTGTTTCAAAGATGGGCACTACATTTGCCTTTTTCCAATCATCTGGGATCTCTCCCGATCTCCATGAGTTTTCAAAGATAATGGCCAAAGGCTCTGCAATGACATCTGCCAACTCCCTCAGTACCCTCGGATGCATTAAATCTGAGCCCATGGATTTGTGTATGTTTAGCTTTTCTAAATAGTGCCTAACCTGTCTTTGTTTTCTAGCCCTTTAATCTTCTGTGCAGCTCTTCTCGGAATCTTCTCCAATGTGGGTACCAGAACTGGGCACCGGATTCCAGCAGCAGCCACACCAGCGTCAAACGCAGAGGTGAAAACATCTCTACCCCTCCATGAGATTTCCCTGGTGACAGGCGCACGCACCTCTCACGAGTGCCTCTGGTCCCAGTGCACGGGCCTGCACGAGCTCTCTCAGTTTATGGTGACGCTTCAGTGACAAACAGTCTGCACGTGAGATTAAAAGCCCTTCCGAGGTACATGTCCCACAGGGTCTCAGCCCCTCCATGAGGTCCCTTGTTCTGCAGCCCTATGGGCTTCTCCTTTGATCATTCCCGTGGGACCTATCGCAGCACCCTGGTACAACCTGCCAGCCCCTGTGTGGCGCCCTCAAGTTGTCCCTGCTTTTCAAGCAGTCCTCGTCCTGGTGTGGGTCCACATGCTCCAAGGCTCCCTCCCTGGACACTTCTCTGGCCCCGGCTCTTCAGTGGGACCCCTCAAAGAGTTTGGTTCACCCCAGAAGGGGAACTGAAGGCCAGGACACTCTCCCAGTATCTGGGATGGAGGTGCCCAGGCTCTCCCTCTACTCCATGTCCCAGCTCAGGGACCCTAAACATAACATCCACCCACCATGTCCCCTTAGCGGTGCTGCTGCTAACTCTCAGGGCCACTTCCCTGTGCTCCAGCACACTCACCTCAGGGCCTTGCTGCCAGCCCAGAGCCGCTTCATGCGCCCCTTCGCCTCCGCCGGCCCTGCCCTATCCAAAGTGCGGCAGCTCCCTCCACCAGCCAGACACACCCTCCTCTCTCCAAGCCTCCCAAGGGCGTGGTCTCCCTGGGGCCCTGCAGCAGTTCTTATACTTGCCAGCTGGACCCTGATCGGCTGCTTCCCACCCAGCCGCTCTAGGCAGCTTGAAGGACTTCTCTGCTGCCCTTTTCTGGAGTGGGGTGGGGCAGGGCCTCTGTGGGAGGAGGTCCTTAGGGGCCTTGGGAAGGCAGGAACTTGGGGGAACAGAAGGGGTGGGGCCCGGGGTGAGGTCTGCCCCCCAATTTTGGGAAATTCTGTAGAACCTCAGAAGATACAAACACCAGCATTAAGGACTCACTGGCCAACTGGACACCGCCTGGAACTGGAATGAATGAGGCAGCAGCACAGACAAAACCCAACCCAACCCCCTGGGGTGCCCTGGGGCTCACTGCAGCTGCAGGGTTGGGGGGGCTGCAGCCCGGATCCCCAGCGCGCTCGTCCCAGGGCAGAAACCCCAAGCCCCAGTGCCCTGCCCTCTCCGGTCTGAAGCCCTGAGCCCTGGTACTGCCGCAGGGCAGAAGCCTGGCACCCTAAGGGTCAGAAGCCCCAATTCCCCTCCCCCCAACCTGAAGCCCTGACCCCTTCCCGCTCCCATCTGAATCCTGTAACCCTCCTGCTGTGAGTCAGAGCATCCCCGAGTTGCCTGCAGCCTCCAGGCCCGAGGCGAGCATCCCGCCAAGCCTCTACCACCTAGAGACACCAGCCACTTTCACGGAGAACACGACTCCGATGCATGGGGGGGATCATTCTGGTCCTTAGTAAAGCATTTGGATGCAAACCACTAGGTCAGATACAGGTTGGACCTCCCTGGTCCGGCTCCCTCGGGACCTGACCAGTCCTGGACAAGGGAGTTTCCTAGACCAGGGAAGGTCTGGAGGGTTAGGGGGCACCAGGCTCTCTGCTGGGCTCTTCTCCCCAGCTACCTGCCACTGCTGCCCCAGCCCCCTGCCTGTGGCAGCCCTGTGGGCTCCACGGACCCGTGAGCTCCAGTGGCCCCACTAGCCCCGGGAGCTCCTGCGGGTGCTTGCGGCCCCACTAGCTGTGAGCTCTGCAGCCCCCCACTTCCTGGCTCTGCCGGCTGTGCACTCTGCCCCTCCTCCCCCCGCCCCACAGACTACAGCAGTCCCACCAGCTTCCTGGCCCTGCCAGCTGTGTACTGTGCCCTGCCCCCCACCTCTCTGCAGGCTCCAGCAGCCCCACCAGCTTCCCAGCCCCACCGGCTGCAGGCTCTGGGACAGGTGCCTCGTGGGCTCCGCTGCCTCGTTGGCCCTGCCAATCAACTCTGCCCCCAGCCACCAGCACCCTCTTCCGAATCACGGGTGTTGCCAGACCAGAGTGGCCCGGACCACAGAGGTTCCACCTGTATTATATCAACCTGAATGTTCCACATTTCCCCTGCAAGGCCAAGAGGCTCGAGTCTAGACTAGGTCTGATCCCGTGACTTCCCGGGTCTTTCACAAGACTGAATTTGAAGCAAACTCTTGGTTTGTTTCTTAGCCTCATTTGCTGCGCAGTCCGGAATTACATCTGCAAAGCTGCCGATTTCCCTTTTTAATGACACTTCATAAAAGGCTTCCGCTCCCCTCCCCGAGAGAGAGACATTTAGATATCACATCAATGCCACCGCTGACACCAGCATTTACATTCACAGCACAAAGCCGCACATGGCGAGGCAGAGCCGAGAAGCTCGACTGCGTTCAGATTGAAAGATAATGACTGAACATCAGAATTTCTGCGCTGGAGAGATTTTCTTCTCACTTATTAATGGGGAGGGGAGGGGTGAGTGCAGGGAGCTTTCTAGTGAGCAGGCCCTGAGTGAAAGCTGACCATAAAGGGCGTCTCTTTAATTACGTCAACAGCATCCCGACCTGACGCTCTTTCCCCAGTTCATGCTAGTGAGAGACTAGAGCCCCATTTGCCGAGGCCTCTGCATCAGTCACTAGGTGAATTACGGTAATGCCTAGGATTCCCTGGTGCTAGGTGCTGTACAAAGAGACCCAAAGCTGGTCCCTGCCCCACCTACCTGACAATCTAAAAGTGACACCTTCAGAAAGGCTCCTCTTTTTGGTCTGTGTTCAGCACCTCTGGTCCATGCCTGGGGGTACATCTACACTTAAACTGCTACAGCCGTGCGGTGCTTCAGTGGAGACATTACCTACGCCAATGGGGGAGGGGTCCCCCCGTCTCTCTATAATGCAGGTGGAAGCTAGGTCGATGAAGCTAATTCTCTTGGTGCAGTACTGTCTACACCAGGGGGCTGGGTTTTTCACACCCCGAGTGCTGTGGCTGTGGCAAAGTCAGTCCCCAGTCCTAGACCCACTGCTAACCCAAATAATATTAACAGTGGCCCTGGGGATGGATTCCCTCCGTCTAGCCACAGAGCGGGCACAGTGCAGGTGGCAATGGTGCTGATGCTGCCCCACTCCTGGGTCTCCCCCAAGCAGGAGGCCAGGGGATGAGTCTGACTCTGTTACCCTCAGAAAAGGCCCAGGCCCTGCCCCCAAATGGCCAAAGCAGATGAGGGTCATGAGATTGGGATGGGCGTCCCCAGGGACCATGGGGACCTTTCTCTTCCAGCTGGGAGGGAGACCCGTGGGCAGGCACCGCAGGGCTGCAGGCCTCAGCCTAGACTGCTTGGAATTTTGAGGGAAGACTTTTAAGTCAGCTACAACCACCCCCAAACTGAGGTGGAAAGCTAAGAAGTGGCCCTGGGAAGGTGAGCCAGGGACTGGCCAAACTGAGACCTTTTGCACAGGCTGGGACCCTGTGACGAGGGAGGGCCCGGTCCCCATTCCCCCCTTGGAGCTCTGACTCTGAGCCCAAAGAGGGCAGAGTTAGGAGTTAGAGCAAGCAGCCTGTTCAGCTGGGACCTCCCCTTGAGGACCATGAATTGATAGAAAGTCTGAAGTCTGAAGCCCTGACCACTAGGCCTGCTGACCAAGCAAGCCACCCTGCTACAGTGTGAAATGCCCTGGCAGTGTGAGTGTGACCAGAGCTGCGCCTGGGTAGGCCGTGGGGGGTGGCAGTGACCCCTCACCATAGCAGCAGGGTTGGTGCAAACACTTCAGCGTGGAAGTCACCGGACCACCGCTCAGGGAGAGCCATGTTCGGTCCTCGATCACAGGTGCACCGTTGCATTGACCCTGGAGACGCTCAGGGCAGGTTAGACAGAGACACGCCTGCCCCAGCACCTAGTTCTGCCTCTAAGCTCAGAGATCCGCTTGGTGCAGTGCCAGAGAGCCCTGGGGATTTCAAATTTCCTGCAGGCAACGTCCCAGTGCAACCTGGGTCCCGCCAGCTCTTTCAATAGCTCCCGGCCGGCTTTGCTGCAGCTCAGCCAGCTCTCACCGGAGCTGGGCACCAGGCGCCCCCACTGACCATCACCTCTGCTGGGGAGTCTAACAATTAAAACAGACTCCTCTTAGCCTGCAGCTCCCGGCCACATGCTCCCTTCCCTGTCCTCCCAGCCTCGGCCTTGCCTGGCTGACTCAGCAAAGCACCCTGCAGCATTAGCAGCCGGTTCCCCTGACTGCGAGATGAGTTCAGGACCTTCCTGCGTTCTCCTTTCTCTCTGTCCCTCGCAGGGGGCAGGCTGTACCAGTGCCACTTCAGCTCATAGAAGTCAAGTGCTTCCCCCCCCAACCATGCTAACCAGCCTCACCAGCAGCAGCAGGTTTGTCCAAGCTGCTCCGGCTCGATTGCATGTAGCTGGCGGACCAGCACCCGCCCTGGCTTCACGTTTGCATGCAGTGGCCGAGTGAACTGGAGATCCCCAGGTGACCCTGAACAGACAGACTCCTGCAGCCACTGCAGTTCACCACTGGATGTAGAACACCCAGCCACCTCTCTGCCCCGGGCTCTCTCATGTCCCTGCAACTGTGTCTGGCTTCCTGCGCTGTCCCAGCCACACACACACCCCCCCCCACCCTCCTGCTGCTCTTTGGAGGCAGATGCCAGGCATTTTGCAAAGGAAAGTAACGGCAAAGGTAGAAAACACTGGAGGCATGGAGAAAAGAAGAGCCAGCCCCCTTCTCTTCAGGAAAGGGCTAAATACGCCTTGTTTTAAAAATGCAGCCAGAGACGCCCACAGCCCAGTCTTTGCAGGGAGGGTGTTTCTGTGGCAGTGTAAGTCCAGGGGTTGAACTCATGGTCACAAATACCACCACCCCACTCTCCCCCCCCCACACACACTTCTGTCTACACACAAATCTCACAAAGCCAGGACTCAGACCTAGAGTCACAGGACCCCACAGGGCTGGATGGTCCAAACTTGAGCCAAAACAGTGCCCAAGTTCAAGAACTATAGACAAAGAGTTTCACAAAAAAAGTGTTGGTTGCTAAATGTCTGTCTACACTGCAGTGTTACCTGAGGGCTTGAGTGTCTGCACTCATTTGCAAGCCCAGGTTAGAAATTGGTGAGCCCTGGATCCCTACCCTGCATTACGTGGGTAGAATCATAGAGCTGGAAGAGACCTTAGAAGGCCATCAAGTCCAGCCCCCTGCCCAACGCAGGACCAATCCCAATGAAATCAACCCAGCCAGGGCTTTGTCAAGCCGAAACTTAAACACCTCTAGGGATGGAGACTCCACTACTTCCCTAGGTAACCCATTCCAGTGCTTCACCACCCTCCTAGTGAAATAGTTTTTCCTAATATCCAACCTGGACCTCTCCCACCGCAACTTGAGACCATTGCTCCTTGTTCTGCCATCTGTCACTACTGAGAACAGCCTCTCTCCATCCTCTTTGGAACCTCCCTTCAGGAAGTTGAAGGCTTCTAACAAATCTCCCCCTCACTCTTCTCTTCTGCAGACTAAATAGACCCAACTCCCTCAGCCTCTCCTCGTAGGTCATATGCTCCAGCCCCTAATCATTTTGGTTGCCCTCCGCTGGACCCTCTCCAATGCATCCACAGCCTTTCTGTAATTGGAGGCCCAGAACTGGACACAATACTCCAGATGTGGCCTCACCAGAGCCAACCAAAGAGGAATAATGACATCTCTGGATCTGCTGGCAATGCTCCTCTTAATGCAACCTAACATGCCATTAGCCTTCTTGGCTACAAGGGCACACTGCTGACTCATATCCAGCTTCTCATCCACTGTAACCCCCAGGTCCTTTTCTACAGAACTGCTACTTAGCCAGTTGGTCCCCAGCCTGTAACAATGCTTGGGATTCTTCCGTCCCAAGTGCAGGACTCTACACTTGTCGTTGTTGAACCTCATCGGATTTCTTGTGGCCCAATCTTCCAATTTGTCTAAGTCACTCTGGACCAACCTCGCTACACAAGTCCAACCCCGCTACACCAGACTTCTTTGGACCTGCCCAAAATGTGGTGCATTGTGGGAAAATTTGACTGGCCACCAAACTTGACTGTCCAGAGGCCAAAGCGACAGATACTTTCTGCAAACTCCCAGAGCACATGTCCAGTGGGGCTGTGTTTACACTGCAAAGCAATAGGGCTTGACACCTGGGTCCCAGCGCCTCCATCCCTGGGAGCCCAGGATGAGCCCAACATGTGTGTAGACAGAACAGGAGTTTGGCTTGAGAGTGAGTTCAAATGTTAGGCTTCCACTACAGTGCAGATATACCCTAAGATCATGCCCTTGAAGTTCCAGTACCTTCTATCAGGGATGCCCACAAGCCAGTGCAGTTTGTGAGGGGTGGAGAAGAGATGCCTCGCAAACAATACAAAACAAGCGCATAATCATTGTGCCCCATGAATCAGCTGCCCCCTTCCTAGAAGAAGGTGCCTGTCAGCCACGAGTAAAGTGTCTCCTGCAGGTGGATTGTAACCCAAAGCATGCTGGGATCTCTGGATGCCAGGTGCTGACAGCAGTCACTCACAGGAAACTCACTTTGTAACTGATGGGAGACCTGCCTGAACTCTTGTGTGACTCACATTGCAAGTTGTATAGTAATTTGGATCCACCCCCAAGACAGGAGACCATCGCCAACGCATCCAGTGCTCCTGCTGCACACCAGGCACTAGCTGTTCACATGCAAAATTCACTTTGAAATCCCTACAGCAAGACTGGCAAATGTAACCATTATATCAATTGCAGTGACACTTGGGGTCATGGGGACAAGAGCTAGTTACCGTATAACAGTAACCTCTTACATAGGGCTCTTTGCTAGCAGAGCACAGAATGCTTTTCAAAGGACAGCAGTCTCATTGTCTACATTTTACAGATGGGGAAACTGAGGCACGGGACAGTGACTTGTCCAAGGTCACCCAGCGACAGAGATGGGAATAGAACTCAGGTCTCAAGGATACACTGAGACACAGCTGGGGTCAGGGAATATTTCCCCCCACGGCTGCTGGGGTGTTACACTGTTTTGAGCTGGACAAGCTTCCCCCCTCCGTTCCAGATGTGGCAATTCCTGGGGGAAATATCTGTCCTGGGTGCTGAAAAAAGAAAGTCCACTCCCTTAGCGCAGAGAATCTGCTGCATGCTGAGCAGAGACGGGACATCTCCACTGGGCATTCGTGAACAAACAAGCCCTTCCAGCCAGTCCTGCCCCCCTATTTATTATGAAAAACGAGTGGATGAGCCACGCTGCTGACCCCTGGCAGCAACTGACAAGTTGCTGGGATGCAGCCTAAAGAGGCAGGCACCGGTTCCTCCGTTTAAAGCACTAGCTCCTGGCCTCTGGATGGGAGAAGGATGCTTCTGTCATTGTGCGTGTGTGTAGTAGGGTAGGAATTTCTCACAAAAGACCCTCAGACCATGCGCCATTATTTCATCATGTCTGCCCCAGCCCTGTCAATGTATGAAGTGTGACACACATGACTAAACGCCTGTGACACTACAATCCCCCTCTCTTCTATGTAGCACACACAGACACACACAGACACACATGGTGTGAAGCACTAAAAACCCAGGCAAGGTGAGCTCCAAATTGTGCTGCTGAGCCCGGGGGCAGAGACGGCTCTTATACCTGTGACACGGAGGGACAGAGAGAAGAGACACTGAGAGCTGCAGATAGAGCCTGGTGTCATTAGAAAAGCAATTGCCTCTAGATTTGCAATCAGGCAATGGGCTTTCCCCAGGACCTCGGCCTGCCAAGGTGATTCATTAACTCGGCACAGGGCAATTATCTTAGCAAGCTGGGCTAATGCGCCAAGATAATCCCCCATCAGTCACACCTGTTCAGTTCTGCCGGCTAATATGCTCACCGCCAGCCCCGGCCCACACACGCTGTAAAGGTGCCATGTTAAACCAGTGCAGCTGTCTGTGCACAATCACACAGGGAAATTGCCACGGCAGGTTAAAGTGATGGACGAGTCCCTGCTCTCACAGCCGCTCTGGCTTAATGGCGCACTGTTAATTGGATTGACTGGAATCGCCACAGCCCCATCCTGCAGGCAGCGACCTGAGCCTCTCGGTGCTGAATGGAGTCCAGGTGGTTCTGCTCACGCAGAGTGGGGACTTCTGAGCCCTGGGCACTGAGAACGGGACCAGGCCCAGCTCTAGAATTGTCTGCAGCTCCTTAGAGATCCCAGGGGCCTGGTGTTGTGCCTCCCATGCCATTGCTAGCTCAGTGTCCTCACTCCCCCACCAGGCCTGTGACACCTCCCAGTACTGTATCTAACAGGAGGTATCCATCCATCTGTCTGTCCATCCGTCCGTCCATCCATCCATCCATCCTTGCCTCCCAGGCCCAGCGTGCAGAGGTAGCTGCGCTGACAGGGATGGACCGGGGCCAGCCCTGTAAGAACTCGGGGCTACGTGCGTTCGTCGTCCAGGCATTTGCTGGCTGGTTGGTTGCTTTAGTTTTGTAGCAGGTCGCTGGAGAAACAAACAGGCAGGCGATGGGATGGTTCAAACAAGCTGCCTGCCTACTGACCTGGAAGGGGCAATGCAAGAGTCAGTCCCTCGAGTGGTCTCCCTGGGCTGGCTTGTCCTGGGGAGAACCCACTGGGTAAACACAAGCCATCCCAGTCAGCTGCAGCCCAGGGCCTGGGCTAGACGTGCGAGGAGGCCATCTTCCTCCTACACCCTCTACCCCACACTGCTCCCTGGAGCTAGGAACTGGGTGCCAAGAGACAGGACTCCCAGCAGAACTCCTGAGGGAGGCTGCTGGACACAGAGTCTGTGGCTCTTTCTGGCCCTCCTGCCCCCATCTGGGCCTGCATCCTGTCTGGATCAGGGACTCCCGGCAGGCCTGAGCTCACGCAGGTGGGCAGCAGGCCCGTGCAAGCAGGGAGGTGGCTTTTCAGTGCCACACCAGAGCCTGGCCCTGACCCCGAAGCCGCTTTCAGCAGCAAAGCTGAAATATTTCCTCCCAGGGCCATCCCTGCGTCCCACAAGCAATCGCTATTGGAACGCCCGGCCGCCTTTAGCTTCTGCCATCACTGCAGGAGTGACACAGCATCCCCTCGCCGGGTGGCCTCTGCAGCTTTGCTGCAAGGACCCGAATCCCTGGTGAGAAAGCGCCCCCCGCCCCGGGAAATATCTGTTGCTTCCTGCCAGCTCAAGCTCTGCAGCCTCCTGGGCATCTCCCCACACCACCCACTCGCCACAGCTGCTCCGCCACAAGCAGCCAAACGCCGGCCTGGAGTCTGAGCACCAGCCAGCCTCCCCTTGCTCTCTGGTCCCATGGGCCCCACACGCCCCCGCAGCCCCCATCCCGCTGCAGCAGAGGGGCAAGGCAGGGGGGAGCATGAATCAAAACAACACAGAGCAGTGCATCCATGGTGCTTCCTGCCTAAGGAGGACACAGCCCAGCCCTCCGATGCTGCCTCACAGAAAGGGGAGCATTATTCGCCACGGACGGGGAAACTGAGGCACAGAAGGCACGCTAAGGGAGAACTGTAACTTGGGGGAGGGTGAGAAGGATCACATTTCAAATCCCAGGCCCAGCAGTATGGTAGAGCTAGTGGCCCTTCACGGCGGCTCCCTCTGCCCCCATTCCTTCCCCCTACACCGCAGGATCAGTAGCAGCTGTGCTGCTCTACAATCTGTACACACTGGAGGGGCTGGATTCCTCTCCCTCCCTGCCCCAAATTGTCCCACCGCCTGCGAGGGTGCTGGTCAGGGGCCCAGGATCGTCACTTGCACGAGGGGCATGGACCCATCTCCCGAACCCAGAGCCTCTCACAAGGGGCTGGATCTCGGCACCCAAAACCTCGGGCTCCTGGCTTTTGCCGGGGCCTGCTCTGGGAAGGGCATCAGGGCATCAAGTGAGGACGTTCAACAGGGAGGGGGAAGTTGCCTTGTCACTGACATCTGAATGGCTCTGCCAGCTCAGACGCAGCTCGCCTGACAGCTGCGACGAATGGCCCTCGCCGGCGGTTGTCTTCTTGTTTGCATAGGAGGACGGGATGCTTGTTGTCGGTGGCGTGTTTCCCCCCCTGCACCGCCCACCTCCTTGACAGCGCGCCTGGGAGCTGAACGCACCAAAGGAGGTGCGTGGGGGCCCGGGAGACGTCCCCAGCCAGGCCAGCTGCCTCCCATGCGCCCCCTCGTGGCCTGAAGCTGTACTCCAGCAGCCCGCTGCCATTTCTCCTCTGGGAGTGTTCAAATAAACGTCGCTTCTGGCTTTTGCCTGGCCAAAAAAGACCCCTCCTAGGGGACTAGGTTTGCTAATATAAAATAAAACTGTACATAAAACTCAGCCCCCAGACAAAGTCCGTTCATAGGCCCACACAACTGCCCCCAGGCTTCTCTTCCTTTGCGTAGGCCTCCCGGCCTGGGGCCTCTGCAGTCCAGGGCCTCTCCCAGGCCCACCTGCCTGGAGAGCTTTCCTTTCTAGTCCTGAGCTTTCGCCCTTCTTTGCAGCCTCCTCTGGCTCTTCCCAGGGCAATGGCCCAGATGTGCCTCATTCTGTACTCTGGGTTGGCGAATCCCAGCCCGTAAGGTGAGAGCCAACCTGTTACACCTTCCCTTTAGGTTTTCCACTTGCCCTTGGAGAATAAGCCACTGAAATACAAGGCCAAGGCACCGATACGTTAGACAAGACCCTGATGGCCGTTACTAGCGATACCCTGGCCCCGAGCCAACTGACAAGATCACCACAATTCACAGGCGAAGTGTGTATGACAGACAACTTGAGCCCCAGTTGTGCAAAAAATACTGTGAATCCATCTGCACTCTGCACTGGGATACAGACACAAACAGTGTCCACCATTCCCTCCCCACAGACATTGTTACTCTTTACCAGAGAGCTCCTCTGCCCAAGATTTTTTTGCTAGAAGCTGGGAACGAGAGACAGGGAAGGGATCACGTGATGATTCTGTTCTGTCCACTCCCTCTTGGGTACCTGGCATTGGTCACTGTTGGCAGACAGGACACTGGGCTAGACCCTTTGGCCTGACCCAGAATGGCCGTTCTTGTGTTCCTGTGGTTTACTGGGCATTTGAGTGAGGTGGGTATTAAATCAAGCAAACACAAAGGAGTTTTAATAGTCTGAGGTTAAACCCTAGAAAGGAAAGTAGAAAGGATCATAAACTCTGGCAAACGAAGTGTAAAAATCTAATTAGGAAGGTGAAAAGGAATTTGAAGTACAGCTAGACAAGGACAACCAGTGGGGCCGCTGGACAATCAAGATGCTAAAAGGAGCACTCAAGGATGATAAGGTCCTTCTGGAGAAACTAAATGAATTCTTTGCATTGGTCTTCACAGCTGAGGATGTGAGGGAGATTCCCAAACCTCAGCTATTCTTTTGGGGTGACAAATCTGAGGCACTGACCCACACTGAGGTGTCATTAGAGGAGGTTTTCAAACAAATTGATAAACTACACAGTAATAAATCACCAGAACCAGATGGTATCACACAAGAGTTCTGAAGAAACACAAATGCAAACCTGCAGAACTATTAACTGTAGTTTGTATCCTGTCATTTAAATCAGCTTCTGTATCAAATGACTGGAAGGTAGCTAATGTGATGCCAATTTTTTAAAAGGGCTCCAGAGGCGATCCTGGCAATTAAACTTCAGTGCTGGGCAAACTGGTTGAAACTATAGTAAATAATAGAATTGCCAGACACATAGACGAACGTAATTTATTGGGGAAGAGTCAACATAGAATTTTGAGGGGGTCAACAAGGGTAATCCAGCGGATACAGTGTACTTAGATTTCCAGAAAGCCTTTCACAAGATTGCTCACCAAGGGTGAATCAAAATAAGCACTGTGACTCAAAATAAGATACACAATTTGAGCTACACAATTGCATATCATATTTCAATGTTATTTTGAAATAGCTTATTTTGTCATTTGATGCTATCTACAGAGCTACAAATTTGGAAATAAAGCACTATTCCAAATCGTCCCTTACTCCTCATAGAATGAGGTTTACAGGGATGTCAGAATAGCAAGCCTGAAATAACAGCTTGCTGTGAAGACACGGGATAGCTATTTCAGGATACTCTGGTATCCCGAAATAGCGTTGCAATGTAGACATACCCCAAAAGCTCTTAAGCAAAGTAAGCTGTCATGAGATAAGAGGGAAGGTTCTCTCATGGGTCGAAACTGGTTAAAAGCTAGGAAACAAAGGGTAGGAATAAATGGTCAGTTTTCAGAATGAAGAGAAGCAAATAGTGATGTCCCCATGGGGTCTGTACTGAGACCAGTACTGTTCAACCCATTCAAACGATCTGGGAAAAGGAGTAAATAGTGAGGTGGCAAAATTTGCAGCTGTTACAAAACTACTCATTAGAGTTAAGTCCCAAGCAAACTGTGAAGACCTTCAAAGGATCTCACAAAGCTGGGTGATTGGGCAACAAAATGGCAGATGGAATTCAATGTTGATAAATGCAAAGTAATGCACATGGAAAAATATAATCCCAACTATACATAAATGATTGGGATCTAAATTAACTGTTACCATTCAAGAAAGAGACTTGGAGTCACTGTGGATACTTCTCTGAAAACATCCACTCAGTGTGCAACGATGGTTAGGAATAATTAATAAAGGGATAGATATTAAGGCAGAAAATATCATATTGCTTCTGTGTAAATCCAGTGTACACCCATATCTTGAATACTGTGTGCAGATGTGGTCGCCTCATCTCAAAAAAGATACATTAGAATTGGAAAAGGTTCAGAAGAGGGCAACAAATGTGATTAGGAGTTTGGAACAGCTGACGTAGCAGAGATGGGACTTTTCAGCTTGGAAAAGAGACAGCTAAGGATTCCTTAAAATCAGGAATAAGGGATCTTCCGGAAAAGGCTTTATTTTCCGCAAGAGCCGCGTCTAGACTGGTGCTTTTTTCCGTCAAAGCCCCGAGCCGGAAAAAAGCAGCAGCCATGTTCATGCAAATGCCGAGGGGAAAATTTAAATCCCCGCGGCATTTGCAATTCCGACTTGTCTCATTAGCATCCCTTTTCTGGAAAAGGGTGCCAATGTAGACACAGCCATGGGGGATAACTATGGCTATTAGCCAGGACAGTTTTAGTCTCTGTCTGCCAGAAGCTGGAAATGGCTGAAAGAAGTCTCAGGGGCATCTGGAACTGGCTGCTGTCAGGAGACAGGATCCTGGGCTAGCTGGACCTTTGGTCTGACCCAGCATGGCTGTTCTTAAGTTCTCTTTCCACAAATTGCATCCCTCACCCAACTGCAGAAGACGGAGGAGGCACAAAGATGGGAAGGAGCAGTGGTTGAGGGTCACAACATGCTCATCATCACTGATGTTTGAATTCTAGCTTTATTTCTTGGTACCTGTGCTATCAGCCTATCAGTCCCCCTGGCCACCAGAGAGTCTTCCAGGAAGAGCTGGGTGGATTGCTGACGTAAATATGGAAAAGAAGCCTTTAAAGATAAACCCGCTTTCTGGGCATTCATCAGCACAACCAAATCCATTTATCAGGCCCAATTTATTTTGTCCTGGGCGCTGCTCACAGTCAGGAAACGTGGGGAAATTCCTCTGTCAGCTCGAAGGCCCTGCAGCTGCCTCTGGAGAGGATTTCAAGCCATTCTTCCACTTGGATTACTGCTGGGGTCGCACACTTAGTAGCGGGTGACGGCCAAGCTCACTGCAACACCCGGGGCTCTTTTTATCCCTCCATTCCTCAAGCACCCTCTCTCCCCCTGGTTGAGGAGGGGAGGAATGGAGGGATAAAAGGAATGTTCACACAGCTTGATGCCAGGGAACTCTGCGTCCCACTCCCCTTCCCTCCAGAACCATTGTTCTTCCTTCTGCCAGGAGAGCAGTCCTTCAGGAAGCCAGCCCGGAGGACAGGCAGAGCAGAGATGGGCTGGGTTAGCTGGAGGGAGTGAATGGGGGGGCTGCCTCGCCCAGCTGTGAGAGCTATAGACAACTGCCAACGTGCTTGTAGTTGTGTCTGTGGCAAACCGATGCCAGGACTCCATGTGTCCCCCCTTTCCCCTCAAGTCAGTAAGTTCTGGCCACTGCGGCCTGGAACATTCCCTAACTTCTGGAGTTGATCAGCCGTGGCTTTTCAAGCAGAGATGTGCCCCCAAGCTGGGTGCGAGGCCTGCCCGAGCCCAGCCAGTTGTTTATATTGCAGATGCACCTACAAATCACAGGCCAGATTCCCACGTTAAGTGCTGTACACCCGAGACCTAACTGGGAGGCAGCTGTACAGGCAGCAAGCACAGTGTAGACAATGCTCAGGCTGTTAGATGTGTGCAACGCGCCCCACAGCAGGTGTTGCTGGCACTATAATGACAAGACCACCCCCCGGTGTGTACCAGCACCTCCTCCCCTCCCCCAGTGGAGGTGCGCCAGTGCTAATCCAGCCCCCAGCCCCCCACTTCTCCCCTGATTTTGATATTTGCAGGCAATTTCACCACAGAGATGCAGGGATAAGCGTTAAGTCCCAGAGAGGTCACCTGATAGTGTCATTTTTGTTACATCAACATTGGAAAGAGAATAGTGGAGGTGGGGATGGACAGGAGGACAGAGGTGGAGCCTGGCCCCACAGTGACAGCTCCTGTCCTGCAGAGCTGGGCCAGCCTCACACATGATGTCACACATTCACAGTCGGTAGATGTGTGGCACTGAGCCCCCGGGCACCATCTCATGCCACCACTCAGTTTGGGGCCTAATCAAATGGGGGAAGGGGGTTTTTTACAGCCATTTCCACGGTTTCACAGACTTTATTCAGATTCCTGATTGTCATGACCTTTGTGGCAGGCCCTCTCGTCGGCTCAAGACACGGCCACTTTGAATGAGCGGCAACGTACTGGCCTGTGTGAGGGGCCGTGAAAGCAGGCTTGGCGCTCACAGTGAGGCCATGCTGGAGGATCAGTGTGGATGGTGGCAGGGACAATCATATCACACCACCACCCTCCTGGGCTTCCCTGCTCTGTGCCTTCGGGTCACCCATCCTCTCAGCCAGCACTTGGCCTTGGAGAGAGGCGTGAGGCAGCCATTAGGGGAGAGAGCAGGGGGTGAAAGCCTGTTTCTGTTCCCACCACCGCTTGTGGGAGCCAACAGTGCACTGGGCTGTTTTCCACCCCGACGGCCGTGACACCCTGGCAGTGTGGGCTGCTCTCCCGGAGAGGTAGCCCCATTCCGCATCCACTCAGAGCACAAGCGGCACAAGGCGCCTGGGCACTTTTCCAGTGTGCGCTCTACCTGCCTTGGCATCATTACATAGCTAATGACCTTTACAAATCTGGCCCTTGGGTGCTTTTACCCTAAGTGCCCAGTTAGGAATGATGCAAGAAAGTATGGGTGTAATATTCAGAAGTGCCCAAGGAAGCTGTGGGCACAATTCCCATTAGTTTCCATGGGACACCCAACAAGTGCAGGGCTCTGTGCTTGCAAATCTTTGTGCAGGAGACCAGGCTGAGAAAACTGACCATAGCCAGGCCCACTTATGAGGAGGAGCAAAGGGGGCAGTTGTCTCAGGGCCCGGTGATTCAAAGTAGCTGCTGCTCAGGCTCTGAGGGTGGCTCTGAGGCTCAGAGGGGGAGGGAGGGGAGTGCCACACTCCGGGGCACTCCAGGCTGGCTAGCCTGGCCCCTCCTTTCCACCTGAGGCCCCGCCCCTTCCGGGAGCGTGGAGCCAGGCACACTGCCCAGGGACCTGCAGAGGCTGTTGGCACCTGGCCATATCTGGGGGGGCTGTAGAATGCACAAACGACCTGAAGGAACTGAAAGTCACTCCCCCCCCCCCGCATCAGAAAATACTGATATTGGCAAAACATCCCCAGAGAGACATATCATAGCAGCGGTGATGAATGACCCTGCTCAGATCTGGCATCGGGCACCTTGATTGCAACCAGCCTCTTGTTTCCTGTGAGTCATTCTGACGCTTTCCCATCCGAGAGCACGGAACAGAGTTAAAAATAACAAAGGGGCTGAAATCAAATCGGACGGGGAAATGAGCCCTTCCCCCCCTCTCCCCCCAAGAGCTCCATGTGTGTCTCACACAGGCACGCAGGACTGGCCCGTCTGAGCAATGGGGCCCATTAGCCATCCTGGGCCCACACAATTCTGGGAATACACCATGCAGCACCATTAGTGAGCCGTATCCTATGGGCAGGGACCAGGAAAGCCGTCCCGTCTCTAGGATGGTTCAGAGCGGCCACCTCAGTGCCTGTGCTTTGGGAGTCCCACAGCAGCTGCCTCAACCAGGGCTGCCTGGGGGATTAGCCGGTGGGGAGGGTCTGGTGCAGGGTGCCAGCAGGGGTTGGGTCCCCCTCCCATATTCAGTGCTCTGTCCTGCCATTCAACTCCCAGCTCTCTGTGCCCCGCTTCGCTGCAGAGCACCCGGCCCCATGGCACTCTGCTTTCTGCCAGAGCAGTGAAGTGCAGTGCAGCAGGCTGGGGAAAGGCAGTGGGATGGGGCGGAGGCAGGGTGGGACCTGCAGCGGGGCCCCGCACCTGCAGCACAGTGGAGGGGCTGTGCCAGGCCGGAAACAGGAGGTTCTTTTAAGCCTAGCATCCACTCTTGCCATTGTGGGTAGCAACAGAGATGGGCGTGTGCCTGGCAGGGGCCAGCTGACTGATCAGATTCCCCGGTTCTGGGAAGAATCATCCCTTTTAGTCAAAGGAGCGTTTTGCCTAGAGTCGGTAGGAGGTTTTTTCTTTCTCAGTGGAAATATTTGTCAAAAATATTTTTCTTTTCTTTTAAGAGGAAATTTTCAGCTTTTCATCCAGAAACTCACACACACAGAGACGCGTGTGCACGCATACAGATGCACACTCACACACAGAGATGCACATACACAGAGACGCACACACACACAGAGACACACACGCACACACAAACACAAAATAAAAATACAAGTTGGCAGAAAACTGCCATAAAACAAAAAAGGTTCAGTTCCGTTTTCTACTTGCTTTGTGGGGGAAGTGGTGGGGTTGATGGAAAACTGGATTTTCTTTTCCCCAAATATTTTCACTTTGTCAAAAACTCCATTTTCTGACCAAAAAAAGAAAAAAAAAGTTTGGATGGAACATTTCTGGCCAGCCCTGGTCTTTCTCCGAGAGTTAAATGAGATGGTTAAAGTTGGTTTCTTGCTGCACAGGGGTACCTCGGCCTCTCCCCAGCCACTCCTCACAGCCCCAGACAGCGCTTTCAGGAGATACCTGTAAAATCCCTGCTCTTCTGCCCTGCTGAGGATGCAGCATGAGTGCATCTCTCACTGCACCATGCAGCAGTGGGCCCTCTCTGCCCTTGCTGACTGACACCTCCTCGAGTGCGGTGTGGGGCCAGAAAAGAGGAAGGAGCAGAAGAACCTGCCCAGCTGCCAGGGGCATGCAGAGAAGCTGCCCGTAGGAACACAGGGGGCATGAGAGCTGGTCAAAATTATTGGAATGAAAACCAGGGTTTGGGGCTCTTGACTTTTTTTGGGAGAGAAAAACATTTCAACCAAGTTTCACATTGTAGGGAAATTTCTATCAAAAGTCCCCCCTCAAATCATTGTTGCAACGATCTTTTTAGCCAAAACTCAGTTTCCATTTGCTCCTGGGGTCACAGATTGGTTCGGTTGCTCCTTGCAGCTCCATCCTGATTGGCTTCATGTAGCCTCTCTGGGTCTTTCGGAGGACTTACTGCTCCTTCATGCAGGGCATGATTAACCCTTTCTATGCCTCTGTGGGGCAGACACCCCATCACACCTGATATAATTAGAACATTTCTCCTTATCCTTGTCAGCCCTACTCTCCAAAGATATTTCATTGATATCTTCAGTTTTCCTCATCTATCGGCTGCATTTTTTTAGTAGCTAACTTGTATTCAGTGACATCTACCTCTCCTTTTTCTTTGTATTATATTTGGATTCTGACATTTTTCACAACAAAAACAATCAACATTGTTTTTGAAATATGTTTAGCCAAAACTCAATTACCATTTATTGCAAATATATTTTAAATATTCCTTCTTATTCCCTCAGTTGTCCCTAGATGTTTCAGTACAGTTAGCTTCCCTTATCAGTTGCCTACAGTTGTTAACATCTAATCCATATTCATTGTCATCTACCTCCCCTTCTTCTATTTGTTATATATGGATTTCTTTCTTTGAAAAAAATCTCTGCTCACTTAGGAAATCTAAATTTACCAATAAATACCATAAAAGCATAAGAAATATACGTTTTATTAACTATTACAGAAATGAACACATCACTTTTTGTTTCCAGAAACATTATTCTTTCACATAGTTATCACGCAGTTCTATCTGGAGTGGAAATACTGTGATACAAGATGAATCTCTTTGCCACACTGAGTATATTTTTCTCCTGGGGATTTTCTTAAACTCAAAGATAATACTACCATTATACAAATTTACAAACCCAGGTGAGTCTATCTAACTTATTAACAGTCCCCAAAATATCCAAAGTGCTATGCTTTTTCTGAGGGTAAACGATTTCTGTCTGAGAATGAGGACACAGCAGCCAAATATCTACATATTTATGTTTCTCTTCCAACGGCTTTGCTGTTTATGAACTCGATGCATTAATTATTCCATAACAATAATCTACCATATCTAATTTTAGCTTATTTTCTTCTTCACAATGACAGGCTACCAAGAGTCTAGTAGCTATACTAATGAGAAATTAATTTCTAGTTCATTTCTACAAGTGTGATCATTTATCTTACGAAGCCCCAGTAGGGTTATAAAAGAATCCTTTGGCAATAAATATCCAACTCTATGCTGTACTTGGCTGTGAGTTGCATGCTAATGCCCTATAACAACTGCACATCTGCTATCTATGCCTAAAATTACCTCTTACCCCTCAGATTCTCCAATAATTTCTCCCCTCAATCTAAACGTAATGTTTAAGAACACCTAAGACACCGGTGCCCTTGTTCATAACCAGGGCTCTGATGTACTATGGAAATACACATAACAAACAACAACACCCCAGGCGGTGTAAGTTGCCATTTTCCTTGTAAGAAATGTTATTATGCTGCAAACCAAAGTTCTTGTCCAAGTCAAACCCCATTCCTCTAAGGTTATGTGTCTAGCCAAATCCTTTTCCTAGCAGACATTTCACTGTCAGGGCAGTTGTCAGCAAAGACTGATGCAAATTATTTATTATTCTTTGTTTTTTTCCTCTGCAGCCATAAGCCATTGTGTCTATTCAAGGAAACTTTCAGTATAGAGCAGCTTTTCTGAAAAGCCGAACAACATGGTAAATGTTCCAAAAGAAACTCACACTGAGGAGCCTAAGTCCCATTTCTGAAATCTAAATCAAACTGTCTTTCAGTGACATTTAGGCTACTAAGGTACAATATGTAGGTTTCCAACTTCCATAAGTTAGGAGCCTAAATATTTTACAGGTTCTGAGCCTGAGTACCTAGATCACTTTGAAAACTGAGTTTAAGCTTCCCAGTCCCTTAGGTGCTTTTGAAAACGTTTGCTATAATTAGGCTTGGCAGAATTTGATTTTTCCATCATTTCAGTGGGTAATAGAGGCTTATTTTTAAGCATTTTTTCTGTTTGTCTATTTTAATTTTCACAAATGCATAAAATTATGGGATGTAAGTATTTTTTCACTTCCCAAGTATCAATTTAAGTTTTCAGAGATGGGGGGGGGGGAGCCAATAATTATTTAATGACTGCAGGCATTGAGATTCAAACAGTTAAAGCTTCACAACAATTACAATACAAATTGTCATCACATATCTAAATATACGAAGTCAAGAGCCTTCAATCAAACTCTAGGCTCTCAAGCAACATTTTTCTTACTTCACGGCTGTGTCTAGACTGGCCAGTTTTTCCGGAAAATCAGCGCTTTTCCGGAAAAACTGGCCAGCTGTCTACACTGGCCGCTTGAATTTCCGCAAAAGCACTGACTTCCTCCTGTAAGAAATCAGTGCGGAAATACTATGCTGCGTTCGGGCAAAAGTCCCTTTTGTGCAAAACTTTGCGCAAAAGGGCCAGTGTAGACAGCTGAGATTTGTTTTCATAAAAAAGCCCGATCGCGAAAATGGCAATCGGGGCTTTTTGAAAGCTGCGTCTAGATTGGCCACGGATGCTTTTCCGCAAAAAGTGCTTTTGCGGAAAAGCGTCCGTGCCAATCTAGACGCTCTGTTCCGAAAATGCTTTTAATGGAAAACTTTTCCGTTAAAAGCATTTCTGGAAAATCATGCCAGTCTAGACACAGCCCACCTGTCTGTGTATTTCAGTTGTTGTCAGGGGGAATTTTTTTGGCAGTGTGTCTACAGTGAAATCATTTTTCACCAGCACTTACACATAGAAAACCAGATCTTTCCAAGTGCACCTATAATGCTTGCTTGGAGGTACCGATACCATGAGATAGTAGCCGCATTCAAGTTAGTTTTGATTTTTGCAAAAATTCTGTGATAACCATTTAGATGGCAAGCTGTTCAGGGCAGAGACCACCTCTTTGCTCTTTGTCCAGCACCTAGCACAAAGGGGCTGGAACTCCAGCTGTTACCACAATACAAATAACACAAGGGATGTTACATTTCTGGCATATTTGTGTTTTAAGATTGTTTCAGGTTGCACATAACATTTGGTTTCTATTTTAATCATTTAAGGGGTTTGGATTTTTAATATTTGGTCAAAATGAAGTCATTTGAAGAGGGAAAAAATGTCAATATTGCAACCAAACAATTTTGCCCAGCTTTAATAACTAATGGCAAACACAGAAAAGTCTCTTTGGTAAGCAGCTGCCTAGCCATGCTTATTCCATGGCTCTTCCACTCCTAATGAAAGGGATTGGCGATGCCAAGCAGTGCTCCTAAATCCCTTAGGTGCTTTGGAAGACTCCGTCCCGTGGATCCCGGATTCATTTTATGGGTCCAAGGCTGAATTATTTGCAGTGGGCGCCGTTGACAATTTCTTTTTTCTCTGGTTCCATCCTCACCCCAAAGGGTCGCTTAGGCCAAAGTGTGGCCAAATTTCTGGAGGCCAGGGCAGCTTATCAAGCCGTTAGCTCACCTAGATTGACAGTGCCACCATTTTCAATTAAAACCCGCTGTTGGGCAGTGTAAACATGGTCACTCAGCGCTAGATGCCCCCTCAGGCTCTCTCGCTGGGCTAGCCCCCCCTGTTGAGGGTCCCTCTGGTGGTTCCTCTTCAGTGGCTCAGCCCTCCAGCCAGGTCACCATCTTGAGTCTACCCCTTGCAAACTGAGAGTCCCATAAACGTCTTGTACACAAACAAACATCCCTCCCTCCCCAGGGCTCTTCCTCAGCCTGTGCCCAGCTCTGCCCGCGGTCCCCTCACTAGCATCGATCTCCCTTCTGTGGGCTCTTAGGTACGCCCCCTCTCTGGGGCCAGTAGGAGAATCCATCCCTCCCTCTATCCTGGTGCCAGCTCAGGGCCTTTGGCAGCTGCCCCTCAACCTGTGCTGCAGTTGTCCCTGGTCCAGTTCCCAGCCAGCCTCTTGTCCACCCCAGTCCCAGGCTGCCCTGCCTAACAGCTTCCTTGCTGAGTCTTTGCTGCTTTCGTTGGGGTCCCACTGGGCTTTATTACCCCTTATGCCCAACTCTTGTTCCCCTCGCCAGAGCTCCTTCTGTACTTGGCGGCAAAGCTGCCTGATTTCCCTCATACGGCTCATTCCCCTCAGGCACCTCAGCCCCAGGCTCGCCAGCCCCCAGTGCCAGCCAGCCCATAAGAGGCAGGATTTGAGCATTCCCGAGCCGCCTTGGCTCTGTGGTATCTGACCGGGGGGCAGTAAAGGGGCATAATTGAGAATCAGGTTTAATCAAAATGACTCCAGGGGCACAGATCAGGATCTGCACCAGGGTGTCGGACTGTTTCCTAATTGACTCAGGCGTTATGTGCCTGGCAGTGCTCTGGACCCAGCGTGCAGCCGGATTACATTGCCACAGGGCATTTGCACTGGATCGGAATTAAACAATCTGCTGGCACACCTAATCTCCAGCTACACCAGCGCCTCTCTCTTGCCCCGGCCTCTAACTCTATTACCAGTCAGACTAACTGGCAGAAGCGCTTCAACTTCTACTTAGTAAATGGATTGGGATCATGTGGAGCTTTTCTGCAGCTAGGGAGTCTGACCCGAGCAGAGTCGGACTCCAGGACCAAGGCAGAGGAGCTGGCGATTGCAATCATCGACTCCGTGCTCATTAATAAAACCAGGCCCTTTCTTCGTGGGAGCTGCAATGGCTTTGTAAAAAGGTTTCTCAGATTTCAGGTCCTCCATCCCAGAATGGGGGGCCTGAAGAAACTCATGCCCTTTGGGGATGGGGTTGGTACTTATTGTAGGTGCATGCAGCACCTAGCATTGTTGAGCCCGCCCTGTCAGAGGCATTTAGAGACTATACAATAAGAATAAGAATATCCTCAAAGCACAATCACCCGGCCCCACTGAGAGACCCACTGGAGATGGGCAACCTCCAGGAGGCTCCAGGATCTCTGCCTATTTAAGGAGAGTTAAGAAGGTTTTGCAAAACTAATTAGAGTCCATGCCCTTTATATAGATACATTAGCTGCACTGTAGTTGTGCGGGGCCAGGCAACCCCTACTACCAAGGGGGAAAGGGGTGGAAATGAGAGAGGAGTGTGGACAGAGGAAGTGTTACGGGTACCTCCTTCATGGAATCCCCTCCACAGAGATGCAGGAAGTAGATTGTGCAGGTGGCTGGGGCTTAAAGACATGAGAAGGGGCTGACTGGGCCAGAGCAATGGTCCACCGAGCCCAGCATCCTGTCTGCCAACAGTGACCAGTGCCAGGGAATGAACAGAACAGGACAATTTTTGAGTGATCCATCCCCTCATTCAGTCCCAACTTCTGGCTGTCAGAGCTTTAGGGACACTCAGAGCATAGAATTGTGTCCTAGACCAACTTGGCTAAAAGCCATTGATGGAACTATGGACTTCTCTAATTCTTCCTTGAACCCATTTATACTTTTAGCTTCCACAACATCCCCTAGCAAGGAGTTCCAGAGGTTGACCATATGTTGTGTGAAGAAGTGCTTCCTTTTGTTTGCTTTTATGCCTGTTGCCTATTCATTTCATTGGGTGACCCCCTAGGCACATGCGTGCTGTGAAGAAGCAAACAACACTTGCTCATTTACTGTCTCCACACCAGTTGTGATTTTGTGTTATCATGGCTAAGCCACTGTCTCCGTGTGAGCTGAATGAGCGGTCTCCCTCTCATGGGGCACACACATGGGGCAAAGGCCCTGCACTTGCAAGCTGCCACAACAGACGTGGCCTCAGCAGCAGAGGCCTGTGATTGTGACTATCCGGGCAGAGCTGTAATCCCAGGTTCCTAGGCACCCTTATTTACTCAGGAATCGTTATTTGTGTTTCCAGCACCAGCGAGCGTCAGGGCTCCCCATAAATCTGCGCTGGGAGCTTTGCCTTCTCTGCAGCTGCTTCTTCCCACCCACGAAAGACTTCAGACAGCCGCAGCCCCGCCCCGGCTGAAGCTCAGTAAGACTGAGATGATCCATCTTCCCTCTTGCTGGCAATAGCAAGAAGACAGAGAGGAGGAGAAGGAGCCAGGGTTTGAGCTCTGGTGCCTTAGTAACCCCAGCAGAGGTGACGGTCAGTGGGGGCGTCCCGGTGCCCAGCTCCGGCAAGAGCTAACTGAGCTGCAGCAAAGCCGGCCGGGAGCTATTGAAAGAGCTGGCGGGACCCAGGTTGCACTAGGACGGGACCTGTAAGAAATGTGAAGTTACTTTCACCGCTGGCCCCAGTCAAACGGGCTTGGGAACAGGGCAGTGTTGTCAGTCACAAGGCAGTGGGACAGACACACACACACACAGGGCCTATCAGGGCTACACTGGGGTGAGTCACCCAGCTCCCACCATAACGACTTGTTTGGCTGCACAAGGAGCTCCGCTAATGAGGAACTGCGGGCAGCTTTGAGATGGCCTGGGGCTGAAACATTGGCTGCCACACAGACATACCCCACTAGCCAGAGTGCTACGGATTTCCAGTTCTCTGTGCACATCTGCATGCACGGGTGTGTGCTTGTGAAAGTGTCTCCCCAGGCATACCTGTGGCCACACTATGCCAGTGTGGAGGGTTGTGTACCAGTGTCTGCCTGTGCATGCATGTGCAGGTGTGTTGTGAGTGTGCCCTTGTGACGGTACTTGTGTCAGGAATGTGCATGACGAATGAGCACGGGCAAGTGTGTGTGGGGGGTGTTTCATGTGCCTATATCTGTGTCAGTTGGCTTGGGGGGGGGGAGGGTTGTGCTTTTGCATGGTGCCAGTGCATAGTATGCACACATGTTGCTCATACAAATGCAGGTGTGTGTGAACAGCATGAGCTATGTACTTTCATAGAGGATCTCTTGTGGCTACATCTATCAGATAAATGGCAGATTCCCTGTTAACCAAATAACAAATTGGATTTGAGCTAGCAGGTAACAGCGCTCAACTCCCCCACAGGGAGAGAGCAACCCTCCCTTTGGGCAGACTAACTGATTGCAATAGACCAAATAAAGCTCCTGAAACTTTCTGGAGATTGTCAGAGGTGGGGAGAGGAATGAAGAGAGAGGTGGGGAGCCATCCAGCTACGTCATATGCTAGCTAATACCAGTGCACCCTGAATTCTGCCATCCAGCTGCATCAGATGCTAGCTAATACCAGTGCACCCTGAATTCTGCCATCCAGCTGTGTCAGATGCTAAGCTAATAACAGTGCACCCCAAATTCTGCCATCCAGCTGCATCAGATGCTAGCTAATAACAGAGCACCCCAAATTCTGCCATCCAGCAGCATTGTTTTTGCACAAACAGCTGCAGGGAGCAGAGGTGGAAAGATGCTGGTGGCCCAGACAGAAAAATGTTTTATGAAAATACAAGAGAAAAAGAAATATCCAAAGCTCCTCGGAAACCCATCCCCTGCCAAGTCTGTTCTAGCCTCTGATCTTAATTCATCTAGCAAGTGAGCTATATCAGACCCTGGAGCAACAGACCATCGTGCCAGTCAGAGATTTTCTGAAGAGTGTCACTAAATCTTAGTGGATGCGTGTCCAGAGACGTTCCAGGCTTGTGCTTCATGTACATGGGGGTGACTGAGGTCAGGGCAGCGAGTGAATGTCCCAGAGGCCAGGAAATTGACAGGCCACATCACCAAGCCCAAAGGTGGGCAGCTGAATTTAATCTTCCTCTCCCTTCATGCTTCATCTCGCGAGGCTCTCTCCTCGTGCCTGGGGGTGGCTGAAAGTTTTCCACAGACCTTTTTCCCATGAAGAATTGGGTTTTCAGCAAAACACGCATTGGTGGCCAGTGTCTCTCTCCCATCAACAAAATTGGGCATCAACAATATCATGGCCTGAGCCCTTTTTTCAGAGCCCCTTACCCGGCTGCAGCGAAGAAAAGCCTTTGCTTTGTCAGTGAATCATATGGCTTAATCGAAGGCACTAGAAACCAGGTTTAAACTGAATTCAGAATGCCCACAAAGGGAGTTAATAAAACCAAACGGCTGCACGTTTGTCTGTAGACACCCTCCTGGTCTCCTTCCTTGCCTTTGTTTTTGTCTCATTGTCGACCTTGCTCCGTGTGCAACTTCCTGCCCTCCTCGGCTTTTCTCACATTAGTTTTGCCCTGTAATTTCTCCATTCATCTCCCCGCTCAGATGCTTTATCCGCCCTATGTGACATTCTCCTAAAGCCCAGAGCTCTTCACACTCCCCTCCCCGTCTGCACTAGTGGTTAATGCCGGGAGATGGCTCGCAGCTCCCTTGGGCACTGATTCATTTCCCTTTCGACATGCGCCGTGCCCCGTGTGTTCTTCCCTGCCATTTGCATTAGCAAGCTGGATCCAGCCCTTCGCTCCAAAACATCCCTCCTGGCTTCCAAGAGTCCGGCTGCAGGAATTCCCAGCCAGGCATCAGTCCCACTGTGCTGGTGGTCTCCACTGCCATGTGCCATCTCTGCCGTTCTGCATCTGCCATGGCTGCATCCCTCACCGGACCACAGAACTGCCATGCTCCCTTCCCTCTTGGTGAATTGATGGATGTTAAGAGAAACTTCAGGGCTACTCTGTCCCATCTACAGCCCCGCAAAACCAACTGACTATTGCACTCCAGTCTGTGACACACGAGCAGCATAAAGGGCCAAAATAATTCCCCCAGGATCCTCCCAACACAAAGCGGCTGCCCCATCCATTCTCATGGATGCAGGCATAGGAACTTGCTGGGAGCAGGGCTGCTCAGTTCTTCTCATGGGGGTGTGGGACACTCACCTTACATTGGAGCAGCCCTGGGCTTAGCAACAAAGCCCCTAGAGATGAGCCAAAAAAGTCAGTGAAACGGTTTTCTCGGGTTCTGAGGGTAAATCACAATGAAAATGCTCTGCGGGGCCGTGCTGATTTCCACAACATTCCTGAAGCCAGGAGCTCCACCTGCCAGGCAGGTTCCAATCCTGCCTGCTTTCCTGCCAGCTCCCCCACCTGCCTCTCCGATGCGGTGGTGGCCACTGAAGAGTCAGCTTAGTTCCACAACCTGGCTCTGCTACGGCCAGCTTCTGGGCACCTCGTCTGGTGGGCATGCTGAAGCCATGGTTCTGGGGGTTCTTACAGCCCAGCCCCCAGGACCATGGCTCCCTGGCAGCCTGTCACATTACCAAATTTGAGGGAAGCAGCCAGATCAGTGCTGCACCCATAGATGGGGGTGTTGGCCCCAAAAATGGTATAAAAGGGGGCCATGTGGGGTGTTGAATAGAAGCTCACTGTCTGCTAATCCTATGTACGCTAGTCATGTGATTGTATAATGTCTGTGTGTGTAGTTAGGAATTTGTAATCTGTGTGGATACTGAATATTTCTCTGCATGTGGTTGAGCAATGGGCAGAGCCCAGCCTATGGACATGCTAATTAGCGAGGCCCTGTGGGACAATGGCACTCAATGGGCCAAGGACACACCTAAAGAATGAGGGCTGACACCTGAGGGCTGCCAGCAGGGAACACAGGGATAGGCCACTGGCCAGGTGACCTGCTGCAGCCAAGAAGAGACCAGGAAGGATGTATAAAGAGTCCATGTGGTCGACTCCATCTTGGTACTCAGCTCAGCACTTCATCCCAGAGGCAGCAGTGCAGGGATCGAAGGGCCGGAAAGAACTGTGGACCCATCCTGATCTAGGATGCGCGACAAGGACTTTTAAGCCAGCAGCTGTAACCTCTGCTAGAGCCTGCATCGAGAACTGGGAGATTTGATGCATGTAATGTATGATTCTTTAGCAACCTTACTCTCATGCTTTTCTTTATTGTAGTAATAAACCTTTAGATGTTAGATGCTAAAGGATTGGCTCAGCGTGATTTGTGGGTAAGATCCAGAGGGTAAATTGACCAGGGATCTGTGGCTGGTTTCTTGGAACCGGACAGAACTTGTTCGGGGTAGGTGGGATTGGGTTCTAAGACCCCCCCACCGGTGTATGAGGCCTGGGGCCATCTGGGGCATGGATATTGCTGGGGTGTCGGAGGGGTTTTGCTCGTGAGGCTTCAGGCAGGCTGCTGAAGCGCTCTGTGGGACTGGTGTGTGGCCTGTTTGGAGAGGTCACCAGTCTGGGGACTGTAAGGAGCCCCGAAGTTGAGCAATTCGCCCTGAGCGGACGCCCTCAGCTGTGCCCAGACACGGCCCGGTCTGTCACACAGCCCAAGCTCCCACACCCCCAGGGCCTGGGTCTGAGGCAGCTGGGGAGCTGGAGCTCCCAGGACAGTGGGGCAGAACAGGGTATTTCTGTTTTATGGAGAATTGCCACATTTGGGGGTTAATTCTGAATTGGAACAAAAGCAAATTTCTAAATCGTCAGTGAAACGTACTTGGCATTCTCTGCCACACAGAGAGGGAAGGCATCCCTAGGTGTCTTGGTGGCACAGAAGGATGTGAGTGTATTCCGAGCAGCGAGGCCTAGCAAAACCCCCGCTTAGAGGCACTTAACCCCACAGGCAGTTAAAGAAACCAAACTGGGGTTCAGCCAACCCTTCAGAGCTGGAGACATGTGTGCGTGCGCCACACAACACACCTCTTTGTTTACACAACACGCCTTGCGTAACCAAAGAAAAATCATTTTAAATTGGAATCTCAGTCTATGCTATTCCTAATCTGTCGGGAAGTCGTCTTTCAAGTGCCTGGCTCAAGTGACCCAGGAAGGAAAGGGTTAAGGTGTCATCTACATTCCCTAATCCTGCTGCCCTCACTGTTCTTAACCCATACTTGCCTCTCCCTGAAAGATTCAAAAGTCCAGACTTCATCACAGCCTCCCCATCTTTGTTGGCTGCACTCATCCAATAAGGAAGTAGGAAATGAATCATGTGACTGAAGTGGCTATTCTAAGAGTAGGAACCAATGATGAACCCAGTTCATGGACATTCCTCAGAGGGTTGTTTGTCCAAATGAAACATTTGATGACTAATTTGGAATAACAAACACATTTGTGGAATTCAGAATCCACTCAAGATCAGAAAAAAGTAAGATTTATTTTCTGCAAAGACTTACACCAGCTCTAGCCCTGGCAAACCTGAGATTAGGTCTATAACAGGGTATCTGCCCCCACACTGGCCAGCAAAGGGTTAATAGAGTCCTAGCGAGGTTGTGTGAAAAGCAGCCAATAGGAGAGCCTGGGAGAAGCAGCCAGATAGGGCCCAGTATGCCTATATAAAAAGAGCCTCAGGGCAGAGAGCAGGTTCAGTAGCTGCTTGGAGCTTGAGGAGGGAGGATTGTATCTGGAGAAGGAAGCAATCCTGTCATGCTTTGGACAGAGCAGTGCAGGAAGGAACCTGAGGAGAAATGAAGGAGCTCTGGGAAGCTGTGGGGGGTGGGATAGCTTAGTGGGTTAAGCATTGGTCTGCTAACTCCAGGATTGTGAGTTCAATCCTTGATGGGGGCCATTTAGGGATCTAGGGCAAATCTATGAGGGATGGTACTTGGTCCTGCTGTGAGGGGAGGGGACTGGACTTGACTCAATGACCTCTCAAGGTCCCTTCCAGCTCTAGGAGATAGGTATATCTCCATATATTATAAGGCTGTTTAGATTGAGGAGGGTGCTGTGGCCAGGGGAAAAGCAATGATAGTAGAGAAAAGGGGGTACAGCAGGAGACTGTGATCCACTGGACCCAGAGTAGAAGACAAGCTGTGGAAGTGGCTGGGCTACTGAGTAGCTAAACTCCCCTTGAATGGGGTGGGTCTGGGTGATACAGTTACAGGCAGTGGCTTGGCCAAAGGGCCAAGCCATTAAGAGGATGCTGTGATTCATGATGCTGCAAAAGAGGCTGCAGGTGGACAGTGAGAAAGAGTGATGGCCTGCAGACCATGGAGGGGGTTGTCAGCCTCAAGCTAACCCCCAGAACGATCAGGAGAGATGCCAGTCCAGCCATGAGTGATGCGTGACGCAGTCCTGCTGGGCCCAGCCCAGAAAAAAGCTGAGAACCCTCCATTCCATAAGGGTTGTCTTCAGCTGAGTGAAAATCAGAATTTCCTTCTTACAGGAAAATCCCACGTCTTGACATTTGTTTTCTTGTTTGCATCTCCCATCATGGGCAGTAGTCACGTGACTCCCATGATGCCCCGCACAGGTCAGTCAGGGGGAAGCCCCAATGCATGGTGGGAGGCACTGTCCAGCCAAGGAGCCCAGACCATGTGAGAGAAAGGGGGCTAAGGCACTGAAACTACACTTCCCATAAGGCACTGCATCATCCTTGTCAAAGGCAGTTTAGTGTCAAACTGACTTGAAACAAAAATGATTCCTTTAGATTTTCCCCAATGGAAAATGGAAATGTTTCTGCAAAATCAGCATTTGCAGAGGGGCGGGGGTGGACTTTGTGCAGAAACTGCATTTTCCATCCAAAAATCATTTCGAAAGAAAACTCCTGACGAGCTTTGAAGCTGCCTGTCGATGAAGTTCCCAGCATCTCCCAGGATCAGGCCCTTCTTGTCAGAAAGCTGTTTGTTCATATTCTTCCGTGTCAGCAAGAAAGTCTGGAGTCAGTTCAGCCCTTTATCATTACAGCTGCAGCACTTGCCTGTAATTAGTTTCTTTATGACATGCTCCGTGCACGCTGTTAAAATTGCCAGGCTGGATCCTCGGCTGGCACAGACCAGCATCCCTCTGCCGCTGTGGACTGAGCTGCGTGGACGTATGGCAGCTGCAGAGCCAGCACTCCCTGTGTATTTTGTTTAATGCTGAGGACATAAAGCCTGCACTAATAAAAACAAGCAGCCGCTGCACCACTGCAGAGTTTGCTCTGAATGCAAAAGGCCTTTGTGATACTCAAGGAGGAAAGATGACAGAGCTTTATTCATCCAGCTCAAAGGAGGCTGCCAAGGTCAGTCAGCCCGAACATCCACAGAAGAGCTTCATTAGTTAGTTAGTTACGGCACACCTACACAGCAGTGTTATTTCATGACGTTATTCTGAAATAACACTGTCCGCGTCTACACTACAAGTAGTTATTTCAACATAATGTCGAAATAATGTTGAGTTGGAGGACTTCTCACTATGACTCCTGTAACCCTCATTTTATGAGGAGTGAGGGAAGTTGGAAGAGTAGTGCTCTTCTTTGGACTTCCAGCTGTGTAGACAGCGCCAAAAGCTGAAATAAGCTATTTCGACTTAAGCTATGCAATTGACACAGCTGAAGTTGTGTAGCTTATTTCAGCTTTAGCCCTGCTGTGTAGATGTGCCGTTAGTTAGTTAGTTAGTTAGTTTTGCAAAATCCATGCCGTTCTCTGCAGCGGATGATCAGTTTTTCCAACAGGACTATTACAACAGCTCATATTTTATATATAAAAATTCCCAGAAAAAGAACTGCCTGCCCTTGAATAACAAAACAATTTGTAGAATAGTAATAGAGATGTAGCCGTGTTAGTCTGGTCTTGCTGAAACAAAAGACAGGACTATGCAGCACTTTAAAGACTAACAGGATGGTTTATTAGGTGATGAGCTTTCGTGGGGCAACCCTACAATAACAAACCAATCTCCAGAGTTCAGCTTTTAACAGCCAAACAATAATATTGTGACTAACCCAGTTCCCACAAGCCCTTAAACATTGATTAATTGATTCCAAGGCCAGAAGGGACCCATGGGATCATTAACTCTGCCTCCCTGTGTGCCTGTCCCAGGAGTAGTTCCTAGAACATAGCTGTCAAAAAACATCCAGTCCCGACTTATTAGTGATGGAGAATCCACCATACCCTGCAAATTTGCTCCAGTAGTTAATTATTCTCGCCATTAAAAATTTACCCATCATTTCCAGTCTGAAAGTGCCTAGCATCAACTTCCAGGCATTGGATGGCATTAGACCTTTCTCTGCTAGACAGAAGATTCTAGATTAAATGTTTGTTCCACATGAAGGTACATCTAGACTGTAACCAAGTCACCCCTTCACCTTCTCTTCGTTAAGCTAAATAGATTGAGCTCCTTGAGTCTATCACTATAAGGCAGACTTTCTAATTAACGAGCCTGTGTTTGCAGAGCTTGCCTTTGCCACCCGGTGCTCGTTAGGAACATGGCAGTAAAACATAAAGGGCACAGCCAGCAATTCAGAGCAAACTTGCAAGAAAAGCTACAGGCTGGGGACCGACTGGCTAAGCAGCAGTTCTGCAGAAAAGGACCTAGGGATTACAGTGGATGAGAAGCTGGCTATGAGTCAGCAGTGTGCCCTTGTAGCCAAGAAGGCTAATGGCATATTGGGCTGCATTAGGAGGAGCATTGCCAGCAGATCTAGAGAAATGATTATTTCCCTTTATTTGGCACTGGGGACATCACCTCTGGAGTATTGCGTCCAGTTCTGGGCCACCACTACAGAAAGGCAATGTCCATTGTCCAGTAGAAGGCAACAAAAATGATCAGTGGGCTGGAGCACATGACCTACGAGGAGAGGCTGAGGGATTTGGGCTTATTTAGTCTGCAGAAGAGAAGAGTGAGGGGGGAGTTGATGGCAGCCTTGAACTACCTAAAGGGGGGTTCAAGCCTGAAGGGAGGTTCCAAAGAGGAAGGAGAGAGGCTATTATCAGCAGACAGGTGACAGAACGAGGAGCAATGGTCTCAAGTTGCCGTGCGGAAGGTCTAGGCTGGATATGAGGAAAAACTCTTTCCCTAGAAGGGTGTGTCTAGACTATAGAGTTTTTCGAAAAAAGTAGCCTTTTTCCAAAAAAACTTCACCTGCATCTAGACTGCAGCCGCATTCTTCCGAAAGTAAATTGAAAGAATGTGGCAGGTTTTTTGATTGCGGTAAACCTCATTTTATGAGGAATAACGCCTTTTTTCGAAAGTACTCTTTCGAAAAAAGGCGCTATTGAATGCAAACTGTGCTTTTTGGAAAGAGAGCATCTAGACTCTCTTTCAAAAAAAGGCTCGCTTTTTCGAAAAATCTGCTTGTAGTCTAGACGCTTTTTTTTGAAAGAGGCTTTTTCAAAAGAGTACTTTTGAAAAAGCCTCTTTCAAAAGAGGCTTGCAGTCTAGATGTAGCTGAAGAGTGGGGAAGCACTGGGATGGGTTCTCTAGGGAGGGGGTGGAATCTCCATCCCTAGAGATTTTTAAGTCTCTGCTTGGCAAAGCCCTGGCTGGGATGATTGAGTTGGGGTTGGTCTTGCTCTTAGCAGGGGACTGGACTCGATGACTCCTGAGGTCTCTTCCAGCCCTAGGATTCTGTGATTCTATGAAAGCAGTGGGCATATGCCCATCAAGAGCAACACACACACACTCACTGAGAACAATGGAAAATTCACTCTTCCCACACACACAGTCTTGAGAGCAATGGAGAATTTATACACACAGACACACACATGTGCACTCATGCACACTAGGCATAATGGAAGCTCTTTGATCCTTTGTCAACCCCCACTCTTTGCCTAAAGTCCCCATCTCTAAAATGGGCCTCCCTTGGTCTGGCCTGTTTACAGAGACGGTGAGCTGTTCAGGAGAGGGCCTGTCACTGCGTGTCTGTACAGCACCTAGCACAATGGGGCCCGGAGCTGTGACAGGCACTCATCACTGTGACCACCCACGTTTATCATCAACAGCAACAATTGGCCCCGTGTGCACAAGCTTCTGGGGACCAGTTGGGATGGCAGCTTTTGTGTTGTGATGTTTGTTCAGTCGAAAGTGGACTGTGACCCACTCACTTCACATCAGCCCAGAGGTAGCAACACACACACACACACACACACACACATCACTGTAGGTCTGGGCTGGATTTGAAACACTTTATAGCCCATTACCCCACAGATGAGACCAGGGGACAAGAGCGAGACAACAAAATTCAGAGCTGTCCCAAAGTTTGCTGGAGCTCTTATTCTAGGTTCTAAGTTGATCCATCAGGAGGCAAAAGGATCTATGGTAGTTGTACCCATCAGAAGGGCCTACTGTGCCTCTTCCCCATCCTTATTAATCTCTTCCAGGACGTACTCAGGTTTTGGGGCAGATTGGGTGATCTTGATCATTCCTGAAGGAAGCTTTAGCCTCAATCCGGTTGGCGAGTACAACTTTTCCGTGCCTCCGAAATTCCAAACTGATTCTATTATTTACAGGCAGTGATTTGAAGAAAGGCACTTAAGATTCTGAGGCCTAGCAAGGTTTTTGTCAACAACTCCTGCTTTTTTTGTTGCCTGTATCAATTCTGCAGTTTAAAACCACTTAAGAAAAGTGGTTTTCTTGCACAGTTGTAAGACAGACTAGTGCTCTTGGAAAGGGTGGAGGGGAGCAGTAGCTTGAGACAGGAGGGGTGTGGAAGAGCCTATGCACAATTTCACCTCTGCTGAGCTTCTTGGCTTGGGTCTCCCGCTCTTCTGCTCAGTCATGACCTGCCATTGATGGGATTTGAAAGGTCAGGCTGACATGTCAGTTGCCTGATCTTTCTTTTACAAGAAAAGCTGCTTTATTGTGCAAAGGCAGAAGTATCCAGTACAGTGATTCATATCAACCGCTATGGATTACGGTGACATTTTCAATAGACCTTGTTCTCAATTCACTGTGACCTTCATGGCGTTGGGACTGTTTGGTCAATCGATTTGGTTGGATGTTTTCCTATTAGCACACAGCCTCATGCTATCTCACCAAGGGAGAGACCCAAAATGCAGCCCACAGCACAGGGGCCAATTGTCCTAACTCCTTGGGGCTAGCACAATTCATACCAGCTCTGGAGATGCTCTGTGGAGATTTCACAATACAGCCAGCGGCTCCCTTTATTTCATATGCCAAGTGAGCACGCAATTAGTGCAGGCCCTAAGGCAGTCTCCATCCTGACCCAAGCAGATTAAAGATCAGGTTGCCTGAAGCCTTCTCCAGTTTATCTGGAGATAGTGGGAAGTTTGCAATTCCACCTTAGGTTGGGAAGACTGGGAACCCCGAGTCCAGCTTGGTTTTGCAGCTGTAGAAGTTGGAGAAGGTGCTGTAATTCCAAAAGCATTAGTTGCTTTGTAAGTCTTCCCATGTCATGTTGGTCTGCTCCCAGCTGTCTAATGGATAAGACACTCACCTCCGTGTGTAGTGTCAGGTCCCGTGGGAGGTGAGAGACCATGCTAATTTACCATGGGCTGTGGCACTTTTCCATCACTGGAAGCTTTTAGATTAAGACTGGCCATTTCTACAAGAGATGGGCTCCAGCAGAAACAGGGTGTAACTCACAGAAGTCATACGGCCCGTGTTATATCAGACATCATAGGACTATGATGGCAGGTCATCCAACATCCCTGGATTATCACAGGGAACCCATCTCACCTTAAACATCTGTGAATCCACAGATCCAGGATCACAAGGTTAACGCTACCTGCAGATGCCAGAGATGTTTTCTGTCTCAAATGTCTCTGCAGGGCTATCAGTTCTTGGGAGTGGCAAGCAGTTTGTTTCCTTTGAAACTCTCCTTTTCTCTAGCCACCTCTATGGGAGAGCCTCACAAATGTGAGCCCCCCTGTATGAGGGCCAGTAAATTAGCCCTGTTTTAGAGATGGAGAAACTGAGGCCCAGAGCAGGCATGTAACTACCTCATTCCACACAGAGAGTCAGTAGAAGAGCAAAGGCCAGAACTCAGAAGCCCTGAGCTCGTCAGCTGCTTTAGCCCCAAGTCCATCCTGCTGCTCCTGGTGAAGATTTGAGGCCTGGTTACACCCCAGGGTGTAAGGCAAACAGCCTTGGATGAGGGAGCTTGGCAGGCGACAAGCCCAGGGGCCCAGGCAGGAACAGGGGACACGTTAGGCAGGAAAATCCAAGACAGACAAGGCCCAAGAAAGCTGCTTCTTGGGACTGGGCACTGCTCTCCCTGCGTGTCGTCTGTGACAACCTTCGTCACTGGAACCACGAGGCGCTCGCCCCAGGCAACCCTGACTCGGAGTCACTGGGTCCCCAAAGGGGCCACTCCTCTCTAATAGGGTATGTCTAGATTGCACTCTAAAATCGAAATAGGCTATTTCAAAATTTGGTGTGTCTACACGGTACCAAATTTCGAAATAAAGCACTATTTCGAGACAACCCTTATTCCTCGTTGAAAATTATTTCGAAATAGCGGACGTGTTCCTTGGATGTGGAGTAGCTATTTCGGGATACCTCCAGTATCCCGAAATAGCCTAGCAGTCCAGACGTACCCTAAGTGACCAGCTGCCCCCTGGCTGAGAGACTGTGCTGGCAGGACAGAAACCAGGTGCCAAGGCAGCAGACTCTGCAGGCAGTGGGCAGCTGAACTCTGATTGGCTGCCTGGACAGAGCAGCGTGTAGGGCTGGGAGGAGGCAGTGGGGTGGGTTGGTAGGATGTGCAGACACATCCCTGGCACCCAGAACCCTGCTTTTCCTGCATTCCAGTGCCACATGCCCCCATCTCATCCTGTCTCTGCCAGGGCTCAGGTGCAGCGCGGGCAGGCGAGGGGGAGCTGGACACACCCAGCCTGGCCTCTGAGTGTCGATCCAAGTCCCTCGAGAAGTCATCTCGCCTACCGCCCTGCTGGGGCAGACTCCCGGGTCCTTAGCGGGAAAAGGGCAGTCCAGGCATTCTCGCACGGGGATCTGAGGGGCCAAGCACCTGGCCTCACAGCTTGGCTCAAGGAAGGGGCCTGCTTGGCTGTCTGAGAGCCAGAAGGGGAGGCAGCGAGCTCCAGGATACAGGTCCCACCCATGGCCCTCATGGGAGCCCTCCTAGCCAGCAGGGATCCCGGATGAAATGAGCCTGATCCAAACAAATGAGGGGCACTGACATTTTCCAGTCAGAGCCCATCAGCTAAATACTCTGCTCTACTCGCGTACCCAGGCCTCGACTCCTGCCTTCACTATGCCATTGATAGCGACTTTGATCAGCCACCAGTCTGCTTCGCCCTCCAGCCCCCCGCACTCTGCTCCCAACAACTCCCATCAGTGTCTGTGAGTCTGCATTCTGCTCCTCTTCAGTCTCTCCTCAACACCAGCCACGGCCTGCAAGCCTCCCTGGACCTGGCACGGCCGTTCCTCCACTTCCGTCTCCTCACAGTTGGCCTGCTAGAGTGTCTCCAAAGGAAGAATGCGGGGGACGGACTAGCAGTTCTCAATGGGCCCCAGTTTTCAGGCGGGGGCAGACTGGGCTCTGTCTAGGGGCTCTAGCCCGGCTGAGCACTACACACAGTCTGTGGGGTTCAGGCAGGGATGTCCAAGGAGTGCTGGCCTAAGGAGGGGGAGTACTGCCATCCCAAAAGTTCTCCTCAGCATCCTGCTCCAGCAACAAGGAAGACACATCTGTCTCCCTCAGCAGCTCCCTCTCAAATGAGCTGCTGGGCCGGCCTTTTATACTTCCTCTTCCTGTCCCATCCCTCTGCTTCCAGCATGCTGGGCGTGGTCCTGCTGGCTCCGCCCACCTGGAGGCTTACAGCGTTCCCTTCACCTCCACGGGAGACCAGTCCTCCTTGCTATGCTCCCCCTCAAATGCTGGGTGGGGGACTGAACCACTGCAGCTTTTGTTGTTCTACTCAAATCTGTTCATTTTGTTACCTTGTCCTCCCTTCCTGCCTCACCAAGAGGCCCTGTTTCTTGCAGGTGGGTCCTAGATGCTTCAAGATGTTCTAAGTCAGGGGTCGGCAACCTTTTCAAACTGAAGAGCCACACTACATCAAAATTCAGAACAAGTGGTCAACAAAGAGCCATATAAGAATGCCAGGTTGCATGACTGAAAATATACAACTTAATATCATGGATAATTGGCATGATTAAGAATAGCATAAATGAAACATTGCACTCACAGACTTTATTTAATGGGACGTCTGCTGCTGCATCTTTTCGCACCTTTCTTTGAAGTTTACATCATAACTGGTCACATTCAGGTCCAAGCTACATGAGTAACAATGCCTTTTTAAATTTTTGAATTAATTTTTCATTTTAATTTCAAAAGTTACCTGCATTTTGGGAACGACAAAAGAGCCCTACTTGGTTCGAGAGCCAGAGACTGCAGATCCCTGTTCTAAATGCTTGCAGACAGGGTGATGGGGCAATATAGTTTATTGAATCAGCTTCTGTTTGCAAGAAAGACCAGCTTCCAAGCTCCATAGAGCTCTTCTTCAGGGCTGGGCAAGGTATTTAGAGTGTCGCAGCTAAATACTGCATCACCCACCTTGTCTCCTGCGTGTGCTGGGACCAGCAACACTGCAGAGACAACATAGATTTGTAAGGACCTTCTACAGGCCCATCGTGGGTGATGCTAACTGGCTCTCATGTTCTCTCAACAGAGTGTCCAGCAGTGAATGGAGCATGGAGACTGGATTCTCTTTGCATCTTAGAGGTAAGACACAGGGAAGGAGACACTTGCACTGTCCTCATCCATGCTGCTCCTGTGGGTGGATATGCAAGTGGCTTTGTTTTCCAGGGCTGTCAGTTAACCTGGAAAGGTAAATAACATGTGAACAGAGGGAAGTTCAGAGTTCTAGCTTTCACTGCTCAGCCTTAGGGCTTGGCGAAAAGTTTCCATTCACATTTTTCCAAGGGAAAGAATGGGTTTTGATTGAATGAAAAAGTTATGGAAAGTGTCTCTCTACTTTGCAGACAGTTGACTTTTCATCAGGAAACTAAACATTTTTTACTGAAACCTATAATTGTTATCATTTTCAGATGGAATTGTTTTAGGCTGTTTTTGACCCAATTTTTTTGGGAGGAGGGTAAGGTGAAGTTAAAAAAAAAGCTTTTTTTCCTGAAAAGTGGAATTTTTCTGCAAAAGATATCACCCCCTCCAAATAAATGGGAAAAAAAGTTCTTGTCAAACTTTTTTTATGGAAAAAAACCTATTTTCCTACCAGCTTCTCCCACGGCTTGTTGTGAAAATGTCAGTCACTGCTAAAAGAACTGGTACCCCCCGCCCCATTTTCTGGATGTTTGCATAATATAAAAATCCTATGCTGAACCAATCTGTTATTCATTAGCTTGAGGCGACAGGGCTGACAGGTGATCCCTAAGTTGTGACAGTTTAAATGAGTGAGCGCTCCACAAACGAGGAGTGAGATGTGAAACGTCTCGTTGAATCACTCTGCTGTGAGTGGAGAGGCACTCTCCAACCTGTCTGGAAAATGAACGCCGTGTGGATGGATGTCACTTAAACGCGGGCGCTGTGATTCTGGGGGGTCTGCCGATGTGTGAATCCAGTTAACTTGCACGCCTCACAGCCGGAAGGCTAGTTCTGCTATCTGCATGCGTTCCCTGAGAATGGATCCCACCAGCCCTTCCCAAAGGGACTGTGGGATCATTAAGGGCCACAGGTGGCCGAGAGTCCAGGTTTTTTTTTATTACCAAAGACTGGGCCTGCCACATCACAGCTCCCCAAGACCAATCTGGAGCCAGCCCAGCTCCATGGCAAGAGCCCCACTGACAGAATTAGCAACAGCACTTTCTGCAGCACCGTGGGTTTGTTGGGGAGGGTTCCCATCCAGGCATGGATGTAGCCCAGCCTACAGGTGAGTGAAACCAATGGAAAACGTTTTGTGCAATGCAAGGACCTGCGACATATACCCCATGACCCATAGTACATAATGAGCCACAAGGGGACCTGTGAGGTAGCTACCCACAATGCAGTGCTCCTGCAACAGGAGCTGGGGCCCTGCATCTATGCAAGATGGCTAGTGTGGTGCCCTGCTCCATTCCAGTGCACTTCTCCAGCCTAGACAAGACTTGGAGGAGTCTGCGTAGGGATGGACAATTCCCACGCAGTGACCTTCCACTGAAGAAGTGATAAACTCCCATTGACGTCAGCAGGGCCAGGATTTCACCCTAGCACGGGAGTCTTGGTGTAACTTGTCCCTGAGTGTGGGTTCGTCTAGGGCCCAGTGCTTTCCCCCGGAAATCGACAGTGGCTACAGCCAGGATAAAGCTGTTTCTTAAACATGGCGGCACTTTGTGCAGGAGGAGGGAAGGGAGAGGGTGAAATCCCAGGATAACCAGATCCACAGAATGAACAAGCCAAGGAACCAGGGACTTTAAGAAGCTCAGGCAGGCCCATGAGGCCCGGCACCTCAGCATGCAGCCATGGGAGAGCACACTGCACGAGGCAGCGCCTGGACCCAGCAGCCTGCCAGGCTGTGCTCCAGTGCTGATGAGGGAAGTGGCCTCATCCCCCGTGTTTGACCATCGCCTTCTCTTCCAGGAAGGTGCGTTCCAGGCTCGGCGTTCCCTTGGCTCTCCGAGCTCAGCTGCCTCCTAGCGACGGGCAGGCTGTGACCAGAGGAGACTCAGCTCACAGCCACAACGGGCAGAGCAATTCTTCCGTATGGAAGCCAATTATTACGGTTACTGTGGCACTCCTGGAGTTGCCAATCGGTGCACAGCCCTGTGGCCAAGTGGCTAACACCCAGGCTAAGCTTTCGGGGCCCTCTCTGAGCAGGGTTTGGGATGTGCAGGTTCTGCTACAGGGAGTCCAGATACCGTTCATCAGGACAGCCCAGGAGAGTCTGAGACCAAGGCAGCTGCTTTGTGGGACTGGGCCATGGTGCTCTCTCTGTGTTGTCTGCAGTCTCTTGGCCTCCCCTCTCCCAGGTAAGAGGCTGTGTGCACGTGACAAGAGAGCAAGGTGCATGCAGATACCACGGCGACCAGCACAGAACAGGAACAGATGAGAATTCACTAAATGGCAAACACTGGAAACCCCCAGACTGCCTCCCCAGTGTCTCCTCCTACGGCAAGGGAGCTGCAGGCCTGCCAGCTCTTTGGGCCAGGAGCCATCTTTTTTGTGCTGTTTGTACAACGCCTAGCGCAAGTAGGGTTGTCAGGTGTCCGGTATTCACCTGGACAGTCCGGTATTTTCACCTTCTGTCTGGTAAAAAAAATTCAGAGAATACCGGACACCTGAGATGGCTGGTATTCTCTGAATCTTTCCCTGGCCAGGAGGCGAAAATGCCAGGCACCTGGCAACCCTACAAACACTCAGCACCAGACCTCCCCCCCTTGAGTCCCTCCTGACCCCCAACACCCCCAGCTACCCCCGACCCCAGCCCCCATGCTTACCTGGCTCCCCAAGGCTGCCGGCACAAAATGGCTGTCGGCCAAAAGACCTAGGAAAAGCAATGCTGCCCCTGGGTCTTAGTGCTCAACCGCTCCCCTGTTCCTATCCCTGCACTCACTCTTAAAGGGGACTTGGAGTCCTTTTTTTTTTTTTTTGCTCAACAAGTTTGGTCTCCCCCCGCTTTTTTTTCCCCTTCAACAGAATTTTTTCCCGGTGTTTTTTTTTTTCTGGGGGCAGGTGTTTGGTATTTTTGTTTCAACCATCTGGCAACCCTAAGTGCAAGGAGGTCCTGAGGTAGGGCCCCTGCACTCTACAGTGCAATACAGGCCCCCAAAGCCATTCCAGCTCGGCCTAGGAGCACCAGTACCTCACAGGGAGCTACAGGACTGTCTTTGCCCTGAACAGCTTGGCATCTATACAAGCTGCAGCCATGTGCTCTGCTTTCGGGGTTTGTACCCCACCCCCAGGAGCATTCTCTTTGCCGCCTCACCCATCAATGGCATTTTGCTGCAGAGGAACTGAAGACGCACCAGCCCTTGTCTAACCAGTTCCCACCCTGATCGGTTTCCAGCTCGGGCCTGATAGAGAGGACTGTTCTCCCCTTTCTCCATGCTTTCCCCATGCTCAGTGCTACAATTCCCTGTCCCCAGGGTTGGCTCCGGCTTGCCTTTTGTTTTCCTTCCAGCAAACCTGCTGACACCTCCAGCTTCATTGCCCCAATTGCAGAGAGTGTTTAATTAGAGTTGGAATCCCAGCTGTTTGCTGATGCACTGACAGTGCTGGCAGGGTGTTACAGCCCTGCGAAAAACACAAGGGCTTTCACAAAGCGCCGGGGAGGATTCACTGCATGCTCGAGTGACTTCACAGCTAAGGGTGGGTGGTACGTGCAGACTCTTGCTAACTCCCCCGTAGCACTGGGTGAGTACAGCTGTGCCGAGAGCAGCCCTCTATAAAGTTATGTTGATAGTTGGGGAAATCAAAGAGCAGAAGGAGAAAGTGTCTTTCCCAATATGTGACTCAGCAAGTTAGCAACAGGATCTAACTCCCATGACTGGCAGCCCCCTGTCCGGTCTGCCCCCTCCCCCCAAAGTGATGTGAGATTATGCCATGAAAATAGGAATTTCCATCAGTCCATCTCGTCCAGTATTCAGTCACCAGCAATGGGCTTCAGAGGAAGTGCAAGTGGACAGTTATGTCACAACCCATCCATTGGGGAGGTTCCCTCCTGACTCCCCACAGTTGGTGTGCCCTGGAGCATGAAGGTTGATCTGTATTATGCATAGCAACAGTTCCATTTAAAACAAGTTGTTTAGGTTGTAAAGTCAAGCACTCAACTACCCAGGAAATGCCAGAACTGAGGTTTCCCATGTCATGTTAATATTCTCATTGTGGTTGTTTCAGAGGAATTTAGTCTATAGAAGAGAAGAGTGATGAGCGGGGGAGAGGGGTGGAGAGAGATTTGATAGCAGCCTTCAACTACCTGAAGGGTTGTTCCACAGCAGATGGAGAGAGGCTGTTCTCAGGGGTGACAGATGGCAGAATGAGGAGCAATGGTCTCAAGTTGCCGTGTGGGAGGTCTAGGTTGGATACAAGGAAAAACTATTTCCCTAGGAGGGTGGGGAAGCACTGGGATGGGTTTCCTAGGAAGGTGGAGGAGTCTCTGTCCCTAGAGGTTTTAAAGTCCCAGCTTGACAAAGCCCTGGCTGGGATGATTGAGTTGGGTTTGGTCCTGCTTTGGGCAGGGGGCTGGACTCGATGATTCCTGAGGTCTTTTCCTACCATAGGATTCTATGAGTTTATGAATTTCCTTGGGCTTTATGTTTTAGGAGAAAAAGGAAACCCATGCACCTAAGGGGGAACTGCTTGGCCAGAAAACAACAGAATGCCCCCTCCCCCACACAATGTGCCCTACAAAAGAACAAAGGGACTTTGCCACATTTGAAGTCCTTAACCACTGGAATGAACCACATTGGTGAATTCTTCATCTCTTGGAGTATCCAGATCAAGACTAGAGCCCTCTCTGGAGTACGTGCTTTAGTCAAACTCAAGTTGCTGGTCCCGGTGCAGGATAACTGGGAGAAATGCTCAGGCCCGTGTTATACAAGGGGTCAGGCTAGAGCATGCAATGGACCCTTCTGGCCTTAAATCTATGAATCTAAGGGCTGAAAGTTTTACCATTTTAACACAAGTAATTAGTCATCTGCAAATTCTTGCTGGAACAAGGCTGGGTGTTACCTGCTGTTTAATAGTATTTATCATTCGTCCATTTACAAACTTCCATCATCCAATCAGCACGCAAAAGAGATATCATGTGACACAGAAGAACATTCACACCACAGATAGTGAACAGTCACAAAACACGGGCTGCCAATATCCCATGAGCTGATCCACACTCCCCAGGGACTAAGGGCATGGGAAGAAAATCAGTATCAGCTTGTGGGTATCTCCTTACCGCAAAGGGGGTATTAGATTCTAGGAAGCGTGATTCCCAACAAAGAGTTTGGTGGTAGTCATTAAAGAGGAGAAATAGAGAAGACACAAGCAGGATTGGCTGTTACCCTCTCCCAGCAGGTCTGCAAATTGCCTCGGGGTGCTATGATGCAGGGGCTTCCAGGACAAATTACTTGGTGGCCTCAGAATGCAGCCACCAAGTCTTGCCCACGGCCGCTTTCACAACTTTTCCTAAAATACTGAATTAGCTTTAGGCAAAACAAATGAATATGCACATTCACACGGCCACAGCCTTGTAATCTGTGTAGTGCTAACTAGTAAGTCGGCTGTGAAAAGTGATATTAACATTCAAGCATCACTTTTTACAGCAAATTTACTCAGGCCAGGGAAGTCTGGGGACAAAGTGAGCCCTGGATGGGGGATGGGAGGAGGCAGGGGAGGCAGAAGCCAAGAGCTCCACAGCCAGAATCTGTCACCCCTCTGCCGAAGCCCAAATCCTGAGCCCCTAGGAAGTGGGGAACTCACTGGCTGCCCAACCCTTACTGGATCCCCTAGCAACCAACATGAAGGCTGTACATGCAAGAGCACCAGGGAGGCAGAGGGGCGACTGCTTTTGTGCCCCCTCAGTCACAGTTCAGGAGGCTTTGGCCACAAGAAAAGCTCCTGGTGGCCGCATGCAGCCACGGTGGCCACATCTGAGAAATGCTGCACTCTGGGATTAGCTCATTTGAATTGCACGTAGGCAGGTCTGAGATATGCCTGACAGCCTAAATCCTACGATCATAGGAGATGAGGGCTGGAAGAGACCTCAGGAAGCCATCCAGTCCCATCCCCCTGCTAAAAGCAGGACCAACCCCAACTCAATCATCCCAGCCAGGGCTTTGTCAAGCCGGGACTTAAAAACCTCTAGGGATGGAGATTCCACCCCCTCCCTAGGGAACCCATCCCAGTGCTTCCCCACCCGCCTAAGGAAATAGCTTTTCCTAATATCCAACCTAGACCTCCCCCACTGCAACTTGAGACCATTGCTCCTCATTCTGCCATCGGTCACTGAGAACAGCCTCTCTCCTTCCTCTGTGGATCCTCCCTTCAGGAAGCTGAAGGCTGCTATCAAATCCCCCCTCACTCTTCTCTTCTGAAAACTAAATAATCCCTAATCCCTCAGCCTCTCCTTGTAAATCATGAGCTCCAGCCCCCTCATCATTTTTGTTGCCCTCCACTGGACTCTGTTTTCTGTAGTGGGGGGGGGCCAGAACTGGACAAAATATTCTAGATGTAGCCTCACCAGAGCCAAATAATGGGGAATAATCACTTCTCTAGTTCTGCTAGCAATGCTCCTCCTAATGCACCCTAATATGCCATTAGCCTTCTTGGCTACAAGGACACATTGCTGACTCATATCCAGCTTCTCATCCACTGTAACCCCCAGGTCCTTTTCTGCAGAACTGCTACTTAGCCAGTCGGTCCCCAGCCTGTAACAATGCTTGGGATTCTTCTGTCCCAAGTGCAGGACTCTGCACTTCTCCTTGTTGAACCTCATCAGATTTCTTTTGGCCTGTGATAGGTCGTTTGCCCTGCACTGGCCCTTTAAGGGCAAAACCCCAGCCCCATCTGAGGCAGCTCTTGCTAATGAGGGCCCAGCTTAGAGCGCTATAAAGAAGGACACCTGGAGGGAAAGGGGGAGAGAGAGAGACAGACGGACGGACGGGACGGGACGGACGGACGGGACGGGACGGGACGGGACGGGACGGACTGGACTGGACTGCCAGGGAAGCATGAGGCTTCCTGGAGGTAGAGCAGTGCTGGGGAAGGCAGGCAGGGCTGGGGAAGCTCTAGCCAAGCAAGCCCTCAGGCTGCAGGGCCTGAAGCAGCCAGGTTAGGCAAAGGCAGCAGGTCCACACCCCTTTGTCTGTGATGAGTGGCCATTCCAGAGTGCAGTGCTAGATGGAGACTGGCAGTGGGTCACTGAGGCAAAGTGGGGACAGGGGAACTGGGTGTTCCCTGGGAAAAGAACTGGGTGCCCCTTGAGAGGGGAGGACCCTGGAGTATGCAGTTGAGGAAACAACACCCACCCACCCCCGGAAGGGGGCGCAGAGAGTCTGGAGTGGGCACTGCCGGAGGGCAGTGTCCTGAAGAGGACGCCATGGTCAAAGGGTGACACGGGTCTGGACTAGGGGTAAGAGTGCGAACCCAGGGAGACACCAGCTAGAGGGAGGCGTCCAGTGAGTCAACAAGCTAATTCCCAGAGCAACCAGCTGGAAGTGCCATGATGGTGAGTCTGCCCCAGCCCAACCCTGCGGTTTGTCCTAGTCTGTTACTCTATACCATGCCCATCAGTGTGCTGTCGGTGGGTATTCCAGGAATGCGTTAAGCAGCAGGACTGGTATCTGTCCCATGCTCAAGCAAAATCTTAAGCGTCAGAAAGTTCGTTGTGCAAGTCTCATGCTGAGTTAGGCTACTACTGAAGCAGGGACAAGAACTTGGCGTTCAGATGACCTCTCTGTCCTTCTCCCACACCAGAGTGGGTAGCATTTTTATGGAGTGGGGAGGTGGAAAAGATGGCAAGGTCAGGGTGGAGGGACCAGGGGAGGGGAAGGTGGGTCAGGGTGGAGGGACCAGGGGAGGGGAAGGAGAGTGAATCAATTGTATTTCATGTTCTCGGACTTTTTTTTTTTTTTGCTTTGTTTTGACACGGAAAACGATCTTGTCTCACTTTCCTAAATAATTCGTCTACTTCTTTCCTCTCCCTCCACTCTACCACCTTCCTGGGAATCAGTGATTCACATCCCTTCAGTCAGTAATTAAACAGCAAAGAAAATTAGCCTCAATTCTAGTGATAGCTCAGGGCCACTAAATCCCAGAGACGTTCCTTGGCACTAGTTTATGGTTCAGGCATCTGCTGAGATTGTTTCTTTTTATCTGTCTATCCCCATGAGCACCCATCTAATACTCTTGATTGGTATTTCTTCCTGTGATGAAGAACCCAGCCAAGAAGAAGAGGAATTAACCCACACAGGGCAGGCTGTGCTGTTAGCTGGGCAAACACACAACTGAAACCAGAGGGAGTGTCTCATACCGTGGGCAATCCACCCTAAATCCTATGGAGTCGGCCTGTCCCACTGGTGCGGCCTTTCATTGCTCCCTATAGTGCTGCTCCAGACACTGTTCTGGAGTTGGTGCGATGTTGTGCCTCTACAGACCGATTCCTATTTCTGCCCTCTCCCTTTCTGGCGCTGAGATGTCATGCGGGAGCTAAGGCAGTTACCAAACGCAAGTCTTGACAGAGAATGACACTAAGGATGTGTCACCTTGACACATGGTTGGTCCTCCACGTTGCAGGCAGACCAGAGGGGATCTAGCAGAGTGACTGCCAGCCCAGAAGACACAGCTGGAACAAGAAGTTCCGTTCTGGTCATCAACAGGTGGAGAGAGTTTAGTGACTGATTGGTGACCCAGAGGAAATAACTTAGGAGAGCTCCAAAGAAGCAGCTGTGCCTAACAGTGCCTGAGAGATGACTCTGGTTGGGAAAGAGAATGGCAGCTTACCGATATCTAAGGGTCTCGGAAGGGCCCAAGGAAGAAGAGAATTTATTCAGGGTGGTACAAGCTGGTTAAAATCAGAGGGAAGTTGATGGAATTTTTATCGTTGGCTTCAGAGACAGCAGGATCAAGCTGTCCAGATGAAAATAAAGAGAGGAAAATCGAGGCTGAATATCAGGAAAAGGCCCCTGACAGTGAAATGTCCAGAGCTGGGGGCCAGTCTCCAGGGAGAGAGGTGGCTCCATCCCCAGGGACATTTAAAACTAAACTGGACTAAACACTAGTGAATTCTCTGGGTCGAATAATCCTGCTTTGGCTAAGAGAGGGAGAGAGATCTCCTGGGCCTTTTCCACCTCTGTGCTGCACAAACTCCATTTGTCGCTGGAGAGACAACTCCTTAGACTCTAGTTCATTGGCCACAGTGGGACGCCACGTCTCTTGTTTGCAGCTCTGGTGAGTTCACAGTGTGCTGCCTACAGAAATGGGATGGGTCAAATCTCAGAGTCTTGGTCCTGTGCTCTGCTGCTTAGGTTCAATCTTCTCCTACACCTTCCAGGGAGTGGAAATAGACCCAGCCCTCCATGCTGATTGCGCCCTGCCAGCTTGTTCCCCACTGGGCAGGCCCAGCAAAGGCTGGTGTTTGGGTCGGGGGCTCCAGCATCAGCTCTTAGAAGCCAAGCTAAGCAGTTCAGAATCCCATGTGATACCCAGGGCTGGATTTATTCTTCTGGGGGGCCCAGGACTTGTACATTTTGGGAGTCCCCTAAGCTCCAGGGAGGAGCCAAACATGAGGGGTTCAGTGTGTGGGAGGGGGATGCCAGGGAGCAGGGCGGAAGTGCAGAGTCTAGGCAGGAGGTAAGTGCAGGAGCAGGCTGGAGGGGGTGGGGTGCAGGGTCTGGGTGGGAGGTAGGGCGTGGGGGTGGGGATCCAGGGACTGGGAGGGAAGGACAGTGTGGGAGGGGGCAGGGGACTGAAGGGCTTATCTGGTGCAGCTCCCAGGGGAAAACATGTGGCTCCTCATACCCTGTGCTTGCATTGGCCATGATTCCCAGCCAATGGGAGCAGCTGGAGTGGAGCTTGCAGGTGAGCACAATCATGACAATACATGTGGCTCCAGCCCAGGCCAGGCTGCTGGGCCAGGTGGGGCACCCAGCTCCGAGCTCCCAGAAGGGGCAGGGCTTTGGGCAGAAGGGGCGGGGCCAGGGGCTGCCAGCCCTCAGTGCTGCTTAGAAGGCACCGTGTGGCACTCTGGCAGCAATGTAAAGGGCATGGGGCTCCAGGCTGTTGCCGCCGTCGCTGTGGCAGCCGGGAGCCCTGGGGTCTGTTGAATTGCTGGGCTCAGCAAAGCCACAGCACAGGGGCTCTAGTGGCTGCAGCCCATGGTCCTGAGATAAGGGAGCCCACCTTAGCCTGGAGAGCCGGGCTGCAGCCCTACAGCCCCTTTCATAATCCGGCCCTGGTGACCTCCTGGCCCGCAGTGTGAGATGACTTGTCACCCCAGCTCCAGCTGAGGCAGGTAGCAGCTCCTCTGGGAAACAGAGCAGAGTACAGAGGGACAGGTGCCCCCCAGCTCACAGTGGCTACATCAGCTGCCCATAGGAGAGGGTCTTGCAGTTGAAGATTGCAGCTCCTGGCTGCCTGAGCCACGCCTCCTGGAATTGCAAAAGGAGAGGACTGACTGATGCACCAATTTGCTGCCCTGCTCAGCTTCACCCCAGAGGAATGGAGGGCACCTCTGCATTGGCCCTGCGGAAGATCAAGCAACTGGACAACCCAGCACGGCTCTTCCAACTCTTCCATCTGGGAGGCTGACACGCCAGCGGAAGCTCTGAGTCGAATATCGGTGCCTCCCCATTGACTCTCCCCCACCCCTTTTTTTTTTAAACCAGCCTGGCAGATCCTGTCCAGACACGTGTGTATTGGGATTAGATCACTGGGCACTTCAACATGTACAGCTGCCCTGCTCCATTCAGTGGCGCCCCCGTTAAACCATGGCTCCAGCTGGGCACATCAGGAATGCTAGAGGGGGTCATTAGCAATGCTGAGGATAATTCTCTTGGGCTACATCTACACTGGCATGATTTTGCGCAAGAGATGTGCTTTTGCGCAAGAGCATCCTTGCCAGTGTAGACGCTCTCTTGCGCAAGAAAGCTCTGATGGCCATTTTAGCCATAGGGCTTTCTTGCGCAAGAAATTCATGTTGCCTGTCTACACTGGCCTCTTGCGCAAGAACAGTTGCTCAAGAGGGCTTATTCCTGAGCAGGAGCATCATAGTTCTTGCGCAAGAAGCCCTGATTTCACACATTAGAACGTCAGTGTTCTTGCACAAGAACTCCCCGCCAGTGTAGACAGGCAGCAAGTTTTGGTGCAAAAGCGGCTGCTTTTGCACAAGATCGCGCCAATGTAGACACAGCCTTGGCAATCCATTTCCATCCTCTTCCTGCCAAAGGGACCAGCCATATCTTATCCTGCATGTCACACTCAGTGCTCTGCATCCACTCCTCACAGGAGCCCAGAGACATCCCTGGTCACTGGTTGTATAATCACATCAAATAAGCTAATTCATCTTCATTGGGGCTGGAGGGGTTGGTCCTTTCCCTGTGTGCATGGTGAGGTGCTTCCTTGCTTTAGTCAAATAGGGGGCAACAGATTTGTTTCAGACATGAGCCAGCTAACAAAGGAGGGGCCTTTATGTTATCAGAGGATTGCTGGCTGCTTTAGCAATGCACTTTCATTTGGCGATGCACAGCAGCTGTGACTGCAAGGGCAGAGTTAAGGTTATTTTCAGTTGTTGGAGTTCTGTTCTGCTCCCTCAAGTAATTTTTTCACCTGCAGAAGTAAATGCTAAATATCTGGCACCTCTCTGTAATGCCTCCCAGACAAAGATCTCACAGCACTGTGGGTGGAGTGGTCAGATGTGTTAAGGTGAGTCAGAAGCAGGAGGGGGCTATTGTGACTTATGAGCTGAGAAGAGCAGTGAAACTTGTGCTACTAAATCACTCAAGTGAATCCCCATGAGAGAGGAATATAATTATCCTCATCTTACAGGGTGGGGAACTAAGTACAGGCAGCTGACAGGCCTTTTCAAAGTTTAGACTCATAAATATGGATAGAGGCACCTGATTTTAGTCACCCAGGTTTTAAAATTGAAGCATAGGTCAGTTGTTGACCACCAGAGAGTGCATCAGTGACAAAGTCAAGCAATAAGAGCCAGGAGTCCTGATTGCTCAGCTCTTGACCTAACCACTGGATCATACTGCAGCCCTGTTAGATTTCTTTTACACCTTGTTCTTCCTTTTAATGACATTCTCCTCTGAGCCCAGTATATCAGAGTCACTATCTAGAGTAGCAGAGTATGAGCAAAGTTACAGTTGCAGGTGAATAGTCCTTTTAAGTTATGCATCTCTTTCAGGAGCTGCCATCTTTTTGAAAGAAAAAATGACTCTTCTTGGAGGATGTTTCTCACAGCTTGGTCTCTTCTGAAAGGTGAGTGATTCCAGAAATGTGAGGGGAAATTATTTTTGAATGATCTGTATGGCTGAGTGTTTCCCACCCAGAATACTGAGAAACACCTTCTGATGTTTTGACTTCTAATTTGAATTTGGTGCAGTTCTATAGTATACTTCATGAGGAGAGAAAACAATGCATTGATCACTGAGTTAAATATGAGGGGGTGGCAGAGGTAGGTGAGGCGAGAGTGAGTGATTTGGGCACTAGCTTAGGACTGAGATAGTGAGGGGTGAAGTTTCTGCTCTCTCTCTCTCTCTCAGTTCTCCATCTCTACAGGCCAGGCAGTTACCATGCCTCACACGGATGTTGTAAGCATTAATGACGAACAGATTGTGAGGTGGTCGAATGTCGCGTAGGAATGTGGAAGGAGGAACACAGGTTGTCCAAGAGAAGCATTTAGAGAAGGCACAAGGAAGTCAGTCTGTGTGAATGTGGCTGGAATGCGAGGCGCAATTTCAACATCTCTGTAAATAGTTCTCTTAACAAAGAACAGGTTTAGTTTAACAACAGCCATGTCCTCCTCCTGTTACTATGTGAATCGTTATGGTAATGGGACCCATCTAGCACAACAATCAGAAGTGTAAGGGCAAAAGTGGCTGGAAGATGGGAAACGCCAGGACAATGTGGCAGGTTGCTGGGCTGGCACTAGATCTGGAGACCTTCCTATGAAGTGCATGAAGGGACACTGACTTGTCCCTGTATGTACAGGCCCTCACCACGGCAGTGTCTGAGCACTTGCTAAAACTGCCTTGCTTCCATGAGTGATGGGGCAGGGAGAGGGGGGAGCCAATGATATGGCTCCAGGCATGAGCTGACCTCTGTCGCCATCTGAGTGGTGTTTGTTTGCTCCTGAAGTGGTTGAAAGGACTGAACTGGGCACCTTTCCCCACCCCAACCCCCAGCACGCTGGGTCGGTGTCATTCAGGCCTGGCTCAGCAGGGCTGGACGGAGCTCTTCTTCTTTTCTCTCCAGTCATGTCTCTTGACATCCCAAGGCCTCTTGCCCCTATTTCTGGCTGCCTCTAGCCAGCGCTGACACCGGAGAGCTTCCCCCAAGCGTGCTGCTTCTGAGACGGCTTTTGAAATGCTAATAACACCCTGCTGTTGAGCGTTCCCCTTTGCTCGGCTCTGAGCAGGGCTTGGCTAGCTGGGCCAGTCGGTGATTTTTTCGTTTGTTTGTTTCCCAAAGCAACAGAAATGGTTGAAACATGGAATTTTCATTCTACAGGAATTCCAGCATTTCCAATTTGTTTTCACTGTGAATCAGAATGATCATGAAGAGCGTAAACGTTCCCTGAGAAAGTAATTATTTTTTGAAAAGTTTCATTTCGGGTCAGTTGTTCCATTTCGATGAAATTCAAACATTTTCTTCTCATTTTGATTTCTCTCTATTTTATGTAGAACTATAATTTAGAAAACAACATATATTTCTCAATTAGAAGACATTTCACCAGGGACAGTCAAATGCTCTATGCCCATAAGGAACATTTTGATTTTGTCAATATACTCTTTTTTCCTGTGTTTCCCCAACAGCATGCGACAGACTCAACACATGTCGGCAGAAATGTTGGTTTCAGTGAAAGAGCATTTTCCAGTGGGAAATCCTTCCATCAGAACCTCCTCCACCATCCCTACAGAGCAAAGCTGCTGCTACTCTTTTCCATCCCAGTGCAGAAATTAGCATTTGCTGCCCTCTGCTGTGCACCTTCTGCTATTTTAGCTCACATGTAGCACTTCCCAGAGACGGGGTGTTTCAGGAGGCTTCATCTCTCTATTCCTTCCCATCCCAGGCCTGGCATGAGGTCACCCTATCCCAGGTGTGGGCGATAAGCAGCCCACAGACCAGACGCAGTTTGCCAAGGTTAGCCCATAAAGGCCGCCAAATGCTCCTTTCACCTATGCATCCGCAGGTATGGCCACTCGCAGCTCACACTGGCTGCAGTTTGCCATTCCCAGCCAATGGGACTTGGCCCAGCCCACAGCACTTCCTGTAGCTCCCATTGTCTGGGAATGGCCAATAGGAGCTGCAAGAGGCCATGCCTGTGGATGTGCAGGTGAATGAAGCATCTGGCAACTCAACAGGGGCTAACCCTGGCAAACCGCATCCAGCCTGCAGGCCATTTATTGCCCACCCTGCCCTATCCTGACCCAAGGGGGTTTGACCGAATTGCCTCTGCAGTCTGGTATTGTCACCTTTGATTCAGAGGCACACGCAAGCTGAGGTCTCCCTGTTAGCCATTGGCTGAGCCTGCTGCCCACCTGGGCCCTCCATCTTTTCCCCACAAGTGCCCGGAGCCCTTGCCAGGCATTGGTCCCTCTCTCCAGCAGTAGCCAATCCTCTCCCTAATTCCCCCATATGCCCACAGGGCTGATCCCTCCTTCGCCCACTTTTCCTTCCCATAGTGGCCCAGTCTGGGTGTTTTCCCTTCCCATGACCAGTGTTCCTCTTCTAAACTGTGAGCCAGCCCAGCCTCACAGGTGATTAATCAGCCCCCAGAGGCTCAGGGCAGGGATTTGACTGACTGGGGAAGGGGGGGCTGACTAATCACCTGTGAAGCTGTGCTGCCCCACAGCTTAGAGGGACACTGCCCATGACTCTAAATGTGCACCAGCCCCCTGCCAGTCCCCATGCTAGAAATCAGACTAAGAACTGGTCACAGCCAAAAACCCTTCAACGCCGCCCTGAGAACTGGCTGGCACCTTGAGGGTTAATTGTGATTGGGACTATAGCTAGTACCGTACTCCTGAAGATCACCCCATCAAACACCTCCTTTGAAGAGGTACAGCCGCAGAGCTCATCTTTGCTATGGGAACAAAGAGCCATGTTCAAAAGCTGCAGACTATGCTCTGAAATGTAAAGCCACCTTTCTTTGAAATAGTGTGTTTAAATTACTCGTTTGATGTCGTCACTGAGGTGCACCTCTCGTCTCAGGATGGCCGCGCAGACGGTTAGTCTTGAGGATTTTAGGCCAGGGGCTGGGTTTAGAGAACAGTTTCTTTGGGTGCGTCTACACGGCATCGTTATTTCGAGATAACTAGCGTTATTTCAAAATAACTACGCGAGCGTCTACACAGCCATTCCGTTATTTAGAAATAATTTCAAAATAACAGACGGCTTATTCCGAAATCTGTAAACCTCATTCTGCGAGGAATAACACCTATTCCCGAAATAGCTATTTTGAAATAAGGCATGTGTAGACGCTCCATTGCTGCTATTTCAAAATAGCCCCTCACCAGGGCCGTTCTAAGTTATTCCTCCCCAGCGTCTCTTGGGGCTCTAAATCGAGGTAGCACATCTACTTTAGGGAAGCCTGCCTCTGACTAATTTTGAGGCTTCCCTGTAGTGTAGACGTGCTATTTTGAAATAAGCTATTTTGGAATAACTATTCCGGAATAGCTTATTTCGAAATAGCCGTGCCATGTAGACGTACCCTTTGTGACTGGTAGTGAGGTGTGTTGGTTACACGAGGAGGTAGAGGCTTCCTTGTGGCCAGACGTGTGGAGAGCAGAAAAGGTGAGAGGCCTGTTTGTAGTATTTATCATGGCAGCTCCTGAGAGCCCCAGTGCTGGAGCGGGGCCCGGGAGAAACCCAGCCCAATTCAGGATGCTTTGGTAACGCAAGACACCTGCTTTCATCTCTGCCTCCTCCTGCTGCACCAGACCCTGAATGAGCTGGAGAGGGAGGCACTAGCCAGTGCAGGGCACTGTGGGGCCAGCTCAGTAGCCAGCGTGGAGTAGTGGGTTGTTTGAGGGGTAAAACCTGCATCAGTGCAGGCCAGCAAGGGCCTGTGCCACTGCCTTTCCTGTAACCCTGGGGCCTTCAAATGCTCTGCTGCTGCAGCTCTGTCTGGACACACCCGATCAGCAATCGCTTTACCCCCAGCTGGGTCACCCAGGCCAGTAAAGAGCATGAAACCAGATCTCTCCCCACCCTGAGTCTGCCGTGCTGCCACTGAAGTTCTGACCCACAGCTACGAGGGGTGCAAAGTCCTATTTAATCAGTAAACCGGTTAACCTACTAAGTGGGATCCTGCATGCAGGGGACTGGTCCAGCCCAGCCGGAGCAGCTTGGGGCTAGCGCCCCAACCCCACAGCTCCACCAGTCCCACCAGCCTTGTGGGGCTGTTGCTCTCAGCCCCGCAGGGCTGCTGGCTCTGGCTGTTGGCCCCACAGGGCTGCCGAGGCTCCTGGCTCTGCCAGTCCCATCTCACTATGTGATGGTCCTGGGACTGGAGCGGGGGTCTGCACCTGGGCACTGGTTAACCAGAGACCGGTGGGCATTACCCATTCACATCCCTAGCAGCTACCCTCAGCTGGACCAGTGTCTTGTCGCACTCAGCAGCTTTTTGGGCTTCAGCAGCTTTTAGCTGTTGGACTCTCACACTTAGCCCTGACTTACTTTCCCCATTGACACTTTACCCCTTGGGCTGCTGAGCCTGGCTATGGCAGGCTTGTACCTGAGCCCTGGGCTCAATCCTGTTGCATCAAGACATCAAAGCAAAACACCAAGAAAAAACCTTCCTACATCGCCAATCCCAGAATAACTGCTAGTGTCCATAATGGCTTGGGCAGAGCGATGGGGCCTATCCACCTTCATCTGCTTGTCCGCCAGCCCCTGGCCAGACACCCCGTTCCATCCCTCCTCCACGACCAGGCCCGGGCCCTCTTCTCCCATCTGAACTGCCTGCATTTGTCCCGGGCATCTGCCGCTTCAACTCTGCTCCTCACTCAGACTGGCCTGCAACTCTCTCCCCCTCTCCCCCACTAGCACCTTTTCTGCTGCGGCTCTGGACCTTTTGCCATTGCTACTACCTCTGCTGGATCATCGGGGGCCCCCGCCTGGTCTCCTGCATGCCCCATGGAAGAAACAGGGACCCACCTGCCCTCCCCACACCTCATGGCACATGAGTGCAGCACGGCCACTCACTCTGAGTGCTTGTTCTGACCAGCTGCTGACAGACCTCCCTATGCACCCAGCTCTGCTAACTTCCTAATACTTGAATACTGGCCACTCCAGCAGCAATGCCAGAACCCCTCCCCCCCGCCTCTTCCCCCCCAGACTCCACCCTGTCCACTCCCTTTCCCCGCCCGCCACCAAAGGCTGCTTTTCCCTCCCCACTAGGGACTTGCTTGCAGAGCCAGGGCTAGGAGCTGCAGTAGGACTTTGGGTGTCCAGTCAGTAGATCTGACTGGAAATCGGGGAATATACGGGGCAACTGCTCCAAGGGCCCAGAAATTCAAAGGGGCCAGGAGCTCGGTGGCAGGCTGAGGGGGAGCCCACCGCAGTCTGGGGGTGCTAAGGGCTGACTGCCCGAGGCCCTGCCCCTTTCTCCTGGGCCCACACACTTCCAGGGTGCAAAGCCACCTCCCCACCCCCCCACACACACTTTGTCCCAGGGCCCACACTGGCTGTCGGCCCCGCTGCTGGAAACTAAAGGCAAGGGGAGTGCTGCGCGAGATTAGGACGTTCCTTTCAGGTTGAGCTCTGTGAGGGAGAGCATGGTGCAGTGGTTAGAGCACTAGCTGGGGACGTGACAGACCTGGGGTTAGGGTCTTGCTGTAGCCCAGGCTTTCAGTGTCACCATGTGTATGTCTGCCCTGCAGCTAGACCCCTGGAGTGGGCTTGTGCTATTTAATTGTTGTGCAAGTTTCTGGGCTTGTGTTGCAACCCAAGTTCTGAGACCCACACAGCAATCTAGACAGAGCCCAAACCTCTACACTGCAATTAAACAGTGCCTGAGCTGTCAGCCCGAGTCAGCCAGCATGGTCATTCTTTGCAATGTAGACCCACCCTCAGAGGCTTTTGCCTCTGCCACCCCAAATCCTGGGAAACCCAGAGACCCTGCACTCCAGCAGCAGAGGGAGGCAGAATCCACAGAGAAAGGGATGATGTTTCAATCTGTTTATGCATGCCACTACCGTCTCCTCTTCAAGGCAAGCAAATGAATAACAAGCGTCGAGTTTGAGCAAAGAAAATGAATCTGTGCACAGAGGCAGCCAGAGCCTCATTCTTCAGGCAGAGGTTTGCATTTAAAACAGGACTCCCCCTCTTCGCTGTGTCTGAAGGATAAGCCCCAAAGTTCCAGCTGTGCCCTGTGAATACTGAACGTGCTTTGGAGAGCTCCCGAGGAGAGCCACTCATTTAAAATGAGTTCACATTAAGAAATCTCAAATCCTATTTTTTCTCCCAAATGCTTTGTTCAGAAACGAGCAGAAAATGAAATGTGATCAATCTAATGCAATGCAGATCCTAGAATCACAGGTATGCAAGAGACCTCCAGAGGCCATGTAGTCCATCACCCAAATAAGCGTAAGCCCTCACTGACAGGTGTTTGTCTCGCCTACTCTTAAAAACCTCCAATGGCAGGGATTCCGGCATAGGCATCCCTTCCTTGGATGCCCCCACCAACATCCACCACCCATCAGCTAATCTGGGTGCTACTAAGCTCAGGGAAGAGACTGGGAGAGAGCAAAGATCAGAGAGTGGCGGTGGGGCGGGGGCTTTGGGGAGGCAGCAGAGTGGAGGTGAAAAGTGGCGGAGTGAGGGCGAGGTCTTTCGGGAGGGGCAGAGTGAAGGTTGTGTGACCCCCTAGTTCTTGTGCTGTGGGAACATTTCCTTATTTGCTTTCTCCACACCAGGCATGATTTTGTAGCCCTCTATCATATCACCCCTTGGTCTCCTCTTTTCTAAACTGAAAAGTCCCAGTCTTTTTAATCTCTCTTCATATGGCAGCCGTTCCAACCCCCTCATCATTTTTGTTGCCCTTTTCTGAATATTTTGCTTGTTTTCTGATCTTTTATTCATAAGAACGGCCACAGTGGGGACCAAAGGTCCATCTAGCCCAGTGTCTTGTCTACCAACAGTGGCCAATGCCAGATGCCCCAGAGGGAATGGACAGAACAGGGAATCATGAAGTGATCCCTCTCCCGTCTTCCATTTCCAGCCTCTGACAACCAGAGGCTAGGGACACCATTCCTACCCATCCTGGCTAATAGCTATTGATGGACCTAACCTCCATGAATTTATCTAGTTCTTTTTTGAACCCTGTTAAAGTCCTGGTCTTCACAACATCCTCTGGCAAGGAGTTCCGAAGGTTGACTGTACGCTGCATGAAGAAAAACTTCCTTTTGTTTGTTTTAAACCTGCTGCCTATCTCATGACACATCCCTAGACCCTCAACAATTTATCAGCAATGATGGCCAGTGTGCATGGGGGTGACTGGACGGTGGGGCTTTCAGGGGAGTGTGATGTGTCAGGGGGGTGAGGAATTAGGAGAGGATATGGGGCAGTCAAGGGAAAGGATGACATCAGTTATTTGGGGCCTAGACCATCATTTAGTTCTGTGTTTCTACAGCACCGAGCACACAGGGCCCTGGACCCTTGGCTGAGATGGCAAGCCATTGCCATGATACAAATCAATGAATTTGGACATCTTAGGGTTTAAATGTTACAGACAAAAAACACAGATTTTAGCAAGGTCACCCACATGCAATCACTTCAGTGTCCACTTTGTGTCGCTATAACCATGTTTATGGGGAGAGGAGGTTTTTAGGTCTGTGATGCGCCTTGGCTTTAATCCGCCACGTGGATTTTTCTGTCCATTCTCTGCAGCATATTTCCAGTCCCCATCACCACAGAATCCACAATCTGTAAAGCATTTATCCACCTCCTATCTATCACCTCCATCTGACAAACAGGGAACTGGAGCACAGAGGCTGTGTCTAGACTACACCTCTCTGTCGGCAGAGGGATGTAAATTAGCAGGGCTTGACAAATAATGTAATCTACTCGCCCGTGGTGAGTAGATTACAACCTGGAAGAGCCGGCGCAGAGCGATCAGCTCATGCGCAGAACGATCTGCGCATGCGCAGAGCGCAGAACTGCGCGGCTGGCAAGTGGGGCTCGCCGCCGCTTGGCGAGCCCTGTAAATTAGGCACTTGGAAATTGCAAATGAAGCAGGGATTTCAATATCTCGCGCTTCATTTGCATAATTGCAACATGGCGCTCTTTCAAAAAAGCGGTATTTCAGAATTGAAACCGCAGTCTAGACGCAGTTCTTTCAAATATAGAAGCCTTTTTCAAAAGATCCTGTGCTCCTCAAAAAATGAGGTTTACAGGATCTTTCTAAAAAGGCTTCTATTTTCGAAAGAACCACATCTAGACTGCAGTTTCAATTTTGAAATAGAGCTTTTTCGAAAGAGCGCCATGACGCGATTATGCAAATGAAGCATGGGATATATAAATCCCTGCTTCATTTGCAATTTTGAAGTGCCTAATTTACATCCCTCTGCCGACAGAGGGGTGTAGTCTAGACGTAGCCAGAGAGACTAAGGCTGTGTCTACACTGGCAAATGAGCCACAAAGGTGCACTTTCCTGCTGACAAAGTGAAATTCACTCATGAGGGGTAGAAGTGTTTTGTCGGCAAAAGTGCTGACAAACAGTGTTCACACACGCCACTGGCTATTAATGACTGGGCTGTCGACAGAGCATTTTCGCTAAAAGTTGCGTAGTGTAGACATACCCTAAGGGACAAGCCCAAGGTCACATAGGGAGTTTGTGACAGAGCAACAGTTTGACTCCAGTTCTTTTGAGCCCTATGGGTATGTCTACACTAGCCCCCTAGTTCGAACTAGGGAGGCTAATGTAGGCATTCGAAGTTGCAAATGAAGCCCGGGATTTAAATATCCTGGGCTTCATTTGCATCTTCAGCGCTGCCATTTTTAAATCCCCTTAGTCGAACTCCGTGCCCGGCTGCACGCGGCACAGAGTAGTAGTTGAATTAGGATCTCTGGTCGAACTGCCGTTACTCCTCGTGGAGCGAGGTGTACGTTCGAATTGAGATCCTGGTCGAACTACCTACTCGTGCCGCATGTAGCCGCAGGCACGAATTCGACTAAGATTTAAAAATGGCGGCGCCGAAGATGCAAATGAAGCCCAGGATATTTAAATCCCGGGCTTCATTTGCAACTTCGAATGCCTACATTAGCCTCCCTAGTTCGAACTAGGGGGCTAGTGTAGACATACCCTATGTTAGTTCCCTAACCGCTGGGCCATCCTTCCTTACCTCTGCTCCCCTTTTTGCCAGCTCACCCTGTATATGCATCTGTCACTTCTCCCCACACCTGTCTCTCAGGGGCTCCCACTATGGGACTCAGGTTCCCTCCCTGTGAGTCTAAACATGGCCTTCCTGTCATCTAGCTCTTCCCTGGGTCCTGCTCAGGTGCAAGCCCGGCCTTTGGGTAAGGCGAGCAAGGTGGTTGCCTTGGGCCCCACACATTCAGGGCCCAGCTCCCGGCCCTGCCCACCCAGCCGCTCACTCGCTGCCCTGACTGGGACCCGCGTGGGCGTGGGGCTCAGCCACGCTGCCTTGGGCCCCGCAAACTCTTTGGTCGGGCCTGCTCGGTGGCCTGAGATTCCCAGAGATCTCAGCTCCCATAATGTGCATCCACCTGCCCCTCGCTGTTTCGCTGCCTGCCAATGGCTCCCTAAGCAGCCTCCGCCTCCCCCAGCTTTCACCAGCGGCTTGAGGTTTCCTGAGGCTATAACGTACCCTGGGGCCTCAGGCGCTCACCAGGTGCGCCTGTCCCCTCTGTGGTCCTGTGCCTTCTCCGTCCCCCTTCCCCTGAATGTGCCTCCCTATCTCTTTGGACATATTCTACCCACATTTCACCCACCGAGGCTGAGGGCTGATCTCCACCGAGTGGTAGGGGGTGAAGCCTGATCCCCACTGAGAGATAGGGGTCTGATCCTCAGGGGTTGGGGGCTAGTCCCCAGAAAGAAATGGGAGAGATGAGGACTGGGGTGGGGGGCTGGCACCACAAGGAGATGCGGGCGGTGAGCCTCAGAGACGGGGTTAGGGCGTGGTCCCCGCACAGAATCCCCGCACAGAGGTGTGGGTTGATCCCCACAAAAAGACAGAGGGCCCAATCCCCAGCTGGAGGCTGGGGGGACTGATCCTCACACAGAAGTGGGGGCTGAGGGCACTGGGCCCCACAGAAAGATGAGGCCTGGTCCCCACAAGGAGAGATGGGGGCTGGGGGCCCTGGGTGCAGCATGGCAGGACACCAGTGGCTGCAGTGACTGCGACATCACAAAGGGGGTGGTCCCTCATCACCATGGTAACCAGAACGAGATACTCTGAGAGCCACACAGGCCGAGGGGCTTCGGGATGCACTGTGCTCCCCAGGGCCGGTGGGGCCACAGGGGCCCCTGGGTCTCAGAGGCACTGGGGATCCTGGCTCTGATGCTTTGTAGTTGCTCAGGTATCATGGGGATACTGTTCCCCTTTACAGGTTCACAGCACGCTGGGGCCTCAGCCTGACAAAGGGCCCTGGAGAGGTGCCAGGGTGGCCCCAGGTCTGAGAACTCAGCAACATGCCCCTCTCTGCCCGGCCCTGAAATGTTCCAGGAGCCCCGGCCAGCCTGGGACCCGGCAGAGCCCAGGGCGAGGGGAGCAGCCTCAGCAAGCCCGTGTGATGGCACCAAGGAGCCGCACAGCACCACTCAGAATGTGGGCATGCCCCGCTCTGAGACGGAACCCCATTTGAGCCCCACTTGTCAGATGGGCTGCAGGCCAGACCCCCTCAGGCAATGAGCCTCACATGGCATGGGGGTGCGCTGACATGACACCCCCTCATCAGATGGGTCTGGGACTGGACCCCCTTTCGGGCAGAGCTCTAGGATAGCTCTCTGCTGCCTATAGCCGCCGTGGGGCAGTGACTGTCCCACAGGTACAGTCGTCCTGTTTTGTGAGCAGCCCCCCAGACCGTGGCAAAGCTCTGTCCGGCTGTGTACGCTCCAAGGGTGGGCTTTGCTCTGCTGGCCTCGCTGCCCCTCACCCCAGGGGCCTGTTACTGAGCCTAGACTAGACGTGAACAGCCTGCATCTCTCGGCTTCCTTCCTAGGCCATGGGGACTATTCTCCTGAGGAGGGCACCCTCGCCGAGAACGGGACTGGAGGCGCGGTGGGCAAAGAGCCCAAGCAACCAGCAGGGTTCAGCGTGGAAGGGCAAACCAGTAAGGGAAGTCACTCTGCAGAGTTCCTCATCCCACAGAGAGTCCAGGGCTCCTGGCTGGGTCTGCCACTGGCTGGCACAGGGCAGGGTCTTTCCCTGTGGCCCAGGAAAGAGAAGCAGCCCCTGGACTGGGAGGTTCCCCCCATCCTGCCCTGAAGGGTGTGACTCCCCTGCACTAGTCTGGGCCCAGGAATGGATCCAGCATGGGCCCTATCCTGTCCCCCTCCCCCCTTGCTGCAATGCCATCTGAGGCAGCTCCTGTCTCCCATGCTCGAGTCCTGCTCCCAGATGCACCCTCCCTGACCCCACTTCTTATTGGGGCTTAAATTGCAGCAAAGGAGGTTTAGGCTGCACATTAGGGGGGGAAAAACTTCCTCTCACTGAAGGCCTTCAAAAGCAAACAAGAAACCTCCTGCCTGGGACGGTCTCGTTATTACGCAGCACTGCCTTGCCTGGAGCTCATGACCCCTGAGGTCCTTCCAGGCCTGCACTTCTCAGATTTTCCCCTCTCTCTGCCCTAGTCCCCGTCTTCATCCATATGGACACTGAATACTCCCTGCCCTGTAGCCCTAAGGAGATGCATGTGGAGAACCCCACCTACCGGTGGGCCCGGAACAAGCTAGGTGAGGTTCCTCCCACTCCACACTGCCCGGAGTGCCCAGTCAGGAGCGAGCAGCCGAGATGACCAGAGGCTGATACATCCCCATGAGAAAGGGCACCCTCCTGGCAGGCCAGGGTCTCCAGAGAGCTGGCTCTGGGTGTGTGATGAAGGGATGGAGGGCAGGCAGCACAAAGTCAGGGGGGGAATAGTTCAGAACAGGGTGACCCCCCACCATTGTCTCAGGGAAGAGCAGGGCAGATCAATCTGTCGAGTGGGGGGCCCAGAGGGGTGCCCATGGGCGGCAGGGACAGCGCAGAACACCACTTTCATTGTGAATGTTTACCTAGTGAGGGCATCGCTCTGGCTCTACCCTGGGGATATATGGGGGCTGACAATCCTCTTGCAAAAAGGGAAGGGCAGAGATGCTTGAGGATCCCAGACAGAATAGAGTCAGGGCTTAAGGCAGCCCAGCCCAGCCTTTCTAGTGCTCAAACCCCCTCTCCCACGCACTAGAGTCCCATCTCCTCTTGGTCGACGCCCGGGGAGCCCTCACCTTCCAGCACTTCCAGGGGGGCAGCAGTGGGAATTACTCCTGCACCGTCTCCTATACAGAGCACAAACGCCCGAGGGCTCAAACCTTCCACTACACAGTCCAGGGTGAGCCTGCTTCCTGCTGGGCCCATGGAGGGGGAGGGGCAGGATGGGCCCTGGGGGGACAGAGCCTCATGGAGGGGCAGGAGCAGGATGGGCCCTGAAGGGACTGAGCCCCATGGAGGGGGAGGGGCAGGAGGGGCCCTGGGGGGACTGAGCCTCATGGAGGGGGAGGGGCAGGATGGGCCCTGAGGGGACTGACCCCCACGGAGGAGGGGTTGGATGGGCCCTAGGAGGACTGAGCCCCAGAAAGGGGGAGGGGCAGCGTGTGCCCTGAGAAGACTGAGCCCCATGGATGGGGAGGGGCAGGATGAGTCATAGGGGGACTGAACCTTATGGAGGGTAGGGGTCCTTATCAGCTCCATGAATGGGGGACATGGTCGGGTCACGGTCTCTCAATGAGGAGGAAGCCTAGTGGGGGGCAGGATGGGGGCAGGGTCCCCCACCCCAGCTCTGGAGTGGGGCTAGTGTCTGTTGGGGTGGGGAGACTGTAGGAGACTCGGGGCCCTCCTGCAAAGCCCATTCCCATCTGTCCAGGAGGGCAGTGGGGAGCTATGGGAAGGTCGTGTCCGGCGGGAGCCAGTGGTGAGTGTCACGCCGCGCTCTCTCCCTCCACAGCCTACCACGTGCGTGGCGGCCTGGAGGCCCTGCTCATCTTCCGGAGCCGGCTGTGCCAGGAGGCGCTGAAGCAGAGATTCCTGTGGTCTCTGCAGGAGGCCCTGAGCCGGGTAGCCTCTGCCCAGCACTGCCGGCTAGTGCTCAGCAGGTCCTCCTGCTTCCCCACCCTGCAGGAGCCCTGGGATGAGTTCAACCTCCAGGTACAATTCCAAGGTAGAAACCCAGAAGGAACTGTGCTGGCAGGGACCTCGGGAACCGCCGCCTGGCAAGATGTGGCAGGGCCCCAGCCTGGGAGCCGGGACGCCTGGGTTCTGGCCCCAGCTCTGGGAGAGGAGCGAGGTCTAGTGGGATATGTAGGGGGGTACGGGGAGCCAGGACTCCTGGGTTCTTTCCATGGCTCTAGAAGGCGAGTGGGGTCTAGTGGGTTAGGCTGGGAACCAGGATGCTGTTCCGTGCTCTGGATGGGAAGTAGCATCTAGTGGTTAGAGCAGGCAGCGCTGGGAGCCAGGACTCCTGGGTTCTAGCCCCAGCTTCCTGCACTCAGCAGTGTGTAACTACCCCATGTTACTGAGCAGGTCACAGGTCAGGTACCTCCGAGCTTTATGTGTAAGGGGCTAGTTCTGTGACCGGCTTGTCCTGGGCTGGCCTGGGCCGCTCTGGCAGCTGGAGACGGTGGCTTAGCCCAGCCTCTGAGCTGCTTCTGGCCATCTCTGTGCTCTAGTCTCCCCCTTTGGGCCAGAGTGGGATAAATTCTGCAACCCCCACAACCAGACAACGGTGATAGACTGTTACCACACAGCCGTCAGGAACAACCTGCTGCAGGTGAGTCGCTGGGAGCAGGGGCAGTGTGGGGTGGAGGACACATACTCCAACCCCTGCCTGGGCGCTGCAGCTCCTGAATGTTACAGTATCCCCCACGGCGCCCCCCAACAATGTCACCATATCCCCTGCCTGTGACCCCCAGCAATGCTACCATACCCTCCCACCTGGGCCCTTCCAGTGACATTACCATATCCTCCATCTGGGCCCCTCCTCCCCCCCCGATGATGTTACTGTATCCCCCTATCTGGGCCTTCCCCAGCGATGTTACCGCATCCACCACCTGAACCCTGGCAAAGTTACTGTACCCCCCACCTCTGGGTCCCTCCAACGACGTTACCATACTCCCCCGCCAGGGCCCTCCCCAGAGACATCACTGTACCTCCCCACCTGGATCCCCTGGCAAAGTTACTGTACCTCCTGCCTGGGGCTCCCAGTGCCATCACTGTACCCCCACCAGGCTGCCCTGGTGACATCGCTGTACCCCCCACCTGGGTGCCCCAGCAGTGTTTCCGTATCCCCCGCCAGGGCGCCCCGGTGACATTACCCTATCCCCCATAAGGGCCCCCACAATAATCTATCCTCTATCTCTGCCCCCCTCAGTCTTGAATGTATCCCCCCCCCCACCTGGGCCCTCCTCCCCAGTCATTTCCATATTCCTCCCCTTGGGTTTCCTCCCAGGGTCTTTCCTGCAGTCCCCTCACCTGCCCCCGCCAAGCCACTGCCACATGCCCCCAGCTGGGCTCCCCCCTCACCATCTGCTCTGCTCCCTCTCAGGCCAAGCTCGCCATGACCAGGTTCCTTGGGGAGCACGGGCCCTTCCCCATCACAGGGGCCGGCGCCCCTCGCACCATCTTCACCAACCGCTTCACCAGCTTCCTGAAGATGGAGCGCTGTGCAAGAGGCTACGGGCTGTCCCTGAGGCTGGAGGCGTGTCCTGACTGCTGCAGTGAGCCCCACAACCCCCCCTCCCTCCCTTCCCGGGCTGCCCCGCTGCACCCCGGGATTGTCCTATGCCCTTGGCCCCTGTAGGAGCCCCGCTCAGGTTGCTCTTCCATCTGCGGCGCTCACAGGCCTGCTCCGTGGGGTTAATTCAGTATCTGCAGCTGCCAGGGCTGGGGGGTGGACCACTCAGAGTTCCTGGCACCCCAGGGGTGACCCCTCCCCAGGTACCCGGTGCCTGGCTGCTCTGAAATGTCCTTGTGCTTTCTCGCCCTCCCAGTCCTGTGCCCACCAGGCACATTCAGCGCGCCCCAGAGCAACGAATGTACCACCTGCCCCGCCGGCACCTTCAACCCGCTCTACGGCATGGCGGCCTGCAGTGCGTGCAAGCAGGGCCTGGAGACCAGGGCTGCGGGCGCCACCGCGAGAGACTGTGTGGAGGTGGAGGGTGCGTACTGTATCTGGGCAGGCGCTGGGAGGGGAGAGGCTTGGGGGGCTCCCCTCTGACACCCCAGGGCAGCGCTGCAGTCAGACCTGACTGGCTGAAACCCTTCTCTGCGTATCCCATTCTGCACCCTCCAGGATTACTGTGGCAACAGGCAACTCCTGTCTCTCCCGCCTCCCCACACACACATCCTTGGGGCAGCTGATTCCCCAATGTCAGGGAACCCCAGCCCCCCTCGCTGTCACTACCCCCGGGTGAGGCCTCTGCTCTTTATTCACCCCCAGGAGCTCTGGTGTGGTAACACCGGCCCTGCCCCCCATCTCTGCCTGCCCCATGCCAAGAGGATGAGAAGCCTGGGCTGGCTTGCAGCAGGGGGCTCGTGATGTTACCGTATCCTCTGACTGCGCCTCCCCGCAGGATAGTTCTGGCCACCTCACTGGCATTAATTATGTTACCGACATTATTCATCCCAATGCTTATGAGTAGCAAAGCCCCCTTCCCCCGCTCATGGCATCTGTCAGGGATGAGCTGGTAGGTGCTTGGTCCTGCCGTGAGGGTAGGGGCTGGACTTGATGGCCTCTCGAGGTCCCTTCCCTTCCATGATTCTTTAGCTTTCCCCGCCCCTTCATTTCCCCCACCCAAACGAGCCATTCTAGCATCGCCATGCACGGTCCCTCCCTCCACCCCCAACGAGGTCTCTTTGTCACCCCTGCAGTCCCCATCCCACTCCGGATCCCTGTCATGGTCCTGCTCATCCTCTTGCCGCCGCTCGGCTGCTCCTGCCTCATCATCCTGTGAGTCTGGGCAGGCCGGGGCGCCTTCTCCTGGCCCGTGTTGCCTGGGACAGGCCCAGACGGCCGGGGTGCCCCTCTGAGCAGGAGAGGGGCCGTGTGGGCAGGGCCCTCAGCTGCCCCCGGGGGACCCATCTCCCTTTCGCACCAAGGGAATGGCGAGTCTTGGCACAGCTGAGCAGGAATGCAAGAGTGGGGATGGGGATGCAGGGGGGTCCATCTGCTCAGGGCAGAGGCACAGGGGGCCTGTAGGCGAGGAAATCTTGGGAGCCGCCTTGGCCATTGCAAGGGGGGAGGAAGGAAGGGAGAAGACTCTAGGAAGACGCTGCCAAGCCCTGAACCTTCAAGACTCCCTCCCAGCCACTCACCTGGAGCTGCCTCCTGCTGGCTGCCCCCCGCCAGTCCACCTGTTGCCCTAGCATGGCAGCCCATTCAGCCAGCCCATTCAGCCAGCAGCCACCGCAGGAGCGCAAAGCACCTGCATACTGGACCTGGGGTCTCGTGGGCAGCCAGCTCAGAGCGGCCTGGGTCCCTGCTCCGTCTTTCTCCCCTGCTCGTGTGTGGGGTGCGGTGCATCGGGGTACTTGGGGGGAGCTTGGCTTGGGGATCCTGTCTCAGCCTGTGAGTGCAGCATAGGAGGGAGCTCTGGGAAGCAGGGGAGATGACGTACAGGGGCTGGCCACAGTCTGTGTGTGGCTGGTTCCTTGCATTGTCTCCCCCTTCCCCTAACACAGTTCCATGAGCTTCTCTCTCCTCGGAGCAGGGCCTGCTTCTGGTGCCATCGCTGCCGCCAGAAACGGAGACTGTCCCCGCGGGGCTTGGCCGGGACTGGAGACGCCACGGCGACGGCAGCAGCCGCGCGGGCACCCAGAGCCCCCCTGTGCAGCCTGGCTCCGCAAGGCTGCTGCGGCTGCCAGAAAGGCCTTCCGACGGGCCAGGCCTGCATCTGCTGGAGACGTCCTGCAGGACAGAGCCAAAGGCCCTGACATGGCTGCAGCTCCCGGCACTGCTGGCAAGACCTTCCCCCTGGCCAGAAGCCCTTCCTATGTGAACGTGGGCCCCGCCGGTGCAGCACCTGCTGACACCACCTATTCCCTGGCCAGCAACCCATATGAATTGCCTGACAGGCAGGAGACACCCAGAGCTTCCTACGTGACTATGGGCCCCGCCGCTGCTGCACCTGCTGGCAAGACCCTCTACCTGTCCAGCAGCCATTCCTATGCAACTGTGGGGCCCCCCGCTGCTGCACCTGCTGGCAAGGCCCTTCCCCTGGCCAGCAGCCCTTCCTACGTGACTATGGGCCCTGCTGCTGCTGCACCTGCTGGCAAGACCCTCCCCCTGGCCAGAAGCCCTTCCTACGTGAATGTGGCCCCCAATGCTGCTGCACCTGCTGGCAAGACCGTCCCTCTGGCCAGAAGCCCTTCCTACGTGAATGTGGCCCCCGATGCTGCTGCACCTGCCAGCAAGACCCTCCCCCTGGCCAGCAGCCCTTCCTATGCGGCTGTGGCCCCTGACGCTGCTGCCCCTACTGGCAAGACCCTCCCCCTGGCCAGCAGCCCATATGCAAGGCCTGGCAGGGTGGAGACACCCAGAGCTTTCTACACAGCTGCAGCTCCCAACGCTGCTGCACCTGCCAGTTGGCCTGTCCCCCCGGCTGCCAGTGCCTCAGCAGGGGCTGGCATGGAGCAGACACCCAGAGGCTCCTACGCAGCTGGTGCCCCTGATGCTGCAGCTTCCCGAGACACCCTCCCTCTGGGGGCCAGTGCCTCTGCCTTGGCTGGCATGCTGGGCTCACCCGCCGGTGCCCCTGGCGCTGCAGCTGCCAGTGAGACCATCCCCCTCGGGGCCAGTGCTGCTGCTGGGGCCAGCCTGGAAGATCTTCCTCCTCCTCCCTCCCCTGCAAAGGAGCCCAGCGACCGGGAGTTTGTTTTCCCCTCTCCTCCTGCCTTCTCCCCAGCTGGCTCCAGGGGCAGCATGCGGCTCCCCTCCTGATTGGCTGTCCCAATACACGTCTGTCCCGGCCAATGGGGCTACTCCTGTCTCTTTGAATCCCTGGCTCCTCCGCAAGGTGGGGGATCACGCCTGGGTCAGCACATGCTCCCTGCCATGCAGAAAGCCAGGACCCATCTCCCCCTGCAGCTGGGGCCCTGCCGTCTACGTCCCACCCCAGCCAGAGGGGGGCAAGCGAGCGGGACACTCAGGTTCCTCCAAAGGGCCGGGGCTGAGGTTCCAAACGGTGGGGGATTGGCATGGAAGGTGCAGACGGCTGGATCCCAGTGCTCGGTTTGACTGAACCGTTCCCCCAGGCCTAGGAGCAGCATCTGAAAGTGAAAGTGTTCTCCAGTGATGGTGTGAGGTAGTCCAGCACCCCGCAGCGTTACCATGGAAACGGGTGTGTCACCCTCCCAGGGCACCGACAACCCCAGTGTGAGTGTAGGGCTGTTCTTGAGGGTCAGGCGAGTGCACCTGGCAAGGTCCTTTTCCTGTAGTGAGTGGCACCAGGCAGGTCCTGCCTGCTCCTGTGTCTCTGGGCCTTGCAGCCAGCCCCTGGGGAGGAGGCAGGCCCTCTGGCCAAGACCCGGCTGTTTGGGTTTTCTGCACTAGTTGCAGGGCGGGGATTGGAGAAGGTGGCTAGGCCTTTGCCCTCCCACCGACTCAGCCGTGTCAGAGCTCAGAAGGGCTTCCCACCTTCAGCTCTCCCATGAAGAATTTCTTCTTGACTCGAAAGCAAATTCCATAGCCTGGTTCCCTGCAGTTTTCAAAGCGACCAGGAGGGGACAGCAGATCAGCAGGACAGGACAGGGCTCAGAACAGTGCAAAGTTTGCTCCCAACTAGGACAAGGGGATGCGAACAGCACCCAGCATTAAGAGCGGCTGTGCCACTAAAAGTCAGGCCCTGTCAACACGGTTTGTCCCCACTCTTGCAGACAAAAGCTTCCACCCCCTGGGAGCTGTGTTTGCTTTGCTGGCTGGAGAGCACTCCTGCTGACAGAGCCCGGTTCACACTAGCACTTGCGGAGGCAAAGGGGAAGTGGGTTACATACCAGTGAAGACAAAAGCTTTCTCGCTCAATTGCCAGTGCTCGCTCAAGTCCCATGCTGAGGTCTGTCTGCACTTGCACTTGATGGACAAAACTTTTGTCGTTCACAGATGCTTTAAAAACCCCCATGAACGACACAGTTTTGCCGCGGCAAGTATGAACACTGCTTTGTTTGCTGACAACGTGAGACCCACCCTCCCAGGGGTGCAAGTACTGACAAACAGCGTCCAGACATACTGTTAGCGACAGGGCTGTGTCGACACAGCCTCGTCGCTAGAAGCCGTGTAGTGCAGATATATCCCTAGGAAGGCAGAGGGCCACCCAGCCAACTTCTGATTTGTAGCAGAGAAGGCCCCCAGTCTGCCCAGGGGGTCCAGATCCAAAAGCGGGGCTGGGTTCCGTTCCTCTTGGGCGCGAGATTCAGAGCTGGCTCTGGGCAGTGGCTGACAGGTGCTGAGGGTGCAGGGAGGAACGCGGGGCAGGAGGCATGGGCTGGATTTTGCATGTGCTGCGTCCAACCCCAGCAATGGTCAGATGAGGAAAAGACAAGGAGAGGCGCTAACGGGGAAGGGGGAGTGCAGATTAGTGGGAGAGGCTTGGGGGTGTGGAGATGGTGCATGAGGGGAGCTTGGGAGGGGTGTGAGAGTGGGGAAAGGGCTGGATCTGAACCAGAGACCTCTAGCAACTAGACACGTGCTCCCACCGAACACCAATTCCCACCCACATCCCCCAGACTAACCAACAGCATCCAAAGATCTGTTGGGTGGAACAAAATGTGGGTGACCTTTGAAGCTCCCCGTCACCGGGCTATGCCGCACCACTAATGGAAACTCAGCTAACACCCCCTTTGTTCTGCTCTGCCTCGCCTCTCTGCCAGCCAAGGGTCATTTAGTGCAAGGCGGTGGGTGACTGTGAAAGCTGCACAGCTGCTGAGGAATCCCACCCATCCATCCCCCACCGTGGCTTTCCCCATGTGGCATCTGAGAGCGCGGACACACCAGCCAGAAGCAATGGGAAGCCACAGCAAGGGCAGCTGCAGTGGCTCTTGGACTCTGGCTGCTGGGCAAGCTCTGGAGGGAGCGTAGGAGGCCGAAGCTACACAGGGGCTGCCACCCACAGAGCTGCCGTGCCTGGGGCAGAAGCGCCTTGTCAAAGTTCTCCACCCGCAGGCCCCAGCAGCACAAGCCTGCTGTAGCCAGGAGAGAGGCTTCCCTCCCCCGACCCACCCTCGCCAGAGCTGCCACCGCCGGCAGAGAGGCGCCGCTCACCTGGTCCGGAGCTGCTGCGCTGAGAGAGGACTGGAGGGAGCCCTCATCCTCAGCCCCAGCCCAGATCTTGCACCCTTCCCCCCACTCACAGCCTTCACACCTGCACCCCAACCCTCTGCCCCAGCCCTGAGCCCCATCCAGCACCCCAAACCCCTCATTCTTAACCCTGCCCCAGAGCCTGCATCCCCAACCAGAGCCCTCATGCCCCCCAACCCTGAGGCCCCTCCCCCACTCCAAACCCCTTGGCCCCACCCCCACCACAGATTGGCCATGTGCAGAATGGAGTTAATTATGTGCATCAATACAGAGGTGCTGTGTCCCACACCAGCTCCATATTGGTGCAGGTAACAAAATTCATCCCACACCAGGGCTTAAAAAATTAGAGGGAAAACTGTAGGAGACCCCAATGGTCAGAAATTGCTGGAGCTGAAAATAACTGGAGATGGGATGGGAGGTTACCAGGGTAGGAAAGAAGCCAGCCTCAGTTCTGCTTTGACTCTCTAGCTTCTGAGGTCCCTGACCCTGAAGGTTGGGATGGGAATTTGCCAGCAGCACCTAATGTGTATTTTGACTTCCACCATCTCTGTGGGCTGTCAGGGAACTGCTTGTAAGTGGAGTTAGCTGCAAAGAAACTGGAATTGCCAGACCCGAAGAGGCATCAGCTGCCCACTTTACAGATCAGCTGATCTCATTTTAAAATGAAAGTAAGCAAACCCTCCACAAGCCCCAGGGCCTGGGGGGCCAATTTCAGCACTTGGACAGCTTCTCCCCACCTTCTGGGGAAGGGGGCAAAATGCCAGGCAGTTTATAGAAAGATTCTTTGGCTGAACTCCTGGGATTACAGTGGATGAGAAGCTGGATATGAGTCAACAGTGTGCCCTTGGAGCCAAGAAAATTAAGGGCATATTGAGGGGCATTAGGAGAAGCATTGCGAGCAGATCTAGAGAAGTGATTATTCCCCTTTATCCAGCACTGGTGAGGCCACATCTGGAGTATTGCGTCCAATTCTGGGCCCTGCATTGCAGAAAGGATGTGGACGCATTGGAGAAAGTCCAGCGGAGGGCACTGAAAATGATCAGGGGGGCTGAAGCACATGACTTATGAGGAGAGGCTGAGGGATTTGGGTGTATTTAGCCTACAGAAGAGAAGAGTGAGGGGGGATTTGATAGCAGCCTTCAGCTACATGAAGGGGAGCTCCAAAGAGGCTGGAGAGAGGCTGTTCTCAGTGGTGGCAGATGGCAGAACAAGGAGCAATGGTCTCAAGCTGCAGTGGGGGAGGTCTAGGTTGGATATTAGGAAAAACTATTTCCCTAGGTGGGTGGTGAAGCACTGGGCTGGGTTCCCTAGGGAGGGGGTGGAATCTCCATTCCTAAAGGTTTTTAGGTCCCAGCTTGACCAAGCCCTGGCTGGGTTGATTGAGTTGGGGTTGGTCCTGCTTTGGGCAGGGGGCTGGACTCAATGACCCCTGAGGTCTGTTCCAACCCGGGGGTTCTATGAAGTCACTCTGCTGCAGCACAACCATAGCAGCCGGCTGCGTTTCCTGGATTGCTGCACTAGGTGCTCAGCTCAGCCAGGGATACCTGCATGTGGTTAGAGGCCACTTAAAGCCAGGCTTAATTTTAAACACATGAGCAGCCCCATTGATTTAAATGGGCTTACGCACTTGTTGTACTGGATTGGGGCTGAGAGGTAGAAGTTTGCAGGGGGGGCAGCTGTTGGCTCACAGAAGTGGGATGTTAATGCTGCCACAGGGATGCAATGAGAGAGACAAAAAGGGTGAGGTAACATCTTCATTGGTCCCTCCTCTGCTGGGGAGACAGACAAGCTTTCAGGCTCCGCTTCAGATCTGGGGATGGCACTCATTGCATGCAGCTAAATCCCAGATCAAGCAGACAGTCTGAGTCGTTAGCACATATTCTAAAGGATCATTCAAGGGGAAGTGAGTGATCCATTAGCCAGCCCCCTGTAGTCATGGGACACAGAGGGGGTTAGTGGGCTCCAGGGTTTTTATTTTCCCCCAGGGGCTGCGTCTAGACTGGCAAGTTTTTCCGCAAAAGCGGCTGCTTGTGCGGAAAAACTTGCCAGCTGTCTACACTGGCCGCTTGAATTTGCACAAGAACACTGACAATCTGATGTAAAATTGTCAGTGTTCTTGCGCAAATACTATGCTGCTCCTGTTCGGGAAAAAGCCCTCTTGCGCAAATACATTTGCGCAAGAGGGCCAGTGTAGACAGCTCAGGACTGTTTTGCGCAAAAAAGCCCCGATGGTGAAAATGGCGATTGGGGCTTTCTTGCAAGAAAATCAGCAGTCTAGATTGGCACGGACGCTTTTCCACAAAAAGTGCTTTTGCGCAAAAGCGTCCGTGCCAATCTAGACGCTCTTTTCCGCAAATGCTTTTAACGGAAAAACTTTTCCATTAAAAGCATTTGCGGAAAATCATGCCAGTCTAGACATAGCCATGATGTTTAGTGTCTAGCAAAGCTCCCAGGCTCTGCTTTGGAAAGTGTCATGTGTAGACTATAGAGTTTTATAATGTTTTATGTAATGTGCTTAATGGGTAGTGTGAGAATAAATGTTAAACAATCATAACTCTGCTGGCCCCCCTTCTCTGGTGAGCGGAGAAGAAAAGTCTTCTAGGCCCTTAATAAAAACTGCTGGTGTTTGTATCTGATGTCAAGACAGAAAGAGATCAGAAGGATCCTTGTGATTCGGCATAATCACACTGTTGCTTTTAGAAGTACTTGGAATATGGATTGTGTTATAAAGAAAATATGACAAGTTTGCACTAATAGAAACTGTTGTATACCTTTTGTATGGACAGTTACATCCCTTATCCCAGTGTGAAATAATTGTGTAGTTCCTGGGGCAGAGGGGGAAGGGGGGGAGTGAATGAATGTGGAGTGTGATTGTCTGGAGAGATAGCAGCTTGGAGATTCAGCAGTTTTAGTGTCAGGCAGTGGAAGAGGGGAGGGGACCAGAAGACTCAAAGGTGTCAAGGTACCATAAATTGAGGCCGTATACAAAGCAGACAGACAGAGGACATATGGACGGCTTTGGAGTGTTAAGGAGCAGGCACCCTGATACAAGAAGACAGCCTTGAAATAACACTGGGAAGAAAACACCAACCCACTGATGTCAGATGGCAAAGGAGAACAACTTCCAAATAAACAGATGTTAAAATGGTGATTGATTAAGAGCTGACTTGAGTGGGAGAAGACTCCTATAAAAGTTGGGGTGTCTTGCATTAATCTCCGGGTCTCGTCAACATTGGAGTGTTGGTCCAGACCGAAAGAAGCCCCTGCTCCTCCCCATCGCATTTAACTTGCCTGGCCAGTAAACTAATGTGAGCAACAGACTGGTAACTTTAAGCTCTCTGTCTGTCTGTCTGTCTCTCTCTGTGTGTGTTCTCAATAAATGTGACGTTGCCTTTTCCTCTGAAAAAGATCCCGTGTGCTTCTTACAAGCATAACACATGCCGGTTTCTTTGGAGGGCCTGTAGATCAGCTGTAGAGTGATCACTGGATGACAAGTGAGATGGGTGTTTGTGTCTGAGCTGTGCCTCCCCAAACCTTTTCGCACCCCTGACCACTCCAGGCTGGGGTCACACGTAGGGCTGCCAACTCTCCCAGACCAGATGGACTGGATGCCATTGCTGCTAATGGCTCTGGGTCTGGGAGAGTTGGCAACCCAGCTGCAGCTGGAGGTGGCTGCAGAGCCCTGGGCCAGCAGCAGGACCCAGGAAGGCAGTGCAGCCTGCAGGGCTGCTGGCTTGGATCCCATGGACGGCCAGCTGCAGAGCCCATGGGGATGGACGGTGAGTGGCAGGACCTCAGGGGATGCTGAAGCTGGTGGAGTCAGTGGGACCCTATGGTCAGGGTCATGCAGAGGCCAGCACATGGGGCTGGTAGAGCCCACAGCGGAGCCAGCTCCTGGGCACAGCGAAGCTGGGTGAAAAACCTGCAGCTGCTGCAGCACCCCCCTCTATTTCTGCACCGCTGAGAGCAGAGGGAGTGCCTGGCAGCAGTTGGGGCTTTCGGTGCTCTGGCAAAGGTACAGAGCTGCAATGTGTCCCATGTGGTGTCATAGAAATGATCTACAGTGGACCGGAGCTGGGTCTAGCACTAGCACTTGCTGTGCAAGCTGCCCTGGCCAGCCCACGCAGCTCTGACATAATTCTGCCCCAATGCCCTCTTTTATTAAGCCCATGCAACCTGAGTATAATTTGCCAAAGATTCTAACGGCTTGTGCAGGTGATGGTCACAGTACACGTTACGGGAGTGAATAAGCACGACCTAACAGGTCTCACCCTATGTGCCCCATGCAGAACCTGCTGGTGAAGATCTAGGGTACGACTACACAGCAGGGCTAAAGTCGGAATAAGCTATGCAACTTCTGCTACGTCAATTGCGTAGCTTACGTCGAAATAGCTTAATTCGGCTTTTGGCGCTGTCTGCACAGCAGGAAGTCAAAGGAAGAGCACTCTTCCTCCAACTTCCCTTACTCCCTGTGAAATGAGGGTTACAGGAGTCAGTTTGCAAGTGTGGAAATAAAGGCTTGCAGTGTAGACGAGCTCTGTTATTTCAGAATAACGCTGCTGTGTAGACGTACCCTAAGGTAGCTAGCACACATTGATGGAGCCCTGTCTGAAATGGGATTACAGAACATGAAATCTAACCCAAAATAAATAGATGTAAATAGGTCAGGAATTTTTCAGCAGAAGTGTTTTTTTCATTGAAAAATGCCAATCTATCCAAAGTGAAACATCTCAGGAAAGGAACTATTTCCATGCATTTTTCACCTTGAAAATCTTCTGGACAAAAGTTGTCTCATTCTGACATTTTTGAAATGAAAACTGTTCTTTTTAAAGTTCATGGTGACTTTTTCTTTCAAAATGTAAACATAGGAAAGTATGACTTTTTAGAGAAAAAAAAACTAAAAATGGTCAAAATCAATTAACTGATTTCTTTCCAGATATTTTGTTCAAAAAAAATGTCCATATTTTACCTTTTCATATGATTTGGGGTGGGAAAATTTTCCAAAATCTCAAAATCTGTCATGGGATGGGAAAACCATCTGAAGATTTAAACCAATACAAGCATGTCCACACAGCAGTCTGCACCTGTTCAACTAATCCAGTTTAACTGAAATGGTTTCATGAACCCCTTGCAGGTTAGTGTGTAGAAACAGGCTGATGTTGCTTCCTTACCGCTTGGAATAACTTTGATCTAAGCCAGGGTTAAATTCATTTAAAAGCATCCACACAGGAAATGGATTAAAACCATTTTTAAAGGGGGCAACTTCTCTGTGATGATAAAGGCCTCTGTCCCCAGCCACAGTCTGGGCATGGGGCTCATGAATCAGTCCAGAATCAGTCCTGGGTGGTATCGATGGCTTCTCTCTCCCACTTCCCTTGCGTCTGGTCCCATCAGCCTTCAGCTTCTCTGGGAAACTCATGCCCAGCAGCCCCTCCCGGGGTGGGGTTGACCATTGGCGCTGGGAAGGCTGGTTTCCCATGATGCACTGCATTCGTGGCATCCTGCTTCTGCAACTTTTGCAGCCAGTTATCACAAACTGCTCCTGGGCCGGCCCTGCTTTAGCTGGTGCAAGGGCTGGGCACTGAATGGAGCAGATCCTTTGGGAGCAGGGCTGTAGCCGGGCGGGAGGGGGGAGCTCGCCTTGCCACCCTCTTTGGTGGAAGCTGCCCTCCGCGGGGTCCAAAATGTGTTACATTTGGTGGGCACCTGTACAAGCAAATGGGTACCTGTAAGAGCACATGGGCACCCAGGCAGGCCCCCCCATGCACACAGGCACTTGTGCAAACACATTTTTGGGGATGAGCCAGGAGCTGGATCTCCCTCCCCGAGCAAAGGGCCCGTTGGTTCTTGTTCTACCCAAAATGCTTGCTCCTCCACAGCCGCTGCCTCCTCCACAGCTGCTGCAGGCCACACTGCTGGTGTAGACTGGCCCACCCCTCACCTCAGTGGAGCAAACACCAGTCTGCACCAGGGCCAGGGGAACCAGCTGTGTCTCCCAGGGCAGTCTCCCTTCAGCTTTGTCCCCCACCATAGACCCTGGGGTCTCCTCTGGGGACTGCTGGTGGCCGTACAGGCCACATTCTGCTCTCACTTTGCCCATTGTGAATCTGAGGTCACGCCAGTGAAGTCCAAGTTGTTTGTCTGGATTTGTACTGGTGCAGGATCTGGCCCCATGCCACATGCAGGGCCACCAGGGCTGCCCAGGGGGCAAGTGGGGCAATTTGCCTCAGGCCCCGGGCCCCGCAGGGGCCCCCACAAGAAAGTCTGAAGACTGAGGTCTGAGACAGGGAGTGCCAGGAAGGGGACCCCGAAATTGCTTTGCCCCAGGCCCCCTGAATCCTCTGGGAGGCCCTGAGGGCCACACACTTACAGATAAGGGTCTTATTCTCCACTGCCCAGCCCGGTCTGGCACTCATGGAGGAAAGGGTGGAGCCCTGCAACAGACTGGCACAGCAGCTCTTCACTCCAGTGCAATGGGTGGTGAGCGCCGCAGAATCAGGCCCAAGATTGCAAGACCACAGGACCTGGGCTTGCCACAGTTGTGTGGAATTCGCCCTCTGCACAGGAACCTCCTGAATCAGGGCCAGGCCGAAAAGGCGAATCGTGCCAGGCCAATGCTGAATGTTCATTGAGCTGTTCTCAGGGAGCTGAGACATGAGACAGAGGCAGGGGCGGGGGGGGGGAATAAAATTGTCTCGTTTAAAAAAAAATAAACCAAGGAGACTGCCCGAGTGTCAAACTACCGCGAGCAGAAAAAGCCGCAGCAGGCTTACCTTGCAGCACAGCTGGTGCTCTGCAAAGCAAAGCCATGGAGCTCACAGAGCCCTCGTTAAGGATGATTCATAAACTGGTTTTAAGCCTGCTCAATAAAGGAAACCCACTGAGGTTTGGGGGACAGGTTTGCCTGCAGCTGTCGAGAGGGGAAAGATGCTGCAATGGGTAAGGCACGAACCAGGCGCGTAGAAGATGTGGGTTAAGTTCCAGCCTCAGCAGCAGATTGGGTAGGTCGGTCAGGCACGCTGTGCCTCTGTTTCCCCATCTGTAAAATGGACCTGATCGTGCTGTGCTGCCTCTCAGGGGCAGATTACGGGGGGTGCAGATATTCTAGAAACAGGGAGTGGTGTAAGTACCTTACAGAGCTAGTGCCCCCCCCCCCGCAGGCTGTGGGGCCAGAGATAACAGTGGCATCTCCCCGGGCTTCAAATTCTCCAGCTGGACAGCTCTGAAAATTTCCTGCTGAACCTGTGTGGACCTCGCCCCCTTCCCCCCCGCCCCACACACACACTCAAACATACACATGTAGGCCTCTGTGCAATCAACCTGCCAGCCCTTGGTGGGCAGGTCCCCTGTGAGTCACCCCTCCCAAGCAGGGGTGCCCCATTTATACCCCCCAAGTAGGCATGCCCCCCTACAACACTTGTGCAAGCCCCCCCCAGGCAGGCAGCACTCCCTCATGTGAGCCCCCCCCAGGCACAGCCCCCAGGTGAATTTCTCCAGCGACTATCCGTTCGGGGGAGACCCCGGCCTTGAGGACGTGCCCTGCGCCAGCGCCGGCAGCCTGGCCCTCGCCGAAGGGCTGCTTTTAATGACCCAGACGGGGCTTCGTTAGCGCAGAGCAAACAAGCAGCATCCTTTGAAGCCCGGCTCCATGTCAGGGGGATGGCTGGGCCCCTGCCGCGGCTCATTAGGGGGCTCCTCCAGACACACGATGCACCCCTGGGAGCGCGTGCGGGGGCTGCACTAATGAGGTAAGTTGCTGCCCAAGCTCCTTTGAGGTTGGTGTCTGTGCTGGTTGGGCCTGGCAGCCTGACATGCATGAAAGACGCTCTCCGGGCCCCCCTTGGAGCACAGCCCCCACCCCTGGTCCCCAGGGAAGGGACAGATTTAAAGGGAGAAAACTAGTGTCTGCTGGCTTGAGCCTGGCGCCTGGCGGGGACTGGCGTTCAGAAGGGCGAGTGGCAGGTGGGTCTGATGACCAAGGCCAGTGCGGCGAGAGCGGAGGCAGGTGCAGAGGAAAGAAACCCAGAGGCAGGGTGGGAGGGGGAGGCCCCTTTCCCCTCCCTAAATCTCACCAGGGGGTATTGTTCAGCCCCAGCCTGGTGCCTGAGAGCTGCACAGAAAGGCATGGCTGTGAAATGCAGAGACAGCCGAAGGGAACCATCGGGGCACTCGACACATGGTTGATCTGTGGAACCCACTGCCTCAAGAGGTCAGACTCGAACACTAGGGCTCTGTGTCGCCACTGCCCCTGCGCCGTGAGGCTCGGCACAAGCTGGTGTCAAACGTGACCCTTCTGAGCTGGGAGCATTTCCTACCTACTTGGTCTCGGCGTCTATGACCACAGAGGGGCCGAGAGAACCCGGTCCCGTGGGTGGGTTTGACAAAAGGCTGGGTCCCTTCAAAACCAGCAAGCCCCCTAGAGCTGTGCTGTGTTTCAGGGCATCTGCTGGACAGCAGGTCAGACACAGGGGGTTCAGCTGGCTACACGCAGCCCATTCGAATGCCGAACCTTAACCCTGGCCTCTCATATCCTCCTGTTCTGCCCCTGGGCACAGCTGGGGCTCCAGGGCCTGGTGGCACCAGGGGGTGAGCAGCTGGCAGAGGTCACGTGGGGGTGACTGAGTGGCACTCCGTGGGGTGGCTTGGGGCTAGCACGGAGCACGCTGGCTGGCGGGCTCAGCTGCCTCTTGTGGGCACAAGAGGGGTGTGATGAGATGGTGCAGGGTGTGAATCTGGCCTGAACTAGTGGGTTTGTCTGGGGCTTGGGCAGTGAGCCCCAAACTCTGGGTGCATGGAGGGATGTTCCAGGGGATGCAGCAGGACCCAGGCCAGCCCCTGTGGGGGTGGGGAGGAAGCAGCACCCACCCCTCTCTGCCAATACCTTCACTCCAGTCCCAGCCCCTGCACTGGCTCCTGGCCTCACTTCCAGCAACGGCCTTGCTCCTGCTGCAGCCCCCAGCTCCTAGCCCAGCCCGCGGCCCCGCTCCTGGCCAAGGCCCAGCTGCAGTGCCACCCCACAGCAACCTGCAGCACTCGGCACTCCCAGCCCCAACTCCCAACCATGGCTCCCGGGGGCAGACAGGGGAAGAGGAGGGCACAGACAATAAAGTTTGGGGCCCCACTGGGCTAGAGTTACAGATTCACTAAGATCCTTTCAGGGATCACTTCAGCCAATGCGCCGCACCACCATGTATTGCTAGCGTAGCTGGGTTTCTCAGCCCAAGCTGTCCTGAGAGGCAGTGTGGTTCAGTGGTTAGGTCTCCTGGCACATACATGTTCAGCCTGAGGTTAGGGGTGTGAGCACTGTGCAGGGGATCAGACTCGATGGTCCTGGTGATCCCTGATGTCAGGTGCCGACACACTGGGTGTTGCACACTGTCCTCGCACGATACGTGCTGGGCCCAGGTGGGGACATGTTACTCTCCCCTCTTTGAAAAGCTCTGCTGACAGAGTCACCCCCCAGGTAGGCCTGAGACAGCGCCCAAGCAAGCAGCCTTCCTGCTTACGCTGCCGAATCCCACCCGGCCACAACAGACGAATTCCAGTGTCATTGCACCGCGCTCGGGGATCGGGGAAGCAGCGGTGAAATTGGCAGGAATCTCAGCACGCTACTGGCTCTGGGAGAGCCGTGAGCAACTGACGAGCTTGGTAATTATCAGTAATTGGCCACCACAGCGAGGTCTCAGCTTTCAGCAGCCCACGTCAGGTAAACAGGACTCACTCCGTCAATGGATCGACACAGGTTCCTCCTCCAGCAGGGGCAGAGAGCTGGGAGGCAAGGGAGGTTCCAGGAAGTAGGGAGGTCCAATGGGTAGAGTGCTAGGGGAGGATGGAGGAGATGGGGCCTTCTCTGTGACTTCACACCAGGGGTGTCACTACCTTGCATGTCACGGCTCTGTCAGCAATTAGAGACGGAGGCTTTTACTGTGCGGCGCCTAGTCCAAGAGAGCCTGGATCTTGCCTGGAGCTTCCTGTCTGGCCACCTTGTGGTTTAAATAACAATCGGCTAAAATGAGGTAGAGGTGGACAGAGAGGAAGAGTGATCCAATGGTTAGGGCAGAGGAGGGGAGATTCTGGAGTCAGACCCATTTGCACAGAGGGTCTGGCTCTGCTTTTGGCCTCAGTGCTCCAACCTGCCACTCCAGTGGAATTAGGGATTTTAAACCCGCTGTGCTGAGGAGAGATGCTGCTTCTCACCCTGACGGAGCTCGGGGGAGGCCAGTCCCTGGTCCTAAGTCTCTGCACAGTGGGGTCCAATGGTGCCCACTTTGCCTCTGTGTAAATGATGGCGCAAGATGCCAGGCCATGGGGAATCCACCCATGGCTGAGCCCTCGGCAAACCCGCTCAGGTCTGCCCCGCCCCCGACAGCTCCTCACAGCCAGCCCTCACTGCACCTCAGCGCGGGTCGCTCCCCCAATGCCCTAACCCCACTCGGCCCCTTCCCCCCAATTGGCTGGCACCCTGGGCATGGGCCTTGTTCGCTGGTGGGTCCATGGGGCCACCCAGCCATGCTCTGCCCTAGCCCTGCCATGAGATAACAAAGGAACGGCAAAGCACGGAGGCTGTCGACAGCTCTGGCCTTGCCCTCCGCCTGCCCGGCTCCGTGCAGCAGCAGCTCCTCCCATCCCTGCCCCCCAGCCTCAGTCCCGGGCCGGGGCTCCATTCTTGCCGCAGCCCTCAGCCCCCTTACCTCAGTCCACGCCCCACCCCCGACTGCAGCCCCAGCCCTCAGCCCCCTACCTCTGTCCACGCCCCACCCCCCACTGCAGCCCCAGCCTCAGCCCCCTTACCTTGTCTACACTCCGCTACCCACCCGGTTCAGCTCTGGGTGGGACACAGACATGGTCAAACGGGGGGCATAGCCATGAAAAGTGTGGGGACCCCTGGTGTGGATGTAGTTAGACCTGTGTTTGCATGTGGTTGGCCAGCCCGGCTGCCTGGATCCCGACTGCATCTGTGTCAATGGCTCATGTTTTTCCAGCTGCGCCGCGACCGAAGGCCCGGAGATGGAAAAGCATCTCCCCGGGGGTCCCCAGCCCACCCAATCTGGCGGCAGCGGCTGGGCTGCCATCTGGCATGGGGCCGGGCAGGCGGAGGGCATGGCCAGAGCTGTCGACAGCCTCCGCGCTTTGCCGTTCCTTTGTCATCCCGCCAATTACTGCGGCACTAGGAGGGAGACGTCGCCATTAAAATAACACCTATTCAAGAGAAAATGATCATTACAGTGGGTTGATTATGCAAATTGGGCAGAGCAAATGACTGCTTAACAACAGCCCCCTCCCCTCCGCCTCCCAGCTGAGCGCTGTCCTCAGCTACCAGTCCCTCCTAGTTCCCAGCTCCCTGTGATGCCTTCCCCCGCCTTCTCTGCGCCTCTCTTCCTTTTCCTCCCCAGGCTCTGCCCTGGAGGGCACCGGAACAGGGTGCTCTACCCCCTTGAAGCCTGTCCGGGGCTCGCTAGTGGGGCTCACGGCATGCTCAGAGCAGCCGAGGGCGTGCAGCCAGGCCTGGCCTCTTTGGGTGTGGTTAGCAAATGTGGCTTTAAACATTACAACCCTCTGGAACTACAAGCAGGAGGCCTGAGCTTGCTGGGAATCAGGTGCTGACTCATCCACCATCCACACACGGACTAGCCGCTGCCGGGAGGCAGGGAGCACACGCCACCCCGGCCAGGAAGGACTGTGTGCCCAGGTCAGACGGGCTCAGCGCCTGCCCCTCAGGACAGGCACCCACAGCAGGAGCCCCGTCTCTGCCTTCCACCAGCCGGGTTTGTAACGCACAGCCGTGAACCTGGGCCCTGGGCTGTTCTGCCACCAGGCCACAAGAGCCTGCTTCCACTGATTGCCCCCAGCCCTCCCTCCACGCTGACTCCTCCTACCGGCCCCACCTCCGGAGGGGTCCAAGCCCCCACCCTGCGCTTGTGGCTCAGGTCCGGCTGGGAGGCCAGGGGTGCACGTGTCCAACGCTGGGCCAAATCCGGCCCTTGGAAGAGCAGGTTCTGCTGAAGCTGAGTCCACACTAGGAGCTGGGGCCTTCTCCTGCTACCGCGGGTCGCGCTGGCGCACTCGATACCGCGCGGGCTGCAGCTAGCAGTGCTGCGGATTAGCCGTGCTGCGGAGACTCACCCGGCCCCCGTGGGTGTGCATGCAGGGCGACTGGCCCGACCACTACGTGTCACTGCCTGCACCGCCGTGGTGCCCCTGCTCTCCTGAGCATGCAAAGAACTTGCATGAGTCCATCACATGAGCTGGGAATCAAAGCCCCAGCTGCAAGCGCAGCTGTGGCCTAGGTCTTACGGCACTGAGCGGGGGGAGGGAGGGGTTGTCAAGTGGGGCTGGGAATAGACCTGCCTTCTGCTCCCTACTCTGCCACGGGTCTGCAAGTCTCGGTCCCTCTCCGTGTCTCAGTTTCCCTATCTAGCTGGCTCCACAGCCAGGCCGTCGAAGCCATTGAGATGGAATGGTGCTGGAGGAGGGCAAAGGGATACTCTTGCAGGCCTGGGACCCTACCTGAGCCTGAAGAACAATTATGAGTGAGCAGCTAGGAGCCCCCGTCATGGGCTAGGCACTGCACAGACACAACATGAGAAGACAGGCCCTGCTCTCTTGCCGCCCGGCATGGGAATGTCTCTGCCCCACGCGCTTCCGAGAGCCGGCTAGAAGCTGCTGCATGGCCTCAGCTGGGCCCTGGGAAAGCTGCTGTAATGACAAGCAGCCAGTTTAAATGAGGCAGCAGATGCTCTGCTTCACACGATCAGTGAGGGGATGCTGGCGGGGGAGGTCTGCGGGACAGGCCGACTCGGTAGAGCTACACGGCACAGGGGTGTGAAAACTTCACACCTGGGAGGGATGGAGTTTTACCAACCTGCCCCGGGTGCAGACAGCGGCTGCGTGGGCAGGGGAGTTGGTCCCATCCCCAGAGCCAGTGCATGGCAGGGGCGGATTAACCGACGTGGGGAGGGTTGAAGGGGGAGAAGCTCTCCCATGGGCATAGGCACATCTTCACTAAAGCAACAGCACTCTGGGCCGAGCCAGGTGCGAGAGGCCTGCACGGATTGCAGGCACTTTCCCCTCACTCCCTTAGCGCCCGGGGAACGGGATGAAAAGCCAGCCACGTCCCGGAGCGCACGGCTGCTGCGCCCCCCCTTCCCGAAATGGCCCCCTTGAGGGGAGACTACTGCAGTGATGAGGGGAGGCCATGCCCTTTCGGGGGCCTGTCTCCTGCCTCCCGCCAGGCTCTGGGAGGGCTGTGGGGTGCTGGGCGTTGCTGGGGCCCGTTCAGGGCCTGCCTCATCTGCCCCGTGAATTCTGCGACTGGCCAGGGGCACGAGGACGTTATGTCCCCTGGAGCATCCCTTGCGGCAGGGAGCTGGGCGGGCGGGGCTGCTCTCCCGCCACGTGTGCACTCCGGGGAGATGGCTGCAGGCCCGCAGGGCTGCCCGTTAGCAGGGCTCTGCTGATGTCCTCCCCCCCGCCCCCCCTCCCCGGCGCTCGGGTAATGAGCTCGCGGCAGCCTCCATTGCATAACCGGCAGGTCACGTGTGGGAAGTGGGGTCCCCCGCTAAGGAGACAAGCGCGTCTGCGGGGGCTGACTGCCAGCAGCCTGCAGCTTGGCTCGGCTAATAGGCCTGGGGCCGTGGGAGAAGGGAGGGATCAGAATAATAAAAATACATGAGGCCTGACTGCACTTTGCTTTGCCCCGCAGCGGGGCTTCTCTGGACTGGTACCAGTGGGAGAGTTCCCCCTTCTTCCAGGCCTGATTCCAGCAGGAGCCCCACACCCGTCTGGCTCTTGGGGCAGCTGCTCAGGAACTTGCAGGGACAGGCAGGAGCGGCCCTAGCCGAGCTGCCGGCAACCGGCGCCCTAGGCGAAACGCGCGATCGGCGCCCCCGCCTCCAAAGCCCTCAACGGCCCTTTATCTTGGCGCCCTAGGCAACCGCCTAGTTCGCCTACATTGACGGGCCACCCCTGGGGACAGGCTGTTAAAACTCCCTTAGTGCTGGGACTGGCATATGATGGGCCCGACTGCCCCCCTCTCTCCCTTCATGTGCCCCTCCCCCAGCCCTCCTGCTTTGCCCCTTGCGTCGCCATTCACTCCTGTGCCAAATGGGTGTCTCCTTGTGCCCTTTGGCACAGGACAGCGCCAGGCCCCCAGCTTGGCTCCTAGAACCCTAGAACTGGAAGGGACTTTGAGAGGTCATTGAGTCCGGTCCCCTGCCCTCACGGCAGGACCAAGCACTGTCTAGATCATCCCTGATAGACGTCTGTCCTTCCTGCTATTAAATATCTCCAAAGTGGGAGACTCCACAACCTTCCTTGGCAATTTATTCCAGTGTTTAACCACCCTGACAGGTAGGAAGTTTTTCCTAATGTCCAACCTAAACCTCCCTTGCTACAGTTTAAGCCCATTGCTTCTTGTCCTGTGCTCAGAGGCCAAGAAGAACAATTTTCCCCCCTCCTCCTTTTGGGCACTTGAAAACTGCAGTCATGTCCCCTCTCAATCTTCTCTTTTCCAAACGAAACAAGCCCAGTTCTTCCAGCCTTCCCTCACAGGCCATGTCTTCTTAAACCGTTGATCATTTTTGTTGCTTTTCTCTGGACCGTCTCCAATTTCTCCACATCTTTCTTGAAATGCGGTGCCCAGAACTGGACACAATACTCCAGTTGAGGCCTAATCAGCGCAGAGTAGAGCGGAAGAATGACGTCTCCTGTCTTGCTCATAACACTCCTGTTAGTAGAACCCAGAATGGCATTTGCTTTTTTTGCAGCAGTGTCACACGGTTGACTCATATTTAGCTTGTGGGCCAATATGACCCCTAGATCCCTTTCTGTAGATACTCATTGCTGCTACTGCTGGGCTCACCTGGAACTGCATGAAGGACAATCGCTGCCCACCCAGCAAACAGACTTTGAAATGCAGCGAAATTGCTCTCCCTGGAGAGTTCATCTGCCTCCCCGCTGCTTCCCTCTCTTACATCTGGGTTAAAGCCAGCCAGATTCTGCTCTCTTGCCCTGTAAGTCCTGGAAGCAGCTGAGATCTGGGCTCCACCACACTAGGTGCTGTATGTGTGATGGCCACAGGGTAGGAGAGGAAAAAGAAGAGGAAAAACTGGTCTGAATTCTGTCCCATCCTCCAGCAGGCTGGGCAAGTGAAGGATTGTTCCCTGCCCTAAATACTTGTGTGCTAGGCCCAGGCCCAGTGTTCCCAGTAAGCTGAGTACCTGGGTGGCAACCCAGGAGAGATTCAGGTGCTGCCCAGCTGATTAGCAGAGCGCCCACAGCCGGCAGCAGGTGTTTCTACAGGTGGTGCACATCTGCACATGCCTTGGTGCAGATAACAAAAATTATTCCACACATGGATGGAAAAAATTAGAGGGAACACTGCCCAGGTCTAGTTTTAAATCTCGCCTGCTTTTCTAAAGAGCCTCCCACAGTCTACCAGGCCCCACCATGCGATTCCTCTTTCCCCCCATGTTCTAGCTACGTTCCTTTCCCTCTGTTTAATCTTGTTCCTGCTAGATACGGAAGGTGAGGAGGTGAGGCAGCCTCTCCCAGCGGTAGCTGAAGAGCCAACGGGTCAGATTTTACTTGGCAATCAGCAGATGGAGCAGACAGATGGAGAAATGGAGCTATATATATTTTTATATTACACACAGACACACACACCAAATAAGCAATAAGACGAAGATGAAGCCAGGTCCCACAATAACTCCGGCGCCGTAGCTATGGTAACGTGCACACACGATTCCGGAGAGTTGCTGGAGAAGAAGCCTTTGTGCTCCGACCGAGCTTTTTTTATCATTAATATTTAACGAAGTGATAATAACTGCGCCAGTGGGTGGATTTTCACCTGCCAAACCTGTGGCTTCCACCTGGCAGCGAAAGGGGAGGGCCAAAGGTTACCACAAGCGGCGGTGGGTGGCCTTTTTCATGGCGGAAGCTGGCGTTTGTGGCGCAAAAGGGCAGCTGGGCGGTTGAGGCCTGGAGAGGTGACCCAGATGGTGGGGAGCCAGTGACAAGCCCTTCCAGCCTGGGTCTCACAGACTCATAGACTTTAAGGCCAGAAGGGAGCATCTGGACATCTGGTCTGACCTCCAGTGTGCGCAGGCCCCCGACCCTCGCCGCTCCTGTCACAGACTCCTGGAAAGAGCTTGGACATTGGGGGTGGGGCTCGAGGCAGACACGACAGCCCGAGCTGCAGCGTCTCCACAGCTTCTCCTTGTGCACCAGCGCAAGCCCCACTCACGCCTGACTGGTGGCCCAGGCTAGGAGCAATGGAGTACGATCCTGTGCCTTTGTGTCCTGCTGAATCGGGGCTGCCCCTGGTGTAGCTTAGCCCTGGGGGCCTGGCTCAGCTACACGTGCCCCCAGGAGTCACGCATGCCGGCTTGAGGAGACGTACCCCTGCTAGCTCGGATCCGGAGCAGCATGCCCAGCAGGGGGGCCAAGCTGCCCTGAGTGCGGGCCAATCCACGGTGCTAGTTACAGATGTGGGGCAGCTGCGCTGTATTGCGAGCAGCTAGCTCAGCCGGCGGACGTCTCCTCGAGCAGGAAATCACACCACAAGCCCCTAGTGTAGCCGCACCTTGAGCAAGAGCAGCCTCGTGGGTTCTTATGCCCCTCAGCATGATCCTCCCCACTGACCCCGCCCCACATCCCGCTAGCTGGGGCTAGAACTAGCAGAACACTTGTCTGGCAGTGACCTAGTGCATTGTGTTCCCTGCCGGGGCCGGGAGGGGGACACAGGAACTCTGCAGGGATCACCGGGGTTCGCACCCCTCCACTGAGCCCAGCTCCAGCGGGGTCTGGCAGTGCGGGGCAGAGATTTTGGGAACCAAAGGGAGACGTGGAATGAGTGTGGTGCAGTAGGAAAGAGCCGGCTGGAGAGAGAGGGAGACGCCGCTGGAATGAGGAGTTACAGCCAGTTACAGCCAGCCCAGCTTTCCCAGGATGGGACAGCTGCTCTGACATGAAAATAAAGTAATCCACGGGAACAAGCCCCAGCCTTCACAGAAGGCCCTCGCACATTGAGAGGGCTCGAGAGGAAGGGAGGTGTGTGCATGTGCACGCACACGTGCGACGTGCCTGAGGAAAGGAGGTGTGTGTGTGCATGCACACATGCGACGTGCCAGAGGAAAGGAAGTGTGTGCATGTGCACGCACACGTGCAACGTGCCAGAGGAAAGGAGGTGTGTGCATGTGCACGCATATGTGCGACGTGCCAGAGGAAAGGAGGTGTGTGTGTGTGCACGCACACGTGCAACGTGCCCAGATCCGGTCCAGATGCCTTCACAGGCACACTGCGATTCCAGGGAGCATGTTGCTGACCTGCTTGTGAAATAACAGCATTGCCCAGAAACTTGACAGCACCTCTACACACATGGGCTGTGACTTGAGGGTTGGGTTTTTAAGCCAGTTTAGTCAAACCTGTGAAAAAGACTGTGCAGCTGCCCCTATGTCCGTTTAGGGTCTGTCCCCACTTGAAACACTGCAGGGGCCCTGCAACTGTAGAAATCCAGCACAGAGGCTGCTTCTGCCAAAGGGCAAGATTCCCCCTGGCGGGAACAATCCGGCTCCCCAGGCTGAGGAAAGAATGCGATTCCACGGAAATGTTTCTGGCCGACTCCAAAGGGCAGAACCCATCCCGAGCTGAGTGCAGTGCTCTGGGGATGCTGCAGCCACGCTAGGGCAGTAAGTGCTGTCACTGCGCCGCTCTAGTTAAAGTGGTGTAGCTGGCGTGTCTAGACAAGGCCCTTGGTTCAGTCAAGTTAGGTCTCCTGGGAAGGCATTTAAGTTTTACCGGAAAAAGCCACTTTTCTAAGGCATAAGCGTGTCCCCAATGGGGTGGTTATACCAGCCCAACAACACCCATGGAATTCTATCGGATTGCTGGTAAAACTCCCCCGAGGAGGCAAGTCCTCGCTAAACCACTTGCGCTAATCTGGTGCTGCAAGATTGCGAGACATTAACCTCCCTGCTCCCATCAGACCCCCTTCCCCTCCCAGATCCCCAACTCACAGGCGGCTCACACAGGAATGTGTCTTCAGGGCAGAGTTCGGCCCTTGGGTCAGCCTCGTCCGGGGTGCACGGCTACACTGCAAAGTCCTGCCCGAGTCAGGGTACCTCTGCACGGCAGCGGCACAGCCACAGCCACAGGGCTGCAGCTGTGCCACTAGCGCACTGAAATGCGGCTGCTCCCTGTGTTGATGGAAGGGGGTTTTCTGTCGATACGGATACGCCAGCCTCAGAGGAGAGAAGAATTCTTCCGTCAGCCCCGCTGCGTTTACCCCGGGGGTTAGGACAAACTACAGCGCTCAGGGTGTCACGAGTCAACCGAACTTTTCAGTGGAGGCCAGGCCTTACCGTGTCCTCATTGGCGCTGTGCCCCCGGTGTGTCACTAGGACGTCTGGGGACATACCCCATGGGACTTTGTGCTGCAGGAGAGCTGACCTGCTGTGTGAGTCTAGGCAGGTGCCCCAGAGACCTGTGGGAGGGAGAACTGAGCTGTTTTGGGGTGGGGAGAATGTCAGCAGTGCTTAACTCCTAAGGCTGCTGCAAGGCCAGAGGTGCCAGGGCTATGAACTGCCAAGCCTCCAGGTGCCTGGGCTGCCCTGGGCACTGCCCGTCAGTTTAGCCAGCGTCCTCAGGGCAACGGGAGCTGCTGGCCAGCCTGGGTAGGCAGCACCTACCCCCAACCGGACCCATTGGCCTGGCTTGCAAGCAAGCACCACTCCACTCGGGCTCTGCGTGCAGCTGGGAGGCGGGTTGAGGCCAGCGGTGAAAGTATCTTCACATTTCTTACAGGTCCTGTCCTATCGCAACCCGGGTCCCGCCAGCTCTTTCAATAGCTCCCGGCCGGCTTTGCCGCAGCTCAGCCAGCTCTTGCCGGACTGACCGTCACCTCTGCTGGGGCAACAACCAAGCCCGAGCCTGGTACGCAGCAAAGACGCATTCACACGTGTCCACCCACGTCTCCCACAGGCACCCACAGAAAAAATGGGGAAGAGGGAGGGGCGGATAGGGCCCCTCGGGGAGAGTGGAACTGGGTGGGGAGAGTGGGGGGTTGGAGGTGGGATGGGTTGGAGGCAGTGGGGGCTGGAGGGAGCCAGGGCCTGCGGGTGTTGCCTGCCCAGCAGAAGACAGAGGGCTCCAATTACTAACCCAGTGGGCGGTGGATCTTCTGAAAGCAAAACGCTTCCAGCTGCCTGCCACCTCCCACTGCCTTGCCCCCTGGCTCTCGCAGGAGCCTCCCCAGGTGTAACTGCCCCCAAACCTCCTGGAGCAGGCGCCAGCTCCCCCCTGCCTGCGCCACATGAGAGGGAGGAAACGGCTGAGCCTAGAACAAGGGGGCTGGGTCACTGCTCCTCTGGGGGCTTAGACATGGGGCACCAAACACCCCCCATGGCCCAGGGGCCTGGCTGCCCCCCCTCAGATTAGTCACACCGGGCTGCCCCCTCAGATTAGTCACACCGGGCTGCCCCCCCTCAGATTAGTCACACCGGGTGGCTGCTGGGGAAGGGGGAGAGTCTAGACATGGCGCAGTGTTGCAGGAGGAGCTGGGCAGGAGCTGCAGTGACTGGGTGGGAGACCCAGGGCTGTGCAGCACCTCACGGCCGTGCTAGGGGCAGTGCTAGGGGGCTGGGTTCTGTAGGGGCAGCTCCGTGGGGTTCAGAGCCACAATCTGTGTTCCCGTGGGGGGCTGGGCTATTCCCCCCACAGAACAGCCCCTGATTTCAGGGGCTGTCCTGGATACAGACCCTTGGGGGATGGAGGGGCAGGGGAGGCCTCACATCGTCTCAGCCCTGCAAGCGACTCTAGTATCCGCTGCCTGCTCTAGGCTGTGAACCCCCCTTGTCCCGAGCCAGCCCTGAGCGCCCCAGACAAGGGGCACCAGCCCCAGGAGCTGGGGAGGGAGTACAGTCACCCCTTTGGCCCAAACAGCTTAGCCAATAGTCAGGGCCTAGCAGCGTTGATCCTGTTTGAAAGAGAAACTGAGGATACAAGTCAGGTCTGGGCTTGGGGTGATCGTGAGTGTTTACAAAGAATGTCCCCAAAGCCCAGTTTCCCTGCATGCTGTGCAAACAGACAGTTAGGGTTGCCAGATGGTATAACAAAAAATACCCAATGCCCCCCAAAAAAAAACTGGGAAAAAATTCTGTTGAAAAGGATCCCGGGACCCCAAAAGTTGTTAAACAAAAACCAAACAAAAAACCAGTGTGGGCCTTTAAGAAACGCTTTGCTTTTGAGGCTTTTGTCCCTAACAGGCTGCCAGCGGCCGCCTGCCATCCTACCTCCCTGCACATCTGCAGAACCTGGGAAGCACCCAGGATTTTCGCCTCCTGGCCAGGAAAAAATCAGAAAATACTGGACAATTTTTAACCAGACAGGAGGCGAAAATATCGGACTGTCCGGTTCAATACTGGACACCTGGCAACCCTAGCTTTGCTAAAGAGCTGTTGGTGCAACACTGGTGCAACACTAAACCGAGCCCTGCTCTCAGACCCGAAGAAGAGCTCTGCATGTAGCTTGGCTCTTACCCGTGGTCCCTGCCCATAGAAGGAGCCTGGGTCACAAAGCGCCTGAGTCCAGCCCAGCTCCACTCCCCATGGCCCGATAACACTGCTCAGAGCGGGCGGGGTCAGGCGCTGTGTGGCTACTACCAAGAGCCACCAAGCTGGGAATGAAAGGAGGGGCAGCAGAGCCTGCTCTGCCAAACAGCTGCCTGCTACCCAAAGCAGAAAGGCAGACCCCAGGGCAATGCAATGGCAGGGCTTGCGGGGCGGCCACGGGGAACTCTGAACTCAGGCAGCAGGCGTGGGTAGGAAGGTGACTCCCCCATAGCCAGGTCTTTGGGCGGCCCAGTGGGAAGAGACAGAAATTCTACCCCAGTCAGTTTTGGCTGAGAGCCCATGGAAGCGCCTAAACGCAACCACAAAGCACCTGCGGGCTTCTCTCCCGGACTTCGGCTGCACGACGTGCTCGAACAGCGCTCTGGAGCATGGAGCAGGAGCGACCCGAGGCCGGCTGCGGCAGCTGGCGCCCCAGGCGGAAGGCCCGCCTGCACGGTCGTCCATGGCCGTGACGTCATCATCGGGTGCCCGGGCCGGCGGTGCCCTAGGCAACTGCCTAGTTTGCCTAGGCTCATGGGCCGCCCCTGTTCCTACGTCAGACGCAAAGAGACGAAACCAGCTGAGGGCTCCCAGTGCTGATCACGGCCCTGCCTCCCCGCCACTCCCCCCGCCTCTGCCAGACTTCCGTCGGGCGCCCAGCCGGAAAAGCAGAAAATACCGGATATTGCACATGTCCGGTTTTTTCTGCATTTTTTTTATGGGACAGAGGGTGCAAAAAACGGACTGTCCGGTTGAATACTGGACACCTGGCAATCCTACAGACAGTGGCAGGTAGCTTCTTCCTCATTCAGAAATGCCCACGCCTGCCCCTCCCGCGGGCTCTGTGCCCACACAGCCCTTCCTCTCAAGAGCATGCGCACAACTGCTTCTGACACACCCAGCCTGCACCAGATAATCCAGCCCCGAGAAGCCCCTCGGTCCACACAGACCCTCTTTGTAGCCAGGGGTTCTCACTCACATTGTCTTTACTGAGGGAAGGGGCTTGCTTGATCCTTCTGGTGAGCCCGAAAGAGACCGCATGGCAACCCTGCAGGTTTTAACAAGGTCTGTGATTGTCAGTGCATCTAAGTCTCAACTGCAGCAGCCATTAGTGCCTTTCAACCTGCCAGACCATTGCTGCAAGCTCAGTAGGAGGGCCAAAGAAACGGGACTTGCTAATTGTTTCAAGAAAGCCCTGTAATACCAACATGCCTGAGTGTGCATCGACAGTGGCTTGCCTCAAGTCCAGCGATATTTCCCGATCGATGGTCCCCAGGCCACAGGGGTCGCTGGCTGATGAGCGAGCGGCCGGTTCTCACGCATGAAACTATGTCCGTCATCAAACGACCGTGACTATTGGCATCAAATTTTAATTGGGAATTGGCAAGGGAGGGAGCGTTACTCACGATGGCCGTGTCCCAAAATAACACTAGGCCCAGTGTGCGTCAGCACCAAGAGCTGGGCACGCACACCATCTGTGGGGGAGGGCAGTCCGTGGGGAGCTGGACAGACGGACAGACACAAGGGAGAGACACAGAGGCAGCATGGGGGGAAGGTGGGCTCCAAGGGGAGGGCTCTGGGGCAGGGGGTAGTGAAGTGACCATTGCAGTAATTTTTAGAGGATGAGAGAGACAAGGCGGACCAGCTTCTGGGGGCAGGGACGAGCTTTCAAGTTCCACAGAGCTCTTCCCCAATCGCCCCTTTGGCTCGCTCACATCCTTGGACCCCAACAGCGACAACTCCGCAGACGGCAGGAGAACATGTGTCCCAGTGGAGGGACGGGCGCCTGCTGGTTTCCCTCCTCTTGCATCACAGCCCAGCCTCTGGGGGGCATTACAGAGAGATCTCCCAGCATGTGACCTGCCTCTCTACACTTCTGGGCAGGGGCAGGGCACAGAGGGGGTAGGGTGCCCAGAGAGCAAGTGTGAAAAATCAGAACAGGGATGGAGTGCAATAGGCTGGGCGTCTACCCCACATTGGCCCTTAAAGGGCTAAAATCCAGCCAGAGAAAGGGCTGGAGCAGAGGCGCTGGGGGCAGCAGCTGTGGCAGGTACAAGCTAATTAGGGCCCAGCTGAGGGGAGTATAAATACAGGCTCCTGGAGGGGAGGAGTCAGACTTGCTCTAGCTGGGGGAGGTGAGGGAAGGGGACTGGACTGGACTGGACTGGACTGGACTGGACTGGAGGCTTCCTGACTTAGGGCAGGGCTGGGGAAGGCAGGCAGAGCTGGTGAAGCTCTGGCCAGGCAAGCTCCCAGGCTGCAGGGCCTGAAGCAAGGCCTGAAGTTACTAGGGCTTCAAGGAGGCAGCCAGGGCAGGAAAAGGCAGCAGGTCCACACCCCCTTGCCAAGGATGAGTGGCCATGTCAGACTGCAGTGTGCCCCTGAGGCAGGGGCTAGATGAAGACTGACCGTGGCTCACCAAGGCAAGGTGGGCATAGGGGGCTGGGCGTCCCCCGGGGGGAACACCAGGGCTATGTCTACACTGGCAGGTTCACTGCCATGTGCTTTTGCGCAAGAGCATCCATGGCAGGGTGGATGCTCGCCTGAGCAAGCAAGCTCTGATGGCCATTTTAGCCATAGGGCTTTCTTGCGCAAGAAACCCCTGCTGCCCGTCTATACTGTCCTCTTGTGCAAGAGAGCTTACACTTGTTAGAAGAGAACAGAGCTCTTGTGCAAGAAGCCCTCTTCCCACGCAGCAGTGGCCCGAGGCCAGCTGTGGCAGCTGGCGCCACAGGCGGAAGGCGCAATCGGCACCCCCGCCTGCATGGCCATCAATGGCCGTGACGTAATCATCAGGCGCGCCGGGCCAGCGGTGCCCTAGGCGACCGCCTAGGCTCACGGGCCGCTCCTGTTCTCGCACTTTACTGTAAAACTTCTCGCACAAGAGCGGGTGGGCAGTGTGGATGCTCTGCGGAAGAACGGCCGTTCTTGTGCAAGAACCCACCAGTGTAGACATAGCCCAGAGGTGGAGAACCGGAAATAGGTAAGCATGGGTAAAACACTGGCCAGAAGGGGGCACTCCAGGGCTGAACAAGCTAATTCCCAGAGGTATGTCTACACTTGCAGCCTAATTCGAACTAGGGCTGCAAATGTAGGCATTCGGAATTGCAAATCAAGCCCGGGATTTAAATATCCCGCGCTTGATTTGCATCTTCCCGGCCCGAAGTAACTGCCCGTGTCTACGCGGCAGTAAAACGGGTGTTCAAAATAAAGCCCTAGTTCGAACTACCTGTTAAACCTCATTGCATGGACCCCAAACAGCCGCTTGCCGCCGCTTGCTTCCCCACGGGAAGCCCGGCTGAGGGGCCCAGCACTCAGCGCCACAGTGGGAGGTGAAGGGGGGGCAGTGACATACACGGCCCCGCCACCTGGCCATGTACGTCAGTGCCCCTTCCCCTCCCTCCATGGCGGCTGGGCTGAGTGTTGTGCACTCAGCCGGGCCGCCATGGGGTAGGAGGGTGGGCGGTGGCGTACGGCCGGGGCGGTGGCGTACGGCCGGGGCGGTGGCGCACGGCCGGGGCGGCCCCCCTTCTCCTTCTGCTGTGGCGCTCAACTGAGTGCTGCGCCGGGCCGCCGGGGGAGCCAGCAGCGCAAGGGGCCGTTTGGGCTCCACTGCAGCGGGAGGAGAAGGGGGCCGGGGCGGTGACGTACATGGCCCCACCCCCTGGCCGTGTACGTCACGCGCCCGCCCCCCCTCCCTTGCGGCAGCCCGGCTGAGCAGGCAGCACTCAGCCAAGCGCCACGGCGGAGGAAAGGGGAAGGGGAAGGGGAAGGGGGGCGAGGGACAGGCGGAGGAGAGAGAGAGAGGCAGGAGGAGGAGGAGAAGAAAGAAGAGTGAGAGGCAGGAGGAGAAGAGAAAGAAAGAGAGAGAGAGAGGCAGCAGGTGGAGGAGAGCTGAGAGAGAGGGGGAGGCAGTAGGAGAGAGAGAGAGAGAGGGAGAGACACAGAGTGAGAGCATTCAGGAGAGAAGACCTGAAAATCCCGTTTTATGACGGGTTAATTGGCTAGTATAAGATAAAGCCCCAAACATCAGGCATATCCCCAATAAAATCCGGACATCTGGTTGCCCTAGGAGGGGCAGTTTGTCACTCCCTGGCCCCTGTCTTGGGGAGAATTTTCTGAACTAGAAGGGGGATGGCATCTGCATCAACCATAGATCTCAGAGCACTTCATAGAGGAGGGCAGGATCATCATCCCCAGAAGGGGAAACTGAGGCACGAGGAGAGGCAGTGACTTTCCGGATGCCAGGTCTCCTCTAGGTTCTATCCACTAGGTCACACTACCTCTCTTGAAAGGGAAGCAGCCGTAGATGCTGCGTGGGGCTGAGCTGGCACATCCTGGGTGAGTGCAGACCCTGCAGCATTGGGGGAGTAAAGCTGAGCAAATAACCTGCTGGCATCTCAGATGCCTCCCAGGAGCCCCAGAGGGGAGCATGCTCAGGGTGTAACCTGGAGCCCCAGTCTCTGCTGCCCTGCATCGCTTAGGCCCGAAACACCTCCCACCGCCTGATTCCAGCACACGTCCCTCCCGCATCACATGGGTGTGGGGGGGCAGTGCTCAAGGCCAGGCTGAATTAGAGCTCAGGGGTCCAGCCCTGGTTTTCAGTCCCGCTGGAGGCTGGTGCTAGTATCTGTGGAGACTAAGGGTTCAGCCCCCTAGAGCCCAAAGAGAGAGCCAGGAGGGGGTGGAACTGTGCAGGGAGCAATCTGCTGCAGGATTGCCACTCACTTGACTTCCCCTTATCTGTGCTGACAGCTACAGACTCTCCCGGCCTGCCAGTTACTTATTCATGAGCCCCAGTCCTGACTTCAAAGAACCTGGGCTCCTCTGCAGTTGCCCAATGACAAGGGCTGGTGGCATTAGCCATAGAATCATCCACCTGCTAGATGTCACTTAACCCTTTCAGACCCCTCCTGCTGCAGGAGGCAGAGGCCTAGGCTGGGGGAACAAAACGGCACCTGGTTCTCCTCCCGCTCCCACGGGAACGAATCTGCTGGAGCTAACCCACGTGCACCAGCGCTGCGGCTGGACAAACCAGAGTCTGCAGTGTGTCTAGCCCAGGATCCTCGTGTCTCTGACAGAGACCAGCGCCAGCCGCTGCAGAGGCGTAAGAGCCCTGCAGGAGCAGAGGAGGGATAAGCCGTGTTCTTCCTTAGGCCTTCTCCTGATGATTAAGAGATTGATTTACAATCTGACAGCCACCACTGGATCAGGGTAATTTTTGGCAGAAGCATTTTTCTGGCCAAAAACCCCAAAACAAAAACAACAAAAAAACCCAGCCCACAGATTCGGGGACACCACACTTTTTGTGGCTCTGGGTCAATTTTGCGGAATTGTTTCAGGACGACACACACACAAAAATCAGAAAAAATGGAAATGTTCCATTTTGATACTTTCAAACCAGAACGTTCCCATTTTTTGCTCAAAATGACTCTATGTTTCCTACTGTCCCTGTAATTGTATTTGTAAAAAATAGATATAACAAAGGCTTGGAATTAACATGAACGGTTTTGGTTTGCAGGAGAGGGACTGACTTTTCCATTTGAAAAAAAAAAAGTGTTTTCAGTTTGACCTGAAAAGGAGTTTTTGGTTTTTTGTTTTCAAGAATTGAAAAACATCCCTTGAGGGGCTCCATCCTTCCCCCTCCCTACCCCACAGCACTCAGTTAATGAGTAGCTAGGGCAAGGCAATGGAGAATCATGCCTGGGAAATTTAATTGCCCCCCCCCTTATTCCTAGAACCGCTGCACTCTTGCCATGAGGTGCCAATGCTTTGTCAATTACACACACAGCTCTCTGGGGCGAGCAGCACTGGAGGGGGGCACCGCGTGGGAGGAAAGATCGCGCGGCAAGCCCAGGAAGTGCATGGCTCTAAAGTGCCAAGTGCTTGGCTGATCTCACTGGAGCCGCATTTATCCCGGCCTGTTGCAGCTGAATTAACAGGGGCGTTGCACAGCAAAGAAATGAGCCCAGTGGAGTCCAGCTCCCCCAGGACTGCAGGGCTCCTGCCCACTTGCAACACACTGAGTCAGCTTCACTTAAGTGGACCAGAACAGGAAGGTGCCATTCAAAGCTCCGCAGCCCTGCTGGACGCGGCGCCTTGGACATGCTCAGTGCAGCTCTCCCCTCCAGCTGCCCATTCACACGGGCAGCAGGGAGCTGGCACAGGGCCGCTGCCAGTCTGCGATCGCAAACCAGCCGCCTCGAGACAGCCCAATTAGAGAGTCCCAGCTGCAAATTCCCTAGGCATGCTGGTGCCTGGAGCCTCGCCCCTCCTTCCCCCTGCCTTCGCGTGGGACACCCCTGCTCCAGCACATGCAGGGAGCCTGCTCTGAGCTCTGGGCTCAGCTCTGCAGGTGAGGCAGATGGGAAAACGTGGGGTCTCTTGCCTCTCCCTTCGCAGCACAGTGGGGGCTGCAGCCAAACTGCTCTCCGCGAATCCCTGCATCTCCCCAGTGACCGGCTGGACACACAGAGCATGGAAGCCCCATCTCTTGCCCCTCACACCGGCCTGAGGAGGCCCCTGTGCTCAGAGGTCAGGGCCTGGGCAGCTGCAGGTTGGGAGAGCCAGGAAGGGACTTGTTGTAGGAGGCTAGTTCAGCAGGTCCCCGGGGCCTTGCTGGATCCTGCGTGAGCTGGCAATGGGGAAAGCTCCAATTCCTCCAACTTGCCAAGACTGTGGCCTTGACTGGAATGTTTTGTCACCAAAACCAGCCTATTGTTGACAACAGCGAAGGTGCACACGCTACAATGCGACTTTTGTTGGGAAAAACACCCACTTTTAGCAACAAAGAACTTCCTCCCTGTGAAACTTTTGTCTTTTCCCCTCCCTTTATTGTCAACAAAGAGCCAGTGTGGACTCTGTTTGCTTTGTCAAGAGAACTGGCCTCCACCAGTATCCCACAATGGCTACCCTAGTGGCTCTGCTCAGTGTTTTGTGATCTCTGCTGCCCTGCCAGCATGCACCACTCCGCTTTCAAAGCTCCAGGAAGTATCTGGCAGCTGAGTGAGCTGCTCCCTTTGGGGAACAAACAAAATGAGCAAATCATTGGAATGCTCCTGTTCTGCCCTGCTAGGAACACAGCGGAAGGCAGGCTGTGGCAGCAGGAGGGCTGGCGAGACGGCTGTGCTTCTTTGAGATGCCTCAGCACGGAGAGCTCCCAGAGCTACTCATGATGCTGCTCCCAGCAGCTGAGGAGGCTGTAGGAGAAGTCGGAAAGAATCCCAAGAAGCGCAGGGATCAGCTCTGCCTTCCCACAACACTGCACTGTGAGATGCTTCCCCACAAGGCTTTGCTCCATCTGTCGCCAGGGGAGCTAGCAGTGTGGCCATGAAATGTGGGCAATGAGAGGCAGAAAAAACAACTTGGCCAATTTTCACTTTTCTCAGCTTGTGCAGTGCTCTCTCAATGAGGCCACACACAGCCCCTAGCCCTGCCATAGGGTGGCTGTGGCCATGTTACTTTCCCTCCATGTGCCTCAGTTTCTCCCTCTGTAAAATCATAGAATCCCAGAATCCTAGAACTCGAAGAGGCCTCGAGAGGTCATAGTGTCTGGTCCCCTGCCCTCACAGCAGGACCCAGTACTGTCTAGATCATCCCCGGCAGGGAAGATCCTGGCCTGCTTCACAAAGCACTTGGACATCCACGGGGGTGAGTGCTGGAGAAGAGGCAAGTATTACTGCTAGGTGGGAGTCCCTCACACCACGCTCTGCCGCATCGCTGCAGATCCTAGGGACAGCTGCTCACTGGCAACTCCCACCCCACTGGAGCACGGGAGTCAGCAAGGGTTGGATTTGTTTAGTCCTCATGTGGCTGGCAAGCTGCCCCCCAGGGCTCTGTGCTCTCCATAGGGGGTAGGGAGATCTGGGCTCTACCCAACCCCCCAGGCGGGGAGTGTCCGTGGGACAGAGGTGTCTCTGGCTGGGGACAGGAGGGAGGAGACCCAGCCTGTCTCCCTGTGGGAGTGGGAAGGCTGCTCATGGCACCTTAAATAGAAACCCATTTCCATCTCAATGCACCTGCAGCAGATTATTGTGCTCAGGCCAGGCCTGTTCTGTTTATGGAGCGATTTCCTTCCCTCCCACGCTTTGCCTGTCCATTTGTCCCTCCCACACCCTGCCTGTCTGATTGTCTCCCCCCCCCCCACGCTCTGCCTGTCCGATTGTCCCTCCCACGCTCTTGCCTGTCTGTTTGTCCCCCCCCATACATTCTGCCTGCCCGTTTGTCCCTCCCACGCTCTGCCTGTGTCTAGACTACAAAGTTCTATCAGAAAAAGATACACAAATTGCTTTTCTTCCGAAAGAGGCTTTTCCGACAATTGGCCCATCTACACTGGGCCAAATGTTGGGAAAAAAGCCTCTTTCAGAACATCCCTTCTTCCTTGTAAAACAAGGTTTACAGGGATGCTGAAAAAACACGTCTGCTTTTCCGAAATTTTTTTCAGAAAAGCAGACGCTTCCCTTGGACGTGGCAGAGCTTTTCCGGGACACTGGAGATATCCCAGAAAAACTCTGCAATCTAGATGTACCTCTCCTCTGCCTGCCCGTTTGTCCCTCCCATGCTCTGCCTGTCTGTTCATCTCTCCCATGCTCTGCCTGCCTGTTTGTCCTTCCCACGCTCTGCCTACCCGTTTGTCCCTCCCACACTCTGCCTGCCCGTTTGTCCCTCCCACGCTCTGCCTGTCCGTTTGTCCTTCCCACACTCTGCCTACCCGTTTGTCTCTCCAACACTCTGCCTGTCCATTTGTCCTTCCCACGCTCTGCCTGTCCGTTTGTCCCTCTCCCATGCTCCGAGCCCTGGACTTGCCTTTCCCTGTCTCCTCTCCCCTCAGGTTTTCCTTTTGGTCCATCTGTCTCGCACCTTCCCTCTCATTCTTCCCTCTCCAACTCTCCCTGTCTCTCCCTCTTATCCGATTCCCTGCCCCCGTTGCTCCTTCCTTCCCTGCCCAGGGCCTTGTTCTGGAGGCAGGGACTGGAACTGACACTCCAGCATGTGCTGGGGAGCCCAGCGTGGTGGGCAAAAAGCTCTGAGTTCCCGTCTTTTAGTCGCTAAATCTTATCTGCTTGGCTCTGGTACTGTCCAGCCATCTGGCATTTCTCCTCCTGCATCTGGGGAGCATGGGAGCAGCCAGGCAGGGCTTCTGGGCAGCTCCCGGCCTGCGCCAGCACATGCTGAGACTGAGAAAGGAACTGGAGGATCCGGGGGACAGAGCTGTCAGGCCTGTGAGTTTGGGGAGGGCTTTTGGCTTCTTTGGGCTGTTTGGCTCAGTCCTGAGAGAAAAGAACCATCTGTCTGAGCCCCACCTTTTGAAAGGGGGTGCTGGGTGGTGGGACAGTATGGCCTAATGGCTAGAAGCTTTGGAACAGGAGTCAAGGCACCAGCGGCTCTTTTAGTGATTCACGTTGAGACCTTCACCAGGTCCCTCGGCCTTTGTCTCCTCATGCCCAATGAGAGAACGATTGTGGAAAGAGCCACTGGCAGCCGAGGGTGGCAGCTTCCTACCCTGCCTCACGTCGCAGCTGCACACGGCTTCCTGGCGACGGGGGCAGAGAAATCTGCCCCCCCCCCCACCTGGATTCCAGGAGAACCTCTGCTAGCTGCCCCCTGTACAGGGGCTCTGACGTGGAGCTGAGCAGTGCTGAGTCCTTCCAGCAGGGGGCAGTGGCTCATGAGTGCACACCAGCCAGCTCCTGGATTTACACCCAGCCCTGTCAGATGCTGGCAGGAAAGGAGGAGGTTCAGGGAGCGCGCGGAATAGCTGAGTTGTGAAAGGGAGACAGATGCGCTGTGGGTTGAACTGAGACATCAGCTGTCCCCTTCCCACTGGGAGCAAAGCAGCTTTCTGGCAACTCCCCAGGTGGCGGTGAGCAATATCTCCCATGGAAACCAGAGACAAGACAGGCTGGAGCTGAGCATGGGAGCGTGGCCTGGGGCTCCGTGCCTGCGTGGGGGGCTTCGCATGTGGCAGCAGCTGTTCGGCCGTACAGCCCCACCCAGCTGCTCTCCCCTCAGACACGCGTCTAGAATCCAGCCTACCCCGGAGTGCCCGGCCCTGTCCCGGGTCTTGTGACAGCTCCTTTCAAATGGCCCTGGCGAGGCAGCAAGCCTGTCTATCTGTCTCTGATATTTATTATTGTTTGTTACAGTGAGGTCTAATGGCCCACCAAGAGCGTGGCCCCACTGTCCTAGGTACGGGGCAGGCAAAATACAGACCGGATCCGGCCCCCCAAACATCCGGATCTGGCCCACCGCATCTTGTAGCCCAGCTTGACCCTGGGGCAGGCTCGCTGCCTGTCCCACCCCCACACACTGCTCAGAGCAGCACTGCGCCCTCCACCCGCAGCACAATCCTCACTGCTCCCATTGGCCGCAAACCAGCCAATAGGAACTGCCTGGGCCGTGCTTGTGGAGCAGGCAGCTCGCAACACCCTTCCGGCCAAGGGTGTGCAGTACGGAAATGCACATGGCCCCAGCAGCTGGCCCAGCAGCCGGCCTCTTTCAGCAGTGTGGGGGAGGAGGGCACAGCAGGCAGGGAGCCTGCCCGAGGCTCCCACTGGGCTGCTGGCCAGGAGCCGCCTAGGGTAATGGGAGCTGTGAAGCCAATGGGAGCTGTGAGGGTAAGTGCCTCCCAGCCAGAGCCTGCACCTGGCACCCCACCCCCTCCCACAGCCCAACTTCCTGCCCCAGTCACAACCCAGACCCTCTGCACCCCTGCCCTGGTCACAATTCCCTCCCAGACCCTGCACCCCCTCCCACACTCCTTCCCCAGATCTGAATCCTCTCCTGCACCATGTCTCAACCCCCTCCTTCACCCAACCTCCATCCCACACCCCGCACCCCTCCATTAGTATCATCAAAGAGTGTGGCCCTGGTCCACTTACCAGTCCTGCCCCCCATCACAACTTATTGCCCACCTCTGTGCTAGGTGCTGTAGCAGATTGTACTTCTCTGGCCCCTGTTACCTCCGTATCTGAGAGCCTGCCAAGACTTAATGCATTTATTGTCCCATCCTCCTGTTGGGCAGGGTAATGGGGAAACTGGGGCACAGAGCACAGCAAAGTCTGAGGCAGGAGCTCGAACCACTACTAGCCCATCCTTCCTGGCTGTGTGCTCCTACAATGGACCCTGAGAGAAGACCCGAAACTGGATTTCGGCGCCCAGCTGAGTCAGACTGTCAGGAAGGAAGAGGCTGGATTTCTGTGCCCATTTGGCTCTGGATGGACATAGAGAACCTGTGGCAGCTCTGTGGTTAGTGGGAGGGGTGCCAATCTGCCACCACCACCCCCTTTCCGTATCCTCAGCTCGTCTGGCTGGCACTTACCCCTTCGGAGGGTTTGCTCTTCAGTGCCTTTCTCTGGGTCCGGCCAGAGCTTCTGGATTGCCCCTCCCAGAGGCCCATGTGGCACTAGCAAGCAAAGGGAAGAGCATGTCTCAGTGACTGCCAGCCCCCACCTGCAGCCGCCCACTGTCTCTGGTTCCGGTGCCAGCCACGCACACATAGCACATGCCCGCTCTGAACGCCGCCGCCGGGGCAGATGGCAGCAGAGGTGACACACACAGCGCTTGCTTTCCTGACCATCTGTCACACCATGGCTGCTGCTTCCCGTCGTTCCAGGCTCGGGGCCGGCTGCAAAGGAACGACCTGTATCTCAGTGCCTCTAGCATCCCTTGCAGGCAGGGCTGAGTGAACGTCTCTCCTGGCACGTCACCGTGGCATCCAGGGTCTAACCGGCATGGCTTCCTGCGGGATGTGAAAATCTTGCCTGAGGGTCCAGCCATAACGGTCCTCCAGAAATGAGATACTAATGGCCCCCCATTGCCAGCCAAAGGCCGGGGCAGGGGCTGGGCGCAGCGAGGCGTTGCTGGCTCGTGTCTCCACCGCCAAGGAGGTTCTGCTGAAGATCGAGTCCCACCCTGAGCTGGTGTAAATCTGCATGTTGCCCTTAATCAAGGGAGCTGCACCGAATTGCATCAGCTGTGGATGTGGCCCAAGGCGACGAATGGTCCAGTAGCCTGGACGTTGTTTCACTGATGAGGCAGACTCTGGGGGTACTCGGACCTCTTGGACCGGACTTGTGGACTCAGTTTCCACCCCATGCATGAGTGTCCGCACTGCACTGTAAACCTGGGCTTGCAATTGCTGGGCCTGCAGGGAGCATGAGGGGTCGCGGGCCCCAAACGTTGTGGGTGGGAGAGGCCAGCCAGCAGCCTGTGTGAGAACTACTGGGGCCAGAGGGCTAGACTCAGCAGGAGGGGTCTGCCCCCCCAACACACTGGCAATGGCAGGGAATGCGGAGCAAGGCAGCCTCAGCTGCTTTGCTCTCTGGGCCATGCTGCTCCAGGGAAGGGGGCAGGACCCCCCCCCCCAGTGAGAGCGAAGCAGCCTTGTTCCACTTCCCCTGTCAGAGAATGGGGGGCAGACCCCTCCGGATGCATCTTTTGGGGGGACTGGTGGGACGGAGCAGGGCGGGAAAGAGGGGCGGTGAGGCAGAGGCAGGTTGTCGCAGCCTTTGCCAGGTTTCCCCTCACCGGTCACCTCTGGGGCTTGGGACTCAGGCCTGGGGCTTGCAAGGGCAGGGCCATCGCTGCTGCAGTGGCTCACTAGTGGCCCAGGACCACCTTGCAAGTGGGCTGGGGGGGAGCCCAGCCGGAGCTCCAGCCCTGCTTCCCCTCCCCCCGCAGGAGGTTAGAATGCCAGCACCGGCTTCCCGCTGCAGGGAGGGGGAGCCTGGCCACCGGATCCAGCATGTGGGGGAAGGAAGCGGCTCCACGTGCTGCCACTCCCCTTCCCCCAACTGAGGGAACCGCAGTGCAGGAAACTGCTTGGCTGGAGGCTTTCTCTGCAGCTCCCATTGACCGGAGTCATGGCCAATGGGAGCAGCGGGGGGCAGTGCCTGGAAGCAGTGGGAGGCACGGAGCCAGGTAAGCATCTCCCATCCCCCTCATGTCCAGACTACACTTCCCCTTCATCCTCATGTACCAACCTCCCATCAACCCCCACCTCCACTCCACTCCTGCACCCAACCTCCCTCCCAGACCCCTGCCCCCACCCCACTCCTGCACCCATCCTCCTGCCCTCAGCCTGCTCCTGCACCCAGCCTCCCAGCCAGACCCCTACCCCCACCCTGCTTCAGCACCCATCCTCCTGCCCTCAGCCTGCTCCTGCACCCAGCCTCCCAGCCAGACCCCTACCCCCACCCTGCTTCAGCACCTGACCTCCCACCCACACCCCTACCCTCAGCCTGCTCCTGCACCCAACCTCCTACCCAGATCCCCAACCCCCAGCCCACTCCTGCACTCTATCTCCCCCCCAAACCCTCATGTCCACCCCTCCTGCACCCATTTTGTCATCATGAGTGGTTGGCTGGGGGTCCACAGAAAGGTCTACATTGAATGGGGTGGGCTGCGGACCAAAAACTTCAAGAACTGCTGCTCTGTGGAGCCATACCACCATCAGAGATCTAGATGCTGTGGCCGGACCAGCAGCAAATTCCCATTGGCTGGAGTTAAATGTCTAAATACCTTTTGAGAGGTGGGCCTCAGCCTCGTCTCTGTGGAGAAAGGCTCGTTAGCGCCCCAGGCCAGCTGAGCTTCCAGCCCTGAACTAGCCAGCGTGGCTTCCAGGCGTTCCCTTTGCGGACTGGGCTGCTGGGCCGTGTGAAGCAAGCTGGCATTTGAGAGAGGCTCCCCTTGCACCCCGTTCTCCAGATGCCTTCTCCCCTTCACAGCGAGCTGGCAGCCCCCGGAGCAGACGTGTAGGAGGAAGACAGAGTTTTGACACATTTTTTAAAGGTGCATTAATAAAATGGAGCCGGAGGCTGCTCTGTTGGCGAACTCAATCTTCTGTGTCAGTCTCGCGTTGGAGGGCGACTGACTGCTGCTCGTCACCCAGCCGGAATCACACCCTCGTTCACAGACAGGTAATTCACTGAGGTTCAAGAGGAGCTTTAAAGAGCAAACCCCTTGCAGGAGGCCCATCCAAAACCCGCTGCTCAGGGTGCCTTTGAAATGGCTCCCACCTTCCCTGACCTACTCAGAGCCTGTGGACTCCATAACATACCGAATAGAGTGGCCAGACTGGGTCAGACCAAAGGTCCATCTTGTCCAGTGTTCTGTCCTCCAACAGTGGCTAATGCCGGATGCACCAGGGGAATGAACAGAAGAGGGAATCATCACATGATCCCCTGTTGCCAATTCCCAACTTCTGGCAAACCGAGGCCAGGGACACCATTCCTGCCCATCCTGGCTAATAGCCATTGATGGACCTAATCTCTGTGAACTTATCTAGCTCTTTTTTGAACCCCATTATTATAGTCTTGGCCTTCACAACATCCTCTTGCAAGGAGTTCCACAGGTTGTCTGGCATGTGTGAAGAAATACTTCCGTTTGTTTTAAATCTTGCTGCCTATTAATTTCATTCAGTGATCCCTAATGTTTTAATTACGAGGAGAAAGAACATTTCCTTATTTACTGTCTCCATAGCCATCATGATTTATAGACCTCTATCATGTCCTCCCCTTAATTGTCTCTTTTCCAAGCTGAAAAGTCCCAGTCTTATTAAACTCTCCTCCTACGGCTGCTAATCCAAACCCCTCATCATTGTTGTTGCCCTTTTCTGTGTCTTTTCCAGTTCTAATATCTTTTTTGAGCCGGGGTGACCAGAACTGCGCTCAGTATTCAAGAAGTGGGAGTACCACAGATTTATGTAGCAGCAATGTGATATTATCTGTCTCTTTCTTAATGATTCCCAACATTCGGGTTGCTTTTTTGACTGCCTCTGCACACTGAGTGGATGTTTTCAGAGAACTTATCCACACTGACTCCAAGAGCTCTCTCTAGAGTGGTAACAGCTAATTGAGATCCTAGCATTTTTCATGTCTAGCTGGGATGATGCATCGCTTTGCATTTATCAACAGTGAATTCCATCTGCCATCGTGTTGCCCTGTCACCCAGACCGCCCCTTGCTTTCTGCCAGATGTCCTGAGCTAGATTCTGGCCCTGGCACATTGCTTGGCTTGTTGTTCATGCTTGTTGTTTGTACTCCCACAGCCCATCAGAACTGAGGACCATTTATTTGTATCACCACCGCCTCCCTCTGGACCAGGATCATTCTGCGCAAGGGGCTGTACAAGCGTGGAAGGCAAAGACCGCCCTTCCCCCACAGAGCAGTCAGTCTGACGGGTACAGTTCTCTGGCATGTAGAGAGCTACAGCTTTGTCTTGCTGAAAACACCAGTGGAACATGTGTGTGTCTCGGGAGCCATCTCCAGGGCTGCTCTGGGCTCAAATGCCCAGTGCCCTGCTGTTGCTGGTAGCCTGGTCCTGCTCCCTTGGAGAAGACAGGCTGGCTGCCTGGCAGCTGGAGCCCCGGGTCCGGCGCCCAGGGACAGTAGCATGGAGGTGACCCCCACACTCCTGCCCATGCTCCATGCTGGAGCTAGCCAGCCTGGAGGCCTGCAGGAGGAGGAGGAGGAGTGTGAATGCACCTGATGCTCAGGCTGGATGCAGTAGGGAGGCAACAGTTCAAGTTACAACAACTTAGCAGCAGCTCATCCCATCGCCCTTGGCCTGGGCTTCCCCCCTGCAGGGAGCCTGCGTCCCCGGCCACACAGGCCGAAAGTCGTGGGCAAGCGCTGCTCGAGCGAGGATGGTAACAGCAGCAGCCCGGCTGGGAGAGCCCAGACGTGGGCTAGTCACCTAAGTACATGCTTGCCCGGCTTCCCGGGTACGTACCAGCAGCTAGCCACACATGCACACGTACACACTTACACACATATACACAGACACACACTACACACAGCACAGACAGCAGCGTGGGCTAGTTTCCTAAGTACATGCTTGCCTGGCCTCCCGGGTACGTACCAGCGGCTAGCCACACATGCATACACACACTTAGGCTACGTCTACACTACAGGCTTCTTGCGCAAGAGTGCGTCCACACTGCATGGACGCTCTCTCAAAAGGACACTCTGCTTGCTATTTATAGAATGGCCACCAGGGCACCTCTGCTTTTTTTGATTGCCTCTTTTTGCGCAAAACCCCCCTGTTCCCGGTCCACACACACCTTTTCGCGCAAGAGCTCCTTCCTCGTAGAAGGAGGAATACCTATACCGCAAAAAGCCCACTGTTCTTTCATTTTACTTGCGCAAAAACGTGCTGAGGTGTGGATGCGCCGCAAGTTTTTGCGCAAAAACTCTGTAGTGTAAACCTAGCCTATTACTCGTGCACATGCCCTGCTACCCCAGCCAAACCCCAACTGCAGCTGTGTACGTTGAGTTACTGCAGCACAATTCACAAGTGCCGTTCGCTCTGGTTAACCATTGCAGGGGAGCCAAGCCCTCAGAAAACCTGGGTGCTAGACTGAACCCTACCCTTCAATGGGTATGGGCAAGCAACTCCAGGAGCTTCCACGAGTCGTTGTCCTCCTGCCTCCCCCTCCCCTTATCTTCTCCATTCAGCCCTTAGCTCTGTCTCTGACTGTTCAGTGTCGGGGCTCGCTCTTGGTTGGGCTCTAGGCCTCGCCTGGTCTGTGAGAGGAAACACAGTAACAGTGGACCTGGCCTGAATTCCCCTGTGGTCCTGTGATGAGTGTGTGGCTAACGGGCTGGGGAGAGGGAGAATATGGTGCATTGGACACGCAGCTGCAGCTGGCTCATCGGCACACTTCCTAGCGCCGGGCTGGCTCTTAGCTGTTCAGGGAAGGAGTCAACCATTGGCAAGTAGTCGCCGGGCACGTGCTCACTGGGGATGGGAAGCGTGGATAGTCTGCTTGAGGTACTTACCCAAGTGGATTTCTACGGATGCACTTTGCAGCTTTAGTGAACCCCTAACCCATCCCCAACCCCCTAAGCCCTGTCCCCTCAGCGCAGCTTTACAAAATGCCGGGAGAGACACGACAGTGACATTCAAGAGCTGACGTTTTGCTTCTCCAGCCCCCTTCGTCCAAGGAACTTCAAGTCCCTTTGGAAGCATGAATGAATTAGGCCTCAGAATATCCAGGTGAGTTAGGTCAGAATTATTCCCATTGCACAGAGGGGAAAACTGAGGCTCAGAGAAGTGAACTGTTGCACAGTAAATCCCTCAGCAGCACAAGGTGGCACCATTAGCATCTCCTGTGGAGTGGTGTTTGCCAGTGCCCATCTCCAGTTTCAGAGAGCATTAACCCTTTCGTTCCTAGGCTGAGCAGCGGGTTTCAGCCCTTTGACACACAACTCCAGCCCTTCTGAGAAGTCCCCACAGCTGCTCCTGCCTCATCTCATCCTCCAGCCCAGGGCTACTCAACACGCTGCCTGAGGACTGCTTGTGGCTGTTTGTTTGCGGCCCATGGTGAGGTTTGGGTTTACACGGGACTCAACATGCAGCCCACGGGTGGGATCCTTTGAACATGCCCTCCACTGGGAACACGCTCCACAATGGCGAGGCATCTCCCAGGCAGGGTGAGCATTGAAAGACACAAGTAGACGGGCTGGCTGGCATTTCTAGCCCCCCGGGAGGAGGTGCCGGGGCATTGTGGGAAGTGCTGGCTGCTTAGCCTTGTGGGCAGAGCCTGAGAGGTGCTGACTGGCTCGCACTGGCCATGTTTGGGTCCAGCGCCATGGCTTAAGACTTTGTATTCACGCCCGTCAGTGTCAAAGAAGTTATTTGCATATATTTGCATATTTATTTGCATGTATATGCAACCACGCTTAAGTTGTGGCCCTCAGCATGTGCTGTGAGTATCATTGTGGCCCCTGGGGCTTCCAAAGTTGAGTAGCCCTGGTCTACATAATTGCCCCCTTCTCACCAGGGTGCCTGCGTGCTGTTTCCCCCAGCTGCAGGTGGCAACTTGTGCCCCTCTCCCTAGTCCTGGCACCTGTCCCATTGACTGCCACTCCAGCTCACCACTGCTAGTGCAGTGAAGGGGCTATGACACTACTTGGACGTCAGCTGTGTGATTCAGCTTGGTGGGAGTGCTGCCAGGCTGGGCAGTGGGAGCAAGCAGCTGGGAAGCGAAGAGAAGAAGCTAGAAGTGTGTCAGATTTTGAAGAGAGAAGGAATGCTCCAGGTCCGGCACCTCCCTGGTTTAAGTCCTGTCCCACAGCGCTGCCTCCTGTAGCCCAGGCCTGGTACAACAGGGCTGGCTGGCAAATGCTGCAGATTCAGGGAATGGGGGAAGGAGGAGATACTGCTAGTGTTACACCAGGGGGCCAGCCACCACAGTTCACGTTTACATAGCCCAGGGACTGTGAGCCTCTGGCCTGTCTGGTTGAAGGGAATTAAAGCATAGACTCATAGAATCCTAGGGCTAGCAGAGACCTCAGGAGTCATCGAGCCCAGCCCCCTGTTAAAAGCAGAGCCAACCCCAACTCAATCATCCCAGCCAGGGGCTTGTCAAGCCAGGACTTAAAAACCTCTAAGGATGGACAGGGCGGCCCTAGACTAGCTGCCAGAAACTGGCACCCTAGGCGAACCCTGCAATCGGTGCCCCAACCCCCGCAGTGCAGGTGAAGACGGCCAGCGTTTGGCTTCTCCGGGTCTGACCCCCCCTTGCTGCCAGCCCCATCCCCTGCCCTACTCCACCCCCACTGGGCTTCCCAGCTTTCCCCCTGCAGCCCAGCTGAGCTGCATGCAGGGTTTCCTGGCTCCCATACCTCCCCACAGCTCAGATGAGCCATGCACTGGGTCCCAACCACACCCTCAGCCCAGCTGAGCCCTGTGCCACCCCCCACCCACTTGCCTCGCACCAGGCTCCTGGGGCCCTGCATACCTCCACAGCGCACCAGGACTCTCTGATCCTGGAACATCCATGGTCCTTCTGGACCACAGATGTTGCCAGATCACAGAGTTCAGATTTATAGAGGTGCAACCTGTACAGCCTATTGGATGAAGTGTCCATTTTAAAGAGAAGCAGATGTCATTAAGTACATATACATTTCTATTGCTCTGTCTTTCAATGTGTAATATCAGTGATGGAAATCACATCCTATACTGAATTCCCAGTCAACTGTGTTATTTCATAACTTTTAAAGGTTAATTTTGCACTCCTGCAAGGCAACAACAAAACAAACTTGAAATCCTCTAATCCCAGAACAGCTACAGAATGTTAATACAATTTTCCCTCTCATACTGCCTCTTTCCAATATGCCTGATCTGGAGGGACCACATCTTGGAGAGGAGATTATATTTTTAGCCTCCCTCCCTTTTTGTCCTTGGACTGAGCTGAGACTACCAACCAGATGATCAGCTGTAATAATTTAGCTTTGCAATGCAGACATCTGACCACTAACTACTGAATTGACATGCAAACACATTCTATACACCCCTCTGAAGTATTTATATAGGTTCAAACAGTCATCAGGTGGGAACAATTTTCAATCAGCAACTATTAACCTGATCTGGCATGGAACTCATAATTAAAAGCCAAAGAAGTTCCATATACGCACCATCCCCCAGACCTATGCACTATGCACAGATGTAGTTGTCTACATTGTAGACTTGAACTTCCTAGAGTAGAACTTTAACTCCCCACAAACTGCCGATTAATGAATAGTTGAATATAAAGAAGTTGAGGAGAAAAACTTTCTAAAATGTGTGGATGAACGGCAATATGAGGGTACGTCTACACTGTGGCAGTATTTCGGGATACTTCTGGAATTCCGAAATAGCATATTCTGCATCTTGATAGTGCACCTGTTATTTCAAAATATCTTTCCCCGAGGATTAAGGGATGTTTGGGAATAGTGCTCTATTTCTTAATGTGGTGCTGTGTAGACAGTGCCAAATTTCAAAATAAGCTATTTCAAAATACACTAGAAATAAGCTACACAATTTGAGCTACAGCTGCAGTGTGGATGCACCTAGGAGAACTAAATTCTATCATTATTCTTTTTAAGCCAAGTGGCTAGCAAGTGCCCTTCTCCAGCCTACACCACTATGCTCATGTCTAGTCTGGTCACTTTGCTCCTTCTCTAGCTCAACACATTGGATCTTTCAGCAGTTCAGCAAGTAAATCCTCCTCCAACCTACCTCACTCTATCTTTTGTTCAATCAAGACGCCATTTTTTGTTCCTATGCAGTCAAATCCCTCTTCCAAACCACCACACAGTTTCCCTTCCTATCACAGATCTTCCCCATCACAGCAGCCAGTATTCCCCCCCAAATTGTCTATGTGACTCCTGTTTTCAGCTCTCTTGCTATATCCTTCCTCCATTTTAGCAGCTGTGCATCACTTTTACTCTGCCTTTAAATTTTCCCTGTGCCTCTCAGGTGATGTGTTCTTCCACTAACCTGATCAAGATATCTTTCTTTCAGCCCATCTGCTGTGCCCTTTCTTTGGCTCGCCCAGGTTATGTCTACACTGCAGGTTATTCTTGAGAAAAGGTACACAAATTGCGAACCCCAATTTGTGTACCTTTTTCTGATTCTTTTTTTCAGAAGAGGCTTTTTCAATATTTGGCCCATCTACACGGGGCCAAATGTGGGGAAAACCTCCTCTTTTGGAAGAGCCCTTATTCCTCATAAAATGAGGAATACAGGGCTTCGAAGAGCGCGCCCGCTTTTTCAGAAACTGATTAGAAAAAGCAGATGCATTCCTTGGACACAGCAGAGTTTTTCCGGGATACCAGAGGTACCCTGGAATAATTCTGTAGTGTGGATATAGCCCCTGTTAATACTCTCCCCTAAAGCACCTCACCAAGTTACTCCTTCAGTTAACTCAATGAATTCCTCATCAGTCTGCTTTATTAGACTTCCTAAACCTGGGTACCATGTTATTCCTTCAGTCCAGTCATTATCCACTTCAAAGGCAGCAAAGTCTCTTTTAAGTTTTATTTTGACTTCAGAAGAAAGTAACAGAAAACACATTCGTTTCTGAGATCATACATTGGTGTGAAAGAGCTTCCGCAAATCCCTTTCATGCGTTATGTTTCTTTAGTTTACTTGCCCCAACACAAAAGTTTAGTCTCATAATAATATTTGCCCTTATACAATTCCTTCCATCCCAGCATTTCAGAGTGGTGAACATTCATTCCTAAATGTAGCCTCACAATGCATCTTTATGATAGGGAAAAATCTGCCAGATTCACAGAGAACCTGAAGCAAAGAGAAATTAAATGATTTACCCAAAAGCTGCACACAAAGCCTGTGGCAGACTACAAGATTATTTTTCACTTTGCCCCAGATTATTCAGACACTTCTCATCTCAAATCACAGTGATTTACTATTTTTGGTTGGTCAATCAGATGAAAATCCTATCACGGTGGTACTGTCAATACCATAGCTTATTTCAATTTTAATTTCTGTTAGCTAACCACTATAACCTGACCTGCCAAACTGAATTGCTGCTAACAGAATAATCTAAAAAGCCTTCTCAGACAATTCAAACACACTTATTAAAATAGAAACTTTCAGATTTTGGTGGTTACACTTTATTTCCCATTGATTTTTATTTAATCAGCTGGCTCTCTAGAGAAGGCTCGATACCCCCTACCCCCGCGGAAGCCGGCCAGCTTTTCCTACCGTGGAGGGGAGGTGGGGATCAGCTGGCTCTCTAGAGAAGGCACACGGCCGGCTTCCCCTGCTGTGGCTGATCCCTCCGCCCCCACCCCACCCCGGGAAGCCGGCGCCTGGCTTCTCCGGGGCAACCACCGCTCCCGCGGCAGGGAAAGCCGGCGCGCGCCCGCCCCCAGGAGCGGGGAACCCCCCCTCCCCTGCACCCCTCTCCCAGGACTGACCGTGACCCCCCTGTACGCTACAGGGAACAGGTCTCTTGGTCACGGGCTCCTCACAGCCAGGTAAGGCATTTCCGGAAGGGGAGGGGGAAATGAAAGTGTAGCAGGTGCAGCAGGGTCCAGGAATTTGGCGCCCCATCCACTTGGCGCCCTAGGCAGCTGCCTAGTTCGCCTATAGGCACGGGCCGCCCCTGGGGACGGAGATTCCACCCCCTCCCTAGGGAACCCATCCCAGTGCCTCACCACCCTCCTAGGGAAATAGTTTTTCCTCATATCCAATCTAGACCTCCCCCACTGCAACTTGAGACCATTGCTCCTCGTTCTGCCATCTGCCACCACAGAAAACAGCCTCTCTCCATCCTCTCTGGAACCCCCCTTCAGGAAGTTGAAGGCTGCTCTCAAATCCCCCTTCACTCTTTGCTTCTGAAGATTAAACAGACCCAACTCCCTCAGCCTCTCCTCGTAGGTCATGTGCTCCAGCCCCCGCACCATTTTGTTGCCCTCCGCGGGACCCTCTCCAATGCATCCACATCCTAACTGTAGTGGGGGGGCCCAGAACTGGACGCAATACTCCAGATGTGGCCTCACCAGAGCTGAATAAAGGGGAATAATCACTTCTCTAGATCTACTGGCAATGCTCCTCCTAATGCAACCCAATACGCCATTAGCTTTCTTGGCTACAAGGGCACACTGTTGACTCATATTCAGCTTCTCATCCACTGTAATCCCCAGGTCTTTTTCTGCAGAACTGCTACTTAGCCAGTCAGTCCCCAGCCTGTAACAATGCTTGGGATTCTTCCGTCCCAAGTGCAGGACTCTACACTTGTCTTTGTTGAACCTCATCAGATTTCTTTTGGCCCAATCCTCCAATTTGTCTAGGTCACTCTGGACCCTATCCCTGCCCTCCAATGTAGGGATAGGGTCCAGAGCTTAGTAGACCCTATCCCTACATAGGCCCCTAAGCTTAGTGTCATCCACAAACTTGGTGAGGGTGCAATCCATCCCCTCATCCAAGTCATTAATAAAGATATTGAACAAAACCAGCCCTAGAACCGATCCTTGGGGCACTCCACTTGAAACCAACCGCAAATCAGACATCGAGCCGTTGATCACTACCCGTTGGGCCCGACAATCTAGCCAGCTTTCTATACACCTTACAGTCCATTTATACAATCCATACTTCCTTCACTTACTGGCAAGAAAACCATGGGAGACCATATCAAAAGCCAAGCTCTATCATAAAGTCAAGGTATATCACATCTACTGACTTCCCCATGTCCACAGAGCCAGTTACCTCATCATAGAAGCTAATCAGATTGGTCAGGCACAACTTGCCCTTCGTGAATCCATGTTGACTATTCCTGATCACTTTCCCCTCTTCCAAGTGCTTCAAAATGGATTCCTTGAGGATCCCCTACATGATTTTTCCGGGGACTGAGGTGAGGCTCACTGGTCTGTAGTTCCCTGGATTGTCCTTCTTCCCTTTTTTAAAGATGGGCACCACATTTGCCTTTTTCCAATCACCCAGGACCTCCCCCAATATCCATGAGCTTTCAAAGATAATGGCCAATGGCCATAGGCATGCGAACGGGGTGTGCCGGGTGTGCCCAGGCACACCCTAATGTCTTGGGCCAGCTAGCCCAAGCCATTTTTGTGCCCTGGGCCCCACCCGGCCTGGCAGCACCACGCGGCCCAGCAGCACGGCGTGGTGCCTCTGAGGCACCTGGGAGAGCCCCCGCCCAGCACGGCAGCACCGCGCGGCACCCCTGAGGCACCCAGGAGCACCCCCGCCTGGCCCGCCAGCACAGCGTGGCGCCCTTGAGGCACCCAGGAGCGCCCCTCCCGGCCCGGTAGCACCGCGCAGCTCCCGGCCCTGCAGCACCACGCAGTGTCCCAGGGGTGCCCCTGACCGGCCCTGCAGCACCATACGGCGCCCCGGGGGTGCCCGTCCCCGGCCCTGCAGCTTGGGCTGGCTCTGACTCCAGCCCTGCAAGCTGTAAGGCAGAATCTGAAGGTAAGGGTGGGGGGGAATAAGAGGAAGGGGTGGGAGAGGAAGGGCTTTTGCAGTGGGGAGGAGGAGGAAGAAAGGGAAGGGGTGGAAGGGGCTTGTACGGAGGGGGAGGAGCGGGAAGAAAGGGGAAGGCACCAAAGGGACAGGGTAGAGGAGACACAAATGCTAGGGGAAGTGGAGACAATGAGGAAAAGGGCAGGAGGGGAGGTGTCAGTGGGAGGGGGGACAGGGTGATGCGGGAAGAGGAGAGGATAAGGGCATTGGGGATTGGAGGGGGAGGTGCTGGGAGAAGGTTTGACAGAAGGGGTGGGCATGAGGAAGGTGGGGTTGGAGCAAATCATGTGTGAGGGCACAGGGGCATGAGGGGAACAGGGGCAGAGGGTGTGGTGAGGGGTGGGCATCAGGAAAAAGGGAAAAGGGGCAGGGGCAGTGAGGAAGGAGGCACCAGGAGGGTGCAGGGGTAAGGAAGGTGCAGGTGCCAGGGGATTCTGGGGTGAAGCAGAAGGGCAGACACCTGCAGGGGAGGACCAGCACCAGAGGAGAGAGGCGAGGGAGGTGTTAGACGAAGGGATGAGGAGGGTAGCTCACATGATCAGAGTGGGGCTACTGGAGGAGTGGGCACAGGGGAGAGAAGGGCTGGTGGAGGAGGGCAGGTCTCAGGAAGGCTGAGGGCAGTCAGAAGGGCAGGAGTCAGGACAGTAGAGGAGGGTGAGGGGTTGGGGGGCAGCAGGCACCAGGGGAGTTGATGGAGCAAGGGGAGGAGACATGGCAGCAGAGGGGAAAGGTAGATAGTTATTAATAACTTGGGTGCCACAATGGCACATCCAAACAAGCCACATGAGTTCAGTACAGGTGCACAACACAAAATTCATTCTGCTCATGGGAGGAAACTCTTAGAGGGAACACTTTCCCCCCCAGCCTCTCCACCCCCGCATTAATGTCACACACATTGGATTAATGCAATTGCAGGATAGTTGCATGGGGGGGGTTGGTGGGGGCCAAACTAATCCCTATTGGTAGGAGGATGGTGGGAAAAGTCCTTGGGTTGGGGGTCACATAACACTTTTTACTTTTGGTCATGTGCCTATCTTGCCCGGAGAGGGTTACCTCCAGGGGCGTGGCTAATGGGGGCCAGGGGCGTGGTTAACAGGGGTCAGAGGTGTGGCTAATGGGGGGGTCAAAGTGCATTTTAAAAAAATTCTTTGGGTGCACACCCTAATGAAATGTGCTGCGCACGCCTATGCCAATGGCCCTGCAATCACATTAGCCAACTCCCTCAGCACCCTCGGATGCATTAGATCTGGCCCCATGGAATTGTGTATGTCCAGCTTTTAAAACATTTCTTAACTTGTTCTTTCTCCACCGAGGGCTGCCCATCTCCTTCCCCTACTGTGTTGCCTAGTGCAGCAGTCTGGGAGCTGACCTTGTCTGCGAAGACAGAGGCAAAAAAGCATTGAGTCCTTCAGCTTTTCCCACATCATCTGTCACTAGGTTACCTCCCTCCTCCAGTAAGGGCCCCACACCCCCCCGATCACCCTTTTATTGCTAACATGCCTGTAGAAACCTTTCTTGTTACCCTTCACATCCCTTGCCAGCTGCAATTCCAGTTGTGCTTTGGCCTTCTTGATTACACCCCTGCATGCTAGAGCAATATATTTATACTCCTCCTAGTCATCTGTCCAAGTTTCCACTTCTTGTAAGCTTCCTTTCTGTGTTTAAGCTCACCAAGGATTTCACTGCTAAGCCAAGATGGTCGCCTACCATATTTGCTTTTCTCACTGTGCATCGGGATGGTTTGTTCCTGTGCCTTTATTAAGGCTTCTTTAAAATCCAGCCAGCTCTCCTGGACTCCTTTCCCTTCATGTTAGCATCGCAGGGGATCCTGCCCATCAGTTCCCTGAGGGAGTCAAAGGCTGCTTTTCTGAAATCCAGGGTGTGTATTTTGCTGCTCTCCTTTCTTCCTTTGGTCAGGATCCTGAACTCGACCATCTCATGATCACTGCTGCCAGGTTGCCACCCACAGCTACTGCCCCTACCAGTTCCTCCCTGGTTGTGAGCAGCAGGTCAAGCTGCGCATGGCCCCAGGTCGGTTCTTTCAGCACTTGTACCAGGAAGTTGTCCCCAACATTCTCCAAAAACTTCCTGGATTGTCTGTGTACTGCTGTATTGGACTCCCAGCAGAGGTCAGGGTGTCAATTCCCCCATGAGAACCAGGGCCTGTCATCTGGAAGCTTCTGTTAGTGGCCAGAAGAAAGCCTCATCTGCCTCATCCCCCTGATCTGGTCTATAGCAGACACCCACCACGACACCGCCCCTGTTGCTCCCCGCTCTACGCTTAACCCAAAGACTCTCAACGGGCTTTTCTCCCGCTTTATACTGGAGCTCGGAGCACTCTTGCTGCTCTCTTATTGGGCTGGTTTGCAAGGGGAGGGTGGAGCTGAAAGACATAGGCAACTAGACCCCGCTCTCTGGTCACCTGCCAATTGTGCGGCAGCCAAGTAAACACTGGGGGTTGCTCTCCTGGGACAGAGCCTGGTCCAGGCCGAGCTGCTGCCGGCAGCTCCCAGGCACAAGGGAAAGGGCTGTTCCCAGGGAGCTGGCGCGCCTAGATGTGGAATGGGGCCATGGAAGACTCTGTGCACTGCTGCTCTCCCAAGCACATCCGTGGATCCTTCCCAGAGGGCCGCTGCTCCCCTGTCTGGAGGAGTGGAACATTCCCCGAGACAGACACCTGGCTGCCGGGGGGGGGAAGCAGCAAAGGAAGATCCGATGGACACGTGTGAAGTGCTTTAAATCCCCTGCTTGACACGCTCCACCTGTGGCATCCTTCTGAAACCCTTCTGCGGGCCGGTTCCCTGGGCCTGCGCGCCCTCCCGAGCCGGCAAATCCCCCTTCGTTTCCACGTGCTCCAGTGCTGGGAGGGTGCTGGCCACTCAGCCCAGTGCCCGGCTGCGCTCTTCCCACATGCTGTTGGCCCACGACCAGGGAGCATTTATCACAGCCATCTGGTAAAGGGAGGCTTCTCAGAAAAGACTGGCTCTATTACTCAGACTGGAGGGTTGAAGTAAGACACCCACACCCAGCAGGGCGCTACTGGTTCAAGTTCTGGGGGCAAGTGACACCTTAACCCATATACGCTTGTACTGTTAACTCTGGCCAGCCGGGCCAAGCCACCCAGCTGCAGGAGAGTGCGCTGGAATATATTCTGGGTCATGCAGCAGCAGACTCATTACCTCCCAGTTCCACTGCCGAGTCTTGCTTGTTCCTAAAGCGTAAGCCAGAAAACCCAGGCATGATTCTCAGCTCCAAGGGCAGTTTGCAGGCCTGACCGTTCGGAAAGGCCTGGGTCTGAGTCCTCGTTCCCCTACTCCCTGTGCAAGCCGTTACACCAGCACAAAGTAAACGTGAGCGCACGACTCTTCTGCTTTACTAGCATTTATCCCCATTTCACGTGGGTTTCGTTCTTGTATGAGGAGCAGGTCAATGGAGGATCAGGAGCTATTCTAGGAAGCTGAGCAGGAGTCAGCTGAAGACAATAAACAAGGAGAGCCCAACATGCCATTGCGGTCATTTTTCAGAGAAGAGCTGCACTTGGGACTGAACTAGCCTGAGAATGGCGCTAGTAACCAAGAAGTGAAAGGCAAGCACAGGGATGTTGGGGGGAAACCGCAAGCCCCAAGCATGGTGAAAAGCAAAACGCAATCGGCAACACCCTTCCATCCCCTGGAAATACACTAAGGCTACGTCTACACTGGCATGATTTTCCGGAAATGCTTAAAACAGAACAGTTTTCCGTTATAAGTATTTCCGGAAAAAAAGCGTCTACATTGGCAGGATGCTTTTCCGGAAAAGCCCTTTTTCCGGAAAAGCATCCGTGCCAATGTAGACGCCTTTTCCGGAAAAAGGCCCCGATCGTCATTTTTGCGATCGGGGCTTTTTTGCGGAAAAGACTACTGTGCTGTCTACACTGGCCCTTTTCCAGAACAGTTTTCCGGAAAAAGGGCTTTTGCCCGAGCGGGAGCAGAATAGTTTTTCCGGAAAAGCAGCTGATTTCTTACAGTAGATCGTCAGTGCTCTTCCGGAAATTCAAGGGGCCAGTGTAGACAGCTCGCAACTTATTCCAGAAAAGCAGCTGATTTTCCGGAATAAGTGGCCCAGTGTAGACACAGCCTAAGTGTGTTTTCCCCATAATAACACAACAGCCATCCAGTGCTCAGTGGCCTATGTGTGTCGGGTTGAATCACAGAAGTCTCCTTGGAGTTGCCCCCCGGTGTGCTGGTCATACCACTGTGCCCACCTTCCTGCTCCCTGGGCTCCCCTCCACCCTGTCCTGCTGAGCCAGATCCTTGGGTCTTCCCCAGCCAAACCAGGGAGTTGGGGCAACTGCCCCCTGCAGAGCAACACAGACAACGAACCAGCTCTGTTTTAAGGGGGCTCAGCTATAAGGGCTCAGCACCCAGGAAACCCTCCCCCCAAAGGAACCAAAACCCCAGATAAACCCATCTTACTCTGTGTAAAAGTTTTACACAGCAAAAGCTCATAAGGTCCATCCACTTTATCACTGAATGAGAGAGATGCACAGTGGTTGCTTCTCCCCAGGTAACAATTACAGGCCGTCCTCGCTAGAAGTCCAAGATGCGTTCCAAAAAACTTGGACTTATAGCGAAACAACTTAAAGTGGGGAATTTTTTTCCCGCAGCTGACTTCCATTTAAGCAAATTGGGGGGAGTGTTTTGCACGACTTATAGCGGGGAATGGGAGGACTTATAATGCATCAGTTCCTACAAACGTCAACGACTTTAGTGTGGAACGGATGTATACCAGGCAACTTATAGTGGGGACGACCTGTTATCAAGGGGACTGGCCTTGATAACAAACAAAAATGATTCAAGTAGTTGCAAGTGAAAACTGTCAGATCAAAGTAAGTTACCAAATTTAAATAAACAGAACATGCTTAGCCCGTTCTAATGTGCTAAGAAACGTGTTGCATGCAAATTCAACAGCTGTTCTTATCTCAGGTAACAGAAGGCAGAGTTGATCTTCACTCTGGCCTGGGTCTATAGCTTTTCAGAGTTCTCTCTTAGGGTGGGCCAGGCAGTTTCAAAGGCCAACTGAAGACAAAGGCTGATGGCTTCCCACTGCTTAAATAGACCTTCCCCCAGGGTGGGAAACCTTTGTTTGCCATCCCCCATCCCCATGGGAAAATGCCAGGTTCGAGAGATTCCGCCATGCCTTGCTTCCCCAGGCACTTTATTAAAATACATAACGAAACGCAGCCAGCACGCTGCTTCTCCGTGGGAAAGAAGGAAATATTTGTCCGAAGACCCAGGCGAAACCCATCATCTCACCAGAAGAGGAAGGGAACCCTTTGGTGCGCCGTGAGTGCGGGACAGCATCTCGGGATGGCCGATACAGTACAGTCACGAATGCTGTGGGAATAGAGGATTGTTTGTAACTCCAAGCAAAGCGTTACGCTGGTTCTCTCTAAATTTTGCAACTGCACATTGACTCAATACAGCTTTGAAACTTTACTGTGCAGAAGGAAAGTGCTGCTTTTAACCAGCTTCATGTAAATGAAATAGGGACAGAAACAGTTTCCTTACCTTGTCAAACCTTTTTTAACTCTCCCTCTCATTTTTAATAGCTGATGTTCAACACAGGAGGGCTTGGGGGAGGGGCGGGGTTGTTCTCTTTGGTCTCTGCGGCTGCCTGACTGCATAATTCCAGTTCCAAATGAGGTGTGAGGTTGAGCGGTCAGTTCGTAACTCTGATGTCTATGACTCTGAGGTTCGACTGTATGTATATTTCTGTCCCCAGCTGATCTCATCAGTTCTTGGCCCATTCCAATATGTTCCCTTCTCTCCCCAGCTGATCCTATCTGCTCTTATCCCACCCCTCTCCTCCTCCACGCAGCCTAGGCACTAGCAGGGGCATATACAAGAGGCACTCTCGCTGCTCTCGGTTCTAACACCCAGGGATAGGAGTCCAAAGATAGAAGGAATCATTGCAAGGGAGTTCAGACGCAGGCTGGGACACAGCGCAGATGGAATGTTCAGAGAATTTTGCCTCCAGCCTAAATCTCCTGTTGAGCATGTGTGAACTGAGATTTTCAGAGGCTATTATCCTATGAAGCTTTGCCAAATTTTGGCTGATTTTCACAGGGATGGCTAAAAACAAATCACTAACACCAGGGCAACCCTCCTGCCAAATTTCAGTCTGCTTCAGTGTACTGAGGCACTAGAGCTATTCAATGAAATGGCTATGAACCTGTTTTAATACAGGCAAAACCATGGAGTTGGGGAGCCAGGGCTGATCATGAATTTTCCAGCTTCACAGCTTCTGGCAAACAGAGGCTAGGGACATCATCCTTGCCTATTCTGGCTAACAGCTGCCAGTGATGGACCTATCCTCCATGAACATATCTAATTCTTTCTTGAGCCCTGTTATAGTCTTGACCTTCACAACATCCTCTGGCAAGGAGTTCCACAGGTTGATTGTGCTTTGTGTGAAGAAAAACTCCCTTTTGTTGTGTTTGCAACCTGCTGCCTATTAATTTCATTGGGTGACACCTAGTTCTTATGTTAGCAGAAGGGATAAATAACACTCCCTTATTTACTTTCTCCTTGCCAGTTGTGATTGTATAGACCACTATGATATCCCGCCCGTAGCGGTCTCTTTTCCAAGCTGAAAGAGCCCAGCCTTATTTATCGCTCCTCGTCTGCACACTATTGTCCTTTAATCAGGGAGCAGAGTGTTTCCAGGACTGTCCTGAGGGACGGGCCTTTCCTTCCCCATCAGTGATTTCCTGGCAGGCTGCCGGTGCCCTCCATGGAGCAGTGAAGTGTCACTTGCATTTTGCTTCCGGGCACCATCCCTGTGCTGCCAGCGGTGGGAGCAGAGTGTCGGTGGCAATGCAAGCGGCAGGGCAGCGTGGGATCCCGGGAGGCGTGACTCGGTGCAGTGAGGGATGCGAGAGGGAGGGAGACTGTTTTAACGACACCAGCAACAACTGGGCGTCCAGCAGGGGGCGAGGAACGGGGCTGCAGGATGTTGCCAATGGGAAAGGGGTACGTCCTGCCACGGAGCAGCTCTCCCCCAGCTCCAGAGAGAGCTGGTGGCAGTGCAGACGTTCCTAGCAGCTGCTATGCAGGGCTGAGGCCGGCCTGGCTGCAGCGGGAACTCATCGAAACCAATTAGTCCATTTTTCAATTATCTGGAAGAAAGAAACCAGCTAATTAAAGCCTAATTACATTTTGCCTGCTTCGTCAGCCATTTTATCCTATTAAACCCGCAATCTGGGCCTCCGGGAGGCAGGAGGGATGCACTGACAGCTGCAGAGGAACCTGGAGGGTAGGACACGGATGGGCCTTCCAGAAGGGATGGCCGTGGATTTAACCCTGCGTGCATCTGTGGCAGGGCAGCAAGCCAGGGTCCAGCACAGTCCAGACAGCCTGTGGGGACGTGACTACTGCAATCCACACTATAGCCGTGGCTACGGAAATCAAGGCAGAAAGGGAAGAGGGCTGGAGCCATAGGCATGTACTCTATAGTAAGAGAGGGCAATCATTTTTAATAAGGGGGACACTCTAAGATTTTGGCATGTGGTCAAGGGCCGCACTTCTTGGGAGGGTGCAGAGTCTGGGACGGCTGGTGGGGTGTAGAAGGGAGCCTGGGATAAAGGACTGGGGTGCAGGAGGGAGTGTGGGGTCTGAGAGGGAGTTTGGGTGAAGGAGGGGGTTGTGATCCGGGGCAGAGATTTGGGGTGCTGGGTCCAGGAGGGGTTATGGGTGCAGGAGAGGCCTGGGGCAGGGGTGCTGGAGGGTTGCAGGGTCTGGGAGGGAGCTGTGACTTGGGAGAAGGGCTGAAAGGGGGTACAGAGAGTTTGGGTGGTGACCTAAGGCAGGGGAATGGGGTGCAGGGTCCAGGAGGTGTTATGGGTGCTGGAGAGGATTCTGGCCTAGGGGAGAGGTGTAGGAGGGGGTGCAGGGTCTGGGAGGGAGTTGTGACCTGGAGGACATGGGGAGAAGGGATACAGAGGGTTTGGGTAGTAGTCTGGAGCAGGAAGTTGTGGGGAGAAAGAGGGGAGAAGGAGGGGTGCCAGATGCAGGCTCTGGCTGGGTGGTGCTTACCTACCCTCCTCCCAGCCAGAAGCCTAGCAGGAAGCTGAGACAGTCTCCATGCCTGTCAGCTGGGCTGGCTGCTCCATGTGGCTCTGCTCCAGCACAGGGCGGGGGGAGGGAGAGAGGAGGCTTCACCCCTGCCTCCAGCAAAATTTCTCAGCTCCCATTGTCCGGAAACTGGCCAACGGGAGCTGAGAGATTTTGCTAGGGGGCAGGAGCAGTGCGCAAAGCCTCCTTCCTCTCTCCCCAGCATCCAGAACAATTAGCAGCCAGCTGTTTAAAGCGGCGGCTTGGTGGACCGGATCTGGCCCGCCAGCCACGTCTTGCCCACACCTGCTCTAGAGCAGCTGCAAAGCCTTGGTTGGAAATGGAAGAGCCCGGCTTTGGCAGGAGCTGAGCACCCAAATGCCAGCAGGACTTGAGGATGCTGTGCACCTTGCAGGGCGGTGCCCAGGGTAGCGACAACAATTTCAAGGCTCTGTCAGTGGCTGTGCCAGGGTCCCCATGGTGCATCCTGAAATGTGGGACTTCTGAGCCCTGTGTCCCACCAACCTGGGCTCCCTGGGACACGCTACAAGCCTCAGCCGCAGGTCCTGCACTGACACAGCCACCCACAGGCAGGGACACACCTAGCGGAGTGACAGGAATGCTTCCCCCGGCAATAGAGAGGCTCCAGCCAGTTCCCCACAGCTACTCCGCCTTGCCCCCAGCAGACACTGTCCTGCCCTGCTCAGGGTACGTGTATTCTCCAGTTCATTCCTCCCTCAATGTGGAGAGGACACACACTAGCCTGTGTACCCTGAGTTGAGATGTCCCAAGCACTTCAGCCAAAACACACAGATTTATTAACTAGCGGCAGGTGGATTTTAAGCGATTGTCAGTAGCAAGTGTAGCGATCGAAGCTGGCTACCTAGACTGCAAATGTATTGTATTGCTTAAGTTCTATAAAGGAAATGGGCTTTGAATCAAGCAATGTCTCACTTGGTACAAGCTGAAGCATGGGCCTGGTGCTTGAACAAAGTAAGCAAGAGCTATACTCTGAGTAAGAGACAGGCCGTGTCAAAAGCAGATGTTTGCCGGCAAGTCAGTGTCTCTCGGCACTAGAACTGCTGGCACGGATAGAAGCACATGAAGGGTGCATCTAGACTACATGGCTCTGTCGATGGAGCCATGTAGATGAGTGTACTCGGCAAAGGGAAATGAAGCGGCGGCGATTTAAATAATTGCTGCTTCATTTACATCAAAATGGCCGCCACGCTGTGCCAATCAGCTGATTGTTGGCACAGCGCAGTAGTCTAGACAGGGATCAGCCGACCCCAGAACCCTTTGTCATCAGATCCTTTATGCCTCGTGAAAGTGTGTAAATACATTTCACCGGGACAGTACAGGACACTCAGCTGAGCACGTGATAAAATAGTTTAAAACAATAAGGCTGTGTCTACATTGGCACCCTTTTTCGGAAAAGGGATGCTAATGAGACACAGCGCAATAGCAAATCCGTAGGGGATTTAAATATCCCCACGGTATTTGCATTTACATGGCTGCCGCTTTTTCCGGCTCGGGGCTTTGCGGCAGCGCCAGTCTAGATGGGGATCTTGCGGAAAATAAACCCTTTTCCGCCTACTTGAAAGTAGGCATAAGAGATCTTGCGGAAAAGGGTTTATTTTCCGCAAGATCCGTCTAGACTGGCGCTTTGCCGGCAAAGCCCGAGCCGGAAAAAGCGGCAGATGTAAATGCAAATACCGCGGGATATTTAAATCCCCTGATTTAATTGCGCTGTGTCTCATTAGCATCCCTTTTCCGAAAAAGGGTGCCAATGTAGACACAGCCTCCGAGCGAAAGCAGAACAAGGGGCAGTGACTGCTTTGGAGGAAAGTCCAAGGGAAGGTACCAAACGTGTCATTAATGCGTAAGATGACACGTACAGTGGGTATCCTAGATTGTCTATAAATTTTGGGGTATTTCAACTTAATTCTTTGGCCGGCCTAGGGGGCGATAGTGAAATCCATACTATCGACGGAGCGTGTCCATTGTCATGGGTACCAATACACTGGGGCTCAAAGGCCATCTGGCTACCGATGGTTATTAATGTACTTCGTTCGACAATAAACCTGACTCGGGTGCCTTTGTATCTTGGGGGCTCTCGTGAAGTCTATTATGCTGGCTACCTGCACAGAGCTGGCACGATGTATTGAGGGAAGATACGAAAACACACGCAGCCAAACGTTTATCGCCACTGACGGAGCAGGAGACCTGACAGGACACCACACCAATGAATCCTGAATTTACGGTATCGCTGTCCTGAACTGCTACACAAGCAGGTCACAGATCCTCAGCACACAGGATGAAACGCTCCGCTGGCCCGCAACCAGGCTTCCCAGTCCAAAGTCTTTGTCCTCCAGATGTGTTTCTGGGTGTCGAGTTGTGGGTGGAGCGAGACCAAGGGTATGTCTACACTACAGAGTTTTGTTGGAAAACTGGCCATTTGCCCAACAAAACCTGAGTAATGTCCACACTGCAATTGTGTTCTTTCGAAAGTAAATAGAAAGAACAGTGGGGGTTTTCCAGCGTTGGTAATCCTCTTTCTATGAGGAAGAAGCCTTTTTCTGAAAGAGCTCTTTTGCAAAAAGGCGTGTGTGGACAGGGAAGAGGGAGTTCTTTAGCAAAAAGAGGAAAGAGAAAAAAGCACAGGTGCCCTGGTAGCCATTCTATCCATAGTAATCACAGGTTAAATGCGAGAGAGCGTCCATTCAGTCTGGACGTTATCTTTTGAAAAAGCAGATCACTTTTTTGATGTGCTTTGGCAGTGTGGACGCTCTTTCCGGAGATCTCTTCCGAAAGAAGCCTGCAGTCTAGACATAGCCCAAGTGACGATGTCGCCCCACCCTGCCCTTGATGGTTTCTTCCAGCTTGCTGGGAAGATCTAAGCTTGTGATGGGGGGCAGGGTCCGTCCCATGGGTCACGCAGCCTCCATTGTGTACATGTTGTTTCTGAGATGTCTTAGGGGATGGCTGTTGGGAGAGTGGATTATGTGCTGGCTGCTCCGGTTTTGCACCTGAATGGGGGTTTCCAGCCTCACCACATAGCTCAGTAGCACACATAAGAACATAAGAACGGCCATGCTGGGTCAGACCAATGGTCCATCCAGCCCAGTGTCCTGTCTGCCGACAGTGGCCAATGCCAGATGCCCCAGAGGGAGGGAACACAACAGGGAATCCTCACGTGATCTCTCCCCTGTCTCCCAAAGCGTCAGAACTCCCTGCGCAACGAGAGCTCACACAGCCCAAGCAGGTATTAATGCTCAGCAGACCGAGACTTGGAAGCTGGTACCTCACAAGGCCTACTGTGTACCAAACACGTAGGGATATGACCAGGAGTGGCCCTAGACGAGCTGCCGGCAACTGGCGCCCTAGGCGAAACGCGCGATCGGCGCGCAATCGGTGCCCCCATCTCCAAACCCCTCAACGGCCATTTAATTTGGCGCCCTTGGCAACCGCCTAGTTCGCGCCTACGGACAGGCCGCCACTGGATACGACAGCCGCCAACAGGGCAGGTCCAGGGTGCTGCTTTGAGGTACCAAGGGCCACAGCGGTGTGTCATTCTGGCCTGTCAGGGTCATTGCGTGGGGGCATCACAGGCGGGCGGGGGTGGGTTAAGGAAGGATCCTTGTGATCTATGACCCAAGGGGGCACAGCACACAGCAGCAAGCTCGCTGCCTGGGAGGGAGTTCGAGAAGGAGGAGCAGCAAGAACCCACTGACATAGGGAGGCGTCTGTGTGGGATGGTGGGTCTAAAACTTTATCCTCATTTAGCATTCATCCCTCCCAGGTATCAGCTATCACCAGCCTGTCCAGGGCTAAATCTTCCCTTTGGCTAAGCTGGGTCCAACCAGCCCCGAATTTAGCTCCATCACCACCCGAATTGACAGCTCAGGCTGAACGACTATTTCTGGTTGACATTTTGGCTTGATTTGTGCATTTCACCCCTCCCCACCCGAGCAAGGTGCGTGTCCAGCTGGCATCAGGTCGATAACCCCAGCAGCGGGCGAGGCGTGAGGCCTAGTTGGGGCTTCTGGGAAATTCCAGGCCACACCCACTGGATAGCCACTTCCTGGTGCAGTACATGGCTTAACAGCTGAGCCCGTCTCTGCAACACCCGTGCTCACCTTCCTGTATCCCAGCCCTTCAGCGCCTTGTGCTTGTGAAGTGGCCCATCTCTCCGTGGCTGTGGGGGACACAAGCCACGGTGCCAGCCCAGGGCACGGAAAAGGCCACTTTCTTTTTTGACTCACAACTGCATTCGATCTGGACTGAGGTTACAACCTGGGCAATGTCTCCCTGCCTCGAAAAAATTGCTGTTACCATAACAACCTGAGTCTGTGCTTCATTACCATGGCAATTTGCAGGAATTATGAAATACCGTGTGGCTTTTTTTATGCATGCGCTCTGCTACGTTTCAGTGCCAGACTCCGGTTGAGGTGGGTCCCCCTCCCCTTAATCTAGTTTGTCTCATTGTGTTTTGTTAACCATTTCGTCCCCGTCATTTTGTAGCTAGAGATGGGAGGGATTTGAATTTCACCTGCCATTTTGTCAGCCAGTCACCTGGTTTTGTGAGATTCTTGGCCGCCACCGTGCCACGTGCTCCAAGCTGGCTGGGAAAGGAGGGGGTGTGATGTGTTCCAGGTGGCACTGAGGTCTGGCTGCCTCTAGCCCTGCCCCTCCTGCCTGAGACCCCGCCCCTTATGGGAGCACAGAGCTGCCCTCCCCCACCTTGCCTAGGGACCTGGACAGGCTGTCGGACCCCTTCTCTTCACAATCTGCTTTGGGCTGAACTATCTTGAGTAATTTTGCATCATCTGCAAAATGTGCCACCTCACTGTTCACCCCCTTTTTCAGATCATTTATGAATAGCACGGAGCCCACTACAGATCCTTGGGGGACTCTGCTATTTACCTCTTTCCACTCTGGAAACTGACCATCTGTTTTCTCCCCTTTGTTTCCTATCCCCAGGCCCTCCTCTTATCCCAGGACATCTTAATTTGCTTAAGAGTCTTTGGTGAGGGACCTTGTCAAAGGCTTTCTGAAAGTCCGAGTCCACCGTGTCGACTGGACCACCCTTGTCCACATGATTCTTGGTCCCCTCAAAGAATTCGAATAGATTGGTGAGGCATGATTCCTCTTTACAAAAGCTGTATAATTCCTCCCCAACAAATCCTGTTCATCTATGTGTCTGCTCATTCTGCTCTTGCAGTTTCAACCAAAATGCCTGGCACTGAAGTTGGGCTTCCCAGCCTGTAATTGCCAGGGTCACCTCTGGGGAGCCTTTTTAAAAATCAAAGTTACATCAGCTGACCTCCCATTACCTAGTGCAAAGGCTGTTCTGCAATTTCACATTTGAGTTGCTTCAAAACTCGGGGGTGAATCCCATCTGGCCCTTATTACTGTTTAATGTATCGATTTGTTTCAAAACCACCTCTATTGAAACCTCAATCTCGGACATTTCCTCCAATTTGTCACCTAAAAAGGGGTGGGCATCTTCCTCACATCCTCTCAGTGAAGATTGAGGCAAAGAATGAATTTAGCTTCTCAGCAACGGCCTTGTCTTCCTTGAGTGCTCCCTTGATCGGCCCAGACCCCGCTGCCTGTTCAGCAGGCTTCCTGCTTCAGATGCCTTTTTTAAAAACTGATGTTAGTACTGAGTCTTTTGCTACTTGCTCTTCAAATTCCTTTTTGACTAATTATACTTTTGCTTTTGACGTGCCAGAGTTTATTCTCCTTTCTATTTTCCTCATAGGATTTTGCCTCCTATTTTTAAAGGATGCCTTTTTCTCTCTAAAAATAGCTTTTACTTTGCTGTTTTGCCATGGTGGCTCTTTTGTTTGTTTGTTGTTCTTATTGTGTTTTTTATTTGGGTGCATATTTAGTCTGGTCCTCTATTATGGTGTTTTTAAATAGTCTCCATGCAGTTTGCAGGCATTTCACCTTTGCAACTGTTCCTTTTAATTTCCATTTAACTAGCTTCCTTTTTTTTGCGTAGCTCCCCTTTTTGAAGTCAAGTGCTACTGCCATGAGTTTCTCTGGCATTTTCCCCTGCAAAGATGTTAAATTGAATTACATGACAGTTCAGATGCATTTATGTCTTAGATCAGATCCTGTGCACCACATAGGATTAAATCAAGAATTGCCTCTCCCCTTATGGGTTTCAGGACTAGCTTCTCCAAGAAGTTGTCATTAAATGGCATCTAGAAATTTTACCTCTGCATCCCAGTCTGGGGATAGTTGAAATCCTGTTTTATTGCATTTTCTGCCTGTGTTGCCTTGCTAATCTTCCAGGGCATTTTGCAGTCACGATTGCCATCTTTTGTTTCTTCCCCTGTTCCCTTGTTGATTTTGTTCCTAGGACACCAAAGGGAAATCACCCACGAACGCTGAGTTGTATTCCTGGCTCCACTGACCAATTTTGGATCAGCCACTTTACTTCCCTTTGTCAGTTCCCCTCCCGTGCTCTGTCTGGCCGGTGAGCTCTGTGTGTACAGCACCTAGCACAACGGAACTCGGATCTCCGCTGGGGCCTTCATAGCATATAACAAACAATTAAAACGAACAGAACAATAATCAGCTGGCTGGGTTAAAGCAATAGCTAAAAATGTCTTGAAAACAAGCAGCTGCCACTGAGCGTGAATTAAGCACGAGGCTGTGAGGTGCGAAAGCCAGTTGCAAGAAAATGAAATAGAGAAAAAAAAGAGCAATGGATATTGTTTGGGGAGGGTAACACAGGCCTCAGCCACCCCCCTCCTCTTGCTGTCTCAAAGGTCCCTGCCCCCCACCCCTCCCCACCCAGCAAATCTCCCACTGCAGTTTGGAGCAAGATTTCCCCCTGCTCAGAACCTTGCGTGGGGCCAGGTTCTCACATCAGCGCCGCAGGGAGGGTCCTGGCAGGGCTGCAATTGTGTCATTAAACATGGGGCTGCGGCGAAACTGAAGGGGAAACTGCACCTGCTGCTCACAGCGGTGTCTGTCAATGGGCATCAGGGATCTTCACTAAGGGCCCCACCTGTGTTGAGTTATCTGCCGGGACCCTAGTGTCAGTATCTTACAGGCAGCGCCAGCTCCCCACAGCCCTGAGCTGCCCTGTGTCCGTGGGCCTCTCACCCGCTGAGCGCCTGGCCCGGGGAGCCACTCACCCGCCGGCAGCGTTCACGCTCACTGGGCGTCAGTTAGTCAGAGCTTTGGGATCTGCTGGGAGGAAAGGGGCCTGCAGACAGTGTCAACGTGGGCATCGCTTCCCTGTGGCAGGCAGCTCCCTCGGCAGGGGGACACGGCAGCTCTGAACGCTCCACAGCCATGGGGCTGGGTTTCAGCCTCCCCCCTAGGGCGGCAGTGTACTGTGGGCAGAGCAGCAGCCTGGAGATTACAGCCACGATCCTCCAAGGGATTTAGGTGCCCAACTCCCACTGAAACCTATCCAGTGGTGTCAATGGGAATTAGGAACCTCTGAGGCACTGGGTCTAAGTGACTTGCCCCAGGGTGCACCCGGTATCAGTGGCAGAGCTGTGAATAGGAATTGGGGTGGGTCTGATTCTCCGCTGCCTGCGCCTCGTGAACTCGCTGCTGCCAAAGCCCAGTGGGGGTAAAACGCTGCCAGGCCGGGGGGGGGGCGGCGTGGAGGGGCACTTCATGCTGGCCATGGAATCCCTGAGGGCTTCTGCCCCTGCTGGCATGGCCACTCCAGAGGGGCAGAACCTTGGGGTATAAGTACATCCCAGCTACATGTCCTCCTGCCCCGGACATCTCCCCTTCCTCCGCCTGCCCCGGAGCACTGTCTGCACCAGAGGACCCGTGGGCCGGGGGAGGGGCGTACACGCCATGCTGTGAGCCCTTTGCACCAGGGCGACTCTGCGCGGGGCTTGGGGGCCTGGTTCTCAGATGTGCCAGGTACCTGCACCTCCAGTTGCAGCCTAGCCCTGGGGGTTACTAGAGAGCTGTGCTGTTCCCCTGCGCTCCCCCAGGCTGCCACCCGCTGCTCCCAGGGAAAGCGTCCCCACCAGCAGAGCACTGGCAGCACCTTGGCTTCAGGGCTGCAGCAGGGATCGGGACAGATCAAGGCCTGGATGAGCCGGAGCAGCTCCGGGGACTCACCTGCCAGCAGCCTTCGGCTGGCTGCTCCTTCCTGCGGCTCGGGGAGAGGCACCCAGGCCTTGCTCGTTACCCGTCCCTCCGATCCCGATCCCCTGCCGAGCCGGCAGCCAAGCGCCTTTCCCAGAATAGCTCTCCTGGGAAGGGGGTGATTAATCTTTCATTGTCAGCCTCGCCGGGGCTTTGTCTGGTGGCGTCTTAAACTGCCGTGAGCAAAACAAGCCCGTGGGGGTCCCCAGTGCCAGTCGCACGCCATGGGGCCTCCTCAGGGGGGCAGTAATTAAAGGCCAAAGAGACGGGAGAGCATGGAGGTCAGGCAGACAGCCGCCTCCCCGAAAGCACCGAGGTTCCTGCGTGGGGGGCTGTCTCCGCCCGGCCCCGTGGAACTTCTGGAGCCAGGCAGTGGTGTGTGTTTGTCAGAGCAGGGAGGATGTAGGAATGAGACTTGGGGTGACTGGTGTACTCTAAACTGCATGGAGCCGTCACTTTAAATTTGGGGGGGGGGTCCTAGTCCTTCTTGCAGGCGGGGGAGCTCAATAGGGAGGCATGCAGCCCAGAGCAGGGTGGGGTGACAGGAGGGGAGTTTACCCAGGCCAGGATGTAAGCAGGCCTGGTGTGAGGACGCCAGGCTGCCCAAGCAGGGTTAGCAGTCAGTCCTAGAGCAAGGGAGCCAGAGAGAACCACAGGGCTGGTGTGTGACTAGCAGCCTCAATACAATATCCCCTTGCCTCTGTGTGGCAGGCTTCATCTCCTCCCTGCCCAGCCCTGACGGGCCCCGTGCCAGGACTTGCTAGGAACGGGGGGAGAAAACCAAAGGAGCAGGTGAGACGGTACCTGCCCTGGGCTCCCAAACCCGCTGCAGGTGTGAGTGGATCAGCCCCACTCAATCGCCCTGGCCCGGCTGGAAGCTGGAGTGTCACACGACCCCTCGGCCGTGTCCCAGGGGCGACTCCCAGCTGCCTGGCTCCCACGGGCCCTGTTCCCGGTTCGTTTCCCTGCTCCATATCAAGCAGGGCCAGGGGAAATTCGGCCGTTGAGTGATTCCTTCCCTGCTCCCGCCTCCAGTCCTGCCCCGAAACCCCAGAAGCCCTGCTGGTGGGTGCGGCTTCTGCCTCTGGGTTTGGGTGGCTGCATGGGCCAGGGGAGGCGGAGCCTGCTCAAATAGCCAGATGTGGCCCCACCCACACTCTGCCCCAGCCCTCCCCCCCTGCTTCCCGCCCTGCGGGTGGCTGGCTCTTCCCTTGTGCCATCATGGCGCTGCAGCGCCGGCCCTCCCATGCCCTGGGGCAGGTCCCCCAGCACTCTGGCGCCGGGGAGGCTGGGGTCACGCTGCCAGGCCTCCTGGTGCTCTGAGGAGGGGGCAGGGAGAGCTGGGGCACTAGCCTGGGGCACGGACCAGCAGCCACAGTGGGGGCTGGGGTTTGGCAAGCACGGAAGGGACAGGGCTCGGGCAGAAGGGAGGGGCTAACCTCCCCGTGCCAGCGGTTCACCCAGCGGGCCTGCCACTGAGCTCGCTGCACCTCGAGGTAGGTTTCACCCTTCCCTGGGAGACATTGAACTCCCCTGGATTTCAGTGCTTCCCCAGCATCACTCCTAGCAAGCCGAGACCCCTGCGAGGAGGAAAGCAGGCCCAGCGGAGCTCTGGGCACAACCTCTCGAGTCGCTGTGGATCTCATCCACCCAGCCTCTAGCTGGCAGCTGGGGCAGGCCAAGAACGGGATCTACCAAGACCTAATCCTCATGCCAAGGGAGTCACTGGCAAAGCTCCTGATGCCAAGTGGGGCAGGACCAGACAGCCCTTCGGACGCCTTGGCAGGTGCCTTCCAGGTGATGCCTTCATTTTATTTCTGACAGCATCGGAGAGGAAGGACCAGCGTCTGGCTAAGGCTCCATCCCTGCCCCACGCTCCCTGTGCGACTTCAGACAAGTCGCTTAGGCTGAAACCTTGGCCTTATTGAAATCAAAGGCCAAGCTCCCATTGACTTGAACAGGGGCTCAGGTTTCAGCCTTTGCTCCTTGGGGTTTTAGCTCCTCTGTAAAAGACATAAATGCTCTGCGTGTCCCCTCCTAGCCTGGGTCTGTCCAGCCTGGGAGTCCTTGAAGACAATACTGGTTTCATGTACAGCACCTAGCACAGTGAGGCCCTGATCTCACATGGAGCCTCTGGGCACCCCCATAAGCCCTGGTCTACACTAGGGCGTATTTCGAAATAACCCCCCTTAGGTCGAAGTTATAAGCGGAGCGTCCACACTACCAAGCCGGTTATTTCAAAATAAGGGGCCACTTATTTCGAAATCTGTACCCCAGCTTTCCTCAGGGAATAACGCTAATTTCGAAATAGCGGTGGTGGGGACACGCCGGTGCCGCTGTTTCGAAATAGCTCCTCCCCAGAGTCATTCAACTAATGACTCCCCAGCACTTCCTGGGGCGTTAACGGCGCCTGCCTCGGGCTCATTTCGAGGCTTCCCTGTGGTGGCGACATGCTAGTTCAGTCGTCTCCAACCTTTTTAAGCATGAGATCACTTTTTGAATTTAAATACAATCCAAGATCTACCTCACACCGAAATACCCTGGCCCCGCCTCCTTTGTGCCCCTTCTCTGAGGCTCCGCCCCTGCTCACTCCATCCACCGTCCCTCCCCCATCCTCCCTCCCTTTCACCACACCGGAGCAGAGGGTTGGGGTGCAGGCTCTGGTCTTAGATGGAGTGTGAGAGGGGCTCTGAGCTGAGCTTGGGACAGCTAGCTGGGTTGTAGGAGGGGGTTCTAGGTGCAGGCTCTGGGATGTTGTTTGGATGCAGGGGTGCTCGGGACTGTGGCAGGGACTTGGGGTGCAGGAGGGGGTTCATGCCTGGGGTAGGGTTTTGGGATGTGGACACCAGCTGGGCACTGCTTACCTCAGGTGGCTCCTGGGTGGTAGTGCAATGGGGCTAAGGCAGGCTCACCCCTGCCCTGGCCCTGCACCACTCCTGAAAAGCAGCCAGCAAGCTCCATCCCAAATCCTGTTGTGCCCCCCACTCTGCTCTGTGGAGATAGGATACAGGCTGGGAGAGGGACGGGGGCACCCTGACATCAACACCCCTCTTCTCCCTCCCCTGCCCTGCACAGCAAGCAGGAGACTCCTGGGGGTGGGGGGAGGCAGCTCCAAGGCAAAGGGCAGGAGGTGCGCAGTCAGGATCCCCTGTCAGAGGCTCCAAGATCTCCCGGTAGATCCCCATCGACTGGTTGGTGACCACTGGCCTAGTCGGATTTTGTAAAATCAGGAGTTATTAAGTCAAATTTAGTTATTGCAAAATAGTTTCCTCATGGGGGCATGGCCTAAGGCTGCTGTTAACCGCCGGTTTATGCTGCTGTTCCTTACCACTGATCTCACCTGTCTGTTGTTAGCCATTTTGGCTCCCAGCTGGAGGAGCTCTCTGCTTGGTTGGAAGCGCTCGTGCACCAGGAACGTGTGGCTCACAAGTGACTAACGTGTCTCTCTGAAAGCTGTTGGATGTGGCTGACGTGCCGTCCCTCGGACGGTCCCAGGGGCTTGTTTCTCTAGCAAATGCAGCTCAGCGGGGCCCGAAATGCCCCCTGCCCAGGCAGGCAGGCTCCGCTCCGTCCCGATCCCGAACTCGCCTGACGGACACTGGGCGCAACCCACTGAGCGTCGTCGGGCCTGGCCTTCCACGGACGAGCCCCTGAGTGACCCCTTAGCCCTTGGCACCTCTCCCCAGTAGACATGAAATGCTGCAACGCTGACTGGGAGCGGGACAGTCACTTTGCCCTGGGGGCTCATTCTTCCTCTCCCCAAGGCAGCCAGAGCAGTGTAACTCCTCACGGCCTCCTGCAGCGAGAAGGCTGCTTGCGCTTTGCCAAAGGAGCCCTCTGCCCCCTTCAGACCCGGAGCACACATGTGGCCCCCAGTGCCTGTTGCCCCCCGCTCAGACGCAGAGCCAGGCTGAGCCCAGCACTGCACTCATGTCAGCCGGCGACAGCGGGAGCAGAGGTGCTGCCCACCGGGGGGACGGCACAAGGTGCAGGGCCACGGAGGAGCAGGCCTGGGGGGGTCACCCAGTTCTGACCCCAGTGTGGGGGAAATCAGAATCCAGCCCCGGCTGCCCTCTGTGCAGGGCATGGGCCCACTTGTCCCAGAGTGTGGGGTTACTCCAACCTGGGTGAGGAGTGGTCTCCGCGGCAACGATTTCTTGGGAGTCCTTAACAGCGTGATCTGGGTATCAGTGGCTGATAACTACAGAGAGGCACTAACCCTGTGGCTAACGACCCTGACGCGTGGAGTCGGACGACCCCGGTCCTTGAGTGTGCCTGGTGTCGCCAGCGTATCTCCACAGAGCGCCGGGAATGCTGCCTTCCGCAGGCTACGTGGCTAATCAGGGATTTGAGGAATGATCTGATATGTGCCGGGTATCACCGGAAAAAGGCCCCCTCTCCCTCCAGCTAAGATGAGAATATTATAGCTCCTTCAGCCAGTGACAAATTAACCAGGTTGTGATGAGTTTCCAGCTTCATCAGGGCACCACGAGGGGTCAGAGTTAAGGTGGTTAAGGAGCTTCATTTGGGAACGGCAACCTCAGCTCAGCATTTCCAGTATTTCTAACAGGGGAGAGGTTTTTAACTCCTAGTTCTACCCCCGCACCAGATTTCCCCGTCCAGGTGGGAGGCTGATAGATTTTAGCAAAGGGACCAAATTCCAGCTTCAGGTGGAAACTCAGTTGCAGCCACAGGGACCAATCCTTCAAACACCATGGACTTGCTTCACTTCACTGCCAAGAAGGAGTCCATATATACTCATAAAAACATAAGAACATAAGAATGGCCATACTGGGTCAGACCAACGGTCCATCTAGCCCAGTATACTCTGTGCCGACAGTGGCCAATACAGATGCCCCAGAGGGAGGGAACACAACAGGTAATCCTCACATGATCCGTCTCCTGTCATCCATTTCCAGACAAACAGAGGCTAGGGACACCATTCCAACCCATCCTGGCAAATAGCCATTGATGGACCTAACCTCCATGAATCTATCTTGCTCTTTTTTGAATCCTGTTAAAGTCCCAGTCTTCACAACATCCTCTGGCAAGGAGTTCCACAGGTTGACTGTGCACTGAGTGAAGAAAAACTTCCTTTTGTTTGTTTTAAATCTGCTGCCTATTAATTTCATTTGGTGACCCCTAGTTCTTACATTGTGGGAATAAGTAAATAACTTTTCCACACCAGTCATGATTTTATAGACCTCTATCATATCCCCCCTTAGTCTCCTCTTTTCTAAGCTGAAAAGTCCAAGTCTTTTTCATCTTTCTTCATATGGGACCTGTTCCAAACCCCTCATCATTTTTGTTGCCCTTTTCTGAACCTTTTCCAATGCCAAGAGATCTTTTTTGAGATGAGGCGACCACACCTGCACTCAGTATTCAAGATGTGGGCATACCATGGTTTTATATAGAGGCAATAAGATATTCTCTGTCTTATTGTCTATCCCTTCACTCACAGTAGGGAGTGAAGCACATGGCAGAATCAGGGCCTGAATACGCCTTGGTCTTACTTCCCCATTGCCTGGGACTGTCTGTCTCAGTTACTGATCGGGCGACTCCAGTTCGGAGTTTACTCCAGATTCACACTGCTATAATTGAGTTTAGTCTTACCCCACTTCACATTACCAGGACTGCATTCCCCCCACAGGAAATAGACGCTACGGGTGCAGTATTATTCCCCTCCTCCATCTGCCGGCACACAGTGCTCATTTGAGTAGTGCTTCGCACAGGGGTAAATGGTAATGCAAGATACAAAGCAGAGGACAGAGCCTGATCCTGCCCACAACCGAGTCAGTGGAAACCAAGGCAAATGGGAGCATTTCCATTGAGTTCAATAGGAGAAGGATCCATTCCTGCCAGGCCTGGATTCCACAGGTAGCCACTTGCTGTTGGGCAAAGTGGCTGTAAAACACTCTCCCATCCGAACAGCAGTTTATGGGGGGAGGCTGCCCAAATTGCAAGAGGGTTAGGCCCCTAGCGGTTAGCTTGGTTCATTGGGGCAGAGGGGTGTCAGAAGACAAACACCCCAGCCTTCCTGCCAGAGTGTCCTGGTTATCACAATCTCATTGCATCCTACAGGGCGGAGAGCGAGAACACGTAGCGCTGGGCGAGTCATATTCACATTATGTCTGTTCCACTAATATGCTTTGGAATCCTTGGGGGAAACATGCTCTTAACCGCCACTCTTCATCACTCCCAGCCCGACTCTGATCTGAGCGACAGCTTGGGTGAATCCACAGTGGAGTTATTCCAGATTTACATGAGTGCCACAGATCCTAATTTTACTCCTCATCAGCTGTGATCACATCTCCCCCACACAAGAGGGAAAATAACCAGCATATTGCAGACATTACTTTCGTCCTACACCCACACCCTGAGAAATCATTCCACCGAAGAGGAAAGGGCAGGAGGTCTCCTTTTTGTCATCTATCCCCTTTCACTCACGTGTCCAAATTTTGACAGCTTTACAAGGATCACAGAGGATGCAGATTTCAACGCGGAGTCTTGCTTTGCAAGATGCCTTTGCTGAACCTTTACGCTTCAGTGCTTGGCAGCAATTTAGCAGCAGCCCTGAGTATTCCGTTTCTAGTTAACGTATTAGCTAATGGGACCCAAGAGTGGTATTTTTAGTTTCAATAGTATTTCTTAAAATGTTTGTTCAAATGCAAAGTAAGAGAATGGTATTTAATCCTCGGGAGCTATCACTGGGGAAAAAAAATCCACACACACAAAAATGAAGACAACAGCAAAATCATTTGAAACAGGTTTTTTTTTGTTTTGGTTTGGTTTTGGGGAGGGGGATTCGTCAACTTTCACCGGTTTTCAAAAACTACAAAAAAAACCCCAAGGACTTAACAATGTTGCATTCGAAAAAGGTTGTTGCATCCCCAAAACAAAGCCATGCTTTTGTTTTCTTTTACCATTTCTTTTTTCAATACGGGGCAAAAAAATAATTTTAAAAAAGAGAAACTCCTGGTGCATTATTAAGGAGATCTCTGGCATCTAAAAAAAAAAACCCCAAAGAACATGCTTTTCCAGTTACAAAACTCTCAGTTTACAAAAGGACCCATGCTTGAGGTCCGAAATAGAAACAGACAGGCACATTCATTAGCATGCAGTCTTGGCTTTACGACTCCAAGATCACCCCACTTTCCCTAGCCCCACAAACAATTTGTTTATTTGGCTTTCAAGACACATTTTGCTTTTTTTTTTTAATTTGTTTTGTTGTTTTGTGAGAGGTTTTTTTTTGTTTTTTAAAAAGCTTAAAGAACAGGAACCAGTATCCAAGGTAACAACTGAACAGATGCCAAACCTTCACTTTGTTTTTGCAAGTTTTCATGCAAAACATAAAACATTTCTGCATGCAACATCAGATGACAATTTTATTTGTGTGCTTCACACAGACCCGGAGAGATGTCGCCGTCCCCTTCGCCAGCACGTTTTCCATTCAGCACAGCACAGAAGGGTGGATTTACCCGGTTCACCAGCACGTTGCAAGAAGTCCAGATTCCACACCCAGCACCCTGTTTGCATGGGATCACAGCTCTCCACCGGAATTCCAGACCATTCTCTTGCCGAGAGAGTCCGGGACCCCCTCAGTACAGCCCCATGATGGCAGCGCCCACGTCCTTAGACGGTCTGCGGTCCTTGACCAAAAAGTTAATCATGCTCTCCGACTTGATGAGCAAGTTGCAGCCCAAAAAGAAGATCCCAAACACCACAGTCAAGGAGAGGACACAGAGCACAGCAATCTGCACTACCCGTGTAATGTAGAGGCTCCTCTCGTCGGGCAGCAGGACGGAGGACCCCCCGTCGCTGGCCACCACCGAGCCGGTGCCATTGCAACAGCCCATCAACGTGCTCAGCTCCTGGGTCCTGTTGGAATACACCCCTTGCTCCATGACAGACTGGTTGAAAAAGGTCCCGTTCATTTCGCTGTTTGAATCCAGAAGCTCCAGCCCGGGGGGAGAGAACAGCCACTCCGGGGTTAGAGCCAAGAGAGAGTCAGGGGGAGGAGTGTCACCACCTCACTCTGCTCACCATGAAGCGCCAGGTATCGGAGAAACTTCCTCAAGGCAGCAAGGAACTCGGAAGCCAATTTGTGTGGCTGAGAGATGCCTCACTCCCTGATTCCTCTGTGCAAGGACATCATCAACACGAGCCCCCACACAGAGCAGAGAGGGAAGGGAAGGGGGATACAGGGAGGGGAAATGGACAAGCAAACAGACAGGAGCTTGCAACTTACCCCGTCCCCGGTCCCCCCAAATCCCCGGTCTCCCAGAGCTCTAGGGGAGTGAAGCAGAGACGCACATTTCCAGGAGTGGCAGTAACACAGGAGGAAGATGCTGAATCCTGCCGGCTGGGAGCTCAACAAATGCAAGTTCCAATCGAAAGTCTAGGCGGTGTTAAAAAAATCATCTCATCAACTCCACCCCCTCCAGTCCCCCAGGACCGCCTCCCCCCCACTCCGTGCCATCTCCCCCCACTCCTGACACCTCACCTCCACGGCAGCGATGCCCTCCACGCACACCTGGCCGGCTCCTCCCCCACTGCCAACTGCCCAGATGAGGCTAGCCTCTGTTTAACCCTGACACATATGCCCATCGCTACTACTGCCTCCCACCCACCTCGAGCCTCCATCCCCACGCCTGACCCTCGTCTTCACTCACTGAATATAAGAATGGGGGCAGACCAAAGGTCCATCTAGCCCAGTAGCCTGTCTGCCCACAGTGGCCAGCACCAGCTGCCCCAGAGAGGGTGGACCGAAGACAATGATCAAGCGATTTGTCTCCTGCCATCCCTCTCCAGCCTCTGACAGAGGCCAGGGGCACCATTTCTATCCCCTGCTACCCGCTCAATCACTCCTGCCTCTGCCCAGCTCAGCACGGCTTCCCCCGGGTCTCCCGGGCTTGGAGAGCAGCCTGCAGGGAATGTTAAGGCTGCCGAGTGGAGCCCTCAGAGGTTAGGAGGTGACATAACGAAGGTTGCTCTGTGCTCTCCTGCACGTACCCTTAGCTCTGCCCCTTGGGCACGTGCATCATGATACCCGCTTTAACCACATGCCCACTGGTTACTTTGCTCAAAGGAGCCTCGCCCGTCCAGTGCCTGGGATGCACTGGAGACAGGGAGCAGAGACCACCCGAGGCTGGGGGAGAGCAGAAGGCAGAGGGATGAGAGGGGCTGACGGGGTTCTGTAGAGGCAGGAATGGAAGAATTTGCAGGTGGGTCTCAGCAATGTCAAGACTCCGTCCCTCACTCCATTGACTGGGAAAGTAGCTTCCTAGCTACCCCCATCCCCAGACCGCATCCCCACAAGGTCCTCCCACCCCGAGACAGTCCGGCCATGAGTGGAGGAAACTCCTGCTCTGGTCTGTGCCTTTGGGAAGATGCATTGGCCCATTGGCCGGACTCTACTGCTCAGTTGGCCCTGCTAGGGGCCTGCTATGTCTCACCTGCCCCAGGACAGGCTAAGTCACTGGGATACTGACCGCAGTTCAGAGACTGCTCCCTACCCCCGGAATCCGGGTAGGGACCAAACCCAGGCACAGCTGGCGCGGATGCTGGGGCAGCAGAGGAGAGCAGGGCCAGCCACGGCTAGAGCCTGATTTTATTATAACCTAATGAGGGAGGCTCCTTTGGCTTCCAGGATCCTGATGTAAAGTCAGCCCCTCTCCGACCTGCTTCTCTGCCTACTTCCCAGTGCTCGCTGTGCAGGGGTCCAGCCGGGAGTGTGGGATGCTCACACATGCACCGGCATCCCCTCGGGAGGGGGGACTCGGTGGGCTGGTTGCCAGTCGCACTGAGCTAAGCTCTCCAGCAGACAGACCTGCAGGGTTAATCTCCACGCTCTGGGTTCTGTGTCACAGAGCCCTTTGATCTCCCCTCCTGTCTTTTGCTGAGCCTTGGGAACGGTGCCTCTCAGGAACTGCGCTTTGATCCCTGGTTCCCGGCACATCTACACTGCAGGAGACCCGCCGTCAATGGAGTCACTCCGGCTTGCCTCACTGGACTAGAAATTGCAGTCTAGACCAGGGCTACTCAACTTTGGAAGCCCCAGGGGCCACAATGATACTCACAGCACATGCTGAGGGCCACAACTTAAGTGTGGTTGTATATACATGCAAATATATATGCAAATATATGCAAATAGCTTCTTTCACACTGATGGGCGTGAATACAAAGATTAAGCCTTAAGCCGCGGCGCCGGACCCAAACGTGGCCAGTGTGAGCCAGTCAGCACCTCTTAGGCTCTGCCCACAAGGCTAAGCAACCAGCACTTCCCACAGTGCCCCGGCGCTCCTGGCACCTCCTCCCGGGGGGCTAGAAACGCCGACACCCTGTTCCAGCCAGCCGCTTGCATCTGTCAATGGTCGCCCCGCCTGCGAGACGCCTCGCCGCTGTGGAGCATGATCCCAGTGGCGGCCCTGTTCAAAGGATCCCGCCCGCGGGTTGAGCCCCACGGAGACCCAGACCGTACTGCGGGTCGCGCGTTGAGTAGCCCTGGTCTAGAGGTTCCCACTGAGGCTCGCGGTGTAGACATTCCCCGGCCCCCGCCGCCCGCCCCCGCCGCGCTAGGTTTCAGAGCCCAGACTCAGGCCTGAGCCAGAACATCTGTGCTGCTATTTCCCACCCCATAGCCCAGGCCCAGCAAGCCCCAGACAGTTGGCGAGGGCTCTGGACACGCTGTGTTTTGTAGCGTAGATGTACCCTAAGGCACAGAGCCGTTTAAGGCCCAGATTGTCAAGTATGGCCACAGATTTGGGATGTCTCTGTTTTTTAAGGACCCAACTTGGGGTCCCCATGTGGGCATCCAAAATGCCCCCCCTCCCAAATCACTGCCCACGTTTCAGCCTACGCCCGTGGCTCCAAGGTCATGCAGTGAGTAGAACAGAAGCCAGAGGGGCTCCATTCCCCACGACCCAGCCCCCGGTGCTCTCGCTTCCACCAGCGCAAAGTGCCCCCAAATGAGACTGAGCAATTTGGTGCTGGTGCCAGTGGTGCAGGACTCCAGCCAATCGGGTCTCAGTGCTCCTAGCACCCAGACCACTGATCCGACCCTGAAAAGCACATTTCTGCCGCATGCTTGGTCTAGAACCCAGGAGTCAGGCCTCTCTCGCTGCCAACCCGGCAACACACCCTGTTCCTGCGCGTCTCCCCCATGCTGGCTGAGCTGAGCTGGCTGGTTAGCATTAGCCTATAGCTACCGGTGAACACGCTGTGGCACCTTCGGAGCCGTCGCTGGCTGGCTTTGTCGTCGTTTAGTTTCTATTTGCTTGGGGCTGGCAGACAAGTCTCTCTCTCGTTGCTCTAATTAGTGGATGTCTCTGCCGGGTGCAGAATGCAGGTGGCTATCGGAGCTGTGGGCTTTCAAATAGCTTTAAATGGAAATGAATAGCGGGAGGGGGATTTGAGATGGGGCTGAAGCCGACTGGCTAAAGGAGAGTGAAGAATAACTTTGCAGCAAAACTGTACACTGCTAAGGTGTGTGTGGGGGGGGGGGGGGCTTTTCTTTGAATGGTGAATTGCAACCATGTGACTCAGTGTCCAGTTTTGCCTCTTTGTGGCAGGTAGTGAAGGCCCCATTTTAAAAAGTCGATTTTTAATTGTTTGTCTTTCAGCATTAGCTCTCCGGGCTTCTTCTATATGAGGAACTGCGCGCGCCGGAGAACATGCAGGGTTATGACTAGAGCTGGGCAAAGAACTCATGTTTCCACTTGCGGGCCGTAGCAAACCAAACCAGCCCAGGCTTTGGGTCCACCCCACCACAAAAGGTTTCATGTCATCTCTAGGGGCTTTTAGCTTTTAAGTAGAAGGAAAGAACACTGATGAGGTTCAACAAGGACACGTGCAGAGTCCTGCACTTGGGACAGAAGAATCCCAAGCATTGTTACAGGCTGAGGACCAACCAGCTAAGTAGTAGTTCTGCAGAAAAAGACCTGGGGGTTACAGTGGATGAAAAGCTGGATATGGGTCAACAGTGTGCCCTTGTAGCCAAGAAGGCTAATGGCATATTAGGTTGCATTAAGAGGAGCATTGCCAGCAGATCCAGAGATGTCATTATTCCCCTTTATTCGGCTTTGGTGAGGCCACATCTGGAGTATTGTGTCCAGTTCTGGGCCCCCACTACAAAAAGGATGTGGACACATTGGAGAGGGTCCAGCAGAGGGCAACCAAAATGATTAGGGGGCTGGAGCATATGACCTACGAGGAGAGGCTGAGGGAGTTGGGTCTGTTTAGTCTGCAGAAGCGAAGAGTGAGGGGGGATTTGATAGCAGCCTTCAACTTCCTGAAGGGAGGTTCCAAAGAGCATGGAGAGAGGCTGTTCTCAGTAGTGACAGATGGCAGAACAAGGAGCAATGGTCTCAAGTTGTGGTGGGAGAGGTCCAGATTGGATATTAGGAAAAACTATTTCACTAGGAGGATAGTGAAGCACTGGAATGGGTTACCTAGGGAAGTAGTGGAGTCTCCATCCCTAGAGGTGTTTATGTCTTGGCTTGACAAAGCCCTGGCTGGGTTGATTTAGTTGGGATTGGTCCTGCCTAGAGCGGGAGGCTGGACTTGATGGCCTTCTGAGGTCTCTTCCAGCTCTATGGTTCTATGATTCTATGAAAGCACGTTCCTAAAGGAACCGTTGTGTTGCTGTGAAAATGCCAAAGCAAAACATTTTGATTTTCAAGAATTTTAAGTAGATGTTAGTAATTGAAACAACTTGGGGACTTCAAAACAAATTCACTGAACTTTTCAGCTGACCTGAGTTTGCATTTTTCAGTGAAGAAAAGGTTCAGATAGAGAATGGTGCCAGGGATAGTTAGGATAGCACACGCACACAGGGAATTTAAAAAGCAGACTTCTTTCCCAGGGTTTCTGCCCAGTTTACATTTACATGTGAGCAAAGTCCTATCCGCTCAGCTGGGGCTTCTCACAGGCATACCCAATGCAGATGTCCTAAGTCTTTGTAGGATCCAGGTATGATTGAGTCAAGTGATGTTTATTCTGATTCTCAGGAGGAAAGTTACGTTGGGGAAATAGCAAACTCTGAAAGCTCCTGCTATGCATCTCTGAGTGTTCCAAGGAGACCTCCAATCAAAGTAGGAAATCCCAGTCTTGGCCTTCCCAACAGAAATAAACCCTTTAAAAAACCCCAACCTATCTCCCAGACGTCCCCATACTCTGTTAAGCTGGGGGGAAAAAAGCGCAAGCTTTTTGCAAGTCACCTTTTAAGTGCCAAGGGGGGAGTGTTTTAAAGTTCATGGCAAAGTGTCTAATCTCAGAGCCTCATGAGCCGTGCAGAACAAGGACTTTCTTTGGTGTTTTTTATATGTTGTATAAAATGATGTGTGATCTGGGGAACCACAGATGGGCCAGCCTCACCTCAGTCCCCAGAAAAATCATGGAGGGGATCCTCAATCCATTTTGAAGCACTTGGAAGAGAGGAAAGTGATCAGGAACAGTCAACATGGATTCCCAAGGGGCAAGTCACGCCTGACCAACCCGATTAGCTTCTATCATGAGGTAACTGGCTCTGTGGACATGGGGAAGTCAGTGGATGTGATATACTTTGACTTTATCAAAGCTTGTGATACGGTCTCCCACAGTATTCTTGCCAGCAAGTTAAGGAAGTGTGGATTGGATAAATGGACTGTAAGGTGGATAGAAAGCTAGCTAGGTTGTTGGGCCCAACAGGTCACGATCAACGGCTCAATGTCTGGTTGGCAGTCGGTGTCAAGCAGAGTGCCCCAAGGGTCAGTTCTAGGGCCGGTTTTGTTCAACATGGGATGGACTGCACCCTCAGCAAGTTCGCAGATGACACTAAGCAGGAGGCCAATCATAACTGGCAACAAGTTGCCCCCTGGTCTTAGAGGCCAATCATAGCTCGCAATGCATTACCCCCCTGGCCTGGAGGCCAATCATACCTCGCTAGGCACTCATCCCTTGGCCTCCGTATGAGGCCTGGGGGGATGGTGACACTGTTCTACAAACTGCACACCCGGCTGGAACAAGGCGGCCTCCCCCAGAGGGGCAGGAGCCAGTCTGCCCTGCCCTGCACTGGCTAGAGACATCAGAGGAAGGTGACCTTGGAAAAGTGCACAAGGCAGCATGTGGGTGTCCCCAGCTCCAGGCTGGGCAGTGGGAAGAGCGGGGAGCACAGCGAAGGATCCCAGGAGGGCAGGGAAGGACAGGAACAGTGCCCAGAGGAGTGCTTGAGTGAGATGAGAGAGGAGGGGTCCCTGGGAAACCCTGGGCCCCACTGGTTACTGGGCAACAGCTTTGTGCGTTGCTTGTGTTGGATCCCCCGGTGGGGGGAGGAGTTTTGTTAATGGCTTCACCAGAGGGCGCACGTCACTGCAGCAAAGCACCTCTCCAGCAGGAGGAGGCTGAAGATGCATGTGGGGAAACTGAGGCAGGAGTACTCGTTAGGTCACACCTCTTCCCAGAAGGGGAGGACTTGGAGCCATTCCTGCACATCTCTGCAGCCCACCACTGACAGGCACATCCCAGTGGGGGCACAGCCCACATGCCAGGCTAGTGATGGAGCAAGGGCCCCTGGGCCCAGCCAGAGCCAGGCCATGGGGAATGGCGGAGGCCCTCCCACTATAGTGTCCTGCGCCACCAGAGCAGAGACCCCAGGGTGGCGCTCCCTTAGCAAGCCTGGTCCAAAAGCCTCCCCCTCCCTGGGCCAGGCGGAGCAGGCGGGTAAATCCTGGGCGAGGCGGGAGCTGTCCCTGCGGAATCAGAGGAGCTCTGGCTTCCCTGCCTTTCATTTCGCTCCCAGTTTGAGAAGCTCTTGCCCCCTCTGGTGGCCGCAGCCTGGCACGTTCGTCCTTGTGTCTGCCAGGGAGCCGGCTGGCCAGCTCCCTCCGGCCAGATGCTTTGTGGGCGAGGGGTGAGCTGGTGCCTGGGCTCTGAACGGGGCTGGGAGGAGAGGAGGGCCCGAGTCCCTCACAGCTCCTGAGGGCAGAGGAAGGCCTCGCACCAGCCTGAGTCGCCTGCCCTAGGCAGGCACTCAGGGACACCGGGCAGGGGGGCTCTGCCAGGGGGGCCCCAGGCAGGGAGAGGTCAAAGCCAATCCAGGTGTTCCAGGCTCGCGCTGTGCACCATCCCGCAACGCCCAAATGAGCAGCTCAGCATAAGGAGGGGACGTGCTGGCTCCTGAGCAACCCATGTGGGGTGGGGTGGAAGGGGAGAGGAGTCTCTGGAGCTCTTGGCGCACGACTGGGTTGATTCTCCAGTGGCTATGCTCTAAACCAGGGGTCCCCAACGCGGTGCCCGCGGGCGCCATGGCACCCACCGGGCCATTTCTGTGCGCCCACCAAGTGATCGGGGCCGGCCCCACCCCCAGGAGCGAGGCGCACGGGCGGAGCCAGCCCCTGGGCGCATTGGTGGCGCCAGCACCAGCAGCCCCACCCTTGGGTGCGCGGCACGAGGTCTGTGCCGGACCCAGCCCCGGGCATGTGGCGTATGGGCGGTGCCGGCCCAGGCGCACAGCACAGGGGCGGCGCCGGCCCAGGCGCGCAGCACATGGGCGGCCCCGCCCCCGGGTGAGCGGTGCGAGGGCTGTGCCTGCCCCGGGCTTGCAGCGTATGGGCGGTGCCGACCCAGGCGCGCGGCATAGGGGAGGCTCCAGCCCTGGGCGCACAACACATGGGCGGCCTGGGCGCGTGGCGCATGGGCACTGCCGGCTCCTGGGCGCGTGGCACAGGCACCGGCTCCGGGCACACAGCGCATGGGCAGTGGCGTACCCACCCCCAGGCACGCAAGACATGGGTAGTTCCGGCCCCGGGCGCGCGGTGTATGGGCGGCCCCACCCCTGGGCATGCAGCACAGTTGTGGCGCCAGCTCCCGGTTTTTCATCTTGTCAACATGGGAGCATCGATCCGGATCTGCAGAAGCCCAGCTCCACCCTTCCCCCATCTAACTCACCTGGCCAGTGCAGTTATGGGGAGCAACTATTGGTAACAACAAGACGGAGTGTGCTTGTGTGTGTGTGTGTGAATGAGGAGTGCATGAGTGTAATGTATCATGTGCATATGATAAAGTATGGATTGATCTATGTATGTTCAATAAATGTGGCGTGTTGCTTTATCCCCCTGAAAAAGATCCTGGGTGCTTCTTTTAAGCACAACAAGGCTTCAGGACAGGAAATGAAGTGACTGCTCTGCGACCAAATCAAGAAGAGGATGTGGAGGAGGCATTTCTAGAACAAATCACGGAAAGCTCCAGACCACATGGCCCAGCAGTTCTGGGGGGCTTTAACTACGCAGGCCTCTGTTGGAAAAGCCACCTGGCAGAGCAGCGCTTGGAATGTATTGGGGATGACTTCCTGTTTTTGAAAGGGGAGGGAGTCATCAAGAGGGTGGCCATCTTAGACGTGGTTCTGACCAATAGGAGGCAGAAGGCAGCTTGGGGAATCCAGGATTCTAAGGAATGGAAGGTGCGAATACAGCAGGTTAAAGCCAAAGCACTACAAAAAAACAGGTGTTTGCAAGCTCTGAGACTTCGCAGATGAAGCCTCGTGGGAAGAAAATCAAAGGGGGAAAGAGGCTCAGGATTGCTGGCAGCATCTCAAGGATACAATACTAAAGGCACAAGTGCAAACTATCCCCAAGCGCAGGAAAAATAGGAAGACCATGAAGCAGCTACGATGATTCTATCAGAAGCTCTGGTAATCAGAAAGGAATTCTACAAGATGGGAAACGTGGGCAAATTGCTACAAAGTACATAATAATAAATAGCAGAAGCATGTAGGGACCAGGGGGGCCATTTCAGATTGGGGGGCGACCTGGGCATACCATGATGTGGGAAGCGGGAAGAGAGTGAGAGCATGAAGAAGGCAGACTGAGGGCAGAGGCGTCAGCAATGTTACTGAGCATGCTCAGTACAAGCCACGCACCAAATGGGGGGGACTAGCCCCATCCGCCCTCCCACACAGACACCCATCATCTCAATCCAGGGGCCACTAAGGCATTGGAAAACTCTACATTTTTGGAAGCTTCAGGGGGTAGCCGAGTTAGTCTGTACAGAAAAAAACAACAAATAGTCTGGTAGCACTTTATAGACTAACGAAACATGTAGATGGGATCATGAGCTTTCATGGAAACAGCCCACTTCTTCAGATGACCGGAGTTTTGAGTTTAGTATGTGCAGACCCAAAATAAATACAAGAGAAGGGGGGGTTATTACCGATAGTCCACAACTCAGACCCCTCCAGCGCATTATGCACAATCTACAACCCATCTTGGAAAATGATCCCTCACTCTCAGAGGCCTTGGAAGAAAAGCCTATTCTCGCTTACAGACAACCCCCCAACCTGAAACGAATTCTTTCCATTAACCATACCACACAACCACATCATACGCATCCAGGAACCCAGCCCTGCAACCAAACACGATGCCAACTCTGCCCACATATCTATACTAGCGAATTCATCACTGGAGCCAACAACATACGCTTGTGGAGTAGTGGGGGTGCCTTTCTGGTGGCTAGGCTTGGGCAGTGGGCTGTGGGTGACCTCCACTGGCGGCTATTTGTAGCACGGCCCAGCAGGACAGCGGATGAGTCACTAGGCAAGGGTCTCCCAACCTGTCGGACCAGTTGCCTCCCAGGGAGAGAGACAAAGGGAAGAAGGCGGGGTCCAACCCCTGGCTGGGGGGCAGGGCTGGAAGAGAGTTTAGTTTCAGTCTGGGAAGCAGGGGAGCAGGGGCTAGGGAGAGGGCTGGGATTGTAGAGCCCAGCCACCCCCCATCTAAAGGGGGGGGGGCCCTGAGGCCTCCTAGCCCCAGTTCCTGTAACCAGATTACATCTGTGCTGTGCTGTATTTTGGAGAAGCAATAAACTCCCTCAATCCTACTAGCTGGCAGAGTCTGTTCGTGCCACTACGGGGGTGCAGGAGTGGGGAAACCCCAACACGCCGTCACAACGCTACCAAATCAAAAGGTCATTTGACTGCACATCCAGTAATTTGATCTATGCCATCAAATGCCAGCAATGCCCCACTCTGCAGGAAAGAATCAATGGACACAAATCAGATATACGTAAAGGGAAATTACAGAAGCCTGTTGGGGAACACTTTAATCTTCCTAATCACTGTTTAAAAGATCTTCAAGTGGCTGTCTTGTAACAAACCAATTCTACTAGCCAGATACACAGAGAAGCATTGGAATTAGAGTTCATCTGCAAATTCAATTCTCATGCTAATGGACTCAATCGTGATGAAGGATGGTTGGGACACTATCAACCTAACAGTCAGTGAAGGTGCAAATAGCTCTTTGTGTGGATTCCTATGTCAGGAGAGATACTATCAATTGACTTTGATTCTTATTTGCTTCATTTTAACTACCCAATCTTCAGATACTTACTGATTCCCTCTACCTTCCTGATTTTCTATACCCTCTGCTCTCTGTCTCCCACCCCTCTCCTTTTTTTAACCTGGATACATTTTTTGGCAGACAACTTAGCAGTTAGCTGACAGGAGTACTGTATCTATTTCCTATATAAAATAAAGAAAATTAAATATTAAACCCACTCAGCTCTAACACTGATTGGCCTTAACATTTTAATGTATATTCTTACTTTACTACTAACTCTGTGGAGGGAGAGAGATCCCGTCAGGACTCTATCTCGGCTCTGGAAGGGAAGTGGGGTCTGGTGGGTTACAGCAGGGGGCAGATACATTTCAGCTCTATATGAGAACATCAGAATGGCCATACTGAGTCAGACCAATGGTCCTTCTAGCCCTGTGTCCTGTCTTCTGACAGTGGCCAATGCCAGGTACTTCAGAAGGAATAAACAGAAGAGGCAATCATCATGATCCATCTGCTGTCGCCTATTTTGTTTGTTTGAAATCTGTGCCTATAAATTTTGTTTTGTTTTGTTTGTTTGAAATCTGTGCCTATAAATTTAATTGGGTCATCTTCTTGTGTTATGTGAGTGAAGGAATGAATAAAATTTCTTTATTCTATTTTTCCACACCATTCGTGATTTGCTAGACCTCGAACACATCTCCCCACCCTTTAGTCATTTCTTTTCCAAGCTGAAAAGTCCCAGTCTTGTTAATCTCTCCTCATATGGAAACTGTTCCTTAGCTCTAATCATTCTTGTTGCCCGTCTCTGTGCCTTTTCCAAATCCAGTACATCTTTTTTTAGCTGGGGTGACCAGATCTGCATAGAATACTCAAGATGTGGGCATACCATGACTTTAAAAACTAAAAAGCTAACAGAATATTAGGAATCATTAGGAAAGGAATAGATAATAAAGACAAAATACCATATTGCCTCTATATAGACTGCCACTGCACATTGAACAGATGTTTTCAAGGAACTATTCACCAGGATTCCAAGATCCCTTTCTTGAATGGTAACAGCTATTTAAGATCCCCTCATTTTTGTATCTATAATTAGGATTATATTTTTCCCATGTGCATTACTTTGTACTTATCAACACTAAATTCCATCTGCCCTTTTGTTGCCCAGTCACCTGGTTTTGTGAGATCCCTTTGTAACCCTTTGCAGTCAGCTTGGATTAGTCACTGTTCATCCCTTTTTCTAGAACATTTATGAGACGTTTAATGGCAGTGCTCCAAATGCAGATCTCTGCAGCACCAAATGAAATTAATAGGCAGCAGGTTTAAAACAAACAAAAGGAAGTTTTTCTTCACTCAGCGCATAGTCAACCTGTGGAACTCCTTGCCAGAGGATGCAGTGAAGGCTAGGACTTCAGTAGGGTTCAAAAAAGAGCTAGATAGATTCATGGAGGTTAGGTCCATCAATGGCTATTAGCCAGGATGGGTAGGAATGGTATCCCTGGCCTCTGTTTGTCTGGAAGTGGGAGACAGGGAAGGGATTATGTGAGAATTACCTGTTATGATCCCTCCCTCTGGGGCATCTGGTACTGGCCACTGTCGGCAGACAGGATACTGGGCTAGATGAACCTTTGGTCTGACCCAGTATGGCTGTACTTATGTTCTTATGTACAACACTTATTCTTATGTGTGAACCCTGCACACCTCATTTTTTTTAGGAAGAAGGGTTCTTTCAAAAAAGAGGTTGTTTTTTTTAAAGAACCATGTCTAAACTGCTTTCTTTTTTGATAAAACCTCTTCCGATAACGCGATCGGAAGTAGATATGCAAATTAGCTCCAAATTTGCATATCTTCTTTCGGCAGAAGAAAGCAGTCCAGATGTAGCATTGCAAAGGGGGAACAAAGAAGACCCCAAGAATTATAGACCAGTCAGACAGAGTTTGACACCTGGAAAGATACTGGAACAAATGATCAAACCATTTGTGAGCATCTAGAGGATAATGGCATTACACGTAACGTTGTCAAGGACAAATCATGCAAACCCAATCTAATTTCCTGCTTTGAGAGGATTTCTAGCCTAGTGGCTGGAGGGAAGCAATATATGTGATATATCTTGATTTTAATAAGTTTTTGACAGTCCATGTGACATTCTCATAAACAAATTGTGGAAATGCAGCTAGATGAAATTACTATGAGGTGGGTGGTTGAAAGACTGTACTCAGAGCCTAGTTATCAATGCTTTGCTGTCAGACTGGGAAGTGTATTTAGGGGGTTCCCACGGGGGTCAGTCCTACGTCCGGAGCTATTAGTACCTTCATGTAATGATTTGGATGATGGACTGGAGCATGTGCTCCTAAAAGCTGCAGATGACACCAAGCTAGGAGGGGTTGCAAGCACTCTGGTGGAACAGATTCGAATTCAAAATGGCCTTGACAACTTGAAGAAAGAGTCTGAACTCAACAAGATGAAATTCAGTAAAAACACGTGCAAATTCCTTCACTTTAGTAAGGAAAAATCAAATGCACAAAATGGGGAACAACTGGCTAGGTTAGTACTGCTGAAAAGGGTGTGGGAATTAGATCACACATTGAGAGTGAGTCAACAGTGTGATGCAGTTGTAAAAAAAAAAGCTCATACAATTCGGGGAGGATTAATATGAGTGTCGTATGTCAAACATGAGAGGCTAGAGTCCTGTGTCCAGGTCTGGGCGCCACACTGAAAGCTGTGGATAAATTGAAGAGAGTCCAGAGAAGAGTAGCAAACATGATAAAAGGGTTAAAAAATCTGACCTCAAAGAACAGGTTAAAAAAACTGGGCATGAGCCTGGAGTAAAGCAGACAGAGGGGGACCTGATAACAATCTTTGAATATCTGAAGGGACTATCCCAAGAGGGCAGCACTCCATTATTCCCCGGGTCCACTGAAGACAGGACAAGACGCAATGGGCTCAATCTAGGGAGAGTCAGGTAAGACAGCAGAAGGGACTGTTCTAACTCTCAGGGCAGGCAAGCTGTGGGCCAGGCTCCCAAGGGAGTCCCCATCTCTGGAGGTGTTTAAGGACAGGCTGGAGAAACCCCTACCTGGGTTAATTGGCCCTGCCTCAGCACAGAGGGCTGGACCTGAAGCCTCTCGAGGTCCCTTCCAGCCCGATAGTTCTATGATTCTGTGACCATGGGGACTGCCAAGCTGAAGAAAGGTTGGCCAGGACCTCCCCAGTTCTTCAAACACAGGGGGATGGAGTCTTTAATGAGTCCTGGGAAGATACGGCAGAGGGGGCAACCGAGGCTAGTGAGTGGGTCACATGAGTGTCCCTCCTCAGTGGCCCACAAGATTGTCCTAGCCAAGGTGGTCTCCCAGGACGGGGTAGTTTTGCTAATGGAGCTTGCGTCCCTAGAATGTGCTGGCTGTGCCGACTAAACCGTAGCAGGGTTTTGATTGGCTGCAGAGGGCGCACACGACTCTCAGTCAGTACTGTGTGCAATAAGCACGCCCCTCACTTTATGGGCCCTGGCTTTACGTGCGTGTCGCTGTAGTAACACCCGCAGGGAAAAACCACACAGAGAGAAACCAGCAGAATCTGCCAGCCCCGTGCATGGACAACAGTCAACAATGTCACATGGGCCACACGTGGAACCCAGGTTGCCCTCTGCTGGGCTAGGCCTCTGTGGGGCACCTCGGCCTAAAGACTCCACAGACACCAGCCTGCTGACACTGTTAAAGACTTTGCAGTGTTCAGGGCCTAGGGCAACCACCCCCCAATGCCCCAAGTGCAGACCTGGGGCAACCTCCTATCCTGCTGCAGGCCCCGCCCCTGCTCCACCCCTTCACCGAGCCCTGTCCCCACCTTGCCCCCTGCTGCCACCATGCCAGGCCCCCATAATCCTCACAGTCCCTCCCATCCATATGATGGTTGAGGCGGCCACCACATGGCCCCCAAAAGCACGGTGGCTGCCCCGATTCGTCCTAGGGCTCTGGCAGCGTTGCTGCTGCAGATAAGGAACGTTACCGTGATACTTGCAGGATTCCCGTTTAGTGCTCAAAGCAAGGGAATTCAATGGAAAGGCCATGACAGGCCGGCACTTGTTATAACCAACAGCGTGGTCAGCGACTTCTCCTCCACCTTTGCAGTTTGGTCTGTGCGGAAATCCAGGGCTGGAGTTCCCAGCTAATGCTGGGGCCAGGGGCTCCCACAGGATGGAAAGCAGGGAACAGGCTCCTGTCAGGCACTGGTGCCATTAGTGAAGCAGGGGACATGAGTAATATCATAACTGTGACCCCCCAGAAGGCTGTTCTGTGGCCAAATCAGGCGAGCTTTGTGTCTCAGACTAGCCCAGACCTGCACAGTAATAGCTGGAGCGTGTGGGCTGGGCCTGAGGCAGGCACAGTGCCCTGAGATCCCCAGAGGACAGAGCCGTGAGTGTGCAAGGTTTGTTTGCAGAGGGCAGGATGAAGCTAAAGCTGAGATCATGCCTTAGCCGAAGCCTTGTGTCCCGGGAGACCCAGGCCAGCCCTGATCAGACTCTGACATGGGCCTGCTTCTCTCTTCCCTTGCACCAATGTGAACGCAGAGCAGTCGGTCAGGCACGTCTACACTGCAGCGCTATTTCGGGATACTGGAGTATTCCAAAGCAGTTATCCTGCATCTTCACAGCAAGCCAATTACTTGGGGCTTACTATTCCGATGTCCCTGTAAACCTCATCCCACGAGGAGTAGGGGATGTTTCAGAATAGCGGATTATTTCAAAATTTGGCGCTGTGTAGACAGCACCAAATGATGAAATAAGCTATTTCACAGACTCATAGGGTGCGTCTAGACTGGCAAGTTTTTGCACAAAAGCAGGTGCTTTTGTGCAAAAACTTGCCAGCTGTCTACACTGGCCGTTTGAATTTGCGCAAGAACACTGACGATCTAATGTATGATTGTCAGTGTTCTTGCACAAATACACTGACGCTCCCACTTGGGAAAAAGCCTCTTGCGCAAATGCTTTTGCGCAAGAGGGCCAGTGTAGACAGGTAAAAACTGTTTTGCGCAAAAAAGCCCCGATGGTGAAAATGGCCACCGGAGCTTTCTTGCGCAAAACCGCGTCTAGATTGGCATGGATGCTTTTGCGCAAAAGCATCCGTGCCAATCTAGACGTTCTTTTCCGCAAATGCTTTTAACAGAAAAACTTTTCTGTTAAAAGCATTTGAGGAAAATCATGCCAGTCTAGACGCACCCATAGACTTTAAGGTCAGAGGGACCATTATGATCATCTAGTCTGACCCCCTGCACAATGCAGGCCACAGAATCTCACCCACCCACTCCTGGAATAATCCTCTCACCTATATCTCAGATATTGAAGTCCTCAAATGATGGTTTAAAGACCCCGAGATGCAGAGAATCCTCCAGCAGTGATCCGTGCCCCATGCTACAGAGGAAGGCGAAAAACCTCCAGGGCCTCAGCCAATCTACCCTGGAGGAAAATTCCTTCCCGACCCCAAATATGGTGATCAGCTGAACCCTGAGCATGTGGGCAAGACTCACCAGCCAGACACCCAGGAAAAAGTTCTCTATAGTAACTCCTATCATCCCACCATTGGCCTATTTACCACTGATAGTGAAAGGTCAATTAGTTGCCAAGATCATGCTATCCAATCAAACCATCCCCTTCATAAACCCATCCAGCTTAATCTTGAAGCCAGATAGGTCTTTTGCCCCCACTACTTCCCTTGGAAGGCTGTTCCAGAACTTCACTCCTCTAATGGTTAGAAACCTTCGTCTAATTTCGAGTCTAAACTTCCTGATAGCCAGTTTATATCCATTTGTTCTTGTGTCCACATTGATATTGAGCTTAAATAATTCGTCTCCTTCCCTGGTATTTATCCCTCTAATATATTTAAAGAGAGCAATCATGTCTCCCCTCAACCTTCTTTTGGTTAAGGTAAACAAGCCAAGCTTCTTGAGTCTCCTTTCATAAGACAGGTTTTTGAAATAAGCTACGCAAATTGCATAGCTCAAATTGCGTATCTTATTTCGAGCTATGATGCAGTGTAGACGCACCCTCAGAGGGTACGTCTACACAGCAGAGTTATATTGGAATAACGTCAGTTATTCTGAAATAACAAAATGAGTGTCTACACTACATGCCTTTATTTCGAAATAGTGTCAAGTTGGAGGACGTCTTACTCTGACTCACTGTGAGCTTCATTTCATGAGGAGTAAGGGAAATTGTAGGAAGAGTGTTCTTCCTTTGACTTCCTGCTGTGTAGACAGGGCCAAAAGCCAAATTAAGCTATTTCGACTTCAGCTACACAATTGACGTACTGAAGTTACGTACCTTATTCCGACTTTTGCCCTGCTGTGTAGAAGTACCCTCTGAGAGTGCCTCTACACTGCAGGGCTTAACTCGAAATAAGCTATGCAAATTGAGCTGTGTCAAATGCGTATCTTATTTCAAAATAGCTTATTTCTAAATAGGGAGCATCTATACAGCACCTATTTCAAAATAGAGCACTCTTCCTCCGACTTCCTTTACTCCTCGTACAATTAGAGTTACAGGAGTTGGAGTAAGAAGTCCTCCAGCTTTACAGTATTTTGACACTATTTGGAAAAAAACTGCCTGCTGTGTAGACACGGACTAAGTTATTTCGAAATAGTGTTGCAGTGTAGATGTACCCTGAAGCTACATCTAGACTGCAGAGTTAAATCGGAAAAAGAAACGCAATTTGCGGTATACAAATGGTGTATCTTTATCTGATTTACTTTCGAAAGAGCCTTTTCCGAAATTTGGCACGTCTACACAGCACCAAATTTCAAAAAAGGTGCTCTTTCGACACTTCCCTTATGCCTCATAGAACGAGGTTTACAGGGATGGCGAAAGAGCAGTCCACTTTTTCGAACAGTTTTTCGGAAAAGTGGATGCATTCCTTGGATGTGGCATTGCTTTTCCGGGATACCACCAGTGTCCGGGAAAAGCAATGCAGTCTAGACATAGCCTGAGAGAGCAGCATCCGGCCGTTTGCCTTCCCGCTCAGCAACAGTGTGCACATGAGGACACTAGGGGGCAGCACGAGCACAGCATGGGAAGCACTGGAGGCAGCTGAGGGAAGCAGGGAGGGCTCAGGACACCTATTTTGAAAGCTGGTGCCCCTGGAGAGGAGGCCAGGCCCCTGGGTAGCTCTGCCATGCACTTAGCTCCCACCATCCCCAGCTGTCGCAGGGGTCTGTGCATGCTAGAACGTGAGGGTGGCCAGGAGCAGGAACCACATGGGGATGGGGCAGAAAGGTTTATAACCACTAGTCCGCACTGCCTTGCAGACCCTGGGCTAAAATGCAGACCCTGACTCTCTGCATCCATTGCCAGCAACTATCTGTGAGATCCACAGACTCCTCCTCCAATGATGGGTCCACATAGAGGAGACCAGCCCACGGGGCGACCAGTTACTCTGTTAGCTTAAAGGCCTGAGCATGCTGATGACCTTTGTGGGCGCCAGTCGGGGTCTGCATGATGGACTTGTTGGAAGGGCTGCATTTTGCTTGTTTAAAATAGTTAGGAAAGGACACACACAAACTCTGTGCAAGCTTAATTCAGCCCCTTAGTCGTATGCACTATGCCATGCATGAGAGACATGCATTGGCCACTGTCGGCAGACAGGACACTATGTCTACACTGCAGGCTTCTTAAGCAAGAGCACATCCACACTGCAAAAGCACATCGGAAAAGCGATGTGCTTTTTGAAAGAGAGCGTCCAGACTGCATGGACGAAAGGAAACTCTGATTGCTATGCACAGAATGGCCACCAAGGCACAGTGCTTTTTTCGATTGCCTCTTTTTGTGCAAAAAAACCCTGTTTCCCATCCACACACCAAAAAGGAGTTATTCCTGTTCTTTCGGGTTTTTGCACAAAAACGCGCTTGAGGTGGGGACGCTCTGTGAGTTTTTGCGCAAAAACTCTGTAGTCTAGACATGGCTAGATGGACCTTTGGTCTGACCCAGTCTGGCCGCTCTCATGTTCTTTAATTACATGAGTACACACTAGTTTTCCCGCCGGATCCCTGCCTCATTCAGTACGCAGGCAGGAGCTGCCCTGAGGAGAAAGCTGGGCTGTGCAAGGATTGTCGGCGGGGGCCCTGCCTCGCTTGTTGTACAACCTGGAAGGCTGTAGGGAAGGAGGCAGGGGACTGCAGAAACGCAAAGGACCATCTCATGCAAAGGCAGCTGACAGCTGCTCTGGAGAACTGGGTTACGTCACCAGGTTCCTGGCTGCCTGGTGAGTCCCTCGCATCAAATGTTCCATGAATAGGGTGTTCTTTGCTGTCCAGGTGCCCAGCTTTGCACAACAGGGTCTGAGGTGCAGGAGGGCTGGACACTGCCAGCTGCAGCTGAAGAGACGGGAGCTGTGCTGTAAAAACGCTGGCTTCCAGGCCCCTATGGTCTCAAGCTGGATGCTCACCCTTAGTGGGCGCTTTTGACAATTTTGGCCTTAATCTCTCGTTTCCCATCGGAAAAATGGGGCTAACAGACCCCCTCATGTGAAGAGGTTGTAAAGACAAGTTCCTTCGTGTTTGTGAAGCACTCGGCTGCTGTGGTGAGCCGGAGCCCCTGGGGGAAATGAATAATTCGGCATTCAGTGCAGGTTTGGAGAAAGGGGTGTGAAACAAGACCTGGGCTGCCCATTGAGTGAGGAGGCTCCCAAGAAATATCAAATAACTGTCTCTTCGGTGAGCTCTGCCCATTCTGTGCACTGAGCGAGGGAGGGCCCTGTGGCCGACAAAACAGTGTGTGTTCAGAACAGGTCAGTAAGGATTGAATCATCACCCCTTTAAGTGCGTGTCTTTGCGACCTGAATTTGGATGTCAGTGTTGTTATGACACTGGGGTCCCCGTCAGGGCAGGAGCGGGCTGGGTTCTGGATGGACAAAAGGGCACCCCAGGGAAGCTCACAACAGGGCAGGTGGGTGGGAGAGCAAATTCATACAGAGATTCTGACCTGCCGCAGGCAGGGGCCGGAGCGCACGGCCCCGCAGCTCTGGCTGAGCTAAGACATCCAGCTTTGATTACAGATTGCGAGTGATGGAGCATGCCCAGGGCCGTGTGCACAGGGCTGCTCCCCAACGGAGACCCGCAAGGGTGGGCCAAGCTGCTGGGGGACCAGCCAAGCTCCCTGTGGCTGAGCAGGGTGCTGAGTCCCTGCGCTAGAGCATTTCCAGGGTAAGGCCCTGCTAGCGGCTCATTTCCTTGTCCATGCTGAGGACAGATAGGCTCCTGGCAGATCCCAAAGGTCGGAGACTCCCCAGATCAGACAAGCTCCTCCCCTCCCCCCCTCCCCGTTTAGATTCTTCCCCACAGTTGAGCTGGGTCTGTGACCCAAAGGTCTGTCACAACCGGGGCTGTAAAACGTTAACCATTAACCAGCAAACATCAGCCTTCCTCCTAACCTATTCAGTTAACGTTGCAGTGGCTCCAGGAGAAGGACCCAGAGCCGAGGCTGGGGCCACAACTGGGGACAGGCATCAGGCCAGGAGTGGAAAAAAAAAACCATGTAAAACAAGGGGTTTCTGCAGCACCTCCACACCTCTAGTTCCCAGGCCTATGTTGCGAACTCGTTCACAATTAAACGGGTCACCAATACGCTTTTCAAAACTTAAAGGGTTGCTTTTCCAAAATGCTATCTACTTCCCTAGTCGCACCAGTGTAAATCTGGAGTGACTCCGCTCTTGTCAACCAGGTAAAAGTGGTGCAGATAGGAGGAGAATCAGGCACAAAGTTCAGAACTAGATCTAAACTTCTTCCAGCTTTGGGACAGCAGGATCCAACCCCAATCCCCCAACTGCAGCATCCTTCCATTCGCTCTCAGCAGCATCACTCCTGATTTACACCAGTATCAGCCAGCGGAGAACCAGAGTCATTCGTGATTTACACGAGTGTCAGACAGAGGTGAACTAGACTCACTCCTGATTTACACCAGTGTCGCCCAGAAGCGAACCAGAGTCACTCCTGATTTACACCAGTGTCAGCCAGAGGAGAACCAGAGTCATTCGTGATTTACACCAGTGTCAGCCAGAGGAGAACCAGAGTCACTCTTGATTTACACCAGTCAGCCAGAGATGAACCAGAATCACTCCTGATTTACACTATTATCAGCCAGAGGCAAACCAGAGTCACTCCTGATTTACACCAGTGTCAGCCAGAGGCGAACCAGAGTCACTCCTGATTTACCCCAGTGTCAGCCAGAGGTGAACCAAAGTAATTCATGATTTACACCAGTGTCAGCCAGAGGTGAACCAGAGTCATTCCTGATTTACACTATTATCAGCCAGAGGCGAACCAGAGTCACTCCGGATTTACACCAGTGTCAGCCAGAGGCGAACCAGAGTCACTCCTGATTTACACCAGTGTCAGCCAGAGGTGAACCAAAGTAATTCATGATTTACACCAGTGTCAACCAGAGGAGAACCAGAGTCACTCTTGATTTACACCAGTGTCAGCCAGAAGCGAACCAGAGTCATTCCTGATTTACACTATTATCAGCCAGAGGCAAACCAGAGTCATTCCTGATTTACACGAGTGTCAGCCAGAGGCTAACCAGAGTCACTCCTGATTTACACTAGTATCAGCCAGCAGAGAACCAGAGTCATTCCTGATTTACACCAGTGTCAGCCAGAAGCGAACCAGAGTCACTCCTGATTTACACCAGTGTCAGCCAGAGGAGAACCAGAGTCATTCGTGATTTACACGAGTGTCAGCCAGAGGTGAACTAGAGTCACTCCTGATTTACACCAGTGTCAGCCAGAGGCGAACCAGAGTCACTCCTGATTTACACCAGTGTCAGCCAGAGACGAACCAGAGTCACCCCGATTTACGCCAGAGGAGAGCCAGATGGGAACTTCCCCGGAGCTGGGGGGGGGCTAGCCCAGCGGCAGACCCCCCGCCGGGAGCAAGCTGCGGAGAGGACCCCGAGGTCGAGGGGTGGGTGCCCCCTGGCCTGGCCGGCTGTTGCGTGCCCCGGGCCGGGAGCGGAGCGGAGCGGAGCAGACAGGCGGGGGCACTCGCTGACTCAGGCTGACGGAGGATTTCCCGTGCCGATCATGCCCTGCTCAGACTCATGATTCATCCCCCAGGCTGCTCAAAAGCGCGGGCCGCCCCAGCCCGGCCGGCAGCGGAGTCGGCACTCGGCGGAGATGGGGGGCGCCGGCCTGGCCCTGCGGACCCTGGCGCTGGCGCTGTGCGCGGCTGGACTCCACGGTGGGTGCTTGGACCACGCGGCTGCCGCGCGCTCGCGGGGGGAGCAGGGACTGGGATTTCTCGGGGGTACATGGCCCGGGCTGTGTGTTCCCCTCTCCCGGTGGGAGGGGGCATTTACACAGCCCGCGCATTGGAGCCCTCCGTTTCGGGTGGGTGTCCTTGGGGGGTGGATCTGAGCTGCCCTTGCTGGTGTGAATGGCCCCGACCCAGGACACGAGCTTGAGGTGAGCTGCCAAATCCTGAGGGGGGGGGGTCTTACTCTGAGTCTAATGACGTCCTGGGGCTTTTCTGTGCCCCCAGCCCCCTAGACTAAGGGCTGGCTGACACTCGCTTTTAAAAGCCCGGGGCATGTCTGGCCCCGGGGGCAGTGGCTACCTGGAAAAGGGGGCCCCTAAAGAGTGAACAAGAAAGAAGAGCCCCAGAATTGATTCTGGTTTTACAGTCTCACGATTTGAAAGCCAGTCGCTGGATTTTGGATGGCTGGGGGTTGGCCGAGCCGGAGCTACCAGCCTGTGGAATGGATTCCGGGGTGTCCTAGGAGTCCCTGGGCTTGGGAATGTTAAAAGGACGTGAGATCAAACAGTAATGGGCAGTGCTGGGGTGTTACAGCCTGGACCGTGGTATGGACTGGGGGCCCGATACCTCATTTCCGTCTGTCTCCCAGCTCTAGGCTCCAGGAGTCCCTCTCTAGGTGTGTGCATGATGACGAGCGACAGCATCCTGGGTGTGTGGGGAAGTGTGTGTCCGGATGTGTGTTGCAGCTGGGGTTAACAGATGTGTGTTTGGTGTGTGTGAAAATGTGTGGGTGACGTGCTTCCACCGCTGGTGTTAGTGTGGATGTGTGTTTGGTCTGTGACTGCACCCTCGGCGTGCGTGTGGAAGTGTGTGGTTGATGATGTGTCGGGTTGCACTGTTGGTGTTAGCAGGTGTGTGGAACTGTGCAATTGCACCAGCAGCGTGAGTTGGCTGTGCACTCGCACTGTGAGGAGTTTGATGTCTGGGCTCATGTTTGGATGTTTGGGTGTGTCTCTGCCTAGCAGGAATATTTCCCAGGCTCAATCCTGGAAAGAAATGCACTAGGAAATGCCCAGTGCACATCCTGCACAGGCAGCTGAGATCCATGCCAACTTTGGGCTTGTCCTGGTGCAAGAAGCCAAAGTCACATGGAAGCTGAATCCAGAATCCCTGAGCTGCAAAGCTGTGTCCAGCAGGCTCAGCCATTCCTACGCCCGGTGTCTTCCAGCCGGCTGGCAAGGGACCGTCTCTCACACCAGAAGCCAGCTCTGCTGCTCCCCTGAGGTTACCCCCATTCTGCCAAGGCCTGGCAGGGCTGGTACTGAGTTTCTTGCTGCTGACCCACCTCCCGTGACGCCATGCCTAGCACAAGGGGCCAGGTGCAGAGAGCAGGGCTAAGGGGATGTAACCTGCCCCTGCCAGCCCTAGGTGTACCTTCCAGTTCAGCTGAGACTTCCTGCCCTGTTGGTGGATGGGTGTGAGTCAGTGAGACCAGCACCAGCCTGTCTGAATTCCACCCCCTCCGGCTGTGACTTTGCAGATGAAATAGGTGCTTTTTATGACGTGTGTGTGTGTGTGTGTGTGTGTGTGTGTGTGTGTGTGTGAGAGAGAGAGAGAGAGGTGTTTTTATAGGGGGTGTGTGTGTGACAACCGCCCAGGTCAGAACACAATGCTACCGACACCCTTTGTTTTATCCTGAGGCGAATTGGGCGTGGGCAGCCGCAGACTGAGGGTTTACTGCTGACCTTGCCTGGCTATCAAGCAATAAAATTCCCCGGGTCTTGTCTGTCCTGAGAACAACTGTGTGTGTTAATTACTTGGCTGTAATAAACCCACTTGATGTCCGCAAAGCCACAGCCTGAGCCTAAGGGTATGGCTAGGTGGGAGACACAGGCCCTGCTTTCAGATGCGTTGGCTGCCCTGGATTTTCAATGCAGCTTTGTGTCGAGCGTGCCCGGAGCAAGCTGTGCCGCAGCTGGTCCTGTGGGCTGGGTGATTCCGAATTAGCCACGTTCTTTACAGGGTGTGTTTTGGTAGGTGCTGAGTGCTGTACAGACAGCACCGAACAATGGTTCCTGCCCCCAGAAAGCAGCATTTGGCACTGGGGGAGGTGGTGACGTGAGGTACACGGCAGCAGAGCATTGTGATGGGCTGGGGGCTCCCCTTGGTGGATAGCCGGTAGCAGTCTCTGCTGTGTGGACCAGGCCAGGCCACGCCCTCAGGGAGACCACGTGTGGGGCAAGTGGGCAGTGCAGGCTGGGAGCTAGAGATCCAGGCAGAAGGCCAGGGGCTGTGTGTGTCCAGCAGCGGCTGTAAAGAACCCCCCTTTGGACTAACCCTGCTAGTAACACGCTCAGGGAAGGTGGGAGTTCTGTACCACCTCGGGGTCTGCTAACATCTCAGACCTCTCCGACTTTGCCTCCTGGTGAGTGCTCAAAGCACACAGCCTCCCTGTATAGTGCAGCTGCTGCTAGCCGCCTTCTGGGGGACGTGACTCCTCTCTTGCTGGCAGCCCCCTCAGTTAGCCCCTCTCAAACTCCTGTCCTCAGGCAGGCAGCAGACGTGGCCTACTGTGCTGCCCCGGCCCCCGACAAGCTGGCTGAGTTTGCCCCAGGGATAAAATGCCGCCAGCTGTGCCGTGAAGCGAGCAATGAGCACAGCCCGCCTAGCCCGGCTGGGAGAAGGGGCAGCTTGACAGCTCTACGCTGCAGGCGCCCTGCTGGGGTCTGCTTGGATCCAGGCCTCAGAGAGGAGCGTGTGAAATGTGGGATGGTCACAGGAACCTAAAGTAGTTAGATGCCTGATTCTCACTGAGAGTCAATGGGATTTGTGCACCAACCCATCCAAAAGGAGATGGCACCAGGCACTTGGCACTGATGCCAGTTTCTCCCTACTCTCTGCCCATCCCCTGGAGTTCCACCAGCACCAGGGGCCGGAGACTCAGCACTCCGCGAACGGAGACGCAGCTCTCGCAGGGTATGCTCTGCACAGTTGCTTGGGGGCCAGAGTTGCTGGGTCTGCCTCCCCCTCACCATCCGCATGTAGCCAGCCCTGAAGCCCCCGGCCGTGAGTGTTGCTGGAGTGACTCAAAAGGCAGCAGGCAGGATGGTAAAAGGCAGCAGGCCGGGCTGAGTGGTAGCACAGGCTGGAAACAGCTGGGCACTGCATGGGACTCATCTCTGCTTGTGTTTGACTTTCCTGATGGGACGGGGAAGGACGGGCGAGCTCCAGCGTTTAGCTACAGCTGGGCTCCCTGGCACCATGCGCTGACACGGCCAGCTCAGCCTCTCCCCCGGCGGAGGCTGATGAACAACCTCGTGGAGTTCCTAGCATGGCATCAACATGCAGAGGGGGAGTCGTTTGTCCTTATCTTCATTAGCCCAGCATGACCCCTCCCACAGCATATTAGTGCTTTGTGTCTGCCCAACAGCACTTTCCCATGACGACCTACAGCCTTGACAGGCGCAGTGAGACTCGGGATAAGTGATTTGCCCAAGGTGGTGCAGGAAGCCTCTGGCAGAGCCAGCCTTGGCACCCACATCGACCTGGCCTAGGAGGCTCCTGTCCCTTACACAGCTGGGCGGGGCCAGGGAGCAGCCCCAGCTAGCCCAGTGTTGAGAACATCTGGGCAGAGCCCAACGTCCACACCTATCAACAGGCCCGCAACACGGAGGGGAGAAACCCTGCAGATCTGGCGCCCAAGGAGAACGAGGTGCCCCAAGCTCAGTGCCACACCGCAGGGACTGCAGCCCATGAGTCAGCGGGCAGATGTGGGGATGAGGAAGAGGAAGAGAGCACCTTCCCCCTGCCTCCATCTCCACAGTGAGACTGGTGCGGTGCTGGTTCAAACAAACGTTGAGGTACAGAGCAGAGAGAGGCAAGCGAGAGGCATCAAACCCTGCCAGCCCCCAGCCCGTGCGTCCTCTGCCGGGGCCAGATTCTGCCTCTTGCACATCGCTGCTTGCTGGGCACACTCGGTGCTGCGCAGCGGGGGGCTGCACTCAGCCAAGGGCCCGGCCTGTGTCACGCCCGAGGCCAGCCTAGCAGGTCAGAATGGCCTCGTGAGGCCTACACCGCTTAACGGCTCCTGCCTGGCTGTGGCCCCGCTGGACGGAGCCTCTCTGAGCACAGCCCTGGCCACGCAGTGCGGAGAGGGGGGCTGACTGCACTCCGCACCTGGGCTGCCTCGCAGTTTTTGTTCTGGGGGGGCTGGACACAGATGAGCCCCGCCCCTGGGGCCTGAGCCCCCTTCGCTGTCTAAGATGCCCCCCGTGCTTTATGTATCTCCCATCAGCTCCAGTGCTTCGCAGCACCCGAACATTCGGAACTACGGAATGGGTCTCCGCTTTCCCCCGCCGGCTGCCCGGCTAATACTTGCCCTGAGGTTCCCAGCACCTCGCTGCTCCCTGTGCCCCTTCCCGGCTGCATTCCCGCCGGGGGGGAACAGGGGAAATCCCATCCCCGTGCTCCCTGGGCGGGCAGGGCTGATGGAGACGGGACCGGCTATATTCGTGTATCTATGTGCAGGGGGCTGGACTGAATCTCGTGGTAGCTCCGCTGGTACGGACGCCTGCACCAGAGACAGGCGCTTAGTGGTGTGTGCTCAGTAGAGACCATCCTGCTTCCTTAGGACGGGTCTCAGGGGCCTGAGGGATGCACAGGGCTCTGGGCTCCAGCGAGCCTGGGTTCAGTCCCACTCATGCGAGGCAGGTTATTTCAGCCTTCGGTGCCCTGTCTGCGTCAGAGGGATGGTGCTTGTGACACACGGGAGTGGTGGGTGGAAAGTACATGGTATCGAGAGCCCTTCCCTCCCCCCTGGGCTGGGCACTGCCTCCCACGCAGTGACTGCCCAGTGCTCGCTGGGCACAGGGGCGATGGCTTTCCTGGGAGGAGATCGGGGTGGTGGAATCAGACTCTTCTCGTTAAACTGCCCCCAGGCCCCCGGCACCCGCTGCTCTGTGGAAGTCCTGGTCCCTCCAGAGCGCTGGGAGCTGTGTTACAGGGGGCCTCCACCTGTCCCCAGCGCCCTGGCCCTGCGCGGTGCCAGGTGGGAGTGCAGCCGTCTGCCCTGCTTTGCTCGCTGGAGGCCTGTTGTGCCCTGGGCCAGTCCCCCCTGGCTGGGAGCCAGCGAGACACGGTGCAAGGGCAGGACCCCGGCAGGGCAGCCCGCTTATTGCACAAACCACATCCCACCAGCCGTTGCCGCTGCGCCAGGTCCCTTTCCTGTTCTGCATTCGCTTCCCTGCCTCCTCCCTCGCCCGCGGCTGCTGCTCAGAGACTGGCCCTTCCCCTCCCCCCCAGCTGCAGTGCCCAGAGGTGGGCCAGCCCCAGGGCAGCGAGTCACACGCTTGCTAGGTGGTCCAGCCTCTGGCCTGTCATACCCACTGGGGGGCTGGAGCGGGACCCCTGGGGAGTCACACACACCCAGCTACCTCATCACAGTGCCTCGGGAAGAGCAGAGGGCGTCAGGCACCCTCAGCCCCTGAGCCTGCAGCCTCCTCTGGCTCCTTCCCCGCAGCAAGACCCATTTACACGCAGCCTCACCGCCTGTGGCCAGGCCTGCCAGCTAGTGCTGTTTGTATCGCACCAGCGCCCGTCCGACCCTGCCCCTCGGTTGTGCCAGGTGGTATACGAACCCTGGCAAGAAGGGGCCTGATAATGGGAGCCTCTTTTCCAGGAAAGCTAGTGCGCGCCGACCCACAGAGGGCCTGAGGCTGTTCCAGCCCCACCTAGCAGTATCTGGCTCTTTAGCTCACCTCAGGAGATCGCTGGCTCTATCCCCAGTGTGACACCAATCACCCGTGCTTGGCCACCTCGGCGCACGTGCACAAGCAGCCGTGCAACCCAGTGATTCAGGTCGAGCTTGCAAGTGTTGGCCCTGACTTGTCCCAGGCGGGGATGCAAGGCCATGAAGCTGCTTCAGAGCCAACTCGCGGCCCTGAGCAGAGGGTTTCCAAAGAGTAACAGCATCACGCCCGCCGGCCAGTAACAGCGGCTGTCAGCCATTTGTACTCGCAGCTCCTCCAGGCTAAGGCGCCGGGTGACACAAATGGCACAATGCAGAGGTTTTGGGGGAAACTGAGGTGCAGAAAGAGGCAGTGACACTGAAATGCCGTGGAGTGTAAGGCTAGAAAGGAGCACCAGATGATATAGTCTGACCTGTCTATCGCAGGCCAGCAACACCCCACCCCACCCCCACAGTCCCCCTGTGATTGGCAGCCTGCCCCGTTAAGGGCTGGGACAATTAGCCGTGTCCCGACATGTCCCACCACACCTCCACAGGGTGTGGGCCTTAAAAGGAAGAAAGCTCAGCTGGGAGGGGAGAAGAGAGTAGATAAGTGTGGGGCAGAAGCAGAGAGTGAGAGAAAGAGATGGAGAAATTGCTCGAAAGCGTTTTTAAGTTAGCAAGGTTAGTTTTAAAAGGATTTAAAAGCAGAATGGCAAGAATCAGTGACCGAGGAAAAAAAGGTCATGAAATAAGCTCCAAAAGGGAGGCTAACGTGCTGCTCCACAGTGGTGCCCAGCTCAGGGAAGGGTTGAATAAATCGCCGGTAGCCTGGAGTCATGGCCCGGATGCAGGAATTTCCGTGGGGCGGGGGTGATTTTTTGGTAAATGTGGAGTGCAAGGGTGTGAATGCACTCGCCTGTGGTCCCCCAAGCAAGCAAGGAAGTCGGCCCAGCCTTCGCCCTGGCTGGCCAGAGCATGCTTACTTCGAGAACCACGGGGGTGCTTTCACACACTTCACACACCCCCACGTACGGGCTGGGAGTCGCACCACCGTGGGTTGTGGCTCACCCGTCAGGTCACAGAGACTGCTCCGCGGATTTTAACTCCCGGAGCGCGCCCAGAACAGCAGGGTCTGGAGGAAGAGGTTAGGACGGAGACGGTCGGTGACAGGATACTCGAGTATCGGGAGAGGCGCGACACTGACAAGGCTTGACTGTGACTTTTAGAGGCTCTGGCGCAGGGGAAGGGAGCCCAGGGCAGGGCCGCCTGGGGAGTCTAGGAGGTGGCCGTGGTAGCCCCGTAGGTGAGCTCCCTTTCTGAGTCCTTAGGAGAGGGCTGGCTTGGGCCAAGAGCCGGGGGCGGGCAGTCTGCGCTGGAGGAGCGAAGGGAAGAGGGGTTAGGTCTCTGGCAGCCGGGCCGGAGGAAGGAGTCCGGGTGAGCCGGATGCCAGGGCGTGGAACAATGTGTACAGTGGGGGCACGGAGAGCCATTGAACCAGCCTTTAAACCCTGCCTAGGAGGAAACCGCTTCAAACCGGGCTGCTGTAGCATTCCTCCTTCCCCCGCACCCTTAGTTCCAGCACGGATGGCGTGAGGGCCCTGAAGCCAAGGTCAGAGGCTTCTTTACAGGCCCCAGTGAGAAGGTTGGAGAGGCCGGGGAAGAAGGACTGTGGGAGCCGTGTTACGGGAGGAAGAAGAACCGGAAGGTCTTGTCTGCACTGCAGAGTTAGGGCAATGCGAGGCGGCGTACGCTGGACAGCAACCCAGCTAAGCAAGTGCCGCTCCCCGCAACGTAGCTGCCCAGCTTCACCGCATGAGGCCTGGAGGCACCAGTATCCTAGAAGGGCAGCGCTGGATGTGGCTTAGCTGGAGGGCTAAGGTCTTTGAAGCGGCTTGGAAGGCGTTGGAGGCTGGGTGGAGTCTTGGAAGACCCAGGGGAAACTGAGGCAAAGGTGTTGTGCTGCCCTATGATGTAGCAAGGCAGGGGGCTCCAAAGCTGTGAGTTTAATACATGCACTGGCTGTGTCTGCCCTAGCAAACGTACCCGCTGGTAGGAACAGTTGTCGGCCACCTTGCAGCTGGGCTGGTGCCAAAAGGGTTCCCACGCGCTCCAGCCGGCTCCTGGGGAAGTTTGCAAAAGTTTCCTACCTCTGCTAACATGTCTCTGGCACCGCTGCTGGGAGCCCTAGTGTAGACAGGCTGCAGCAAGCGTTTTAAGCCCCATCTCATCGGACCCGATCCCACACCCAGCATGGCTAATGCCAGAAGAGCCGAAGCCCCACCAGGATGTTTGCAAAGTCACCCTAGTGTAGACAGGTCCGAGCAGCCTTCAGCTCTCTCCGGCTCCTGGTGACGGGAGGGCTCCGAAGGCGTGGCAGTGTGCGAGAGCTTGACAAGGATTCGGCTACACCGTGGCAGGCCGGGTCTGGCTGAGCAGGGGGGAAAAGCTCTCTTGAGCCCCACTCGACAGACAGCCCTGCTGTGCCCTTCGGAGACTGCTCTTCCTTCTGCTCTCTACATGGCTGAAAAGGCCTGTTTGCGAGCCAGATTGCTCCCTGGGTCCAATGGCAGTGAGAACATGGCAGCCTAGCTTGGAACATGGGTCAGCAGCGCGAGTTCAACCCCAGACTCGCCTAGGCTACGTCTACGCTACGAGTTTTCTCGGCAAAAAATATGCTACTGAGGGACTCATTTGCATGAGTCGCAATCTCATTTGCATATTTTCTGCTGATCCTTTTTTGTGCAAAAACAAGCAGTGGGGACGTTTTCTTTTTGCACAAAAACCCCCTTTTCCGCATAAGAATCTTGCGGGAAAAGGGGGTTTTGTGCAAAAAGAAAACCTCCACACTGCTTGTTTTTGCACAAAAACCCCCAGCGCAAAAACGGATCAGCAGAATATATGCAAATGAGATTGCGACTCATGCAAATGAGTCCCTCGGTAGCATATTTTGTGCCGAGAAAACTCGTAGTGTAGACGTAGCCCGACAGGCTGGAACTGGCGCCGCTAGCCCTGGCGGCTGGGTCCGCACCACGGCGGGCGGCCGAGCGACGGGCAGGCCTTTCTGTGCGCTGGCAGACGTGCCTGCCGGAGGCAGGACCCTGGATTAGCCGATTGCTGGGGCAGCTCTGAGGTTCTCAGGCTGGCTCCGTGAAGGCTTTGTCCATTGTTCTTTCCAGTGCGCACTCTCAGGAATTCCTGCCCCCAGCTGCACTGAAAGCAGGGAAGGAATTTAAGAGAGCCCTGGTGCTATGTGCTGCGCATTCACCTGAGGATTAGACGCCTTGGAACCTGGCCAGGCTCTCTGGTCAGCTGGAAGTAGCCGGTTGTGCTTGCAGCCGGACCAGGCGCCCGGTTTTGGGGTGGGGAGGGCCAGGAAGCCTGACTGCTCATGTTCGCCGGTTGCTGTCACTGTCAAACCTCTTCCCCTGGCCGCGTGGGTGTGTGACTGTCAGCCCGGATTCCCAGGTGGTTTCCAGCCGCACAGCTGCACTGACTGCCGGAGGAACAGCGCTTTGCCCCAGCTAGCATGTCGCTGCGGCCTGTCTCTCCCCCTCCTGCTCCTGGTCCAGCCACATGCCGAGGCTAATGAGTGGGGGGGGGGGTCACCCACTTTGCAATGGGGAATCGACCGCCCGAGGTGCAGGGCAAGCGAGCCAGGCCCTGCAGGTGTGTGGGTGCGCCTGTCCTCACTGCTCAGCTGGGCCGGCACGGGGGCGAGGGGAATCCGACCAGGCAGGCCTGCTGAGAGGCAGGGGCTATTTGGCACTGGGGACGGAGCCACCCATAGCTCACTGCTCTCTGCAACGCCGTCTCGGCACACTGCAGGACAAAGTGCCCCTCCCCCCTCCTTTGGTCACCAACCCTGGGTCCGGGAGCCACTGACCCTGCGGGATCCTTCAGCCACAGGAGTTTGCCCCTCAGTTCACGTCCTTGGAGCGCTTGCCCGGTTCTCTGCAGAGCCAGCCCAGCTTGGCTCGCTCGCCTCTTCTCCAGCAGCCTTCCCCGAGGGGACCCCGGCACCATGGAAGACAGGACCAGGGTTGGCACAAGCCTGCCCCAGGCCAGAGGGGTGCTGCATTTTCCTGGGCTGTTTCTCCAAACCTAAGGGCTCCCGCCAGCCAGGGCCCCCATCCGGCTGGTCTGGGTCCCTGGGTGGGAGAGCATCGGAGAATGGAAGCCGGAGGGAGCGCCAGATGCTCCCTTCTGAAAATCAGGCCTAGACGCCCTGGCAGCTTCTCCTTCAGCATCTTCATTCCGGGCTTGTGGAGAGTCAGTCAGACTGGTCTGCGGACTGAAACAGGATCCCCAGGGCCGCCTCCACGGTCAGAGCAAAGCAGAGAGGCAGAGTGGCCTCGGGGAGATGGTGCTAGACTGGCATGGAGGGGATGTGGCTTCTGGTCCTGCCAGCTGGCTCTGGGCAAGCCACTTCCCCTCTATGTGGCTCTCCTTCCCGTGGTTGAGTTAGACTGGACGCTGTATGGGGCAGGGACGGTCTGCACAGCGCCTAGCACAATGGGGCCCTGATCTTGGCTGTGCCCTCCAGTTCGGACCAACAGTAACAGTGAGTGGCGGAGCCTTGTCGTGTTCTTGTGCCAGGAGAGCTGTGCCCTTCCTGACCAGCCGTGCGGCCCTGCTTTACATCTGGAAGGCGCCTCTCCACTCCCGTGCATTGGCATCTAGCTGCTGAGAGCAGGTTTTGAGCAGTGTCTGTCTCTCTCTTTCAGGGAGCAACATCTGTGCCACGCGTGGGGTGAACTCCTGTAAGCAGTGCCTGGCCGTGAGCCCGCTGTGCGCGTGGTGCTCCCAGAAGGTAAGGCGACATCTTGGGACCAGCCCATCTGATTCGTGCCTTTGCTTGCGGAGCTGCTGCTGCTCGCAGCCCTGCTCTTCCCGGGGAAGGAGTTCAGCCCTGCAGCAGCGTCCTGGGTGCTTCTGACCCAGCCGTCGTAGGTGCTGAGTGCTTTTCAGCTTGTGGCCGGGGGGGTTGCGGTGGGAGCTGCTGGGGGCTGTGGACCTCTGACGTGACAGTGTTCTCTGAGGAGCAGCGAGTGATGATAAAAACATTGGCTGGGACGTCCAACCTCTGGCTCCGGGGTGAAGCTAAGCTCTGTCAGGGTCACACCCCGAGAGAAGGCCCACATGCCAAGGCTGAGTCCGGGTCAATTGGCTCATAAGAACAGCCAGACTGGGTCAGCATCGTGTCCTGTCTGCCGACAGTGGCCAGTACCAGATGCCCCAGAGGGAGGGAACACAACAGGTAATCCTCGTGTGATCCCTCCCTGTCACACATTTCCAGACAACCAGAGGCTAGGGACACCATTCCTACCCACCCTGGCTAATAGCCATTGATGGACCTAGCCTCCATGAATCTATCTAGGTCTGTTTGGAATCCTCTTAAAGACTTAGTCTTCACCACATCCTCTGGCAAGGAGTTCCACAGGTTGACTGTGCGCTGAGTGAAAAAAAACTTGGGCCACCGGGCTACAAATAGCAGGGTGGACATTCTGCAGGTTGGAGCGAGGGGGTGTCCCTGCGGCTGGGGTCTATGGAAGGGGTTTTTCTATCCGCATAGTTAGTCCAGATGAGGCTGTCGCTCCAGATGCATCCATGCAGGGGGTTAAGTCGGCCAAACCCCAGTGCTCAGGGTGAGACACTTTCCACAGCCCTGAGCCACCGCAGCTTGGTCAGTATAACATAGGCATGGAGCAGGGCCTCAGGGTTAGTGGAGCTGTTGAAATGCGTGTGCACGTGACACGCTTTGTGTGTGCTTGGGTATCTGTGTTCAGGGAGACACCGTCAGGCTGGGTGTGCTGGCTGGGTGTATCTGGCTGTGTAGGAAAGGAAGCCGTTGTTAATGGGGCCCATCTGATAACGAAGGCGGGAGCCCTGATATGCTGGTGGTGATTAGTCAAGTTATCTCTGGTGGTGAGTGACAGCTCTTGGGGAAACGGGGCTTTTCTAACTGACTCCAGCACAAGCCTTCCCCTCCCCTGTTCCCAGGCCGCGGGGGCGGCTTGACGTGCAGCGGGGGCTGGGACTTCTTTCCCCGGATCCAGCCAGAATTTCCAAACAAGGAAATATTCGCTGCGCCTGCTGGGGGCCGTGTTTACAGAGACGTGACAATTAGGGAGAGAACCGTCTGACTGCCAGCAGCCAGCCCCCGGCTTACTAGCCTGCGCAAAGCCCGCTCTGCGGCGTCCCACATCTCGGCCACATTGCCTTAATTTAGCAAATGAGCCCCCCGCACACCTCTGTCCCACGGCCCACGTTTTTAAAGGGACAGCACCTTTATTTATTTCCCTCCTTCGTGCTGCATTTCTTTCTGTCCCAGCTACTTTCATTATAAACACGGTTCCCCAGCAATGTTCCCTCTAATTTTTTCCATCCGTGTGTGGAATAAATTTTGCTGTGTGCACCAAGCCATGTGCAGATGTGTACCACCAGGAGAAACACATGCTGCTGGCTGTGGGCGCTCTGCTAAACCAGCTGAGCAGCATTGGAATCTCTGCTGGGCAGCCCCCCAAGCGCTCAGCGTTCAGGGAACACTGCTGCCCAGTCACACTTACTCAGGCCTGGCTTTGAACCAGGCTCGTTCTGCCTCTGTCATTCACGCTGAGTAGCACAGCACGTCGGGAGAGGCCCCGTCGCGAGCAGCGCGAGAACCCGCTCCTCTGGGGAACTCCTGTGCAGAGCTGCATCCCGGGACTGTTTCCGTAAGGGCCCGAGCAGAGGCAGGATTTGGTGGCTGCAGAATTTTAGCACGTTGCCATTTTTTCTAACCCTGCCCCTCTCGCAGGGGAGTGGTGGCACTGCCCAGGCACCAGATGAAAACCAGGGAGTGGGCACTGCAGTGAAAGGGCAGGGACTTGCATGAAGACCCAGTCGAGGGAAACGCTGCATCCTGTCCAGCCTGTGGCATCTGCTGCTGCAGGTCAGGGAGTCGCATCTGGGGCCGGATGATTTCGATGGCCATTGATAACATTGACAGGTGGCGATGCAGGGACCAACCTCAGGCTTCAGGGCGTAAGCTGGTCACTGGCAGCAGTCAGGAGGAAACTCCCTTCCCTACGAGCCGTTGTGTTATGTGGGAAGGAGGGGGCTTCTGAGGCGTTCAGTTCTGGCTGCGGCTGAGGAAATGATCCTTGGTGGTCTGATCATCCAGGAGTGGCTGAATGATAAATCGCTCTTCTTAGCACCTTCATCCTACACATCCCCGAGGGGTGGCATTTGAGGGGGGAACTGGAGCAGAGTGACAGGAATTAATACACCCCTGTGCACCCTCCCGGGATTCCACGTCAGCCTCATGGCTCCCCAAATTGGGCCCTGACCGTGGGAAGACATTGCTTTCAGTTAGCGCAGAACACTATGGAAGGCAGGCCGTCCCACCTGGTCACCGTGGGTATACGCTACAGAACCGCATCACCCATTCAGCCCGGCTTGCCGAGATTCAGCAAGGATACTGTGGGAGACTGTATCAAAAGCCTTGCTAAAGTCAAGGTATATTCCGTCCACGGCCTTCCCCGTGTCCACAGAGCCAGTTACCTCGTCATAGAAGGCAATCAGGTTGGTTTCAGGCATGACTTGCCCTTGGGGAATCCATGTTGACTATTCCTGATCACTTTCCTCTCTTCCAAGTGCTTCAAAATAGATTCCTTGAGGATCCCCTCCATGATTCTTCCGGGGACTGAGGTGAGGCTGACTGGTCCGTAGTTCCCTGGATTGTCCTTCTTCCCTTTATTAAAGATGGGCACTACATTTGCTTTTACCTCCCCCCGATCTCCACGAGTTTTCAAAGATAATAGTCAATTACTCTGCAATCACATCAGCCAACTCCCTCAATACCCTCGGGTGCGTTAAATCCGGACCCATGGATTTGTGTATGTCCAGCTTTTCTAAATAGTTGGTCTTTCTCCACCTCGGGCTGCCCACCTCCTTCCCATACTGCGTTGCCTAGTGCAGTACTCTGGGAGCTGACCTTGTCTGTGAAGACAGGCAAAAAAAGCATTGAGTACTTCAGCTTTTCCCACATCACCTGTCACTAGGTTACTTCCCTCATCCAGTAAGGGCCCCACACCCTCCCTGACCACCCTCTTATTGCTAACATGCCTGTAGAAACCTTTCTTGTTACCCTTCACATCCCTTGCTAGCTGCAATTCCAATTGTGCTTTGGCCTTCCTGATTACTCCCCTGCGTGCTCCAGCAATAGATTTATCCTCCTCCCTAGTCATCTGTCCAAGTTTCCACTTCTTGTCAGCTTCCTTTCTGTGTTTAAGCTCACCCAGGATTTCACTGCTAAGCCAAGTTGGTCACCTACCATATTTGCTTTTCTTACTGCACATCAGGATGGTTTGTTCCTGCTCCTTCAATAAGGCTTCTTTAAAATACTGCACTCCTGGACTCCTTTCCCCTTCATGTTAGCATCCCAGGGGCTCCAGCTGCCCATCAGTTCCCTGCTGCTTTTCTGAAGTCCAGAGTGTGTATTTTACTACTCTCCTTTTTTCCTTTGGTCAGGATCCCGACACCCACCATCTCATGATCACTGCTGCCCAGGTTGCCACCCACCTCTACTTCCCATACTAGTTCTTCCCTGTTTGTGAGCAGCAGGTCAAGCTGCGCACGGCCCCTGGTCTGTTCCTTCAGCACTTGCACCAAGAAGTTTTCCCCAACATTTTCCAAAATCTTCCTGGATTGTCTGTGTACTGGCATATTGGTCTCCTAACAGATGTCAGGGCGATTAAAGTCCCTCATGAGAACCAGGGCCTGCGATCTGGAGGCTTCTGTTAGTGACCTGAAGAAAGCCTCGTCTACCTCATCCACCTGATCTGGTCTGTAGCAGACACCAACCACAATATCACCCCTGTGGCTCCCTCCTCTAAACTTAACCCAAAGACTCTCAACGGGCTTTTCTCCCTCTATGTACTGGAGCTCTGAGCAATCCTACTGCTCTCCTACACACAGTTCAACTCCTCCTTTTCTCCCGTCTGTCCTTCCTGAACAGTTTATATCCTCCCATGACAGCGCTCCAGTCATGTGAGTCATCCCACCAAGTCTCCTTATTCCAATCACATCATAGTTCCTTGTGCCAGGACTTCTAATTCTTCCTGCTTGTTTCCCAGGCTTCTTGCATTCGCAGGAATCAGGGGTCCTCCTCTGCTGCACCTGCCTTCTGGTGCTCCTTCCGGTATCCCACTTCCCCGCTTACCTCAGGGCTTAGGTCACGGCCCCCCGACAAGGGAAGGGATATACTATACAAGCAGAGGGAATATGGGATATCTGTGAGCATCCCAGTGGTCAAAGAGGCTCTGGTTTTCAGAAGGTGACGCCCACGGATTCTTTTGGAAAGAGGGGCAGCGCTGCCCAGTGGGTAGAGGGGCTGCACTGGGACCGAGGAGACTTAGGTTTTACTCCTGGCTCTATCCACAGCCCTGCTGTGTGGCCTTGTGCCCATCATTTCATCTCTTGCTCTCCCAGCCCTTGCCGGTCTAGAGCCTCAGTGCTTCGTGGGTTTTAATCAAGGGGGAGTTACTCTGGAGTCACTCCAGGAAGCAGACTAATTGGGAATCAGAGTATCCCGATGTGGCATTCATCGGGATTAAGTTATTCTGCTATAAAGCCCCACCCCCACCTTATTCCGGGTTAATGTCCAGGTGTAGACAAACCTGTGCTGTACAGCTGTGCACAGTGGCGCTGGAGCAATTGAGCCCTGCTGTGTGATAGAGCCAGGAATAGCCACCTTACCTCTGTCTGCACCCTTCACCACCCCCAGAGTTGCATGCGGGGCCAGTGGCTGAATGGGACCTGGGGCTGGAGGCCGAGCAGTACCCGGGGCTGACTGCAGGCCTGGTGTCTGGGACCCCGAGCGGCTGGGCCACAGGGCCAGCAGCCAGGACCCCAGGCAGCAGGCAGCAGGAGCATGTGGCAGGATGCTCAAAACCTGGGGTGCCCCCCATTTCCCCACTTCCACGCCTATGGCTGTACAGCACCTAGCACGGCACAGCCCCGGTGGCGTTGTGGTGCCAATGCAGCTTGACAAGCCTGGCTTTTGTCTCTAGCTGGCCCCTGGGCCTGGGGGGCAGGAGCTCAGTTACTGCACTAGCTCCTTCCTGAGACCCCACCTGCGAAGCCGGCAGCACCGGCCCCCGGCAGATTAGACGCTGGCCCCGGAGAAAGGGCCCGGCAGGTTTCTCAGAAATGCCAGAGGGGCTGGAGACGCGCAGTGACTTTGCCACTTACATGACTGGTTCCTGCTTGGGAAGGGGGACCCGGGGGGACAGCATTTCCTCCTGTGGCTAGCTGCTCTTGCTCTTTCGGTTCTTTTGCTCCTTTTTTGGTGCTGTTCCCCTGCAGCGTGGCAGCCCGTGAGAGGCTGGTGTTTGGAGATTAGGCCGCGGTTTCCTCAGCCAGGAATTAACCTTGTCAATGTGACAGGCGCCCCACAAGTGGCTGGCTTGGCCCGGGTGAATTTCCGGCAGGGGAATGGGTGGGGCTGATACTTTGGAAACCTTCCACTGCTGCTGTCCCTGGATTGGGGCCTGGCAGGTCAGAATCCCATTTGGCTGCTCCATTCCCACTTTGTGCCTGCCTCTTACCTTCTCCCAGCAAGCCCGGCTCCAGATAGAGACCTGAGTCAGCAGCGCTTCTGGGTCCTTCTATCTCAGCCCTGGGGACAAGTCCCTCTAATTACAGGGGTCAGGAGCCACTGGCAGAGACAGAAGCCTGAGCTAGAGGGACCCTGATCCCAAGCAGAGTCAGAATTGCTCAGGACTCGAGTGCCAGCAGCGAAAGTCTACTGTCTCTTGCCCACAGGGAGCTGAAATCAGCACACACAGCCCATGGATTGCTGGGGATTTGAACCTGGACCCCTTGCATCTAAAGCACAGGCCCAAGCCCAACCAAAGTGTCTGCAGGGCCAACGAAGCATGCTGTGTTTGGCTAAGCCGCACGGCCCCCAGGCTACGTCTACACTGCAGTGTTTTTGTGCAAGAAGTCTTTTGCGGAAGAGTTCTTGCACAAAAGCGCGTCCACACCTCAAAGCACATCACTTTTGTGATGCGCCCTTTGCCCAAGAGAGCGTCCACACTGTATGGACGCTCTTGCACAAGAAAGCTCTGATGGCCATTCACAGAATGGCCATCAGAGCACCTGTGCTTTCGCGGATAGGCTCTATTTGCACAAGAAACCCCTGCGGAGCGTCCACACGTGCCTTTTTGCGCAAGAGCTGTAGTGCAAAAAGGAGTTATGCCTCGTAGAAGGGGATTTACCTACACCGCCAAAAGCCCTCTGTTCTGCCGACTGACTGTAGATTTTCTTGCGCAAAAATGTGCTTGAAGTGTGGGCGCTCCACGGTTTTTGTGCAAAAACCTTGTCGTGTAGACGTAGCCCCTGTCAGGGCAGTGAGTGAGCGGCCGGGTGGGCGGCGCTGGGAGCTGGGCAGCGCAGGGCCTTGAATGCGTGGGGCCATGGGGCCCTGAATGCTCGGGGCCCAAGGCAGCTGCCTCGCTCGCCTTGCCCCAAGGCCGGGCCTGCACAGGCCTTTACCGCTCAAGCTCCAGGAGCAGCCCTCTTCGTGCTACCCAAGGAGCAGGCTGTTGTGGCAGGGGCAGGGGCACAGTCACACTCCCTTAGGGCCAGGTTTGTGACAGAGCCGCCCCAGGCCTGAGCACCTTGGAAAGCTGAGCCACTTCAGCACGTGCCGGAAAGGGAGCGGGGCTCCTGGGGGTGTTGAACCCGCGCGGGGGGGGCCTGGACTCTGGAGCCAGGCAGGCTGAGGGGAGCACAGGGCGGGAACGGGCGGGTGGGGCAGGGCCTGCGGTGAGCTCGCAGGCCGGGGAAGAGCCTTGGAGGAGAGGGCGAAGGGTTTGAAATGGAGCCCATGATGGGCCTGCGAAGGGGCGGGAGGCGCTCAGGGGCGGGAGCGGCGTTTTGCACAGACTGGAGGGGAGGCCGACGATACGGCGACAGGGACCCAACGGGCCTTGTTGCGCCTGGGCTCGCTGCCTCTGGGTCTCTGTGTTGCTAAGGCTCCCATCCCATCGCTCTCCCCACCTCTTCGCCTCCTGTCCTGAGCGAGGAGGCCTCTCTAGTGCCCCCGACTGGCCCTGCCCGGCTCACCCCCTTCTCTGTGCTAAGGGGTTTCAGAGCCACAGCGCCTGAGCCTCTGCCCCCACTTCTGGCCTAACCAGTCAGCGCCACTGGGACTTTGCTTCTATCGCCGCCTTCTTCCCCTCAGGACCTGGCGCAGGGAACCCCTCGCTGCGACCTGCAAAAGAAGCTCCTCCAAAGCGGCTGCAATCCGGACTTCATCGAGTCCCCGGAGAGCACCATGGAAATCCTAGAGGACAAGCCGCTCAGCAACACTGGCTCTGGGCAGACCGCCACCACCCAAATGAGTCCTCAGAAAATCAAACTTCGCCTGCGGCCAGGTAGGAGCCAAATAACCCTGCCAGGGCTGGGGGGAATGAATTTCAAACCTCTGCTCTCAAACCGTGAGCCGCTACTGCCTGAGCTACCAGAGCCCCCTCTCCTGGCTGGTGGCAGGTTCATCGGGGACCGAGCCGCGCACAAGGGGTGTGGGTTACGTAGGTAGCGTAACATCCCACCCTGCAGCCTTGCACTCGGGAATGCTGTGTGTTTGTTACCGGAGCCCAATGCTAATCAATGGATGAGCCCTGCAGGCCGGGGGAGCTGTTGAGGCCTTGAAACTGGGCCGCTGGCTCCAGTCCAGACTAGACACCAGATAAAACCCCCAGAAGCACTTCACTGACCTAGGTGCCTAAGTCCAAATTTCAAAAGCCAAGGAGGTGCTTGAGTCTAACTGACTCCATAAAAATAATAACACCAAGCGCCTCTGCAGCACTTTTCATTGGTAGCTCTCACCAGGGCTGGCCGAAGGGAAAATGGCCAAATGGGGCAGCTCCCCGTACCGTGACACCTCCACCACAGCTGGGGAGCAATGGGGGAAACGGGGGGGCAGAGCTTCCTACAGCCAGTGGAGATTCCTGGAGGAGGGTTTGAGCTAGCCCTGGGAATGGCCCAGGCAGACGAAGGGGAACTCCCGTCCCTCTCAAGCCCAGGTGGGACTAGCAGCTGGAGCCCAGCACATGGTAAGAGACCCCCCCAGCCAGGGTACCCAGCACTGCCACTCCCCAGCTCAGGGAGCTAAAGGAGCCTGGGGCTGGCCGGAGGATAGAGGGGGGCTGACCATATTGCCATGGGCAGTCACACTCCTGGGCTTGGCAAAGAGGTCAGTATCGTTATTCCCATTTGACAGAAGGGGAAACTGAGGCACACAGCCTAGGTCAGCTGAACTGAAAGTTGGGTGTGAAATGGGGTGTAGGCTCCTAAACCAATTGTTTGCACGTCTCACGGAGTCTCCTTTGCTTTTGCGATGAAGAACCCAGCTGCCCACTTACGGCCTGGGATTCTGGTTCTGAAGGGCTGGGAGGAGACTGCCAGGAACTGAGTGCGGGTAGGGGCCCAGTCGGGCTGTTTAGGTCTCGGGATGGTCTAGTTTATGCAGGTTCGTGTCTCGCCATGGTCACCCGAGCGCCATGACTAACACCTGTCATGTGTGGTTTGCTCGTTCTCCCGTCCTGGGGGTTTCCGATCCCTCCTGGGAGGAAAGTTCCCTAACGACATTTCCATCAGACTCGGAGAGGCTGAGTCCCCGTTCTGCCTGTGCCACTCGGATGATTCAGCAGCTAGCGCTCCTTATCGGGCAATCAGGACGAGTGAGTTCCCGCTTCGGAGCAGAGGCTCTGTGGCATTGGACGCCAGCGACCTGCTGTCTGCATGTGCAATGCCCCCAACCCTCTGGCCCGGGGGATGAATCTGTGCAGCCCCCGAACAAAACTGCATCTCCAGACAGCAGGACTTTGCATGGACCGGACGTGCTGCTCACGGCGCCGGGAGGACGCCCGTTTTGCATTCCGACATCGAGCGGCGTGCCCGACGGAAGCTGGCGCGGCATGCTGCTGTGAGAGGCGCGTGCCTTTTGCCCCAGTTCAGTCCCCGCTCATGGCCACGCTGGGATCAAATCATTCGAGGTCGATTGCACAGCCAAGGACTCTCTTGCATAATCCATGCGGGAGCCATGCATGCAAGCTCCTTGCACTGTTGCCTGTAGGGGGTAAGCCCAGCCAATAGTCACCTAGTCTGGCCTCCCGTACATTGGCCATGGCACCCCCCCTCATTAATTCCTGTGTGATCCCAGGCACCGCGCTACGGTTTTGCCCCCATGTGTGTTTACCCTGGTCTGTCTCCCCACTGGGTCTCTCCGTGGAGCAGAGGACTCCTGCCCAGTGAAACATTTGGCTTCCATGTGGGTCTGTGGCCTGGGTCACACCGGTCAGCTCCACCTCCTTCATCCCATGGGGATCCATGGGAGCTCTCCTCTGCCTGCCTAACCCCGTGGCCGTGTTCCCTTTCAGATGACTCCAAGACATTCTCCGTGCAAGTGCGCCAGGTGGAGGACTACCCCGTGGACATCTACTACCTGATGGACCTGTCCAACTCCATGAAGGACGATCTCCTCAACATCCAGAACCTGGGCACCAAGCTAGCCACCGAGATGCGCAAGCTGACCAGCAACCTGCGGATCGGCTTCGGGGCCTTTGTGGACAAGCCCATCTCACCGTACATGTATATCTCCCCACCAGAAGCCATCAAAAACCCATGCTATGGGTAAGTCCCAGCCTGGAGGAGCAGCAGTACTGGGGGCTCTGTTCTTTGTGGGATATTGGGGTACGAAGCCAACTGGCTTTCTGGCACACGGCGCTTTGGGGTAGCCCTTCTGCCAGATCCCCAGCTGGCATGAATCAAGGACTTCGCTGGTTCACGCCGGCTGAGGATCTAGTTGGTGACAGGGAGCCCAGGTTCCCGGCAGTACCGGCTGAAGCTCTTTGTGCGACGTTTTTTCAGTGCAGATTGGGGTCGACTGAAATATTTCAAGAAAGATGGGGAGAAATTAAAGAAGGTCCAGAGAAAAGCAACAAAAATGATGAAAGGTCTAGAAGACATGGCCTGTGAGGCAAGACTGAAAGAACTGGGCTTGATTAGTTGAGAAAAGAGAAGAGTGAGAGGGGGCAGTTTTCAAGTATCTAAGGGTACGTCAACACAGCAACATTATTTCGAAATAACTTAGTCCGTGTCTACACAGCAGGCAGCTATTTCAACATAGTGTCAAAATACTGTCAAGCTGGAGGACTTCTTACCTTGACTCCTGTAACTCTCATTGTACGAGGAGTAAGGGAAGTCGGAGGAGGAGTGCTCTGTTTTGAAATAAGTGCCATGGAGACACTTCCAATTTTGAAATAAGCTATTTCGAAATAAGCTATGCAATTGACGTAGCTCAATTTGCATAGCTTATTACAAGGTAAACCCTGCTGTGTAGATGCACCTTAAAAGAGTGTCACAAGGAGGAGGGAGAAAAATTGTACTCCTTGGCCTCTGAGGATAGGACAAGAAGCAATGGGCTTAAATTGCAGCCAGGGAGGTTTAGGTTGGTCATCAGGAAAAACTTTCTACCTGTAGGGTGGTTAAACACTGGAAGAAATTGCCTAGGGAGGTTGTGGAATCTCCATCACTGGAGATATTGAAGAGCAGGTTAGACAGACACCTGTCAGAGATGATGGTGCATGGTCCTGCCATGAGGGCAGGGACTGGACTTGATGACCTCTTGAGGTCCCTTCCAGTTCTAGGGTTCTATGATTTATTGAACTCATGGCAAATTTGCCAAGTTATCTCGGTCGGGGGCAGGGGAAGGAGTCTGAAAAAATCAAAAGGTTTTCACTGTTTAAAATGTTACTTGTTTTCAGGGCTCGCCAGCCACACGGTTCTGCACGCTGTGCATGCGCAGACCGTGCTGTGCATGCGCTGACCGCGCTGCGCGGCTGTGCCAGCTTGTAATCTACTCGCCACGGGCAAGTAGATTACATTAATTGTTGAGCCCTGCTTGTTTTATTTTTTTTAAAACCCACTCAACCCCCTAAGTGAAACTTTTTGTTCCAGCTGAAATGAAAATGTGTCAACACGTGTGGTTCACTGAAACCATCTTTTAAAATTTGGTTCAGCCACTGAACTGAAAACTCGGCCATAGACACAGCTCAGCTCCTGGGTTCTGCTATTCCCTCATTGTGGGACCGTGGGTGAAAGTCTAAATCGTTCTGCCCTGCATCTCTCCATCTGGAGGTGGATAAAACACTTCAACATCATTTTTCACCTGTAGATGGCCAGATACGCTTACAAGAGCAAGCGATGTTGCTACCGTTTGGTAGAACAACACTCTGGTTTTGTCTAGTAATGTCTAGAGTTCAGAGCCAAGATGGGTCTCTCTTGGGCTGAGCACTATACAAACCCACTTAGCGAGTCACTATCAGGTGTAAGAACAGAATCCAGGAGTCCTGTCTCCCAAGTCAATGCTCTATCACTCTTCCATACCGCTGACCTCAGAGGATTAATGAAGTGTTGATGGCATACTGCACTCAAACTCAGGAAACTAGGACTGTATTATGGGACCTGCCAGGTGACTTCCCCTCCCTGTGCCTCAGTTTCCCCATCCCTAAGAAGGTAGTAATCAGATTGGGCTCTTGTGTAATACACTTGGGGTGTGTCTAGACTACATCCCTCTGTCACCAGAGGGATGTAAATTAGACATACCAAAATTGCTAATGAAGCGGGGATTTAAATATCCCGCACTTCTTTAGAATAAAAATGGCCGTCGCTTTTTGCTGACACGGCAATTTGCCGGCAAAAAGCGGCAGTCTAGACGGGGATCAGTTGACAAGGAAAGCCTTTTCCGACCGATCCTGTAAACCTCGTTGCACAAGGCATAAGGGATCAGTCAGAAAAGGCTTTCCTTGTCGACCGATCCCCACCTAGACTGCTGCGGTGGTGTGTTACGCCGTGGTGACTCTGCAGTGGCAGACCCCCTAAAGGGAGCTACATGCGCTGAGTGGGGACGTGATGCCTAGTTTGTAGATGGGATGTGCCAAATTTTCCAAAGAGCTGAGGCCCAGCTGTTCCAGCCCTCTCTGCCCACAAAGAAGGCTTGATTCTCCAAAGAGCTCAGGTCTTGTTTTTCTCATCAGGTTCTTCTACCTGTGTTCGTCACCATGGTATCTGGGCACCATCAAGGTGCTTTAAGCCATGTGACTATCTGGGTCTTACTCCCTGCTGGCACCAAGGGGGATTTTCTGTGTAGATCCAATTTAACACATGCACTCGGTGTGCCGTGTTTATATTGTACCTTACGCAAGCAGCACAGCACAATGCGACTGGGTACTGAGATGCTGCAGGAGTTTGCTCTGCAGCCTGGGACCAGCCCATTGCTCTATATCCCCGAGGTGGGGTGGCCCTGCTTGTCCCCACTGTGACAGGGGAGCGGCCCTGGCTAGTGGGGAGGGGAGTCCAGGATGGAACGGAGGGAGACAGATTTTTGCCCACAAAAGCTTATGCCCAGGTAAATTGGCCGGTCTCGAAGGTGGCACAGGACTCCTGGTGGTTTGTGCGGCTACAGACTAACATGGCCACCCCTCTGAGAGGGAACTGGCTGAGAAGGACACTGCGAGCCGCTCCGTGTGCTAGGCAGCAGAGGCGCTGCACTATCCAGGCACCTGATTGCCCTGCCTTCCCCGCAGGATCCAGCAAACTTGCCTGCCCATGTTCGGCTACAAGCACGTGCTGACGCTCACAGACGAGGTGATCCGCTTCAACGAGGAGGTGCGCAAGCAGAACGTCTCGCGGAACCGCGACGCGCCCGAAGGGGGCTTCGACGCCATCATGCAGGCGACCGTCTGCGACGTAAGGGTGCTGGCCCAGGGCGGGGGCATTGGAGGGTCACCAGGAGGGATCCTATGGGTTGGGCCCCTCACAGGGCAGTGAGGCTGTCGGGACAGGCAGCAAGAGCAGATGGGAGGTGCCGGGAGGTGAACGCTGAATGTAGGAATTGGCAGGCTGGGTTGGAACAGCCAGCCACCTGGTCCAACCCCTGGGGCCCGTGCCAGATGCTTCAGAGCAGAGTGCACAGAACCCCAGTGTGGACGATGGAACAACCTGCCCACCATGGGAAATTCTTACTGACCCCAGGCGGTCAGTGCTGCTTGTGCCCTGAAGCCTCAGGGTGCTTGTGCCCTGAAGCCTTATTAATTAGGAGAAGCCCAGACTTCTTCCAGTGCCCACCCCTTGCCAGGCACCACTTGCTGGCTTGCCTGTGGCCTGGGTCCCACCTGGGTGCTCCCGGGTCAAGGTGGCCCCTGGGATTGTCCTGCAGCACTTGGCCTCGGGGCTCATCCTGCATCCTAGAAAGGGCTGGGAACCCGCTCCCGTGTTTCGCTGCAGGAGCAGATCGGCTGGAGGAACGATGCTTCCCACCTGCTGGTCTTCACGACGGACGCCAAGACCCACATCGCGCTGGACGGGAGGCTGGCAGGGATTGTGCAGCCCAACGACGGGCAGTGCCACATTGGCCAGGATAACCTCTACTCGGCCTCCACCACGCTGGTAAATGCAGGGCCTGCGTGGGACCCCCGGGATGCAGGAAAGCTGCTGGGGTCCAAAGCACCACGTGCAAACCTGGACACGGCCATGGGAAGGGGGTTCTTGGGGAATGTGGCCGGCGGGACACGCGCATGAGAGCATTCAGGCGTGGGAGGAGTGCAAACGCAGGCGCCCTGGGTGCAGTTGTCCATACATGGATGGTCGTGGTCCGTACAGGTGGGCGTGCGCGTCTGTACATGGGAGACAGGAAACCCTCGCTCCGCTGGGAGGCCGTGCGCTGACCGCAGGGGGCATGGCCTGTGGGTTTGTGATATGCCTGCCCCCGTGAGGCAGTGGCAGGAGGAGATGCAGGCTGCTGAGGGCAGACAGAGCTCCTGCCCCCACGCAGGCCTCGTGGGGAGGGGAATACCAGCTGGGCCAACAGGCCTGGTGAGGCGTATTGTGTGGTGAGGTTGGACGGTCTCAGCAGCTGATGCTCTGATTCTTGCAGAAGCGCCCGCCCTCAGGGTGCGATGACTCGTTTCTCTCCCCAGGACTATCCCTCCCTGGGCCTGATGACAGAGAAACTCTCCCAGAAAAACATCAACTTGATCTTTGCTGTGACGCAGACTGTGGTTGGCCTCTACAAGGTGACTGCTCCTTGCTGGTATCCTGCCGTGGGCGGGGCCACAACGGATGCCCTGCCCACAGCCTAGAAAGCTCCGCCCCCCAACGGCAGCTCCTTCCCCTCCCCAACACCTGCGGCGCTCAGCATACCCGGAGCGACCCCGTGAGAGCTGGAGCTGGGAGTTGACCCTCTAGCACCTTCGTAGGCAGCCCCAAGAGCCACTCCGGCTGATGATGAAAGACCCTGCATCTGCCACGGTCTCCTCCCAGGTGGCTAGAAGCCCATTTGCTGGCCTTTCATGACCCTCAGCATCCCTGTTCTGGAGCTGGGAGGGGGCCTGCCCAGTCGCCCCACAGGGCAGCGGCTGAGCCGGGACAGAGCCCAGCTCCCCTGGCTCCTGGACCAGTGCTTCAGCCACGGCTTCAAACACCCCTGGGGAGGTTTGGCCCCCACCCCGGCACACGTGGGGCAGAGCTCCGGGCCACGAGGCCAGACCCAAGTGAGTGCCACGCTCCAGGAAGCTGGTGACTCGAGCTTAGCACCGGACTCGTGTGCCAGGCGGCCCGGGGCACTGTGCTCCCCCGAGCGCCTTGGCAACGCCGTGTGTTTTCTCGCCAGAACTACAGCGAGCTGATTCCGGGCACCACCGTGGGGACCCTCTCCGGTGACTCCAGCAACATCCTGCAGCTCATCATGGAGTCCTACGGGGTGAGCGCCAGAGTGGGCAGCCCACCGCACTGCCCAGGCCGCTGCCTGCAGCGCTTTGGGGGGCTCCTACAGGAAGCAGAGCCAAATGGGGTGGGGGGTTCCACAGAATCTCGGCCTTAAAGAGGCACCTGCACTTCGGCTGCTCCCCTGCGCCATCACCTCAGCATGGAGCAGCCCGGCCACACTTGCTGGCCATTTGTGCCCCGAGCAGCCTCGCAGGACCCCGCTGGGCCCATTGGCCTGAGCCTGCCCCTTGGCCCCCATCTCTGCCCCTCCTCCCAGCCCACAGGCCAGCCCTCTGGCTGAGGGCTCTGTGGCCCAGGAAGGACCTGTGGCAAACAAGCCTCTTTCCAAGCGCCCCTCAGAGACGTGCATGGAGCGAGCCCCCCCCCTCGCCAGGCAGCAGCCGATCCAGCCCAGGACAGTAGCGGAGGCAAGTTGCCACCGTGTGACAGCTGCTTGATGAGCCCTGGGGAGGAGCCGGCTGTCCCTCTGTGCGTTGCTGTGGGCCCATGTCTCCATGCGGGGCACCCCCCATCCCCCTGCTCGGCTGCTCCCTCGCGAAGCCCTTTCCTAAGCCCCAGTCGTGCCTTGTTCCTCCCTCCCCCAGAAAATCCGCTCCAAGGTGGAGCTGGAGGTGCGCGAGCTGCCGGAGGAGCTGTCCCTCTCCTTCAACGCCACCTGCCTCAACAACGAGGTCATCCCGGGCCTCAAGTCCTGCATGGGACTCAAGATAGGCGACACGGTGAGTCCTGCGGGAAGGGGAGTGCAGGCGCGGGAGCTGCCCAGAGCTCGGGGACTGGCCCAGGCGCCAGCCTGGACACATGCCCCAGCCACTGCCCCTGCGGGAGAAGGTCACGCGCTGGCCAGGCTGAATGCAAGAGAAGGATGCTGTACGGACCCGGGGCCATCCCTGAGCGCGCGCTGCCCCCTGTGCTGCCCCGTGTCGGCCTCCTGAAGTCCTGGCTGGGTGGAACGTGCACGGAAGGGACTGGCTGAGGGACCTGGGTCTCGTGGCTTGAATCGAACCCTGGCGCTTCCCTCCCCAGGTGAGCTTCAGTATCGAGGCCAAGGTGCGCGGTTGCCCCCGGCAGCAGCAGAAATCCTTCACCATCAAGCCGGTGGGCTTCAAGGACAGCCTGACCGTGCTGGTGGACTTCGCCTGCGACTGCGCCTGCCAGCAGTACGCCGAGCCCGACAGCCCGGCCTGCAGCCACGGCAACGGCACCTTCGAGTGCGGCGTGTGCCGCTGCTCCCAGGGCCGGCTGGGCTCCCGCTGCGAGTGCTCTGAAGAGGACTACAGCCCCTCGCAGCAGGACAACTGCAGTCCCGGCGCCGGGCAGCCCCCCTGTGCAGCCAGCGAGGCGAGTGCCTCTGCGGCCAGTGCGTCTGCCACGCCAGCGACTTCGGCAAGTTGACCGGCAAGTACTGCGAGTGCGACGACTTCTCCTGCGTCCGCTTCCGGGGCGAGATGTGCTCGGGTGAGTGGCGCTCTCTTCGGGGGGCCCCTGGGCGGCGCGCCCAGGTTCTGTGAGGAAAAGGGGGGTTCATGCTCATCGGCTTCCGGCTCGGGTCATTCCACACGGCCTCCTCCCACGCAGCTAGATGCAGGGTTTCTTGTGTTGTACAGGGCTGTGTCGCCACTGCCAGGCCCCACCCCAGAGGCAGCTGCGTTTCCTGGATGGGCGGCACGAGGAATGCCCGAGGAGACCCCTGGCAGCAGGGCAGGGGGGCCCCAGTCGCCCGGCTCCTGCCTGCTCCTGCCAGGCGGGTTAATGCTGCATCTGCTTGTGTCCCTTGGCGCCTGTCACGCAAACAGCCAAGCAAAGCTGTGCTGAGTTCAGGGAGGGAGCAGGCAGTGAGTCTGACTCAGAACAGCATGTCCTGAAAGGCGGCCAGTGAGCCCCTGCCCAGCTCCCCGGACTCCGCTCGGGCCTTCCCGCCCCATCAGAGAGGAGCCCTGGCCCCTTCCGCCAGCAGGTTCAAACCCTTGACACGGGGAGGGTTTGGGGGGCAGCTCGGAGGCCCCCAAATCCCCCAAGAGGCCTTACCCCTTGCCAACCCCTGTCCCGAGGGTGCAGACTTGGGGTTCCCATCAGGGCCCTGGGGGTGGGGGGGCCCTGACTCAGGGGAGCTGGCTCCACAGCTTTGCAGCCTGCTCCCCCGACTCCCCTTCGCAGCCCAGATCAGAGCCCCAGCTGGATTGCCCCTAGCCCCTGTCCCAGGGCCCCCCTTGCTTTCTGCGCCCGCCCAGCATTGCCTCACCTCCCCCGTCCCTCCCGGGGGGCCCCATCTGCCCTTCCTGTGCTATGTCCCCGCCCAGCAGGGAAGCAGGACACGCAGGCTTGCGTGTTCCAAGGGATCCCGCGGGGGTGACTCAGGACGATAAGGGCCATTGTGTGGGGCTGGAAGGAATCCCCTCCCCCCCCCATTCCCTGGGGCGGCTGGCCTTGAGCCAGCTGCTCACGCGCTCCCCTGGCCATTGTGCAATGCAGCTGCTCCCAACCTTTGGCGGGAGATGGGGAAGCTGGTTATCAGGACGATGACAAATTGCAGCCCGGGGCGGGGAGCAGGCGTTTATCTCCCGGATGTGGGTCTGTCATTGCGAGGGACGGGGCGGCAGCATCAAAGACCCTGCTCTCAAACACACTGCTGCCAATCACTCCAGTAGGGCCGAGAGGGTAAGGAGATGAGAGTCAGCACCTCCTGGGTGGGGCTGGGTCATCGCCGTCCCCCTCCCCCTTCCCGGCTCTCTTGGTGGCCATCGAGCAATTCAGTCGCGGGCGAGAGGGATGTTTATCGTAACGTCCTTTTCTCGAGTGCCAGGCCCCGTCAGGGTACCAGCTCAACCTTCCCACCTCCATCCTGCCCTGCAGCCCCTCGACTGCTCTCCAGCCCCCTGCCCACACCTGGCTCTCCTGCTGCCTTTCTGGCCAGTGTTCCCCACCACTCATCCCTAGTTTCCCAGTCTCGTACAATCCCTGCAGCAGCACCGCTGCCCCCGCGCTGAGCCACAGCGGTGGGTGGAAACGGCAGCCCCACGCAGTTTTCCAAGGCAAGCCTAGCCCAGGGCTGCGGTCCTGCTCCCAGCCACAGCCACCAGCACAATTCCCCACTGCTTCAATGAGGGCAGGGGCCCGGGCATCCTACGCCGCCCTCCTTGTGGATCCAATATGCCCACTAGGTTTGCTGGGCTCCCCTGGGCCAGCCCTGCAGCCCCAGGCTTGGAGAGGGTTGGAACGTGTCTCTCAGCTCACTGTGCCGGAGCCTGGCTGTTCCTAGGACTTCGGAGCCAGGGCAGGAAACGAGCGAGAGTCGGGATTTCCAGCCAAGCGCCTCTGTCCCTCTCCCGGCCGAGTCCAAACTGACAGAGAAACCCAAACTCCAAGCCCCCTGACGGCTGCCTCCCGTGCAGCTGAGCCCGGGGGTGGCTTGTTTTATAAAGGGCTGGGGCATGGGGTGATTGCGGGGTGGCACGGGGCTCCCCCAGGCGGGATGAGCACGGGGCACTGCAGGCCAGGGCTAGGGGGCAAAGCTGCTGGAATGGCAGAGGGTGGGGCAGGGGGCAGAGGGGGCGGTCAGGGCTGCCGGGTAGTGGGGCAGAGAGAAAGTGCAGGCTGCAGGCGGCTCAGCGCGGCACCCGTCTCCTGACGCTTTGCGTTCGCCCACAGGCCACGGGCAGTGCAGCTGTGGGGACTGCCTGTGCGACTCGGACTGGACTGGGGACTACTGCAACTGCACCACCCGCACCGACACCTGCATGTCGGGCAACGGGCTGGTGTGCAGCGGGCACGGCGTCTGCCAGTGTGGGAAATGCGAGTGCCTCCAGGCCGGCTCCTCCGGGGACACCTGCGAGAAGTGCCCCACCTGCCCTGACGCCTGCACCATCAAGAAGTGAGGGGGCTGAGCGCGCGGCCGGGACTCCAGGGACGCTGCTGCTGGCTGGTGGGGCAGGGCCAGAGCCGGCCCCCGGCTCAGACAGGCTCATTGGAGCTACGCCAGGCAGTGCTCCCGGGGCGCTGGCTGCAGGGATCTCGTTAGGCATCTCGTTAGGGTCTGCCCAGGGAGCAGCCTGAGCCATGGGCTCTGTGGGATGCTCTGACCAGCCTGGCTGCGAGGCCAAGAGGCGGCCGATCTTGGGGTGTGAAATCAGGGTGGGCAAAGGGTCGCTCTTGCATGCCCCAGGGGAGCCTCCCGCTCAACTCATGGGCTTGGCAGGAGCAGGGTGGAGGCCAGTGCCTGTGTCTGGAGCCAAGTCCTTTGGGTCGGCCCTGGAAATAGAGGTGCTGGGAAGCAGGGACCACAGGACACAGGTCCAATGTGAAGCGGCTGAGGTCATGGGAGGAACTCTTCCCCCTTTCTCCATGTGGCTGGGGTCCTGGGGGAGCTGCCAGCTGCAAGTGATTTTAGGGGAGTCCTGGCCCTAACGGCTCCACAGGGATCCCTGGAGCTGCCTGTAGCACCCCCTGAGCCTCCTTTCCTGTCGTCCCTCCTCAGGGAGTGCGTGGAGTGTAAGAAATTTGAGCGGGGGACCCTGATGGAGCAGCAAACCTGCAGCCGCACCTGCCGCGATGAGATCAAGGTGGTGGAGGAACTGGGTGAGCGAGGAAGGGGCCGGGCTCTCACCGGGAACGCGGGGCCGGGTGGGGGCCGTCGGGGGAGGGAGGGGCACATGGCAAAGAAACGAAGAGCAGGCGAAAAGGGCTGCAGGCTGGCGGCGAGATCTCAGATCCGGAGCTTCTCCTGGAGTCGGAGCCAGAATCCGAACCTCCCTCTGTGCATGCCGTAGGCAGAGGCCTGCAAGCAGGGGCGCTAAGGGCCGTGTGTTCCTGGGGTGACGCAAATGGGCGTCTCCCTGTGGCTGTATGGAGACCCCCCCACCCCACTGAGGGCTGCATGCAGCCGGCTGCTTCGTGAGTCCACAGGCGCCGCCGAGCTGAGCTGAGGGCAGGCGTCTCACATCACTCACGCCTGCACCGCGCCTCAGCGCCGCCCGGATGGCTGCCTGATGCAGCCAGAGCCCGGCACCTGCCTTCCTTCCCTGGGCCCTGGCCTTGGAAGCAAGTGCAGGCAAGGGCCCGATCCTGGTCCTGTTGAGCTCCACGGGAGGTGGGTCCCTGACCCCCATGACACCAGGATCAGGCCCTAACATGACTGAAACCAGGGGGGAATGTAAAACGGGCAGAAAGCCAGCGAGCTGAGCTGCAGGCCCTGGGGCGAGCATGTGAGAGGAGTCTGGGGGGTGCCCCATGGGATTTCATGCCTTGCTCTGACACACCTGGCAGGGCCGGGAGCCTGGGGCCCATGGAGCAGCAGCTGCTCTGAGCAGGGGGCTCTCGGTCAGACCCCCAGGGCGGAGGCCGAATGGCTGCCGACGGTACGGGACAGGGTCCCCAGCCCCGCTTACAGCCTAGGCCCTAGACAAGCCTCTGGGAGAACTTGCGGGCCCGGCCCGGCTTCGCTCTGCCCAGCGCGGCAGCGTCTGCTCGCCCCACAGGCCCCAGCTTTGGGCTGACAGCTGCTCCTTCACCCGCAGGCGACACGGGCAAAGACGCGGTGAACTGCACCTACAAGGACGAGAACAACTGCGTGGTGCGGTTCCAGTATTACGAGGACTCCAGCGGGAAATCCATCCTCTACGTCATCGAGGAGCCAGGTGAGGCAGGGCGCGAGCGCTGGCCGCGGAGGGTTTGCCCTGGGCTTGCCCTGCGCCTGCCGGAGAGACGCGTCCCACCAGGGCACAGCCAGTTGGCATGGAGGTTAAGGCTGCGCTTAGCCTGTCGGGGGGGCGGGTAAGGCTGCGCTTAGCCTGCCGGAGGGGGGTTTTGTTAAGGCCGTGCTTAGCCTGTCCGGGGGGGGCGGTTAAGGCTGCACTTAGCCTGTCCCGAGGGGTTAAGGCCACGCTTAGCCTGTCCGGGCGGGGAAGGGGAGTTAAGGCTGTGCTTAGCCTGTCTGGGAGGGGCGGTTAAGGCTACACTTAGCCTGTCAAGGGGGGGCGGTTAAGGCTGCACTTAGCCTGTCCGGGGGGGGTTAAGGCTGTGCTTAGCCTGTCTGGGAGGGGCGGTTAAGGCTACACTTAGCCTGTCCGGGGGAGGCGGTTAAGGCTGCACTTAGCCTGTCCGGGGGAGTTAAGGCTGCACTTAGCCTGTCCGGGGGAGTTAAGGCTGTGCTTAGCCTGTCCGGGGGAGTTAAGGCTGTGCTTAGCCTGTCCGGAGGGGTTAAGGCCGCACTTAGCCTGTCTGGGGTGGGGGTGGTTAAGGCTGCACTTAGCCTGTCCGGGGGGGGTTAAGGCTGCACTTAGCCTGTCCGGGGGAGTTAAGGCTGCACTTAGCCTGTCCAGGGGGTTAAGGCCACGCTTAGCCTGTCTGGGGTGGGGGTGGTTAAGGCTGCACTTAGCCTGTCCGGGGGGCGTTAAGGCTGCACTTAGCCTGTCCGGGGGAGTTAAGGCTGCACTTAGCCTGTCCGGGGGGGTTAAGGCTGCACTTAGCCTGTCCAGGGGGTTAAGGCTGCACTTAGCCTGTGTGGGGGGGTTAAGGCCTAGCCTGTCTGGGGGGGCTAAAGGCCATGCTTAGCCTGTCCAGCCTGGTGCGTCGCAGACGCAGGGGTTAAGGCCTGGGCCTCTGAGAGGCCGGTGGAGAACACGCCTGATAGTTTCATGACATTCAGAGCAGACACTTCCTGTCTCCGTCTCCTGTCTCGGGAGTTAAGGCTGCAGCAGCCTGTCCGGCAAAGTTCCCAGCCCGGCCCTGTCTCATCCCCAGATTTTCTCCAGAGCTCAGCCCGTGGTGCCTTAGCCTGTCACGCCGAGAGTCAGCACAGCCTGTCTGGGGAACAGCCCTGTCTGAGGGGAAGAGGCCACGCCTAGCCTGTCTGGGGTGGCCTGGGGCGCTGAGAGCAAAGCCCTCCGGCAGGGCAAGGCGAGACCCGCGTTAGCCGGCCCAGGCAGTGCCAGAGGCAGCCTGGCCCACTCACAGCACAAGAGCTCGGCTGTCTTCAGTGTCTGACTTGCACAAAGCTTCCCGGCGCCCTGCCCAGACTGTCTGGGGCTAAAGGCTCATGCCCTTTAGCCTGTCCAGCCTGGATCGCAGACCTGGCCTGGGTCCTGCAGAGGCGTGGAGAACATCAGCGGAGTTTCACAAAGGGAGTGAGGGTGCATTGCAGGGGGCTTTGGGTGCCAGGCTGCTTGCACAAGTACCTCGGGGGGCTTCAGTGCCCGGCCTGTCTCATCCCGATTTTCTCCAGAGCTCAGCTGGCCTTCCCACGCGATGCTGCCTCTCGCAGTGGAACAGCCCTGTCTGAGCGGATAGAGAGACCTGCTACTGCTGGCCTGGGGCGCTGAGAGAGCCCCCGGCAGGGCAGCGAGCTGCCCAGGCAGTGCCAGAGGCAGCCTGGCCCACTCAGCACAGAGCTCGGCTGTCTTCAGTGTCTGAGCAAAGCTTCCCGGCCTGCTCTAGTGGCACAGGATAACAGACCTGCTACTGCTGCTGGCGGAAGGAGCTCCCCTTCAGCGTAGCTGCCCCGGGCAGCGTGAAGGAGCTGGAGCAGATGTGCTGGGTAAAGCAGAGAGTATCGGAGCACTGATTCCTTCTCTCCCTTGCCAGACTGTCCCAAGGGACCAGACATCCTGGTGGTTCTGCTCTCAGTGGCTGGAGCCATCTTGCTCCTCGGCCTGGCCACACTGCTCATCTGGAAGCTCCTGATCACCATCCACGACCGGCGGGAGTTCGCCAAGTTCGAGGAAGAGCGGGCGAGGGCTAAGTGGGACACGGTAAGAGGCGGTGGGCTGGCCGCGGGGCTCCCTCCATCACGGGGGGGTGGGGTGACTGTAATCGGCTGCCACGCCCTGCTCCCCTCTCGCGGGGGTGGGGCAAGCCCGTGGGCAGAGCCACGAGGTGCTGAAAAGCCAGGAGATACTCGGTCAGGGGGTGCTAGGAGGGGAAAATCCAGGGCACTGGGGAGGGAGGGCCGTACATAGACATGCCGGTCAGCAGGGCTGCACATGTGCAGGGGAAAACGTCCCAGCCAGCGGCCTTTTCCTGTCTCCCCCTTCCCCCCGAGCCCGTCTTTCTGACTCACGCGCCTCCTGCTTTTCCATCCCCGAATGTCTGCCCGACGGAACAGCTGGAAAGGCTGAGACACATGGGGGGAAGGGGCTGCGGAAGGCTCTGCCGCCTGCAGGGTTCGAGGCTGCACTTCACCTCTCTGGAGCCCCCGGCAGGGCCCGAGCGTCAGCTGGGATCCTCAGGCCCCATTCTGTGAAATGCAGCGGTGCCGTTAGCAGTGCAGCTGTCCGCCTTGGCTGGACACTGGGCAAAGCGCACAGTGCTGACCTGCTGCCCAGCCCTGCTGGTGCCCCTCACTCCCGACCTGCAGCCCCTGCACCCCAGCCCAGGGCTCCCCATACCCAGCTCTGCCAGTGCCATTCCTGACCAATAGCTCCTTCGAGCCCAGTCCTGCCTCCAGCTCTGCTGGTGCCCCTCAAACCTGACTGCCAGCCCAGCCCTGCTCCCCCTAGCCCTGCTGGTGCCCCTGACTCCCAACCCACAGCCCCATGCCAGCCCAGCCCAGGACTCTCCCAGCTCTGACAGTGTCCCTCTCCCCCAGTCAGGGCTCTAGATCCACCTCTGCCACTAACCTGCTCTGTGTCCCTGGTCAAGTCACTCTGTGTCACAGTCTCCCCATCTGTAAAGGGGAGATGGTGCCATTTCTTCCCTGGTACTTTGTTACCGGCTGGCGAGCAGGCTGGGTGACACTATGTACATTGTGTTTCTGTTACAGACCAACAACCCCTTATACAAGGGCGCCACCTCGACCTTCACTAACATCACGTACCGCGGGAATTCATAAGGAGGCCTGACTTCCCTTCCCCCGGCACTGGCCATGGGCGCCGCTCCAGAGCGTGGGCGATTCATGTTTACAGAGGACCGGGCGTGTGTCTCCCCAACAGTGTGTCTGTAATTTAATGACGATCCCTCAGGCTGTCACCAGGGACCTGGCGTCTGTGTCACTCCACTGTACCGCGGGGCTGGGCCTCTGCAGCCTCACCAGGGCCCGGCCGAGGGAGGCCTGCCCGGCGCTGGAATTCGCCTGCCCTTCTGCACACGGAGCAGCCTCACCGTGGGCCGGCCTGCCGGGACTGTGAGCTCCGCTGCAGGCGGGAGCCTTCGGGCTGAGTTGGACGCAGGTTGGACAAGACGAGCGTCCGGCTCCAGCCCAGAAGGAAAAGCGCTGATCTGCGGCCGGGGGTAGGAGCCCAGGGGTCCCTGGAGACGTGCTGGATCCTCCCCACCACTGGCCAGCCCCACTGCTCCCCACTGGCCAACAGCACAGCCCTGGTGGGATGCCAAACCGTCTCCCCCAATGGGCCACTGGCCCAGCCACTTCCCCTAGGAACCACACGGCCCCCGAGAAGGCCTAGGCCCTGCCGTGTGCTGCTCCCTCACCCCCCATCGCCCCGACTTTGTGCCACAAAGCAGATGATTGTAGCATTGACCCTGCCATTGCCCCAGCTGCTCCCGGACCTCCGGGCAGGCTGGCTGTGTGCTGGGCCAAGACCCCATGACCACAGCTCTCACCTCTCCCGCATGACTGTGATGCAGGGGACCGCAAGAGGATGTGACACCCGCTTCCCTGAGACCTGCTCAATCCCCAGCCAGCTCCACCAGGATCCCCAACCTGCAGGGAGTGGCCGACAGACTGGGGCCCTAGACCCCTCCCTGTGCCTCAGTTTCCCCCTCTGTGCCTTGATGCTGATGCGCCTTTGCAATCCAACAGCGGAAAGTGCTAGCCAGTGTAAATGCTAAGAAATGAATGAGGGGGCGCGCCAGCCACGGCGTGGGGCCAAATTCCCCCTGGTGTCACTGCAAGGGAGTGGGACACTGCGGAGTTGGCCCCTTGGACACAGCCCCTTAGCTCTCTCCCGGGAACAGCAGCCAGAGATTTGGGGGAGCTTCCTGCCAAGGGGCCAGCGCAAGAGACAGGGGCTCAGGACTCCTGAGTTCTCCTCATTCTGCCACCACCTCCCTGCACAACCTGGGCTGTGCCACGCCAGGCCTCAGTTCTCCCCCCCTTCCCCCCCGCACAGACTGGGTCTCAAGGGCCTGACCTACCTCCCGTGTGTGTGCTGGGCTTTGTGAGTGGCGGTTCATGTGCTTGGAGATCCTCAGCAGTGCTCTGGCCAGGCTAAGGAAGCGTGTCACCCCTGACAGTGATTTGGGGGCAGGGGGGCCTGGCAAGGGGGGGGTGTTGGCTTCCCAGACCCACACTGGGGAGTGAGTTCCCCTCTGTGCAGGACGGCGGCCAAGGCCTGTTTTCAGGCCAGGCCTGGAACCCCGCACTGCGCAGACGTGTCGGGGGGACTCAGCCCTTGGGCTGCTCTGCGGATCTAACCGCGGCCGAGTCAGGTGTGCTGCCTCCTGGGGAGCACCTGACTGGGCGGGCTGCAGGAGAGCTGGGCAGGGCACCTTCTGGGCCTCCCTTAGATGCCAGGCAGCACGGGCCCTGCCTCGCTGGCACAGCTGTTACTGAGCGTGGCTGGCTGGCATCCCTTGCAATTTGGACTTATGTCTCCAGTCCAGTGCCCCCGGCCCTTCCACACGTTGGCTACAGCCCACCTCCAGCCCTCGTTAGCTCCTGTGCGCTCCCAGGGGAGCCTCGGCTACACCAGCCACCCCCCACGGTGGCGTAGGGTCCCCCCATCCTCCCACAAGAACCTGCAGGGGCGTGGCGTGAGCTTCAGAAATGAGCCCTGGGCACGACTGAGATCGGCCCAACCTCCGACTTTTTATACGGCACCCAATAAAAAGGTTTTGCACTATCGAGGGCTTCGGAGCACGTCTGGTCTTTCGCTGCAGACTGCAGGGCAGCACTTGGCCCTGGCTGGCCTCTCGGGAGCCACTCCGGGCAGCAGCGGGTGCTGGGTGAATGGTGGATTTGGCAGGCCGCTGGCAAGTTTGGAAAATCAGAAGAAAATGTGTGTTGGGTCTGACGGGAATGTTCGGGACATTTTTAGCCAATCGAAATGGGGAAGGGGCTTGGATCGGCCACAAAGGTTTTGTTTCAACCAAATCAAAGCAATTGGGGCCATTTTTAACACGATGTTTTTAGTTAAATGGAAGGGAAGTTGGAACTGAACAGTGGGGTTGGCGGGGGAGCGGGGGTTCTATCAGAGCCCTGATATGCTTGGCTCCCCTGCAACCACATGCATGGTAACAAGGGTGGCAAAGCTGCAGTCAGAGGAGATTCCGTCTGGCCCTGGGCCAGATGAACAGAAAGCCCGGGCTGTGAACAGAAGCGCCAGATCGGAGGGGTCTGGCCTGCTCCTGCCCCAAGCCAGGGCACTCCTGGCCCCTCTGAGGCCTGTGACTCCAGGTTCGAGTGCTGTTCGCTTTGGGGCAGACCCACACGGTGCCTGGCAGCCGAGTGCTGGCCCGCTGGAGCTGGTATGGGCTAGGACCCAGTGAGGCGTTCCACGTGCAAAACGACGTGGTCTTAGGGCCACGATGGGTAGGTCTGGAGACCACTTAGGAAATGAGACAGTGTGGTCGGGGGGCCTATCGTAGCGTAATTCAAGGTAATTTCAGAAGAGCTTATTTCGTCATTGGCGCTGTCTACCTGGCGCCGAATTCCGAAGTAACCCGCTCTTCCGAAACGTCCCTTGCTCCTCGTGGAGCGAGGTTACAGGGACGGCCGAGTAGCGAGCCGGTTATAGCCTGAAATACCGGGCTTGTTTCAAAGACGCAGAATAGCTATTTCGGGCTACTGGAAGTATCCCCAAATAGCGCCGCAGTGCAGATGTGCCCTGGGAGTTCCCATTCCCCGTCGGGGGGGGGGAGCTAGGGGTGGCGTGAAGTGGTTTCCATTCTAGGCAGAGTTTTGACCGTGTTCCGGGGGGGTGGGGCAGTTCAAGAAAGCAGCCAGTGCTCAGCCTGCAGCCCTGGGAGCAGATTTCCCTTGGGTGAGCTGAGATTTCCCCTGACACAAAGGGCGAGCCTGGGCCTTGCACAGGAGGGAGGCGTTTCCTGCCGAGAGCGCGGCCTAGCAGCAGTCCAGTGACGGATCGGGCTGCTGTCCGTTAGCAAAGGAGACTCGAGCTGAGGCCACTCAGAGACCCGTTTTCCTGGGGGGCCGGCAGAGAAGAGCTTGGCAGGGGCATAAGGACCGGGCATGCCCCGTGGGGCGCGTCTCAGCCCCCAGCTGGATGGGCTTGTGTATGCGGCAGAGCAGAACAGCCGGTGCGGCGCCCGAGAGAATTCAGGCCCCATTGCTGGCCAAGGGAAACTGAACCTGGCCCAGGGCAGGGGCTGTTGCAAGGTTTATGAACCCTGGTGGGGTTGGGGGAAATAGCCAGGCGCATGGAGAGGGGGCAGGGAGAGGGAAGCCCCCCATCCACTGAGATTAAGTCAATGTCTGTGCCCCACCAACGAGCGTGGCCCCTTTAAACACCTCAGCACCACCTAGTCCCACCCCTCTCCTAGTGGGGAAGGGGATCGATCTATCAGAGGCCCCCCCTTGCTCCTCATTGCCAGCTGGGGGTACTGAGCAGGGACAATGGGGAGCTAGGCTGGAAGATTCACGGCAATCGCCCTGGGGCCACTCGGAGCCAGATCCAAGCCCCCCTGCGGTGACGTCGGTCTCCCTGCCATGCAGAACTGGCTGACCCCGGGACCAACACAGCAGGCCCAGCGCCCAGGCTGACGTGGGGGCACAGGCTGTATGGGGGCTGGGCACGGGGCTAGGGGGTGTGGCCACAACCTGTCCATTGGGGTGATGTGGCAGCAAGGTGCAGATAGGACAGCCCTGAGGCTGCTCTAACGTGCTCCCAGGCTCGGGCCAGTGTGACGAGGGCAGAGGCCCAGGCACCAGGCTCTGCCCCTGCAGCCTCTCTTCTCTGTCCCTGGCACACTGTGACATCAGCCGGAACAGTGACATCAGGGAGCCGGGCACGAGCTCCGGGCTGCACGTTCCTCTTCGCGCCACGTGGGGCACACACCAGGACTGTCACAAGGCCCCGCCCTGGTCCAGAGCCCCTGCCCGGAGCCAAGGCTGAGGTCGTTTTCATGATCTGGTGGCAGGTGAGTAGTCCTGGGGCACCCATCGAGCCCGGCCAGGTGGTGCCAACCCTGCCCCTTCACCTGCCTGGCCACCGTCCCAGGCAGGGGTCGTTCAGGAGCGTGGGTGCCAGGCGAAGATAGATCACAGTCTTGCTCCTAATCCCAGGGTGAGCTGGGTGCAAAACGTTCACACGGGGGCCCATGGATTTGGGTGGCAGGGCCTTGTCCGGTCTCCCATGGACAGCTGAGGATCTGAGTTCAAGTCAAGGGTAAGAGGCACCAGCGGGTTGGGTGTGGGGCAAGTAGGGTGGGTAGCGGGGGGGTGAAGGTTAAAGTTCAGGGGCATTGGAAGAGCTGGGGGTCAGGGCTGGGCTGGCAAGGGGCCACGAGTCAGGAGTGAGGGGCACTGGCAGAGCTGGTGGGCACAAGGCTGGGCTGGCAGGGGGCTGTGGGACAGGGGTGAAGGGAACCGAATCCTGGGGAGTGGATGGAGGCCGGGGCGGCACCCAAAATGGGCAGTTGTCATTGGCTCATCGCTGCTTTGCGCACTGGCTGGGGGAGGTGGCTTGAGAGCAGCCTTCTCGCTGTGTCAGGCCGGCCTCTCTGCCCGGAGTCCCTGCCCTTGGCACATGGGCAGGTGAGAGCCCGTTCCCCTCCTGCCAGGGTTTGCGTGGGGGGGGGCGCATCCCTCATCTCAAACCGGGGTGACAAGCCAAATGCTCATTGCGAACCCTGAAGCCGGGTTTGGGCTGTGTTGGGGCCGCAGCAAACAGCCTGGCTCGATACATTTGACACGCTTGGTCCAGCTTTGACCTTCTCTCTCTTTTCCCTGCACCTCTCTCCCTCGAATTGGCTTCGGTTTCTAAAGGAAAAGGTTTCTGCAAGCCAGAAACCCAGATTCGGTTTCCACTTGGAAGCTGGGGAAGTGAAACTTTCTGGCAACTTTTGAAACTTTTTTGCCTCCCTCCACATTTGAACTGGGAAGTTCACCAAGCCCAGCTCTGGTTCATCAGCACTTCCTGGTTTGACAAAACACGGAAAAGGTCCTGCGCCATTAGGGCTGGCGTCAACGGGCTCCGTTGACTGCCCGGCCGGGGCAGTTTCTCTAGAGCAGCCCGGGCACAGAAGGGCCCTCAGCATACAGCGGGAAGAGGTTTATTCTGCAGCATTTACGGCAAGGTTTCATGCAGGTCCAGAGCTCCAGCCTCTGGCGAGCCCAGGGGTGGCCCTGTGACCATTCCCCCAGCTGAGGATCTCTGCCCCAGCTTGCAGCTCATTGCTGGACCCAGAGCTCACCTCCTGCCACGTTTACTTCCCGGAGCAGTTCCCCTGCAGTGAGCGGAGTGAGCGATCCCAGGGCTGGAGGTGGCCTTGGCTTGTAATATCGCTTCCTAGAGGCCCAAGCAGGCATCTCCCCTTGAAACGCGTGGGAAATGTGCATCTCAGTTCCTCCGCCTTCGCAGCCAGCGCTAGGGATGTTAGATGCCGGTTGTTTCCGTAAGCGTGTAGCCACAACAATTGTTAGTGGTTACACAGTTACTAAAATACTCCCCCCGGAGGTGGGGCTGGCGGCCAGTGTGCTCCCAGCTCCTGGCCCCACTCCCAGGGAGCCCTCTGCCACCCCCCACTGCTGTCTGTTTAAAAATCAGCTCTCCACGCACATTGGCTCCTGCCTGCTGCCCCTGGCAGAGGCAGCAGCAATTCCCGCCTTTCGTGCATCCCGCCTGTCGTGCCCTCCCCCACCTCCTGCACTGCTGCCTCTCGGGGGGGGAGGCAGCTCCGTGGGAGCCGATATGTGTGGAGAGATGGCTTGAAAGCTACTTCCCACATGTACTGGCTCCTGCCTACCCCCCTCACCCTTCACGCTGCTGCCTCTCTATGAGAGGCAACAGCGCCATGGAGGTAGGGGCAGGCGGCTCCGCAAGAGCTGGTGCTCGCAGGGAGCTGGCTTTTAAACCGGCTTCCCCCAACACTGGCTCCTGCCTGCTCCCCGCGCTGCTGCCTTTGTGAGAAGCAGCAGGGTGGGAGTAGGTGGCGCCGTGAGAACCAGCTCCCACAGGCACCAGCTCCCGCCTCCCCCCCTGCTGCCTCTAATACAGAGGCGCGGCAGGGGAGGGGGGAGTGCATGTAGTTTGGATTAATTGATAAGCCCAGGCTTATGGTTAATCGTTTCAATGTCTATACGCTGACCTCCCTGGCCAGCACACACACAAGGGAATGCATTCCAGGGAGCAGCACAGATGCTGTCTTACATTCCTGCCTGTTTCCACAACGCTCCTCCTCCACTCCCCGCCGCTTTGCATCATTAACCTTTCCTGGCCTGCCCAGCTCACCCAGCTGTTGTTTAACCCTGGCTGACATTCCCAGCCGCTACGGTCAGCTGACCCTTTCTTCTCTAGCTTGGCCCAGGAATCAACCCGGGGGCCCCGGGGGCCACGGCAACCGGCCTTCCCTGGACGTTCTGACGGGCATCTGTCTCCTTCACCCTGCCAGGTGTCTGCGGGAGGAAAACCTTCCTGATGCGTCTCCTTTGCGTCTCCAGGGCTGTGTCTAGACTACACCTCTCTGTCGACAGAGAGATGTAGATTAGGCACGTCGAAAAAGAGTTTATTTTCCAAAAGATCCGCATCTAGACTGCCGTTTTTTCTTCAAAAAAAGCTCCGTTTGGAAAAAAAGTGGCGGCCATGTTTATGCTAATGAAGCACGGGATATTTAAATCCCCGCTTCATTAGCAATTTCGACATGCCTAATCTACATCTCTCTGTCGACAGAGAGGTGTAGTCTAGCCATACCCCAGGTGGCTGCTGGTGGAAAACCCTCGCTCCATCTCCCTTCAGGCCACTGGGGGAGGGTTCCCAGATTCCAAGCAGAGGTGAGGGAACCTTCCTCGCTGAAGGCAGAAGGATGGAGACCGGGACACTCTGAGGCCACTCGGGCCATAGCAGGGGACAGTGTCATTAGCAAAGGGCCTGGCTCCAGCTATGAGCCTACCCGGGCGAGCCCCTTGCAAGCAGCCTCTGGCCTGGCGTGCCCCGCAGCGGAGCGAAGACGGGAGTGACTGTAACAACTCCCAGGAGGGATCCCTGGAGACGGACAGAGCCCTGGTTCTCTCTGGCTCAGTTTGTGCTGCCCAGTGTCGCCTGAAGCCCATGGGCTGTGTGACCAGACCCCCTTGGGGGGGTTGCACAGAAGGGATGTGAGAAATGGAAGAGTTGCCCCAATAGCAAAATAGCAGAGGGGTGGTCCCCGTGACTGAGCTAATTAACTGATCTCTAAGCAGGGTCCTTACACTGCCAGGCGCTGGCCTGGGGTGCTGGGGGCAGATTTGCAGGCATAGGCACGAGCATGTATGTGCGCAGGAGCCAACACTGCCCCCTACAGGATGGAAACAGCGCAGCAACCTGCCTTTGTGGGTGTCCATCGGTGAACGCAGGCTCCTGTATCCGCCTGTCTCCTCACATGGCTGCTAAGCGCTGTGCTGTTGCAGCATATGCACACCCCATCCCTGGGCGGAGGGTTCCCTAGACTGTCTGTCTAGCTGCAGGGTCGGCAGCAGACTCTTTTAGTCTGTAAACAAGGACCCTTGGTCTAGGACAGTTTAGCTTAATGGCTAACATCAATAATGTTAGCCCTTATCTCAGGGCAGTACAGCCTATCAGTTGGAGTCAATAGGGGCAGGGGTGACTCCCCTGGTAGGGGGACCCAGGCCCACCCTACTCCATCTGGTCCCAACCAAGGGCCCTGTGAGCGGCAGAGCGTTCTACCACTCGCTCAGCGGGGACTCCTGTCGGAAACACGCTGAGCTCACCTGGGTGGGAGATACCTTCCCTGGGTCACTCCCTACCAGTGCTAGTAGGGCAACGTCCCACATGGTCCCCGGGTCTTCTGGCTCCTCAGCAGCTGCTTCTCCCTGGGACTCCTCTGGTGCTAGGAAATCACAGCGGGCTCCTGGGGCTCTGGTGCCTACTGTCTAAGTCGCTGGCTGGTGCAGCCCTGACGGTCACAGTCCCAGTCCTGGTCCTTTGGGGGCCAGCCCAGACTGAGCTGCTCTCCAGCCTTTTATGCTGCCCCAGCATTTGGAGCATGCCCAGTCTGGGTAAAGGGGTGGGACTTCCTCCGCCCACAGGGTTTTAACCCCGCCTGCTTCCATGGGGTGCGTGCTCACCCTGTCACATGCGCTGAGGTGGGAGCACAGGCACCCACAGCCAGGGATGTTCGGTTCTTGCCACTTTATGCAGCATTGAAGCGGCCGAGGAGCAGGCCGAGGCGGCCATGGAGCTCTGGGAGCCGCCGGACCAGCACATCCGGTCGCAGCCGCCCCTCCCCTCCGTCATGCAGGCTTGGCAGCAGCCCTCCGGCCATGGCACAGCCGGGGCCAAGGACGAGCCGCCGCTCTCCCCCGCCGCCGAGGCGCGGCAGCAGCCCCGAGGCTCTTGCCCACAAGCCAAGTAAGCGGGAGGAGCGCGTGGCACGGATCTGTCCCGTCGTGGGCCTGGGCTGGCACCTCCCCCGTTCCCCTGCCTCGGCGACGTGTGGCTGTCAGCCATCGCACCGTACTGTGAACGCCAGGCCTGCGAGAGGCTGGGGTGGGGGGTCACACAACGAGATTCCTGTGGGGCAGGCTAGGGCCTGGCTCCAGGATCCCCTGCTGCAGCATCCTTCCCCGGAGGCGCCGGCTCGGGTCCCACCTCCGGCAGCTGGGGATGAGGCGCAGGCAGCTAGAGACCGGCCCGGGCAATGGCCTTGAAACCAGTGGGGCTTCCCTGTCCTTGAGGTGGGGCACCCCTGAGGGGAGGGTAACCGGGCTCCTTCCCCCACCCCCACCTTCCGATCTCTGTCACGCTTGCAGTGGCTGCGGGCTCGTTGGGGCTGTGACGGCCCTTCTCCCTGGGGCTCAGCCGGGGACGTGCCACGAGCCGAGAGGCCGTACGCACAGCCCCCTGGCCATCTGTGGGGAGGGACCGGGGGCCCCCAACCTGAATGCACGGGCCCCTCCCGCTGCAGCCATGGCCGGAGTTCCTCATCGCCAGCTGCGACCCTCACAGGGGGCATCTGGAGATATTCGGTCAGTCCGGCCTCCTCCCTCATCACCAGCCCCTCTGCCCCGCACAGTCACTGCAGCATGGCCGGGACGCTCAGGCGAGCGAGTCCTGGGCCATCCTCCCCCCTGGGCCTGACTGAGCCCCCGCTTAGCTCTGGGTGGTCCGCGGGCTTTGCCCGGAGTGAGAGAGGGGGCCCGGGCTGTGCCCTGTATGACGGGCCCCGGCTTCCTGTGCGAAGATGCATCTGCAGGAAAGCACGTTCTCCTGGCTGGCCGGGGCTGCAGGAGAAGCTCCCGCTGAGCCCAGGCTGGGATGTTCTGGCCAGAGCGGGATCCCGGGTGAAGTTCCCCACTGCTCAGGCCTCTGGAGTCAGATTGGGGCTCAGCCCGTTACACGGACAGTCCCACGTCAGGGTCTGGCGCTCAGCCAGGCCCCAGGTTCAGCAAGGCCAGATCCAACATCCTTGCTTGGTCCCATCACTGGTAAAAAGCTGCCAGCCTATAAAAGCAAAAGCAGAAAATAGCGCCCAGGCCCTAATCCCTGGGTGTGTCTCTGCAATTCAGGCCGTATTCTGCGCAGGCGTCGCCAACAAGGCTTGTGAAACGCAGGCAGCACGTCCCAAAGGCAGATAAAGCAACTGAGGTGAGACCAACACATGCGTGTGAGCACACGCACATTTACACGGTGACGCATGTAGGGTTGCCAGGTGTCCAGTTTTCGCCCAGATTTCCTGTTTCCCTCGGACGGAAACCCAGCCAGAACAATTTTCCCCTGCTGCATCTGGCGGGGGCGGGGGTGTGAGGAGCGCGGGGCTATTTAAAGGCACAGTGACCTTTTTTTGTTGTTGTTTTTGTTTAACAACTTTGGTCTCCCCCTTTTTTTTTCTCAACAGAATTTTTTCCCGGTGGTTTTTTTTGGGGGGGGTGCCCAGTATTTTTTGTTAAACCATCTGGCAACCCTAGACGCATGCGCTCTCGTGGGCACGTGTGTGAAGGTGCCCTGCTGCACCCAGAATCTATTTCCAGCTTTGTTCTCCAAACACACGGTTCTCAGGCAATGCGCCCTCTAAGTTTTTCCATCCCTGTGCAGAATAAATGTTTATGTGCACCCAGGCATGTGCAGATGTGCACCACCAGTAGAAACACATGCTCGGGTTGTGGGCGCTCTGCTAATCAGCTGGGGGGCTTTTGAATCCTTCCTGGGTGGGCCGCCCAAGTGCTCAGCTTACAGGGAACACTATTCTCAAGGGCTTTTCCCACTTGCCCCTCTCAGTTGGTGCTGCCAAGGGCCCCTCCAGCCTCCTCCTAAACCCTCCCTGGCCCCAGGCCTTCGGCCTCGCCGTAACCCATCTCCAGGGCCTGCCAGAGGAGCTAGACACCCTTTGGCAGCTGCTTCTTTGGAGAGCCAGGAGCCTTTCCCAGCTGGGCCCAGGCATAGACCAGGCTGATGCACGTTAACAGGGGGTAGCCGATCCATCAAAGGCCAGGCTGGGCCCAGCTCCCTGAGCCCTGTGGATCTAGCTTATTCCCCCTTGAGCTATGCTGCGCAAAGTGCTTTCAGCCGGGGTGCAGGGCAGGGTTCCCTTTGATGCCAGCGTAGTTGGTCCAGCCATGGGTGCCGACTTTCCGGGTGCTTTTTGGCTGGAAACTTCATGGGGAAAAACCAGTGCTGAGAGAATCCAAACACTCACCCACCTCCAGGATGTCCCGTCCCCATCCCCCCCTCCTCCTCCTCCCGCCCATCGCAGGCAGCCCCTACAGCTGTTTTGTGGAGTTTAGAGGCTCCAGGAGGGAGGGGGAGGAGGGAGGACGTGGCACACTTGGGGGAGAGGGAGGGTTGGGAACAGAAAGGGGTGGGGCAGGGGTTGGGGGAAGGGAGGTGCATGGGAGGTCTGGGGCGGAGGGGGATCAGGCCCCCCCCCCCGGCTAAAGCAGAAGTCAGTGCCTATGGGTCCAGCCACCGCCAAGGGGCGTTACTGCACCGCAGTGGCCTCTGCATGAGCCGCTGGCTGGTGCAGGGCCTGTTAGAACACAAGAGCAGCCAGACTGGGTCAGACCAAAGGTCCATCTCGCCCAGTGTCCTGTCTGCCCACAGTGGCCACTGCCAGGTGCCCCAGAGGGAGTGAACAGAACAGGGAATCATCCGGTGATCCCTCCCTGTCACCCAGTCCCAGCTTCTGGCAAACAGAGGCCAGGGACACAACCCCATCCATCCTGGCTAACAGCCATTGATGCACCTATCCATGGACTCCATGGACGTATCTCATTCTTTGCTGAACCGTTATAGTCTTGGCCTTCACAACATCCTCTGGCAAGGAGTTCCCCAGGTTGACTGTGCATTGTGGAAAGACATAATTCCTTCTCCTTGTTTTAAACTTGTGGCCCTTGTTTACTTTCTCCACACTAGTCACGATTTTAGACCTCTTATATCTCCTGAGCGGTCTCTTTTTCCAAGGTGACAAGTCCCGGTCTTATTAAGGTCTCCCCAGATGAAAGCTGTTCCAAACCCCTAATCATTTTTGGTGCCCTTTTCTGAACCCTTTCCAATTGTGAGATGACTTTTTTGCGGTTGGGTGCCCACACCCGTGCGCAGGACTCAAGGTGTGAGTATGCCACGGATTTTTATGAAGGCTCAAGATATTCTCTGTCCCTTTCTTCATGATTCCTCACATTCTGGTTGCTTTTCTGACGGCCACTGCCCAGGGCTTGGACAAGCTCAGAGAACTCTCCCCGGTGGCTCCAAGAGCACTCTTGACTGGTAACAGCTACTTTAGACCCCGCCAGTTTGGATGTGCTCCAATGGGCACCTCTTTGCAGCTATCAGCACTGAATTTCACTCCTCTGCCGCTTTGCTGCCCACTCCCCCAGCTTGGGACAGACCTATGCTGTAGGTCTTTGCAGCCTGCTTGGGACAGACCTACGCTGAGTGGCTTTGTACTCTAGATCACGCCCTCCTTTGAGGCAATGCTGAAGCGGAGGGCAGCGAGCCGGAGGAAGGAGAAGAGCGCGGACAAAGGGTACGGCCGGACTCGGCCGAGGAGGAGCACGGCCCACGCGCCCAGCTATCCCAAGCAGAGCTTCTCCCGGGCGCCCAGGTACCAAACGGCGGCTGTCTGCTCTCCCTCCCGGAGCAGAAGATGCTGGCGCGCTTGCTCTCTGGCTGGCCTTCAGGGCCAGTGCCTGGGCTGCAGAGAGGCCGGCTGAGCCGGAGCATCCCGGGCAGGGTGGGGGGTGGCCAGGGAAGCGAGAGGCAAGAGAAAGGGGCAGAGACGGAGCACTCCCACAGCCGTTTGCTGGCCTCTGTGCTGTGGGGCTTGGCCCTGCCCCCTGCAATGGGAAACCTGCCAGCGGCGCAGAATGGAAGTCGCCGTCGGGGATTCTCCGTCCAGGCAGAGATTCGTGGTTCCCCATCCCTGCTCCTGGCCCAGCAGGGAGGCCAAGGGTTAGGTCCACCCCCTTCCCGCTCAGTCCCTTTGGCAGCAGTCTGGGGGAGGAGGGGGAGCACACACTCCGGCTTTCACTGCTCCCTGCGGGTGCTCCCCGTCAGCGCCCGTGGCTCGCCTGCCTTTGTCCCCGCCAGTCTGTGTGGGTCACGGCGACCGAGGGGCTGAGCGCTGAGTCACCAGGACCGTTTGGCACCAGGACTCTGTGTGCATCTGATTCCTCGACAGGACGAGTAAAGCCTTGAACAACCTCTACATGCATCTGTACGAGGAGGTGGGGGAGCACGAGCCTTGGGCTGTGCAGAGAGTTGAAGGTAACCCAGATTCCCCCGCGCACGCCCCGGAAACGCAGAGGCCAAGCGCAGCTGGTCAGGAATTGGTTTCCTGGGTCCTCCCACACACGAACGTGCTCGGCGGAATGGAAGGGTGTTTCACATGCTGGGTGAAATCGTTCAGGTTTTTGTTGCAAAATGAAATGGGGAGGGGAGGAGAGGGCAGGAGGGGAGGTTCAACGTTTTGCACAATAAGAGCTCTGGGTCCCCCGCTCGCAGGCAGTCCGCATGCTCAGGCGTGCTCAGGAAGATGATCTGGATCATGTGCGAGTTCCTAAGGGGTGGGGCAATTTGGGAAGAGCTACTGCTGTAAGAAAACCCCATGGTTTTGGGAAGGGGTGGGTCGCTCTAGCTGGGGACACATGTGGCCTCACAGATGGAGGCCTGGGTTCTATTCCCATCTCTGCTGGGTGACGTGAACAAGTCACAGCGCTGCTCCGTGCCTCGGTTTCCTCATCCGTCAAATGGGACTAACGGCCCTTTGTAAAGTGCTTGCAGCTGGACCGAGCAAACGCCAGCCCTAGGGAAGTGCCAGGTATAAGCTTTGCACTGTTGCATTAAGTATCCCTGCTTGTAGCCTCCGGGGTCTGGCACATGGGTTTCTAGAGCCAGCCTTGTGCAGGTCCAAAGCCGGCCTTTCCCATCACCGGCCAGGGCTGCTGGGGGCAGAGTCTCAGTCCCCGGGGCTAGCGCCAGAGCATGCATTCCGGCCCAGAGCAGTGGGGTGCCCCATGCCATGGGCACGTGGCACGGGGCCTGACCGGCTGTCCCCCGGCTTGCCTGCTCTAGGGTTGCCGAAAGCTTGCATGGTCTTCAGCGCCCTCCGCAACGGGAGGATCCACGTCAACGACCTGCTCCTGACCCTACACGTGCTGGGGATCCTCGTGACCAGCACGGAGATGCGTCAAGTGCTCAAGGCCATTGACATTGATGGTGGGCGGCCCCGCCCGGTGTCCCGCCAGCTTTCCCAGCCCCTCCCCCTATGACCCACGCTCCTCTCTTGCAGCAAACGGGAACCTGGTCTTCACCGATTTCCTGGACGTTTTGAAGGAGACCTCGCCCTTTGCCCAGACTGAGGGTGAGTGAGAGGGAGGGAGCCATGGCAGGTGGTGGAAGACCCAGATGTGGCTGTGGGACAGAGCGTTGCAATTACTCAGCCAGCCACGACAGTACCCGCACTCGGTTTTAAGGATGTTCTTTCCAGTACACCCAGTAACATTTCCTAGGGTGATCTGAACACAGCACGAACCCTGGACCTCAACGGGGTCAGAATCCACTCGAGACCAGCTGGGCTCTCCCGTGGTCTCGGCTCTGGTGTCCAGTCTGGATCATACGCCAACTCTACAGGTCCAAAGAGCTAACAGACTTGCCAATCAACAGAACTAATGGAGGCGGGGGTTGGAATCTGGAGTTCACGCCCATGGCCCCTCCCACAGTCCACACCAGAATTTAAATGCCCAGCGCGTGGAACTAAAACACTCCGTTATGTAACTAGACTAGAGCTCAGCAGGAACCGGAATTTCATTGTGCAGGAAAATCCAGGATTTCGAATTGGTTTCCATTCTCATGCAGAACAAGAACCAACATTCTCAAGGTTTCCCATGGGCTGTGACTCCCGAGAACAAAAATCCATTCCCAGCCAGTTGAAAAGTTTTGTTTTGGTAAAATCAAAATGTGTTGTCCTGAGTTTGATTTTTTTAATTGGCCGTCATATAATAAGATGACCACGTGCATTAAAAAGGGAACCAGAAAGTCTTTTCTCAGGGCAGGAAATTGAACCCCAAAGGAAGCAGAGATGCATGTGTTCAGATTTTCTTTCTCAATCAATTCGTGTTGAAACTGACCTGCATCTATGAGCTACTTAGCTCTCAACAGCTGGGCGTTTTCTGCTGTAAACTAGACACTCGGCAGCAAGTTCCTCGGCGAGAGGAGCCACTGGAGGGGGGATCTTGCTGCTGCCCCTGTTTCCTGGGCTCAGTAACCTGTTGGTTTCCTGCCTTGCCTGCAGCCTTCCAGAACACCTACCAGGCTTTCAGCAAGATGCAGAAGGGCCTGATCGCCGTGGACGACTTGCAGCCCACTCTGCTCTGCCTGGGCGTGGGGTTAAGCTTGGAGACACTGCAGGAGGCACTGAAACATGTTTACGTGACCAGTGAGTCTCAGCTGCTGGTGCAGGGACGTGCCCCCTGGGTGGCAGAGCCTGTGATCCCTTTGCTGGCACCAAGGGCCAAATGCTGCCTTAGGCTGGATGAGCAGCAGGGTCCTGTTTGCATGGTCCCCAGTGGTGCCTGCTGGAGGGGCGAGCTAGACACGCACATGCCAGCTGGAGTGGGGCAGGGTCCTCATCCAAGGGAGCAGGCCGGGATGCCCTGAGCGTTCAGACACAGCACGGGTCCCGGTGGCTTTCAGAGCCCCCTGCGTGCGCCAAGTAGCCAGCACACGGCCGGAGTGACTGAACCCTGCGCTCACTTACACCAGTGCAAACGGGGAGTGACTCCACGGGAATCCGTGGCGCTGCCCTGGTGCGAAACCAGTGCTGGTGAGAAGAGACACAAACACGAGTCCTGCTGTGTGTGGCGGCTCTGGGCCGGGAGGGGGCCGCCCTTCCCCCTGCCCAGGGGCGGATGGGTGCAGACTGGACATTACCTCTGGAGGACAGAGTCCTGGGGATCTCCCCTCCCGGCAGACGTGTCTGGGGAGGCCAAAGTCCCACGCTTAACATGATCTGATAAAGCTGGGGGAGGGGCAGCAGCAGGTGTGGCAAGACAGTGCCCGGCATCCCTCTCTCAGCCCCCCAGCCCGGGTTTAGTTTTTGTGGGTTTGACTCTGGGACCCCCTGCACCCCACACACACCCCACTTATCGCTCTGGCAGGGCTCCCAGCCCGGGTGTGGCTCCTGGACCCTCATGTGCGACCTTTCCTAGCTGCCCGCTGGCGGGTGGGCATCGGGTTACCATGCCATGTCCACTCTGGCCATTTGCCTTCATGCATCACCAGCCCTGGGTGTCTCTGGCTGCAATGCTCTGCTGCCTGGGCCCCCATATACCACCGGCCCCCCTTGATACGCCTCCACCAGGCGGGGCCCTCATGCGAGATGCCTGCTCCACGCCTGACCGGCTGCCCCCTTGCAGAGGACAAGCAGCTGAACGTCTGGGATTTCCTGATGACCGTGAGCGACCTCGAGCATCAGTACGAGGACGTGGGTGAGTGAGGCCCAGGCAGGCCATGATGTGGTGGATTGGCCCTGGGGCCTCCGGAGCTGCTGGAGAGCTCGGCGCTGCCACAGACTCACGTTGTGCCTGGCTCTGGTGCACAGAGGGACACGTGGCCCACGCACTGACACGCGGGCCCGGCTTTGACTCTGCCGCGCTCCAGCTGGCGAGGTCCACTCGCCCTGGCTGTGGGTGTCAGCCCGGGCCCAGGGTGTTGGGAGTTCGGCTGCAGTTTGCAAATTCACTCAAATCAGGAACCAATTTCATGCACCACAGCATCCGGCTCGATGCACCTTTTCACAAGGGTTCGGTGCAAACCCGGCTGAGACCCATTGGCTGTCACTCAGCCTCCTGTGGCTCTTAGGCATCAAGCACAGAGCAAATCGGGGGAGGAGGGGTGCTCAGGAGCTCAGCCTCAAAGCAGTTGCCTGCCAGTGCCCCTGCACAGTGCCTGTGACCTCCCAGCCCCCACGCTGCCGGGATTTCACACCAGCCCGTTGATTTTCTTTCCCATCCGAAGTTTTCATCCCAGCTGCTCCACGTTGCCCTAGTCCCTTGGTCGTGCCCCAATCAGGCAGACTGAGAAATCCGGGCTTGCGCCTGCGTTGGCCTGGGGTTCACGTCCCGAGTCGCAGAATGGCTCCGGGAGTTTGTGGTGGCCTCTCTGGTCTGCAGCTGCTCCCTGCGCAGCCGTGGCTGGACCTGGCTGCTAGCGGATGGTCCGTGCACCAGACCAGCCCTTCAAACAGGGTTGGGGGAGCCCATTGTCCTCCCGCTCTCCGCAGCCCATGGTCCTCCCACTGGCCAGAACCCGCTGCCTTCCAAGCCAGGCCAGGCCTTGTGGTCACCAGGTTCCTGGTTGCTAGGGTCCCCCACACCTCAGGCCATGGTCGGGGGTCCCAGCTGCTAGTCAAGGTCACACCTGATGCTGTGCAACAATAACCCCTTCCCCTTGTTAAACAGGCAGCCCCCAAGGGAAACTGAGGCACCCACAGCCGCGCACATACCATTCATGTACAGCTCTTCGGAAACCCCCACTTCATCACATTTGGGTCTCAGATTCTCTCCCTGCCAGTCCCACCCAGGCCTCCCCTCTCCCCCAAAGCCCCAAGGGGAGAACACCATCTGCCAATCAGGGACCTGTGTGGTGTGCTCTGCAGCCATTTGATTCACCCCGCCCCCCCACCCTCCGGGCTGTGGCTGAGTCCTGCCTGCTATCAAGCAACGAGGCCTTCACCCGTGTCCCCCTTTGCCAGCGAGGTCGAGGGACTCACGTGAGACCCCGTCCTGTCTCCCCACAGAATCCCTGGGCCTCTACGACACTTTGAAACCCAAGAGGCCTGGGCATGTGTTAGACTCTGATGCAAAGGCCAGGGCCAGGAGACGGACGCGGTTCTCCTTTGACGTCAAGTACCTGCAGAAAGCTGACGCGCCTCAGCTGGATTCCTCTTCAGCTCGCCCGCAGAAAGCGCCGCGGGCTGGTAAACAGCCGTCCTGCCCCCGGCCTCGGTTCCTGTCCTTCCAAGAGAAGCTTCCGTCTAGACTTGATGTGGAAGGCAGCCCCGAGGAGACTCCCCGGGCTCCCAAGAGGCGCCTGACCCAACAGAAGCCTCCTTGGAGCACTAGCATTGAGGAAGACATAGAGGAACCTCTGGAAGACACGGAGAGCCCTTTTGCCCAGGAGAGGAGCCACAAGACACGGCAATTCACAGCAGCCAAGGGTGAGCATTTCAGCCTGCACACATGCTGAGGCTGCGGGCTCACGCAGATGCACAAGCAGGTCCTCGTGCACGGGTGAACCACTTGTGCGAATGTGTGCGAAACAAAGTCCGCTCTTTTGGCAACAAAATATTGTGTGGAAGCAATAGCCAGCTGGTTGGCTTGGAGTGGAGAATTGCCTGGTGCAATGGTCTCCAACCTTTTTAACCACAAGATCACTTTTTCAGTGTAAGTGCAATGTAAGATCTACCTCAAACCCAAATACCCTTCCCCGGCTTCCTTCCCCCGCTTCTCTGAGGCCCCGCCCTTGCTCCACCCCTTCTCCCAGGCCTCACCCTGCTCACTCCATCCCCCTTCCTCCCCGAATCTCATTCACTTTCACCAGGCTGGGAGGGGGTTGGGGTGCAGGCTCTGGTCTTGGGCCAAGGGATTTGGAGTGTGGGAGGTGGGGTGGATGGGTGGATGGGTTCTGGAGTGGACTAGGGGATTTGCCTGGGGATCATAGGGTTGAGGTCTTGAGTCCCTCTCCCCCGACCCTGGGAGCAGCTAGACAGCCAGCACAGGCTGCCCCAGGGATGGAGCTGGCTCCTGCATTTGAAAGTTATTAGAAAAGCAGGATAAGGGGCCTGCTGAAGGTAGGGGGCTGGGTTCTGGAGTGGACTAGGAGGATAAGGAATTTGCCTGGGGGAAGCACAGGGTTTGGGGCTTGAGTCCTGCCCACCCTGGGAGCAACTGGACAGCTGGCTCCTCTATTAGGAAGGGCAGGATATGGGACCCACTGAAGGGAGGGAGGTGGGGTGGGTTCTTGAGTGGACTAGTGGATAGGACATTTGCCTGGAGAGTGCAGGGTAGTGGACTTGAGTTCTGCCCACCCTCCTGTCCCCACTCCACCCACCAAGGTAGCGGGCTGGTAGCCAATACCAGTTGCCCCAGGGATGGAGCTGGCTCCCATATTAGGAAGGCAGGATAAGGGACCCACTGAAGGTGGGCAGCAGGGTGGGTTCTTGAGTGGAGCAGGGGAGCGGGCATTGGCCGGGAGAAGATAGGGTTGTGGTTCAAGTCCCACCCACTGTGGGAGTGGCCAGACAGCTGCCTCAGGAATGGAGCAGCAGAGCCAAGGTGCAAGCCTTGCACCACTCCTGAAAGCAACTGGCATGTACAGCAATGGCTCCATGTGCTGCCCCTCATCTACTGGCACTGAGCCCACAGCCTCTACTGGCCACAGTTCCCTGTTACTGATCTGTTCCCCATTACAGTGCTGCAGGAATGGTGTCCATAGACAAGGACAGCATGTGGCAACCCCCTGCTCTGACCTTCTCAGGGGCTCCAGGAGCACAACTGCCACAGGGATAATCACTCCTGACATGACACGTTCAGTATTTTAGAACTCACCACTCAAAGCATTAAATTTAAGCATAAGAGAGAAATGCAAGTTATGAAATGCATAGACCAGTCAGAAACCAAAACGAACCCACTTTGCAAGCAGTAAAAGTAGTAACAACCCCCCGTGTACGTGTTGGGTCAGGAGAGGAGAGGGAAGGACAGTGCGTGAGTGTGAGAGTGACAGGGACAGAGACACACACACTGTGTGTGAGTGACAGAGATTTGCATTGCCAAGCTCCCTCCATCCCCTTCTCTCTGTGAGGAGATGGGGTACAGGAGTGGGGGGAGGAGGGACACCTTGACATCAGCCCCCCCTTCCCGCTCCCCCACCCTGCACAGCGAGCAGGAGGCTCCCAAGGGGCGCCCTCCCTTCTCCCTCCCCTGCCCTGCACAGCAAGGGGCAGCTCCAAGGCAGAGGGCAGGAGCAGCATGACAGTGGGTGGAGGGGCAACTGAAGCGCCTGCACTTGATATCCTCTTGGCCAAATCAGTCAGGATCCCCTGTCAGAGGCTCCAAGATCTACTGGTAGATCCCGATCGACTGGTTGGTGACTGGCCTAGTGGTTTGGGAGAGAGTCGTGGCTTTGGGGGAAGCATTCCCAGCTCTGCTATTGCCTTGCGACATGAGCTTGAGTGAGCTGCAGCTCGGGAGCCCAGATCCCAGTGGCCTCAATCCGAGCCATGCTGATGAAGTCAGAGGATCTAGTCATGTCTGGCGGGGGGGAGGGGGTACAGAATCCAAGATGTAGCCCAGGCTGCTTGGGAGCTGGGAACCATCCCAACTGACTAGACCTGAGGTTTATTTACAAACTGTGCCCAGCTGAGCATCAGTGCTAGGCAGGCAGAGCGTCCCAGCCAGGTCACCTCCGGAGTTAGTGATGGGAAACACCCACTGGACTGGCCCATCCGTCTCTCTGCGCATTCTCGGCCAGGCACGTCCTAGGGACTGCTCCCATTACTGATTTGGATTGCGGCAGTGCCTAGTTCTGCGTTTCGGCTGGGAGGGAGCCAGGGCGCATCTTCCCAGAACTGACCTGTTCTCTGCTCTGCAGAACCAGCCGGGGTGAAAGAGCCAGGGGTGGCTTCTGCTGGTGGCCAGCGTGTCCCCGATTCTGAAGGTAAGTAAAGGAGCAAAGGCTGAGAGAATTCTCATGTGCGTGATTGACAACGGCGGAGGGGAGGGGGGGGGAGAGGAGGGAGGATTTCTTTAAAGGGGCCTCAACTCAGCCTCCAGTTTTGTGAGAGCAGTTTTACACACACACCCCCAAGATGTAAATTTCGTGCACACTAGTTAATTACTGGTGCTAACGGCTGGGTCGCAGTGCTGCCAGGGCTCTGGACTGGGCAGGGGGCAATTTGGTGTCTATTCCCAACTCTGCCACTGGCCTGCTGTGTGGCCTAGGGCAAGTCAAGTCCCTGCTTCGTGCCTCAGTTTCCCCACCTGTACAAAGGGGATCATGATGCTGACTTCCTTTGTAAAGTGCTTTGAGATCTACAGCTGAGCTCCGTGTATGGGCGTTACTGTAGCTCCATGTGCAGGCTCGATACAGCAGCTACATGTCTCAACTCCGATGTCTGCCTAGACAGCGGCTGATGGTCCGAACCCTAACCCCTGCCACATTAGCGAGGATTTGACCTAATCGCCCTGCACGCACTTCCACATGAGGGCATGGAGCCCACTTGTCTGTCTTCAGTATCTAGTTGACAGGAGTATCTGGGCACTGCTCATCTTTAATGGATGGAGGGCAGGGCCATTGCCCCAGGGTCAGGTGGGGCTCTCAGGTGAAGAGAAGACAGGGGACTAGTCCAAGGTCACCCAGGGAGGCAGTGGCAGAGCACGGGATGGAGCTGCCATCTCCCGACTCCCAGGCAGTGTCCCATTGCATCACCTGGCCTCCCCTGTCAATGGGCAGCTGCTCTGTTGTTACCCGCACAAATTTCTCTATCCCTTCCACACTGTAGGGACACACACCTTTACCCAGTTCCTGGGGCTCAAGGTGCAACCCTGTGAATTTACACACCCACCCTTACCCAATTCCTAGGGCTCAGGGTGTACCAGCCCGCGGGTTGGCAGGATCTTCAGCCTCTGAGGGTATGTCTACACTGCCACCCTAGTTCGAACTTGCTAGGGTGGCTAATGTAGGCATTCGAACTTGCAAATGAAGCCCGGGATTTAAATATCCCAGGCTTTATTTGCATGTTCCCAGCGCCGCCATTTTTAAATGCCCGTAGTTGAACTACCTGCCCAGGCTGCGTGGCACGGACTAGGTAGTTCGAATTAAAGCTCCTCGAACTACCGTTGCTCCTCAGCTAATTGGCAGGTAGTTGAACTACGGGCATTTAAAAATGGCGCTCGCCCAGGAACATGCAAATGAAGCCTGGGATATTTAAATCCCAGGCTTCATCTGCAAGTTCGAATGCCTACATTAGTCACCCTAGTTCGAACTAGGGTGGCAGTGTAGACATACCCTGAAAGAGCCTCACACAGTAATGTCTTATCCTCTATTTATTGACAATTCCCAAACAAGCAGAATGCACATGCTAAGCACACAGTGTCATGCTCACCAATCCTGATAAAGGCAGGCAGACTTCCCCTGTTGGCCAGGCAATATCAGTCTCTCTGGTCTTAGGCTGTGTCTCGGAGGTGAGTGCTTCTTTTCCAGGTCTTCCCCCCTCCTCCTGGTCCTCTTTCAGCCTTTTCTTCCTTCTGTTACTTCTGATCTTCTTCTTCTCCTTCTTGAACCCCAGTTTATATAATTAAACCTGGGTCTTGTTTAGCTATACCTTAACCAATTATTTTAGTATAATTTTACTAACCAATCATAACAAAATTACCTAACCAATCATACCCCACCACCTTAATTGATTTACACCTAGCAAAATTAATTATACAGCAGACAGAAACAGTTACAAGAGACAGAGATCACACAGTCAAACAATAGGGAAGTGTAGTGACAATGCTCATAGAATGAGGATTTCACAACATTCTCTATTGATAAGCAGTTTCTTGCCAGACAGAATGATGTGACTTAAGTTTTCTTTACCCATCTTGAGATCTGTTTCTTTATCAGGGCAAAGTCCCCTCCTCACAGCCTGGTGTGACACTTTGTAATACAATTTAGGTGAAACTGTGAGTATGTGACTCCAGGCCTTACAGTAATGGCTGCTACTCTTCAGTCTGGCTGCAGAAGGCGGCTTTGGTTCAGGCCTAGCACAGGCCTTCCAAGCATGGCTACAGAAAAGCCATATTGTTACACTGTGATTCCTCCGGGATTCCAAGAGGCCTCGTAATCCTAGTGCACGTCTACTCTGCAATGTAAGCCCGGGGTCTGAATTCAGGTTCAAGACTAATTCCCGTCCGTCTACACACAAATTGTGCTAACCCAAGGATTGGGAATGGAGGGGCCAACCTGAGTCACGCCCTATTGCTATGCAATGCAGGTGCAGCCTCGCCGGCCTTGGGCTCTGGGAGTCCATCAAAGGATCCCTCAATCCCAGGAGCCAACGTACTGTCTCCTCTGACCAGCCATGTGTAGTGGACAGTCAAGTTTTCCCACATTGCACCACACACAAAGGACTCAAGCACATGGGAGGGCACTAGGCAGTGTGGGATCTGGGTAGTTGGACTCAGGGCCCCATTAAGCAGTGTAGCTGTTGGACCCAAGGTTCAATCAGTCCTAACCTGGGTTACAAACGTGTGTCGCTGTCCAAGCACTAAGGCGATGTCCACACAATCAGTTTTTGCCAGAAGAGGTAATGCAAATGAAGCACTGATTAGCATATTGTCGTGCTTCATTTCCATAGTCTATTCCAAGCCATTTTTGTGCAAAAACGTGCAGTGTGGACATTTCCTTTTTGCACAAAAAGCCCCTTTTTGTGCAAGATCCTTATCCCTCGCCCAGAAGGGATAAAAAAGGGATAAAAGGATACACGAAAAAGGGGGTTTTGCGCAAAAAGGAAACGTCCACACTGCCTGTTTTTGTGCAAAAACCCTTGCACAAAAAGGGCTCAGAATAGATTATGCAAATGAAGCACGACAATATGCTAATCAGTTCTTCATTTGCATTGCCTCTTCCAGCAAAAGCCATAGTGTAGACAAAGCCTAAGTTAACTACCCCAGAGTCTGCTGACTTGAGTCCTACTGACCCTGGGCTTACACTGTCTAACTCTAGACAGACCCGAGGTTTAAAGGCCAGGCAGAGCCATCCTGAGCCTAGTCTGGCCCCCTGCAAAACACAAGCCAGAGAATCCACAGCCATGTCATTGTCCCCATCCTGGGCTCTGTCCTGGGTCGGGGGGCTAGAATCCCGTTGTGGCAATGGAAAGAGTCCGTGGCAGTGTTCCAGGGGAGCGTGGTCACTACTCTACACACACACACCTTCTAAGGTAAAAGACTCTATAACTAGACGTGTTACAACTTCTTATTGCTAAAAACCAAAATTGGTAACTTCACTGGGCTGATCAGAAAATGTCTGGGTTTGTTCGTGAGAAATTTCAGTTGCTCAGCAAAAACCCAGAAGCTGAACTATTTCACCCAAAACATGTTGATCTCAAAACGCTGCCATGGTACCTCATGGGAGCTGTGGTTCAGGAGCCTGATGCTCCCATTCTCCTCTATCGTCTGGGCTCCTGTGTCAGACTACATCTCCTGTGATGCATCACAGTCTCTCCTTATGGTGCATCATGGGAGTTCTTGACTTTGGTGTATCATGGGAAATGTAGTCCAGCCTGGAAGTCTAGCCCATAAACAAGAATATGGCACAAGACAACTGAACTATGACTCCAATGAGGCACTGTGGTGGGAGAGCTGAGGAGATATTATTTGGTTTGGGGACATGCTTTTTTTGGTGAAAACAGTCATTTTTCAGGCCAAGTTCAATGTAATCAACAATCTGATTTTCTGTCACGAAAGAGTTGAGGCAGAACATTTTTGAGCAGCCTAAAGCCGGCCCTTGGAAAGCAGCTAGCGTGTCCTGGGCACTCACGTAAACGAACACCAACAGTGATGGACTGACCTGCTGTGCATTCTCCGCCCTGCAGCCCTACAGGATGCCTTTGAGATTGTCAACAAGATCAAAGCCGATATCGCGGAGGTTGCTGAACTGCGCTGCATTCTGCAAACCATGGGGATCCCTTTCACTGACCAGGAGTTCCAGGAAGTGCTGCAGAAAGTGATGCTGGAAAGTGAGCCTTTCAAAAGGCTGTCCGTCCGTCCGTCCGTCCGTCCGTCTGTTTTAGTGGTGCATGTGTAAGGAGGGGCACGTACAAGGGTCAGAATGTAGCCAGCTGGTGCATGCCAGGCTTCCAACCTCCATGGGACCCCTTTGACATGAGTCCCAGAGCTGAATGCTAATCTCAGGCTAGAGCGTTACTGCAAATTGACAGCGGTGTCGCTGAGAGCAGGACTGGGCCTTGCCCGTTCACCCCCAGCTGTCATCGCTGAATTAAATGACTACATTAAAACATTGTCTCTACACACCGCGTGTTCCTCTTGTGGACAGAATGCGAGTGGTGGTGGCACTCAGGAAGGTGAATGGTGGTGGCAGCGGCGGCCTGGTGGGTTCTAGCGGGGCCGCGTGCGGTGAGCGGTGGGCCTGCTCCACCCCCATTTGCTCTGGCTGGCGCCAGGTCGCGGTGAAGCTGTCCCTGCTTGGGCAGCCTCACTGGACCCAGTTCCAGCTACTGTGGGTGGGACACCACAGCCCGGCCGGGACCAGAGCCGCCACATGGTGGGAGGTGGCTGCTCGGGCGGCCCCGTCCCGTCTCAGAGCCAGTGCGTGGCCCCCAAACCTATCCCCCTGGCACCCTTACCCCAGGAACAGCTGGCTGGGAGTTCTGGGCAGCGCAGCCCCAGTTCCCCCCTTGCCCACCGGTTGAGGGACCCAGAAACCCACCCCCACTTCCCCTCCCAGTGAGCAGCTTCCTGGGGGGCGCTGGGCAGGCCAATCCTGGGCCAGCCTCCCCCAGCAAGGAGCTGTCACTTCCCTGATCTCTCAGCCCCCCATACTGAGTTCCCCCTGCCCTGAATCTTGCATCCCCTGAGCCACCCCATACCTCCCACCCCCTGCCCCTGATTCCTGTACTGCAGGGTCATTACCCCTTGTTAATTACCCCTTGTTTGGTATTTTTTTCTTGTGTAACAGTTTAAATGTGTGTATGTGTGTGTGTGTACATACATGTTGTTAGTAACTGGTTGGTGGCGCACATGATGTCAGTGTTGATGGACAAGACAAAACTCATTCTGCTCATGGATGGGAAATCAGAGGGAACACTGGCAGAGAAGGCGGGGCCTTAGGCAGAGGAGGTGGGGCCTCAGTCAGAGGAGGCGGGACCTCCGAGCCATGCAGAGCGCCAGATGTGGTGCTCCAGCACCCCAGCAGCAACTCAAAGGGGCCCTGGGCTCCAGCTGGTGCCACTGCTACTGTCACGACCCATGGCAATTGCCCCCTTTACCCCCCCACCCCACCCCGTGGGCAAGCCTGACAGGAGGCCTCATGCACATGTAAAAAGCTGCACTTTATTATCAAAATAGGCTTTGATTCGGTCTAGTGGAACTTGTGCAGACCTTTAATGTTGACTCACTCAGTCCAGTTGAACCCCTGCTTAAATGGGTTTGGCTCAAGTCAGAGTTTACTGGTGCAAGCCAAACTGATTCAGACAGGTGGAAAAGGGTTAAGTGCCTTAAAGATGTGTGTTCAGAATCTAGGCGGCGAGCCCACTTCAGCTTTCTGATCTAGACAAGGCCTAGATTCTCCTCTCCCGGCGCTTTCATCCCTGTGTAACTCTGTCGATGTCAGTGTGGTGACTCCTGATTGACTCCAGTGGGGGAATGCATCCAGGCGCGGAGATCTGGATTCTAGGCACATGGCTCTGTTGAGCAAAGAGCTCCGTGATTGCTCCATCAGATGATCCGAGAAGGTCTATCCTGTCCATTGCTAGAGCAGGTGCCCACTGTCCGTCATATGCTAAAACTACTGGAGAAAAGGGTCAGACAAAGGCCAGATCCTCTGCTGGATAAACCAAAGTAGCCCCCTGATGTCAATGCACTGACGCTGATTGACAGTCGCTGAGAATCTGTCCCCGATGCAAGCCTGATCCCAGCACATTCCGCAGCCAACCCATCTGCTTATCTCTTCCCTTGGCCCCGTGTCCTTCCCCGGCGCCTTGGCCTTTGGACCCTTCTTTACGCTGCAGAGGACGGGACGGTGAGCCTCGATCGCTTCCTGGCGGCTGCAGCCAACATGCGGCGATTCTCCGAATTTTCAGGTGACTGGGGGCCTGATAGGGCGGGAAGAGGAAGAGTCAAACTGTGCTGGGCTCCAGAGCCCTGCCCCTCTTGCACTCGGTCACACTGGTGCAAAGTATCACGCTCACTGTGCGCTGGTGAATGGTGCCACCGGGCGCAGGTGGTCAGCCATCACTGGGTGCTAGCAGGCACTCTGCCTTCTTCCGAGCCTGGGTCCAGCCCCTGCGCAGAACGAGATCGTCACAGCGCCCGGCTCTCTGGGATTCATGGCACAGGGTAATGGCCAGTCAGGCTCCATGGCACTTGCATTCTCTCCCTGCAGCGTGACGGGTCCTAACTAGAGAGGCAGAAACTTGTTTTAAAAGGGAACTGCGTTACCGCTAAGAATGCTAGTGAGCGCAGGGTTACACGCTGCCTTATACTGCGGAGCCTGCAGCCAAGTCTCCCCAGGAGCGAAGCCGCCTCCCAGGGAGTGGAGCCGGCAAGGGCTGCCAGCCCCGCTCCCTGGGAGACTTCGCTGCAGGCTCTGCAGCCTGCTCCCTGGGAGCCAGTATTGAATCTGTGATGGGGGGCCAGGCCCGCCAGGGACAGGGATTGCCCTGGCCAGCCAGCTGATGCAGCCTCTGCCTGCAGTGGGCCCTGCAGGGCTGGAGCAGCCCCCTGCCCGGGAGACACGGGGAGCTGCTCCAGCCCCTACCAGTTAACCAGAACCGATAAGCCTCACCCGTTTAGGTTAACCTTTCACATCCTGAATCCCCACACCCAGGCTCTGGCAGGGAACGGGTTAAGGTCCCCTCCCTCGGTAGCTCGGGGTCTTGATTAGCTGGCAGTCGGTGTCTGTTTGCCTGTGGGCAGGGTGCTCTGGCTGGGCAGTGGTGCTGGGGGGAGGAGGAGCCAGCGGGAAGCCAGAGGAAGAGGAGCTGCCTTAGGGACCGCTGGTCTCTCTTCGCTTCTCCTTGCTGGGCCCTAAGAAACGGGACTTTGCAGCCACTCCCCTTGGCGCATCACCCGCACCCTGGGATGCTTGAACTGAGCACGGAGGCATTGTCCTCTCTGTAGCCCGGGACTAGGATCCCACTGCCAGACTGGGCAGAGCTCGGCTTCTGGGCCTTGTTTAAAGGCTGACGTGGCAGCGGAGCCCTTTGGGAAGCCCGGCCCCACCCAAACGCCGGGCGCTCTGTCCCTCCGTGTGTCTGCAGCGCTGAAAGGGGGCCATTGCCGCCATCAGCAAGGTGCAAGGCGACAGGGTGGCTGCGAGTGACTTGCTGTCCTGGCTGCGGGACATGGGGATCCACGTCTCGGATGCAGAATTCCAGCAGGCGCTGGAGCAGGTTTCTGTGGATGGTGAGTGCAAGGGGTCAGACTCAGGAGCACAGTCCCACCTCCGCATGGGCAACTCTCGGGCTTCAAGCCCTGGGACCGGGTGAGACACCGGGCGTCTGCTCGCTAAACCGGGAGGCTTCCAGCCCTCGGGTCTGCCGGGGAAAGCTCGAAAAGTGGCCAGAGTGCAGCCCAGAGCAGTGGTTCTCAAAGTGTGGTCTGTGACCGTCTTGCAGGCGGGCCACACACTCGGGGCTCCCTCCCCCCTTCAGCTTCCCACTGCAGGGAGAGGGGTAAACCTTGCGGGCCCGATCCAGCTTGTGGGGGGAAGGAAGCGGCTCTGCGCAGTGCCACTCCCCCTTCCCCCAGCTGGTGAAACGGCAGCTGCTCACCTGGAGGCTTTCCCTGCTGCTCCCATTGGCCAGGATCACAGCCAATGGGAGCAGCAGGAGGCACTGAACCAGGTAAGTGCCCCCTCATCCCCAGGCCCTGCACCCTCATCCCCCTCACACAGACCCCTCCTGCTGAGACTCCCACCCCACTCCTGCACCCTCCCTCTCGGTCCCCCCACTCATGCACCCAACTTCCCTCCCAGACCTTCCCACCCTCAGCCCGCTCCTGCACCCAACCTCCTGGCCAGACCCTGTCCCCCCACCCCCTCCTGCACCCATTTGGTCATTATGGGTGTCTGGCTGGTGGTCCGCGCAGAAAGGCCTCATTGAGCGGGGTGGGACGTGGACCAAAAACTTTGAGAACCACTGAGCTAGAGGCCTAGAACCCAGAGAGGACATTCAAACCCCAAGTGCCTCCCAGCTGCCGTTGTGTGGGAGGCCAGGAGAGGAGAGGAGTGAGGTGTTTGTGGCCTGTGCCACGGGGGGAGACGTGCCTCAGTGTTCGGTACCAGTGGGAGGGACTGCGCACTGACCCGCCTCATGCCACCGGAGGGACACTGCCGGCTAGCTTCCCGTGCGCGAGCAGACGGCACTCTACAGGCTGGTTCTGTTCCAAACTGCCACTCCTGCAAGGTGGCCCTGCATGAGGCGCTCCCTCCGGTTTCTCCTCCCACCCGTCGCTAGACTGTAAGGCAACTCTCCCTCTTGCTGTGTGTCAGTGCAGGGGCACCAGCACGGCAGGGGCAGGGGACTGACTGGAAGGGTGAGCAACGGAGGGAGGGAGCAGAGAGGAGCGAGCAGGCAGCAGAGTCTTGAGGGGAAGAGGCAGTGCAGGAGGGCCGTCGGGGAAGGGGCAGGGTGAGAGCAGGGCCTCTGGTGTGGGGAAAGGGCAGCGTGGGAGAGGGGCTGTGGGGGCGGGGCCACCATTTGGGCCCCTGTGGGCCACTCTTAGGGAGCTTCTTCTGCTCATGCATTGGTCCAGCACCTTGACGTGTCCTGGGGATTCATGCGGCTAAGTGAGCGCTTCTCTCCACTGCAGCTAACGGAAAGGTGAGAGTCAGAGCTTTCATGGAAGTCCTGTCCAAAAGCCCGCGGCTCTGCCAGCTGCTAGGTGAGTGGGAGCGGATGGGAAGGAACGCCGGCCAGGAACGTGGGCTCAGACGCTGGCTTGATTAGCAAATCCATTTCCAGCACTTGGGCACACGTGAAGCCAGTTCCGTTAGGCGCGTTAACCGCCAGCAGGCTGGATTTCCTTGCGGGGCGCGCCACACAATGAGCTGGGATGCAGGGCTGAATTTGGCCATAAAAAGCAGGTCGATTTTCAGTCTGCGGATGCAATCTGGATGGACGCTCCTGGGGCCAGAGCTCCAGCTGGGGGAAGTCGGTGTTGCTCCAGTCAGGTCAGTAGTGCCACACCGATTTAGGCATGATTTACATCCTGCCTCTGGAGCCTTAAAATGGCTCCTGCCTTGGGGCATGTCCACACCGCAGCATTATTTCGGAATAACAAAATGCGCATCTGCACTGCAAACTGTTATTTTGAAATAATGGCGAGCTGGAGGAGTTCTTACTCTGACTCCTGTGACCCTCCTTTCACGAGAAGGAAGGGCAGTCGGAGGGAGAGCGTTCTTCCTTCAACTTCCTGCTGCGTAGGCGGTGCCAAAAGTCGAGTTACGCTATTTCCACTTCAGCGATGCAGTTGACGTAGCTGAAGTTCTGCAGCTTCATTCAGCTTTTGCCCAGCTGTGTAGATGTGCCCTGGAAGTTTAAGGGAGTCTGTTAGCCAGCGAAACACTTCCTGCCGAGCCCCATTCCCCAGCAGGACAAGAGGGACTGCGGAGCTCTGGGACCGCATGAGCAAAGGGAGGCGGGCGAGCAGAGGCACATAACAGACCCGATGGTGCACTCAGTCACAAATCAGGCCTCACTTTACCAGAAATATCCCTGAGTCGCACCAGTGCAGCATCCAAATCGGGCCCCTGGTTTCTGAGAGCACGAGGCAGTGGGAACTTTTATTGCTCTTCCATTACATATCCAAGCAGGGAAGGTTAAAAAGGTGGATGCCTTCGTCGGAGGAACCTGTGGTGCGTTTATTTGTCACTGATGACAAACAGCAAGCTTTGGGCAGAATACAGCTCTGAACATTCCCAGCTCTTTGCTCCTGGGGTGACTGCCATGTGCATGTGGCATGTACACGTGCCACTCACCTTCTGCCAAATGGTGCAGTGGAGCTGCTTGTGTCTGTGTCTGTGTCTGTGTGTGTGGGTGTGTGCGCACGTGCAAGCATGCGTGCATGCAACCGTGCGTGTGTGTGAGCATCCGTGTGTTCTCGGTCCAGTCCCACTGAGGAATCCAATGTCTTTTTCTTGGAGAGCCAGGGTGGTCGTGATTGACACACTGGCTAACTCATGTTCTCAACCATGACTTCAGACCCATTTCACCCCTAGCAAATGTATCCAGCAAGGCTTCTCGCCATGTACCCCAGAGGCAATATGGTAGCTAACACAGTGTCAGCCCCAACTCCCATCACCGGTCAAGACAAGGCCCGTACAGTGTGGCTGAGGACAATAAAGGCCATATCGAGGGGTCAGATAAGAGCAGAGAACAGATTGGCCAGTTGCCCTCAAGCTAGTGAGCACATTGGTGTGGCCCCGACACGGGGCATTCCTGTTGGGTATCAACTCTGGATTGCCTGCTGCATTCTAGCTCCCACTTGAGAGGGGGAGAGGAGCCGTCGTGCCCTGACCCAGCCCCCCAGCAGAAGCGCCCCACAAGGACTGGGGAGCGGCTGTGAGAAAGTGCTGATTCAGCGTTCCCCAGGGAAGGCCCCGTTCCCTCCCTCCTGCCCTTCCAGCAGCAAGGTGGGAAGAGGAGGCTGGTGTCTTGCCCCAAGGCATAGGTGTGCAGTCTGGGAGGTGTGACGGGTGCCAGCGAGGGGGGGCTCGAATCCCTGGTCTCGGGACAGGAGCCCTCATGTCCCTCCTGTCCTGCGGCCCTGCAGCGGTGCAGGAGGCCCTCAGGGTCGTCAAGCATGTCAAGGAGGACGAGGTGGAGGCGAGCCGCCTGGACACCAGCCTGAGAACCCTGGGGCTGCGCCTGGCCAGCAACGTGATCGGGCAAGTGCTGAAGTCGGCTCACGTGGACGGTAAGCAGCGTGGGCAGGACCGGACCCGTGTCCGGGGGGCATCCCCTCCCACAGCGACCTGCCCTCTGCCTCTGACGTGTTACCCTCCCCCAGTGTGCCTGGCTAATGCTTGCACAGAGCACCTCTCACCGGAGGTTTGCAGACCCCGTGCCCGTGAGGCAGGCGTCACTGTCCCAGGTTTACCGCTGAGGGGGTGGCCTGTTCTACCAAGGGGACAGTGGCATTGTTTGGCCTGGAACCCAAGTCCTCCCAGTCCTCTAGTGCATCTCAACCCCCCTCATGGAACGTGGCAAAGAGCCTGTGAGTCCTACTGTGCCATCTCCTGCCTTAACCACGGCGCCGTGCTCCCCGGAGTGCAGCTACAGCCGCGCCAATCAAGCCTCTCTGCAGCCTGTTTGCAGTCCCCGTGGAACGTTCCTTGGGCTAAGGTTGCCGGCTCGCCCTCCAGGACACGTCCGCTGGAAGGCAGCCACCATGGTAGAGACACCAAGTGATGTCAGGAGCGGGACCAGCGCCAGACTTCCTGTGGTGATTTCCGAATGTGAAGAGAATGAACTGAGGCGGGCGGGTTGGATATAAGCCAGGAAAGGAACCCGAGTCAGGGTTGTACGCGTGGGAAGGTCTCCTAGCTGCCTGTAACGGTTACTGGGAAAATTCTGAGACCAGAACTGCAGAGCCGGGCCACTAGGTTCTACTGCCAGCTTGCCACTGAATTCCTGTGCGACCCCGGTCAAGGCACCTCTCCCCAGATCCTCAAGGGTATTTAGGCACCTAACTCCCATTTGAAATCAGTGGGAGTTAGGCACCTGAATACCTTTGAGGATCTAGGCCTCAGTTGCTCTGTGCCTCAGTTGCTCTGTCTGTATAATGGAGGGGATGATGCTGGCTGACCCCCCAGGGCGCCTCTGAAGTGTTATGCGGAATGGGCGCTCCTGGATTAGAATGCAGGGGGGAGCTTCAAATGCGTGAGGCTGTTGTTTGGCCTCCAGGGCTGGAGGGGGGTGAGAGTGTTATCAGTCCGGCGGGACAAGGGTTTCCTGCTACAGAGCAGCATGGAAGGGGGTGCCTGGGGGAAGGGTTTGACTCCATGGATAATTCGGGCAGCAGGACATTGTGGGAGATCAGCCAGGTTTGTTCTCTTGCTGATCCCGGGGACCTGATCTCCCTGCTTTCTATCCAGAGCTGCCTTCGGGCCTCCCCAAACTTGGGGGGAGAAGCCGTGGTGCTGTGTGCAAGCACAGGCCAGGCAGGGCAATGCCTTCTCCCCATACACCCGCCTTCACGAGCTAGCTCTTGTGCCTGTTGGCCGCGCTGCCGGGGCCCAGCCGAGGCTCCTGTGCTGCCAGCCCCTTCCTTGAGGCTCTGGCTGAAGTTCCCAGTGAGGCAAGACAGGACTCGAGCAACGTGAGTTCCAACCAGGGCGATTGCAGCTCCCCCCCGCCCGGCGTGCTCGGCACTCGCTGGCTGGGGAGATACTGTAACTTAGTCCCACCCACGAGACTAGGGCGGCTGCCAGCAGGCTGGACACCCCTGGGTCACACCAGCCTTTCTGCTTGCAGAGGCTGGGAGGGTGAAATTCGCTGATTTCATGACAGCTCTGTCCAGGAGCCAGCATTTCATCCTACCTGCAGGTGAGCGCCCATCTCCTAGCGAAGGGTGGGTGAAGGGCAGGGAGGAGAAGGGGGCCAGGCATGTTCCTGGAACTGCCTTGTTTTTAGTACGGGCAAGTGTGTGCCACGTCCCTTCACTCTGCGGCACCAGGAGGGCGCGATCTCCACAGACCTCCAGCTGGCCAGGCAGAGACGGACGTGGGTCTGCAGCTCAGCCCTCCGTGCTCTGTGCTTTGAGTCTAGCGCTGCCCACCTGGTAACTGATGGAGCCAGAGCCGTTTCTCGGCAGCGGCATTCAGGGACAGGCCAGAAGGGGCCATCTAATCGGCCCCTGGCCTACTGCTGCCAGATTATTCCAGGGCGGCGCCTGCCGACCCCCTGCCTGCTCCCCCTAGAGCTAAGGTGGCGGCCCTCGTTTGCAAGAGGTAAGTCCTGGCCACTCGCCGACTTTCTCCGGCTCGTTCTCTGTGCCCGCAGCCCTGCAGGAGGCCTCCAGCATCCTCAGCAAGCTGGAGGGGGAGAAGATCAGCGTTCAGGACCTGCAGACCGTGCTGAGCCACTTGAACGTCTGTCTGTCCAGCGCAGAGCTCGCCGATGTGCTCCAGCTCTGCCCTGCGGATGGTGAGAATTGCCCCTGGGTCGGGGCCGGGGAGAACACGCTGTGTTTGCTCATCGACTGGCCTAGATCCTGCCACTGTAGCCAGTCACCTCCCACAATGCCGTGCACTTCCCGACTTTACCATCCCCTCCCCTAGTGTAACGCACTGGCAGTGGGTGGGGTCACTGCTGCAGAGAACAACGCTGCCCTGTAGTGCTGTATAGGCTCTGCGCTGCTGAGGAGATTCCCCGGCAATCTCAGTGGCCGATTTCCGTCGCTGCGCTGCCATTCCATGCCACTGCGCAGCCCAGCACTGGCTGTGGATGCTGGGTAGCGGCCGGGATGGTACCATTGGAGCACTGGCACGTTTGCTAATCCCGGCCCCCACGTCCTTCCGTGCCCGTATCTCCCAGACAGCGGCAGGGTGAACCTGAGCGATTTCATCAGGGGAGTGACCTCCAGCCGGCGTTTCGCAGAATCGGTGGGTGAGTGAGCGCTGTGCTGCTCTGCGCCGGGACCTTCGCTGGCTCGCCCTGGCAAGGCAAAGTGGCCTGGAACGTGCTCCAGCTCCCAGCTGCTTTGTGAGGAGAAGCAGCCCAGAGCAGCAGGGGAATCCAGCCTCTGGACTGCAATTTCCGTGTCATGTAGTTTGGGCTGAGTTCACATGGGCAGGCGCTGCCCTGCCCCCGCCTGCAGCAATATTTGTAGCCCGGAGGGCACCTGAAGGGGTTTCCAGAGCCAGACTGAACAGCTGCCCTCTGACCAGGTGGCGAAGATGCTGCTCCCCCGGAGGCCCGAATCGGCTTCTTTCCCTTTGAGGCCAATCCGGGAGGGCTCATTTGGCAGGTGCAACGCCCTGACCATGGAGCCAGCCCCAACCCTGCCCTCTCTCCCCCTTTGAGTGTTGAGCCGCTGCCGAACTAAGGGCCTGATCCGGCACTCGTGGGAATCTTTCCATTGACGTTTTCATGCAGCTGGCTCAGGTGGGGAGGGAGGGAAGCTCATGCACCCTCGCTGGCTCCCCCATAGGCCGGGAGCCAGGGCCTGGCACCCCCTTGGGTACCTGGTTTCCGTGGGGCAATAATGTTTCAGTTACAGGTTCCTGGTGATTTTTAAGCGTTGGCAGAAAACACGCTCTGTAACGTGCATCGGGAAGCAGCCGGTTACAAAATTCCCAGCAACTTCGGCAATGCAGGGTCAGAGGCTGGGGGGGAAATGCTCCCCCTGCACAGGGCCCAGCATGAGGGCCGTGCATCGCTTCACCCTCTGAAGCCCTCAGGAGGTGTGTCGCGCTACGCAGGCCTGTGCACAGGGTGAATATCACCCATCACAGCAAGAGCCAGTCTTGGAGCCTTTCAGCAGAGCACCGGGGCAGGAAAACCTCCAGGGTGATTAAGCACTGGGATAAGTTGCCTAGGGAGGTTCTGGAATCTCCATCACTGGGGATATTGAAGAGCAGATTAGAAAGACACCTGGCAGGGATGATCCAGACCAGGGCTACTCAACACGTGGCCCGTGGGCCCCAAGCGGCCCAGGGCCTGTTTGTTAGCGGCCCGCGGTGCGGTTCAGGTTTACGTGGGGCTCAACACGCGGCCCATGAGTGGGATCCTTTGAACACGGCCTCCACTGGGAACACGCTCCACAACGGCGAGTCAATAGAATGGTCTTCTGTTGAGATGTGTTTTAGTAATTACATTCCTGGACTGTCATTGCTCATTTAAAGTGCTGTCATAGGGGTAGAAATTGGGTAGCTATTGCATTTTATTAATATCAGCAGAACTGACTGAAATGGGACCTGTGTGTTGTGTAGTCTTGCCGTAATCTTTGTACTCATGCCCGTCAGTGTGAAAGACGCTATTTGCATATATTTGCATGTGTATGCAACCACACTTAAGTTGCGGCCCTCAGCATGTGCTGTGAGTATCATTGTGGCCCCCGGGGCTTCCAAAGTTGAATAGCCCTGATCTAGACAGTGCTTGGTCTTGCCGTGAGGGCAGGACTGGACTCGATGACCTCTCGAGGTGCCTTCTACTTCTAGGGCTCTATGATTCTGTGTGCTTTCCGCATGGGACTCAAGCGCATGCTTAAGCACCTCCACGGTGGGCGTGTTGCTGATGCCAAGGACTGACTAGACGAGAGTCGGAGGCGTTTCCACCCCCACACCCCCTCCAGACATACGCGTCCCTATGCAGACACAGACTCTCTCAGGACAGTGGATAAGAAGCTTCCTCTAGGACTGGCCGCCCCTTTCTCTTTGCTGTCCCTGAAGCCGCCGCAGTGACGTTTCACGTGCCCCTCTCCATGCGTTGGCTGTGTGTCCGCAGGGCTGCAGCTCTCCTGCCTGGCCATCAGCACACTCCAGGATGACCACTTCGACCTCCACGACCTGGAGTCCACCCTGACCAACATGGGCCTCCAGCTAGCGAAGGAGACGCTGGCGGAGGTGATGAAGGTCGCCAGCGCGGACGGTGAGCATTCCCGGCAGCGGCCTCTGTGTGTCCCTAAGGTGCCACGGGGGGACTTCTCCTTGTTCTAGCAGCTACCTAAGGTGCCACGGGGGGACTTCTCTTGTCATCAGGCAAGGCTCCGCATGGAGCCATAGGAAGTGGGATCCATCCCGTGTCTGTGCTTTCCACTCCGACTGTTTGACAAAGTGGGTTTTCGCCCCCGAAGGCTTCTGCCCCCATCAATCTGTGTCTCTGGGGGGCACAGGGCTCCTTGTTGTTCAAGCCTCAGTGGCGTGTCTTGCTTGCAGGTAAGTGCATGCAGGTCCGGTCCCCTGGGGCTGCTGTAGGGAGGCCACGTCTGGAGTTTTGTGTCCAGTTCTGGGGCCCCCACTATAGAAAGGATGTGGACACATTGGAGGGGCACCAACGAGAGGCAACCAAAATGACTGGGGGGCTGGAGCACATGACCTGCGAGGAGAGGCTGAGGGATTTGGGCTTGTTTAGTCTGCGGAAGAGAAGAGTGAGGGGGGATTTGAGAGCAGCCTTCAACTACCTGAAGGGAGGTTCCACGGTGGACGGAGAAAGGCTGTTCTCAATGGTCGCAGGTGGCAGAATGAGGAGCAATGGTCTCACGTTGCAGCAGGGGAGCTGTAGGTTGGATATTAGGAAAAACCATTTCCCTAGGAGAGTGGGAAGCACTGCGATGGGTTCCCAAGGGAGGGGGTGGAATCTCCATCCCTAGAGATTTTAAGTCTAGGCTTGACACAGCCCTGGCTGGGTTGATTGAGTTGGGCTTGGTCCTGCTTTGGGCAGGGGGTTGGACTCGATGACTCCTGAGGTCTCTTCCAGCCCTGGGATTCTATGCATGGACGTAGGCAGGGCCTACACACACACTGCATGTGTGAGACTGGGCTGAATTTCAGCCATATGTACCTGCCATTATGTGTTTGGCCCTGTCTAACCGGAGAAGTCCTCTTGTGAGCTCTGCCCTTCTTAGCCCTGTGGTGTTTGCCTGTCCAGCTGTGTTCCCCAAACGCACACTGATTGTAAGGCTGGAAAGAACACCTAGCCTGACCTCCCGCCTAACCCACACTGGAGCAGAATTTGACCCGCTGGGTCCTGGCCAGGCCCTTCTCCTTCCAGAAAAGAGCATGTCTTTGGTCCCAGGAACTCAGTGTTAATCAATGGGAACCACCCTGCAGGCCCGGAGGAATTTCCAGGCTACACGGCTGTGTAGTGTAGGGGAAGATTTTCAAAGGAGCCAGGAGCAATGAGGGGACCCAGTTCCCACTGGAAAGTAAAGGGGAGCCAAACACTTAACTCCCACTGGCACACTGGAAAATCTCCCCCAAGCTCTTTAACATCCCCCCCTTGTTCACTCTTTTCCTCTTGCTCCATCGCTCCAGTTTCTGTCCATTGGTTTCTGTCCATCGTTCTTCCCACATGTGAACTTGGCTTTGCCTTGCAGACCACGGGAAGGTGAATTTCAGAGAATTCATAGCAGTTTTAACCCAGCTGCCTCACTTTCCTGACACTACCGGTGAGTAAGAGTTTTCTCTATCAAAGAAATCATTATCAGGAGGGGAGATCAGGCGTGGAATTTCGTTTCAATCATTTGGGGCCAGATCCTGCTCCGTGGCCCCCAGTGTAGATCAGGAGTAATTCCCGCAGTGGTAGTGGAGTGCGACAGTGCAATAATTGAGTTCCCAAAACTTTCCCCTGTACGCTGTCAGCTGTGGCTGGTCCTGCTGGGAGAGGGCTGAGCAGAACACACTGACTCTCTGCGGAAGGAGAGGACCGAGGGTGTGGGCTGAGCAGTCCTCTGGGAGGAGCCCTAAAGGCAGGCAAACATGCAGGGAAGGCTGGAGCAGAACTTGATGAGTCTGACCCAAAGCCCTGAAGTCTTTCCATCCACTTCGGTGGGCTTTACATCAGGCCCTTTTGTTGTTTTATGGCTGGTTTCTTTGTGGAAGGATCTCCAAAGGGGCCGGTGCCCCACAGGAGACACCATAAAGGCTCCTGAATTTCAGCAAGTGCCATGCCCCTGCCCTCTGACAATCAAAGAATCGGTTTTCTTCTGGACATCTTTCCCTAAAACCAGGCCTCGGGCCGGGGAGCCAGCCGGCCTCGGCGCAGCAGGTGGGGTGTGTGAATGTGTCAGTCTGTGGGGGGGCCTGCGCACATGGGCCCCTTTCCACCCCGATCCTCTCAAGAAGGGTTTTCCAGGGCCGCGCCGGTGTGGACAGGACTCTTAGCCCTCTCCGTGCGTGTGTGTTGCAGTGCTGAAGGAGACCTTCGATGCTCTGAGCAGCATGAAGGACGCGAGCGTCCGTGTCGATGGGCTGGGCTCCACACTGGCGAGCATGGGGATCGTGTTAACGGAGGAGGAGCTACGCGAATTGCTGGCATCCATTGCCATCGCCGGTGAGCGTGCCAGCTTGCTTAGCCCCGGTGAGCTGCGTGCTGGGGCCGGCTGGAAGCGAGTGTCGGGATTTCCCGATGTCTGTGTGCGTGAGAGCTCGTGCCAGCCGGTGAAAGGGCATTCCCGCCATAGATCTCGGAGCACTTTACAAGGGACGTCAGTATCATTATCCCCATGTTGTGGGGGCAGGACTGTGGCACACAGAGCTAAAGCGACTGTCCCATGGTCCTGTAGTAAGTCAGTAGCGGGGCTAACACTCAGCACGTCTGAGTCGTAAGCCTGTGCTAGAGGCAGCCGGCCAGCTGTCTTGCTAGAAGGCTGGCAGGACACATCTCCTGCTTATGGGGGTCTTCACTGTAGCGGTGACTGCACATTCACGCAGCCAGAATTCTGGGCCTGGGTCCCTCTCACCACGAGCCAACTTTTATGCGGGTGCAAAAGGCAGCCATTCACTCGCACCCCCCTTCATACACCACTGGCTGTCTTCAGCCCCTCCTGCGCCCGGCCGGCTCACTGCTCAACAGAGCAGGTGATCACACAAGATCTGGGGCACGCATCAATGGGCCTGATTCTCCCTGGTATGAAGGCCCCTTGAGTTGCCCCTGGCAGGAGCAAAGAGGGATTTATTTGCACTCCCAGCTCCCTTTGCCCTCTAGGGTAGCCTGGAGGGACCTCCATGTCACTGAGACGTGAGTCCTGAGAGAGGCGAATCTGGACCTTCCCCCAGAAATTAGTGATGAGGATTCCAGCGTGGCTGGAATCTCTGCATCACCCGGTAACGTCTGCACTGGGCTGTGCCTTGCAGGAGACGGGACGGTGCAGTTTAAAGACGTCCTGATGTCCATGACTGGGACCCGGCGACTCGCTGAGTTTGAAGGTGAGCCAGAGCGTACAGGTGCTGACAATGGACGGAGGGGGAATGCTGAGCTGGGCGCAAGAAGCACCGGGAGACTCCAGGTGGGGGATAGCACCAGTGCTTTCCGAGCAAGACTAGATCTCTCTCTAATGGCCGGTTGTCGGCCAGGCACTGGCTTCCATCCACTCCTGCAGGCTGGGATTTCCAAAGCCACTTGGAGAACTTTGGGGTCCAAACCCATTCAAAATAAACAGGGAGTCCAAATCCCACTGCAGCTCCTCTGCTGTCAGGGTTGGGAGGCCAGGACAGACAACACAATGTGCTCCAGACCTAAAAGCACACGGTCCCTCGGGGAGGCTGCAACAGACTCCGTGGCACAGGCGTAGAGTTGGGAACCTGTAACACCAGCAGGTGAGGTGACATAGGGATGCAGTCGGAGGGGCATGGGACATGGTTTGCAGCCTTGGTGGTGAGACGGGTTTCACAGAGTGTTGCTGGTCATGCAGCCAAAAAATAAAGGTAACACAGGAAAGGAGGGGAAAGAAGGGAAGAGGCAAAAAAGAGCAACGTCTCTGCTTCCAGCTGCTAAGAATTCACCAAAGGTTGCTAAGAGGTGAGGCCAAATCTCTGCAAATTAATCATCTCCAATGCAGGACTCACTCTTTTGCTGCCAAGTCGCTGTGCCAAGCCGCTATCCCCTGCGACTGTCTGCTCCTCCGGCTAAGTAAGCAGAGCTAATTGGCTGCAAGCTCTGGTCTAGAGAACCAAGCTTTCTGCTCGCTGGCACGCTTCCAGGAGGAGGGAAAAGCCAAACCACGGACCTGGGAAGCTGAATCTTTCAGGAAGAACCCTTGACACTCTGTATTTGGAATCGTAGTGGGGTTGTTGTCTGGCCCCAAGCTCTCTGTTGATGTAAGAGCAGAGGAATTCCCAGACTGGATTGGACCAAGTGTCTGTCTAGCCAAGTGTCCCGTCTCTTTCAGGACCTAGTATCCAATGCATCATGAGTGACAAAATAATCCAGGACGTTCCTGCCTCGCCCACTCACTCAGTGCTACCTTCTGCCTGCAGCAGGCAGAGATTTAGTGCTGAGACTAGGTGATCCTGTTTAATGGAAGAGTCAGTGTTCTCATCCATTCCTGGCTCACATCCAGGAAGTTTCTCACGTGGCTCATTCATTGTCTTATGGGCTCCTCTGTGTGGGGAGTAATTCCTGAATATGTTCCTGCTTAGCGCTGCATGTGAACATTTTTGTTCCAGAATAAGAGCGTCCACACATGGAGTTAATCAAGAATAGTTAATCCACTTTAAAGTCACACCCCCACATTACTCCAGATTAAATTTCAGCTGTAAATACACCCTTACCGTGCCTTTGGCTTTTAGAAACTGAGCCTATAACTGATTATTCTTTTTCTATTCCAACCTTATCTCCATAGTTAACTTACTTCTGGGACTCCCTTTAAAATTACAGCCCTCGAATTTGGAGAGGGGAGCATGGTGAGGCGACTTCCAGACAGAAGGGGCTCAATTCTCCATTGCCTTGCACTTTCTGGGGTCATTTGCAGCTTGTGCCAAGCGAGTGTAAAACACTGCCGGGCCGTTGCTGATCTAGTGACCTTCCAAGCCCACTGCATCAGCAACTGCACCTGCCAGGCTAACAGAGAGCCAGGCTCCGAGACGCACTAGCCGCCTCTCTGTTCGCGCAGCTTTGCAGGACGCGTTCACTGCCCTCAGCAAAATCAGCGGAGACAAGATCGAGGTGAGCAGCTTGCCGGCGGCGCTGAAAGCCTTGGGGATCCAGTTAACCCCCGAGGAGCTGCAAGAAGCCCTGCCCTCCTGTCCTGCTGACGGTGAGTGTCTCAAGGGCTCGGTTCTAGGGGCTTGGCAGAGCACTGGGGGGATGTTCTGCCCGGCTGGGGGGATGCGGTACTGGCTGTGTGTGAGAGTGGGTGGAGGACGTAGGAACCTCTCATCTCCTGGTATGGCCAGGGGGAGGCCTGGGGGGTTCCTGGGACCCGAGGAGGAGGAGGAAAACCAGTGGGAAGCTTTGGAGCTGGGAGGTGCATCACTCTGGTTTGCTGCGGAAAAGGCAGGACTGTGGGAGGCTTAGGGAAAGGCTAGCGCCACTTTTGGAGGCAGGGGCAAGGAGCATGCACACCTGGGAGGGATCGGTGGTTTCTGGGTCGCTGTGGCAGGGCTCTGCAGCTGGCACAGCTGTTGCATGGGCTGCTTGCGGCAGAGGTGGATTTTGTAGGGGTCTGGAATCTATGGGCCCATTCAGCACTGTCCTTTTAGCCTGGGCCTGACCTTAAACTTGGCAATCCCCTGGGAGGGGCCTTAGACAGAGGCAGATCCCAGCAACTATGTGGGCTTATTTTTCACGCCACCCTGCAGCTGTTAACAGGTTCCCCGTTGCCAGCCCTTGCTCCGCCCCCTGGAGAGGCAGAGGTTTCCGGCCGTGTGGTAGGGCTGTGAACGTTCTAGTCCGAGTTACTGTCCGAGCTCTCCAAAACGGGGTCAGACTCCCAGGGAGAATGGGACTTGGGTCACTGCACCCGGCTTTCCGGAGGGATGGGGGAGGGTATATCCAGACAAGACCCTCTGGGTCTGATTCTCTCCCCGGTAACACCAGGCCAATTCTGCAGTAACTCCCCCAAAGGCATGGGCCTTATTCTAGGCTTCCACCGGCGCGAGTCACCCCCGAACGCGCCCACCTGTCTGTCAGTAGCGTTGCCCAGCGGTGTCTCTGTTTGTCTCTCTCCTTTCTGAGCCGTGCGCTGCCTTGCAGGATCGGGGAGGGTGAATGTGCAGGAATTCATGCGGCTGCTGAGCCGCACCCCACGCTTCTCTGGAAGTGGAGGTGAGTGGCAGGGGATGGGAGAGGAAGCTCTGGGCTGGGGTGGTGACAAAGCGTACGCCTGCCCCCACTTGGCTCTGTTATGATGAACTGTTTGCAAGAGCCCAAACCCTACTCCATGGCAGGCGGGTTTATCAACGTGGGGCAGGAGAAAAGTTCTCCACACGACTCGGCATCTCCCAGGAGCCATCCCAGGCCCCGGTGTGACATTCGCCTGACGCAGGAGGTGTGCTCCCCGCTGATGATTTTACAGGTTACACATCACTAACGTCCAGCCCCCAGGCTTGGGCCAGTTCCCCAAACCATTGTCGTGTTCCCACCTTCTTTGTTCTGGATACCAGCGTTCCAGGGCCCGATCCTCGCTCGTACTAAAACATAGAATCAGAGAATCCTGGGGCGGGAGAGCCCTCAGGAGTCATCGAGTCCAGCCCCCCGCCCAAAGCAGGACCTAGAATGAACCTATCTCTATTTTGACTCGTGCAAGGTTTTCGAGCTGGGGAGGCATCTGGCCACCAGCCCTGGAAATCCATCCCGCTGCAGAACATACCCGGAGAAGCGGGAGGAGCCCCGGGCCCTCGACAACCTTCGGGCCCGGGGCGCCTTTGTTCGTCCTCACATCTTGTTTCCTCCGGGAGGTGGGTCGCAGCGCCTGCTTCTTTTACACCCTGGAGAAAAAGAGGGGAGCTAAAAAAAGCACTTCAGCAAATGCCAGGTCTTACGGGATACTCAGCCTCCGTCGACAGGATTATGGGAGAGGCCAATTCAGGCTTTCTCATTGTTGCAGGATTTGTGTTTGTGGTTATTGGCGCTTGATGCATATTATAGATACGTGGTGCAGATAATACGATTACTATGAGATGCATTTATGTGCTGGCAACACATGTCAGTCGTCTGACATATGCTTAGGAGACCTGGGCTCTAAACCCAGCTCTGCCACTAGCCTGCTAGGTGACTTTGGGTCAGTCACTGCCCTGCTTTGTGCCTCAGTTTCCCCTTTGCCTTGTCTCGTTAGAGAGTAAGCTGCTCAAGGGAGGGACTCTCTTACTACCCTGCTGATTGTGTCTGGGAGCTCTAGACAAAACTGAAATGAATTCCTGTGGAGCGGTCGCTTGCCTAGTCAAGCTTGAAGCCTGTGTTTCATACCACAGCCCTTTAAGTCCGTTGTTGTTTAATGGTTTCCTTTGGGCAGCCTTGCTTTAATCAGCCATTGGTAATGTGTGTCTGTGTGTGCAGCGCTGCAGGCGGCTTTGGAGACTGTCAACAGGATCAAAGAGGAGAAGGTCCCTGCTTCTCAGCTGGAGCAGATGCTGAAAAGCTTGGGAGTGCACGTGACCAAAGAGTCACTCCAGGAAGGGCTGAAGGCTGCTGATGGTGAGTATCACCCACATCAGTCCTTCTGTGGGAGGGGAGCCACTGCTTGGAGGTTCCGTGTCTGTACACAGCTCCGCGCCCGTGTCCTCTTTTGCCACACCTGCCGTGCAGCTGGGCCATAGTCCTGCCAAAAGCTGAGCCCGCTGGGCCCCGATCCATCAAAGCGCTTGGTATTCAACACAGAAACATGAGTCCCACTGCTATTATCCAATCCATACCGCGCATGGACTAGGGACCCAGTCACTCCTGCGTGACAGTCAGATGCCAGACGTTCCCAGCTAACACCCAAAGGTCAAGAATTGCCCGTAGAAAATAATCAGACCTGGTTTATTTGCCCAGCAATTGCTGAGGATGCTGTCTGCCTGGGACCTTCTCAAAGGCTATCTCTGAATCTCCCAAACAAAAACTGTCAATACATTAATTAGGAGGAAAATGTGGGGGAAATTCTATAACTACTGTATGGCAAAAAGAGGCATTATGGTCTGATGGGCAGCACTCTAGACTGGGAGCCAGGAGGGCTGAGATTTAATCTATTTGAGCTATTGACCTTGGGCAAGTCATGGCACAGCTATGTGCCTCAGTTTCCCCATCTATAAACTGAAGGTAATTGTAGGTACTTCCTTTGTAAAGTGCTTGAAGATCAACCTGTGAAAAGTAGTGTAGAAGGAGCTAACCTGTCTCTCTCGCATGCCAATTTCCACAGCCTCTTTAAGAAGCAATATGCAGTAAAAAGCTCTGTTATCCGGCATGTTGGGGAACAGGAGGTGACGGTTAATCAAATATTCTGGCTAACTGAGAGTTCTTCCTTACCAACCGAATACCAGTGCTAAGAATTTGTAACGGGGCATCTGCCCGTGGCCACACTGGCCCTTTAAGGGTTAAAGCCGAGCCCTGGGAAAGGGCTGAGAGAGTGGAGCCTGCAGATGAGGCAGATACAGCCAATTAGGGCCCAGCTGGGGCTGTATAAATAAGGGCTCCTGGAGGGAGGATGGGAGACACACTCTTGCCCTAGCTGGGGGAATAGTAGGGTTGCCAGGTGTCTGGTATTGACCCAGACAGTCCGGTATTTTTGCCTCCTGTCCAGTAAAAAAATTCAGAAAATACCAGACACCTAAAATGTCCAGTATTTTCTGATGTTTTTTCCCAGCCAGGAGGCAAAAATACCGGACACCTGGCAACCCTACACACACTCAGCAACTGGGCCCAGCCCCCGCCTCCCGCCCGCTTACCTGGTTCCACAGGGAAGCTGCCCTTTGGCTCCGATCAAGAAAACAAGATGGCCGCCAGCAAAAAGCCTAAAGACTTTTCTTAAAGGGGCCATGCTGTTTTAATGCTGTTTTAAAACAGATTTTTTTCCCGGTGTTTTTTTTTGAGGGCGGGTGTTCGGTATTTTTGGTTAAACCATCTGGCAACCCTAGGGAGCAGGAGGGACCTGGCTGCCAGGGAAGCTGGAGGCTTCCTGAGACTGAGCAGGGCTGGGGAAAGGCAGGCAGATCTGGGGAGCTCTGGCCTGACCACACTCCCAGGCTGCAGGGCCTGAGGCAAGGCCCGAGGTAGTAGGGCTGCCAGGAGTCAGCCAGAGCAGGAAAAGGCAGCAGGTCCACACCCCCTTGCCAATGCTGAGTGGCCATGTCAGACTGCAGTGTGCCCCTGAGGCAGGGGCTAGATGATGACTGTCCATGGGTCACTGAGGCAAGGTGAGCACGGGGGGGGAGGTGGGGGTTGGGGATTCCCTGGGAGGGGAGAACCCCAGAGTGCACAGGCCCTGACACAGGGTTATACTAGGGGAAAGAGCACAGTGGGCAGGAAGGGGCACTGGCCTGAACCAGCAGAAGACCTGCTCCAGGGGCTGGGACACCAACCAGCAGAGGGGCGCACTGAGGTGGCAGAGCTGATTGCCGAATGATCAACCGGAGGCGCAGGGGGGATGAGTGCCCGCCCCCAACAGAATTAGAATTCAGTACGTGACTAACGTGTCAGCACGCAGGCGCTCACCAATCCAGCAGCAGTGCAGCACTACTGAGTGGCTGGTTTCTTAACCACTCAGGTGGCCACAGTAGGTTGGCTATCGCTCTGGGCAGTGCGTGGCAGACTCCCCGATCACTACTGCACACTACTGAACACAAATTCATCTCTCTTCCTGTTTCAGGAGCCCTGCACACAGGCTCTTGCAGTGCCTCAGGGTCATTATTATCATTATTATCAGCCTCTGTTCCCACTGGAGATGTGCAGGTGTAGGAGATGGGGCTGGAGCTATAATGCCCCCATGACACAACCTGGACGGTGCCTTTTTGAATAAATCGATATCTGCTTGCTTACTTGTCCTCTGCCTCTTCTGCAGACAAGCAGAGCGGGCAATTGCATCCGTCCTGGGCAGTGTCCTAGTCCGAGTTATTAGATAGAAGAGCAACCAGAAATGCCAGTCAATTGCGCTTTTTGGTTAATTAGGTGCCAGGTAACAGAGCTTTTCCTCTATAGGAGCCTGGCATTGTAACATCAACAACAGTAATAGCCGTCCATTACTGTTTAAATTGTATTTTACAGGGGATGGAAAGGTGAATTTTGAAGACTTTCTGACCTCCTTGGGCAATCCCCAGAACATCTCTGAGCTGGAAGGTAAGTGAAGGCTTTAGAACAGTGTTTCTTCAACTTTTTAAGACCGAGGAACACCAAACAATTTTTTTTATGAGGAACACCAAGGATTTTTTGTTGAGCAAAAAAAAAAAAAAGGTTGCCTGCCCCTTTAAGGGTAGCCATTTTGAATTCTGTTTTTCTCCTCGGCACACCTCCAACTGCCTCGTGGCACACCAGTGTGCCACGGAACACAGTTTAAGAAACACTGCTTTAGAAGAAAGGAGGGGGAGAGGCAAACTGTATAAACAGAAAATGATCCAGTCCATTCGCTCTGACAAAGAACAACTTCTACAATTGCCCATCTGCTACCAGCAGTTTACATCGGCAAAACTGTCTCCACTGTGAACTTCAGGAGCAAAATGTGAATCTGATTTTAAAAATCAGGCCCGTTGGATGCAATTCAGCCCTGCAAATGCCAGCGGGCCACCAAAATCCCACTTCCACTCTCGAAATGGCACTTCAGCGGTGCACGGACCCTGTGTACAGGGATGAATTTCTCCTACAAGTCACTTGGCAAGGAGCATTGAAACCTTCTCACCCCCTTCGACAACAAATCCTGTCACGACTAGTGCCCTGACTCACAGGGTGTGTCTAGACTACAGGGTTATGTCAACAAAAGTGGACTTTTGTCGACAAAACTATACCTGCATCTACACTACCGCCGAGTTCTGTCGACATAACGTCGACAGAACTCGGCAGTTTTGTCGACAGTGGTAAACCTCATTCTACGAGGAATAACACCTTTTGTCGACAGAACTCTGTCGACAGAAAGCGTTATTGCGTCTACACTGTCCTTTGCGTCTACACTCTCATGTAGACAAAGCGGCTTGCTTTGTCGACAGAATTGGATGCAGTCTAGACGCTCTTTGTCGACAGAAGCTTTGTCGACAGTATCTGTCGACAAAGCCTCTGTCGACAAAAGCCTGTAGTCTAGACGTACCCCCAGAGTCTGCTCTTCATTATTACACACAGGAGCTCTGGCCACGTGTAAAATCACCAGCACCTCGTGCAATGACACAAGGTAGCTGGACCCCTTTGCCTGTTTAGCTGAGACAACAAACCTTCGTGTGCAGAAAGCTCCTTCGTCTGCACAGGAGATGTGGGACGAGCAAGAGGGGAGTGAACTTGGGGAGGAGAGCACCCAGCTTCCCAGTCACCCTCCTTCTTCCCAGGGGTAAAGCAGGGACCTTGCCGCCCCCCAAACTTTAACCCTCTGCTTGAGAATTCCCCTTCCCTGTGTCTGGAATTGCTCATACTGGTCAGAAAAACCCACAAGAATTTCCATGGATCCGACTGTTTTATCCCACACACACTGCTTTAGCTTTGCATCATTAGCCATGTCCAGGAACTGTTCCTGAACAGCCAGCTCACACATGCCTCCCGAGCTTGTGATTCCTTTCCCCCTCACCCCCTTCTCTAGCAGATCTTTCATTTGGTTCACATAAGCCTCATTGCTTAGCCCAGCTCCCAATCTAAATTTCACCGTGTAAGTTTCAGGTGTGATCCAAAACTGTTTTAAACCAGATCCCTGCATTTACCATCATTTGATGCATCAGCAATCGACATCAAATATGTCCACGGCTCGCCCTTTCAGTTTTGCAACCAGAGCGGGCATTTTCTGATTCAGGAACTGAATGGATGATGCACAGTCTCTCAAAGCAGAAGTATTTGGCGATGTCTGAGGATTCATTATAAACTGGGCACAGTCGATCCCACTCCCGGATTTTTGGAGGGAGGATCCTGTTGCGTCAGGGTGCTGACTCTTCCAGTCCAGTTCATGCAGTCTCTCTTGCTCCCTCTCCTCTTGAGCAGCGCTTTGGGCTGCTGCTTCTCTGTCTTTTTCAAGTCATTTCAGCTCCATGGGACTCTCATGGGCAGCCATTAGCCCGGCAGCTTGCACTTCTATTTTCAGCTTCTTTAATTCCATTTGTCTTTTATGTTCGGCCTCCTTCCCTGCCTCATGGGCTCTGTGACGTGCCAGTTTCTTCTGACCCTCGCTCTCACTCATTTTGTGGTTTTTCCTGCCTCTGTTTCCCTGACTCGAAATAAGCAAACAGAAAAAACCAAACCAGTAACCGCCCTGTCTGTCCTCTAAACACCACCCAGAGAACATACTTAAAATCACTGCAGGTAGAACTAGTCCGGCGCTCTCTGGTCTGGCAACAGCCATGGGCCAGCATGAGGTCCACTTATCATGGGTGTGGCCAAGTTTCCCTGCGGTCCCATAAAGTTTGTTTACAGCCACCAGTCCTGGCTCTCAGTGGTCTGTACTGTTATTTAGCTCTAATTTACCCCTCAACATCATCTCAGAGCCCAGTAATGAGGGAAGTGTTGAGATATACCTATCTCAGAGAGCTAGAAGGGACCTTAAGAGGTCATCACATCCAGTCCCCTGCCCTCATGGCAGGACTAAGTACCATCCCTGACAGATCTGCCCCAAATGGCCACCCTCAGTGATTGAGCCCACAACCCTGGGTTTAGGAGGCCACTGCTCAAACCACTGAGTTGTCCCTGGTTTGGCGAAGTGCCCCTAAACAATATTGACCTCCTGTGGCTTGGCAAATTCTCTGGTTCAGCACCAGTCAGGTCCCAAGGGGGGCAGACTAGAGAGGTTCAACCTGTACTAGCATCCAGAGCAACCAGCTGTGCACATGCCCTGTTTGCTGCACCACTGTGATGGGGTGCAGTCACAAAAGTCCCCATGGGATTGTTCCCCAGTGTGCTGATTTTGTTCTCTGGGACTCCCCGCCACCTGGTCCTGCTGGGGCAGATCATTTAGTCTCCCCCAGACAAGGCACAGAGTTGGGGTTACAGTCCCCCTGCAGAGCAGCATGGACACTGAACCACTTCAGCTTTGGGAAGACTCGAGTCTAAGGGCTCGGCATCCAGGAAACCAATCCCCAAATGGGACCAACCCTCCCCACAACACACACACACACACACACACACACACAAATCCATCTTTCTCTGTGAAAAAGTTCTGTACAGAAAAAGCTCCTAAGGTGTCTGTCCTCTATCAGTGAAAGAGAGAGATACACAGTGGTTGCTCCCCACAGGTAACAATTATTTACACTGGGCCTGATAATAAACAAGTGGTTTTAGTAAGTGCAAAGTGTAGGATTTAAGTGTTTGCAAGTGAAAACAGTCAAATCAAAGTTACTAAATTAAAACAGAGAAAATACATACCTAGTTCTAATCCACTAAGAAACATATTACATGCAAATTCTTACACTAAACTGCTGTTTTTATTTCATATATATATGCTTCAAATCAGAGTGGATCTCTTACTCTGAGGCAATGTCTACACTACCATTTTTTTCAGCAGAAGATATGCAAATCACGCTCTCATTTGCATATCTTCTGCCGATCCTTTTTGCGGAAGAGGTTTTGCTGCTAAAAAGCTCCATGTAGACAGGGCCATTTGTTGGGAAAAAAAACCCTTTTTCGCAAGATCCTGTAAACCTCATTTTCTGAGGAATAAGGGATTTTGCGAAAAAGGGGTTTTTTCCAACAAGTGGCCCCGTCTACATGGGCCTTTTTAGTGGCAAAACCTCTTCTGCAAAAAGGATCGGCAGAATATATGCAAATGAGAGCGCGATTTGCGTATCTTCTGCTGAAAAAAAATGGCAACGTAGACATAGCCTGAGTTGGGTCTACAACTTCTTTAAAGATCTTTTGTATCTTCTTGGGGTGGGCCAGGCAGTTCCAAAAGCCAGCTGAAGACAAAAAGCTGATGGCTTCCCAATGCTTAAACAGACTTTCCCCGGGGGCAGGAATCCTTTGTTTTGCATCTCCCATCCCCATGGAAAATTACCGGGTCCAAGTTGGATTCCAGTACCAGGTGGCATGATCACGTTTTCCTAGAACCAACCATCTGTTGGACTTACAGGACAAACAAGGCTATTTACAGGTCATTGAGCTGATCATGGAGCCATTGGGATTCTGGGGCACCAATAATGCCATGAGGGGTATAAATAGATCCACACTTCCTATTTCTAACTTCACATACAAGAATGAGACAGGCGCAAAATATGCTATACAGATCCAGCAGACTGTAACTGTAAAATTGACAGGTTACATAAGGTATCTTCGAGTTTTGCATATTCACATTCACAAGCCAATTTTCATAAAGCATGTGGGGGGGGGTGTCACAATTTGCTCCATTATCTTTCCAGGAACTGAAGTTAAGCTGACTGGTCTATAATTCCATGGGTTGTCCTTATTTCCCTTTTTATAGATGGCACTCTGCCCTTTTCCAGTCCTCTGGAATCTCTCCCATCTCCTATGACTTTTGAAAGATGCTAGCTAATGGCTCCTATATCGCTTCAGTCAGCTCCTTGAGTATTCTCAGATGTAGTCCATCAGGCCCCGGGGACTTGAAGACATCTAACTTGTCGAACTAATTTTTAATGTGTTATTTCCCTGTTAGCCTCTGATCCTACTTCATTTTCACTGCCATGGTAGGACGCACCCCCTTGTGCTGATGCAGAGACATGGACCAGTTAACGTTTTGCTTTTTATTCTCTGCGCGTTTGCAGCAGTGCAGGGGGCCTTGGATGTCGTCAGCAAGGTTGAGGATGACAAAATGGAAGTTTCACACCTGGAGTCGGCTCTGGCTGGCATGGGCATCACGTTACCCAAGGGAGAGCTGGAGGAAGCCCTGAGGCACGCTACGGTTGATGGTGAGCACCCTGTGTAGGGTGTCTGTGTTTGTAGGAGGCTGGCCGTGTGTATGGCACAATACGTGGGGTTGGATAATTTCTCTTTGGCTGGGGATATGTAATCGCTCAGGCCTAGGTATTGCCCAGCACCGGTGTCTGGAAAGGGATCTGTATGGGGCATGTTCTGCTGGGTCCTTTATAAGCTGTGGGGAGATCAAGGAGCAAGCCACCCCAGTATGCACGGCCAACTCTCCCTAATGCTGGGTTCTGGGGCGCAATGCACCCGAGGAGAAAGGGCCCTGGCCCATAAGCAAATGCAGCCCTGCTGGGGTACGAGTGGCAGGGCCAGTCCCTCTGTGTGGATCCGAGCATGGGCCTGGGGCCGGGTCTCTTTCTTGGCCAAGCAGACTCTGTGCTGTGGCCAGTGCACAGTGAATGTAAAGCGGCTGGAGAGATGTGCTGGAGAATCCCCCCACGCGGGGTCACGCTGTGATGGCACCAAGCTGGCGACGGCCCCTCCTGCCACCGCTGCTTCCTGCCCCAGACTCCTCCTCACTCCTGCAGAACAGGTGGCCGGAGAAGGGACATGTCCATGGATCAAAGGGCGCAGTGAACAGCTGAGAACCAGGGAGCCCTGATCAACCCCCCCGTGTGCCCAGGCCCAGTGGACTATTGAGCCCTGATCCTAGGGTCCAATGCTGCTGCCATGGATGTGCGAGCAATCCCACTGAAATCCACAGCACTCACGGGGCAATCAGCCGAGCGGGGGGCACGGCAGATCAGCTGTTCACCTAATCGCTCAGGAGACCTTCATTCTAGCCCAGATCTGACCTGGGATGCATGCGACTTGCCCGTGCTCTCAACAGTGGCCGTGATTTCGGGCACCTGACTTGAGACAATCTGGGTCCGTGTTTCAGAGGTTTGAACTGCCCCGGGCTCCTGCGGGTGCTGCACTTTCAGAAGAGGTTCCTAAGAACAGAGAGCCACAGCGGTGAGCCGCTGGTGGGCATGTCTCACAGGATCTTCTCCATAGCTGATCCACAGGGGATCTGAGTCTCTTACCGCCCTAGGCCTTGTGGCTCTGTAGCTCAAGGATTTCGCTCTGGAGGTCTGTAAACTGGTTTAGTCCCGGGTGTGTTGGCTTAGATGGCAGCAATCCCACAAAGTCAGTCGCTGCTTCAGAGAATGAGCTTCCCTCCCGGAGCCTGTTTTCCCACCCCCTGTAACTGACAGGCCTCTGGGCTCTCTCCGCATCTGACCTGCGCGTTTTCTTGCAGGAGACGGGAAGGTGAACTTTAAAGACTTTCTGAAGGGTTTGACCAGCACAAAACGTTTCTCCAGAACCCTCGGTGAGTGAGGCGCCGAGGGCAGGGCAGAGATGGATGGAAGACGCTTTGCATCGTGGAATCCAGGCTGGGTTTGCAAGGGTTCCCCAGGTCTCTAAAGCATTGCATGCCCCGCTGCCATCTCTTGCAGCATTTGGGGCCAGATTAGAGACCGTTCAAGGACTCCTGTGCCCAGTAGATCCGCGAGCGGCCAGTGCAACTGGTTCATGGCTCCCCAGGTGCACAACTTAGCTGAGGTTCCCTGGTGAATGAAATTTGCTTGATATCTGACTAAGCGCCCAGGACGTGAAACACGAGAAGCACTTGCCTGACAGTGCCACACTGTGATCTTCCAACAGGGACTGAGCACCAGGACGGGGGCTTACAGAGCGACCTGTCTCACCCCTGGTTTCATATCAAGCTCCATTCGCCCACAGACTGCACGTGGCCCTCTGGGAGCTCAGCTCTCCCACAGGAGCAGGTTGCAGACACCCGCACCCAGAGCAGACTCCTGTCGGCAGACTGTACAGGAGGCCAGTGTTAGGGTGCTGGGCTGTTCTTAACCTAAGCGCTGCTCTGTGCCCAGCAGCCCTCATCCAGCAGCCTGTGGCTGTGCTATTACTAGGCACTGTGGCTCCTGGACATGCCAAAATTATTACTCAGGCCCACGCGCTAGGCTGGACCTATGGCCAGGCAGGATGTGTGGCCTTAACTCCTTTCCCCGGTGACTGCTTCCTGAGAGCTGGGCCCAGAGAAGAGTCAGTGAAGGAAAAAACGTACTGAGCCAAGTCACTCTGAGCTTCTCTACAGCCCAGAGTTCACCCATCTGGTCAGCACCCCTGCCCTGCGTCAGGCCGGGCAGACTGGAGTTACAGAGAGAGGATGGGGCTGAAAAAGGGGCAGGACTCCAGGCAGAATGTGGCTGTCTCCATTCGGAACGTCTCCCAAGGGGACACGCCAGTTAGGCTTACGTAGACAGGTCTGCTTCCAGGTCCTGAACCAACGACCCTTTGTACGTGTGGCCATTGCCTTGGATGGGCTTGGCTCAGGCCTCTAGCATTTGGTGCCGCCTTTGGAGCTCCTGTTGAGTTCTCTTCGGAAGCTGAGAACTAGGGTCACGTTTTCTTCTTCTCCAAGCAGCCTTCCCGACCAGCCCCCTCCTCTCTCCTGCCCAGGAGATGGCTGACTCTGCGGACCGGAGGCCTCACTGCACCTTCTTTTCACGCTCACAGAGATGGAAGGGGCTGTGAGAGCCATTGGTGCGATCAAAGAGGACACGGTGGACGTTCATCACCTGGAGTCCATCATGCGCAACATGGGAATTCATTTAACCCCCTCGGAGATTGAGCTGGCCCTAAAGCACGTGGCCTGTGAGGGTGAGCATTTCACAGTCGCCTCTTCCTTGCTGAGGCTGTAACTTTTGCCTGGGGGCAGAGGGGCTGTTTGTACGCTTGGGAGGATACCTAGGGCTACTCGTTCCGTTTAAAACTGACCCCTGGGCTGTCATGAGCCACATCCCTTCTCTCATCATATTAATCTTGGACCTCACGCCTGTGGCTCCAGCGGTCAGATGAGGTCTGCAGCGACTGGCCTATGTGACACAGTTGTCCTGTCCCCAGCTCAAGGATTTTCATGGACATGCTGACATCAGGGGGAGGCCTTGTCTTCCTCAGGGGCAGATCTGGGGTTTGGAGAAAGGCCCTTCCATATCTCAGCCCCTCAGAGCTCCAGGGTTGGGGGACCCAAAGAACATTCAACAGCTAATGAGCTGATTCACCACAGTGTTAGTCCAAGGTGGTGTGGACACAATTCCATTGATCACAACAGACCTAACTAGTGTAAAACCAGTGTAACACAATGGTGAATCCAACCTTAAACATTTACTGCGTTTGCCTCTCTTAGGGTGTGTCTATATAGCAAGGCTTATCTCGAAATAAGCTATGCAAGTTGAACTACGTCAGTTGCGTAGCTTATTTCAAAATAGCTTATTTCGAAATTGGGAGCATCTACACAGCACTTATTTTGAAATAGAGCACTCTTCCTCCGACTTCCCTTACTCCTCGTACAGTGAGGGTTCCTGGAATTGGAGTGAGAAGTCCTCCAGTTTGACAGTATTTCGACATTATTTCAAAATAACTGCCTGCTGTGTAGATATAGACTAAGTTATTTCGAAATAACGTTGCTGTGTAGACATACCCTTGGTGTTCATGAGCTAAACTCATCCCTGGTGTAATGCTGTCAAGCTCAATGAAGATGCCACAGAGATAAATTTGGTCCTATAATTTCAAGATTTTCAATAGTTTAACTGAACTTTTTCATCCAAAGCCCTTTGACAGCTTTGGAAACCTCCCCTCCCACCCCTTTTGACTTTGTATCTGTTCATCATTTTTGCCTTCTCCTTCCTAGCTCCGCCAGAAGATGGGAAGGTGAATTTGAAAGATTTCATGACAGTTTTGACCAAGATCCAGCGATTTTCCCAAGCTGAAAGTAAGTGGGAAATGTCACGTACAGCAGCGCCCAGCAGCAGGACTGGGATCCCGCAGGACCTGCTGCCATAATAGCAGAAGCGGGAACTTTGGTGCAGGTGGGATCGGGAGGGCAAAAAAGCCAGCCTGTGGGAATTTGAGGGAAACCACTAAATCTCCTGGGAATTTGTCCTAAATAGAATTGCAGCAACATAAAGCAAGTTGTTTTTAAATTAAAAGTTGTAATACTTATTTCAGTGAGGGATGGGGAAAGATTTGGATGTTTTTCTAGCAGGCATTCAAGGAAATCTTTATGTGGTTTGAGCGAGATTTGCTTTATGCATTTTGTGGTAAAAATAGCGTCCAAATTCCATGCGTGTGTGTATTAACTGACCCCCCCCCTTTTCTTTTTTCAACAACCATGGGGCAATCTGTCTCCCTTGTGGGATTTGCAGGATCTAAGGTGTGAGTGGGATACAAATGCAAGAAACAATGTGGGAGGTGGGAGTGAGTATTCCAAGACAGAGTTAAAAAAATAGTCCAGCCCAGGGCTCTAGTATGATGGTTCTCACCTCAGCTTACACACAACCCTGGGGGAATGCAGAGGTTTGCCTGGGGCGTACATCAATTCATCTAGAATAGATATTTGCCTAGTTTTACAACAGGCTACATTAAAAAGTGCTATAGTGACGTCAGTACAGACTTTCATATGAACAGTAACTTGTGTAGCTCTATAGACTATAACTATATAACTCTAGTAACTTATATGTGTATATATATACATATACAGGGCTCGACGAACTGCTGTTTTTACTCACCCATGGTGCGTAGATTTCAGCCAGTCACTCCGTGCACCCCATTCACCGGCGCTGCGCGCATGCTCAGTGATGGTCTGGCACATGCGTGGTGCGGGGCTGGCGAGTAGCTCTCGCCACAGTTTGTCGAGCCCTGTACACACACACACACACACATATATATGTAAAACTCTAGTCACTTGTATAACTCTGTACACTGTACACTGAAGCGTACGTACAGTATTTACGTGACAGTTACTTTGTTCTATAATTTTGTGGTGAAAGTAAAATGTTTTCAGTATCCGCGTGCTGAGACACTTTTGTATGTTTGTCTGATTTTGTAAGCAAGCAGTTTGTCAATGAGGGGAAACGTGGGGGTCTGCCAAACAAATCCGACTCCTGAGATGGGTACGGTAGTCTGGAAGGGTTGAGAGCCACTGCTCAGGAATAAGGAATTATAGATGGGGAGCCCTCTAGTGGCTCTCACCTTATTCTGTATTTCGAGACGCTGCAAGAGCACCAGGATGTATGTAGCTAAGTGGGGGGGGAACCTTTTTGGGGTTGGGGGGCCACACAAAAATGAGAAGCAAAATTAAAAAACCTCACTGAAAAAAGACACTCCCCCATTCCCCTTGCACTCCAGTCCCGGAGCCTAAGGCGGTCCCCCAAGGCTCTGGGGTGGGGCCAAAAACGAGGGGTTCAGTGTGTGGGAGGGGGCTGCTGGGAAGCTGGCTGGGGGGTGCGGGGTCTGGGTGGAAGGGAGGGTGCAGGAGTGGGGTGGAGGTGCGGGGTTGTGAGAGGGGAATGGGGGCGCTTACCTGCACAGCTCCTCGGGGACATATGTGGCTCTGTGTCCCCCCATCACTCCCAGGCACCGCCTCCTGCTGCTTCTCGTGGCCGCAATTCCAGCCAATGGGAGCAGCAGGGGAAAGCCTCCAGGCGAGCCGTTTCCTGCGCTGCTGTTCTCCCAGCCAGCAGGGAGGATGAGCAACAGTGCACGGAACTGCTTCCTCCCCCTGCCAGGCAGAGCCCGCAGGCTGGATCTGGCCCTCATAGGCTGGAGTTAGGCAATCGAGGCTCAGGGAAACCCCTCCTCACCCACAGCGGGGAGCCGGCGCTGACGCTCCAGTCACACAGGGGAGGGCCCGCAGAGCTGGAGTGCCACTGGGCCTCCCTAATGCTGGGGGGAGGGGATCCCTGAGCCTCGCAGGCCGGAGCCAGGCAAACTGGGGCCAGATCCCGCCTGTGGGCTGTCGGTCCCCACCCCTGAGCTAAGCCTTGTATGTTTGGGTAGTTGGTAAAGGACCCAACAAAGCCTTTATGGCTTCTGCATAGTATTGGAGCTCCAAGAATTATTCTGGGGAAGTTTTCTGGCCTTTGTTCTGCAAGTGGGCAGACAACTTATCACAGTGGTCCCTTCTGGCATTGGAATTGATGGGTCTACTGGGGTATAAAAAGCAAAAGATTCAGTCAGAAGAAACTTTACTGTACGCGGAGTTGCTTGAAAAACACAATTTGGGGGGAAATTTCCTCTCACGTGTGTGTGTGTGTGTGTGTGTGTGTGTATCCAACTTTGGACATTTTGGGTATGTCTAGACTACATGCCTCTGGCAACAGAGGCATGTAGATTAGGCTACCCGGCATAGGAAAATGAAGCGGCAATTTAAACCTCATCCCACGAGGCATACCGGGGAGGTCGACAAATGCCTTTGATGTCGACCACGGAGCGTCCAGACTACCGTGCTGAGCCGACAAACAGCTGATCGTCACAGCACGGCAGCCATTTAAATTTAAATGAAGCAGCGATTATTTAAATCGCCACTTCATTTTCCTATGCCGGGTAGCCTAATCTACATGCCTCTGTCGCCAGAGGCATGTAGTCTAGACGTACCCTTTCTGAGCAGCTGCTATTGATGGCTGAAAACCAAGGAGGACAATTTTGAGAAGAAGGGGGTGGGATTTTTTTAGGCCATCCCTTTGAAATGTTGATGCGTTCAGAAATCGTCCACTCAGCGAGGTCAGGAGGTGGAAGCTAATAGACAGAGCCATGTCTCAGCATTTCAAATGGTGTTCTCAGCATGGTAGCTGTGGTGTTGGTTTTTTCAGTGCTATGGGATTTTTGTGTGTGGTTACCCAGAGGTGGCAGTCTTGTAGAGTTAGGGTGCTGTCCAGACACACAGCGAGAGGCAGGCCCTTCTTGCCAGCAAGGTGTCTGAGTAGACCAAGAGTGGAGGAGAAACAGAGGTGCAGCGAAGGCCTGGAACACAACTCAGATCTTCAGAGCCCCATTTCATTGTCCAGCACTGACTCCCGGCTGCTCTGACTTCATTGGTGTGATGCAGGCTAGTCTGGATCCCTTGAGCTCAGAACATTAAAAACTGCCCAGACGTGAGGGCTGCCAGGCCAGTTCCCACCTCACTAGCCACAAGGGAAAAGAAAATCCGGCCCAATCAATCTCCTCCCACCAGTTCCCCCTGTGCCAGACTTGCAGGCATCTCCTTCTGCAGAGTCTACCCTTGTTTGATTTCCCTCTGCCCAGCCTGCCCTGTGCTTACATGAGCAGGTCTCTCTCTCTCTCTCTCTCTCTCTCACACGCACACACACACACACACACCCTTCTCTACACAGTGCCAGGCTATAGGATGGCTTCCCGGCCCGCAGCAAGAGCCAGCAGATTTTAGCTGAAGACTGGCTGACCCCTGCAGTCCCTTCTCACCCTGCGGTTCCAGGATTCTCTGGTGTTTGCCGACCCGTCTCTTTCCTTCCCCATCCAAGCGGACAGGGTCGATGTCCGGAACCTGGACTCCATCCTGGACAGCATGGGTATCTACCTGACGAACATGGAGCTGCAGGAGGTGCTGAAGCAGGTTGTGGTGGATGGTGAGCGTGGCAAACACTCTGGGGATGTTGGTGCAAGCGAGCCTGCCCGGGGGCCTCTCTCTCATGACGGAGGAGCCGCAAGACCAAACCTGAGTGACTCCCGGGCCCCTCGTCCCATTGCCACTCACTCGTTTTGGCTCACAATGGGGAGCTATGGGGCAAACATGCTCAGTCAGTGGGGCATCCAGTGCTGCTGCTCCTCCTGCACCCAGGGGCCAGCCCGGCCTCATCCCACGTCCAGCAGCCCATGGTCCCTCACAAGGATGGGGAGTGACACTGTACCTGGGTGGGCCAGGCTGCAAGGCAGGGGCTGAGTGTGGCGTGGACTCAGTGGGTGAGGTGATAGGGCCAGTGGCTGCAGTAATGTTTGCACTGGGGGGAAAATCTGGGAGTGCCGGAGTGGGCAGGGTGAGAAGGGCCATCCCGCTGGTACACGGTAATAACGCTGACTATCTCCTGTTTGCTGGGTTTGTAAATAGCTACACAAAGGAGATGAGAGAGTCTTGGGATTGAAAGTGTAGCCTCGCAAGTCAGGCCTTGAGCCAGTTTAGAGCCATCTCTGCCCCAGGGTGCCCCACAATATGTTAATGGCCATGCCCCCTGCCACTTACTTCTTTGCACTCTGATAGGCACGTGCAGTGGGTCTGTCTGGTCTGTCTGGTGGCTGCAAGGGCAAAATGCCTTATTTGCACATGTAACACCAGCAGGCAGATTTGAACCTGGGACTTCTGGAGCTTAGTACAAGAACCACTACTGCTTGAGCTAAACGCCAGCTTGCTGTCAGCTAAGGCTGTAGAGCAGACTCATTCTCTCTCTGTAAGCGGTCTCTGTGCCAGTGCATGGGACTGTGAACCACACCCAGCAGGTGTGGGGGTTACACGTGCACCGTTGAATGGTTCTCTTGTGCAATTTAGAAGCACTTATTTAGAGATGCCAGCCACAGTGCCCCATCCCCTCGCACGTAACCCTGAGCTCTCTTCCTTGCACAGCAGACGGGAAGGTGTATCTGAGCAAGTTTCTGAAGGGCGTGAGGGCTCTCCGGAGATTCTCCCACGGTGAAGGTGAGCACCACGGACTCCCAATCAAAGAGGGACAGATCGCGATACGTACAGCATCCTGCAGATGTACGTATTTTGAACAGTAGCTCGTCCTACAAGGTGTCTGCACCCTTAACTTCACTGGCAGCTGATGGCACCAGCACTTCACAGGATCAGGCCTATGTACTGGGGATCAGTTGCATGGTTGGTACAAAGAATCAGTAAAACCGGCCCCCTTTCCAATGGCTAGTAACTGAACCCTCCTGACCCCACCTCCTTCTCCGCCCTTTCCCTCCAGGTCCTGCCACATTCCCCCCCCCTTACCCTTCAGGTCCCACCCCCTTCTCTACCTCTTCCCTCGAGGTCCCGCCTCCTTTCCCTTGAGGCCCTGCCCTCTTCTCTACCTTCCCCCTCCAAGGCCCCACCACACACAGTGGCAGCCCGTCAATACAGGCAAACTAAGCGGTTGCCTAGGGCGCCAAGATAAATGGCCATTGAGGGCTTTGGAGGCGGGGGCGCCGATCGTGCATTTCGCCTAGGGCTCCAGTTGCCGGCAGCTCGTCTAGGGCCGCTCCTGACCACACACCACTGCGAGCAACTCAAGCAGCCTGGCCCTTGAGGTGGGGCAGCTGCTGCTGCTCTGCCTCCTTCCTTCTGGTCAGGGTGCTCCCTTTTGCACAGATCCAAAAGAGAAGCCATCAGGGCTTGTCAAATGGCACCCGGACACACAGGCCAAAGCCAGACTGTCTGGGTGAAAACCAGGCAGGCGACAACCAGAGGTGGCACCTGCCCTCTGAGCCAGTATCCCAGAAAGACGACCTAAATCCAAGGTCCTGATTGGCCAGTGCTCCATGCCGGCTGCTATTTGAGATGCGGTGTCTGCTTTAGGGAGTATGTATAGTTATGAACAATACAACAGGTTCTAGTTTTTTTATGTGCAACTAGAGGGTGACCTTTCTATCTGCAAATTGCGGTTCCCCTGTTTTAGTGAAAGACGCCATCGGCTGTAGACAGCTCCTGATACACTGATGATGTTCAGCATTTGTAAAGGATTACCCAAATGCTCTGGCCAAATTACATTCTGACAGTCTACACGTCCTTTCTGGTGGCCTCTGGGGAGAGCACTCCAGCTTTCTCCTATAGCTTGCACCTGCCCTGGCTGCTGCAGGCTTGTATGGCCCAAGTGAGAGCAGAGCTGGGCTGTCTAATTCTTGTGCACATTTGCTACAGCAAAGAACAGGAGTTTCTGTTCTTACCCCATGTTTGCGCCTGGTCATGTCCGCCTCAACCTTCCAGCTGCCCAGGAGAATATTTTGGAAAAGTCATACCAATGTAAAGTGACTGCAAAATGCAAGTAGAGCTTCCCCACTAAATTAAATGCTGAGCAGGTTTATTTGATTGTTAATTAGGGCTAATTAAACTTGCTAGGTTTGTGGGGGTGAGTTATGCACAATTGTAAAATCATTCCTGAGGGTGCGTTAGTGGCATTGGCTGTGGCTTTTTGTGGGACTCGGTTAAGCCTTGACCCTTTGGTGACATTGTGGGTCATTAGCCCTGCCCATTTGACAGGAACAGTGGCTGCTGCTTGGACCCCTGGCATGATGGTGCAGAGCTGTGGGGAGCCAGATGCACAATGTAAGGGAATCATAGAACCCCGGGGTTGGAAGAGACCTCAGGAGTCATTGAGTCCAGCTCCTTGCCCAAAGCAGGACCAGCCCCAACTCAATCATCCCAGCCAGGGCTGTGTCCAGCCAGGACTTAAAAACCTCTAGGGATGGAGATTCCACCCCCTCCCTAGGGAACCCAGCCCAGTGCTTCACCACCCGCCTAGGGAAATAGTTTTTCCTAATATCCAACCTAGACCTCCCCCACTGCAACTTGGGACCATTGCTCCTTGTTCTGCCATCTGTCACTACTGACAACAGCCTCTCTCCATCCTCTTTGGAAGCTCCCTTCAGGAAGTTGAAGGCTGCTATCAAATCCCCCCTCACTCTTCTCTTCTGCAGACTAAACAAACCCAAATCCCTCAGCCTCTCCTCGTAAGTCATGTGCTCCAGCCCCCCGATCATTTTCATTGCCCTCCGCTGGACTCTCTCCAATGCATCCACATCCTTTTTGTAGTGGGGGCCCAGAACTGGACACAATACTCCAGATGTGGCCTCCCCAGTGCCGAATAAAGGGGAATAATCACTTCTCTAGATCTGCTGGCAATGCTCCTCCTAATGCAGCCCAATGTGCCATTGGCCTTCTTGGAGCATTAATGTTTATGAGACTCTGGCCCTGTGAATCCATTTGTCCCTTTCACTGTGTAGCCTGATGTGACGACGCGTTGGGGTCCCCTGACTCCTGCACCCCCGTAATGGCACGAACAGACTCCACCAGCCCGTAGAATGGAGGGAGTTTATTCCTTCTCCAGGATACAGCACAGCACAGCACAGCACCGATGTAATCTGGTTACAGGGCAGGTCTAGGATGCCTCAGCCCCCCTTGCGATGGGGGAGATTGGGCCCCTAAATCCCAGCCCCTGGCTTAGGCTGGTTCCTCCATGATCCCAGACAGAAAACTAACCCACTCTCTTCCAGCCCTGCCCCCAGCCAGGGCAGCATTTCCCCTTCCTTTGTCTCTCTCCTTGGGGGGTAGCTGGTCAGACAGGTTGAGAGACCCTCTTTGCATAATGACTCATCTCCAGTCCTTCTGGGCTGTGGTACCGATGGCAGCCAGTGGGGGTTACCACAGAGCCAGCATAGAAACCAGCCAGGTACCTCCACTACGTCACACCTGACTGCTGCCTTCATGTAAGTTTTGTGCCTTCAGTTCTTAGTACTGCCAAGCCTGCCAAAACCTGCCAGTGCAGCTGCAGCCAATTGGAGATGCTTTCGGAGAAAAGCTGCAGGATTTGGTTCCACATTTGCAATGATGCAGGGTGACTCTGTTTCTAAACTCTTGGTGATTAAATCCAATGTCAAGCCACCACCTTTCCAGAGTGGTACAAGCCAGAGCGGTAGCCCGTGAATTTCCAGACAACGTGCTATGAGAATTCAGGCATTTTGCTATTATTTTCTGTGTTTCTCTCCATCTATCCCAGGGAGAAGGGTTGATGTCAGAGACCTGGATGCTCTTCTGGCTGAAATGGGGATGCACTTAACACAGGAGGAGCTCCAAGAGGTGTTGAAGCACGTCAGTGTGGATGGTGAGCTGTTTGGCAAAGCAGTTTTCTCCGTGCACCTGAACAATCGGATCCATGAGCTCCAAAATTTGTGGGGGGGGGGAGGAATTGTTCAAAATCAGCACAAGAAGCTGCAATTTTAAAGTCTCCCACAAAAGGAAAATTCAGAAAAATGTCAGTTTGGGACCATTGCAACATTTCATCTCAACATTCCCATTCTGGTTCACTTCATTTTTGCTCTTGCTCCAATAGCTGTAACACAGAGGTCCCTTCCAGTTCTATTCTGGGATGCTATAAAAAGTGTCCAACAAATATTTACAATCGCATTTTAATACCCCCAAAGTCGTAAGAAAAAACAACACTCCGGCTCTTTCCCATCAATATGCCTGTTGAAATTGACACATTGCCGTGAAAAGCTTTGATGTCAACAACCCCCGTTTGCGCCGTGAAAAACCAGCTCAGAACAGACCACTGTCTCTTTCTGCCTGCCCGGCGCTTGCCCTTTGCAGCAGATGGCAAGGTGAACGTGAGCGACTTTACGAAGAGTGTGATAAGCACACGGAGGGCTTCCCAAGCTGAGAGTGAGTCAAGCCCCGGTGAGCCAGCTGGCTGAAACATTGGGGGGCCCTATTTCCCAAAGGTCACCATGTGAGGCTAGCTTGAGCCTTCCTCACCCCCATGGGCCTGGCTAAAGCCACTCGCCTGTGGCCCCCTCCCTTGCATGTGGCTGGCCCCAGTCACTTCCTCGAACCCCATTCCTGAGTGTGGGGCTGGCATTGCTGCTCACCCAAGCCGTGCCTCCCTTCTGCATGGGGCTGGCATCACCCCCCTTTTCCCTGCATGTTCCTCCACACTCCATGTTTTGACAAGCGGGGGCATTTGTCCCATTGGCTCTTGCCAGCTGCCAAAGATCTCAGGATGGACAGGAGACAGCTTCAAGAAAGGAGCTGTCCTGGGCAAAGCAGGATGTAGGGTCACACTAATGCAACATGGTAGCCCTCCACTTTCCTCGGATTTGTCTCAGCAGCGCGTCTGTAACCCTAGCTCAATCATGGAGGCTTTACCCATAGCCAGAGAGTTAGGATCTGCTGCAGCCAGGGAGCTAACAGATCTAACCCTTTAGCGCGACTAGTGGAGGCTTTATGCCTTTAAATCGAACATTTCCAGGGTCACTAGTGCCGGACTAGTCATTTTCCTGGGTGCCCCGAATGTGGCGCCTGTCTCAGTGCCCAGCACCAGGTCTGAGCAACACGTACGTTCTATTTAACCCTCCACCGAGGAACCCCCTCTGTGCCCGGGGGGATTTCACCCACATCCCCTGCTGCCTTGCGGGGAATCCTAGGGATGAATCAGCCCACAGAATCAGACCCGTCGCCCCATGAATTTACTGAGCCAGCAGCAGGAGCAGATCCCATTGTGGCCTATGTATGCTGCATTCCAGGTGTGACTGCCCTCCCGTAAGGATAGCAGAGCAGCTGCCGCAGTCACACTGTGGGTGGCAGAGCAGGGGTTCCCTTCTCTCCCGTGTCAGATTTCCAGCCATGGGAAACCTCTCTAGGATCTTAGCACGTAACCCTTTGTCTCTGCCCATCCAAGGGGACAGGGTTGCGACGAGTCACCTGGACTCCATTCTGGGCAACCTGGGGATCTTTCTGACGGAAGAGGAGCTCCAGGCAGCGCTGAAGCACACGGAGATAGACGGTGACGGGCTTTTGTCCTGAGGCTTGCCCCCAGCGAGGGAGCTGGGGGCATCTGCGTGAAAGGTCCTACTTCCCTTGCGAGTGCAGACCGAGAGCCCGTTCCTGCTCACTGCACTCGCCCCGTTCCTGCTGGCTCAGCCAGATTTCCCCTTAAGCCATGCTAGGCACGTGTATCCTCTGCACTCCAGTGCAGTGCACAAGTGAGTCCCCCTCTCCCCACGTGCTCCTTCACTCACAAGGGCACAGGGGAAATGGGCTGGAGTAAGCAGGAGCACCCGGGCTTATGCAGGATCCTTATCCCTGAGCAACATGGTCTCTGCTCAGGCTACCAGTCCATAGCTCTCGGTAACGCAGGATTTGTCCTTTGCATGTTTAACCTGCTGCAGAGTCCAGCCCAGAATGCCCAGGGCATGTGGTGGTGATGGAAATGCAGCTAAATCCCGTACAGCCATGGGCAGGGGTCAGAGGGTCTTTCCTGTCCCCGGCCTCTCATCCCAGGGACAAAGGGGAAAGAGAAGAGAAAATTCTAAACCACATGAGATTGAAATGTTTAATGCTAATTTCAATGGGCCCGACCCCCTTGCATTCCACCCCATGGAGCCATTCACACCAGTAATGCATGAAGTGCTGCCACTTACTTCCAGCCACCTGGCAATGGAGAACTGGGCTCAGTCACCTTCATTATTTGGACAAATTTAAGCCAAAAATTTCCACATTTTCCTTTCTGCAGGAAATTCCAGCATTTGACCAATGCAGGTTTATCCCAAACTGGGAGGAAAATTTGGAATTTGTTGCAGAACAGAAAATCTGAAAAAATTCTATTCCAGAACTTTGGAACACTTTGAATCATAGAATCCTGGGGCTGGAAGAGACCTCAGGAGTCATCAAGTTCAGTCCCCTGCCCAACGCAGGACCAATCCCAACTAAATCAACCCAGCCAGAGCTTTGTCAAGCCGGGACTTAAACACCTGTAGGGATGGAGACTCCACTACTTCCCTAGGGACCCCATCCCAGTGCTTCACCACCCTCCTGGGAAATAGCTTTTCCTAATATCCAACCTAGACCTCCCCCACTGCAACTTGAGCCCATTGCTCCTCGTTCTGGTATCTGTCACTACTGAGAACAGCCTCTCTCCATCCTCTTTGGAACCTCCTTTCAGGAAGTTGAAGGCTGCTATCAAATCCCCCCTCACTCTTCTCTTCTGCAGACTAATTAAGCCCAAATCCCTCAGCCTCTCTTCATAGATAAAACTTTGGTTTTATATCACTTGGTTTTACAATGTGAAAATGTTTTGGTATGGTAAAAATATTCACTTTGATAATATCGGAACATTATCACATTAAATATACTGTGTCTATATACTGAATTAATATCTAAAATAATGTAAATGCCTAAAGAAAATGAACTGAAATGATGATGTCAAAGAAAAGTCTTAGCCTCATTGCTCTGAAATGTTTTGACAGCATCGAAACAAAAGGAGAGTTAAAATTATTTATTTAGATCAGTTTCCAAATAGAAAATGTCCTTGAAATTGACATGCTCTCATGAACTGTTTTGATTTTGACAAAACCATCTTTTCCACCGGGAAGACTATTCCCTGTGAATGTGCCAACCCGCTCCCCCGTCCTGCCTTCGTTCAACGTTCTCTCTGCCTGTTCTCCCTGCAGCGGAGGGGAAGGTGAATTTGAGTGACTTCATGAAGAGCGTCCAGCGCCTGACGGAGGCTGCAGGTGAGTGAGGACTGTCTGACAGAGATGGATGGCGGATGATGACCAGACGGTGTCACATGCTAGTCAGGGTTAGCTGCCTTTCTCTGGGTGTATGTAAGACAAATATATGGCGCGCCATCTCCTGGGTCTTTTCTCTGTACGTAGCTGGAGAGCTGAGTGTAACCAATGTTGGCCTTTTTATTTGCCAAAGTCACTTGATGGGTGGATGGTACAAAGGTTGGCTGGGCTGCATCTTTCCCCCTTCAGGGTATGTCTAAGCTGCAGTCCGAAGTGCGATTAATGCCCTGGCAGACACACCCATGCTAGCAGTGTCAAGGGCACAGCTTCAGCTGCAGCCAAGGTGGCACAAGCCCATCCAGGGTGCCGAAGCCGTGCTGTTTGATCTGCACTGTGGTATTTAGCCATGCTAGTGCACATAGAGCTAGCACAGACCTGTCTAGCCAGGCCACAATCCCCCCTCTACCGACAGGGTGGACACACTGGAAAACAGGCCCGTCCTGATGTCTGAGCACCGGGCTCGGAAGAGATGCTGGGGATCTTTCCCAGGGATCTTGGCTTTGGCGGTGCACACAGCTCCGTGATGGAAACACCTCGGGGCCAAAACTGGAAGGGATGGGGTGATGCCTCAGATGCATGAGAACCGGAGCAGCCTGAGTCAGGAATGCTGAGCAACCTCCACTTGAGCTAATATCAGTGATGGGTCCTTTGGGCTTGATTCCTGTTTCCATCACGGTGGTTTTACACCACTCTGGCGGGTCAGAAAGGCCTTGAAATGAATGTAAATGAAACAAACACCCAGGTCTGGATGCCCTTTTCCACCACCAGCGAGGTGTCAAGTGGCCTTTGGTCTCGTCTCCACACACTTCATGCACTAAGTTAACCGGTTTGGATACGGATTAAGTAAAATTAGGGGGCTGGAGCATATGACCTATGAAGAGAGGCTGAGGGAGTTGGGTCTGTTTAGTCTGCAGCAGCGAAGAGTGAGAGGGGATTTGATAGCAGCCTTCAACTTCCTGAAGGGAGCTTCCAAAGAGGCTGGAGAGAGGCTGTTCTCAGTAGTGACAGATGGCAGAACAAGGAGCAATGGTCTCAAGTTGTGGTGGGAGAGGTCCAGGTTGGATATTAGGAAAAACTATTTCACTAGGAGGGTGGTGAAGCACTGGAATGGGTTACCTAGGGAAGTAGTGGAGTCTCCATCCCTAGAGGTGTTTAAGTCTTGGCTTGACAAAGCCCTGGCTGGGTTGATTTAATTGGGATTGGTCCTGCCTAGAGCAGGGGGCTGGACTTGATGACCTTCTGAGGTCTCTTCCAGCTCTATGGTTCTATGATTCTATGATAAAATCAGGGCAGCTCCCTGGTGTGGACACTCTGAAATGGGACTGAGAGTCTTACAGTGGTTTAGCTTATGGGGGTATTTTTTTATTGACTTATTGCCTGTTTCTATATAGCATTCTTAATCCAAAATAACAGTGTCCACACATGGGAGCTGCATCAGGTTAGGGTATGTCTACACAGCAGAGTTTTTTCGGAAAAAACTTCACTTACGTTCACACTGCAATCGCGTTCTTTCAAAAGAAAATCGAAAGAACAGAGGGGCTTTTCCAACGTTGGTAAACTTCTTTCTACAAGGAAGAAGCCTTTCTGCAAAAGAGCTCTTTCAGAAAAAGGCGTGTGTGGACGGGAAAGAGGGAGTTTTTTCGGAAGAAGAGGGAAGAGGAAAAAGCACAGGTGGCCTGGTGGCCACTCCGTCCGTAGCAATCACAGCTGAAATGCGAGATAGCGTCCATTCAGCGTGGACGCTATCTTCCGAAAAAGCAGATTGCTTTTTTGATGCGCTTTGGCAGTGCGGACACTCTCTTTTGGAAGAAGTTTTTTTGGAAGATCTCTTCCGGAAAATCTTCTTCCGAAAGAAGCCTGCAGTCTAGACGTAGCCTTAGTTACGTCAATGCACAGATTGTGTGTTGCCACCCCTTGGATCTGCGATGTTTTGTGGCCATACAAACCATCACATGCTAGAATAAGGGCATGCAGTGAGCTGGCCAACTCTGGGCTAGAAAAAGGCTTTCCAAGGCCCTGGCAATTCCCACGGGTGCACTGAGAGACATGGACGCTGGGTGATGCATGTTTTTCCCCATCTCCAAAGGGGAAAAGGTTGATGTCGAGAACCTGAACTCCATTTTAGCCAGCATGGGCATCCCTGTAACTGAGGAGGAGATTCAGAAGGCCCTGGGGAGCGTCACTCGCAGTGGTGAGTAACGCGGCATGTCGCTCCATGTGCTGGAGTCTCGGCTGGGGCGGGAGTGCGCGTATGCAGGTGGTCAGTGACCGGGACTGGCGCAGTCGGGCTCAGTGGTTGGGGCAGGAGTCAGGAATCAGAGCCCAGGGTCAGAGCCGGAATGAGACGTCAGGAGCCGGTGCCAAGGGGCAGGAGCAGGTCCCCTGGAGGACGCATCCCTGCAGATGAGGAGCTGCTGCAATGAGTCACACAGAGCCAGTGCAGGGTTTTGAAGCAAGATTCCCTGGACGGCCGGTTTCATAGCGCAGCTCCCAGAACACAGAAGTCCTGCACTGTCTAGACCCAGCCACCACTGGAGGGGCCTGACATGGCTGCTGGACACAGACTCCCCCCGACCAGCACAGAGCACAGCGTGGAGTCTCCACGAACACCAGGCTGGAGTGAGTCAAGGCTGGGGCCATGGCAGGAGTAGGAGCAGGAACGGGAGCTATCACTGTCCTCAGTGAATGCTTTGGAGTCTGTCTGCGGCCTCTTCCACCCAGGCAGGCAGTAGCTGCTACAAGCCGACTGCACCTGTTGGTTGCCTGGAGCCTGGCCTGATCCCAGGGTTGTGTGCGTGCATGAGTGTTCTGGCAAGTGCACGCGTGTGTACAGGGCGGGTGTGCACACACGTGTGTGTCAGAACACGCAGGGTGGGTGTCAGTCTGCCTGCGGGATAGCTGAGCATTTCAGCCCCTCGGTGACTGTTCACTCTTGTCCCTTGCTGTGTTCCTCTTCCCCTGGCACACGCTGCTGGCACTTTTCCTGCTTTTCAGTACAGAGGGGAGCAGCCGTGTGACGCAGAGAACTCGCCCTCCCTCCCCGCCCCACCTCCCTGTCTGGGAAAAGATCAAGGGGAAATGCCCAACAAATCATGGGAAAATCCCAGCTTCCCTTGGCAAATTCTCATGGGGTTAGTTCCAAATACCCCGAGGCTCCGAGTCGCCCATCGCAGAGGCCGGGGCAAACCCTTCCTGCACTGACTGCGGCCGCGTCGCGCCTGGCTTGTCCTCCTCCAAAACGGGCCCACATCCTTGCGCTCCTTTGGCTGCAAAGGTCGCCTTTGATGTACCTGGGCTTTGGATCCGGCCCTTGGAGCCGCTGGCTGGGGCGGGGTCATGCCCAGCCAGTGCAAAGAGGCCCCAAAGTGAGTGTGAATTATATTGACACTCACTTTTATGCTGCCAGGCAATGTAAATGGGCCCTAGCTGTGGGCCTGGCTGCCCTGCGAGCCAGGGTGTATCCCAGCTGGAGGGGAAGTACTCGCAGCAGCTCTCATGGAATGTGTGAGAAATACTCCCAAGAGCACTAACAGCAGTGCAGCCACGGCAGCACACGGGTGGGAGGTGCTAGCTCCCCGGGGACAGGCCTGGCGTCTCACAGGGTCACTTGGGGTGGCTGGCCTCGCCCGCTGGCTGTGCTGCTGTGGCCATGCTCTGTTTTCAGGGCACAAGCTCGATCCGCACTGGCTGAGCCTGTCCCCCCAGACTGTCTCTGAGCGGGGTTTCCTCTTGCAGCGGACGGAAAGGTGGATTTGAAACACTTCCTGAAGAGCGTGCTGGCCTCCCGGCGGCCTTCCCAGTGTGAAAGTAAGTGCGGGCTCCTGGCCCCAGGCGGCTAGGGACGGGATGTGGGGGGGGCAAAGCTGCGTGTCAGTGGACCTGCTCTGAGACCAGCCAGCGTGATACAGTAATTCCTCATTTACCACTATAGATGTGTTTCAGAAAATGATCGTGTTAAGTGAAAACATGTTATGCAGGGTAAATTTTCCCATTGAAAATAATGGAAAAGGTGGGGGTTGCGTTTCAAGTGGTGGTGTCTGTTGGGACCAGGACATAAGGTGGGGGGAGAAAGGGGACTGGGTTACAGCAGGGAGGGGAGGTGTTTGGCTCTGGGGAAGGGAAGGGGAGGAGAGGGGAGGGGGATTGGGTTGGGAGTATGCCCCTGTGACGAGTCTGCCAGGACCCGCACTGCGTCCGGCGAGGGGGGGTCGCCGGGGAATGGCGCGGCGAGCGGCGAACCCTCCGCCGCTTTGCAGGGAGCCGGGGTAAGCCCCGCGCAGCCGCCAGCAACGGGCCGGCTGGGGAAATCGTGTTATTCCGGGGATGGTCATGTAATTCAAAAAACATTCCCTAAAAAAAAAATCGTGCTATCGTGAAAACGTGTTAAGCGGGCACGTGTTAAATGAGGAATTACTGTATTCCACGCGAGTGGATGCCACGGGATTCCTGCTGTGTGGCTGGCCAGAAACCCGGCCTCGGTGCTGAGACCCCTGCGGTTGGTGGCACAAAGATTCACCCTGGGATTTTCAAAGGGACCTAAAGGAGTTGATGGGCATTGGCGTCTAACTCCCTTAGGTACATTTGAAAACCCAGGTCTAAATGGCAGCCCCCGAGAGGCCGTTGGGAGCTGGGAGCATTCGACACAGCGGGATGAGGCCCTGAGACAGCCCAGAATCAGCCCCGCTGCCTGGCTGTCAGGACCACTGAGCGCGCTGCCTGGGCCCATGTCTAGGAAGAGCCATTCAAAGGCACGGCCAGGCCCCGGCCCGTGAGGTCCGTGCTCTCCTCTTCCTCTGGCAAACCTGCCCAATGCTTAAATCTTTCCCACCTGTCCCAGGGGATAAGGTGGATCTTCAGAACCTGGACTCCATCCTGGACAGCATGGGGGTCCATTTAACCAACGAGGAGCTGCAGGAGGCGCTGAAACAAGCTACTCTTGATGGTTGGTCTTTCAAATCACACTCTGTTCTCGGGGCTGGCGGGGGCAGAGATCAGCAGAACTGACCACGAGGACTGGAAATCCTGTGTGTGCATCGCGCTTGTCAAAACGCGTCCATGTGATGGGTGCGCGGGAGATCACCGGGACAGCTGGGCCATTTCAAATAAATCCTGGGCCCACTTTCTGCTCCAGCTCATGGGGTAAATTGAGGCAACCTGCCTGCCACCAGCGGAAGGACTGACTCCCATTAAAGCAGCTTTACTCTACCTTGGCTGTGGAAAGGAGCCTTACACCTGCATTACATTGATATTTGTACCCACAATTGGAGCAGTGTAAAGTGAGCATAGTGATAGTGTAAATGAGAATCTAGTTTAGTGGGGTTAATCTGGGTTCACGCCCCTGGAAAGGGAAGTGTGAGTCTGACCCTTTTACATTTCAGACCCTTCCCTTTCCTGATCCTTGCACTCTGACCCCTTTCAAAGCTTCCAGCTATTTGTCTTTTAGAAAGAAGAAAGTTCTTAGTCCCTTAGGGTGCGTCAACATTGCACGCTTACCTCGAAATAAGCTATTCCGGAAGAAATACTCCGAAATAGCTTATTTCGAAATAGCTCATCTACACTGCAGGAAAGGCGCAAAATTAGTCGGAGGCAGGTTTCCCTAATGTGGACACGCTACCTCTATTTAGAGCCCCAGGAGGCACTGGGGAGTAGTTACTTTGAATGGCCCTGGGAAGAGGCTATTTCAAAATAGCAGCAGTGGAGCGTCCACACTACGGCTATTTCGAAATAACTATTTTGGAAGAGGCGTTATTCCTCGTGGAATGAGGTTTTCAGAAGTCGGAATAAGCCATCCGTTATTTTGAAATTATTTCGAAATAACAGAATAGCTGTGTAGATGCTCGCATTAGAATAACGGCCGTTACTCCGAAATAACACTGCTGTGTAGACGCACTGTGTGACCCACACTGAGAGGGAAAGTGAAGTCTGCTCTGCAGCCTTAGCTAAGGAGCAGCTGGCTTTTATGTCATGGGGTAGAGGCTCGTGGCTTTAGCCCTTAAGGTCCCAGGCTCAGTGCTGCCTGCCAACGACCCAGATCCATTGGCTTAACATATGGGAAAATGGCTCCTTCTTCTAGTGCCAACTGACCTGATCTACACCAATCTGGTCGATTCCCACCTGTGCCCTTCAGTGTGTGTTACTCCCTCTGACTCTGAGCTCTGCTTTACCTTGCAGCTGATGGAAAGGTGAATTTGGGCGAATTTATGAAGGGGGTGAAGACTGTCCAGAGACTGCCCCCAAGTGAGGGTGAGGGTAAGTGGGGGTCTAATACTACAGCTGGATGGATGAGGCAGGAGCTGCATGGGGGGAGGGGGAAGTGCTATGTGATCAGGTAACTAACGACCATCTTATGAATCCACACAAGGGGGCAAAGTTAAGGCTGCCTCAGTGACCTCGATTCCCCTTTCCTGACTCTAGAGTATCTGACTTAGTGCCCTTAAGCTTTGATGCTGCAAATACGCACAGGCTCCGCTGTGACACATTAGTGAGTTCTCCAGATACAAACCTAAGAGAAATGCACCGGCAGGCAACTGCTTCTCTAAACGGGAAGCCTGCGCCATGGAACAATGGAGTGTGAACGAGCTTGGGAAAATTAGCCAGAAGGGCAGGGTTCGGCGTGGGGGGATTCTTTCCACTTCCGTTTTTATCATGAACGTGGAAAGTTCTTGCTCCATTGGGTGCAATAACGTGAGGGAAGTTCCCTGGCTATTGGCAAAGACACAGAATGATTTCAACGCGAGTCTCAAGAATTCTACCACGTGGCCACACCTAGTGAATGACCAGCACGGAGAGCCGGAGTGCCCTCACGTTTCAGTGCAATTGCAGCACAAGCTTTTAAGGTGTCGGTATCACTTACCATGTTGTGCAGACAGGAAAGATGGCTTGGGGCCAAATGCTAGATACAGAAGCTAGCATGCCAGATTTGTACCCGCCCTCTCTGCTGCAAACTTGGAGCCAATCACCTAAGGCCATGTGACCTGGAACAAATCATTTAAAGCGCCCCTGTGCCTCAGTTTCCCTTCCCAGGGTGCGCGTGAGATTTAGTTGACCAATGCGCGTCTAGCCCCTCCCATGGCAGGTGCCGGAGAAAGACAAAGGGTGATTGTTGTTGTTTCTGTACCATCCAATCTCGCGCATGTCCTGGCTGCCGAAGGGGAACAACGTTCGCTAAGCTGTTGGGGGTGGCTGTTAAATGTACTGATGCGGATCCCAGTGTCGTTTCCTCTCCCTTCCCAGGGGACAAAGTGGACGCGGAGAGCCTGGGCTCCGAGCTGGCCAACCTGGGGATCCATCTAACCCCGGAGGAGCTGCAGGAGGCGCTGCAGCGCAGCCCCGCTGACCGTGAGCATGTCCTCTCCCGCTCTGGCTCCAGGGTGCGGCTGGAGCCATTGTCAGAGCCCCGCTGTGTGGGGCCAGGCCTCCCACTGCCAACGTGGTGGTGGGCAGAGGCAGTGGGGGATTCAGAGCCCAGAATCCGAGGCCCAGCACATTCGGCTGCCCCGCTGCCCATGGCCGTGTCCGGCCCCTGTCTGAGCAGCGCTTTCCCTTGCAGGAGATGGCAGAGTCAGCCTGGGTGCCTTTCTGAAGAGCGTGATGAGCGCGCGGAGGCCCTCCCAAGCCGAGAGTAAGCGAGACCAGACACGCTCTTTGCATCCATTGCTGATGTGGCCTTATCGGGGACGGGCAGCGAGTCTCTCTCTGCTTTACAGGACACAGCTTCTCCTGCAGCTGCTTGGTGGGCAGGCCCCTCCATTCACCAGGGCACAGGATGCTGGGAAAGAGCAGGAAGCACTGGGGTTGTGGGGGCCTGATTCAGCAAGAGCCAGCCCCCGGAAGCCGTGGGAACAGAGCCTACAGGACAGAGCTCAGCCTTTGTCACCATGGGCTAGTTTAAGAGCCAGATGCGTCACTAACCATGAGAAGGTGGCTCCCAGGGCCTGCCCAAACTCCTATTAAAACATGAGAACCAGCCGAGTGTGGCTGGGTTTGAGTCCCGGTGGCATTAGCAGTCTTGCAGCCATACAGGAGAGGGAGGATGGTCCAGCACTCAGGAGACCTGAGGTCAATTCCCTGCTCTGCCCCAGACCCCCTGTGTGACCTTGGTCGAGTCACTTATTGTCAGATTTTAGAGGTGTTTAGGCATCTAAAGAAGTAGACAGGCACCTAGCAAGAGTTTTTAAAAAATTGCGAATCCCAATAGACCCCGGTGTGCATCTGTAAGGCCCTGAGTGTCTTGTAAAAATATGGGCCTTTAAAAAAAAAAAACCCTTGGTGCCTCAGTTTCCCATCAGTAAAATGGGGATAATAGCACTGCTCTGTCTCTTCACTGGTGTGAGGAGGAATACAGCAAAGATGGCGAGCACGCCAATAATCACTTTAAATCAACATGTCTGGCCCCGCGCATCCCTTCCATGCAGACCCCCAGGGCCGAGCTCACCCCCAAGCAGAGGGCTTGCTCCGTGTTAGCTGGCGGCCTTTTGTGGGACTGAAGTGGCACTCCGTCCTAGGACTGACTCTTTTCTCCGTCCGGGGCAAATCCCCCAGTGCCTGCAGCACCTCCAGCCCAAGCCAAAAGGATCCTTCACTTAATTCACTTCATTATTCATGTGTAGCAAGTCACCAGTGTGCATGGGTGGGAATCCTGTTCCCGGTTTCTCCAGCCACGCGGCTGTAGCCGAGAGCCAAACTGGGCTCAAGATGAGTGTGTTGGGGGCTGGGGCGCAGTTACACCGGTGTTACGCCATTTTAATTCACTGACGCCAATGGAGCGACACTGGTTCAGGGGATGTGGCTTCAGCAGAGCCGTCTAACTTGCACCGGTGTTCACAAGGGCCTTACATGAGATTTTGTACCTCTCAAAGAGGAGATGCCAAAAGGTCTCGATCTGCTTTGCGAAATTATGGGCTGCCGGGCAGCAAGGGGAAAAGTGCACTGGCTCGGAATTCAGAAGGGGTCGTCATCGCTACAAGAAGGAAAACAGTAACCCCCTTAACCCTTCTATCCACTTCAAGGGGACAGGGTTGATACCCGGAACCTGGACTCCATCCTGGCCCACATGGGCATCTACTTAACCAATGAAGAGCTGCAGGAGGCGCTTAAGTTGGTGACAGTGGATGGTGAGTCTTTCGGGCCCACGGAAGCGTTCGCCTCAGTTCCACAACCCTGGGCGAACGCCTGAGCTGCGCTTTCCCTTACAGCCGACGGGAAGGTGAATTTGAGCGAGTTCGTGCGCGGAGTGAGCGCTGCCCAGCCTTCCACCCAAGGACCCGGTGAGCGAGCGCCTTATTACCGTGCCTGTCTCCCTCGGTCTCTCTGGGCCGGGTCCCTCTCTAGCCCGATCTGAAACCAAGTGTGTCTATAACTGGGCCCTTCTCTGGCCCTCCGTGCTGTTGTGTCTCGAGCCAGACGGCTAAGGCTGCGCGTCGCTGTGAGGTGAACTCTCTCCAGCAGGGCGCCATGCATTACATGTGACGCCCGAGCTGTAGCTTTAGTACATTGACGTTTGCTTCATCCTTAGAGGAAAAGGTTAATGTCCATGAGCTGGACTCCATCCTGGCCAGCCTGGGGGTCTGTGCCGCTGACGAGGAGTTGGAGGCGGCGTTGACACACACTACAGTTAGTGGTGAGTGTTGGGAATATCTCTCCATGGCAGCAGGCCCACCGACTGGTGGGGCAAAGGAGCAGGTGCCCTGGGGCCCGGCGATTCAAAAGGGCTTGAGGCTCCTGGCTGCTGCCGCTGCTACTGTGACAGCGGTCGGCACGCTGGGCCCTTTAAATCACGGCCGGAATGCCACATGGCTGTGCTCCAGGAGGCTTTGAGAGCTGGGGGGGGTGCGCCGTGGTCTGGATGGTGGTCCCACCCCTTCCGCCTGAGGCCCCGCCTTGTCCAGGAGCACAGAACTGGGAACCACCAGGCGAAGCTGTCGGCCACCCAGCACGGCAGCCCATGGATATACTGTCCCAGCGGCGTTATGTGCGCACGTGCCCAGGCGACTCGACCTGGATCCATTTGGAACTAAATCCTAAGGGCCGGGGCCTGGGATCCATTCTGTGGTCAATAGACTTGAATCCCGCCTTGTGGGAGCAATTCTCCCACACCAGCGCGTTTTTGGAGGGAGCTGTGATTGTCTCCTCTCCCCATGCCCGTCCTCTGCTTCCCCCACAGCGGCCCTGTGCATGGCGGGGCTCTGCTCATCACACACTCACACACTGCCTGTATTCAGGGCCTGGTGAAACTGGCTTCCTCCACTGTGTCCAAATGAAATGGACCAAGCCCGTCCTCTGTGGGGAAGCCAGCACTGCCATCGGAGGTGCAATTCCACACCCGTAGGCATCCCCGCGCTGGCTGCTAGCTAGGATGGCTGAAAAACACAGCGAAGACACAGCAGCAGCTGCTTCAGGCCAGGAACACGAGTATGTACCTAGGGGCCCAGGCTGGCTCATACAGCCCACCCTGAAACCTGGGCTGCTGGGACTTTGCTGCTAACTTTCATGCCATCCGGATGGATTAAAGCTAACGTGCGGCACGTGGGCTGCAGCCGCACCTCTGCCTGCAGCAGAGATGTACCCGGCATTATCCCCTGGCTTCTTCCCAGTGTGGCTGCTTCTGTTGGCGGGTAAATGCCCCACTCTGGGAGTTGTGTGGCGCCAAATGCATTGTCCGCGCTCGGCAAATGGTAAATAGCATCCGGGGCTCAAATCTGACTTGACCAGAAACACAGGACATGTCAAAGTTATGGGGGGAAATTCCAGTCGGAATCCGCAACCTGCCTGCTGTGGTTGAAATACCTCTGCGTGGTCGGGGCCCCGGCTGCCTCCTGGCAGGGGAACCCAGCCTCTCTTTCCTTGCCCTGCCTGTCCCAAACGGTTTGGTGCTTTGCAGAAGCTGGAACAGTGAACCTGATGGACTTCCTGAGGGCGCTGAACGCCACGCGGTGCCACGCCAAGGCTCGGAGTGAGTGGTCGCTGGAGTGAGTGGTAGACACCAGGGCTAGCGAGGCGGCCGCGCGAGTGGCCTTCCTTCATCTCCGTGGGCCACAAGATGGAAATCCGGCACGTGCCCTCACCATGACCCCAGGAATTAGCTGAGATATGTTGCACTTGAGTCTCCTTCTTTCTCAACACCAAGAGATCCGTTATTAGGGGCAAATTAAATCGCCGGCAAAAGTAACACCAAGAAGCGGAGGGAGCACGTGGTGCTCACAGTGCTGGGTGCAATCAGCATGCGCCTCACACAGGCCCTTGCTTTAAATGTGTGTCCCCTCTCATTTTGCCTCCACCCTCCTCTCCACGCCACCCTTCCTCAGACCCCCACCCGCCTCGTCCCCCAAGTGCATCCCATCCCTTCCCCTTCTTATCCCTCCCAGCATTTCCAGAGCAACACAAATTGGCCACTTGGCGCCCTGTCCTGCTCCTCCTCCTCCCTCCCCAGAGCTTGACTCCACAACTCAGCTGATCCACACACTGGAAGGACCCAGGTTTAACTCTTTACTCTGCCACAGCATTCCGTGTGGCTGTGTCCATGTCACTCAGTTTCTCTGACTGCATTCCCCATCTGTCCCTGCTGACCTCCCAGGGGCTGGGATCGGGGGCAGCTAGAATCCACTAACAGCGGGCTCTGGACCCAGGAAGAGGAGGTGGTCCCAAGAGGACAGGGCCAGGACAGACCCTGCCTGGAAGCAGTGTTGCTGATGGGAGGGCTTAGAGTTCATCAATTCCCTTTGGCTCCAGGTTGGATTGGCAGGAAGCCTGGAGTGCTGTGGTCACAAAGGGCTTTGTCAGCTGCGGTTACCCTCGCTGATGGCCTAATTCCCCTCCCAGCCCCATAGGTGCAAATCGGGAGTCGCTCAAGTCCATGTGCTGACCCCGGTGCCAATCATGTGCCAGCAAGAGCAAAACCAGGCTCAGAAGCAGAAGGGAGAAGCTAACGCTAAGCCCCCAGTCACACATGGGGAGCCTGTGGCGATATGTGCTCCCCTCGACAGGTCACCTGCCCCCCCGATTTTAATTGCTGAAGCTGGGTGTCCTCACTCTGCACCCCCTCACCCTCCGACCCGGGACGTTGTGCTACGGCCGCTCTCTGGCAGTTCCCACGGTGACGTGCTTAGAGACGGGACCCTGCCGGGAGAGGGCGGTGTCCCTTGAATGGCTCCTGCTGCCCCCCGGCCAGCCTCCCTGGCTCACAAGGGTTGCTGGGGCTACAGACTGTTGGGGGCTGGGGTTAGGGATTGCCTGGACACCTGGTGTGATGAGGTCACAATCCCACGGTCTGAGCAGGGTCGGGAGCCGGTGAGTTGAATGAAGCTTGTGGCCGTCACCACTTGCTGGGACATGTGTCAGCCAGGGTGGGCAGGACCTAGGCCTCTATTTCAGGTGCCTCATGCCAGGCTTAGCTGCTTGGCAGAAGCCCCAGGGAGGTCAATAGCTCATGGGCGGGGAGTCAAGGCTCTGGAGAGCTCAGCGTGCCTCATGCCCAGGGCAGTGTGAGCCTGCCGCAGTGGATGATTCGGGATGCCAGTCACAGAGCTGACAGCCCCAATTCATGAGGTGAGGTAGCTGGGGAAGAACAGGGAAGCTACTTCTCTTAGCTCAGTCTGCCCAGCAGTGCTTCTCTGGCCCCGCTGCCCAAGAATCTGGGCACCTCCCAATCCTTAATGCATGTAAACTCACAGCCCACGGGCAATCTCCGGCCTGAGCATTTCCACAATCTGGCCCACATGCGGCTGCTGGCACATGAGTCCCTGCAGCCCTGGGGGGGGTGGGTCATACCCTTCCCTCAAGCCCTGCCCCAGCCGAGTCCCTGTGGCCCTGGGGGGGTGGGTCGTACCCTTCCCTCAAGCCCTGCCCCAGCCGAGTCCCTGTGGCCCTGGGGGTGGGTCATACCCTTCCCTCAAGCCCTGCCCCAGCCGAGTCCCTGTGGCCCTGGGGGGGTGGGTCGTACCCTTCCCTCAAGCCCTGCCCCAGCCGAGTCCCTGTGGCCCTGGGGTCGTACCCTTCCCTCAAGCCCTGCCCCAGCCGAGTCCCTGTGGCCCTGGGGGTGGGTCGACCCTTCCTCAAGCCCTGCCCCAGCCGAGTCCCTGTGGCCCTGGGGGTCGTACCCTTCCCTCAAGCCCTGCCCCAGCCGAGTCCCTGTGGCCCTGGGGGGGTGGATCGTACCCTTCCCTCAAGCCCTGCCCCAGCCGAGTCCCTGTGGCCCTGGGGGGGGGGTCATACCCTTCCCTCAAGCCCTGCCCTAGCTGAGTCCCTGTGGCCCTGGGGGGGGGTCATACCCTTCCCTCAAGCCCTGCCCCAGCCAAGTCCCTGCAGCCCTGGGGTCATACCCTTCCCTCAAGCCCTGCCCCAGCTGAGTCCCTGTGGCCCTGGGGTCGTACCCTTCCCTCAAGCCCTGCCCCAGCCGAGTCCCCGTTGCCCTGGGGGGGGGGGGTTGTACCCTTCCCTCAAGCCCTGCCCTAGCACCTGCCTCTTCCCATCACTGCTCTGCCCTCTCCCTCCCCGCCCGCCATTGCACCTCTTCCCTCAAGCCCCCTCCCCCACGGGACACAGCCTTGGGGATTACCAGGGGGGCTGGCACGGGGCAGCAGGAGGGGTTGAGCCCCCACATGCCTACACTCACCGCAGGAATTGCAGGGTAGCAGAGCAACCAGGCTGGCCTGAGCAATGGCCATGGGGAGTACGGGAGGGGCCTGACCCCTGCTGCTGGCCCCAGCCCACCCAGGGCCCCGTGGGCTAACCTGAGTCTGGGGGACCATCCTGTCTGTAGGACGGTTGGGGCGGCCACTGCGGAGTCTCCCTCCCAAAGCGCAGGGCCCAGGGCAGCCACCCCAAACCATCCTATGGAGGGGACAGCTCTACACACACGTCCCCCGGGCCACAGGGACGTGCCGGCAGTGGCGCGGAGCTAGCAGCAGGGAGCCACTCTAGCCCCGCTGTGCTGCTGGCCCTTGGGGCATTTTAAACCAGCTGGGTGCAGCAGGCAGGGCCTGGGATGCCTGGGAGGGAGCACGGGCTGGCAGGAGGGCACAGGAGATGCATGGAGATCCCTGCCCCCCCACCCCACAGAGCCCTGCCAGAGGGGGTGCCCACTGGCCCACTAGGAGGATTTGAGGACTGGCCCTAAAGTAAATTGAGTTTGAGTTGAGGGGTCATCAATGACCCCTTTGAGTGCCATTCTCACCACTGTACCCATGGGAACGGAGGCACAGAGCAGCGCCCCACTCTGGGGTTCCCCTGGCCGCCACCCTCCATAAAGCTCTCTCTGGTCCCAAGCTCTGGGATCAAAGGTAAAGGGAGAGGAGTCTCTGACCCTCTGGGCATGTTTGTCTTCTATCCCAGAGGAACCCCAGACGACTGTCGGTCCGGTCTCTGAAACCAGAATGACACTGAAGTCCCTGCCCAAGAAGATGATCCTGAAACCCCACCCCAAAAAGGCCAGCAGGTGAGTGTGGCGGTGTCAGGGTGGCCATCGCTGTGGATTCCCAGGTCTCCCCAGCAGGAGCCTGGCCTGCACTCCTGGCGGTAAAACTCCCAGCACACTTGGGGCAACAATCCGCACTAATTAGCCACTTTGGAAACCGTGAACGTTCCAGCTGAAGGAGCTGGCTTCCTGGACTCTCCCGAGCCCCTGTGGCTGGGATGCTGAGTGCATGTCTTCCTTTCCCCCCAGCCCTTGGTTTTATAGAAAATAAAAACGCCCAATGGAGCCAGGCGCATGTACATACACGCACACACTAGAAGTAGCATGTCAGTCACAAAATTCAGCCTTTGTTATTTGCAAAACCTGGGGCGGGGAGGGGGGGAGAATCCCAAACCCAATCAGGCCATGCAGGGAGCTGGTTAGTAAAGCAACTAAACAGATAAATAAGTGAGACCATAACCTATGAGTAACAGGAACTCCTAGATACTCAATTGCAAAAGTATGCGATTGTTTCACATGTGACCAGGCAGCCTCATATTTTTTCCAAGTGTTTCTTTTAAGCAGAGTCATTTTTTCCATGAACGCAGGGGCAGAGCTCACTAAGCCAGTCTGTAAATGAGGGAGGAACTGTGAATTTCCATTTCTCAAAAGAACTCTTTTGGCCACCACAGTAGTTACTGCAGGCCCGTATGCGGGGTGTGTGTGTGCGAAGGGTGTGAAAGCACCCCCTATGGACCTCCAAGTAAGCATGCTCCAGCCGGCCAGGGGAAGGCAGGAGTGGCGCGCTGCCTGAGCCTCCTTCCCCCATGCTCTGGCCAGCCAGGAAAAAGCTGGGCTTATTTCCCCACTTACTTGAGGGACCGGGGGGGAGGGCGGGGTGTACATTCACACCCTTGCAGTCACATTTACAGAAAAAATCACACCCAGAAATTCCTGCGTACGGGCCTGTACTGCCATCCCTTTCTTACAGGTAACACCAACTCATCCAGCACCCCTAAAACACACAAGCCGTCGTGGATATTTGTTTAATCAAAGGAGGCTAGTCCATCATCTTGTATTACAGGTTTCATTTTTGTTAATCTGTTTCTATCTACTTTGTCTTAAACATGGCATTGGCTTTGATCCTGCTGCATAGCTTCTCCCATACCATAGGGGTAGGAGAAGAGAATTAATAAGACTGGATGCTTTAATTGTCTAAGTGCTTTGCAGGATGCAAAGATTGGGCTTTTCCTTAAAGGTGTGAGTAGCCTCTTTAGGTTTATAAAAGAACAGAGGGAACCACATGGCATAGCTAAGCTTTTTTCTATCTTAAACCAGACGGGTGTATACGCAAAGCAACTGGAGAGAACCACCTTACACGAAGATGCATTTGGAATATAAATACAGATCTGACTATCCAAACGTTTCCCAGGATTTTTTTTAAGGATCTTAGGTTACAAGCGAGGGAGAGACCTTGAAAGGCAACAGACTAATGATATAAAGTCAGTCTTGGGCAGATATTCATTTTGGCTATTTCTGTCTAAGCATACTGGGTGGAGACATCTCTACATTTTGGGCATTTGTTTTATTTATTGTCCATATTCACAGAAAAGATTAGGACAAGTCTTAACATCAAAATAAGTCATTTCCTTGTCTGTTGGAAATGGAAAACTCTGAGCCTCAGAAAGATCTGGTCTCTTGGATACGTTGGAGGCTTTGTGATTTATTCCGGTTATTGCAAAAACCAGAGGACTCCAGAAATGTAAGCTCCACTCAGTAACGATGAGATTCATAAGGATGGATTCTTCAGTAGTAAAAAAATGACATCCTCAGCATACCACCTGATTTTGTATTCCTTTCTGAAAGGATGTTAAATTGCCATTATCTGGCTAATTGTGTAGTCGATACATGATTAGTCCATAAGGACCACGCTGCAGGGCCACAGCCAGCGTAGCTCCCGGAGCCGGCTCGAGCTGGCACTGAGCAGTCCTGGCTTGTGCTGGCTCTGGGAGCCACCGGGCTCTCCCTCCATTTAAAATGCAGAGGCGCCGTGTCCCAGACCAATGCAAGGCAGGACTGCTCAGTCCCAGCTGATGACGAGTCCAGCAGCTCCTGTTCACGGCACGCAGGGCTGGTCACAGACGGGAGCTGCTCCAGCAACAGCCCCTGCCCACAGCCAGCTCGGGCTACGGGGAACAGGGGCTGCTTGGCAACAGCTCTCCACTGAGACCCTTGAGGACAGGGGCTGCTTCACAGCAGCTTCCCCTATCCTTCCCCTCCCCCACTGCCTCTGAGAGAGGTGATGGTGGGGCAGTCGGCACCATGGAGACGGTGCTGGGGGGGAAACAGCTTTTAAGCGAGTAGTCGACTATTCTCTAACATACCCTACTTTCCTGTTGATAGTCACCTTCAGTGACTGCGGACACATGTATTTTGCCGGTGGCTTGAGAGAGATTAAAAGGGCAAGTCAAGAGGGGACAGCCCTGTTGTGTCCCTCTTTTAGTTGACATATAAGAGAAATAATTCCATTGGTTGGCAGTGTGGTGAGGGGAGAGCTGTGTAATACGTTCAGCCAGTTCAGGAATATTGGTCCAAATACAAGTTTGTTTTGTTTTTTTAAGGACAGCCATTCGATAAGGCCATTCAACCCTATCAAAGGCCTTCTCGGCATCTAGCGATAAGGCTAGGGAGGGAATGTCTGACAGCTTGAGCTTGCTGGATCAAGTGAGGGTACCACTATTGTGCTCGGAGTACTGGGTAATCGGGTCTGCCCTGATGTCTGTCTAGTACAGCATTCCAACCGCTTGCCAGCATCACTGGCGTGTCATTGTCACTAGAAGGAATGTCTGCAATGTCTCTGGAAAAAATCAGAATTACCTCCACTCGGACCGTAAATGCTTCCCAGAATTAACTTTCTTTGTATTGGAACACCTTCAAGAACATTACCTCCTTTAGGATCAAACAAAGCCTATTCACACTGAAAAATGATACTTTTATGAATTAAGATGAATGCGCCTCTGCTGTTAGAATTCGGTGATGAATGATACTCAAGACCTACCTGCATCTTCTTAATTCTATTGGCAACTATTTCTGCTACAGGAGTTTCCTGCACTAAAGCTACTTGGTACTTTTTTTATCTGAACTGTCTCAGGATTTCAGTTCCTTTGGGAGGCCGATTAAGACCCCTCACATTCCAGAAGCACACTAAGAAAATTCATGGCAAAATTTAAAAGACATATTAAAATGTATAACCTTATTTTAAAGATACATATTTCTCCATTGGTATTGTAAACTCACATCTCTAGGATATGGTCTATGTTTGTACATATTAGACACTGATTAGTTTTCAATTGAATTTGTGCCTTCATTTGAGTCTCTAATAGTGTCAGGTATACAAAAAAGATCTGTAGTTAAATATAATGTGTCTTACAGATATACTTTGGCCAGAAAAGAAAAAGAAAATTAAGATTTAAAACAAGCCAATGTGGGCACATTTAGTTCCTGATGGCTGCAGTTCTATGTCTCCTCCCCTCCCTATATCATATATATAGTAGCCCAGTGTCTTTGAGTCTGTAATGCCGAAATGCTGGCTGTTCCCTCTGGGGGGGCGCTGTTGCCTGAAATGCTGGCTGTTCCTCTGGGAGGGCTGCAATGCTGGCTGTTCCTCTGGGCGCCCGTGCTGCATGGGAAGTGCGGGGCCCAACGCCGCTGCACCACTTGCTCCCGCGGCCCGGCTGAGCAGCGCAGAAGTCAGCCGAGTGCCACGGTGGGAGGGGAAAGGAGGTGGGGCGGTGACGTGCGGTGTGACAGCGGCTCCAAGGCCCCTGCCCTGGCCGTGAACGTCACCGCCCTGCCCCCCTTCGCCTCCTGCCGTGGCGCTCGGCTGACTTCTGCGCCGCTCAGCCAGGCCGCCACGGGGGAGCAAGCGGCGCAAGCAACCATTTGGGCTCCGCACCCCCCATGCAGCATGGGAGGCGGAGCCCAAACGGCCATTTGGGCTCTGCGGTCCCCCGAGTGAGAGGCAGGAGGGGGAGGAGAAGTGAAAGAGAGAGACAGAGAGAGAGGCAGGAGGCGGAGGAGAGCTGAGAGAGAGAGGGGGAGAGGCAGTAGGAGGAGGAGAGAGAGAGAGAGAGTCCGACGTGGAGGAGAGACCTGAAAATCCTGTCTTATGACAGGCTAATTGGCTAGTTATCTAATGATATCCTAAACATCTCTAAATGCAAATACATTTTAAGTCAAATCTTATCCTGTAATTACCCATTGGGTTCTAAAAACCTGTGTAGTGTATTCCTATGTACACAGTTTTGATGAATAGTTACTTAGGCCTATGTATCTGCAGACTCACCACATGAAAAATTATAATTAGTTTGGTAAATCAATTAATACAAAATCTAAATCTGAAAAATACAGCATAAAAAGTTTCATATATATAGTGTGTCAAACGCCCTGCACCAGTTGAATGCCTAGTGCTGTTTAACAGGACTATGTAGCACTTTAAAGACTAACAAGATGGTTTATTAGGTGATGAGCTTTCGTGGGCCAGACCCACTTCCTCAGATCAAATAGTGGAAGAAAATTGTCACAACCATATATACCAAAGGATACAATTAAAAAAAATGAACACATATGAAAAGGACAAATCAAATTTCAGAACAGAAGGGGATGGGGAAGTAAATGTCTGTGAGCTAATGATATTAGAGGTGATAATTGGGAAGCTATCTTTGTAATGGGTAAGATAATTAGAGTCTTTATTCAAACTTGAGTGTAAAGTGTCGAATTTAAGCATGAATGTTAGTTCAGAGGATTCCCTTTCAAGTGTAGTCTTAAAAGGCCTTTGAAGCAGGATGCAGGTAATCAAGTCGTTGAGACAATGTCCTTGCTGGTTGAAATGGCAAGAGACTGTTTTTTCTTTGTGATCCTGTCTAATATCTGTTTTGTGGGCATTGATCCTTTGGCGAAGTGTCTGAGACGTTTGCCCAATGTACATAGCAGACGGACACTTTCAGCACATGATAGCATAAATTATATTTCTGGATGCAGGAATATGTGTTCTTGATCTTATAACTCACTTGGTTAGGTCCAATAATGGTATCGGCAGAGTGAATATGTGGACAAAGCTGGCAACGGGGTTTGTTGCAAGGGAAGGTACCAGGGTTGGTATTAGTGTGGTATGTCCTGTGGTTGTTGGTAAGAATCATCTTGAGGTTAGGTGGTTGTCTATAGGAGACTATGGGCCTGTCTCCCAGAGCATAGGAGAGGATACTAAACTCATAGGTGTTCATTTTTTTTAATTGTATCCTTTGGTATATATGGTTGTGACAATTTTCTTCCACTATTTGATCTGAGGAAGTGGGTCTGGCCCACGAAAGCTCATCACCTAATAAACCATCTTGTTAGTCTTTAAAGTGCTACATAGTCCTGTTTTTTGTTTCAGCTACACCAGACTAACACGGCTACATTTCTAGTGCTGTTTAAGGTTAGGTTATGGGCAGTTTCCCTTATCAGGAGTACTGACAGTTCCACCAGGGACTTGTGCCCATCATAACGCCATCCATCAGAGGCAAAGCTTGTGAAGTGATTCTGTCCGGCAGTGTGAGCTGGGATGATTAGTGCAGCCAATACGTCAGGCAATAGATGGTGCTGTATTCCTCAGCTTAGTGTTCAAGAGTTACTCTGTGCGTTGTGGTGCTAGACATCTGTCATCATCAGCCCTAAAGGTAATCAGCCCAAGAGTTCAGCCGAGCTGAACTAAATTTTGTACAAACTGACTTGCCAAACCAATCGTATTTGCTAGGAGTCGGATGTTTATGTGACGATTACCATATTGGCAGGGATACCTAGAAAAACCAACTGATTTTTAAACTGCCTGGACTGCCTGAGCACCAAGTTCCACCAGCAATTTAAAGGGCCGGGGCTCAAGCCGCCGCCACTGCTGCAGTGAAAAGGGTGGCTGGATGCCCGAGTCCCTTTGAGTCGCAGGGCCCCAGGGCAACTGCTGACTTTGACCCCATTGATGGGCCTGAATGGCTCTGAGCCAGGGGTACGCCTCCCCCAGAGTGCTCAGAGGGCTTCTAGATCAGTGTTTCTCAAGCCGTGGTACGAGTACCCTTAGGGGTACGCGAGAGACGTCTGGGGGGTACGTCCACATAACTGACATTTGGAGAAAACTGAATTTTTCTTTTTAGGTTTTACAGCGTTTTATTATTTTTGTACTTTTTACACCCAAAAATGTCATCTCCTGCCCGGCTCTGATTAAATTGTTTAAACAAATGCGCTGCAACGGTAGAAATAAATGTTGTGTGTCTGAAAACTGTAGGTACTGGGGGCACTTATACATTTTTTTAAAAAGGGGTACTTTATAAATAAAGGTTGAGAAACACTGTTCTAGGGGGTACATCAACGCCTCTAGCTATGGCCTGGTTTTATGGGAGATGAAGTAAAAAGCACTGGTGAAGTCGGGACAAAGTAAAACTTGGTACATGTTAATACGGCTCTACGTACTGAAATGTAAGGACAATATTTCTATTCCAATCTAGTGCTTTTACCACTAGATGGCAAAAATGAGAACGTCATTTTCCAGTCTCGGCGTGCGGTGGCACTTTTGTATTTTATGTCTGATTTTGTGAGGTGCAACCTAGGGATGCGCAAGATAAATCGGGACACTGAAAGGGATCCAGGCGTCTGGAATAAGGATGTAAGCGATTACTCAGCTAGTCACTTCCCTCCCCCCATTGCTGCCTTTGGATCAGAGGCACCAAGGTGGGCGAGCAGGAGCCAGTGCTGAGGGGAGCTGGCTTAAAAGCCATAGAATCATAGAGCGGGAAGAGACCTCAGGACCAATCCCAACTAAATCAACCCAGCCAGGGCTTTGTCAAGCTGAGACTTAAAAACCTCTAAGGATGGAGATTCCACCCCCTCCTCCCTAAGTAACCCATCCCAGTGCTTCCCCACCCTCCTAGTGAGGCAGGGGGCAGGGGAGGCAGAGGCGCAGCGGGGAAAGGGCGCGAGCGGCGACCGAAGCAGTCCCCACTCGCACAGGGTCCGGATTGCTGCGCCTCTTCCTTTGAAATGGACAAGAACTGTGGGCCAATGGGGACTGCTTCGGTCCCCCCTTGCACGGGTTCCCTGCTGCACAGCGGGATAGCGAGCGCCCCCCCCCTTATCAACTAATCAAGTAGCCGATGGAAATTCCATCGACTGCTCGATTAGCTGATTAATTTCCCTGGTGTGGAAAGGTTGAGAACCGCTGGTCTGGTCTTAGCTTCAAGGAGACATTTCTTCTTTCACTTCCCTGGTTTCAATGGGAGCCTTTCCAAGTGAGCCCTTTGGGATATGACACCACACCCAGCTGTAAAGAGGCTCCAGATAGCCTTGGAAACGGAATCCAAGTAGCCTGTGAGGATTCTATCAGTGTCGCGATGTCCCAGGCTTCTGCTGCGGCCTTCAAATCCCTCGGGCGCTGTTTGGGTTGGTGCAGACCGCAGTCTTGTACTGCGTCTCATTTCTTCCGGGGGCTCCACATTCAGCAGCGTGACATGTATCCAGGGGAGGAGGACAGGAACGTATTGCCGATTTGTGAGTCCTTATGAGACACAGAGTGATGTGTGGAGAGTGAAGCAGCCTTCTTCCTCACACAGGTCTCGTGTGACCCCCCGAAGCTCATAGAATCATAGAACCATAGAACCATAGAGCTGGAAGAGACCTCAGAAGGTCATCAAGTCCAGCCCCCTGCCCTAGGCAGGACCAATCCCAAGCTCATTCTTTCTAACACTGTAACTTGGCTAAAGCTAAGGCTGCCCGGGTCCGTGATAGTTGGTAACGGTGCTTTCTTCCCGCTGCCCGTAAAGTCTCTGTGCAGCCCTGAGGAAATTGCATAAGAGGGCAGGATCAGCCCCTAGAACTGTGGTGGGCAGGGGCGGCCCGTGACTATAGGCCGACTTGGCCGTCACCTAAGGCGCCACCTTCAATGGGGCGCCTGGGGCGCCCGATGATGACATCACGGGATGCCCGATGATGATGTCACTCCATTGACGGCCGTGCAGGTGGGGGGCGCCGATCGCGCATTCCGCCTGGGGCGCCAGCTGCCGCAGCCCGCCTCAGACTACTCCTGGTGGTGGGCAATAATAATATGGCAGCGATTTATGGCCAATAGGAGCCTGCAGCCACACAGGTAAATATAGTGGGGAGGAGGGGCGCCACTGGATCCAGCCCACGTGCCGGTGTTTGCCCACCCCTGCCATAGAAGTGACTCTGGCGTGACTCCCTGGCATCTCACTGGTATTTACAACTGTGTGGAACTGATGTGAGAGCAGAATCAGATAAAAAACTCTTCTTGGTTAAATTAATGCAACCCCACTGAGCTCAGCATGGTTGCACATGGGTAGCCGAGAGGCATTGGGCTGCCTGCACCATTGCCTGCCCTGAATCCACGCACTCGGCAGCTGGTCATCAACAGAGGTGAGAAGACTGTCCCTTTTCTCCTTTTAATTGTCCTTTCCATTCCGGACTGTTGAACGGCAGGGAGTTATCTGGCATCCTAGACAGAAGCAAGTGCAAAACCGCGAAGAGCCTGACCAGAGACCAACTAGAAGGTAACAATGTCCCAGGTCTCGAAAAGCCGGCTGACATCAGCCAGTTCAAAATTTGTTCTTTCGCTTGTTAGATCCTGATTGCACCTGTGGGGACAGCCCCCACCCAAGCTCTGGGCCCCCGTGCTGGGCACTGTACAGATCCAGCTGCTGCCCCAAGCAGCTTGCAGTCTCAGCTGACCAGACTGACACAGGATGTGCCCCCTGCCCCTTTCGCAGAACCAAGGTCATAAGAGTCCCATCACCACAAGAGCCGCCTGCCTCTCCTCGGGTTCCAGGGTTCTCCTACCACGCTGGCCATTGACCTGGGTAGAGTCTTTGCATTGGCATGAAGAAGCCCCCGTCGTTATGGCCCTTGGGTTCCAAACGCGGAGCACAAGAAGCCCGTACATCCCACCCGACGTCCCTGGGGGCCCTTTCCCTCCCTGCCCACAGCTTTCCACCGTGCCTACAATTTCTTCAGCAAGGATGCAGATGGCAATATTGACCGGCAAGGCTTGGAGGCCACTGCAAAGAAGCTGGGGATTGGTTTAACCGAACAAGAGGCCAATGATGAGCTGTTGTATGCTGATATAGATGGTGAGTGTCCACACCGGCCCTGGCTTGGGCCACAGTGGCATGTTCCCAGAGGACGTGTCTGTGAGCGTGAGGAGTTGTGCTACTTTGGGGAGCTCACGGCCTAATAGGCAAGACGAGGGGTGGGAGGCAGGAGGGAGCACGTCTGCATTTGGTGAGTTGCCAAAGTTGGTGACCATCTGGGAGCTCGCACCAGATCTTCTTCGGTGCAGGCCAGTGACTTCATTCATTGTCTCCTGCAGCTTGTTACAGAGTGTGACTGTTCTGGGGCGTACAAAGAAAGCGCACTGAGGCTAGCTCAGGGGTGAGATCCCATAACCCCAAAACACAAGTGCGATTCGGTACCGCAGATGGCCATGTCCATCCAGTTACTAGATCAGCATGGAGACAAGGAGGATTCCTTCCCAGGCGAGGTTCCATCCTCAAAACATGTTCAGCAAGGGGATATGGGCGATCCCATGGGCCAATATTCATTTTAGTTTAAAAAAAAAACCAAGTAACTCTTGAGGTGCATGTAGGCTACAGACAACACTAGCTCCTGGCTAGAGGGAGGCGTTCTGCCGTCAGGAACTAGCTGAGCTTCCCCCTAGGGCTCAACAACAAGGATTCTATTTTCAGAATTTCAGCAAAAGGTGCCAGAACATCTTGAGCTCTGCCCCGGAGGGGTGGGCTTTGGGCGGGGGCTTCCCGTTGCTCGGTGCCGTGCTGCGGAGCCGCGAGGCCTGCTGCCAGAGGTCTGGCATGATGGGTGTGTTACGAAGGGAGGCCAAGTCAGGTTGGCAGGGGAAATGGGCGAAGTGGTGGGCAGCTGTGTACGGGCTAGCTCCAGGATGGACGGGCGGTGCTCCTGGCTGGCAACATGCTGATCCAAAGGGGTGGGGGCCAAGGGGGGTGCACTATGCCCCGCCTCAGGCAGCACAGCCGAGGGCACCGTGGGAACAGGTGATGGGAGTTTGCCCTGTGCCTGCCCCCTCGAGGGATCCTGGCTGGGCCCATAAGAATTCTTTCTTGGGCTGGCCGGTCAGTCCACGGCATGCACAGCCCATTCGCACACACAGCAGGAGCCTGGCCGAGAGCCTCAGTTCTTCTGTATCCAAAGCACGCCCCTCTCGGGTCTCTGGGGCACCTCTGAGTCACACAGAAAGACCCCTCCTCAGCCCTTCCAAGTGCAGCCAGTGGCTTAAGCCACATTCGGGCCCCCAATGTACCAGCCCCTTAGGTTGATCTGGGTGTGAAACTGGGGCCTGGTCTGCACCAGGAGGTTAGGTTGAAGTTAGGTGCATTAGGGCAATTTTATAACCAATGAGTCTACACCACAAGCCCCTTCCACCGACTTTAAAGCCAGGTCTACACTAGGCCCGGCAGCTCGGCTTCAGGAACGCAACTGCGGCTATGTAGAATACATAGAATTCTATGCAGAATACGTAGCTGGCGTCGACGTGCCTTAAGCCGAGCTTGGTGGTGGCCCCACAGTGGAAGGTTGACAGGAGCAAACGCTCACAAAAAGAGGACTTCTGGATGCTGGTGGAGGTGCCCTCTGAGTTTGATTTACTGAGTCTTAACTAGATTCACTAAATCAAACTCCGGAGGATCAATTGCAGCAGCAGTGAAGATCCGTGTAGTGAAGACAAGCCCTAAGGGCAGTTAGTCGATTTCAGTACTTCTCTTTGATGAGTGGAGTAGAGCTAAATTCATGGTTTATGCCTGTGTGCATGGCCTGTGTGCATGGTCATTTCGCCCCGCCACCCAACCCATGCACACAGGCCAGCCATGCAACTGTCACTTTCTGGCCTGGCCTGAGAACATGGTCAGACCCATGCCGATGACAGCCAGTGGAGTGGGGAGGTGCAGTTGCCTAGCATGGATCTTAGTAACAAAGCCCCCTCTCCACCAGCGCTCAGAGAAAGATGGCTGTAGCCGGACTGACCTAGGGAGGCCGGGGGGAAGTCACTTGGCCAGCGGGAAATGCTGTTTACCTTGCAGGAGACGGGAAGGTGAACTTCTCTGATTTTCTGACCATTGTCAGCGACAACAAACGCTTCATCCAGGCTGTAGGTGAGTGTCCTGCCTAGCCAGTGGAACTGGCCTCTGTCCCCCCTGGTGACGTGAGTGTGTGGCCAGAACCCCACCTCCCTAGAGGCACCAGTGTCACCCCAACCTTGGGGCAATCAGGAGTTCACGTGGTGTGGACTCAGACGTCAGCCTCTGGGGTTCCCCACAGATCAGCTTGCACGCAGCTGGTGCAATCAGAAACAGCTGCACTAAGCCTGGAAAGTCGAGCTTGGAGGGAGGAGGCAGCTGCCACGGCACAGAGAAGAGGGGCTGCACTGGCAGGATTCCCCAGGGGAGCCTGGCTCCTGGGGAGGAACCACCATGAAAGGGATGTGATAATGGGGAGCCAGGGAACCCTGAAGCATAGGCCTGGGATTCAGACCGCCAGGGTGGGGTTAGACCAAGCGGTGTCCCACATACTCATTTGAGTCTCTCTGGCTGGAATGCCAGCACCAAATTGCCGCTCAAAGCAGAGGAGGAGGAGCGTTATCTGGAGCGGTTATGCCAGTGAGAAGCATCTCTTGCTATGCTGGAGCTAGCACTGCCCCAGCGCCCCAGGCAGGGGACATGGTTTCTCACACGCATGCACCATATTGTGGCAGAACCCTCTGTTCCAGGCCCTTTTCTGCCCACTATCCCGCAGTAGGGGCCGCGGGACAAGTCCCACTTGCTTTTTCTCAGCATTTGGCCTTCTGTCCCTTGGCCTGAGACAGGGGAGTTGGGGCTGATGGTGAGGAGTAAACAGTCCTCAGCCACCAGCTGAAGTTTCTGGCCACCTGGGGGGGAAGGGAGCCTCCAGACACTCCCTGTCAGAGCCCCGCACCTCCCCCTGCAGCCTTTGGCAGTGCTGGTGTTGTTCTGCTCAGCTCCTCTGAGTCTCCTTCTCAGTTGTTCGTTCCTCTCCAAACTCCTTCTCCACTCTCCTCCACCCTCCCCCACAAGGAAGGTTTTTAAAGAGGTCCCGTGCCCTGAAATCAGCTCACCTGGTCCTTAATTGATTTATAGCTGCCCTGCCTCAGCTGCCCCTGATTAGCCAGGGCCATGGCTGCTTTGTTTGTTTGTTTAAGAGCTGCCCCTCTCCCCCTTCCATCCTGCCCTTTCGCGATATTTTGCCCAGACAAACCCCTGCGGGAGGTCGCCAGCGCTGACTGGGGACTCTGAAGGAGATGGCGTGGTGGGGGAGATGGGCTTATTGCTGTGCTTCTCCTCCCCAGCCCCGGAGAAAGGCAGCACAGAGGATGTGGCGTCCATTGATGCCATGGGAATCTTGATGTTCGAGATCCTGTCAAAGCTGGTGGAGCTGTCGGCTCTGCCAAGGAAGGCCATGCTTGAAATAGTCAGGTGAGCACCAAGCGCTCCAGCAAGATCTCCACAAAGGGGAAGACAGCTCTCCATTTCACGGGCACACTTGTAAGCCATGAGCCACACTGGGTCAGACCAAAGGTCCGTCTCGCCCAGCCTCCTGTCTGCCGGCAGCGGCCAGTGCCAGGTGCTTCAGAAGGAATGAACAGAACAGGGAGTCATCCAGTGATCCCTCCCCTGTCGCCCATTCCCAGCTTCTGGCAACCAGAGTCTAAGGACACCATCCCTGCCACTCCTGGGTCATAGCCATTGATGGACCTACCTCCAGGAATGTATCTAGTTCTTTTGAAGGCCCGTTATAGACCTGGCCTTCACAATGTCCTCTGGTAAAGAGCTTGGCAGGTTGACGGTGCAGGGTGAAGCAATATTTCCTTTTCTTTTAAACCTGCTACCTATTAGTTTCATTTGGTGACCCCCAGCTCTTGTATTATGAGGACTAAATAACACTTCCTTATTTATTGTCTCCACACCCATCAGGATTTTATAGACCTCTGTCCACCCTTGGCTGTCTCTTTTCCAAGCTGAAAAGTCCCAGCCTTATTAACCTCTCCTCGGACAGAAGCTGTTCCCTACCCCTAAGCATTTTTATTGGTTTTTTTGTGTACTTTTCCCAGTTCCAGTCTGTCTGTGTTAAGATGAGGTGACCACCTCTCCAAGTAGTATTCAAGAGGCGGACATACGGGGATTTATGTAGCGGCAATGGGATATTCTTTCCCTTTCCTAATAATGCCCAACATTTCAGAGAGTCGTGGTATTGCCACCCTTACCTCTGTGCGGGGCGGCTGCACAGCAGCGGCTGTTGGCCAGGTGCCCAGCTCTAAAGGCAGCTCCATGCTAGCAGCAGTGCAGAAGTAATGGTGGCAAGACCATCCCATGCGCCCTTACTTCTGTGCTGCCTTCAGAGCTGGGCAGCTGGAGAGAGGCAGGTGCTGACGGAGGGCCCAGCTCTGTGGGCAGCAGTGCAGTAATAAGGGGGGGCGGTACCAGGGTGACAGGTTCGCAGAAATGTTGGTGATGTCCAGAATCCCCAGAGCCCACAGCCCTCCCCACTCAAACGTCCTTCCCCCTCCTCCCTACCTCAGGCTCTGGGAGGGAGTTTGGGCGGGGGAGGAAGTCTGGGATGCAGGCTCTGGGCTGGGGCAGAGGGGTGCAAGATTTGGGAGTTTGGATGTGGGGGGGCGAGGGGTCAGGCTCTGGAAGGGAGTCTGGGTGCTGGGTGCAGGCTCTGGCCCAGGACATGGGATGGGGTGCAGGAGGAGATGAGGTTCAGGCTCTGGAAGGGAATTGGGGACTGAAGGGGGTGGAGGGGAGAGGGTGTGTAGGCTCTGGGAAGGAGAGGGAGATGCAAGAGGAGGGAGTGAGGGATGCTGCACTTAGCTAAGGCACTCCTCTCTGGCAGAGACTCGTGGGGGGAGTCTTCGCATGTCCCCAGCCCCACTTGCCACTCCTGCACACTCCCCTCTGGTGTTCCCCAGCCTGCCACCAGCCAGGCAATTTAAAACACCTGTGGACCCTGCCACTACCACTGGCAGCTCAGCAGGGCTACAGCAGCTGCCAGTCACTGGCTCCGTGCCACTGCTGGCATATACATCCCGGCAGCCCCGCTCCGCGTGCGTCCTGTCGGAACAGAAAGCCTTTCCTGCCCACAGAGGGTCAGTGTTTGTAAACCGGAGATACCAGAGTTCTACCTGGTCTCCAGCTGCCCACAGGGTCTCTCAGGATACGCAAGGGCTGAATTTATACTAAAGTAATTAAAAGGGGGGGGCTTTAAAATCCCCTTGAGCCTCCTCTAAGCAACATAAAGCAGTAAAAGGACAGAAGCTCCATTCCCCTCCCCCTGAAAGACGCAGGTGAAAAGGCTGCTGGTTATAGCCATTCCGTGTAACGCGTCCGGAGACACTGAGTCCTCTTTTGTCTTCTAGTTACTACCGGCAGAAGTTCATGGCATCTACTGGCAGGAGGGCCTTGATAGACGATAGCAATTTAATGGATCGTGGGAAGAGTCGCCACACGTTCAGACATGCCCCTCAGAAAGGCAAAGTCACGCCTATGTCAGCCTTTGCAGGTGCAGCCCGCATCTCCGTGATGAATAACAAAGAGCTGGAAGCCTATGTGGAAACCCTCAAGGGTAAGAACTGCAAGTGACTCTGCCACTTGTGTGTCTAAGCGGGAGCCTTGTTGACGGTGCCAAAGGGGCAGAGGACAACCAAGTTGCAGGTCACCGCTAGTCACTGCAGCGTGCTCTGTCCATGGCAAGTAAGGAGAAGTCCTCTCTTTCTGCCTGACATTTGGGCTTTGGATCAGAGTCTTGGTTAGCAACTAAGTTTTTGCTTCTTGCAGATCATAAGCCCCTACACTCCTCCAGGGGTTGCACCAAGCCACGAGTAATAGGAGGAAGCATCGTCTTGTAGTGAAAGAGCAGGGCTCCTGGGTTTTCTTCACCTAGCAAGGCTGTGGCAAGCTGGGATCTTAGGCAAATCACTTCAGATTTACAGTGGTGACCACTGATTTGGAATGCCTAGAACCCAGATTTGCAAGCTCCAGATCACTTATTCAATGAGGAATCAAATGGGGGTGGGAAGGACTAGTCCAAGCTGCACCCCCTGTGAATCACCAGAGTGGTCCCATTCTAAATGATCAAAAATCTGATGGCACCGGGCACCTTGAATTTGGGCTTTGTCTACACTACCAAGTTTTGTCAACCAAACTTACGTTGACATCCCAAAGATCAGAACACATCGTTCACACTGGTAACAGATCACATGCACATTGGGGCCACCATCATCGACAGTGTGAGCAACGAATGCACTGTGGGTAGGTAGCCCACAATGCAAGTTAACATGTTCTGTCGCTAGGAGTTGTGGGAAGTCGGAGTGGATCGCAGCACACCTTGGGACCATGCTAAATGTCCCATGATGCATTGCATTCTGTCCCAGTCCTCCACGGGCTTCCAACTTTCTTTTGCGCTATATTTTCACTGGCTAGTCTTTGCTGTGCACCCCAGCATCTTTAGTGAGTTCTCTCATATGCTGTCATGAAAACATTGTGCATGGCAAGACAGTTAAGTTCCTAACAGGGGAAGACGTGTAAACACCCAACGTTCTGCATGATACGAATAGGAGCAATTTTGCATTGTTTTGGGCATTTCCAAAGCAGCTGCATAGGGTATACTGTCGCTTTGGGACTAAGGAAACAAGACCGAATGGTGGGATGGCATTGTCCTGCAGATACGGGATGAAGAGCAGTGGCTACAGAACTTGTGAATGCGGAAAATGACCTTCCTGGAACTGTGTTCAGAGCTGGCCCCAGACTTGTGGCACAAGGACACCAGAAAGAGAGCTGCCCTCCTGGGAGAGATGCAGGTGGCAATCATTGGTGTCACCAGATTCCAGACAGACTGCCACCGGTCAGATACGAACCAGTTTGGAATGGGCAAGTCAAGCATTGGGGCTGCATCACTGCAAGTGAGCAGAGCAATAAATCGCATCCTGCTACGAAGGACCATGACTGAGGAAAATGAGTGTGAAATAGTGGACATCTTTGCAGAAATGGGTTGCCCTAACTGTGGAAGGGCGATAGATGGCACACACATTCCAATTTTACTATCAGACCACCCTGCAACAGAGTCAATCAATAGGGAAGGGTACTTCTCCATGGTGTTGCAGGCACTTATGGATTGCCATGGGTGTTTCACTGACATCAATGCAAGGTGGTCTGCAAATGTGCACGACACACACATTTTCAGGAACTCCCACGAGGCATACCAGGGAGGTCAACAAATGCCTTTGATGTCGACTGCGGAGCGTCCAGACTACAGCGCTGTGCCGACAAACAGCTGATCAGCACAGCACGGCAGCCATTTTAATTTAAATGAAGCGGCTGTTATTTAAATCGTCGCTTCATTTTCCTATGTCTACAAAGGTAATGTACATGGCTCCGTCGACGGAGCCATGTAGTGTAGACATACCCTGGGAGACCAGGTTACCCCTTAGAGCCCTGGCTCATGAATCCTTACACAGGATACCTGGACAGCAGTAAGGCTCAGTTCAACAGACTGAGTGGCGCCAGATGAGAGTTGACTGTTCCTTTTGACAGATTAAAGGCATGCCGGCATTGCCTTTATGGCAGGTTAGACTTAATGAGGACAATATGCCTGTGGTCATAGCTGCATGCAGCATTTTGCATAATCTCTGTGAAGCTAAGGATAAAATGCTTGCTCAGAGGTGGAGCACTGAGGCAGACCACTTGGCCGCAGAGGAGCCCAGAGGGTAGCAATTCAAATCAGGGAGGCTCTGAGGAAGCACTTTGATAATGAGCAGTTGTGATGTACATCTGCGTCATAGGTGCTTCAATTGTATAGTCCATGTAGTTTTCCTAGGAGGTTATGGTAACATTTGGGGGCACAGATCCCAGTGAGAAAATCTTTGAAATGACTGTTCAGGTGTGAGTAGTGCTTGCCATCTGAATTTGTAGAAAACAAAATAGAGATGAATTCCATTATAAAACTTTGCCTTTATTGAACTGTATGCAGCTGCACAAGTAGTTGCAGAATGGTGCGGGAAAGTGTCCTACATTGGGGGAAGGAACCAAGCTGTTCTGCCATCGAACCTGCAGCAAAGAACTAACACGTGCCTCCAGGAACTCTCCTGGCGATTTCTCTGGAGGATTCCTGCGAGATATCGGCATGCACCAGCACCCTGTTCTGTCGCGTCAACACCCTGTTCTGTTACACCAATTAGCTACACAGGGAAATGTCCAGCTCCCAGAAACACATCCAGCCTCTCACATTTCTGTACCCTAAACCCATCTCTGCACTACACAAGCCACAGCCACTCCCCATGGGTCTGATCTCCTGCTTCCTGCTCCCCAGAGGGCAACTGCCGAGACTGACTATGCATCACAGAAGAGAACAGTTCCTGGCTGCCTGCCCCATCAGGCGACCACACTGGGAGCTACACATCCTTGTGTAACTCCACCTCATCCTCCAGGTTAGGTCTGCTTTCTGCCACCTGTGCCCTCCAAAGTATCTACGGGGCTCTTTGTAATGGAGGTAGCATCACACCAAGGATAGCATCCATCTCATTATAGAAACGGCAGATCTTGGGTACAGCACCAGAGCAACTTTCCCTCCCTCACCTTATGGTATGCCTGCCTCAGTGTCTTTATCTTCAATCAACACTGCAGCTTATCCCAGTCACAGCCCTTTTCACACACCCCTCGAGAAATGTGTCATAAGAACATAAGAACGGCCGTACTGGGTCAGACCAAAGGTCCATCTAGCCCAGTATCCTGTCTGCCGACAGTGGCCAGCACCAGGTGCCCCAGAGAGGGTGGACCGAAGACAATGATCAAGCGATTTGTCTCCTGCCATCCCTCTCCAGCCTCTGACAAACAGAGGCCAAGGACACCACTTTATCCCCTGGCTGATAGCCTTTTATGGACCTAACCTCCATGAAATTATCTAGCTTCTCTTTAAACTCTGTTATAGTCCTAGCCTTCACAGCCTCCTCTGGCAAGAAGTTCCACAGGCTGACTACACGCTTTCTTATTATTGGAGCATGGAATTACTATCCATAGCTATTCTATTGAACATGTTGATTCGCTTAATATTTTTATTTCATTTGATTCTACATTATCTTTCACATACAGTGCCACTCCGCCACCCACCCGGCCTGCTCTATCCTTTCGATATATTTTATATCCCAGTATGATTGTGTCCCACAGATTTTCCTCATTCCACCAGGTTTCAGTGATGCCTATTATGTCAATCTCTTCATTTAATACTAGGTACTCTAGTTCACCCATCTTATTAGTCAGACTCCTAGCATTTGTGTAGAAGCACTTTAAAAATTTGCCACTGCTTATTTGTCTGCCCTTCCTGATGCATTGGATTCCTTTGTATGCGGTTGTTTGTCTGCTCTGGCCCATGGTTTGCCCTCTCCCTCCTCTCTTTCTGACTACAGCTTAGAGAATCTCTATCAATGGATTCTCCTCTAGAGAAGTCTCCCTCCGATTTACGTGTATCTCTGCACCAATCGGCTTTCCCCATCTCTTAGTTTAAAAACTGCTCTACGGCCTTTTTAATGTTTAGTGCCAGCAGTCTGGTTCCACCGGGTTTAGGTGGAGCCCATCCTTCCTGTATAGGCTCCCCTCTCCCAAAAGTGTCCCCAGTTCCTAATAAATCCAAACCCCTCTTCCCTACACCATCGTCTCATCCACGCATTGAGACTCTGAAGCTCTGCCTGCCTACCTGGCCCTGCGCGTGGAACTGGAAGCATTTCTGAGAATGCCACCATAGAGGTGTCCATAGGTTTCCCCATTCCTGTGGTTCAAGCACAGCTGGGACTGCATAGCCTCCTCTCCAAATGTACTGACCAGATCCAGCAGCTCCCCAGTGCTCCAAGCAGAACAGTGTTTGGTGCGATAGCCAGACACGGTCCCGTGGGAAGATGCGATGAGATGCTTGGGTTTTCTTTTCTGATATTTTCTTTCCAATTGTAACAATTAGAGAGTTACTTTAAAAAAATTAAAAGTTGAGATGCTAGAGAATGACACCAGCATCTCTCGCCAACTGCTACCCTATCCCATGTACCAACCCAGTTCAACAGCAGAGTCCACTAGGCCATGCTGTCCTTCCAGGTTTCATTCAGACCCAGTTTGCATTTTATCCAAAGCTCCAAAGTCTAAGGGGCTAGAATTTTCCCCTTTGCCATGGAGGACAGGGCAGCAGTGAAGCTGTGTTTCTGGGAAACAGGCCTTGCTTGTCTGAGAAGCGACAAGGTGATGTGATGGGGACAGGCTGCCTAACAGCACAAAGGTTACAATCGGCCCCATCTGAACCCGTGACTGCGATGTCTGGTTGGGCAGAGCTGAAGATAGAAATCAAGTGGGGGGATCACTGGTGATTCTACTTCCCACCCAGTGAATGAGGGTGGCCCTCATGCCGTCCATGTCTGGAGTGTTGTACATCAAGTCCCCTTTGGCTGGACTTGATCTGAGTCAAACTAAGGTTTATGAAAAGCTGCTACGGACTTGGCTAAGAGGCAAGTGCTCTCTGCTAATATGTAGGGTGACTGAGCAGTCCCCCCATGGGCTGTCACCATGTAGAATAAATAGAAAAGGAGAGAATTACAGCTAGTTTAAGTTTGGTTAAAGAAATTGGTGTTGCACAGAGAGGCCCTGAAAGTAATGAGTTCTTAGGCTGGAAGGAAGAAAGTGAGGGGCCGGGGGCTCTCTGGTTCAAAGAATCACTAATGAAGATAAGGGCTTCTGACCAATGGGGGTGACAATCTGTTTTAAAAAGAGGCAGCATGGCCCTTCCCACATGACATACCAGTGTTATCTCAAAAACAGGGCCAGGTATAAAGCAAAACCTGTGGGTCAGCAAGAAAGAGGGGAAGAGATAAAGAGGAAAGGCCTTGGGGAGAAAGGTGTTAATCTTATCTACATTAAGACAGGAAACTGTCTCTAGTTGGCTTTTACCTGAAGTCAGTAATTGGCAATGACATCATTTGTTTGTTAAAGGGTATTAAAAAGTGAATTCTGAAAGGGTTCATTACTAATACCTGACCACATAGGAGCAAACCAACATGGGTCTAAGCTAACCTTGGGTGTTTAGCCCATTTGTAAGTATCTTGATTGAATACTTTTTTACTGTTTGGATGTAGTCAATTGCTTATTAGTTAGGCTTTGTAGGCATATTTAGAGCAATTGTATAAACGCCTTTCAGCCTCTGGATTTAATAATGGAATATATGGTTAAATTAGTGTTGTGACACTATCCTGCATAAATAATAACTCCAGCACATCACTTAGCCCAAGGGAACCTTAATTAACTGATTAGATCTTCTTGGTGGTTGCTCGAGGTATAACTCATGGGCTAACAAGGAGTCCGTCTCTCATTCTCAGAACGGATCACTAAGACCTGTGTTTGGATTATAGAGGTCCTGAGCACCCACGACGCTGCTGTTACTGAAATGTGGGGGTTCGACACTTCTGGGAATTAGGCCCTCGATCTGTAAAGTTGGGCATCCAAAACTTGAGGCTACTCTGGCTCACGTTTCCAATGTGTTTTGTGGAAAGGAAGGTGGGAAAAAGAGGAAAAGTGACTAGGGGACATCTCTGAACGTGTGTAGTGCTGCCTTGGTTGCATTGGTCATAGAATGGGAAGGGGCAAGGGCTAGGAAACCAATGGTGGGTGCTGTGTCCAGTCAGTGATATCTATTCTCCTTTTTCCCCCTTTGCCAGCAAGCAGTGCCCCCTCTGACAGTCCTTATGCTCAGGTCCCCATCTTCCCGTTGCTTCCCAACCGGGATGGAATGACCGAACCGAAGCCAAAAAAAGACTTGCAGAAGCTAGAGATGCAGAGAAGGAAAGAGCCTATATCCTCATTTGAAAACCACTTTTTCCACAAAAGAAACTGGCTGCGCAAGGTGAGATAAGAAGTTGTTAATCGATGTAACAACAGATGATACACAAGGGCAAGTCTTGTTTTGCTGTAGACTCCTCCCTGTTGAAATATGTGGAGCCAGCACAGTCTTATGACACTATATAGGCTACGTCTACACTGCATCTCTCTTGCGGAAGAGGAAATGCAAATGAAGCGCTCATTAGCGACGTCTTGCACTTCATTTGCATATTCTCTTCCAATGCTTTTTGTGGAAGAGGTTTTTGCGCAAAAGAGCAGTGTAGACGTGTCCGTTTTGTGCAAAAAAACCCTTTTGCGCAAGAACCTGTAAACTTCATTTTTTGAGGAATAAGGGTTCTTGCAAAAAGACTCTACACTGCATTTTTTTGTGCAAAAACCTCTTGCGCAAAAAGCATCGGAAGAGATGTTGCTAATGAGCGCTTTGTTTTCATTTCCTCTTCCGCAAGAGGGATGCAGTGTAGACGTAGCCTTAGTTTCCCTTAGACTTAGTGGGTCAAATTCAGTGATGCCAATGGGGTGTGACTCCAAGTAAGCCGGGAGTTGTCTAAGGTGGTGTAAAGTACACATTGAGGGGAATGGAAGGAAGTGAACTTTGTGTGGTTTACACTTCCTTCCATCCCCCTCAATGTATATATCACAGCACACAATGTAAACCACACAAACTTCACTTTCTTTTAGACTCAGCTCTGAATATGGCCACTGGAAAATTGTTCCTAGAAATGCAATCTTGAAATGAGTCCATGTACACTGCTTAGTTTAGCTTGCACTTGATGCAGCTGATGTACAGGCGCTATGCGTTTGAGATTACATACAGTGGGGAACTGTGGCAGACTGTACGTTCACTTGTCGTTCCCTATAGGTATCATGGTTGGAATAGCTCTTCCCCCTACAGCCCAGAAAGCCTAATACCCTGGGTGACTATTCCAGGTAAAAAGTCTCAGAGGGGTAGCCGTGTTAGTCTGTAACTTTAAAAACAAGTAGTCCTGTGGCACCTTAGAGACTAACACAAACATAGTGTCATGAGCTTTCATGGGAAAAACCCACTTCTTCACGAGCTGGAGTGGAAAAAACGTGAACATAGAATTTATTACCGAAAAAGAAGGAAGGGGGGGGGAAGTACCTGTCAATTCTAGTGCTGGTACTAATGCAGCTAACTGAGTGGGCTGGATGTCTCTCCTACTTAGCTTTTGACGTAAATGAGGTGTTAAATGTACAGAAGGCTGGCTTTATAATGGGTCATCCACTTAATGTCCTTTGGTCAAGCCCAGGGAAAGAGAAACCCACTTTTACAAGGAAGAATTGTTCTTAGAGTTACTAGGCTGGCTGAAAAAGTTGTGGGTTTGATTCCTGTTCTAAAAGATTTGAGGAAGGAGATTCTAGCTGAATTCCCCTGTTCCCATCTGCCACAGATATAAGGAATATATAGCACTGGAAGACTTACCTGGCATTGCTCAGGTCCTTCAGGGCAGCTGGATAGTAGACGGGGAGGGTCTGGAGGGGGTTCCGGAGGGGTGGGCTTAGAGCTGGGGGGAAGGCGGCTGCTATCTTCTCCCTGGAGCCAGCCCAGGGTGGGTGCAGGAACTCAGGCTGCCCACCATGCTACTGCCTGGGGCCAGCCCGGGCAGGGGGTCATGCTCCTCGGGGGGGCTGGACTGGGCTGTGCAGCACAGTTGCTTGGGGCCTGGTCCAAGACACCAGGGAGGGGGAGGGGGGACCAAGGTTGCCTGAGGGCCAGCCTGAGGCCGCGGGGGCTGCATGGTGGCTAGCGGCTACTCCCCTGTGGTCATTTGTGAGTATAACTGTCCCTGCTATCACACCCCGCCCTTTCTGCTTGATGTGAAACAATCACATTCCACACACATCCCATTGTCCTGGCACAACAAAACTCTGACCTTGCTTTAAGGTATGATAAGGGGAAACGGCATACTGAATGTGGTGGTCCTAATGCTTACCATTTAGGAGACGTTCTTGAACAAACAGACTCACAGACAGACAGCCGCACATTTCTAAAATATACGGTAGGATGGTAGTCTGCTCAAGTGTCTTGGTAGCAAGACTAAAGGCATGAACACTACCATGAATGCAGCAGAAGATACCAGCCAGCAGAAGATGTCCATCCCCCAAAACAGCCTTGGTCTCTCACTTCCCAATCTCAGGATATGATCAAGTGACCCAACCCACACAAGACACTCACAGAGGATGTCTGCTTTCTCTGTTGTCCCCCACAACACCTCCCCCCTTCCCCCAAGGCATAAGGACACCTGATGGGAAATTATGGGGGCAGTACTGGGATATAGCAGTACTGCAAGTAAGTGGGGCCAAACCCAGCTTTTGTGTATTGCAGTGTAATCAGATCTCATGCTTCAGCCTGACTCATGCAGGGCGGGATTTCCCCAAATGTGCTGGAGTAAATAACTGACCAGGTGCATTAGAGTTTTGTCCCAGACAGCAATAAGTCACAGCCACTGCCAAAGGCATGTCACGATGGCCTCTGTGGCTTTTCAATTAGGCAGCTGCGTTCAAACCGCCTGGTGATTTCAAAGGTCAGAAAATCCCCCTTCGTCTCAGCCCTCACCTGATGGAGAGGCGTCACCAGCTCACCATAGACAACCTGCAGGAGATACGACTAGATGTGAGTATGGACACAAGCCCCCCTTCCAAAGAATTCCTCATTCTCCCCCTGGCAAGCACCAGGTTTCACAATGATTCCTCCCTTCCGTGTCTAGTGTTACACGAGAGAACCAGTTTTGCAGTGTGTTAGATCCTTGTCACTCTTCTTCCAAGGACTGGCTGGACCAAGGCATTAGAAATATGGGGGCCCTTTCATCTCCAGGGCCCTGCTTTGGATGCTGGCTGGGTTGCTCGAGCTAGAAAGAGGGCTATTTTGTGGCGTTTATAAAAACAGTTCAGTCCTGGTGAACAGGGACTACATCACATGAACCAGCATCCCAGGTGGCCTCATTGCTGCCCTTTTTGGGGGCCAAAGGAGAACCATGGCCACCTAATATTACCCTTTCACCTCACCGCCTTCCATTCAGGACAGGCCGAGATGTGACTGGGGACAACATCTTGCCGCTGCCCATGCTGGGATTCAGCTCCCAGTGCTGTCACTCTGTTTCCGCCCTTTAACACGGGAAGAAACAGAGTAAGAGCTCCATGTTACTTCCTGAAACATAAAACTGGGACAAATGCAGACCTGGTGTAAGGAAATGCAACTGCCATTGAAATTGCTGCGAGTGCAGGGTGCTCAACATTAGAGATGTGAATGGGTTATCAGGTAAGCATCCCCTTACTGGGTGCTGCTTATTGGGTCCAGGTTAACCTGTGCTTGGGAGCAGCCCCCCGCCTGTGGCCTGCCATGGGCGGAGGGCTGCCCCATTGGGGTCAGGAGCCAGCAGCAGCCCCATCCCCAGGAGCTTCCTGCCACCAGCAGCGGTGGCAGCAGCAGCAGCCCAGCCCTGGGACCAGGAGTGTCCTGTGCCACCAGCAGCAGCAGCCCCAGTCCCAGGATCCTGTTTACTCAGTTAACTGGTTAAACATTGGGTTAAATGGATGAATCAGTATTTTACAGCCCCACTTAGCATATCTCAAGCAGGGTTCCCTCTAAGCTGCATGGCAGCCCATTTTCACAGGTGATTAATCAGCCCCAGCCAGTTAGCTCCCTGCATGGAGCCCTGAGCCTCTGTCTGGGCGGGGCTGATTAATCACCTAGGAAGCTGGGCTGCCCCGCAGCTTAGAGGGAACACTGAGCTCAGGGCATGTACCTTTACAACCCTTTATAACACAGTGGATTTCCCATGTAATTATAAGGTGTGATCCATCCGATTAACTTTCTGTTGAAAGAATTTTAACTGCCCATCTGTATAACTTCATAGTAATTTCAGGAATTTCAGGAAGTATGAAACCAAAGTCAGTCAGTTAATTCTTTCAGTTACATGAGCTGGCGACATTTACTGGCATCTAAATGCAGTGAATGACAAAGGGCATCCAGGCTCTGTCTTTTTTTTCCTTGTGAACATCTCCTGTCTGACTTCTGCAATAGCTGGTTTCCATTTGGGTAAAACTCTGGCTCCGTATTACTCTGCAGCCTCTTCCAAGCTCCGTTTCTTCTTCACAGGTGAAGAGGGTAACTGAAATGTACAAGGAGGGGATGGCACTGAAGGAGAGGAACAGGATGTTGAGACTGTGGCAGAAGTTGCATGGGGGCCAGATTGGATTGAAGCCAAGGAACGACAGCTTCTACCACACTTTCTCCACCTACTCCTGGTCATGGAACACCCGCCAGGAGCTGGTGACACCCAATCAACTTCAGGAGTATGATAATAAACTGTACCACAGAGAACAGTCCTCAGCCTGTTCAGATGACAGTGAAGTCAAGGATGGGACAAGGAATGGAAAAGAAAGGAAATGAGAAGAAATAGGCATGCTGCTTCTTTTTCTTAACATCACTACTGAATATTCACCTCTGCCCCACTCCATTATTTTCCCCTGTAACAGCCTCTGACCATCACACTGTCTGAGGCTAGGAAAGAGAACTGGTTCCCCTTTGCACCCTGGCTAATACAATAAAAATTAAAACACCCTTTTTTTTCTTCTACTGGTCTCAGCTCTCTCTCTCTAACCCCTGATTTCAGGAATATCACCATAGGGGTTAAATTTGGACAAGAGGATAAATTTGGAAGAATGGGTGTCAAGATTCTTCTATTCTGTTTCTACTCTGCCACTGACTATTCCTTGTTTTTTTCATCTCTGAGATGGGGCTCACACTAGAGATGTCAACATGTAGTTGACTACACGATTAACCGATAAATCTGGGCTTATCGGTTAATCCTGTGGACTACCCACACTCCCCCACCCTTGCAAAGGGGGTGCAGAAGCTGGTACCTGTGACAAGCCAACTTCTAAGTAGGCTCCCCACAAGCACCAGATCCCATGGAGCTGCCTGCCCATGGGATCTTGCTGCCTCCCACCTGCTCTGCCTGCCCCCCTCCCCGCGCTGCTGCCTCTAGCAGAGGCAGCAGCGTGGGGTGAGGAAGACTGCCTTGGAGCAGCCTCTGTCAGCCACAGACACAGATTGCTCCGTGGGATGCCAATGCAGCCTCTGTCTGTGGGGAACTCGGGCCCCCCGCAGACAGGGACAGGGCCTGATGCCACCCTGAACTGAGGCAGCACTGGCATCCCACGGAGGCAGCAGTGTGGGGTGACAGGCAGCTGGTCTGCAAGGGGAGCTGGTTTTTAAACTTTTAAAGGCTGTGTCTAGACTGGCACTCTCTTGCACAAATACTTTTAACGCAAGAGTTCTTGCGTTAAAAGTATTTGCGCAAGAGAGCATCTACACTGGCATGTGCCTTTGCGCAAAAGCACAGCTTTTGCGCAAAAGCATCCTGTGCCAGTGTAGATGCTCTCTTGCGCAAGAAAGCTCTGGTGGCCATTTTCGCCATCGGGGCTTTCTTGCACAAGAAATTCCTGTCCCCGTCTACACTGCCCTCTTGCGCAAGAACACTTGCGCAAGAGGGCTTTTTCCTGAGCGGGAGCATCAGAGTTCTTGCGCAAGAACACTGACGATCTTACATTAGATCGTCAGTGTTCTTGCGCAAGAATTCGCAGCCAGTTTAGACAGCTGGCAAGATTTTGCGCAAAAGCGGTCACTTTTGCGCAAAATCTGGCCAATGTAGACCCAGCCAAACTGTTTTAAAATGCCCCCAGGGACTACTGACTAGCCGTGTAACCACTACAATTTGATGCAGTTAGACAATTATTTAATTTACGCTAACATTCCCAGCTCACTCTTACCTCAGAGTGAAAGAATCTGCACAGGGTTCAGTGACTGATTACACATTGTACAAAGTATTATTTCCCACTCTTGCTTGTACACCTAGGAGGAATGTGGACAAATACAGACTTGTATCTACCTAAATCCCAGGAGATCTCTGCACCGTACCATGCTACAACCTTTCAACTCCACTAACACACCTGCTGCATCAAACCTTGGAAAAGACATAACCCTTTATACTTTAGGACTTACGCCAAACTCTAACTGGTGGAGGTAGGAAGGAAATCCATGCATGGCCATGTTATTTTACTGTTGCCCACTTTGGAATTTCTTGTACCTTTCTCTGCAGTGATACATCACTAACATAGAGGATGCTAGTAGACATGAGGTCAGATTAGAAGCTAAAATAAAAGAGCAAGTTAAAAATTATTTAGAAAAGTTAAATGTCTATAAGTCACTAGGGCCTGATGAAATGCATCCTAGAATACTCAAGGAGCTGACAGAGGAGGTATCTGAGCCTGTAGCTATCATCTTTGAAAAATAATGGATGTTGGGAGAGATTCCAGAAGACTGGAAAAGGGCAAATATAGCACCCAGCTATAAAAAGGGAAATAAGAACCCAGGAAACTACAGACCAGTCAGTTTATCTTCTGTGCAAGGGAAGATAATGGAGCAAGTAATTAAAGAATCCATCTGCAAACATCTGGAAGCTAATAAGGTGATGAGTTACAGCCAGCATAGATTTATAAAGAACAAATTATGTCAAACCAATCTGATAGCTTACTTAGATAGAATAACAAGCTGTCTAGATTAGGGAGAAGTGGTGGACGTGACATACCTAGACTTTAGTAAAGCATTTGACACGGTCTCGCTAGGGAAATGCAACCTAGATGAGGCAACTATAAGGTGGGTGCATAACTGGCTGGATAACTGTTCTCAGAGAGTAGTTATTAATAGTTCACAATCATGCTGGAAGGGCATAACAAATGGAGTTCCACAAGGGTCTGTTTTGGGACCGGTTCTGTTCAATATCTTCATCAATGATTTAGATGATGGCATAGAGAGAATGCTTATTAAGTTTGCAGATGATACAAGTGGGAGGGGTTGCAAGTGCTTTGGCAGATAGGGTCAAAATTCAAAATGATCTGGACAAACTGGAGAAATGGTCTAAGGTAAACAGGATGAAGTTTAGCAAGGACAAATGCAAAGTGCTCCACTTAGGAAGGAATAATCAGTTTCACATACACAGAATGGGAAGTGATTGTCTAGGAAGGAGTACTGCTGAAAGGATTTAGGGGTCATAGTGAACCACAAGTTAAACATGAGTCAACAGTGTGATGCTGTTACAAAAAAAAGCCAACATGATTCTGGGATGCATTAACAGGAGTGTTGTGAGCAAGACACGAGAAGTCATTCTTCCGCTCTACTCTGCACTGATTAGGCCTCAGTTGGAGTATTGTGTCCAGTTCTGCGCACCACATTTTAAGAAAGATGTGGAGAAATTGAAGAAGGTCCTAAGAAGAGCAACAAAACTGATTAAAGATCTAGAAAACATGAGCTATGAGGGAAAACTAAAAGAATTGGGCTTGTTTAGTTTAGAAAAGAGAAGAGAGAGGGGATATGATAGCAGTTTTCAAGTATCTAAAAGGGAGTTACAAGGAGGAGGTAGAAAAGTTGTTTTCCTTGGGCTCTGAGAATAAGACATGAAGCAATGGACTTAAATTGCATCAAAGGAGGTTTAGGTTGGATATTAGAAAAAAATTCCTGTCAGGATGGTTAAACACTGGAATAAATTGCTTATTCCCGCAGCTGGAAGCCCATGTCAGCAAAGCTGTTCACAATGTTGTTCACGTTGCCCAGAGTGACAACCCTCCGTAGCAGGACATTGTTGATGGCTTTGGCTACTTATACAGTCACAGCCCTGATTCTGGATTTCCACACCCCCAAGCTGATTCCCAACTGAGCAGTAGCTGTCCAGCATGGCAAGTTTCCAGAGTGCAATGGCCACGCACTACTGCACAGGGATGGCAGGTCTCAATCAGGTATCCTGTTGCCTGAGAGCAGGCTTGAGCCACTCACAGAGTTCAAGAAAGGTGGCCATACGCATACGGTTGTGAAGCCACTGCTGATCTCATCCCTGCATGACGACACGGTCCCACCAGTCGGAGCTCATCTCCCTCCACCAACAGCAGCGTTCCACTATGTTCATGAGATTGAGGGGCGTGCACAGTAGCAGGAGCACAATGACTTGGTTGAGCAGGGCCTGCAGACCGCTGGGGTTCGTGCTCCTCATCCTCCTCCTGTTCCTGCTAGGGATGTGATAGTGTAGTCGATTAACTGATAAGCAAAAGCTTATCAGTTAATGCTATAGACTACACACATTTCCCAACCCTCCTTGCCAGGTCCGGGACCTACCCCCGCTGCAGCTCTGCATTTAAAATGTCTTAGGAGCCAGGTGGGCAGGCAAGCCTGGCTCAGTTCCAGCTCACGCCGGGTCTGGGAGCCCAGACCCCACCCCCCAGAAAGGGGGCATAAAGAGGCAGCAGTGCGGGGCGACATGCAGCTGATCTGCGAGGGTAGCTGGTTTTTAAACTGGCTCCCCTTGCAGATCAGCTCCCACCTGGCACCCCGCGGAGTAGCAGGGGGCTCCTCAGGAGTGGGGCTGGAGCACACTGGCTGCCAGCCCACCCCTGGGGACTACAGAATAGTCGAGTAACTGATAAGAATGCTTCAGAGGGTAGCCAAGTTAGTCCGTACAGGATAAACTTAAAAAAAACACAACAAATAGTCTGGTAGCACTTTATAGACTAACAAAACATGTAGATGGGATCATGAACTTTCGTAGACACGAGGTTAATCGACTATTCAATTAACAGATATTTAACACCCCTAGCTCCTACTGCAGCAACATGCGGACAGCCTCAACAGACTGAACCATGAGGTGCAGCAGGAGAGCCATGAGAATGGCACTGCTTTGCAGCAGCTCTGGCTCCATGGTCGCAGTGTGCAAGCATCTAGAGCCATGGTCACCAACTGGTCAATCGCGATCGCGTTCAGGGGGCCCTCCATTTCCCCCCACCCCCGAGAAGCCCCACTACCTACCTCCAGCAAAAATGGAGGTAGTGCCAGCTTCCTGCGGGGTGGACGGAAGTCCTGCAGCTGCGTGCCACTTCCAAGAGTTCCGGAAGTGCTCTGGCTGCTCCCCTCCCTCAGGTCTGTGGCATGCCGAAACTTGTGGGGCGGGGTCCCCAGAGGAGGCACGCGCCAGGGCTTCCCTCCTCTGCGGGAAGGGTAGTTGGCCCCGGAGGAGGCATGCACGGGGGCTTCCCTGTGCTGCGGGAGGGACGAGTTGGCCCTGGAGAAGGCGCGCGCAGGGGCTTCCCTGCTCTGTGGGAGGAGGAGTTGGCCCCAGAGGAGGCGTACACAGGGGCTTCCCTGCGCCGTGGGGGGAGGAGTCCTGGGAGGAGGCTGGTGCAGGGGACTCCCTGCCCCCACTGGCACCCTGTCCCCTCCCCCTAGCACCCTGTCCCCTCTCTCCTGTTCCCCACTGGCATCCTGTCCCCTGCTGCAGAACCCTGTCCCCTACCCCCGGCACCCTGTCCCCTCTCTCCTATTCCCCCAGGCACCCTGTCCCCTGCTGCAGAACCTTGTCCCTTCCCCCTAGCACCCTGTCCCCTCTCTCCTATTCCCCCCAGGCACCCTGTCCCCTGCTGCAGAACCCTGTCCCCTCTCTCCTGTTCCCCACTGGCACCCTGTTCCCCTGCTCCCACTGATACCCTGTCCTCTCCACTGTGCTGTGCTGCAGAATCCTGCCCCCACCCCAGCACTCTGTCCCCTGCCCCAGCACCCACTAGCACCCTTCCCCAGTACCATGTCCCCTGCTCCCACCAGCACAGTTGGGGCCACGTTAGTGAGGCGTTGGGGAGGGGGGAGGAGGGGTTTTTGGGTTTTTTTTTTTTTTTTTGCATCTCTTGTGTCCCCAACTGACTTTTGTGGGTCAGTGACCCCTGACTCAAAACAGATTCCCTGCCCTTCTCATAAATAAAGACAATGCAGAAACTTTTTGTTTGACAATATTTTATTTAAAAATGAAGCCTGGCCAACAAACTCACAATTGGGGCCAAGCCCCCATCTAGCCACAGCATTATAACACTCCTGCATCCCTCCCCAGACCCTAGATCTGAGCCTATCATACACTGGAACCCCCTGCCCTGAGTCCCTCACATACCCCAACCCAAATTCCTGCACCCTCACAGCCACAAGCCTGTGGCTTGCTTAGTACCGCAACCCTCCATCTGACCCCAACACTCCCAGCCTGGAGCCCTCCTGAGCCAGCATCCCTTCTCCACCTCCTCCTGCATCCAAATTTCCTTCCAGAGCTTGCACCTCTCACCCCTTCCCACACCCAAATCCCTCATTCCCACCCCAGAGCCCACACATCGTGTCTCAACCCAGTGAGGCTATGGCTAGACTGCAGGAGTTTTTCCAGGATTCCAGAGATATCCTGGAAAAACTCTTCCACATCCAGGAATGCATTTGTTCTTCTGCTTTTTTTAGTGGAAGAGCAAACATGCTCTTTCGGTAACCCCTGTATTCCTTGTTCCACGAGGAATAAGGGGGATTCCAAAATTAGGGGTTTTTCTAACATTTGGTCCAATCTAGACAGGCCAAAAGTTGGAAAAACCTCTTCCTACATAAGAATTGGGGGAAAAAAGTGGCAGTGTAGAGTGTATAAGGGCTAGGGATAGCAAGTGATGGAGAGGAGAATAGAGAGGGCGGGGCTTCAAGGAAGGAGTGGTGTCTTGGGGGAAGGATGGGGCAGTAGATCTTCGTTTGTTCTTAGATTTAAAAAGTGATCTTGGGTGTAAAAAGGTTGGAGACCACCGATCTAGAGCATGACAAGGCGTGTGCCCACTGCGTTCCTTTTCCAGTGGGGGGGACAGGGGGAAGGGAGTGGAGAAGTGCCTTGTGGGACACAGGTGTAGAGAGGAGCCCTCGTAAGCACCCCATGACGTTTACTGGACCAAGCAGACACCAGGGCTATGTCTACACTGGTGGCTTTTTGTGCACGAACAGCTGTTCTTGCACAAGAATCCGCAGAGCGTCCACAGTGTCCACTCTTGCGCAAGAAGATTTACAGTACGGCGTGGTAAGAGAGGGCTTCTTGCGCAAGAGCGACGCTATTTGCTAACAGGTGTAAGCTCTCTTGCGCAAGAGGCAGCGTGGATGCGGGGCAGGGGTTTCTTGCGCAAGAAGGCCCTATGGCTAAAACAACCATCTGCGCTCTCTTGCGCAAGAGCGCGCCCACGCTGCCACGGCTGCCCTTACGCAAAAGCACATCTCGCACGTGGCAGCATGGACGTGGTCTGGCGCAAGACCCCTTGTGCAAGAAGCCGCCCGTGTAGACACAGCCCGGAAGTCTGGGCGTCCTGGCGTGTCCCAGGGCGCTGCCTGGGGCGCTCTGTCCGAGGCGGCTCCGTGAACGTGTCGCGCTGGCTCGGGGCGAATTCAGTTCCTGCGGCGGGGACGCGGCCCCTCGGCTTCCCAACATCGGTGCCCAGCGCTGGAGCTGAGGGAATCCGACCAGATCGCTCAGCCGGGCACGAAACCAGCCCGCCCGCAGAACCCGCAACGGCCTGGCACCGACCGGGGGGGGGGGCGGTTCTGGCTCCCGAGGCGGGCGCGGGGAGCGTCCCGCTGGGGCAGCGGCTGCCGGGCAGGGGCGGCTCGGGGGGGCCACGGCCTCTGGGCTCCCGGAGCGAAAGCGGAAAGGGGAGGTGCCGCTGTCCCCCGCCCCGCTGAAGATTCTCCCACCCGCTAGGCAATGGCTTGCTCTCCGGGCGCGCGGCGGCTTCCGGTTCCGGGTCGGCGGCGTGCCATGGCGGCAGGTTCCGGCTCCGGGTCGCGCGGTGGTTGTTTCCGGTTCCGGGTAGCTCGGCTTGTCATGGCGGCGCCCAGCGGGCCGGCGGCGTCCGGGAGGAGGCAGCCGTTCGGCACCCGCTTCCTGACCGACCCGAGCCGCCTCTTCCAGCACAACGCCTGGTGAGGGCCCCCCCCCCGCGCCAGGATAGCCCCGCCGCGCGTGCGCAGCCCCCGCCCTGGGGCACCGACCAACCGCCCCGCAACCCGATTCCCCAGCACCTGGGTGCCGCCCCGCCCTGCGCCCTTTGCGCATGCGCGCAGCACTGCCCACTTCCCCAGGAACCGACCCCCCCCTTTCCGTATGTCCCCCTCTTCCGCGTGGGAGCTGCTCCTGCGCTCCATGGCCCTTTCCACTTCCACCGGCAATGAGCCGTTCTTCGGGCTCTCCCGCTCCGGGTTTTGCCTCCTGTCCCTGTTGCCCCGTATCGGAAGAACACCCCGGGGCCTGGCTAATTCTGCTGGCCCCTGCGTTCTTCTTTGTCCTGTCCCCTTAGCAGGGCCTTGCGTTGCTCGATTAAAACGATCCCGTTAATGCCGGCGCAGCCCTGTGTGCGCCTTGAAACTGTCAACAGGTTCTTAACGTCTGAAAGTTTCCCGCTTTCCAGCGCACGCTCTAGCATATTCACCCGTGTTGTTCAGCATTAAAGCTGTGTATGAATTAAAGATGTTTTAGTATGTGACAGGAGAGTTATCTGCTTTGTCAGCAAAGGGCGCCTAGTCGTGTCAAATAGCAATAGAGATGTAGCCGTGTTAGTCTGGTCTTGCTGAAACAAAAGACAGGACTATGCAGCACTTTAAAGACTAACAAGATGGTTTATGAGCTTTCGTGGGCCAGACCCACTTCCTCAGATCAAATTGTGGAAGAAAGTTGGCATGACCATATATACCAAAGGGATACAATCAAAAAAAGTGAACACATATAAAATTGACAAATCAGATTTTAGAACAGAGGGGGGATAAAGGGGGGAGGTTAGTGTCTATGAGATAATGATATTAGGGGTGATAATTGTGGAAGCTATCTTTGTAATGGGTAAGATAATTAGCATCTTTGTTAGTCTTTAAAGTGCTGCATAGTCCTGTCTTTTGTTTTAGTCATGTCAAATGTGAGTGTGATGTTTATGGTGTGGATTTGTGTCCATTAAAGCTAGATGGGCATTCAAAACCATTCCCATACACCTCTGAACAGCCATTGTATGTTGATCAGCTTTAGATCACTACCTAGCTGGCCCAAATTTGAGCTGGAGACCTACAGATAAAACCCCTATTATTACCAGTTCAGTGAGTCATATAATTTCCTCCTTGTGTTTGCTTGTTAGGAGTGGTTTTGGCTTATAATTTACTGGATGTTGAAATGCTGTTACACTGCCCAGCAGCTTTCTCATCTCTCCCTCCCCCTCCCCCTAGTCTTAATCTTCTTAGCTAAGTAGCTCATTTTATTTTCCCCAACAGGGATAATGTAGAATGGTCTGAAGAGCAGGAAGCCAATGCAAGGAACAAAGTTCAAGAGAACAGCAGGCAGCTTGTGCCACAAGACAAACAAGGTACTTCTAGATGTCACTCTATTTCTTAGAAATCTTGATATGTCAGTATCAAGATTTTTCTAAGATCATGTTTAATGCAGAAAAAATTGATGATTTTAATCACACTCAGACTCTGTTTAGTATGTGCCAGTAGATTATAGCCTTTAGAATTTTTCCCATAATTCATCTAATAAGATTTGATGTGATCTTGGATAGGAGGATGATGTTGGCCTTGCATTACCATGTTGATGTTTTATGTATGAATAGGAAATGCCAAAAATCATATAAACAAACTTCTCCCACTGTAAGGGTATGTCTACACTGCAACACTATTTTGAAATACTGTCAAGCTGGAGGACTTCTTATTTCAACTCCTGTAATCCTCATTGGGAAGTCAGTTGAAGTGTGCTCTATTTCGAAATAAGTGCTGTGTAGATGCTCCCTATTTCGAAATAAGCTACACAGTTAACGTGTAGATGCACCCCAAGACCAGAGTTCTGATCCTGTTCTGCCTTCACAGTTGTCTGTCTCTCTTAATGACTTCTAACATTTAATCTTGAAGTGCCTTTCATGATGTTTCGCTGCTTATAAAGTAAGCTTAATTTTTCTCTTATTAAACTATAGGCTATATTAAGGGTAGCCATAATTACTTACATTAAATTAAAAAAAGAACAAAAAACCTAAGAAAAATGTGAGCTTATCGAGAACCTTGCATTGAATGTTTGGCATCAAATCATAATAAAGTTGTGCATTTAAGGCAGGCCCAAGCATTTTTTAAATCATCTACGACAGACATCTCTCCAACCTACTCTTAAAAAATCTCCCATGATGGAGATTCCACAACCTCTCTAGGCAATTTATTGCAGTGCTTAATTACCCTGTCAGAAACCTAAACAGCCCTTGTTGCAACTTAATCCCATTGTTTCTTGTCCGATCCTCAGAGGTTAATGAGAGCCATTTTTCTCCCTTGTAGCAATATTTTATGTACTTGAAGAATGTTCTGTCCCCCTTGTCTTCTCTTCTCTAGACTAAACAACCCCAGTTTATTCAGTCTTCCCTCATAGGTCATATTTTCTAAACCTTTAATCCTTTTTGTTGCTCTTCTTTGGACTTGCTCAAATTTTCCACGTATTTCCTGAAATGTGGCACCCAGAACTGGACCCAGTGCTCTAGTTGAGGCCTAATCAGTGTGACCTAAAGGTCTAAGAACTTCCTTTCAAATTCCCTTCATTTGCATTAGTTAATTTAGAAATGCGTCCGTCTTAAAAGACACATCCAAACACATCCCTTCATTTGCTCAGACCTTGGTGCAGGAAGTATTGGCGTAGACATCACTTCAACTCACGGTAATTAAAAATCTGAGTCAGGCTGGAGAAGTATAGCTGTGCGGCTAATGCTTTAAGCTGCTCTAAAGTTCACCTAGCACCTTTCCTCTCCTGCTCTGAGATCTCCTTCTGCTGTACGAAAGACAGTGAAAGTGTCCTGCTGTCCTCTGGTATACCTTTCTCTCAAGAGCTAAGCTAGGGATTTGATTGATATTCCTTGTTATATTCCACTTCACTCTTGTGTGTAGCTAAGTAAATGTTGGTATTTCTAAAGTAATCTGCTCCTGGGAATCAAACTGGACCTGCTTCTTGAATTAAAATTCAAGGGGCATGAGCCTATTACATCTATAAGGCAAAAATGCTAGTTCTGATGGAGCTATTCAGGCCTATTCCATGTAGCATTCCATGGTGTACACAATTGTGGGTTCTTTACTGCATCTAAAACTAACCCTCCTAAACTCTTGGGTCTAGATTCTCAAAAGTGCTCAGTACCCAGCAGCAGCCATTGTGATATATAACATGCTGAGTTCATCTGAAAATCGGGCCATTGAAGAAAACTGCCCAACTACCCACTAGCTTTGCTAACTCCCAGAGCAGGGGAAAGATGGTAAATGTGACACATATAGCAGGTAAAGTCCCACAGATATTTGAGACATGCATCTGTCTGTTCAAGAACTGCACCTAAACAGTAAGAGCTAGGCCCACCAAATTCAGTATATAGCTTGAAACTCTCCCCCGATTCTTATGGGAACATTGCTGGCTGTTCCCTTTCATCAGGGAGCAAGGGGAAAAGTGCACAGTTTGCTGCATTCCTCACTGTGGCTTGGGAGAGCAGGGGGTAGATGAACCTGAACCTGCCCTAGCCTGAGAACCCCCTTTCCCGGCTGTTCCTGCTTGCAGCAGCCATAGAGAAGTGCTTCTCGCCTGTTCCCAAACTGCTCCGGTGAGAGAGGGCTGGAGTAGTCCTCTCTCCCCAGGGCAGCCTGCATATGAATCCCTCATCCTCTTCCCACCCCAGAGCAATGATTTAAATGAAGAAAAACAAAAATTGAGTTAAGGACCTGACCAACGCCGGGTACATCTTCTAGCATTACTATAATTCAGTGCATAGCACTCCATAGCCGTATTCTGGACAGAATGGAATCCCTGGTGAAGAGCTTGTAAACTAAAGCATAGGCAGTTACAGTACAGAGCAGAGCAATGCAGAATAGGCTGTTGGTCATTACAGCTGCAGTATCTTATGGCCTTTGGAATTTATTTTAAAGGAGAAAGGAAGGTGCTTAATGAATGCGGGTAGGGGAAGGATATTAACTAGCTAGGGACATAGAAAAAGCGATGTGGCTTTCACTCTTTCTCTTTGGAGGACAATAATTCATTGGGTCCCTGATTCCTTCCTCATCTTCTATGGCCAGTAATTTTTGTTTTGGACCATACTTACTTCACCCAGGAGATTCTTCTAGTGTGGAGGAGTGAGTATGGACTGAACTTCGGGGTAGTTCTCAGAAGCAAGAGCAGAGAGATCAGGACTTCCACTTAGGGATGTAAAATCTATTAAATGGCTTTGGGTGGAGGGGGTGGCTGCAACCCGGTTGGGCTGGAGCGGCACATCCGCCACAGGCGGGGGCTGCTCTGGTTGGGCTGGAGCACACCTGCCCACTGTGTGCCCAAGCTGGTCCCACCCACACACAGCAGGGCTGGAACAGCCCCCTGCCCACAATGGGTGGGAGGCTGCTCCAGACCCATCAGTTAACGGTCATCGGTAAGTCTCGCCTGTTAAGGGTGAGGCTTACTAGTTAACCATTAACATCCCTACTTCCAATCAAGGAAAGAGATCTACATGAATTCAGCTCATACGTGGACATCCTTACACACTAGTGTTCTGACTAGAAGGAATATTTTTAATATTCCTGATCTTAAAGCAGGAATTATGGATGAAGTTCATTGGGCTACACTATGGAAAACATCAAATTACATGATTATAATGGACCTTTCTTGCCTTAAAATCTATTTTTTGAATGATACTTATCATCTGGTCCTTGATTTCTTGTTCTTACATTGCTACCAATACGCTGCATGTACCTGAGGTCTTTGCTGTTTTACAAACAGTAAGTTCCACGACATCTCTGAGGTGACTAAGGCTAAATTATACAGGTCTACCAGAAGGACAACCATACCTCTGCAATAGAAAATAGCTGGTGTTCAGTAATGCACAGCACTACTGCACTGCTCTTCAGGCTAGAAAGTGCATAATATCTTATTCAGCAGTTCTCACCAGAGGAATTTCGGTCAGAAGTTGTCACTAAGGAATGCACGTGCTCCTGGGGAACACAGAAGTATTCCAGGGTCTACATCAACTTATCTAGCTGTTTGTTGAGTTTTACAGCAGCTACATAAAAAGCACTAGTGAAGTCAGTGCAAAGTAAAATTTCATGCAGGCAATGATTTGTTTATCCTGCTTTACATGCTATACGCTGAGCTGTAAGTACAATGTTTACACTCTGTTTGTTTTATTTTATTATATGGGAAATTAAGAAAAGATATAACTCTTCAGTAATAGCATGCTGTGACACTTTTGCATTTTAATGTCTGATTTTGTAAGCAAGGACTGAGGTGAAATTTGGAAGTACGCAGGACAAATGAGACTCCTTGAAAGGGGTACAGTAGTCTGGAAAGGTTGAGAGCCAATGATTTAGGGAATTAAAAGGTAGAGAGCTGAGTTGGAATCTTGCCAAGATGCCAAAGTTAGCATCCCCTGCTTATATGAAAATGCTGTGGAATGTTATCAGCACCTGTGTTTTCTGCTCTGAAAGATGGCACCCCTAGCACTGGACTTCCTGGCCTCCACATTAAGAAATTGGTTCCATGGAGCTCAAAAAAAGCACCAGCTACTGAACCAACAATACTACTTCCTCAGTGTTAGTGTTCCTTGAATGTCTCCTATGGAAATACTAAATGGGCTTCCCCTGCTCAGTTTGAGATCTGATCAGATCACAGCTATGACTGCAGCCTACTGTCACATTAAAATCTCCCCTGACTTGGGTTCTGAAGTCATGGCTCTTTACAAGGCCCTTGTAGCTGGAATAAAGTTAGAGGAATTATTTCTATAGTTAGCACTTCATGCTTCAGGATAAATCCTGCTAAAAGTACACCCAGAACTAACTTTTCAGTTCTTTGCAAAAACAATTGTTTTCTCCTTCACCCAAGCCTCCTTTTAGACAGAGATTGTATTTCTCCCTGGACATGTCCAGCCTTCTTTTCTTTGTCCTCCTTTGTCCGTCTTTCAAACCATTACAGAGATTCCGGCTGAATTTTCTGTGTCCTAGGCTGGCATAAGACTAAGTCCAATTTTAAAGTTTCCAGTCCTTGGTGGGTGTCAGAGAAATAGAGTGCGAAGTGTAGAAGAGGGTGAATAATCATCAGCGTGGGTGTGAGTTCAGTAAATAACCTATCGCTGTCCAAAGCTGTTTAAGGACTTGCATATTGTTGAAATGTGGTTGGTGTCTATGGCTCAGGGCACTGAAATTAGTTCTCTCCTCTCAGCACAATAGGACAGGACTGCTCTTGCCAGAACCTCATTTGATAGAGACACACCACTTGGAAGATGCTAATCAGTTCCTCACACTGAGTCCATTTCCCAAGAGGGGAAGCAACTCCAAGAACTGTACTGGGTCTCTCAAATCTGTGCAGCCATGTGGTGGAAATTGTACCAGGCCATTTCTGATCTCAGTAGAAACACCACCTCACTCACCTCCACTCCACCTCCTCAACAGAGGGGACTTCTTCCGGCTCTTGCTCTATACTGTGGTAGTCATCTCATGAAATTGATCCAGTAGGCCCGAGCGATTAGACTCCCCACTTACGTTTCTTTCTTTAATATATATATTAATCCAAGCCCTTAACCAGCATTGGGTGCATGGGGGAGCAGACAATGGTCTCCCTGGTCTCCTTTTCCTGTCAGTAATCTCAGGAACGTCTGATACTCTATATTGTACCAAGCCGTGGAAATAAAGTACAGTAGGGAGCAGTCCTGTACTGGCAGTCAGACTACATTATAATAATGTTTCTAAAGCACATTCCACTCCACAATTTCAAAACACAGTGTCAATACTAGCTAAGCCTTCAACAACCCCTGTGAGGTAAGTACATTCTATCCCATTTTTCAGATAGGGAAGCAAAAAGGCCTGATTCCAAAATATACTAAGCACCTTCATCTCTCGTTGACTTCACTGGGAGTGGTAAGTGTCCAACACTTTTCGGGGCGAGGCCCTAAGTGACTTCCCTCAGGTCTCAGAGAGTCACTGGCAGAGATAGGGAACAGGATGATGCCAAAGTTAGCATCCCCTGCTAATAAAAAAATGCTGTGAAATGTTATCAGCACCTGTTTTCTCCAGTTCTCTGCAAATAGGCCTCTTCTATCTCAGAGTTTCCATGAAATCCAGACAACTTCTTTCTCAAACACCTTCCTTAATAAGTTGCTCACTTCAGCATGGAGCCTGTGACACCTGTCTGGTTAAGCTGATCTTTGACTTGTCTTCTGTTGATCTTTCTTCTGTGTCTTTCCGTACAGATGAATATGAGCTCAATGCTAATGAATACTGGAATGATTTCTATAAAATCCATGAAAATGGCTTCTTCAAGGACAGACACTGGCTGTTCACTGAATTTCCTGAACTGGCCCCAAACCACAACCTAAGTCAACCCGAGGCTTCTGCATATGAAAATGATAGCACCAGACACGCCAGGCTGGGGAGCTGTGAAAATGGTCTTTGTTCATTGGAAGCCAGAATACAACAGCATCATCAACTGGACTTGATGAAAGACAGTAGTAATATCATCCACAGACTCAGCACAGATTGTGAAGCAAGACTAAAACTGGATGACCAGAAACAAAGTGATGGTGACTTCCCGGGATCCTCTGCCACTTCCCGTATACTAGAGGTAATTTCAGTGAATGGGGGACACTGCATCTTTCCCAGTTGAATCAAACTTGGCATCTGAGTCTTTGTTCATCAAGGTGACCGACTTTAAACTGACAGGCTGACATGTACAACTTCACAAATCCTACAGCACAATGCAGCTTTACATAAAGAACTATCCTGCATACAAATTGATCCCAAAGCTCTTTACAGAACTGAATAATAGAGAGAAGCTGAAATATAGGCATTTTCAGGAAAGATTCAGGAAGGCTGCTACATGGGAGAAGGCTCCTATACCAGCAATAATGAGACTAAGCAAAGGGATGGGGTAGTCACAGAGTTGGAGGCTGGAAGGACTCCAGATCATCTCATTTGACCTCCCCCCAACCACATATTTCACAGGCTACTAGTACTACCCAACAGCTGTATATTAAATCCAACAACTGAAATGAGACTGAAATATTACAGTCCATGGGTGACTAAACTATTATGTGCCACAGGTAGAGAATGGGATTGCCCAAGACCTGCAATGGAAAAGAAATGATTGTGAGATTTGCTCAGATAATCCTGGAAAATGGTTTGTACAGACATGCTGCAGAGGAAAGGGGGGAAAACACAACAGGCAAAGTATGGGGGGCTAGAGAGAGGATAACATTTTTTAGGTGAACAGGAACAACTCAGTGGAGAGTGTTTAAAACAGTGGTCCCCAACCCTTTGGGGCTGCCGCGTGCCCGGGGCCGCCCATGTGCTGCGGGGCCGGGGCCGCCCATGCGCCGCGGGCCCGGGGCCGGCCCAGATCATTCGGCAGGCGCACATAAATGCCCCGGCGGGCACACATAAATGCCCCGGCGGGCTCCATGGCACCCGCGGGTACCGCGTTGGGGACCACTGGTTTAAAAACAGAGAAGGCAACTTTGAACTGAATTAAACCTGTTGGGTTTTGGTTTAGATTGGTCTTTGTCACCAACTAGTTTTCAAAGTGGTCAGTATTTGACTGTGTCCCACAGTGAGGTCTTTTTAATATTCAAAATGCAAGTTATTGCTATCTGATGTTAAAGTCACAGCTGAGGTCTCAGCCTGCATTCTTATGCTATGTCTACACCGCAGCGGTATTTCGGAATAACTGACGTTATTCAGAAATAACAAAGAGCGTGTCTACACTGCAAGCCACTACACTATTTCGACATAATGGCGAGCTGGAGTACTTCTTACTCCCAGCCCCTGTAACCATCATTTTACAAGGAGTAAGGGAAGTCGAAGGAAGAATGCTCTTCCCTCGACTTCTTGCTGTGTAGACAGTGCCAAAAGCTGAATTAAACTATTTCAGCTTAAGCTATGCAGTTGATGTAGCTCAAGTTGCATAGCTTAATTCGACTTTTGCCCCGCTGTGTAGTCGTGCCCTTACTGTGCAAAGAGCTGGACTGTGAACTGTGTTCAGAAAGCTTCCCTCTGTCCCTGACTTTGAGTTCTGACCCCGATTCTGTGTCTGACTTGAGTGACATACAGTTCTGAGAATCGTATTGCAGATTTAAAGAAAAAACCCAAACCTGCTGAGTACAGCTAAGGAGTTCTCAGGAAGTTGTGAAGTTTCAAAATGGTGATGCTTAAGGGGATTTCAGCAGCATTCCTAGAATAGGTTATAGAACCTATCAGGCTAATAAACTATTAAAGCCAAATTATTTGTACTGTGTTTTTCCCCCACAACTTGTCACTGTGGACAATCTGTGAACATATATCTGTGGCTGATTCAGTCTGTGTTGTGTCAGTAGCGGTGTTGGAGCCCTATTCTCCCAGAGGTGAGTCAACATAAATAACTCTGGATCTTTCTGCAGGATCCTAGCACCTAAAACTGTATTAGAGGCAACTTTCCATACTATTAAACCATCTCTACTTTCATAATCCGCTTGTATTCTTTCTGCACCCGCTGCCATTTCAAACATCCACTAGTACATTCCACTCTGCTTACTTCAGTCCTTCCACAGAAGTCCCTAAACATTCAGAAACAAAAGCCGCTGAACTAAGTTGTGTGGCTTATCTTCTCTTCAAATGAGTAGCATTGCAGGCCCAATCATAACTAGGGGTAGTGGGAGAATCATTTAGAAAAGGTGTCGGAAATAACAGGTTGCAGCTATAACAGAAAGAAAAAGAGAGCAAAGCAAATTTCCTTCTCCTCCCCCATTCTTCCTCATCGTCTCTGTATGGAAATGAAACTGACTAACCCCTGGCCTTTGAGGCTGCTTGAGTGACTCATACTGGTTGTTATGCTTGCAATTCCAGCAGTAACAACTTTCAAGAATATCAGTGATCCTGGCAAGCTGTCAGACTGGTGGTAGAATTAGGTAGCTAGATTGGTGCTTCCTGTGGATGCCTAGATGCAAGGCCTGATCCTGAAAGGCGCTGAACATCTTCATCTCTTGTTAATGGGAGTTGCAGGTGTTCGTTGTTTGGGAATGGACCCCTGTAGGTTGCTGGAACATCATTTTGTGGCTGAAGAGTGATGCTTTATAACATCTGCTAAGTGCACACTAGAAAGCAGGAGTTGGTGAGGAAAGCGATACCAGTGTGTAACAGGCTGCTCTCTGTTTTGCAGGTTGGCTGTGGTGCTGGAAATACGGTCTTCCCGATTTTGCAAACCAACAAGTAAGCAGCTCTCATTATTTACTTGTAGAGAAAAAATGAATGACTGGAAAGGATTTTGTGCTCTGCTCTTCTTTTTAATGCATAGACTCGTGGCATATAGAAGAGGCTAAAACACAAATACACCCACTTGTCAATTTTGTCCTTTGAATGATTGAATTGAGATTATAAGGTTGTTGAGGGTCCATAGGAAGCATTTGATTCTCATGAAATTCTCCACATCCACTCATCTGTGGCTTTCAAAGCACTCTGCAGCCATACTCCCCAATCTCCGTTTTCCCTCCTCTCCCCCAGGACTATAAGGCTTACTAACCCCATCACTGTACAGATGGGGATGACAGAGGCATAAAGGTGCTAAGTGACTCATCCAAGGTCACATGGCAAGTCATTGGTACAGATGAGAATAAAGCCCAGTGCTCCTATCTCCCAGCTGCATGCTCTAACCATTAGCCCCGCTTCTTCCCTAAAGTTACTCTGCAAGGTGAATTCATTTAAATTGGGGCTGTCAGGTGTTAAAAAAAAGAATCGTGATTAGTTGCACTTTTAATAAGAGAATGCCATCTATAAAAATATTTTTGGATGTTTTTAACATTTTCAAATGTACTGATTTTAGTTACAACAAACTACAAAGTGTATAGTGCTCACTTTTTATATTTTGTATTATAAATATTTGCACTGTACAAATAAAATAGTATTTTTCAATTCTTTTAATGTAGTGTAAAACTTGAGAGCCTACAAGTCCACTCAGTCCTCCTCCTTGTTCAGTTAACCGCTCAGACAAACGAGGTTGTTTCCATTTGCTGCTTGCTTTTTGTTTACAACATCACCTGAAAGTGAGAGCAGGCATTCACATAGCACTGTTGTAGCCAGTCTTGCAAAATATTTACGTGCCAGATGCAGAGTAAAGATTCACACATCCCTTCATGCTTCAATCACCATTCCAGAGGACATGCATTTCTTCTGATGATGGATTCTGCTTTGATAACAATCCAAAGCAGGGCAGGCCAGTGCATCTTCATTTTCATCATCTGAGTCCGATGCCACCAGGAGAAGGTTGACTTTCTTTTGGGTGGTTTGGATTCTATAGTTTCCGCATCAGAGTGTTGCTCTTTTAAGACTTCCAAAGCATGCTCCACTTCTCGTTCCTCTCAGATTTTGGAAGGCATTTATGATTCTAAATCTTGGGTCAATTGCTGTAGCTATCTTTAGCAATCTCACACTGGTGCTTCCTTTCCACTTTGTCAAATCTGCTGTGAAAGTGTTTTTAACACAAACAACGTGTACGGGTCATCATCCAAGACTGTTATAATGTGAAATGTATGGAAGAATTTTCCCCCAAGGAGTTCAGTCACCAATTTATTTCAACACACATTATCAGCATGGAAGCATGTATTCTAGAACAGTGTTTCTCAACGTGGAGCATGGGCTGCTAACAGACCGCTCTGGTTTGTTTACTTACCCACTCCTCAGTCATGGAAGCGAGCTGCTTAACACATTTAGTATATAAAACAAACTGATTTATTAAACATATTAAGTATTGTCTGTAACTAGTGAATTGAATGTTTCTGGTCACCATTTCCTGAAGATTTTAGAACTAGTAGTTTTCTCCAACTCTCACCTTGTTTTTAATCCCAGATCGGGAGTTGAAAAAGCAGGAAACATTTGTTTTATGGTTCCAATCAGTTTCTCAACTTTGAATGAACTAATCATTGAACAAAAATGGTTGAGTAAATTGAAATTGGAAAAAAAAAATGTTTTCTCTGCACCTGCATAAGAAATTGCTGTTGTCAAAAGATAGTTTAGCACTTCAACAAAATCTACTTATAGGTGCTTAACCAGTGACTTCCACCAGTTCAGTGCTTTGATTTTCTTTAAAACTTTGGCAGCAAACATGTAGTGTGTGAATATTTTTTACTTATTTTATCTGTTAAAATAATTTAAGTGTAGGTATTAATGTAGATTGTCATGATTACAAATTTAATTTTAAATAGGTCTATTTTTAAAAAGAGAAATGTATTTAAAAATTGAGGTTTCTTTATGATCATCAATTTTTATCCATGCAGACTATTTCCTGTTTCTTGTGTATTTATTTCAGTGATCCAGGGCTCTTTGTTTATTGCTGTGATTTTTCCAACACCGCTGTGGATCTTGTCCAGGTAAACTAACTATTGAATAAGTTCTAGATGCTGTCACAGTTAGGGATGTTAAATATCGGTTAATTGAATAGTCGAGTAACCTCATGAAATTTTATTGGTTAGTCGACTATTCGGGGGCGGGGCCGGCAGCCACTATATCAGAGGCAGCAGCGCAGGGTGCCAGGTGAGAGCTGGATTGTGAGGGGAGCCAGTTTAAAAACCAGCTCCCCTCATGGACTGGCTGCCTGTCGCCTTGTGCTGCTGCTTCTGAGAGAGAGGCAGCAGCACGGGGTGGCAACAGTCCCTGTCTGGGGTTGGTCTGAGCTCCCGGACCCCACGCAAGCCAGAACTGAGCTGGGCTGCCTGTCTTCCCCGGCTCTTAATGCACTTGAAATGCAAGGCTGAAACAGGGTAGTCCCAGACCCAGCATGAGCCAGGACTGAGCCGGGCTGCCTATCTGCTTGGCTCGTAATACACTTTGAATGCAGAGCTGTAGCAGGGGTAGATCTCAGACCCGTTGCAAGCAGGACTGAGCCAGGCTGCTGGCCAGCCTGCTAAAAATGTACTGGCAGAAAGAGAGGGAAATGCGTATCATCTATAGCATTAACCTATATGCTTTTGCTTATCGGTTAATTGACTATACTATTCCATCCCTAGTCACAGCTAAGTGCAGCTTATGGAAAGATCTACAATTAGCACTGTCTTCATTAGTTCAATTCTTGATAGTTAGCTAGAACTGGATACTGCCTCTTAGTGCAAGTAGATTGGGGATCTGGCCATTGGAGGCTGCAGAAAGGAAGGGGCCAGGATTGATTTTAAAAGGGCAGTTTGACAGTGGTTCTGGAGAAGTGATTATTTCTTGCAGCCTCAATTGATTAATGTGATTCTTGATTCACTTGTATTAGAGCTGTAACCACAGGTCTGGAACTAGCAGTTGATTGGGCTAGTGTGTCCTGATGGATGCTGGCTTTGTTATTTTGGCCATGGAGTAGCAGATGTTAACAAACAAAAACTGTATAGAACAGAGTTTGGAAAACTTAGCTAGAGTGTTAAATTTGCCTGCCAGTTTGATACGGGAACTCGTGAGGGGGGAGGAGGATAGCGGCATGGGGCAGCTGTTCCAGTATCACTTCTGGTGCTCCCTGCCCCCTTCCCAAACAGTGACAGGGCGAAATTGACCAGAGTCTGCATATCAGAGGGAGCTGGGGCTGCTCCTCAGGTCTGTAAAACAGACCCCGTCTGTTTAGGAATCTAAATATGCTTTCAGGAGCCTGGCATTAAGACTTCCTGGTTTGACCAGCAGGAGTTTTAACCATTGATTTCAGTGGAGCAGATTTAAGCCTTGGCGCTTTGTGCTGCTATAAAGGGGAGAATTCCAACTTAATGGTATAAATCACCCATTTCTGGCATTGATCGTTTGTGAGAAGTTTGACCTTAAAGCTGTCATTGGTCCTGTAGTCTGGCGCTGCTTTTTATGGCAGCAGTGAAGGACTGAATAGAACAAGGGGAGAACTCTTATAACTGACGTATCCATTTGATAATTTTCCATAGTTCCCCTCCACTGACTAGAGATGTTAAATTTCGATTAATCAACTTACTGAGTAGTTGATGGAATTTCCATCAACTACTCGATTAGTCAGTAAGGGAGGCGCTCACAATCCCACTGCGCCTCTCCCTTTGGCTGTGGCTCTTGTACATTTCAGAGAAAGAGACACAGTAGCAGGGATGCCTCTGCCTCCCCCTGCTCTCCCCCCCACCACGCAGAGATGGTGTTGGCGGGAACCAGCTTTTAAGCCAGCTCCCCTCAGCGCCAGCTCCTGCTGCCCCCCCCTCCCCCCCCGCTGCTTCTAGAGACAGCAAGGGGGGAGGGGTGTGAAGCGACTAGTCGAGTGACTACTCGACTATCCAATAAGCTTTACGCTTCCATCACTGCCACTGACATCACTCAACTATACTAATTACATAACTGTACACACAGGTTATTCCAAGATGGACTCCTGGCCTTTGGGGGTATCTCTCTGATGCAGAAATGTGTGTGCCTCCCAGCCTAGGTACATGGACACATGCTAACGCCATTCGACCCGGTGCATTGAGTGTAAACGTTGCAGGATGGGCGATGGCTCAAGCTAGCTGGTCAAGCAGGCTTGGACTTGGATGGCTACCCCAATCCATTGCCCATGCCACTCTGTCCACGGTGCTATTAGCATGCTAGCTTGAGTGGAGCTACCGCGTGTCTGTCATAAGAATGGCCAGACTGGGTCGGACCAACGGTCCATCCAGCCCAGTACCCAGTCTGCCGACAGTGGCTAATCCCAGATGCCCCAGAGGGAGGGAACACAACAGGTAATCCCTGTCCTGGGTTGAGTGTCACTCAGCCAGCTGTGTAGACGTGCCTTGGCTCTTCCAGCTTTCCCTCATGAAAACACAGTTTAGACAAGGCAACCAGGTAGCTCTGGTATTTGTCTGCTGGTGTCTGTATCCTCTTGTGTGCCCCTCTTTCAACTACAGAGCAATGCAGAGTATGACTCTTCCCGCTGTTTTGCCTTTGTTCATGACCTGTGCAAGGACCAAAGCCCGTACCCCATGCCAGAAGAGAGCCTGGACATTGTTATTCTCATCTTTGTCCTGTCAGCCATTCGCCCGGAAAAGTAAGTCACCGTCTACTCCAGCTCCAGCACTTCCCCACAATAAGAGGAGAAAAGGCTGCACATGCTACCACCAGTCAAAGCTCCTTCCTGGGGAATGTTGTCCCTCCCCCATGTTACTGTCACCTCATGTGCTCACCGCTCTGTGTTCTTTCCATGCTTTGTGCAGTTCACTCCGCTTGGCCAACAACCATACAGTAGAGTCAGTTTCACTTCATGTGTTTGCCGCCTTAGACCAGTGCCCCTAGGTCTGGGCTGCAAGTGATAACAGAGAATGTCTGGATCCGAGTAAATTATTCTCATGGACTTTTTTGCTCCTGAAACCACTTCGCTTAGTAGTAGGCTACATAAAACTTCATTTTATTTACACGCCCACGTTTTGGTCCTAAACTCATTGGGCAGTATCCCCATAAACTGTGCTCATTTGGCTTGCCTGCAAAAATGGGTGCAGCATAATAGCACAGGAGTGGGGAAATGGAGAGCAAGATACCTTACGAGTGACGTATTCTGAATACAGGTGGATAGTGTATCTCATGGCAGGAGAGGGAGGTGCTTGGGAATTGTAGGAGGACAACGAGGGTTTCTTATTCTGATCTCTGGTCACATACCAACCCTGAGGCTTGACTCTTGTCTTCCTTGCTATCAGAGTGCTTAGTGTAGCCATGTGCTGCTCAGTGTAGCCACACAGGGTTCCCCGAAGTTTGGGCCTGGAAGGTATGGGGAAAGAAGGAACTACTGACTCCACTGCCTAGCAGAACTCTTCTTAATGCTTTTTAAAATTGGAATATTTGGCAGATAGTAACACGCAGGGAAGGTAAATGCCGTTTACGCTAGGGATGTGAACGTGTATCCAAGTACACGGTAACCCTCTCTGTTACACCCACGCGCACACATACTCCTGCTGCCTCTCATCAGAGGCAGCGCAGGGAGGAGAGGAGGTGAGCCGGTGCCCATGAAGAGCTGGCTTTTAAGCTGGCTCCCTGCGTGTGCAGGCTCCCGCAGAGCCACCTTCCCCTCCCACCACCTACCACAGAGGCAGCAGCACAGTAGGGAGGCGGGAACTGTGCTCACAGGGAATTGGTTTAAAAGCTGGCTCCCATGAGCACCTGCTCCCATGGAGCTGTCTGCCGCCCCGCACTACTACCTCTGATACAGAGGCAGCAGCCTGGGGGGGGAGGAAATGGGAGCTGGTGCTGGTGGGGAGCTAGCATAAAAGCTGGATCCCACCTCCTCCCCCGTATTAATGTCTAACTGCTAACAAATTCAGTGGTTACATGTTGAAATGACGCCCCACCCGCCAAGTACTGATGCTAGCCCTGGTCTGTTCTGCAGTAGAATACTGTGCCCTGGGTTGGAGCCCAATCCCACACACCAAAATTAACTTGGCTCTTCACATAATCTGTGGTACCCTCACATCCAGGCCCAGGCTACCAACACTGAGCCAGCAAGTACCTGCCGAGACGCCGTGACAGGGAATACATAAAGCTCATGGCAAATACCCCATTACCACTCTGCCCTGACCTAGCCCCTCACCACCGACTAAACCAAGAAAACGCTGCTGGCCTCGTGCTGTAGCCTCCTTGCAGAAGATGGTCTGTGAAGCCTGAGCAGCTGCAGACATGCCAAAAAAAATCGAAGGGATGACCCAGCTGTGCAGGTGCTGGGCTTCTCCTCCCCATGGTGCCCATGCACGCCTTCAAACTGCTCAGTAGCATGCGTGCACCGTTTTTTAGTTCTGTGTTTATGCAACGTATCCCGGTCCATGACAGGGGCTCCTGGGTGCCATGATGACTGCATCTGGAACTGTGTACTCTTGGGATAACGTTCTCTGATAACCAACATTGCAAAGCCTCCTTAAATGGCTCATGCTCTCGTGGAGAGGTTGGGTTGGGTCCCGTGCAGCGGAGCCTGGGCCAGAGCATGTGGGGCTAAGACTAGCCAGCTTGAGGATAGGCTGATGCGAAAGCTAAATACACCGAGATGAGAAGGCCTCTTGTGCGTCTGGCCGGGCTGTGATTCACTCTTCTGAAGTGGGTGCTCTGCTCCTGAAAGATTGAGAAATCCTGCGTTGCACTAGAAATATCAGGGCCAACCTCTGCTTTCTGACCTACCTACAAACCGCTGACGCCAGGGTTGTAACAAAAATGCTGGATACTAGGGTGCCTTAGGTTTTGGGGCAGCGCAGATCTGAGTTTTAGTCCATGCTGGCTGCAGTTGCTGAACACATCTGAAAAATCAGGCCCAAGGTGCTGCAGGTTGGGCACTCACAAAAATGTCATGGCCACGTCATAGGTTCTAAGGCCAGAGGGGAGAAACCTTACCTAACCTGGTCTCCTGTAAAACACAGGCAAGAGCACTTCACCCACTAATTGCTATTGATACAGCCCATGTGGTTGAGCTGTGTAGCAAATCCTTTAGAAAGGACTTCAGCCCTGACCTTTAAGACTTCAATTAACGGAGAATCCATCGCGTCTCTAAGTGCGTTGTTCCGAGGTTAATTGCCCTCTGTTAGAAAGGTTTGCCTCCTCGCTAGTCTGTTTCGGTTTCGTGTGTAGGATTCCTGCTCAGGCTCTCTCAGGAAATCTATGCAGAACCATGGATAGCACTTGAGGCTCTTGCGTTAAACCATGTGACCACTTTCTCTCATGTGATGCCATTTTACAAAGATTTATTTAGATATTTGTACAGCCTACAAATCTGTGTCTGGAGGCAGCCCCATTATAGGGACAACTGCTGACAAAACCACAGCATCTTCATATTCACTATTATGACCCTCTGCTCCCCTTAAAAACTGTGCAGATACTGAACTGTTTAAAATGAGAATTTTTCACACACGTCATAAGTTGTAAATAAAGGTCTAATCATAAAGGAGCTCTGTCTCTGGTCAGCTCAACTCATTGTAATGAAGCATAACTTTGAAGGCTGATGAATTTGCCTAATTTGCCTTTTTCCAGGATGCAGTGCGCCATTAACAGACTGAGCCGGCTTCTGAAACCCGGAGGAATGATTCTGTTACGAGACTACGGCCGTTACGATCTGGCGCAGCTTCGGTTTAAGAAAGGTATTTCCTTCTCCCGCGCAGAAGCCCTTGCCATATCAGTGATGGGTGATGTGAGAGTGTCTGCGTGGGGGCTGCCGTGTCTAGAGACGAGCTGAAAACTCTCCCTTCCACACAGTGTGCCATAGAGGGCAGGGAATTGCCATCTGGCTTCCCATGCAGCTGACTGGCTGATAGAAAATGAGTTAGGTGGGTAATGCTGTCCGAACCACTCTTGCCCCCAGGTCGGTGTCTGTCCGATAACTTCTACGTGAGAGGCGATGGGACTAGAGTTTACTTCTTTACACAAGGTAGGAGATTCGATATCGTATTCCCGACCTTCTCACCTTCCTCATTCCTGCGTGCGTGGAATTTCTGCCTCCCCCAGAGGCAAGCAACTGACTGGGCCTCTCCCCTCAACCGTCCTGACACCTTAGAGGTTTGTCAGTTACATGGAGAGCTGGGCCAATTGATGGCTGTGAAATAAGGCTTAGCGCGTTCCTTCGTTTAGCGAGAAATCCTTCCCCATCTCCCTTGCATGCAATGGAGCTAGTGTGCTTGCTACCCCCGGGGTGGGGAGCAGGCTGTGAGGAGCTGGGGGGAGGGGTGTTTCCTGGATACTGTTGCGTGGGGCCGGGTGTGTGGGTATAGACCCAGAGGAGCCAGTGCTCTGAGGATCTTGTCTTCTGCCTCCCCCAATGTGGCGGCACTGCAGACTCTTCTGGCTGCCGGGCAGGGGTAGCCTTAGCAAAACAGCTCTGCCGCTGCTCCCTGGCACCTGTATTCTCCGCCTGTCGCCCCTTGCCCTCCACATCCCCAGCCAAATGAGTGTTGTCGGGCTTAGTCTGAGCTAAAATGACCAGTGTATGTGGCAGAGGTACTGCTGCAAGGAGCCGTTCGGTTCACTGCCCAGGGGGACCGGTCACAGTCCATACATCTAAAATGGGTGTTTGGAAGGAGGCAAATGGCTCTCTGGCAAAGGTTTCGGCATGGCGGGGATGGGATAAAAGAGCACAAGCTGGGACTTGTTAGCCCTTTGCTACAGAAACGCTGTAAAATCATGTGCTCCCAGGGCTGCAGTTACACGGGATCTCTCCCCGGCACGGCTAGGTTTCTAGCTTTACACGCAGCTGGCGTGTTGGGGCTCCCTGTCACCAAGTGCATCCCGCCGCCTATCGCTTGTGTTTGGACTGCTTGGCTATAGCATGGTTCTGGCCTGGAGGCACTCAGTGTCTCGCTCAGCCTCTCCTAGGTGTGGCTTTTCAGGACTGGCTTTGGATTAATGCTCACAGTCCATATCAGACATACAGGACTGTACCCCTAGAGCGTCGCAGCACGGGCCTGATCCTGGTGGGTGTTGAGTGGCCTCCATTCCCAGCGACTTTGGGATTTGAGGGTGCTTAGCATCTTGATCAAGCCCCAACACATTCCTGCCTCAACTGTCCCTAGTCTCAGAAAGTCCCGTCCCCGCTGACATTCGTGCCGGGACAGTGCCTTGCCTCTTCATTCTCGGGCTGCTGCTCTCTTCCCTTCCTCCTGCCCCTGGCTCTCCATGAGGCCTGTCATCCAAGCACTTCCCTGCCCCCTCAGTCGGGCACAGCAGAACGTGTTCCCCAAGGCTGGCGTTAGCTCTTGCCAGGAGATGACCGCAAGGGTTGGCAGGCAGTGCAGAGACCTGACAGATCCAAAGACAGGTATCACCTGATCCTTTCATTTGACTGGGGGATCAAAAGCACTGGACTTCCCTAGCTCTTCCTTGAACCTTCAGAGGAGTCTTTGGGCCCCCACTCAGAGCAGTTAGCTGAGAAATTACTTGCTTTTGCTACCTTAACCACCTCCTCCTCACTCCTCCTAGATGAACTGGATGCTCTTTTCACCACGGCGGGGTTGGAAAAAGTCCAGAATCTAGTGGATCGGCGCCTGCAGGTGAACCGAGGGAAGCAAGTGACGATGCATCGAGTGTGGATCCAGTGTAAATACCTCAAGCCCTTCCCCGCGGGACACGGGGAGAACGGGCATGCTCATTAGCCAGGCGGGCCGGGTACACGTGCTATATTCGGACATGCTGGGAACTCTGCTCCATGAGGGGTGTAGCACTGAGCAGACCTGCCGGGCGCTGAATTCCGGCGCCTTCTGGAAAGGCCAGACGGGTGTAAGTTCTCATGTGTTCCGTGCAAGGTGGAGTTGTGCTCAGGACGACCCCGTGACGCTATCTAGTTCCTGGTCTGGTTTTAAAATGAATGGTGACGACCAGTTTACGTGAGGCCCGAACTTGCTGTCTGTTGGTGAGTCTGAGCAAAATGAGCAACGGTTCCTCCGTCTGCTGAGCGTCTGCATGAAAAGAAGCAGGAGTTTGGACCTTCTCGTCAGGTTGGGAAGTTGGCAGGACAGTGCGGTTCATTCCATCCACCCCACAGGCCTCTCATCCTCCTGCTGCATCACTGTTGGTCACCTGCTGCTCTGGGTGTTGAAAACCAAAGTCATGTGACCTGCAGATCAGCTACATTGAGAGGTGGGTTGCTCTGACAGGTTTAAAAAAGTCAGGCTGGCTAGTGAGTGCAGGTTCATTCCAGCCCTGTGCCACGCCGAGATCGCCTTCCGCCCTCCATAAGGTAATCAGCTGGCTGGCTGTGGCAGACAGTACCGAGTAGAAGCCAAGCACAGGGTTCAAAAGCGCCTCACTTTGGGAGCCAGGTTGTGTTGGTGTGTGTTTAACTCTGGAATCTGTTTTAAATTGAGTGCGAGGTAGCGTCTGTGTTCCAGTTGTACCACACAGAACTGATTTTCAGAAAACCCTGCCAGCCATGGCTTACACCACTCCTGAAGCCTTTCCAGGCAAGCGAGTGTGCTGTACTGCAGCTGATCTCTCCTGTGAATATCAGTACGACCCATTCAGCCAAGCCGGGGGCATGGTGCGGTAGAACAGCACTCCCCAAAGGGAGCTACTCCCCGTCTACCTTCCACCACGACCTTTCCCCAGTGCCGACCCCTCGCGGAGTCTGTGTTGGAGAAAGCTCAGCCTGACAACTTCCTACTGGCTTGTTTTGGCCAGCGTTGCCAGGGGACAGCTGCCCCCAGCAACGGTCACTTCCCTCTCTGTAGGGTTGGTGTGTCCCAAGGCTGGGCCCAGGCGCAAAGATGACCCAGCACGTCCCTGGAGCCGCCCTTTGGGTACTGCACATGCTGATGCTGTTTTCATGTTTCAAGTCAGACTCTGAACCAGATCTTTGCCCTTAAGTGAAGAGCTGGAAGGGAAGCTCCTGTTACATGTGCCACAGTCCTGCTCCTGCAGCTCAGGCTTGCAAGAGCTGTCAGCCCACGTGGGCAATGGAGGAGAAGCTGACTGGACTCCAAATGCCTGCTGTTTGTAAGGCCAAAATCATGGGGGGAGGGCATCTTTCCTTCACAGGTATTTAGGTTTGCCAGAATTCCATTTTTATATTTTACTAGGGGGCGGTGCCCCCTGCTCGCTACGCTCGCCAACTCCCCACTCTGGGGGTAGGCAGCCCCGGCTCCCCCGGTCGCTGGGGAGGGCCAGGCCGAGGCATGGCAGCCCTGGCCTGCCCTGGCTCTCCCCTCTTCTCCCCCCTCCCTCCAAGGCCAGGCCAGCACCAGCTCTCCCCCCTCCCAGCCACCTGGGGCATCAGGCCAGGCTGAGGCTGGCCCGGCTCTTTCCCTCTGGCCGTGGTGGGGTTGGGTCAGGCCAAGGCTCTCCCCCTGTCCCCAGGGAGGGTCCAAGGCTGCCTCTCCCCCCGGCCCTGACCCCGCCCCGCCACTTCTACTCTTCTTCCCCCGCCCCAGCTCTTTCCCTCCCCACTCACCGGCCCTGGCTCTTTCCTCCCCACAGCTGCCAGGGAGGGGTCCTCAGCAAGGCTGGCCTGGCTCTCCCCCAACCTAGGGTGTGTGTGAAGGGGCTGGGGTGCAGGAAGAGGGCGTGGCTCCCGCTCCCCTGAAACACCGGAGAGGGGGAGGCCCCCTGGAGCACCGGGGAAGGGGGAAGGGAGAGACTGTGTGACTCCCGGTTCTTCCCCTCCCTCCCCTGAGCCCGGGGAAGTGGGGAGGAGAAAGGCCACACAGCTCCCAGGCTGCGTGGCTTGTGGCTTGGCCCCCCCTCCCCGGAGCACTGGACGCGGGGGAGAGGAAAGGCCACGTGGCTTGCGGCTTTGGCCCCCCTCCCCACCCCTCCTGGAACACCAGGGAGGGGGGTGCTCCGGGGCCTCCCTAGGCCCTGCGCAGCAGCCGAGCACTGGGGAAAGGAGGGAAGGGAAGGAGGGTGGAGGAAAAGGTTTTTTAATACAGAGATATTATTTAGATGGATATTGATGTTTTATGTGTTATCAGTTTTCGCAGTTGTGGATAATTGAAGGAGGTAAGATAATAGCAATTTAATGACAGCAGATGTTGAGATTCAAAAAGTTCAAGCTTTATGCGTTAAAACACAAATTGTCAACCTCACCTGTCAAAATATGCAGAGTAAATATTGTGAAATCAAACTCCTAAGTTCTCAAGCAGCATTTTTCTTTCTTTGTCTAGCTGTAAATGTCAGTTCTTATTGATGAGAGAGAGAGAGAGAGAGAGAGAGAGAGAGAGAGTGTGTGTGTGTGTGTGTGTGTGTGTGTGTACAGTGAAATCATTTGCCAACATTTACAGATCAAAATCGAATCCTTCCCAGCCTCCAGATGTTGTAAGAAGCAGAAAAAAGCACCCATGCAATTTGCCCTTTCCTGTACAGGCCCCCTTTGAAGGGGTTGGGTTGCCCCCGGTACTGTGCTGGCGCATTGCTGATCCAGAGCCCAGAGAGAACTCAGTACTTCAGTTAGCCTTAAAAAAAGGCAGCCGGGTTTGGAAGAGGTTTTACTATTTATAGATTTAGCGCTTCAGTCATTGAATAAACCAGGTCTCCGCCCTGAAGCGCTTACAGGGGAATGGACAATGCCTAGACCTAAGGGTCTGCTTGAAACTGAGACTGGAAGAATGAACGTCTGCTTTTAAGGTACCAGTTGCACCATTGGGCACAGGCGCCCCTTTCTGAGTCCTGGTGATGCTGGTCTCTCCCTCCTCTCAGCCAGGCGATCGAGTCAGCGCCGTAATTCTCCAGCATGACACCCCTTTGCTGTGCTTAGACGTCTCCTTACCAGAGACTGCTGGCACCTGAGCCCGTTCCCCTCAGTCCCTTCTCCCCGCTCCCCAGAGGCAGCTATCCCTTTTGGGGACAGTGTTATCTCCCTTGAAGGAGAGTTATTTTTCTGAGGTAAACAAGCAACATAATTGGGGGGAATTAAAATAATTAGAAAAATTCCTTATTAATCACCCAAGGATGTGTTGGGAGACAAGGCTATTTCTTTATTTGTAACATATTCATTGAAAGCTGATGGAGCCCTTGAAAGCAGTTTTAAAAAGCAAAACAATGATTATGATGATTGTGCTTAGTTTTAACCTAGGCAAGAACTCACAGCCCTTTAAGCCTGCAGCCAGGAATGGAGCCGTATCTGTTTTAAAACCCTTGTTCCTTCTGCCTTGAGCATTTTAAGAGGCGCATAGACTAGAAACGTGCTGGGTGAACATGCTTTTGTTGTGGACATTACAGGGTTAATGGTCTTTGTTTGAACCAGGCCTGCTGGTGGGGGGGACCTCACAAAGCATCAGTCTCTAGGATCTTTGCTCCTGACCTGCACGTCTCTGCATGTCTAGTCCTGTGTCTCCCGCAGCTCTGCTCCTACGCGACAGTTCTTGGCCTATTCCAGTCTCATAGACTTTAAGGTCAGAAGGGACCATTATGATCATCTAGTCTGACCCCCTGCACAATACAGGCCACAGAATCTCACCCACCCTCTCCTAGAATAATCCTCTCACCTATAGCTCAGATATTGAAGCCCTCAAATGGTTTAAAGACCCCAAGATGCAGAGAAGCTTAAGGCTTAATTTTTGTATGCATGCACATCAGTGTGAAAGAAGCTATTTGCATACATTTGCATTAGGGATGTGAATGACTAGTCAACTATCCAATAAGCAAATGCTTATAGGATAGTCAATTAGTCGCTTCCCCCCTCCTCTATCAGATAGAGGCAGCAAGGGGGGAGAGAAGAGGGGTTACTTCAAAGTGGCAGCGCCGCACGGAGCCCAGGGTCAGCTGCTCCGTGCAGTGATGCCGCTTTGAATGCCAGGGGAGCCTGGCGTCAGGCTCCTTGCGGCATTTCGAAGTGGCAGCACCGCATGGAGCCCAGGATGAGCTGGGGAGTCCCCAGCTGACCCCGGGCTCCACGTGGCGCTGCCACTTTGAAATGCCATGGGGAGCCCGCATCAGGGCTGTTGCAGAGGTGCCCTATCGACTAATCGAATAGTCGATGCAAAAATGCTTCGACTATTTGATTAGTCAATTACCCAATACTGAACATCCTTAATTTGCATATATATTTGCATGTACATGCAACCACACTTAAGTTGCGACCCTCCACAACAGGCCCCGACCCCACAGCCTCCACTGGCCACAGCTCTCCATCACTGATCAATGGGAGCTGCAGGAGCCAGTGTCTGCAGGCAAGGACAGCACATGGAGACCCCCTGTGCTGACCCTCCCAGGGCCTGCAGGGACATGCCAGCCATCTCCAATGTGAGTATCATTGTGGCCCCCAGGGCTTCCAAAGTTGAGTAGTCCTGACTTAGAGCCTCCCGCTGGCATAGACCCACTACACAGGAGACCTTCTAGCAGCGCAGTTGCAGCAGTACAGATTCATCGAATACTAGAACTGGAAGGGACCTCGAGAGATCATCGAGTCCAGTCCCCTGCCCTCAGATGTGCCACTGAATGGTCCATAGAAAAAGCTTTAGAAAGGCATCTGGTCTGGATTTAAACTTCAAGTGATCAAAAAGCCATCCCATCCCTAGGTCTGATCTGGTTGTTTACCCTCCACTCGGTGAATTTTGAGTGGAAAGTCGGTATGCAAAGTGGGGAAGAGAAGCGGACGTGCTGCTTTGTTGTTGTCTAAAGACAACCTGAAGGGTAGAGTGTGTTTTGTTTTGCTGCTTTTAAATGGGGTAGTATCATAAATGTTAAGCGTGGGCTTCCCGGAAAGATTCATTGGCACTCTTATCACGTGTGGGTGCCTTCTCCACCCTTTACTGAAGGGCAGGAAGGAGTGTTTTAATTAATTTGGAGCTAACTAAATATTTCATCTTCATCAATCTGGCCCCACTTCCTTGCTCTCCAGGTTGTCATAACCCTGCTACTTCTCCAGCGGCCCCCAGGCAGGGCCAACAAGACCAGTATTTCAGAAGTAGCAAATAAAAATCAAAATTCAAAAAATAAAGCCCAGCAATTTGAGGCGACTGTACCTAACGTAAAGAAACAAGAAAAGACCCACCTTTCTTCTTTAGCCAGATGGATTGGGATAAGTCAGTAGCTGTTCCCAGAGAACATTCATTGCAACAAATATGGAAATCAAACATTAAACTACTGGCAAAAAGATTGGCGTGGACAGAATTAAAACCGAGGGATCAGCAAAGGGCATCATGTTTGGGCTGCCACCGCTCAGGAACTGGAGGAGGAGCCCTGTGAAAGGACTGACAGTGGAGGCACAGGGAGGTGGATGGAGGATATTCTCTTTTTATGCCTTTTTGCTACCTTAAGCAGCCATCTGGAAACCAAACTACAGCAGGGCAGGAGGCAAACCTGCGCTTGCTTCATACCTTTTTGAGGCATCCTGGTCCAATGGATTAGTAGATGTGGGTTCTGTTCCGTGGTCGGCTACTGACCTCCAAGTGATCATGGCCAAAACACTTCCCCTCTCTGTGCCTCAGTTTCCCCACCATCCTTGGGGCCTGTCTACATTGGTCAACAGAAGCGTTCTGTACAGCAAGGGTTAGGTCCCCTTGACTCTGCCACTCAGGGGTGTGGTTTTCTCACATTCCTGAGTAATGTTGTTAGGCCAATCTCATTGTCTGGCTTAGGCCACGCCTGAGACTACCTTCTCTATTCAGATGGTAGGTTCTTTGGGACAGGCTCCCAAACTCCTTGTCTCGCAATGTGACTAGCCCAATGGTGCCTCTGGACACAATTGTGATGCAAATAAATATTTAAAATCCTCACTCTAGTACAAACGTTGGTTTCAGAATGAATCTCACCCAGCAATAAATGCAATTGCAAAGAACAGTTGCTGATTGGCTGGTAGACAGCTTCCTCCATCAAAGGTCAACTCCACAAGCCTCCTTGGACTTCTATGGCTATGGAAGGAACATGTAACATAGAACCAAAATGCACGTGCCTGGCTCCTGCAGGCCTCACTCTGACGAGCAGTCCCCGACAGTCAGGGGCCTTGCATGTGTGCTTAGATGTGAGCTGAATGCAGCATAAACAAGAACAAACCACGTGCAGCTGCACTTATTACCAGCAACTGTCCTGGTTTATAGTATGGATGCGACTTTGAGTATTAGATCAACTCCTATGTAAAGTCTTTATTCTTTAAATTCTGCAGGTACTGCTGGGCAGAATTGGGATGAAAGTGTGTGTGTCTGTACGTATATATGTATATTTGGCTTTGCAAAGACAGCTGCATACACAGTTTATGTTGATTAGGGATGTGGGGGTTTTACAAGAACTGGTGTCAATGCAATTATGGTTTATTCCCTTTCCCACATCGGAAGAGCTGTACCTGTATAAGCACATTGTGATATCACTGTGTTCACACTAGGAGGTGGAGCAGTATCATTACAATGGCACAGCTTTTGGGGAGGGGATGGAAGAAGTTACCAGAATGCTGGGAGGGAGCGACGAATGGCAGAGAAATATTGTGCAGAGTCAGGAGGCCTAGTTTAAAAGTCAGGGAACCTCTGAACCATGCTCTGACTCAGCAAAGCATTTGAGCGTTACTTGAGTTTCACTGAAATCAGTAACTTTAAGCTCAGAGGGAAGCCCATGTTGAAGTGCTTAGCTGAACTGTGTATCCTGGAAAGGACAGAAAACAAATGTGTGAAACGTTACCAGTGAAGGCAGCCAGTTAGAAATAAGTGTGAGATGCCTCATTTGTTTCTGGAGCGAGAGTGTCTAGGCCAATGACCTGCCCTATGATGGAGCATGGTTGAGGCAAGTATGAAGGAAAGATGAAGAGAAACTCAGTGTACTGGGCTACGTGGCCCATGCCTGCCTCCCCCTCTACCGCCATCCCAAAAGCCACGTTGTACATGTATCATTTCTTACATTCTGTAAAACCAACCTGTGGCACTCACTGGACCTTGACAACAAGCTGAAAGTGGGTGTGTTTGAAAAGATGGCCTGCTTACCGAGACTGCGGCCATCGCACGGAAATGAACACTGATTCCAATGCATCCGCTGCCCTTGGAACATCAAGACTCTTGCTGTGATGCACGTGACAGCCACGCTGGTGAAAGGCGAGAACAAACTCAGATCCCGCTGAGGCTCCACTACTACGTAACCTAAAGGAGACTCCGTTAACTAGGATCTGCACAGAACATGCGATACACAACTGAGCAGTTGTGATGTAATCTAGCACCACGGGAGTGGGGAGCTGGTAGCAACTCCCCTATATTTAGGCTGCCCAACTTTCCACTATGAAGGATTCTTGCAACCTTTTTTGAGAATGGATCCCACAGCAGACCTTTAGAGGGGTGCCCTTGGGCCAGGAGAGTGCCTTTCTTTGGCCCATGAAATTCCACCTCAGAGGGAAATAGGCAGCTCACCAAAATCCCGGAGCATTCCGAGGCTGTGCTCGTGTGTCTGTGGAAGCAGAAGCACCCGCTGCCTGGAGAACACCATGGACCTGTTGGAGCAGCTGTAATGGAAAAGGGGAGGAGGCAGGCTTCCCTCTGGAAATGTCCAGACTAAACCCAGCACACGGCCCCATTGGCCATTCAACCTGCTCCTCAGAGGCACTAGATGGGACTGGAACTGCCCCAACTCTCAGACAGAGGGGAAGTGAGATCAGGCCAGACTCTCTCAACAACCCCTGGATCCAGGAATAATGCACCAGCAGCCAGGTCTTTCATGATACAATCGTTAATTACATGATCACTTACTATTTTACCACAGCTAGGCTATGTCTACACTACAGAGTTTTTCCAGGATACTGGAGGTTTCCTGGAAAAACTCTGCCGCGTCCAGGGAACGTGTCCGCTTTTTCAGATCAGTTTCCGAAAAAGCGGGCACGCTCTTTCGGAAGCCCTGTATTCCTCATTTTATGAGAAATAAGGGCTCTTCCGAAAGAGGAGGTTTTTCACACATTTGGCCCCTTGTAGATGGGCCAAATGTCAGAAAAGCCTCTTCCGAAAAAAGAATCGGAAAAAGGTGCACAAATTGCGGCTCACAATTTGCGTACCTTTTTCCGAAAAATAACTGCAGTGTAGACATAGCCTCAGTGTTCTCTGTAAGCTGTGTGCTTGTGCGGCCACTCAGGAGAGATTCCAATATCGCCCAGCTGATTAGCAGAGTGCCCACCGCTTGCTGTTTATTTGCACACACCTCTGTGAACATGGAAGAAATTATTCCCCACGTGGAAAAAATGAAGAGGGAACATTGCACGGGACCGCTCCTTCGTTCAATGTATGCACAAAGCACTGAATTAAGGTTGCATGGGCAACTGTAATCTGGTAGTTCCTAGCTTTTGCGTATTTATAAACATCCACCAACTCTTGCAGTAACCTGGCTTTACAAGAGGATTTAACTTACCGTGTACATAGGAACTTTTGATCAAAGGTCTAAGAAAATAAAAAGCAGTTTAATTTAGCCTTCCCACGCTCTGCAGAATTGTAGGGTATTAATATACCCATTTCACAGGCATATATGGGATATATAGGATATCCTACTCTGTGCCTAAGTGGAACTTAAGGACATAAGAATGGCCGTACTGGGTCAGACCAAAGGTCCATCTAGCCCAGTAGCCTGTCTGCCGACAGTGGCCAGCGCCAGGTGTCCCAGAGGGGTGGACCGAAGACAATGATCAAGCGATTTGTCTCGTGCCATCCATCTCCAGCCTCTGACAAACAAAGAGGCCAGGGGACACCATTTCTATCCCCTGGCTAATAGCCTTTTATGGACCTAAACTCCATGAAGTTATCTAGCTTCTCTTTAAACTCTTTTATAGTTCTAGCCTTCACAGCCTCCTCTGGAAAGGAGTTCCACAGGTTGACTATGCGCTGTGTGAAGAAGAACTTTCTTTTATTAGTTTTAAACCTGCTACCCATTAATTTCATTTGGTGTCCTCTAGTTCTTCTATTATGGGAACTAATAAATAACTTCTTTATTCGCCTTCTCCACACCACTCATGATTTTATATACCTCTATCATATGTCCCATCGATGGACCTATTCTCCATGTATCTATCTAGCTCTCTTTTGAACCATGTTAGTCCTGGTCTTCACAACACCCTTCAACAAGGAGTTCCACAGATTGACTGTGCATTGTATGAAGAAGTACTTCCTTTTGTTTGTTTTAAACCTATCTATTAATTTCTTTAGACACAAAGATATTAAGTGATTTGCCCAGCGGGTCACTGGAGACAGTAATATCCTCTTGTGGGGTCTGGGAGCCTAATAGTGAATGAGACGTTCTTTCACACAAAGGGCAGTTAGCACACTTGATGTGTCTGTGCAGATGAGTAAATGAAAGCAGATGCATTCACCATGTTCATATCCCTTGTTCATGCATCTTCTGAATCCCTATAGGAACTGGCCAGAGGCATGCTGCAGCTCCAGTGGCATTTCTCTTGTATCAAAATTCAGGGCTGTCTCTGCCATCCAGAACAGAACAAGTGTTTGCTTGGATCACAGAACATTTTAGTGATGGTACATTGGGCAACAGTTGCGGTATGTCCCTGTTTGTGTAAGCTGGTGAATGAGAGGAAGCAACATAACTAAAAATCTCTATTGTGTGTGGGATTAGAGGCATCTCAGCCCTGGTCTACGCTAGGGAGTTATTTCAAAATAACTTCCCTTATTTCAAATAACAAGCAGGCTATTCACACTCCCAAAGCCCGTTATTTTGAATTAAGGGGCTGGTTATTTCGAAATAATAACTCCTGCTTTCCTTGGGAAATAAACTTATTTCAAAATAGTTATTTTGGGAGTTATTTCTAAATAATTTCCTAGTGTAGACGTGACCTCTGGAGAAAGTCAGGTGGTGGCATATTTAGTACATCATGTGCTGGACTCGTAGTTCTTTTTATTCACAGTTCAGGCACGACATAAGTAGCAGCATATACATTTCTCCCACACTGTCCCACCAGCAGGCCTTGGTTCTGAACTGGGGCACCCCTCAGAGAGGAGTCAGATGAATTTTGATTCTATGAGTTACCTATCTAGTCTCCTAGAATCATAGGGTTGGAAGAGGTCAGGAGGTCAAATACCCTGAAAGAGCATTGCTTAGTGCCAGTTGTACTGGGTCGTGATTTGGGTTTTTTTGTGATTTGGCCCCTCTTTCCACTAGAATCTGTGCTGAGAGCGGAACTGCCAATGCTCAGACTTGTGATACTTAGTGTTTTTCTTAAAACTTCAGATGTTGGAATCTTATTACTGGAAACTCTCCCCCCCCCCCCTTTTTTTTGTAAAGAAAAATGTTTCTAGACCTTATGGATGTGGAGAAATGATTGAAAAACTGAAGCAAAAACATCAGAAGAAAAAGAATTCAGTGAATGATTATACCTGACCCATGATTTTTGACAACTTGCAGTTGGGTACGATGAGAGCCACCAAACACATTTTACATGTCCCACCATAACAAATTTGGTTGCCATGACCTAGGCTGGATTCAAAGCCGTGTTCTTGAGGCAAAAAGATTCCATCCTATGGCTAATCCTATTGCTTCATGTTCAAAAGGCATGAATGGAAAAGTAATCAGGGAGATCTCTGAGTGCCTACTCAGCCAAAGTCAATGAGAGATACATGGCTCCAAAGAATGGACCCTCAACTCTACCAGATAGATGGATTTTTTTTCTGAAACATGTATCAAGTGCCATATACAAAGAATAGAATTGAAATCATAGAAGGCCTGTCAAATACAGTGATTGCCATTGGGGAAGATCAAAAGGAGGCAAGAACAATATTTGGAACAGATCATCTGGAGAGATGGATGCTGCAAACAAGAGGACACTGGCACAGAAAAAGATGGTATGGAAGGGCTTACCTACCTTACCCTCTTGAGTGAGGACAGCAATTGGTCAAGCATGTAGCTCTTACGCACATTTATAAATTTCCTATTGCTGTCGTATCCAGCCTTTACATCATCAAGAAAATATATTTTTCCAAATTAAGAAATATATATTCTGTGTGTCTCTCACCATTCAGTTCTCATCCACCTTCCCTCCAACCATCCAAACCAGCTACTTTATAAAGACCAGAACTGAAGAACTAGCCAGAAGATTCCAACATCTACAAAAACAAAAAAACAAAGCGTGGGGTTTGCCTCACATTCAGTTAGAGCTGGATGGGAAATGGTTTTCCTGCCTTGTAAAATAGTGTGAGAGATCAAAACATTTCCCCACCCCAAATTGGGATGAAAAGCTGAAATCTCAAAAAGTGTTGCCAGCTGAAAATCAGAAAAACAAAAATCAGCTTGGGTCAATCAAAATATTTTTGTTTTGGTGCTTTTCAAAAAATTCATTTTAGATTTCAATCGTTTTAAAAACGTTTGTTTAACTTTCTATTTTTAGCTTTACATTCTAAACAAGAGGTCATTTAGAACCAGACAACTGGAATTTTTCATGCCAAACAGGTCAAAAGACAATGTCGCAACAATTCTGATGGATTTAAAAAAAATTCTAGTTGAAAAAATCAGTTGAAACCAGCCCTCTCCCTCAAAAAGGGTTGGTGCCGATGAAGTGGATTTCTGATTCTTTTTTTTTTTTTTAAGTTTTGTTGAAATATTCCCCACCAGCTCTATGCACAGGCTGGCAGTTTTCCAGCAGTAGCAAATGCCGTAGCAGCCTGTCACTGAGCATGTCCAGCCACCTGCTACCACAAGGCCTTACTTTAGGGACCAACGGTCTTATTAAACCTTTATTTTCCAGTAGCACCCAAAAGGCCTAACTTGATCGGTGCCTCAGCGGGCAGAGCAATGTACAAAGAGGGGGAGAGAGTTTCTACCTTAGCTTGCAACTTCAAGCACCTAAACAGAGCAAGGTTGGAGTGTGGAGTTATAATGTACGAGCAAGTGACCACTGGGATGAATGGCGTAGTGTGGCACTGGTAAAGCATTCTACTGAGGGCCAATGCTGGGATGAAGCGTAGGGAGAGGGTGTCTAAGTGATGTGCAAGCTATGTCCAGGTTAGATCATTTTATTAGAAACATTCCCATAGGAGTGACCTATTTCAGCTTCCCTGGTGGGAATTCTGGTTAAAGTTCCTTCCCATTAGAGCGTGAGGGTTTTACAGACAGTGAGCAGCACGCTGAATGGCACTTATGTGTGTTTCGGAGGCAGTGTAGAGCCGGAGGCATGGGTGTCGTCAGTTCTTTTTTTGTAAAAAAAAAAAAAAAGTGCGGGTACTAGGGCTGCCAGATGGTTTTGTTGAGACAAAAAACAAAACATGCCGGGGAAAATTTGTCGAAGTGGGGGGGGAAGCGCATGGGAGGTCAGGGCTGAAATGTGGCGGCACCCCCTTTAATTGCCGCATGTCCTGAGTGGGGCCGGTGCGTACCATCGCTAAAAAAGCACTGGATGTCGTATGCAATTATCCATCCACCCTCCCTAAACTGGGTCAGGCCTCATACTATACTCGCTGACACTTTCAAGAGATCTGTGAGAGAGTCCCCAAGTCGAGTGTGCTGTTATAGACCAGTCTGGAGTTGTCAGCTGCATCAGAGAAGGATACAAAAGGTGGGGAAAAGATGGTTGTATCCCATTTGTGTGAGGTGCTGCACAAATACACAGAAAATGACAATCCCTTGACCTAAAGTTTCATCTTGCCCCAATCTAGCGGACAAGATACAGCGGATGAGATTAACAAGCGGGTGTAGGGGTGGGAGCCAAGGGGACATAAGGCCACATGAAGAGGATGTGTGCAATCCTTAGTCAATTAGGGACGACCCTGCAATACCCAAAGCCTGAGCTAACTGCCCAGGTTTCCATATTGACAGTGAGCCACAAGCGCGTGTGTTAGGCAGGGAGCTGCCTAAGCTAAGGATGTTAAGGAGTAGTTGACTAGTCGATATCTCCCCCCGCCCCCCGCTGCCTCTATGAGATAGAGGCAGCAAAGGGGGGGATTAGGGGGTACCTCAAAGTGGCAGCACTGCACAGAACCTGTACCTGGGCTTCGTGTGCGCTGCTGCTTTGAAATGCCCTGGTAGCATTTCAAAGGGGCAGCGCCACACAGCTGAGCCCAGGCTCAGTGCATTTCAGATGTGCATAACCCGCTGGGGCTCTTGTACATTTCAAAGGAGGAATGCAGAAGTGCCAATCGACTACTCGACTAGTAAATTACTCAGTATTTAACATCCTTTGTCTAAGCCAGCCAATAGATGCAGAGCAAGAGGGGACGTGCTAAGCCTTGTCCCCACTCAGAGATAGGCGCTAAGTCTGGGCAGCAGGATGACATTTATCTCCGCTAGTGAGCCAGGGGAAGTCTGTGGCTAGGCCCTCAGCCAGGGTGTGGGAAACCCCTTCCTTCCGAGGCAGAGAAGGAATCTGAAGAGGGTTTTGCTGCCTCTCAGGTAAGTGCTCTGACCACCAGGCCATCGTGGAATATTCTGATGTGAGGCTTCCTCAATCTCTCCTATTGCAGATGTTCCCCTCTCATGAAAACCAGAATAATTAAATATTAATTGGGGCTGAGAAAAACTTGGAACGACTCAACCGCCAAGCAATTAGAGCCCTCAGTGGAGAGGGGCCACAGCCTGTTCAAATTCCTTCTCTCTCGCAGGAGGGGGGGTTTGGACCAGGGGTCGCAAGGTGAGTGCGCTAGGCTAAAGGTTAGAATGAGCTCCTCCCTCTCATTTTGTGTGGGCGTGTCTGAGGGCCCTGATCCAGTAGGTAACTTCTGGGTACACCTACCAGAGTGGGACCCTGCCTACGACTTGAATGGCAAAATGTCCATCTTCCCCGCTTTGTGAATTATGGGGGGGGACAGAGGAGATAACTGGGCAACTAGCAGGATGCAGGAGTGCACATGCCCAGAGCCAGAAACATGGGCGCCTGGGCATCTTTTCCTGCAAAAACGTTGGTGCTGAGGGAGAACAGGCACCTTCCAGGGCTAAGGCGACAGCCACGTAGGAGTTCAGTGGAGCCTAAGGGACTCAGAGAGGAGAAAGTAAGGCGGTGCGCCGCTCGGGCAAGAGCTGACTGGGGGATGCTTTCCTAGCCCAGCTCCTGCTGCAGGCTGGCGCCGGTGACCTGGCACACCCAGCCAGGTGAGGCAGGCAGGTGTGCAAGGGACTGGCTGGGGTGTGCTGTAAGAGAGACACACACGCTTCCAGCTGAGCTACTGGTGCATCCACACCTGTCCTGCTGCCCCCCTCTCACTGGATGCCAGGCAGCGCTCATGCAGTCCGTGGCATGCACTGCTGCCAGCAGCCCCTGGGAAGAAGCCAGGGGAAGGGAAGTGGCAAGCTCGCACTGCTGCTGGTTTCCCTGGAGCCCCCACAGCTCCCTTGTGGCCATGCAGCAAACAGGAGCAGCAAGGCAGGGACCTGTCCCCCAGCCAGGTAAAGGTAACCAGGCAGCAACCATCCCAGCCCCCACTTTCCCCACACATGCACCCCAGCTCCCTGTCTTGAGCCTCTCCCCCAGACTCCCAACCCCCTGCCCTGACTCCTGCACCCCCCACTACACCCCTGCCCTGAGTTCCTCACATACCTAAATCCTGACTCCTGCACCCCTCAAGCCCCAACCCCCTGCCCCCGCACTCCACACCATTCTTACATTTCTCTCAGGTAGTTGCATCGCAACCCCTCCCCCACTCTTTGCTCTGAGCCCTCCCAAGAGGGGCAGGTTGCATTAGGACAGTATCTGTAAGAAATGTAAGTTACTTTCACCCCTGGGAGTCTAAGTATCTTTGTGGATCATACCCAAAGAGCTAAGGACCCTTAGTATAGGACAAAAATGCAGCTTGTGGCATCTCTCACTCTTCCCCCAGGTATTTCACATGTTGAACAAGCGACTGAACCCTCCACAACTGAGGAAAAGCAGCATGTGGATCAAGAGCAATATCCTGAATTTCTTCAAAGGAATGAGCAAAACCATACTGAAGTGACACACCCATTCTGCTACGTGACTCAAGGCTGCTGATATAACTAAATCGCTTCAGTAGTCTGAGTGTCTGACTGCTGTTTCCTGCCTCAAGGAGATGATCGACCATCAGAACTAATGGCTCTAAAGCCACATCCAGATCCACAGACATAAACCACTGCAGTTCAGACCCTGCTGGAGTTGACCTGCTTCTTGGATATAAGAGTTCCCAGATCTCCTTTCCATTTCTGTTCTCTCTTGTTGATTTGTAACTGTACCAATGAAGTTTACTTATGTTATGAATGAAAATTCCAAATGTCACTAATCGTCCTCTAACTGTGGTGATAAATTGTAATAATTTAGATGGCTTAAGAAACATGCACAACAGAAGTCAAGAATTTTCAAAAGTTTGCAGAGGTTCCTGTCAGTGTTCATGTCCCCACGGTGCATCTCTGGGTGGGAGCTGAAATTTTGCGACTACTTCCTCAGATTGGATCTCCGGCTGCGAAATAGGTTAAAGCACAGGAAATGCAGTTTACGAGAAAAGGCAGACATTTTCAAAGTGATTTGCAAAGCAAGTGCCCAGCAGCCTCCTCTACTCCCCAACTTACCATTTTTAACCTCTGTTAAACTAACCATTTTAAAATAAAATATTAGTTCTTTACAGCACTGCAGGTCACTGCCTTTTCTTGTACATTCCAATGGAATCTATCATTCCCTTAGTCCTACTCTGTATCCTCAGATTTGCCAAACTGGCAGATTCCTGTTCGACTGTACATTCTCTTTATTGAAATCAAGTAAATCTGACTTCAGTGACTGACTCTCTTTTGACATGCAGCCATATTGTCTAGAACACCTTTTCCATTGCACTGTAGTTTTGGAAGGCAAATATTTCATCCAAAGCCCCAGCAACTTCCTTTCCTGTCCCTAATCCACGCCTGCCTCCACTTGGACAGGCATGGCCACTTCCTTTCTGAATAACCTTCCCCACCCCCAATTTGTTTGCTTTTCAGAAAGCTGATTCAGCCTTAAAGCAAAGTGAGTTGCAGTGCTGTTTAGCGTCGCTTAATATTCTCTCTGGTGATGCCCCAGGGTTTGGAAGAAAAGGGAATAAGAACAAACTACAAAGTAATCCCCCCCACAGTAGCCAGACTAAGTCCTTTTCATACTGGAGTTTAGCAAGAGGCAACTGCAAGAGCAAGCCCCTAGCTGTAAAAGTGCAAGGAAAGTCTGTGGTTAATTTTAAAGTCACTTAGTTTGCTTTGACTGCCCATCCTGCTGTTTATGTGCAATATCCATGTTTAATCAGGAGCTTGTTAAAAAGATTGAAGAAATGGCAAATCAGGGCAGAGGCATTCTTGTTTTCTCATGTCTTTTTTGCAATTCCTCAGAGGCACAATGATTAGGAGGTTGGGGATGTTCTGCATATAAACTCTTCCCTTCAGGCCCTGCAGTCAATCTCTGGGGAACAGGAGACTGTCTTTGCAAACAAGGTTGCTCAGGAAGAGGGAGGAATTCCCTCTGGGTGGAGATGGGGAGGAATTTTCCCTTCATGCCACAGGGAGTTAAGAAGAAAGCAGGGAAAGTGGATTCGCACTGATCATTCCTTATGCATCAACTCCTCTCCTCTGTGCCTGGTCTGTTACTCCTTGAAAGCACCCTCTTGGCTGGGGGAGCAAGACCGCCCAGGTTACCCCTGAGCAAAACGTCAGCCACCCACTTTGCCCCCTAGCAGCAGCCTTGCAGTTCATTGGAGGGTGAAACAACCTGGGTGGGTATAAATCTCCACCAATCCCTTCCCTGATGCACTAATCCAACTGTGCTGAACCCTGGCCCTCTGCACGTTATACTTTCCCCATGCACGCCCCCTCCCCTCCCCAGACACTTGGAGCCGGCACTAACCTCTCACCTCCAGGACGGAGCCCTTCCCCTCTACACTTGACCCCACTTCTCCTACCAGGTGCCCTGGCCCCCATGCACAGTCCTCTCCACGGGCACAAACCCCTACCCCCCTCCTCAACCCCACGCACTGGCCCCTCCCGCACTGACCTCCCCCTCCCAATGCCCATTAGCCCCTCCTCCCTGCATTCACCTCCCCACCCCAGACACTAGCCCCTCCCTACGTTGACCTCCCTTCCCCCCTCCCAGCACTGACCTCCCTTCCCCCCAGCCGTGCAAATCTCGCGAGAGAACACGCGCTTTCACTAGTGTGTCTTTGCACCAATCGATCCCTACCGGGCCGGGCCGAGTCGGACCAGGGGGCGGACCCGGCCGCCCCGACACCCGCCCCACCCCCCCAATCGCCGACTACTCGGGCTGACCGTGCAGGAAGGGGGGTGCCCCGGATTCTCGTGCCCCCACCTGCGGCTCGTCTGGAGCCGCCCCCCCCTTTCCCCGGGGCCTTTGTCCTCCGAGGCCGCCGCCGCCCCCTCCCCGCGCCTCACGCACCTTGCCCGGGTGGGGCGCCTACGCGAGGCCGGGGATCCGCGGCCTCCCCCGGCGCCGGCGAGGGGCTCGCCCCGCTTCCCCGCCTCGGAGCCGCCGAGCTCGCTGCCCGCCGCGGCGGGGCGCCTGGCTCAGGAGAGGCCGCGGAGCCGCCCCTGGCCTCCCCCTCCCGCCCGGGCGGCCGCAGCAGGTTCCCCCCGCCCTCCTGCTGCCCCCGGCGGCGGCGGATCCGAGCGGGGCCCGGGGAGCGGCTGGGCCGGGCCGGAGGGGAGAGGAGCGGCGGGGGAGCAGCGCCAGGTGAGAGCCGCGGGGGGCCGGGGCGCGGGGGGGGGGCCCGGGGCGCCGGGGTCAGCGTGGCCTGAGGGCGGGCGGGCCGGCGGAGGCCTGAGGGCGGCCGGGCGGGGAGCGGCCTGGCCCCGGTGGTTGCTAGGGGGCTGATGGGCTGGGGGAGCGCGGCCCCGGCCTGGGGGTCCTGGCCCCGCTGCCGGGGGGGGGCTCAGGGCTGCGGGGGCGCCAGGCCACGGGGCGGGCCGGGCTGAGCACGGCCTGCGGATCCCCGGCCTGGCAGTTGAGGTGATGGCTGCCTCGGGTGAGGGGGAGGCCGGGGAGTGCCGGGGCCGCCGCAGCAGCTGGGACTTTGGGGGCGGCGGCTACATCCATCCGTGTGAAAACATTGTGCCTGGTGTGGGGCAAAGCCCCCCGCCCCCGGGAGTCCGGGCTGTCAGCAGCTCTGCCCCAGGGCGCCCCCAAACCCTGGGGCACAGAGAAACCCCGGCTGTCAACCCCCGCACGTCTCAGCCTCAGCACCCCTCTATGCCAGGACCCCTGTCACCAGGCCGCGCCACGCTCTTGTTGAAGAATCTGCATGTTTGTGGGGCTACCCTGCCTCCCACCCATAAGCGTCTCTCCTTTCCAAATGAAAAGAGACCACTGACAGCTTTGTTAAATGGAGACGAGAGGATTTTATTAATCAGATGTCTCAGTTTGTTAGGGCTTTTATGGCATCTTCAGGGTCTGAGAGCGTGTATGTGAATGCCCTCGAATGGATTCGCTCAGCACCTTGGATATGAGAGGAAATGAGAATGTGGGGACAAAATGGACAGTAAATAAAAGGAACAATTATATGGTGGCTTTTCTAGAGGGCACTTGCTGCCCTTCAGGAACTTTCCATGTAGCATATGATCTTTATACAGCAAATCTGTATTCTCTCATTTTTTCTGCCATTATCTCTTTCGGAGAAATGAAACTGGAACAGATATTTCTGGAACTTATGAACTTGCTCAGAATGCAGTTAAGAAGATGCGAATCACAGTTTTAATAAACTCTGCAATTCCTCATTTTTTCAATTAACACTGAAATTGTACATTTCAAGAATTAATCCAGATGACTCGAGGACGCCTTTTAAAAAAAAAAAAAAACGTTTCATACAATGGTGCCAGTTTTAATGGATCACCTGGAAGTACCCAGAAGCATCCAACTATATGGGAGGAACTTGTGTGCTCGAGTATTTGGTACATTGTTTAGTAAAAGGAGAGGTTTAAAAAAGTGTCATTCTCCATCCCATCCTTTTCCTGAAGAGCCTAGGCTTTGTCTCTGAAGTTGTCACAAAAGCCTTAGTAGCTGTAGGGCGTTTGGAGTTATCCAGTGCTTCAGGGAATGGCAGAAATAGAGAATTGTGGGGTATGAAGGATGTTTGAGAGTTTCTGACTAGTGTAGGGCTAAAGTCTTCAGCTATAGCCCCCTCCCCTTCTGTTTTGTCTGCAAGAAATTTAACAAAATACTCAATGGGAAGAGGGTGGAATCAGAGGGTTAGCAATAGGACTGAGGTTCCAGTTAAGACATTTCCAATTACTGGTAATTCTGTCAGATGATGGAGTTCTCCAGAATAGGCCCTGGTTAAAATAGTAACAGTTTGGTGGCAAGTCACATTTTACTGCATGATCATTTTGAATCTATATTGCATGACAGAAATTATTTGTATACAGTCACTTGTTACTACAGCTATTTTTGAGCATCATCAATGCCAGAGAAAATACATTCTTTCCCTTTTCCTTGCATTGACTAATATGGCATATTTTTCTCCCATAGCAGCAGAAATGATGGAAGAGTTGCATAGCCTGGACCCCCGACGCCAGGAACTGCTGGAAGCCAGGTTCACTGGAGTAGGTGTTGCCAAAGTAAGTAAAAATGCCTGTGAGAGCAGGCACAAATATCTTGCACACCATTTTTTTTAACAGAAGTAGTGCTGTTTCAATAAGGGGAAATTGTTCATTGGTAATTTTGCTTTGTCCACTAACTTATTTTAAAGTGTGTGTAAAGAAGAATATACAATACTGAAAATAACGAGTTTGCTTCTGTGTACATAGACATCACAGTGTGTGTGAGAGTTTGAAGGTTTGCTCTTTTTTTTTTCAGTATAAAAAAGCCATGCACCACACACATGTTTTGGAAGAGGGAGGATAGGCCATCTTTTTCCTATCTCAAAGGGCTTGTCTAGGAAACGAAGATGAGTAGCTTATTTGGACAGTTATGATAAACTTATCCATTCAGTTCTTCTTTGAGAACAACTGAAATTGTACAAGCTTAGTTATATCCAGGGCTCGACAAATTAGGCAATCTACTCACCCGTGGAGAGTAGAATTTAGCCCGCCGGGGCCGCGCAGCGCTGTCAGCACATGCGCAGCGCGGTCTGCACATGCGCAGCGTGCACTTCCGCGTGGCTGGCAAACAGGGCTCGCCGCCGCTTGGCAAGCCCTGGTTATATCAATCAAAACTTACTTATTCAAAGGTAAGCTTGTGTATTCTTGGGTTCGCAACCTGCTAGCAAAATCATAGAGCTGGAAGAGACTTCAGGAGTAGGGATGTTAAATTGTGGTTATCTGACTAATCGTGGTCGATAAAATTTGTTTCGACTACATGATTAGTTGATAAGGACCGCTCTGCAGAGCAGCAGCGGGGGTACCTCAAGATGCTGACTCTGTATTTTAAGTGTAGTAAGAGCCACTGGGCTCTTACTACATTTAAAATACAGAGGCACAGTGTCCTGGACCAGCGCGAGCCAGGACCGAGCAGTCCCGGCTCGTGCTGAGTCCAGCAGCCCCAGTTTGTGGCGGCTAGAGACTGCTCTGGCACCAGCCCCTGTTCACGGTGGACAGGGCTGGCTGCCAGAGCAGCCCCTGCGCACAGCCAACCCAGGCCACAGTGAACAGGGGCTGCTTGGTGGCCCAGCTCCCTGATGAGGCCCCTGTGGACAGGGGCTCCTGCCAGAGCAGCTTCCCCTTTTCCCCCCGCTGCCTGTGATAGAGGGGGCAGGCAGCACCATGGAGGGAATCATGCTGGGGGGAACCAGTTTTTAAGCCTCTCCTAGAGGCAGCAAGGCAGGAGGTGAAGTGAGTAGTTGATACTCTAGTCAACTATTCACTAACATCCCTACTCAGGAGATCATCCTGTCCAGCCCCCAAATCCTACCCTTCTCTTAATATATGACTTTGTACCTGGATAATAGTTGCATTTCTTGAGTAAGGCATTCAGTAATAGCTATGTCATTTCCGTCCTTTTGTTTGAAATTCCAGTATTGGATTTGATCTGTTTCTGTGTATAGTGTTATAGTGCCTATAATAGTGTCTTCATTTTTCTCACCATTCTAGTTCTTAAATAATGGTGGAACAGTGATAACATTCCAGTTTTCATACTTGAAAGACACTGAGTTTCAAGCCATATCAAGCTAGAAAGGAAATATAATTAGATAACTTGTTGCTATAAAAAAATTCAGCCACCTGTTGGAATCATATTGGGCAGAGGAAACTGATTTAACTTTCTGTGATGAAAAGTACAAAATAAATACATCAAATTTTGGAAAGGTTATATCCAAGTTCATATTTTGTTTCTGACCTACTTTGTGCTTCAGTTGTATTATGAAGCCCTGGAAGTAGATCAGTAAGTAAACAGTTTGCAACTTAAAGGAAGCTTACTAAGACCTGGTCCAAAACTGAAAAGTTTTAGTGTTAAAACTTTTGGTTAGCTATGCTATTTTTTTAAACTGAAATGGTAATATAGGTAAAAACTCAAATGGGATGCAGTTTTTTGGGGCTGAAGATGACTTACATTAGTATAGTTATTCCTGTTTTAGTATGGGGTGAGCTATACTGATATAATTGTGCTCATTCTTTTGAGTGGTGGTGGTAGTGTGTTGGACCTCTTTAACTACAGTAGTATAGTTAAAGCAGTACACCGTTCTAATGCAGACATACCCCTTAGATTGTTGGCTTCTTGAGGGCAGGTCTGTCTGAATTATACAGTGCCTAAATACTTTGAGGAGAATGTTAACTTTAGGAAGCCGCTTCTTATAAATAACTTTAAGCAGATCTAGGAAACTGCATGCAAAACTTAATGATATTACACAATTGGGAGAAAAATACTCTTCCACTATTAAGGTTAATATTGAAAGCTACCTTGCTAATTCTCATGCCATTGAACCATAAATTGCTGATCCACCTAAAGAGAACAACAGTTTCTCGTTTCCTAGAGCTCACAGGAGAGGACTGTATAGTAGTAAATTTGTCTAGTGTAAAATATGGCATTGTTAGTTTAAAACTATTATGTTTCTCAAAATAGAGTACATCTTGTGCTATAGTTGGTTTATTTATCTTCATACTCTTACTTGTTAATTTGCAATGGATCTCCCATCCACACATGAAAATTACCAAAGTCCTGCTAAAAATGTGTAGTCCTGTGGCACATTAGAGACATATGGTATCATGAGCAAAACCCCACTTCTTCAGTTGAGCTTAAGTGGAGATTCTACTGTTTTACGAATGTTAATCCTAGACACTATATGACTACAGGGCCAATGCTTTTTCAAAATCTCTGCCCGTCACACACAGCACTGGCATCAGTATCTCAGTATTTCAAAGTGTCCATGTTTGGAAACACATTATATGGTTTTTAACAGATTTAAGGGAGATTTTAACTCTCTTCAGTTGGGTGTGGAAGGACAGATACTTCAAATGAATTAGTGCCATCTAGTGGGATTGGCACTGGCCTCTTGGGATGGAAAATATTATATCTCTGTTTGTTGCATTAAAGAAAGAGAGTGTAGCCTCAGATGCTTTCCTATAGGGTGAATAGACCAGGCAGTTGTAACATTGATCTTCCTGCCTTTTATTAATTTGGCTTATTGCTTGGTATTTATTCATAAACTTAAAGCACAAATCAGACCTGTGCAAAATAAATAAAGGCCAGTTTGTATTCTTACTACTAATTACAGCAAATATAGGTTTTTTTTTTTAAACTTTTGTTCATTTGCAAACCTGGGAAAATAATGCTGTTTGTAAGAGTGTTTCCTCAGCCTCAGAAATCAAAGAATATACCTTTTCATAAACCCTTAAAATAACTGAAGTCATAGGTGCAAGAAAAGTTTGAGTCTAGGCAATTGATGGAATTCCATCTATGTGAAACAGCCATGTAATTATATATCTTCAAAGCAGTGGTGATTTGTTGGGCACCTACCCTTGCCATAAAGTTGAAATGTATTCCTTTATCTAATTCATGGCTATGTTGATTAAGGAAGGTCTTGCTTTCTGGATACCTGACATGAGTTGGTACTTGGTTACTTATTTAATAGCTCAAGTTTCATTTAGCAAATGAACAAGTCACATTCAGTTGTGAGGCATACTTCTAGCTAAACCTGTCGGTAAGTGTTGAAGACAAGCTGTAGTTTGAATTCCTATGGATAACATTTAGTTTTATGTGTCTTCTCTTGTGCCTCTATCTCACTGGTGGCTAGAGTACAAAGTGGGATAATTCAAAGGATTTGCACCATTTCACAGTATTTGTACCATATAGAAAGTCGGCTATCCACTTGGTGCACGCACTTCAGCCTCCACTATTCAGGCTTAGCAGGATGCATCTTTATTGTAACATACCCATCATCCACCAGCCTGCTATTGGGAATCAAAGTTCACAAATGAAACCTCAGTTTGCTTTGTTGTAGCTGTGCTGATTCAATCACTGTTAAGAAAAAAATGTCTAAATTTAAAAATCTGCAGTGCTTCAAGGCAGCACTGACACTTGGTCTAAATGTGTACACTAAAACTCAAGAAGCATTGGTCTCTGTCTCACTACAGGCCGTCCTTGTTACAAGTCCAAAATATGTTCCAAAAAACTTGGACTTGTAGCAAAGCAACTTAAAGCGGGAATTTTTTTTCCCGCGGCTGACTTCTATTTGCGCACGTTTCTCTTTTTTTGCATGACTTAAGAGCAGGAAATGGGAGAACTTATAACGCATCAGTTCCTACAAGCATCAATTACTTCAGTGCAGAACGGATGTATACCTGGGTGACTTATAGCGGGGACACCCTCTACTGTCTTTGAATTTGTATATAGGATACGTTAAAGAGGGATATGGAAACAAATATAGCCTAAATTGTGTTTGTGTTGTAGGATATCTAGATCAAAATATACTGTTTACATAAAAACAACAATATTTTGCAACTTGTTTTTGCTTTGTGAACCTTGTATCTATCCAGAATTGCATATCCTTTATCACTAAAATAAGCTTAGCAACCAGGCATCTTGGTTTTAGCTGCAAAATTACCAATTGAGGACTGAAAGTTGTGTGGCATTTTTTTCCTCAAAGGGAAATAGTACTATCCCAAAAAGTCATTTAACATTTAATTAATGCAAATATTCATATAAAGCAGCAGAGTAGGAGTTCTGAGGTTTATAAATGGATACGTCCATTGGCTAGCAAAAAAAGTACTCCGGGTACTTTTTTCTCCTTTTTATCGCTGGCTTGTTAATTATCTGGATGTATTTGAAATGAATGTAATAAGAAGCATGTACAACTACTAAAGCACAGAAATGGAAGGTATATCTGGGTTCTACTTCCACTTCTGTCACTGGTTCATTGTGACCTTTTTTAGGTAAGTCACTTGATCTCTCCCTGCCTCCGTTTCCCTGTATATGAAATGAAACTACAATCTTCCTTGTTGCAAGGTAGTGATGAATTTGTCAGTGCTTGTAAAGCTCTCTGAAATTTGTGGATGGAAGCTGCCACAGAAGTGTGCAAAGCATTAGCATATGTCTATGTTATGGAAGTTGTACTGTTGTGTTTTTTGTCAGTATAGGAATACCAACATCTGCAACAGTGTTATCTTATTTGGCAGCAGCACCCTTCTGTTGACATAGCTGAGTCTACACCATTGGTTCTCAACCTGCAAGCTATTGGCTGCTTACAGCCCAATCAGCGCACAGCTGTGGCCTATGTGACATCTTCAGGGCCATACAGATTGTGTATATATTGTGTAGATGTCGCCTGTGTTACACACACGCACAGAGCTGCATATGTGACACATGGTGGTAAATATGTTGAGAACCTCTAGTATACATTGAGGGGTTATATCATCATGACTGTCAGTCAGGGGTGTGGTTTTATCACATCAGTATTGCTGTGTTAATAGAAATTTCAAGAGTAGATCAAAGCAGAGAGATTGAAAATCAAGCAACTGCTAAAAAGTGATTCAGAATTTGTAAACTTACTTACCTATCAAACTCGGCAGAGGTAACTTATGGAAACTTTGTTGGGAGCATATTTATTGTTTTAATTGAATGTTTGGAAAAGTTCAGTTTTAACTAGCATTACAGAAGTTTCAAATATCATCTTTTGTATGAAGGATGTCTTTCTTTTTTACTTAGACTGTTATTTACCTAAATGTAAGAGGTATAAGGAATAATGATTGTGAAATGTTTCATTTTTAGGGCCTACTTACTAACTAGCACAAAAGTGACTAAGATCAGCTGTCATTCGCTCCTTTTGATTACCTTGTTACAAATTTATGTGTGAGCCAGCCCAAACTCTCAATGGATTTGGAAAGGCTCAATTATTTGTCTTAAAATTTGACATCAACGGTTTAATAGCCTTGTCCCTTCTCTGTTGATTCACAGATGTGGAAGTTGCACAAGTGTGGTTCATCCAAGCAGAATCACCTTGGTTTGGTCTAATCCAAGTGTGCTGTTGTAGTTGAATTGCCAGGAGAGTTTAGCAGAGAATGCTATTCCAAACTAGCCTTTGTGACTCCCTCTAAACAACTTGAATTCATGTTACCTTTCACCATGGGAAATGCATCCACTGCATTGAAGCAGATGATAACATAGTACACTTGAACCCCGTTAATCCGGCAACACGGAAATAGGGTACGCCAGATTAAGGAATTTTTGTGTACCACGGAGAGTGCTGGGGCAGAGTCTGGCAGGGAAGGGTGTGTGAGGTGGATGGGGTGCTTACCTGGCACCCTGCTCCTGGGGACATACATGTTTCTGTGCTCGCTGCTACTTCCAGGCACTGCCAGAGCCTCCCTCAGATGGAAAGGAAAGGGGAGTGGCAGTGCGCAGAGCTGCTTCCTCCTCCCCCTGTCAGAGTCCAAACCACAGGTGTTCCTGTTGCAGGGCACCTGGAGTATGGAGGTTCAGGTGTACAAATAACTTGGGCTAATTCTCTGGGGTCAAGACAGATGAGAATAATCTAAACCCAGTTATTGGAGGATCACATACAGAGTGTTCCAAATTGTTGTTTGATGTTCACTTGGTGGCTGAGGTAATATGTTCAGTTCAGGTTGGGGGAATGGACAGATTTAAGCTGGGGCCAGATGCTAGTTAAGTCAATCAACTTCCACCCTCAGATGAGGGCTTTCCAGAGCATTGTGGGTTACTTCCATTGTAATGTAAGTCGATACAGCTTGACTGCAACCCTTCTCATGATTCTTAAAAAGAAAATGGGTGACAAGCTTTTGTGAGTTGCCAAATTTGAGCAGGTTTTCAAAACCCGAAAGAGGATTCCTGCATAGTCTTCAGCTATATTACAGTATGAAAATGTGCTGTGCATAGATACTTGAGGCATGGGCCTTGGTTCAGCACTCAGCCAGATGAATGACAAGTGGGGAAATTATCAGCAGGAAATTACTTCCTTGTGGAGAAATGCATCGCCATTCGGTGAGCCCTATAAAAACTCCTTTTTTATTTAAATGGCCTGTACTTCAACGTGGTGATTGATCCCCATTTGGCAAACCTTCTCCAGTGGAGCATTATCTTGAAACAATAGTCTTAAATTAGCTGTAGCACAGTCACAGATGCCAGTGCTGTTGGACTTCCTAGTAGCAAGGAAGATCTTTGGCAAACTTCTCCTGTCCCAAAAGTTACAGTAAGGGAATTGACAGGTTCCTTCTTGAGGGTTAATTGATGACAGTGTATTGTAGTCAGACATTTATTTTGCATCATATACTCTATCCCAAGTATTGTCTCCCTGCCCTCTTTGAAAAGGTCTTCTATCTTGCTGGGATTTGTTCTGTACCTAATGTTAGTATAGCTTTCAATTTTATACAGTCACAAAGTGAGTGGAAATTAAGTATTGTACATTTATTCTTCTGTCAGACACTTAATGCTAAGTAGGAAAAAACAGGAATGAATACAGGTGTTTGAACTACAGTTTTATAGTAGTAGGATGTGGAAAAAACACCCAAAATGTACCTACTTACTGTGTATCTAAACCTGTTGTTGTACGTATTTTTGCTAAGGGCTTGATTTCTTGAAGATCAGTTGGCATCTGGTTAGATGACTTGGGGGAAATTACCAATGTGAACCACCTTGCTTCCATTGTGAGAAGAGATTTAGCTGAGAACTTTACTATTTTCCTTAGGCTTTCTGGGTCATTTGAAATCTTCACTACTCCAGTTTCATGTGTATTCTAGTGATCAGAAGAGGCAACATGCTGTCATAGAGGACTGGGAGTCTCAAAAACTCTGTTCCAGCATCCTCTGCTGACTTGCTTTTGGTACATAAATGAATTGTTTAGCTTCAGTTCCTTATCTGTAAACTATGGTTAAGGCTTTGCCAAATACTTTGGGGTTCTAAGATACAAGGTGCTACCTCTAGAGGAGGGGAACCCAGGTTTCCTTGAGAGAGAGATTTGCGTTTGTAGAGACAGGCTTCGATTCACAACCTAGTTCCCTGTTAATGTTCCATCTTCTAGGGCAGTGGTCTCCAACCTTTTTGAGCACGAGATCACTTTTTGAATTTAAGTGTAATCCAAGATGTACCTCAAATATAAATACCCTTGCCCCCGCCTCCTTCGCACCCCTTCTTCAAGGCCCCCCCGCCCCTGCTCACTCCATCCTCCCTCTCTTGCCCATCCTCACTCACTTTCATCAGGCTGGGGCAGAGGGTTGGGGTGCAGAATCTGGTCTTGGATTAAGGGATTTGAAGTGGGAGAGGAGCTCTGAGTTGCTCTTGGGGCAGGCAGTTGGGGTGTAGGGGGGGTTCTAGGTGCAGGCTCTGGGATGGTGTTTGGATGCAGGGGTTTGGGGTGCAGAAGGGGGTTCATGACGGGTAGGAGTTCGGGAAGTGGGCTCCTGCTGGGCACTGCTGGTGGCTCCTGGTTGGTGGGGCTAAGGCAGGCTCACCGCCATCTAAAGCAGCAAACTCCATCCCAAGTCCTGTTGTGCCCCCTCTCTGCTCTGTGGAAAAAGGATACAGAGTTGGAGGGGGCACCCCTCCTCTCTCCTCTGCCCGACCCAGCAAGCAGGAGGCTCCCTGGCAGGAGGGGCAGCTCCAAGGCAAAGGGTAGGAGATGAGCAGTAGTGGGGGGAGGGGCATCTGAATTGCCTGCACTTGACAGCCTCTTGGCCAAACCAGTCAGGATCATCTGTCAGCGGCTCCATGATCTACCAGTAGATCCTGATCTACTGGTTGGTGACCACTGTTTTAGGGGCTGCATTTTAAATACGGTGTATCTTGATGTAGGACTGGAGGCCTGATATACAGGTTTTACCTCCCTAAACTGGGACTCTCTGGTCCGGCAGTATCCGTGGTCCGTTCCTGGAGCACAAAGCCCAGGAACAGGGAGGCCTGGTGGCGGGGCAGGTGTGCAGTAGGGAGGACTGGCAACCAAAGTTCCCTCTAAGCTTTTCTATCCATGTGCGGAATAATATTTGTGCACCAAAGCATATGCAGCTGTGCACCACCAGTAGAAACACAAGCTGCTGGCTCTGGGCAGCGTGGGCGCTCTGCTAATCAGCTGGGAGGCATTTGAATCTCTCCTGGGCACCTGCACAAGCGCTCAGCTTACAGGGAACACAGCTGGTGACTCAGCCAGCAGGGGAGCCCCATGTTGGGGAAGGGATGGTGGGCAGCACGGCAGGAAGTTCTGGCCCCAGTGGCTGAGGAGCTCTGGCTGTGGCCAGGGAGCTCTGACCCCAATGGCAGCCAGGGATCTATGGCCCTGGCCCTGACCATGGAGCTCCGACTCTGGCAGCAGCCAGGCTGTGGTGCTCCAGCAGCAGCTAGAGAGCCCCAGGGGGTTTGGGGCAACAGCAGCAGGGCCAGGCTGGAGCCCTAGCCCAGGGGCAGTGGGGCAGCATGGGCCATAAGGGGAGAGACCTCCCCTGGTCTGGCATATCCCCTCATTTGGGACCGGTTAGGTCCCGTGGGTGCCGGACCAGGGAAGTCCAACCTGTGTGCTTATTTTGGCCATGGTATAGGATAGAAGAAAACGAGTCTATTCTGTCTTTCCCTATATACTATTGGTGTTGGAAGCATGAGGATATTTGTGTGTCATGATTTCCAAGAGAAGTATTGCTTTGAACAAAGCCTCGTAAAGTAAAACTAAACACTGCCTTGTATTCTGAATTCCATCCTTCAAGAAATTGTAGTTAGAAATGAATAACTATTTTGTTGTTTTGCAAGACAGATTCTATTCCAGCTTACTCTTTTATAGCTGTACCTACATGTTAATTAGGCCAGCTATGTTCAGCTGCAGAATAGTTAATTCTGGTGACAGTGTCAAAGTTCAGAACACTGCATGACCATCAGATTTCATGTGCAGTTTTCAGGTGAGTGATTAGGAAAACAATTTTTTAAGTCAAACTGTACATTGTTGAGGATAAACATGCATCTGACATTTCAAGAGACCCTTTTCTGATTGTAGACAGGCTACATCCATGTTATCCCTCTGGGCGGTTCTAGAATACTGGTCAGTGGGATGAAATATAAGAACCTTCTCAAACAAATAAAATATCCTCCTGCGTACAACCTGCCCTGAAAAGCTCAAATGTGGCATTTTTAGGAGCAGCTGCTTCTGTCACTTACTCTGCATGTGTGAAATGGAGGCAGTGAGATTGTAGAAAGTGTGGGAAGAACTTTCACTTTCATCGTCATAATATTAGAGACCCTTTAATATGTCTGAGGCAGGACACTAATCTGAGGCACTTCTGCACCTAGTGAACTTTACTAAGGTGTAGAGGCAAAGTTTTAATGTTCTACCAAATGCTGACATCTTGAACATGCCGTTATGGGTCAGGTTCATAAAAGGAAATGATGGATTTTAGAGGGCATCACTTGTGAAGTTTATTAACAAGCTTTTTTATGTGGGCAAAGAGATTAACCTTCTGTCACCACCAGCCATAAGATCTACTAAGTTTATTACGGCCACATGAAGGCTGTGTTTATATCTGTGGTTAGTATTGGTACTTGTTAAATTCTGTTTGTTGGGGGTTTATCATTTGGTCTTTTTAAAAATGCACCTGCTGTTAGTTGAAGTACAAGATCCATCAAGAAATAACTTGCTGTGATTTTTTTTTAAAAACTATCTAGATTTTAGCTGCCTTGATTATATTAAATAGAGAAGTGGGGTAAAAAATTTTAAATACATAAAATAAATAAATCAGTGGTGGGCAAACTGTGGCCTGTGGGAAGTGCGGACCTCCTGTCTGCCCCCCTCTCCCGCACGCCTCACACACTGGGGCACCAGAGCCCCACACTTCCTACACTTCCCCTCCCTCCGAACACTTTCGGAGGAGCTGTGAATCAGGCGATTTGCTCACTGCAAAAAGGCTAAGAAGGAGAGGGAGGAGCAGGTCAGTGCTGAGCTCCAGTGGACAAGAGGCACATAGGGGAGGGGGCAGACAGGGCTGTGGGGCTGCAGGTGGAATCCCAGTGGGCCGTAGGCTGCTGTGACCCACTCATCCGGCCCACCCACTATTTGTGGTTGCACATCCCTGTTTTAAATTGTCGGGGGGAGGGGAAGAGGAGGAATCTATTTTTAGCTTAAACTTTTTTTATGCGGATAAATGTTTTTTGGGGAGGACATAAAGGAATTATAACTTGCAGTATGGATTAGAAAATAACTGTTAACATCTGAAGGTTTTTAAATTGTCTTAAATAGTCTTTCAAACTATTCCACTGTAGTTTGTTTTTCAGAATACTTCTTTGTTTCTCCTTTACACACTCAGATAAACAAATCGGTACTTAACATTCAAGTTGTAACACAGATTTGCAACAGTTGAAATTAGGCATTATTTTGAACTTTTTGCTTCTGGCTGAGATGTATCACAACCGTAACGTCTTATTTAAACATAGTTGTGCTAGTATTACTGGAATGTTCTGTATATAAAGCTGAGGTGGGGGGAAGGGTTTCCTCACAAATCTGGCTTGGTCATGCTGTTATTTCAGCGCAGTCTCCATTTCATTCATATGGAGAATTAACTTGGCATAATAATGAACTACTGTGATGGAGCCTCTTTTATAGTATATCAAAGCTTATGGTTTTGGGTGCAGTCAAGGGAGATTTCTCTTGTCCAGAAAGTGAGGCATATTCTTTCAGTGAGCTGTTAGGTGGTGATAAGGTTGTAATCTCCAATGCTGACCTTACACTGTTCCTGTTGGAAAATGTGCTTAGTGTTCATTACCTTTTCTACTTGCTAATTAAAATCACCTGTAGTTTAAGCCTTTATATGTTGTTGCAGTGCAACCCAACCCACCATCCTCCATTGCAACGAGGAAAAATGTAAGGGGTGAAATGAAGTAAAAACAAAACCAAAAACCCACCATAGGGGTGACTTTTGTCCTGTCACTCCTCAGTAAAGATCTTAACTTTGAATCTTGTTTTTTATGTGTTGGGCAAGAGTGCCAAAATTTTTAAACTAATTATTCTGTGTATAAGTATTGAAATTTGAGGTAACAGTAAATTTGCATGACTTGATCCAGTTTCCTTATAGCTTGGATTTACTGCAGTCTTTGGACCACATTTACAAAGGCCACTAATCGACTTAGGCAGGAGCGGTCCGAGGCCAGCTGCGGCAGCTGGCGCCCCAGGCAGAAGGCGCGATTGGCGCCCCTACCTTCACGGCCGTCAATGGCCGTGACGTCATCATTGGGCGCCCAGGCCAGCGGCACCCTAGGCAACTGCCTAGTTTGCCTAGCCTCACGGGCCGCCCTTGGACTTAGGCACTCTTGCAAGTTGCACAAGGTGACTATCAACATCTTTTAGTGCCTCAATGCCTTTGTAAGTCTGATCCAAAGTCTGCATTTGGACACGAATTTTGGAAGTGATGGGAGTAAACCTTTCTAGTTTTGGGTCAGTCAAGGATGACCGACGTAGTCTTACAAGAGAAGTTCCTTGCAGTATCGACTAGGGATATAAGTGATAGTCAACTATCCGATAAGCATGTCGACTAGTGACTCAACTAGTCGCTTCCCCCCACTTGCTGCCTCTATCAGAGAGAGGCAGCGGGGAGGAGGAGGAGCTGGAGCTGGGGGGAGCTGGCTTAAAATCTGGTTCCTTCCCCTTCCCCCCCCCCCCGCCCCAGCACCATTTCCACGGGAGGCAGAGGCATAGTGTGGGACTGGGCATGAACCAGGAATCAGCTGATTCCCAGCTTGCGCCCAGTGGCTCTTAATACATTTAAAAGGCAGAGCTGTAGCAGGGTTAGCTCCCAGGGCCAGGCGTTAACCCTGCTGCAGCTCTGCAGTTTCCCCCTCTTATCAACTAGCTGATGGAAATTCCTAGTTGATTAGCTGATTAAACACCATTTAACATCCCTAGTCTTAACCAGTAAGAATAACAGATGGCAGCAGTAGTAGCTAGCTTGTCAAATGGAATGAACCTTTAAATTCTTAGCCCCAGGTAAAGCAGATGCTTGCTGGAAAAGCTATTTTGCTTTGCTATTCAGCAGTTAAAATGTTTTCTTTCACAAGCTAATTGTTTTAGCTTTACTAATATTACCTTAGGTAATATTTCAAAGGGCATGAAAACATCATTGCCAAGTGTTTTAAAAGCTTAACTCACACTAGGACATGTTCACAACTTTCTTGCCTTCTATGAAAACTGTCCCTAAGTTCTTGTTTTTGTTTTTCCACCTGTAGGGTCCATTAAATAGCGAGTCTTCCAATCAGAGCTTGTGCAGTGTGGGCTCTCTGAGCGATAAAGAATTGGAGGTAAGTAGCCATTGTCCCTAATAATCATCAGTTATACATTAAACGTGAATGGGCTAAGAAATCACAGAGTAAATCACATGAGCTGGAGATCAAGTATGTCTAGTTCAAGGCTTTTGTGTAGAATAGCTCACTGGAAGACTCTAGACTGAGTCCAAGTCATAAAGATTTCAGAACATCATGCAAGACCATCTAGTTGAGGTTTTCTCATCATAACAAGTGCTTTAAAAAACAGAGGGGCAGGGGTTACTGCAATTAGAATGGGAGCTTGAAACTCAGCCCTCAGTTGCTGTTTTTAGTGGTAGGTGACTGCGTTCAGTTGCAGTTTTAGTCAGACCAAAATAAATGGGAGTCTGCTTGGCAACATCCAGGCCTGAGACCCACCCGCCTTCACACTTCATGTTCTCATGTACAAGAAAATAAGAATTTATGTTAACTGACATGTAGAATGAAAAGGAAATAAGGTAGGATAGTCGTACATGTTTCCTCTTAGTTACTTTCATTATATTTGGGTTAAGCACTTTAACTTTATTGCATAAGCAGTTTTTTTTGAACTGCAGTTACTTTTTAATTTAAATAAAGATTGCCTGTTATTAACGCAGCATCTAAATTTAGATAGTTTGTCTAAACCCACAATAAGATAACATGTGGCTGGTAAGTGAAGTAGGAAGTTGAGTTTTGGATCATTATTTCCCCTTTAATACATTAGAGTATAATTGGTATCAAGTATTATACTGTATCTTGAACTCTGAACTTGACTGGTAAGTAAATTAGAAAAGGGTTTTCAATTATTTGAAGATCATGTGTATTAAATATCTACATTTTTGTTTTGCACAGGATTTTCAGTCTACTAGAGAATTTGACATAGACAACTAGGTCTCCTTAGTTAACCTATCATTCTTTGCTTTCCAGTTTGATGTTCTAGTGGTGGATACGTGATCTTATGTATCCTGCCTATTATGCAGCTGGATGAATGGGAGACCTACTACTTAAAATTGAATGTTAATTTAAGGATTATATTAAGCGGAAATATGCTTTGTCTCCCTTTGTAATCGTATTGACCCTGTTACAGAGCCTTTGGAGTCCCTATTGCACGAGGACATTTGTGAGATGCTTCTGTCAGAAGTGGGGTGCAGATCCCCCTTTACTTTGCATTGAGTCAGCAGTTTCTTGTACCAATATTGCATCTATGTAATGGCTGGTGGTGTTGTCAGTGAGGGCCTGTTCGTTGTACTCAGGCTGACAGTCTATAAAGTAGCGTACAGGTACAGTTGTTACTCTGTGTCTTTTTAAAAAAAAAAAAAAAAAAAAGTGCCAAACAACCCTTTCCACCCTCCCACGCCAAACAAAACTAAAAACCAACCCTCATCTCCATTAGGGACTGCTGGGCCGGCATGTTCCCTCGGATCTTAGGTTTAATTTCTGGATGTGTCCACTTCATTCCTTAATCTTTTCAAAGTAGTTGGGTTTGTTTCTATGTTTACTGTGTGTGCATCTTAGACCTCAAGTTTCTAAGAACCATGAATCTAAAGTTTGTCTCAAAAGTTTTTGCCAAGATCTTCCTACCCTTTGTTGTGCCACGGTGAACGTGGCCTGACATGATTTGCGTAAACATGTAATTTTGAAAATATTTTGGGATAAAATGTGTGATGGAAATGAGCAGATTTTTCTCCGTAGTAACCTTGACAGATTTTCTAAGTAGAACTTGATTTATTTCCTTGCATCTCACTTGGTTTTGAAGTCTTCATGCAGGAACACTTTACAACTGAAACATTTCACATAATACATGAAAAATCATTTTTATAACTAACTCAAGACCACATGTGGGTACTAAACACTAGAAATCAGTTGGATGGAATTTTCGAAAAGTGCTAAAGTGACTTAGGAGCATGTGTACCCTTTAAAGGCAATGTAACTTGAGCTCCTGACTCCTTTAAGCATTTTTGAAAATCCCATGAACATGAACAGACTGGGTCCAATTCTCAACTGCCTTATGTAGCCATTTAGACTAGTGAAAAGTGCATGTTAAATGCCGCTCTTCTGATTTGATTGAATTTTGTGCTTGATCTGCAGCAGACTAAAAGACAAAATGATGTACAGGACAACGAAGAATCAACCCTACAGTGTCTGAAATAGAAAATAATCTCTCCTGGTCCCACCCCCTACTGATTTTTAACATGTTTTCTTATTTTTGCTGTACATGGGTCTGAAGGTAGATAATTTCTCTCTAAGTAAAAGTATTGCACTTGGGAGCAGGGATGACCATTGAAGACCTTCAACCTATTTAGTATGTTGGTCATTTTTAAAATTTGGGAATAACAGAAATGTTAACTTTGAAGTATTTTTTAACAGACTCCTGAGAAGAAACAGAATGACCAGCGGAACCGGAAGAGGAAAGCAGAAGCATATGAGACCAGTCAAGGTAACCCATTCTCCTTGCACTTCACAGGATTCAAACAGTTGATAATTGGCTTCATTTTTTAAAGAGTTGTCATGTCTAAGGAGAGTAATGGTTCATCTCAAGAGTGTGCCAGGCTGCTTGTTAAGAACTTATTAGAAGTACATGCTGTGATAATGTCGTTTCCTTTGGGAGACTCACTGTTTCCTTTGTAAGAAAAGCATTCAGTCTTATAACAACTTACTTTAGAAGTAAATATGAATGTCATAAGTGTAGAATTCTTATTGGAGACATACAGTAGGGCCAGGTTGCACAAGGAGAAACTGGATATGGTTCCTCACATGAGTTAAGTGGATATCATTTGCTCAGTGACATGGGTATGGTCTGCAGCTGAAATTTCTCTTATTTTTGCTGTATTTTGAAAAGCTTTCTTTCATTTTCTACATTGTGTTCCATGTAATAGACAGAATCTACTTTAACAAATAGAACAAGTTGTACTCAAAAGTATAAAACAGCAAATGTCATCTTAAAGAAAAGAGAGAATCCGATTTCAGTCCAAGCTCTCATGCTCCTATTGGTAGGTGAACATTTAGAGGATGGAATGGAAAAACTATTTTGGAGATAGGAATCTGCTCCTATAATAAAATAACTGAGATTCTTTTGGTCATAAACTATACCTATAGGCTATGTCTATACTATGAGTTTTTTGTGGCAGAAAATATGCTAATGAGGGATCATTAGCATAAATCATGACATCATTAGCATATTTTCTGCTGTATCTTTTTGTGCAAAAACCCCTTGCGCAAAAAGAAACGGCAGAAAATATGCTAATGATGTCACGACTTAGGTTAATGACCCCTCATGCATATTTTCTGCCGCAAAAACTCGTGGTGTAGACGTAGCCATAGAGTTTGTTCCACCTTTCTTTCCAAAGTTAAATTTTAATAAGTTTGTATTAAATAACAATTATCTCTCTAGCTGTCATGGAAAAGATTGTGGAAGGTTTAAGGTACTCACATTGAGTACAGTAAGTAACACAGACAAGAGTAGATTGTAACTTTTATTATACTCTTACCTTGAAAGAAGCTTTGAGGGATCCAAATTGCACAATGTTTCCCTTGTTTGCAGAGAAACAAATGTCATCTGATTGGGTCTGTCAGTTTTGGAATTAGTCAAACTGTCAACTCTCCAATTTGTAAAGCGTAGAGATTATAATCCTGGGATTAACTATTGCCGTGTGGAGGCTCTTCTGTACTAGGCGATAAGGTGCATCTATGTGCACATCTTTATTGACGTGAATAGATTTCTCAAAATGGCTTCAGATGTTTACATTTACAAATAATCAAGTTTGCCTTCCTTCTCCATTTCCCTTTCAGGAAAAGGCACTCCTAGGGGACATAAAATTAGTGATTATTTTGAGGTAAGCCAATTTAAAATTGCATTTTCAGATAAATCTGTTCTTAAATCTGTTTCAGGATTTTTTTTTTAAATGGAAAACTACAGTAAAACTTAAGTTACTCTCACCTAGGGATGTAAGCGAGCAATGGAGTCGACTGTTTGCATCCCCCCCCACCCATTGAGCTGCCTCTGTATCAGAGGCAGCAAGGGGGTGGGGAGCAGGAGTTGGTGCTGGTGGAGCCAGTTCCCCCCAACACCGTCTCCGCAGTGTCGCCTGCCCCCCGTGCTGCTGCCTCGATCAGGGTGAAGGGAGGCTGCTGCAGGGGTTGCTCCCAGACCTGACGCAAGCCAGGACTGTGCGCCTTCCCTTATCAACTAATTGTGTAGTCGATAAAAATGTTATCAACTACACGATTAGTGAAATACCCACTTCTGAACATCCCTACTCTCACCACTGCATTAAATCTTCCTGTGTAAGTGATCACTGTATCGGTCTGATGGGCTTATGAGTTTGCTTAGGGCAGAATATTTGAATCTTGTTCCTAAATTAAACTTGCTCTCTTTCTTTGAATTAAACAGTTGCCTGACTAAATGTTATAAATTGTAGCTATGTTGACTTCTGTTGGGATCTGAACCTTGTCTCATGCAGCTGAGCCTCCTTTTGGCAAGCCCACTGCAGTTACAGTGTAAGTCCCCGTCCTGGGACTGAATCTGCCAACAAAGTCCCATTAATTTAAGTACGACAGATCCTGCCTTTTGCAGGAGAGGCTAAGAGAGGCCAGCATCAAGCACAGAATGGCAATATCAAAACAGTGATGGGTGTCTCTAAAAACTAATATTCTTGGTATTTTTTCTTTCCAAGCATGTACAAACTAGAACCTGTTACTTTACATCCCTAACAACTTTTTCTTCACTTTATTCTGAGTAGTTAGTTGGCTTGGAGTTAGCAATGCTTTTGCTAGCACCTCTTCCTTACTGTCTCCAGACATTGCTGAGTGAAAGCATGGCGCAGTCCATAGTACAGAAACATAGGGACTTCCATACCAGATCAGTCCAGTGTTCCAGCAAATCTGATATCCTGTTTCTAACTGACAGCAGATGATTCAGAACAAGGTGTAAATCCCCACCCCATGCACATTTGTGTGTACGTAGAATTCACAAGTGGACATACCTGCCCAGGGCAAGATCTTTCTAACTCTGGATTGTTACAAGATGACTTATCCTGAACTATGTGTGTTTAGATCTCTTGGTTTAAAATAAGAAATTATATCTAATGTAGCTGTGGATATTTAGCCATTGAAGGCATTCACAATCACCTCTTGGTATTATGGGCATAATAGATATAGTTCACATTCATTTTCTGTTGAAAAATGACCAGACCTCAGTCAGTACATTATTTTTTTTTTTATTTCTTGTTGTCTTCAGTGTCCACTAAACAGGTTTCTAGGGCTTATGGAGAAGCTCTTTATGCTTTAAAATAAATGTGCAGCTTCTGTCTTTTCCCCACTAAACTTGCTCAAGCATAGTATCTTTATGAAGTGATTGATCATATGTATCTCTTTGGTCAGTTTGCTGGGGGAAGTGGTCCAGGAACCAGTCCTGGCAGAAGTGTGCCACCTGTCGCCCGATCCTCACCACAGCATTCCTTATCCAATCCCTTACCAGTAAGTATTCCCTCTGAGGAAGGTGTTAAATGATGCAGTGGATATGCCACAGACAGGAGATTTTTTTTCTGAACAAATAGGGCAGAATGTTTAGTCTCTGAATTAGTTTCAGGATCCTGCAGTCTATAAAGAGCTAATAAACTGTATCATAGCCATAAAAACCAAGGGTCCAGGGCCTGATGTGGGCATGTTTGTAGTCTAATCTTAAAACAGTTTCTTACACCCTTCAAACCCCAGATGCCATTTCTTGATATAGTATAGATGAGTTCTGTCTTAAAGGGGTTGTGGATTGGCTTATGCACCTAATAGAAAAAGTAGAATTAACACATTTTCCATTCTGTCATTCTGATTGCTCTGCTTGTCTGTTGCATCCCTCCTCCTGCACTGTTTTGTCTTGTCTATTTCAATTCTGAGATTTTTCCGGAGAAGAAACCGGCTCAACAATATCTGCATGGTGCTTAGTTCAGTTGTATCCTGGTTTTCATTGGGGTCCATAGAGCTACTGAAATACAAACACGTTGCTGTTAGTTCTGCAAGATCTTTTAATCCACACTGATTTTCAGGTGCCTGTAGCTTTTTGGGAAAATCAGTAAAAGCTTTTGTGTGTGTGTATGCCCATTATCAGTTTTCTTTCTTTGAGAAAATTTCATTGTGCCACTTGGTCCCTTTTGCAATGTTCAAACGTAATAAGAACCAATATTTAAACTACTGTTAAAGATATTTCAAAAGCTGCTTTTGTGTTGGATCATGTAAGTATCCTTAAACACCCTTTTGAAAATGGCTTGAACTTAAAACTTCAAATTTTCTCAAGCATTTGGAGAACAGTATGACCATTTGGAGTATTTTCTGGAACAGTGTATACTGATGATAAACCAGATACAATGAAGCATATGAGCTTTCCTGACTAGTCTATTTTGAAGTTATTTGCGTACCTCAAACTCATATTTGTCTACATTCCAATGCTGATTGCTCTGGGAATTGTATCCTACAAAGTGCCACAAAAGTGAGAGTTTGGACCTCAGATCAGCATACATCACCAGATTTTAATGAAGTGCTTCCAGTGCTGCCTGGAAGTGAACAGGGAATTAAGATATATTGCTAGATTACATTTAACGCCACAGCATCTCACTTATTTAAAAAGAGAAGTTAAATGCAAAAGCCTCTTACTGATACCTCCTGGATGACACTTTATATTCCCAACATTCAAGACAATTGTTCCCTCCCCCCCAGAATCTGGGATCCTGTGGTAAGTGTATAAGAGTCAGTCGTTCCTTTAGTGCTTTTTGGCATGTTAGTGTTTGGCGTATATAGAAACCTGGAGAGAACCTTTCCCATGAAATCAAAACTGGAATCACAGGCAGCATTGGCTAACTCTGGTGTGTCTTTTTTACAAAGGTGCTTGTCACTCCTCTGTCCTTGGCAGAGTGCTTTCTTCAGGAGTTATGTGGGGAGCAAAAGCATGCACGTCTAACTGTCCCAAACCCGTGGTGCTGGAGGGTGTCAGTTTAGCAGGGTTGGTGCTCAGTCCTCTGGCTGAGGCTGCTTGTTTGTTTCTTCCCCTCATGGTCCATGGGGAAAGGAACAAAACAGTCTGAAGTCACCAGACAAGCTTACATAAAAACATAAAGGAAATGGAGAACCTGTAAGTGGCTTACAGTAGGGATGTGAACGTGTACCTGTTTACACCATTAACTGATGGTTAATCCTAATGGTCACAGAGGGAGGGGGTGGGGGTGTGTGTGTGTGTGTGTGTGTGTGTCAGGGGCGAGAGAGGGGGGAGGGCAGGCAGGAGCAGGTGCTCATGGGGAAACCTGCTTAAAAGCCAGCTCCCTGTGAGCATGACTCCTGCCTGGCCCCCCCACGTGTAAACGTGTAGCTGCTGTAAATTTCAGCAGTTACACATTTACAAAAATAAATATATTTTAACATCCCTAGCTTCCAGATGGGATATTGGCCTCTTCAAAGGGACCATGGCAGTATCACATTCACCCCCAAGTGCACTTGATAAAAACTTTTACTGGAGACCATTTTCCCTTCTGAATGCAGAGGATCAGTTCTGTTTGCAAGGACAGGGGCTTCATTGGCTGTGATCTCTCTGGGGAGCTCAGCAGCCTGGTCCCTTCCCAGGGTTGCCCTCCTTCTGGTTCCTCTTCCAGTCCTGGCATGATTGCAGGTGTCAAAAGGGCAGGGCCACCAACACCAGAAGCAGCTGCTTACCTGGTTCCATGCCGGTGTGGGGTAGGGCCACGTTCTCAGTGTTCTTCAGATCCCTTATCTTCAGTTCTGGTTCTCCTCTCTCCTGCAACCATTCTTTAACTTTGTCTTTATTGTGCTAGTAGTTTGCATTTGTGAGACCTTTGTTTTGGCTACCAAAGGAAAACCCAACAACAGTAGGAACAGGGGGAAAGAGGAGAACATTTAATATCCTTCCCAGTTAAGGGAATTGGTATATGGGGGTACGTCTAGACTACAGGCTTTTGTTGACAGTGGCTTTGTCGACAGGTACTGTCAACAATGCTTCTGTCGACAAAGAGCATCTAGACTGCATCCAGTTCTGTCAACAAAGCAAGCCGCTTTGTCGACATGAGAGTGTAGACGCAAAGGACAGTGTAGATGCAATAACGCCTTCTGTCGACAGAACTCTTTCGACAAAAGGTGTTATTCCTCATAGAATGAGGTTAACTGCTGAGTTCTGTTGATGTTATGTCGACAGAACTCAGTGGTAGTGTAGATGCACGTATAGTTTTGTCGACAAAAGTCCACTTTTGTCGACAAAACCCTGTAGTCTAGACACACCCTGCGTGGGGAAGGTGTTAAGCCCCTTTTATGAAAAGATTGTCAGAGTCATTCACACTGTATGGAAGGCTTGTCTGTGGCCAGGGACCAGGAAAGGTAATATCTTCAGGAAAGGTTGCTCAGCTTTCTTAGAATATCCCTTGTCTACCTTGGGTCCTCTTATCCCTCAGTTGAGATTTCACAGCCCTCTGCTCAGATTTTAGTTCTTGCGATGTCCCCATCCCAGAAAAGCGCGCTCTCAGACAGGAAAGTAGGGCTCTGGCATTTCTGATGCTGGGCAGAGTAAATGAGCAGTTAAAAACAAGTTTTATTCCATCTTTTAAAATCCTCTGTGTCCTGCCTTCAGCGCAAATGCATAGCAGCAGGAGAGGCTTCTGGGTGGGAAAATATGTAGAGATGTGAAGGCAGAAGTTTCCATGTACCGTATTTTAATGAGGCAAAGCGCAATGCACTGGTTTGAAGCCGGGCTGTCCCTAATGTGGTGTGGAGCCTGGTGCAAACCCACCACCTGCCCTACCTCTTTCCACACCCCCTCCCCATTGCAGACCTTCCTCCAAAGCCCCTTCCCCCAAGTGATGTATCCTGGGAGATTACTGGGGGGGCCTGCCAGGGGTCAGCCTCCTCCCCCCCGCCCGCCGCCCCCACAGTGGCAGAGCCATGCAAAGCCACTCCGCTCTGCTGCTCATCTCCCAGCTGGGTCACTTTGTTTGCTTGAAGGGCCCCAAAATGTGCAGATGTGGAGGGGACAGTATTTCCATTAGTTAGGGGAATCCTGCTCTGCACATTCACATGCATTGCAGCACATTTCAAACACGTTATTCCAGTCACTCCTATCGACCTTTGCTATCAGAGTGATCTTTCCAGAAGCCCTGCTTTTGTGATCAGACCCTCTCTTTGCTGGCTCTCCCTTGCTGGGCTGCTGCTTGGCTGACAACAGTTTTGGCAGAACCAGAGAATCGTCTATTTTTTTTAAAAGGTTTATTGTATTTTTTTTAAATGTATTACAGCGGCGAGTGGAGCAGCCGCTATATGGGGTAGATGGCAGTTCTGCAAAGGAGCCGCAGGAAGAACACTCTCCTCTGCCAACGCTGATGTCTATGATGCTGGCAAAACAGCGGCTTGAGAGTGAGCAGCTGGCACAGAGGGGAGCTGGCCTCTGTTTTGCTTTTGTTTCGGTGAGCAGTTTTCAAAAAACCCAAGCCCCGGGCAGAGGCTGTGTTAGGGATTGGGAATGGGATGCGGAGCCTTTCCACTGTAAGGCTCTGTTCCCATCTAGCCTTGAGTGTTAGTGACAGACTTTACCATCATGACCATCTGAAAACTTGATGGCTCTCCAGGCTTGTCTGTTGAAGAAATCTAGCTAAACTGATGAAGCCAAAGTTGATTCCTGACTGATTTTAGGCTAAACCAAGGAAAGTATTCTCGAAGTTGAGACACAAGGTGGTGAGGTAATATCTTTTATTGGACCAGCTGCTTTTGGTGAGATAAAAAGAAGCTTTCCATCTTATACAGAGCCATTCTTCAGGTCTGGGAAATGTACTCAAGAGTGTCACAGCTAAGTACAAGATGAATAAATTGTTTAGCATAAGTAGTTCACACATTTCAAAGCATCATTCAAGGTTAAGTGGCCTATTAACACCTCTCTAGTCATAGGGAGTAAAGGTATGTCTGTGGAGGGGGAAGATGACAGAGGGGTTAAGTGGGTAATGGATTGGATTTATGGTTTATAACAGTGTGTCTATTCAGTCCCTAATTTTTAGTATCTAGTAAAATTGTGCATTTAAGCTTCCAGGCCAAACAACTGGAAATAGATCACATCATGAAATGGGCCACCCAAATACCCTGAGAGAACCTGCTTCAATGAGGAAATGAAACTCCCTCCAACTATACACCTCTTGTAATCCCCTAATTGCAACAAGGAAGGTTTGTTGCCATTGGGAAAAACTTCCTAACTGTTAGAGTGATTAAGCACTGGAATAAATTCCCTTGGAAAGTTGTGGAGTCTCCATCTTTGTCTAATCTGTTCGTAAAAGCCTGCAAGAAGAGTTGTCTGCGTTTCTATCACCCCACACTAGAACCCATGCTGTTTATCTTCAACAGTTAAAATCCATACACAGTAGGAATGCCATCCTGAAAGAAATATTTTCTGGCCTTCAGATAACCTCCTCTCCCACGGCCTCTCCAGGCTCCCCACAGACCAGGACAGACAGGCCAACTCAGAGCAGCATCAGACCCTGCCAGAACAACCAATGTAAAACCTATGTAGACATATCTCCAATGCTGCAATTATCAACATCTCCCACAACAGACGTTTCAGAATCTATGGCCCCTTCTCACACCCATCACGCACGGTGTTGCAGTGCACTAGAGGCCTCAATAACAGTAGGTGAAATGAGACAGTCGCTGCATTCTCGAACTTTCATGGGAAAATGATAGAAGATCTGTTGGCGAAAACATCACAGAGCAATAACTCTGTCTGACCTCACACTCCTCATTCTCAAAGGAAACCAACACAGCACCTTCAAAAGATGAGCGCTTCCCAGGTTTTTTTTCTTTTCCCCAATATGATTAGAGGGGTGCTAACTAGCCTCTGGTGCCTTGAAATGTGTTGACTATTTATGCTGAACAATTTATTCCAATTTGCACTTAGCTGTGACACTATTGAGCAAATTCCCCAGACATGAAGAAGAGTTCTGTGTAAACTCAGAGGCGCCTCTCTCACCTGAAACAGTGGGTCCAATAAAAGATATTACCTCACCCACCTTGTGTTTCCTGGGACCAGCATGGTCACAACAATACTGCATAAAGACAGCTGAGATCATTTTCATTGATAAAATGTTACTGAAGTTCATAGAAGTATTGTGTCTTTACAGCATTGCCAACCCTGATTATTCAAAAATCAAGAGTCCGGCTTGCCAAAAATAATGAAATTAGCTTTTAAATCCCAAGACTAGATGTAAAAGTAATAGATTTGGTGTTTGTTTACCTTCTGCTTTTTGAGCCTTTAGGGTGCTCTTGAGACACATTTTGACGTTTTCTCCGCAGGCACATGCACTAGAAACTTTATTTTTGTTTAGAACAAAGGCTGAAGTCATCACACACCCACTTGACTCGAGGAGCTGGGGCTTTAAGACAATAATTACCATGAAACTCATGACAAAATCGTGACTTGGCAACACTGAAGATTGAATTGGGTTTTCTAAAAAGGATCCATTAACCTTTTGATAGCCCCAAACCTCTGCAGCGCTTAAAATGGCTTTATCTGAACAACATCATGCTGAGACCAGAAAGCATCTTCCTTATAAAAATGGGGAGTATTGTTGCATGAACAGTTGCAGTCACGTTAATAGCTGTTAATATAATTATGTTGGCTTTTTGTTGCAGGCCCAGCAAGGCAGCCCTTCTTCTACAGGATCAGGGAACACAGAGCATTCCTGCACCTCCCAAAAACAGATTTCCGTCCAGCACAAACAGACACAGGTATGGCCAGCACAAACAGACACAGGTATGGCCAACGAACCGTAACACACCTACTGTGCCCCCTTACATCTAAGCTTTACGTTTGGTGCAGCTTTGGCACAGGAGGAGAGGGGGGGACATGGGAGTGCCCCTGGTGCCTCTCTTTCTCTCTGTAAAATGGATACTTATCTGCCTTAACTGATGTTGGTGATTACTTACTCTGTAGAAAGACCTGCTCAGGGTCCAACAGATTGCCAATCTGACTGGGGGGGGATCCTTCCTGACCCCAAATGTGACAAAGACGTTGAGTTTATTTTTATTTCCTCTGCAGCATGGGTCACCTACTGGTTTGAACTAGAGTAAATGGTGGATTCTCTATAACTTGATGTCTTTAAGTCTAGATCTCAGGTCTTCAGGAACTCAGCCAGTGGTTATGGGCCTATTGCAGGAGTGAGGAGTGCAGGTTCTGTGGCATGTGATGTGCATAGAGTCAGGCTAGATGATGATGATACTCCATCTGGCTCCTAACATCTGAGTAGGGTTGCCAGGTGTCCAGACAGTCCAGTATTTGAGCTTTCTGTTCAGGAAACAAATTGTGAAAATATAAATGAGAAAATATAAATGTCCGGTATTTTCTAAATAAGATGTAATGTAGATTGTGACGTAATGTCAAGTGTGTCCGGTAGTTTTGTTGAAGCCATTTGGCAACCCTATGTCTAAGTCTGACACCTGCCAAATGGTACGGGGCTGTTCTCCCTCACTGAACCCATAGTTCCTGTTCACGTTACAGGGGATCAAATACAGGTTGGACCTCTCTAATCTGAATTCCGTGGTCTGGCAACATCCGTGCTCCAGTATAGGTGGTGACTCTGTGGGTGCTCTGGAGCTGAAGCACTCAGAAAAAATGAGTGGGTGCACAGCTCCCTCCTCTACCGCCTGCTGCCACCACCTGAAGTCCTGACCGTTTCCTATTTTGCCCCAGGCTGGGACCACAGTAGGGGGCGGTTGCAGAGCCCCGCAACCAAGGCCATCTTTATGGGGGCGCGGGGCTTGCAGCAACCCACTGCCACAGGCCTGGCCCTGCCTGTGCTCCGGCCCAGCTCCCATTTCACTCCTTCCCCCAAGCTCTGGCTCACCTTACCACTTCCTGCCCTGGCCTGCCCCTTTCCCCGAGTGATGCCAGCTGGAGATTACTGGGGGGCCTGGCACAGGGCGGCAGAAGGGATCCTGCACACACACTCACTGCCGTGGCGGGAGCAGGAGGGATCCAGCAGCCTGTTCTGCTCCACCCTGCCACCCATCTCCCAGCCTGCTGCGCTCCAGTTCACAGCAGTGGTGGGAAGTGGAGCGTGCCAAGGCAGGGCCACTGTGGTGAAGCTGGGAGATGGGCTACAGTCCCCGCCAGGTCCCTCAGGTAACCCCCTAGATGCCACGGGTCCTGTCCATAAGAATGTTGGGGCATCCGCCCTATGGACAAGGGTGGCTCTGCCAGCAGCCAGGACTTTGGGCAACAGCAAAGGAACCAGCTGCCTGGAAAACAGATTTGTTTGTTTCTGCTGTTTAAAGGGACCAGTTCAGTTCAGGGGAGGCTATTTAAAACGAGCACATACAAATAGAAAATGAAGGCCAGGTGTGTGTCATCTCCACCAGACCATCTTAGGGCTGTGTGAAGACTAACATCTTGTCTAATTAATAGTGTGGCTATATAATGGCCAATCTGTGATCTTCAGTGTGTGTAGTAGTCTTACTCCATCTACCTATCGAAATCTTAGTTTGAACCAAAGCTACCTTTGAAATCATGGCTGAGAGGCCGTGCATTTTTAGCCTCCCCTTTTGCTAGCTGTGTTGAGATTTCCTGGGAGAATATTGAAAACCAGAGGCCTTAAGGGCACTAAGCAATTTCAAGAATGCAATGCAGGACTCTCTATTTGCAGCAGGTGGTGTGGCTTTTGCAAAACTCTTGAAATGCCACTGCAGTTTCAGTGTTCACCATGGCTGACTTGTCTAATGCTTGTCTGCTCACCCTGTTGTGTGACCTTTATGCGAGGTGTGTGCACCCTGTAGAGTGAAGAGTTTTAGAATGCACAAAGCCCTTCTTTCAAGAATAAACTAGTCATAACCATGACAAATGGCTGAAGATAGAAGTCTGTAGTAAGCTTTCCGTAGCTGAAATATTGGCTACTTTCTTCTGACTTTGATTTGTGATGTTTGTCTCTGCAGTCTGACCTCACAATGGAAAAGATATCTGCACTAGAAAACAATAAAAACTCTGACCTGGAGAAGAAGGAGGGGAGGATAGACGACTTATTAAGAGTAAGTGTGAACAAGGAAAGACTCATGTAAAAGTTGCTTTTCGGAGCGTCCTGGTATTTCATGCATGAACTCTGTGTGCACAAATCAGTCTGCAAATCAGGATTTTTTGTACTACGATTGGAGAAACTGACACTCTAAGGGCATGTCTACACTAGGAGATTATTTTGAAATAACTAAATTTGAAATAACTCCTGCTTTCCTCCGGGAATAAGCTTATTCTGAAATAGTTATTTCAGGAGTACAGATTTTAAAATAACCGGCCCTTTATTTCAAAATAACGGGCTTAGTAGCATAGACACTCTGCTTATTATTTAGAGATAAGGCGAGTTATTTTAAAGTAACTCCCTTGTGTAGACCAGAGCTTAGAGAAGGAGGTAACATTAATACCTTTTTAAAGGATAATTGATAAATTGGTTAGGCTGAGAAGAGCTCTTCTTGAGGTAGAAACTATGGGAAGACTTGCCAGGATATGTAGAGATACCAAATGTATCAGGCCAGTCTAAGAAGTACAACTGTTCTATCTCCTGATTTGTAAGTAAAAGAACTCAGAGGATTTTATTCTAAATGAGATTTAATAGATTTGGAACTTAACTCTCCCAAGAGAAGTGATGGAAGCTGTCCTCTAAATTAGAAAGCATATAAAGCACTACAGCTTGAACTTCTCTAGTCTGGCACACTCTGGTCCAACAACATCCGTGGTCCGGCATGATTTGAGTTAGCTGGATGTCCACTCATCATGGATGTGGCCACGTTTCCCCTGGTCCTATAAAGTTTATTAACCAGTCCAGGCTCTGTGTTCTGTGTTGTTATTTAGTTCTAATTTATCCCTAAATGTCTTCTCGGAGCCCAGTAAGCAGTGGAAGTGTTGGTAATGCTGCTAAATAATATTGACCTCCCGTGATTCGGCAAATTCTCTGGTTGGCACTGGTCAAGTCTTGAGGGTGCCGGACTTAGAGAAGTAGAAAATGTGCTGTGAGGGGCAGGAAACTCTATCTAGAAGACCCATCAGACATGTAGGCATGGTATTTACCATAAGAAGAAAGCAAGAATCAAGGAGTAGAAAGCAAAACTGAACTTTTTCTCTTATTCCAGAACCTTCTGTATTGAATACATTCCATTAAAACCCTGCTTCTGACCACAGTATGGTCCTTATTCTGCAATGACTATACTTGTATGTCTAGCCGCTAATATCTAGGCGACTATATATGTAAACGAGATGCTTTTTGTGGCATGGGTAAAACATAAAAGAACAATTTTCAATAAGCCAGGATGACATACAGTTGTTTTCTAATGACCTCAAGAATCATGCCTAAAATCTTTTTTTGAGAGATCTACACCACTTGAGGCTTAATTAGATGCCAAATGACAGATTTTTTTCTGGGTTTTAGAAATGTCCCTCTTTTTTTTTTTTTTTTTTTTTTTTATGACAAAGGAAATACCCCTGCAAATGTGGTGGTCTTGAAACACATCCCAGTTTTTAGAAAGAGAGTTTCTAGCAAGGTGACCAGCTGTGCCAGGGGAGGAAACCTACAGCTGACCGTGCAAAGGAAGTCACCTTGCTGCTTCCTGTCAGTGTTCACTAGAGAGGAAGGATGGTTCAGTGATTATTGTTTTGGCCTAGGACTTGAGATCCTGGTTCAGTTCACTGCTGTGCTGCAGACTTCCTATGTGATCTTGAGCAAGTTACTTTAGATAAGACATAGCAATAGCTCTATCTGTATTACAGCTTATGTCGCTCGGAGGGGGCGGAGGAGTGTACAAATCACTCCCTAAAATTTCTTAAGTAACACAGCCACAAGTGCCAGTGTGGACGTAGCTATAACCGCTTGTGGGGGCTGGAGTAATTCAGCTGACAGGAGAGCTCTCTTCTGTCGCCTTGGAGTGGCTAAATTGCAGTGACACAGCTGCACCAGTGTAGCCAGGGCTCAGTCGCTCTCTGCCTCCGTTTCCCCACTTAGGGAAGTGCTGTTGTGCTCTTATCACATTTCCTGGAGTGTTGTGAGGATACATTAAGGATTGGGAGGTGCTCAAATACTCGGGTAGTCGGGGCCAGATGAGTGGATTCACTTGGTCTGTTACTATGGCAGCAAGTTGGCTGGTGATTTGCTTTATCTGACCTGTTGCCTGAAGCCAGCTAAGCAGAGTACTTTTCAAGGCGATTCTTGGCTAGGCTTTTTCGGGCATCCTTGAGAGAATTCATATCCTGTCTTCACTTACCTTGTGTACTTTCTTTTTAGGCCAACTGTGATTTGAGAAGGCAGATTGATGAACAGCAAAAGATGCTGGAGAAATACAAGGAACGGTTGAATAGATGTGTGACAATGAGCAAAAAGCTTCTTATTGAGAAGGTGAGCTACTAGCTTTCCAAATCTATGGGGAGGAAATGACGGTACTTAAAAGTAAGCACTCTTTCCAAAAAAGTGGCATTTGGTAACAGTGTACTCCAGCATTGCCACTTGCCCCAGTGGCAAATGTGTGGTGCTTGCAAGGTAAGGAATTTGAAGTGGCTGAGTAGTGAACAGTGGGTGAGTTTTGCTGGTAAGCTGTTACTGGATCAGTGGATGATCATAGTAAGAATTGATTAAGAGTAGAGTATTTAAAATGCTACATAACTTTCAGCTCAAAATTGATCATTAGTGCTTGCTGATTCAACCCTTGTCTTGTCCTCCTTCAGTCGAAACAGGAAAAGATGGCATGCAGAGATAAGAGCATGCAAGATCGACTGAGACTGGGTCACTTCACTACAGTCCGGCATGGGGCCTCTTTCACTGAGCAGTGGACAGATGGCTACGCTTTCCAGAACCTCATCAAGTAAGAGCAGAAGCCCTTTTGTCTTTTCCTCACGAGGCAGAAAAGAAAATCCATCTATTGTGTGTGTCATCCCAAAGCACTTTTGACTAATATGTAAGATCTTGGCTGTGATCTCTACCACCCTTTAGACTGAAACGGAGCAACTTTTTGACAAACCTCCAGCAGTACCTTTTTAGGCCATACAGCAAAGAACATCCATCCTGTAAAAACTCTATTAGAATTTCGGGAGTCAGTCAAATGATCAGAGTTGGTATGGCCAGAACCTGGGCTAATGCTGCATCTCACAAAAAAGGCCAAAGTGACTATAAGTAGACAAGGCCTCCATCTTGCACCCATTTGAAATACAGAGATGATAGTGCTAGAATGAAGTAAAGGGACACACCTTAAATTCTGTAGCAGTAATTATCTTACCTACATCTTCAGTTAGAAGTGAAATTTTCAGAGCTTTGGTTCCAAGGTCTACAGGGGAATTCTGTACGCGTTCTTGACAGATTCTTTTGGATTCAGGTTTTGTTTTTAAAAAAAAAAAAAAAAAAAAAAAAAAAAAAGGTGGGGGTTAAGTCTGTCTTAGGTCAAAATTGAGTTCCTCCTGTCCTGCAGCAGTACGTGTCTATGGTGAAAACAGATTTGCCTAATCTCTAAGAACAGCTAAACATATAGAAGATTTTCTCATAGTAGAATTCACATCTGTTTCCTCTTGGAGAGAAACCCTCCCATAGTCTCCTGTCCCAGACTGACAGCTACCTGGGCACGGTGATCTTATCTTCCCTTCTTTGATGCTTCAGAGGAGGCAAAACCATTCGCAGTGCTCCTGACCAACTGTGCAATGCTGGAGGTGGAGGAGTAGGCCTGAGGACGAGGGCAAGAATTCAATCTTGATTATGGCGTCAGTCTCTTACACCTTGGATCTTTAGATGCATATGCACAAAGTCATGTGTTATTGTTGGTCATGCCAGACTCGGTGTATTATTTTAAACAAGTTTAAAATAGAAAATCCACAATACTGACTTTTTTTTTTTAATGGCACTAATGTTCAGAAAGAAATGTCAAATTCCTTTTACGCAAGTAATACCCTGTAAATTCCCACCTGACCCTAGGCCATTACATGGGACTGCTGTGCAAATAAATCTCACACGGAGTTGTGTGGTGTTGATAAGCATGCACAGACAAGAGTGTGATGGGTGCCATCTGGAACGGGGGTACTGCTGAGCCCTCTGACTTGCCAGCTTGGGCTTTGTCTCGCTGTGCTGCTGTGACAAGCTACGCATCTGCTCCCAGACCTACACTTTCCCCAGTATTCTCACAGCTAGGGACACACCCAGCTGCAGTTACATGTAGGCTGATCCACTGCATGAACCAACAGTAGAGAGACTGCAGCCAAAATGATCACCAGCTTTCCAGCCAAGGACCCCAGAGCTGTACCATCCTGCCCTACTCCAAACCCCAACCAGTATGAATTCATTATCCAGTTCACTTCCTCTTCAACGTGGAGAAGAAATGCAACAGCCTTTGTCCCTTGAGCGAAGATTTCCAAGCAGTTCGTTCAGACTCTCTAGTTTAGATTTTAAAAGATGTTATTGATTACAGAAAGATTTTCAGTGATTGTAAGTTATAGTAAACATCAAAGCCGATTGCCTTGCAAGTAAACAGAAATGCAAACTAAGCTTACCATACTAGATAGAAAGCATATGAGTTAGCAGTCTCTCGCCCTGTCTTTGATGTAAGCATGCTTGCAGATTCTTTATACTTGGGATCCCCAGGTTTTCATACACAGGCTAAAAATTCCTTCAGTTGGGGTCCAGCACTTCCCCCAGTTCACTTCTTGTTCCCTAGGTGTTTCCAGGGGTTTTCTTGCATGGGGAATGAAGAGCAATGGATGAAGACACTCCCTGCCTTATCTAGCATTAGCATATAGCAGGAACCCATTATTCCAAAACCAGTTCCCTGACCAATTTGTGGAAAAATACAGACACTCCAAAATGAGTCCAGAGTCATGTGGCCTGATCACATGTCCTTGCATACCTTGCTCAGTCATAGCAGCTGTTACCTACAGACTGTCTGGAAAGTTCTCAGGAAGGTTTCCAAGTGGCAGATAAACTTCTCCTAAGGCCTGTTGTTTTTCCTAGTGGTCCATTACCTTGAATAGGCTTTTCACAGTCAGCTGTTTTGCCTAATGGATATCTGAGGTGTATCCATAGATACATAGTCAGTGTTCATAACTTCAGATACAAAACGATGGGTTCATACAAATAGAATTCAGCAAATCATAACTTTTCCAGTGAGACCTTACATGACCTGTCTTTTACCAAATGCAGCATAACCATATCATATAATACCACTATCAAGAAGATGTGGTGCAGTGTGTCAAGAAATAAGCACAACCCCCTAGCGCTGAGTCACTTCTTTCTGGTTTGACTTGGGAACCCATTTCATTAAGCTGTGTGCAGATGGTTAGGTGCTGTAGAATCTCCTTAAAAGGGAAGAAGTCCTTCTTTGCTTTTTGCTGCAAGAGACATATGAAAACAGAGGTGCTTTTGAAAGTTGTCCCATTTTGCAATGTAAATGCTAAAATGTAATTGAAAGCTGATGAAACTTAGTCTTCTAAGTCATTTTAGTGCTTTTCAAAATTTTACCCTGTGTGTGTTAACTAAAAATGACAGGCAGTTTAACTGATAAGCTTTCTTTTGTAAGATGATCCATCCCTGGTGGGTTTGAAAAAGGTTTTTCAAACTTTGTGCATATGCTGGGTTTTAAGTTGCTTTAAGAAATTGTCTTTAAGAGCTTGGATTATTTAACCATAACCCTACAGTAGGAAGACAGTGATCTAGAATAGATCCTTCTAGGGACCTGCGGAAAAGTAAGTACAGTAGTTGACAAAGGCCAAGACAGGAAGTTGGTTACTAGAGGTTGGACCTCCCTCGTCTGGCACCCTCGGGACCTGACTGGTCCCAAACAAGGGGATTTGCCAAACTGAGGGGAGGTCCCTCCCAACATGGCCTGTGCTGCTCCTGGCTAGGACTCCAGCCGAGCCCCACTACTGCCTGCCCGGCCATGGCTCCCCAGGCTGGAGCGCCGGGCTGGAGCTACCGGGGCTCCCTAGCTTCTGGGGTGGTCGGGACTCTGTAGCTGCTGCCAGCCTCCCGCTACTGCCCATCAGCAGGGGCCAGAACTCCTGGCTGAGTCACGCCCCCCCTGCACTTGCCCCCCCTACCCTGAGACCATGGATGTTGCCAGACCAGAGAGTCACAGTTAAGGGAGGTACAACCTGTATAAATCATAGTTTCTTCCCTCTTTTAAAATGATCTCAACTTCTTATTGGTAAAGAGATCGCCACCTGATGAATATGATACTGATTTGGGTACAGGATTTAAGCCATTGGAGGGTTTCTCGTATTTCAGCAAATGAAGACTCCCTTGCTCTTGGCTAATCTTCATGAAGTTGAAAGATTTCTCACACACACACACACAGTTGGCATGTCTTTCCATGCTTTTGTGTTAAAACACGTTGATTTACTCTTCCTAAGCCAGAGGTCGCCAACCTTTTTAAGCACTAGATCACTTTTTGAATTTAAGTGCAATCCAGGATCTACCTCAAACCCAAAAACCCTTGCCCCACCTCCTTCCCGCCCCTTCTCTGAGGCCCCGCCCCTCCTCACTTCATCCTCCCTCCCAGTCTCACTCACTTTCACCAGGCAGGCGCAGCGGGTTGGGGTACAGGCTCTGGCCTAACACTTGTAAGGGATTTGGAGTGTGAGAGAGGCTCTGAGCTGAGCCTGGGGAAGGGGTTGTGGTGTAGGAGCGGGTTCAGGGTACAGGCTCTGTAAGGGAGTTTCCAGGGGGCTCAGGGCTAGTGCAGGAGCTTGGGGTGCAGGTGGGGCTTCATGACTGGGGCAGGGGTTCGGAGCTGGTTTACCACAGGTGGCTCGTGGGTGGTGGTGCAGTGGAGCTAAGACAGGCTCACCCCTGTCCTGGACCTGCGCCACTCCCAAAAGCAGCCAGCAAACTCCATCCTAAGCCCTGTTGTGCCCCCTCTCTGCTCTGTGGAGAAAGGATACAGAGTTGGAGGGGGGCCCCTTGACATCAGTGCCCTCTTCTCCCTCCCCTCCCCTCCCCAGCACAGCAAGCAGGAGGCTCCCAAGGGGGAGGGGCAGCTCCAAGGCAAAGGGCAGGAGATGAGCAGCAGTGTGGGGGAGGGGCAGCTGAAGTGCTGGCATTTGAGAGCCTCCTGGCCAAACCAGTCAGGATCACCTGTCAGAGGCTCCATGATCTACCAGTAGATCCCGAGCTACTGGTTGGTGACCACTGTCCTAAGTGTAGAAGTGATTTGAAAATCATTTTGCTGATCTGTTGTGGGAAGGGGAAGGATGCTAATAGCTATGTACATGTTAATCATGTTTCCATTACTTGTGGTTTTTATAGTCTATCCCTTTCTTGTCCCACCTCCCTCTCTCCCCCCAAGGCAACAGGAGAGGATAAATTCCCAGCGGGAAGAGATAGAAAGACAACGAAAGATGTTAGCAAAACGGAAGCCACCTGCCATGGGACAGACCCCTCCAGCAAGCAACGAGCAAAAACAGCGCAAGAATAAGACCAATGGAGCAGAAAACGAAACGTACGTAACATGACTTTGTATTGGTACGTTCCTGAGCAGCAGTGATCTTATAGGACATAGCTATCTTCTGGGAATATTACACTCACTCTTGCACGTTACAGTTCATTGCATAGGCTCTTCTTGTACACATGAATATTCTAGAAAAACATAGCATTCAGGAACTTGTGGCTGCAGCCCTAAATATTTTCCATTGGTGTGAAATGCTATGATCAACACTGATCCCCCAAGTTTGGAGAATAGAATGTTCTTTTCTCACATGTGAGCCGTATTTTTTTAAGCATTGGAGCTGCATTTGTATCTGGCCTCAGACTTCAGAGAGTAAATGGTGCACATTTTTTGTACTCTACCCACATCAAGTCATTGAGTTTATCACCAAGCCTTTAGGCTTGCAGGGCACCATTATAAGCGCATTGAAAACTATCTCTGCACTCCTGCCCCAGGTCACACACCCCTCCTAGACCCTGCACTTCTTCCTGCACCCATACCCCCTCCTCGACCCTGCAGCCTGGTTTCCTGCCCTGTCACAATCCCCTTCTTCACCCAAACTCCCTTCCAGGTCCCACACCCTTTCCTGCACCACAGTCCCTTACCGTAAGCTCTCTTCTGCACCCAACCTCTACCACAGACGCTGCACCTTCTCCATTAATAAATGGAAGAGTGCAGCCCTTGACCACTTCCCAAATCCTTGGAGTGCTCCCCACCATAAACATTTGCCCAGCCCTGTGTTAGAAGCATGTTGTAAAGCTGGCTGGCACCAAGTGCATGTGGTCATGATGGAGTTGTTAGCCTATTGAAAGCTTCCTTTCAAAATGAACTGGAGCAACTGGTGTAATCAGGATGAGCTAGATTTTTACTGATTCGTTATATTGTAAACTTTTGTTCTTATGGAAACAAACCTCGATATTAACTGACATTAAAGTTCTCACGCAGCAAATGGAGTCAGAGGCAAATCAGGGATGAAGTCAATATTTCACTGCCTTTTCCCCATGGCTCTAGATATTGCTGTATGTAAGAGAGATGCAAGCTTCCCCACTCTCCTGGTAAACTTGGCTAGAGTGACAGGTCTCAGAGGGGTAGCTGTGCTAGTCTGTCCTGTCCCTGCACAGCACTCGGAGAAGTCTGCTGCAATGGCCATGTGCTTCTGTGAACACTGTGAGCCTGGGGGAAGGGGAAAGAGGCTTCATGGGCTGTCCCTGTCCCCAGCACAATCTTGCAGCTCCCACTGGCCGGTTTCCAGGACAGCCAGCATGCAAAGTATCCCTTCCCCCAAAACTCTCAGCATTTGGAGCAGCACATGGACCCCACAGTCAGCTGCTCTGAGCAGCCTGTAGGGGCATGGAAGGCAGGGTGTGAGGCTGAGGAACCTGCTGGGCTGCTGGCCAGGAGCCACCCAGGCAAGCATCTCCTGGCCAGACCCTGCCTCTGGCACCCCACCCCGCTCTTCCCCAACTATCTTCCCTCCACCTATACCCTGCACCCCAGTCTCTTGCACGTCTGCCCCAGGCCACAACGCTCTCCAAGACCTTGTACCCAAATCCCTGGACCCCAGTCTCCTGCCCCAGGTCACAACCCCCTCCTTCATCCAAACTCCCTTCCAGATCGCGCACCCCTTCCTGCACCCCAAGTCTCTTACCCCAAGCTCCCTCCTACACCCAGCTGCCATCCCAGTTCCTCACCACCTCCTTTAAAGCCCTGGAAGAGTGCAGCCCTTGACCAGTTGTCAAATTCTCCCCATCAAAAATGATTGCTCACCCCTGTACTAGGTTCTAGCATGTAACTGTTTCTGGAAATACTAGTCCAGAGAGAGCCATTCTGTTGCTTGCCTGGAATGGCCAGGCTGTCACTGTTTAACCCTGTCCGTGTGTCTCTTACAGTCCATGCGTGACTTATTTAATTGTTCAGGTACCCCAAATCCTACCTTAGCAATCAGTCGTGAAAGCTTGCTTAAAAAGTGTTCAGACTGGAAGGGCTTCTTTAAAGCAAAGTAGATTTGATGTTGCAGTGCTGGATTAACTGGATCTGCTGTTCAACTGTAGCAGAATAATAGCTACCACTAAGAGATACTGAGGAGCAGGCATATTAACTAGGAAGTTGAGTAATTCTGGCTCTTACGTTGTAAGGGCTAGCTATTGTTTCAGGAAATGTTTGTGGAGGAAGGCAGTTTGGGATTTGTAAGGTCCTTCAAGACTGCTGACCATCCTGCAATTGCATTGTCTGCTCCTCTGCTATGTCAGGCTGTCTCCAGCATGCTGGCAGGTGTACAGGAACAGCAGAAGCTATAGATGGGCCAAATGTGGCATGTACCCCAGAGCTGTTCTGCACAGAGATGTCTGTTAGCAGCAGGAAGCTCTGAGAGAGTGGAACTGCCTTCTAACACCGTGGTTGCTGGCCTGCTAGGGAAGTAAGAAGCAAAACGTGGAGCTGAGAGGGTAGCTAGAAGTTGGGAGGGAGTTGAGGCTTCTGTTAGGGGAGCGAGAAGAGGAAAAAATATAAGCTATGTATTCCTGTCCCTCTCACTCGACTTACAAATCTTGTGGGTATAACACTGACAGCTGCACAACAGCAGTAGGCTCCTGAATGGGTTCTGAAGAATTTGAAACTCATGTAACATAGCATCCTGGGGGTAGTTCTCTGTAGACCTGTAATGAGATTTGATTAAATAGGTTTTCTATAAAATAAATTTAAAAAGTACAATTCCCCCCTCCCAACACTGTTAAATTTTAGAAATAACACAAATCAGAACATTCAAAAAGTGAAGCTTTCTGACTCGTCATTCAATATTTACAGTGTCTCTCCTTGGCTTTCTTTGTTAGGAGTAAATCGTAGCATATTAAATGTCCCATGAAATAAGACTTCAGACACGTGCAGTGCTCTGTTACAGCATGTCCAGACTTGAGCACTATCTTCATATGAGAAATACGGTAGAATGTGATGTACAAATTTCAGTCCATCGATCAGTTCCTCTTTCCTATAGCTGAGCAGATTAAGTTGGTATATATTTCATGTGGTACACTGAAAATTCTCCATCTGCTGGGTAGGAATTCCGTTATACTTACCAGTACCAGTATTGGCTGCATTTAAGCTTTTTTTCCTCTCCCTTGAGTAGTCCTGTTTAAACCAACATGGCTACTGGAAACGCTAACAAATATTGTGCTTACAAATGTGTTGGATATGTCTGACAATGTTCTCTTGTGTACACAGGTTAACGTTAGCTGAATATCATGAACAGGAAGAAATCTTCAAACTCCGACTAGGTCATCTTAAAAAGGTAAAGAACTCATAACAGAAATAGCTCCAAGAAGCACTGGGCCAGCTACATAGAAGTAGTGGCAACTATCTTTGTGTAAGAGCTCTTGGTCTGAATGTAAAAAAGGAGAAAGGCACCCAGGCCCCAGGTTTGGCTCCACTGCAAAGCACAAAATTCTTTCTGAACCCTTTATGATCCTAAATTCACTCGGCATCTACATTTTTAGGGTAAAATTTCCCAGGTGCCTGCATTCCTGCCTCTGGGGGCACATACGCTGCTGTTTCCCTCTGGGCCAGTGGTCTCCACAGTGTAGAGGAAAATCTGAGAAAGGTACAGTGGGCCTGGACCCACCCCGTGGGGCAGGGAGAGAGTGCCACCTATTCCCTCCTTGCCCCCAGCCTCCGAGCGGCGCTGTTCTTGGTCCCATGCTAGCTTCAGCTGCTGGCTGTAGCTCTGTTCCTGGCCCAGGACCAAAGCCAGGAGCAGAACTGCACCTGACCACCAGCCCGGCTGCATCTCTGCTCCTGCTCCCAGTCTTGGCCCCTGTCCATGGCCCCACACTAGGCCCCATCTGCTTTGTTCCCACCCCCAGAGCAGCAGCCCTGCTCCCAGCCCTGGAGGGGAATGGTTAGGGATAAAAGGGGGTGCAACCCTCAATTGTTTGGGGATCGCTGTTCTAGGCACCTGTATATACCACATAAGCCCCAGTGTGATTCACAAACCAGTGGAGGCTAGACGCTCAGCCACCGAAGATCCATGCTGGCCCAATCCGGTAGATGTGCTCAGATCAGGTCCCACTCACAATCCACCAGGAGAAAGAAGAGGTGGTACCCAGCTTATAACTTTTAGCTCGGTGTTTGAAGCATTTGTTGGGGCGCAGAAGACACAGGTTCAATTTACCCATGTCTGCTGAGGGTGGGGAGAAGACTTGATCAGGCCATACACCTCTGGGTGCACTTGACCACTGAGCTATGAGATGCTCTGATGTGGGGCTCCTTAGGTCTCTTTTGAAGCTGTTCCATTGTGAATATACTTGAAAAACAACTAATAGTCTTGCAGCACCTTGGAGACTAACAAGACATGGAGATGGTATCATGAGCTTTCGTGGGCACATCCCACTTCAGATGAATGGCATTATTAAAGGACCAGTTTCTAAATAAATGGGGAGAAAGAAGGGGGAGGAGAAAAAAATAAAGGAAAAAAAAGGGTGGGAAAGAAATAGTCAATTAGAGTGTCCATGCTACATGAAGCTGCTAGAGAAGGTACTAATTGTTTGTTTGGTCTTTTATGTCATTAGGATGTAGAATGTAGCAGGCTATCCAGCCAATGTCTTTATTCATACCTCTGTTATAGGAATCAAACTTGTAAATGAAGTTAAGTTCTAAGGCTTCCCTGTGGAGTTGGCTTGTGAAATTGTCCTGAAACAATGGGGTGACTTTGAGATACATTAATGAGTGCCCCGGGCAAGTTAAATTGTTCCTCAACAGGTTTCTGTGCATTGCTGGCATTTGATGGCATAGATCACATTGGTGGATGTGCAGTCAAATGAGCCTCTGATGTGGTGGTTTATGTGGTTAGGTCCTGTGATGATATCGCTTGTATAGATGTGTGGACAGAGTTGGCACCGGGGCTGATTGCAGGGGTGGGTTCCTGGGTGAGTATGATGGAGGTGTGCTGCGTGGTTACTGGACGGAATTTGTTTGAGGTTAGGGGGTTGTCTGTAGGCGAGGATTGGACTGTCCCCCAAGGCCTGTGAGAGTGTGAGGGGTCATGAGGTCTCTTCCAGCCGTGAGGTCTCTTCTAGCCGTAGGATTCTAGGATTCTGTGATTTTCCAGGATAGGTTGTAGATTGCTGATGATGCATTGGAGGGGTTTAAGTTGTGGGCTGAAAACAGTGGTTCCTGTTTTCTTTTCTGGGCCTGTCTTGAAGTAACTGATGACTGGGAACTCGTATGGCTCTGTCGATCTGTTTATCCACTTCTACGGGTGGGTATTTCAGTTTTAAGAATGCTCTATGTAGATCCTGTAGGTGTTGGTCTCTGTGGGATTGGAGCAAATGCAGTTGTATCTTAGGGCGTGGCTGTAAACAAGAGATTGAGAAATGTCTTTTGGATGGAAGCTAGAGGCGTGAAGGTAAGTGTAATGGTTAGTAGGTTTCCAGTATATGGTGGTGGAAATGTGTCCATCATGTAATTGCACTGTAGTGTCAAGAAAGTGGATCTCTCGTGTGGACTGGTTCAGGCTGAGGTGGTTGGTAGGGTAAAAGTTGTTGAAATTGTGGATATGTAGTTCAGTAGTCAGTGGTCAGAGAAGAGAGATTGAGGTTAGGGCTGCAGATGGGAGATGGGAGACCCCCTTGGCCAGTCATCCTGCTTCAATTGCTCTTTTGTTATCTGGCCACAGTGGAACAGCTTCCATAGGAGAGACTGAGGGAACCCCATATCAGTCATCCTGCAGTTCAGTGTTTCGAGCATTCTTTATTCAAATCCTTTCTCCTCCTCTGGCTACCTGCAGAACTGCATGAGTGCCTGACTAAAGAAGACTCCTGCTGTGAATCTCCAGCAGAGACGGGTAGCCATCTCCCTAGCCATTCAAGAAAAGCATATCCAGAAGACCACCTACTGAATGGAGGAGTAGGCCAAAGAGTACTCCCCTCTCCCTGGCATCTCCTTTGGCTAGTTTAGGCAGCTCCCTGCCCAGTGTGCTGGCCTTTGTGAATCCCATTCGGAAGTGTCTGTCTCCCTTGCCATTCACCGCGTAGGGAACCTGGGCGCTTGACTCAGGTTTTGTGAATCCTAGTGATTTTTCCCCAGCACCTGAAAGTTCGCCGTTGTGAGGGTCAGCATCACACCACCTAACTCCTTTGTGTAACCAGGCCGTTGTAACGTGTTTGACAGGTAAATGTTCTTACTGTTTTTCCCAGGGCAGTAGTGTCGAAGGGTTCATAGCTTTCGACCAAGGCTGTATGTTTGTCATAGCTATAACTTAGAATCCTAGAACACTAGAACTGGAAGGGACCTCAAGGTCATTGAGTCCGGTCCCCTGCCGTCGTGGCAGGACCCAGTACCATCTAGACCATCCCTAATAGATGTTTGTCTAACCTGCTCTTAAATATCTCCAGAGATGGAGATTCCACAGCCTCCCTAGGCAATTTATTCCAGTGTTTAACCACCCTGACAGTTAGGAATTTTTTCCTAATGTCCAACCTAAACCTCCCTTGTTGCAGTTTAAGCCCATTGCTGCTTGTCCTATCCTCAGAGGCCAAGGAGAACCATTTTTCTCCGTCGTCCTTGTAACGCCCTTTTAGATACCTGAAAACTGCTATCATGTCCCCTCTGTCTTCTCCTTTCCAAACTAAACAAGCCCAATTATTTCAGTCTTCCTTCGCAGGTCATGTTCTCTAGACCTTTAATCATTCTTGTTGCTCTTCTCTGGACCTTCTCCAATTTCTCCACATCTTTCTTGAAATGCGATGTCCAGAACTGGACACAATACTCCAACTGAGGCCTAATCAGAGCAGAATAGAGCAGAAGAATGACTTCTCATATCTTGCTCTCAACACTCCTGTTAATGCATCCCAGAATCATGTTTGCCTTTTGCAACAGAGTCACACTGTTGACTCATATTTAGCTTGTGGTCCACTATGACCCCTAGATCCATTTCTGCAGTACTCCTTCCTAGACAGTCGCTTCCCATTCTGTATGTGTGAGACTGATTGTTCCTTCCTCAGTGGAGTACTTTGCATTTGTCTTTATTAAACTTCATCCTGTTTACCTCAGACCATTTCTCCAGTTTGTCCAGATCATTTTGAATTATGACCCTATCCTCCAAAGCAATTGCAACACCTCCCAGCTTGGTATCCTCTGCAAACTTAATAAGCATCCTCTCTATGCCATCATCTAAATCATTGATGAAGATATTGAACAGAACCGGTCCCAAAACAGACCCCTGCGGAACCCCACTTGTTATGCCCTTTCAGCAGGATTGTGAACCGTTAATAACTACTCTCTGAGAACGGTTATCCAGCCAGTTATGTACCCACCTTATAGTAACCCCATCTAAGTTGTATTTGCCTAGTTTATTGATAAGAATATCATGCGAGACCATATCAAATGTCTTACTAAAGTGTAGGTATACCACGTCCACCGCTTCTTCCTTATCCACAAGACTCGTTATCCGATCAAAGAAAGCTATCAGATTGGTCTGACATGATTTGTTCTTTACAAATCCATGCTGGCTGTTACCTATCACCTTATTATCTTCCAGATGTTTGCAGATGAATTCCTTAATTACTTGCTCCGTTATCTTCCCTGGCACAGAAGTTAAACTGTCTGGTCTGTAGTTTCCTGGGTTGTTGTTTGATCAGCCTCCATGATCTGTAGGGTTTTTAAATGAGAGAACCCTGTTTGGCACCCCAGTCCACCCATCACTGAGCATTGTGTATGTTCAGTGTAAGGGATGAGGAATATCTAGGGGCTAGCTAGCTTACTGGAGCCTAGTGGAGAGAAGTGAGGTTTTTGAAAGGCTCTTTACACTGTTGTCTAATTTGTAATAGAAATGACTTTTCTCGGGACAAAGCCTGTGAATTAAAAAGCTCAGGTGCCGTGCCATGACTTTTTAAATTAGTTATGTTGATCCTCCCTGCTGCCCCACTATGACTCCAAGTATGACTCCATGTTTTTGCCACACCAAGCAACCAGTTTTGTGTGCAACACTCCAGACAAATCTGTTTGACCCTCTGATAACTCAGGATGATAATACTCCATTATGAAATCCTAGTTTTCATTCTTGTTGGCCTCAGCAGGAGCTCTACATGCAAGTGACTTTAGTCATAGGTGATTGTCTGTTTGGTTCCTTGTTAACCCATTTGTCACTAGAGTTTTATTATTAGAGCCGTTCAGAAAACTTTGACGGCTACAACTTCAGCACAAAACTAAACAAGAATATTTTCTCAACATGTTTCCAGGTCTCTGACTAGCTCGGATTGCTTTTAACCTCATCCCATCCCTAGTTCAGTGTTACTTGCTTTGATTTGAGAGAGCTCCTTTTGTAGCATCTGGCTTCAGAGACAGTAGGTTTTTTGTTCCTTGAGGAGTAATGCGGATAGGCTATTAGGCCTGTAGAGAGTTCAGCATTCAGTGTTTTCACTGGCTGGTATTTGAACTCTTGCTTTTACCAATCACACCCATCCTGGTGTATCCTTGGCCCACAAATTGAATGCAAAACCATCTTCATGCTAAGCTGTTTTCTTTTACCCAGCATTGCCTTCGCTGCTGCTAACAATGACGACTACCCAATGGCATTTAAACCACACCATGGCTTCTAGACCTACTATAGGCAAGGCTAGATCATAGAATCCTAGGGCTGGAAGAGACTTTGGGACGTCATTGAGTCCAACCCCCTGCCCAAAACAGGGCCAACCCTAACTCAATCATCCCAGCCAGGGCTCTGTCAAGCCGGGACTTAAAAACCTCTAGCAAAACATTCCTCTATTCTACCACCTCCCTAGGGAACCCATTGCAGTGCTTCACCACCCTCCTAGGGAAATAGTTTTTCCTAAAATCTAATCTAGACATGGAAGTAAAACTGCTGAAGCCATATCTATTTTGTAGCTTCCTCCATTGCTACCAATGGAGGAATCACAGGTTCACTTAATGTCAGTGTAATATATAGCCCGGAAGGATACATTTAAAACTTGGCCTTTTCAGAAAAGGAAGCAAAGTTTTAAGATTGCCTCATTGTCTGAAGCTGTGCTTGTCCTCCCTTTTGGGAACTGGCTCATTTTTTAATCAGTGAAAATAGACTACACGTTGAAAAGGAGTGGTCACAAAAACCAGTGGGGAATTGTCTTTCAGGGTGTACACAACGAATGGGGACATTGCTTCAGGCACACATCTGGGAGCTTTGGAGCCTAGCCCCCAAATATATGCATTCTAGTGCCTATGATATAGAATTGACTCTAAAAGGTGGTCTTCTGGATATGCATTTCCTGAATGGATAGCAAGGTGGCCATTTGCAAAGTGCTTAAGAGGCAGGTATAAAGATGAGTATTCAAAGAGCTTATGCAAGCAATTACATTCAGCCACTGAAATATTCTTATTATTATCTGCCCACCACTCTTACTCACGATACTTCCAGATGTTCTTACCTTTGGTTTTTGGCTGCTCATTCACTTTCATTAATTTAGCATCCTTGCAGTTTTTTAGTCTTGCATGTAAATGAGATAATTTTTACTTCCCCTTCAACTGCATGTCAACCCAGATGGCTCTTTCTTTGCAACACTTCTCTGTTGCAACTAACTGATTTCAGTTTCATATTGGCTGTTCTCTGGATTTCTAATGTGAGAAACCAGGTGGAAACTGTCACTAAAAGCTTATGTACTCTGGTTCAACCTTCTGCATAGAAGGGCAAAGTCAACTACTTAGAAACTCCCTTCCTTTCAGGCACGAAGTTAAAACTATGTGCAGCATGGAAAGCCAAAGCTCTGGGTAGCCCACATCCTCCCACTTCCTGTAGATATTTTTGTTTCCTATGGCTCTTCTGGAAACCATTGGGCTTTTTATACATCTGAAAAGAGATCAAGATACTGCTTATGATATAAAGTTATAGCTCTGTTTGAGAAACAGTGCAACTTTTAGGAGGGTCTTTTTAACATCACTGAGACTTGTTAGATTCCAACATGACACTTCTAAATTATCTGCTGTTTAATCTTCCAATAAAATTCTAGAATACCACAAGCATATAATTTTATCAGTACGTTCCAAACTGAGGAAAACATAATTAAAATATTGGCTGGGGAAAAGGTGGAGGACTCGTACCTGCTCCCACCTGTAATGTGGATGCATAGTCACAAGCAAAACATCCCAGAATTTTCCTCCTCCTGCCCTGCTATCTTGAAGTTAGGTATTAGTGTGGTTTTCATTCTATCAAACCAGTCATGTACCGTTAAATTCCAGTTAGTGCATCCATAAATGATGAAACTAGCTACTCAGTGTCTTGAACTGTGTCATCTTTTTTTCCCCGTACAGGAAGAAGCAGAGATCCAGGCAGAGTTGGAACGACTAGAGAGGGTTAGAAATTTACATATCAGGGAATTGAAAAGGATACACAACGAAGATAATTCACAGTAAGCATGGGAGGCATGTGGGGAAGAGAATAGGCATCCAGTGTTACCTTGTCAAGGAAAGCTAAATTCTCTTAGGATATATTTGTCTGGTAATTGGAATGTACCATACTTAATTCTGCTTTTAATATTTGGCTGCCCACTGAGAGAGACAGTGCTGTGCTGAGTTAAAACCATTTGTATGTCAAATATTTAAAATTTAGTACTTTACAAATGACTTTGGAAGTTTTTGCAGTGCCAGTGGTAAATGATCAAATGGCTGTCCAATCATTTGAAAATTGGACATAAATAACTTAACCACATTTTTGAGTCTTAACATGAATTATCCTGTCTGAGCTATAATAGCTATGACTTAATAGTAGACCGTATTATCATTGTCAGTATTAAATTGTCCTCTCCAGATTTAAAGACCATCCAACGCTAAATGACAGATATCTCTTGCTACATCTTTTGGGTAGAGGAGGCTTCAGTGAAGTGTATAAGGTAAGTTTGAAGAATTAGCCTGTTGTATTTTGAGCCTGCACAGAAACATTCAGTAAGCAAAGTAAAATACTATGATTGTTCTCTTCAGTGGGGGGAAGAGACGTAGAAATACATGTTGCATCTGGCGTTGATTTAGACAGCAGATCTGATGTTCAGTTTCTCCACAAGAATTTATAGAAATGTGCATTTGTTGGGAATGTCACACTGGTGTGACCATGAGAATGGCATGAAATACCTTTTGACACTTACACAAGTGTTAGAAATCTGCTTTAAATGGTATATTTGAAATGGTGACATTGCAACAACATTGTAGTGCCTTCAATCTGACACATTTCTTGTAAATGAAAGGGGGGAAATTGCCTGGGTTATATGGCGCAGCCTTCATTTTTTTAAGTCTAGGAAGTATTTGTATCCCATCATTAACATGCTGAATAAATGACCCCTAGTCATGGGTAAGGATTATTTACATGACATTGATTTGCAATATCAGGGATATGGGATGGCTGCCATATGAGGAGAGAATAATAAAAGTGGAACTTTTCAGTTTAGAGAGTAGGAGACTGAGGGTACGTCTACACTGCACAGCTATTTCGAAAATACTATTCCGGAATAGTTATTCCGAAATAGCTTATTTCGAAATAGCACACCTACACTGCAGGGAAGCCTCAAAATTAGTCTGAGGCAGACTTCCCTAATGTAGATGTGCTATCTCGATTTGGAGCCCCAAGAGGCACTGGGGAGGAATAACTTAGAATGGCCCTGGGGAGCGGCTATTTCGAAATAGCAGCAGTGGAGCATCTACACACGCCTTATTTCGAAATAGCTATTATGGAATATGCATTATTCCTCGTAGAATGAGGTTTACAAATTTCAGAATAAGCTGCTGTTATTTCAAAATAACAGAATGGCTGTGTAGATGCTCGCATTGTTTCGAAATAACGCTAGTTATCTCAAAATAATGGTGCAGTGTAGACGCACCCTAAGAGAGGTTATGATAGAGGTCTATAAAATCATGACTGATGTGGAGAAAGTAAATAAGGAAAAGGTATTTCTTCTCACAATGCACTCCTTGCCAGAGGATGTTGTGAAGACCAGGACTTTAAATGGGTTAAAAAAAGTAGGTGATAAATCCAGAGAGGTTGGATCCATCAATGGCTAATAGGCAAGGTAGGCAGGAATAGTTTCCCTAGCCTCTGTTTATCAGAAGCTGGGAATGGGTAATGCAGTGGATCACTTGATGGTTATCTTTTCTGTTCACTCTCTCTGGGGCATCTGGCATTGGCCTCTGTCGGCAGACAGGACACTGGGCTAGATGGACCTTTGGTCTGACCCAGTCTGGCCCTTACTATGTTCTTAGCCCACATCTGCATGCAGTACGATGTCTTGCACTGTGCTTTAAAGTGTCTGGTGCCAGCCACTGTCAAAGGCAGGATCCTTGACTAGATGGAATAGGGCAAAGATCCAGCAGCACAGTTCCAACATTTGTGCCTGTTGGGCTGCACGTCAAGATCCAAAGGGGTGAAAAATGTCCGCGTGACCTACGATGCAGCCAAACCATTTGACTCTCCAACCACAAATGGTTTGAAACTTATACCTGGAGCTGTAACCTCTCACAGTGTGTATTAAATCAGTACACGTTCTATGCACTTTTAAAAAATGAAGTACAAGACTTTAATGGCTCAAAATGTCATGGCAGGGAGTTTTCTTTTTCGTTTCAAATGAAATATAGGTTGTTCCTATCTGATGGCTGTTTGGCCTGTGTGAAGTGATTGGTACAGTCTACCGTGGTGGGGAAATTCCAACCTGCGGGCCGGATGTGGTCCTCAGGGTTAGTCCCTGGCAGGCCTCATCTCCATGTTTACCTGCACCTCCACAGGCATTGGAGGATTGCAGCTCTTGTTGGCTGTGAAACACCAACTAACCCTGCGGGCTGCCATTTTTTTATTGCCCACCCCTGGTCTAGACCCTGTGGACAGACTAGTGTACCAAAATCACAAATTATCTGACACTAATTGGCTCTCTTATAGACAGGCGAATTAAAGGACAGACTCTTGAGTTGTATTCAGAGGAGTTGATAGCATTAGTGACAGTAGCTACAACATATTGCCACGTATTCTTTGCTTTGCGTTGCGACTAATTTGAAAGTCTACTATTAAGTCTTGCTTGCTTTTTCGGTATTCATTTGAAATTTCAGTTCTACTGATGTCTGCATTTCCTTGTAGGCATTTGATTTAACAGAACAGAGATACGTAGCTGTGAAAATTCACCAGTTAAATAAAAACTGGAGAGACGAGAAGAAAGAGAATTATCACAAGTAAGTGGTGCTGTAAAGCTGAGGGCTGGCTTCCTCGGTAGCAGAACAGTGCATTGCGGCTTTTTCCCCATCCTGGTCTCAGAATTGGTTCCTGTCTATTGATACTGACTAGAATATGCCTTTTAATATGGCTGAATGTAAAGTTATACACCCAGGAACAAAGAATGGAGGCCATACTTCCAAGGCTGGGGACTCTGTCCTGGGAAGCTGGGATTCTGAGAGAGATTTTGGGATACTGGTGGATAATCACATGGGCTCTCAGTGTGATGCTGGGGCCAAAAGAACTAATGTGATCCTGGAATACATAAACGGGAAGCTCCCGTGTGAGCAGGGAGGTTATTTTACCTCTTGATTTGGCACCAGGGCCACCACTGCTAGGAAACTGTGTCCAGGTATTCTGTCCACAATTCCAGAAGGATGCTGATAAACTAGAGAGGGCTCAGAGAAGAGCCACGTTAATGATTAAAAGATTAGAAAACGCCCCTTGTAGTGATAGACTGAAGGAGCCCAACTTATTTCGTTTAACAAAGAGAATGTTAAGGGGTGATTTGATTAGTCTACAAGTATCGACCTGAGGAACAAATATTTAAAAATGGGCTTTTTAGTATAATGGAGGAAAATGTAAAATGATCCAGTGGCTGGAAGTTGAAGTTAGACAAATTTAGACTGGAAATAAGGTATACATTTTAAAAAGTGAGAGTAATTAACCATTGGGAGAATTTACAACGGGTTGTGGTAGTTCTTCCATCACTGACCATTTTTAAACCAATATTGGATGTTTTTCTAAAAGATTTACTTTTGAAATGGTGTTGGGAAAAAGATTTCTGGCCTGAGTTTTACAGAGCAGACTAGATGATCGCATCTAGTCTGACCTCAGTTTGTGAAACTGAATTTTCTCTCTCCTCGCTATTTGCTGCAAAAGTGAAGCCACTTCCTCCCACCTTTGTATCTATATACAAAGGTGTCACCTTAGAAATGTCTAAATGAGCAAGAAAGGTGACTGGATGTTTGCAGAACCCGTGCATTGCTAGGGTCTGTACCAGCAGTGGTGCTGTACGTTTTCTTTCCCCGTAATAGGGGGATCTCTATTCCTTTTAACTTCATAGCCTCACCCGTGCAAAGAACAAAAGCCCTAAGCTCATTCCCAGCTCCCCAGCGACCTACATTGGTAATGTACATTTTTTTGAAAGCACATCCTCATTTCCTAGAATACTTAATACCATCTAAATGGTATGAATAAGTTTCCATTTGAATGTGGAACACTGAGAGCTATGCCAAGGTCACTGTGCAGCACTTATTACAGAACCTATAATAAAACCTCTATTGCTAATGCCCCGTCTTGCCTTTCAGACATGCATGTAGAGAGTACAGAATTCACAAAGAACTGGATCATCCTCGAATAGTTAAACTTTATGACTACTTCTCGCTGGATACTGACTCGTAAGTGATGTGTAGTCTTTGCACCGCATTGGACAAGTTCACCACAAAGTGTTTACTCAAAAGTTTTCCATCAAGGCTTAGTCACCCTGGATCATTCTATGCACAGTGGATCTTGTCACCACGGAGTATCATTCAGACATGATCTCAGGAGTCAGAAAAGGATTTTCCAATGTATATGGAAAATGAACACCCACAATTGTAGAATAGGATATAAAAATGTATAAGGGACCCTCATGCGTAAGCCAGCCACACACAGTGTGTCTGTACAGTGACACAGCACATGGCAGGCTTAGGTGCAGAGGTATAATGCACAGCCTGTGGTGCGCTAATTGTCTATGTGGACCCTGCTGCTGCATGCAGTAGGTTTCCTGGTGCACTTTGCCTACTGCTCTCTGAAACAGCAGTATGCAGAAAACATTCACTCACTTTTAGAGCACTGCAGTAGGCAAGGCAGTAGATCTACACCCTGGTTTGTCACATGCTAACTGACCATGCTAAGGCCTTTAGGGTAGAGCTCTTGTAGCCCTGTGGGCAGACAGTTTAGTAGGTATCTAATTATGGGGTTTATTATATCTGCTCTGAAGGTTTAGTGCTGTATCCCATCTGACAGTAGCCTGGACACACCATTAGTCTGGTTATGGCCTTTATGTTCCTGTGTTTTTATACTCATTATTCAGCAGATCTTAGTGCCCTAGTGAGGTGCTACAGGGAAATCCATAACTTAAAACACACGTACAAAAAGACTGGCTATTTTTAATGCATTAATGTTGCTTTGCCCAGAAAATCAGTTTTGTTCTCATAGAAATAGATTTTGGATTTGGCTGTACGTAGAACCAAACCGGTTTCCTGTACGTCTGTAGTGGAGTATCTAGATATGCAGGGCTCGCCAAGCTGTGCCGGCTTGTAATCTACTCGCCACGGGCGAGTAGATTACATGATTTGTTGAGCCCTGTAGATATGTACACGTTTGCAGGGAATAACCCATTTGAGGAGATTTACACAGAAGAATACAATATTACTCTTTCTCTCAGAGGACTTAATTGTAACGATTTTTCTTTTGCTTTCAGGTTTTGTACAGTGTTAGAATATTGTGAGGGAAACGATCTGGACTTCTACCTGAAACAGCACAAATTAATGTCGGAAAAAGAGGCACGATCCATTATCATGCAGATTGTGAATGCTTTAAAATACTTAAATGAAATCAAACCGCCCATCATACACTATGACCTTAAACCAGGTATGTTAAGAATCCGAATGGCATGTGTTTTTACCCTCTTACCTCTTGTTAGTAATCTCTCCAGACCACTAAGGACCAGTTCCAGTTGACCAAAGTCAGGGAGCTTAGCTTGCAGCTTAGAAGTGACTGAAACGCTTGGTTTTGCTCTGCAAATGGGTATTGGCTCCCAGCGTTGCATCAGCAAGAGGTAAAATTCCAGAAAGGAGCCGTCCTGTTCTGGCCAGTCCCTTGTGCCGTCTTTTAGTACTTGGTTTCTGTGCCTTGGTTGTCCTTTGCTTTCCTGTGCAGCATCTTCCTTCATGTAGCTGGCCAGCACACTGCACACTTTTTTATTCCCTTCCTTTGTGATGCTCAGTAAATGGCACCGCAGACTAACTTAGAAAAACTTGCTCATCTGTTACTTTCATGGGTCCCCAGGGCAATATGTGGCAGGTCAGATAGTGCTCTTTCAGGCCTGGGTGTGGGGTCTGAGGGAGTTTGGGTGAGGAAGAGGGGTTGTGATATGGGGCAGGGGAATGGGGTGCAGGGTCAGGGAGGGCGTCTGGATGCAGGAGAGGATTGTGGGCTGAGATGCTGTAATGGGGGGTGCTGGGTCTGTGAGGGAGTTGTGACCTGAGGGGGGAAGGGGGGGGCATGCACAGAAGGTTTGGGTGGTGACGTGGGGCAGGAGGGAATGGTGACCTGAGGCGGGGAGAGGGAGGGACTGGAATGCCAGATGCAGGCTCTGACTGGGAGGCACTTACCTAGGCAGCTCCCAGCCAGCAGCCTTGCAGGACCCCGAGGCAGGCTCCCTGCCTGCTGCAGCCCTAGGGTGCTCCCATGCCCAGCACAGTGTCTCAGTTACTCTTGGCTTAAAGTGGCATGGGGCTGCCCTGTGCCTAAGGGTCTTGGCAGGGTGGGCTGGATCCAGTAGCTTGGCAGGCCAGGTCCAGCCTGTGGGGCATATCTTGCCCACCTCTGTGCCAGATTCACCAGTGCCCAGCAAACAGAGCTGTCCTCCCCCACTGTCATCAGACAGTTCCCAGATCATGCACCCGAGAGCAAAGCTTCCTTTGCCTTATCTGTTTGGGTTGGCACATGCTGGGTAACACTTTTTTTTTTTTTTTTTTTTAAACACAGTAAAATCCAGGCAATTGGTTCTATGTACTGGTGGCAGTTCACTGCCACTGGGTAGCCTGGATCTGACACAGCTTCTTGTGTTGCTTCACAACTCTGCCGCAGTAGATGGCGCAGTTGCACCAGTTTATTTTTTTGGTGCCCTGTTTCTGTTCTCGGTCTTCCCGAGCCACTGTTTACTAGTGTGAGAGAACGCTGCAGGGCTGTCCGTAAAATGTGCTCAGATCGTAGCTGATACTGTGTGATTCTGTATTGCAAAAGGTAATAGCTTTGATGCAGATTATACAGCTTAATCTGTTGGAGAGTTGTGTGCTGCTGTCTCATTTAATCCTTTGAAATAGCTGATTCTTCAATAGGTCTTGCCTAAGAATTGGCTGTCTTCCATTGCTTTGGAACCACTAGGGGGCACTGTGCCATAGCAGAGACTTCCTGCCTGCTAAGAAACCAGGGCAAATTAGGACTTTGGGCTGGAATGAGTCAAAGTGCCAGGGAGCCCTGGCCTGACCCTGACCTGCTCCCAACATGACCTGTCTCCCGTGGTGTTTTGGCCTTTCCCTCAAGCCAGAAACCAGCATGGGGAAATGCATTGGACAGCCAGGTGTCAAGCTGAAAATGGGGAGGCAGGCGAGAAGTTAGGTCACAGAGGATGGGATGTAGGTGGTGGTACTTGGTGTGTTATAGGAGCCAGGCCCCTCTCTGGAGGACTCCACTAAGTACTCAAACATCTTCTCCGGCGTAACCGCTGCATTAGCTCGCTGCGTTTTGCAGGTCGTGGTGCCTTTGTACAGTGTGTCCATCACTGAGTACCCCACGTACTTCAGTGCAGGTCTGGTGCTGCTTTTCCTTCCCCTCTTTCCATAACAGTGAGATCTCTCAAAATCAGTTTTCCCTCCCCTAGGTAACATTCTTCTAGTCAATGGTACGGCATGTGGAGAGATAAAGATCACAGATTTTGGGCTTTCCAAGATCATGGATGACGACAGCTACAACTCCGTTGATGGTATGGAGCTGACATCACAGGGCGCTGGTACTTATTGGTAAGTTTTGTATGCGGCTGCTACCGTCTCTGGGTTCTAGAAAACTTGCAAATAACTGTTAAAACCCTGATGCTCAAAATTTGGAGTTTACTTTCCTTGTCAGCCTACATGTGGTATCTCTGGTCCTACAGTGGAGCTCTGTAAAGCACTTTGAGATCCTTAAGGATGCTGCCAAACTAATGGCACACAGCACTGTCAGCCTTCTTGTCTTCGTGGGTTAGTATTTATATGTTTAGATAGCACCTCTTATTCCAAGGGCCAGCAGGGCAACTAAAACTCCATGTACAGCTGCTGCAGAAATGCAGCCAACTATGGGGTGGAACTTGGCAGCTGTGTAATAGCACGTAATGCCGTTGCCATGTAAGTTAGGGTAGGCAGTGAAGACGAATCTCATACTCACTTGAAAGTGCAGGTAGGCTTAGGAAGGCAGGAAGAATTTTCCACCTGGAATGTAGTCACTGTCCTAGTGGTAACAGGCTTCCCTTTATGAAAAGTGCAGTGATGCCATCCATGGCCGGCATGGCCAGGGCTTCAGTTTCAGGTTTCACCTGGAAGACAACACCCCCAGCAGTACAGGAGCCCTGCTGCTGCATTGTGGCAGTGCTGATGCCGAGGTTTGGACCAACAGGAAGAGCTGCTGAACGCAAAGACACAAGTTGCAGTTCAGTGTCTCTCTTCACAGTGGTTAGCACAAACGCTGTTCGTGTCGCCATCGTCTCTCGCAGGCCTCCTCTGTTCTGATCACATGTGTTCTGTGGGTTTGTTCCCTCAGATGTACTCCAGGCTGAGCAAAGTTGAGGCTCTGACTGGGCCTCAGCATCTGAGGCTGCACTTTCAGCAACGTACATCTTGGCTGGAGATTTCCATTGTGAAATTGTTATTAAAGGGTCCTGGGCAACAAATCCGAGGTTCTGAGTGCATGCTGAGAAAACAAAGCTTTTCTCCCTTGTGGGCCTGGAGTGAAACCCCTCTGCTGAGGGGAAGCGTTCACTGCAACAGGCTTTTCACAAAGGATACCCAAAACTAGCACCATAGTGTGCATTTATGGATTGTCTCTATCCTTGTGCTGGGAATGTCTGTGGACTGAATGTGCGCAAGCCCATAACTGAAATGTTAAGCCCCACCACATATGTGACAGGGTTCCTGCCTTCCTCTTGAAACCAAAATGGCTGTGAGGTAACACCGCAGGTCACCAGTGAAGTTATTAGCTTGCTCTGTTCTAGGCCCCCCTGGGCACTCGCTGCTTCACACCACACGGGGCGGGGGTGGGGAACCTTTTTTGGGTGGGGGTGGGGTGTCACTGATTTGCCAAAAAATCAGTTGGGAGCCACATGCAAATGCAAAGCAAAACAAAAAACACCTCACGGACATGGCCCCAAACGGATGAGCAGAGAAAAGGGAGACACACAACTCAGGGTGCCAGGGTTTCCTTGCACTCCAGCCCTGTAGGGGGACACCAAGGCTCAGGGCTTCCCCTCAGAGCGGGATTAACTTTTCTGGGGCCTGGAACTAGTAGATTTTGTGGTGCCCCTTTAAGCTGTGGGGTGGGGCCAAAAATGAGGGGTTCACTATGCGGGAGGGGGCTGCAGGGGGTAGGTTGGGGTGCAGGAGCAGGGTGGGGGTGCTGGGTCTGGACAGAAGGGAGGATGTGGGGTCTGGGCAGGGGAGGTGCAGGAGCAAGCTAGGTGGGAGGGGGTATGAGCAGCAGTGGGTATAGGAGCAGGCTGGAATGGGGGTCGGTGGGAGGGGTTGTGGAAGGGGGCTGAGAGTGCAGGGGATGTGGGCACTTACTGGCACAGCTTGGGAATAGGGGTGAAGCTGCAGGTTGCTCTGCACTGTCCTGCACTCTGTTGCAGGCTCTAGGGATGTAAAATCCCATTTAATTGTTTAACTGGTTAACCGATTAAAGGGGGGTTAGAGCAGTCTGTGTCCGTCGTTCCCCTCCCTCCCCCCCCCGCCCCGCAGACAAGGGCTACTCTGGACGGGCCTATCACAGACCGGGGTGCTTCAGCCATTCAGAGTAGCCCCTGCCTGCCATGGGCTCTGAGGGGCTAGAGCAGCTCCCTGCCTGCAGCGGGTGGGGAGCTGCTCCAACTCCAGCCAGTTAACTGGAACCAGTAAGTCTCCTGAGACCCAGGCTAGTGCCATAAGAACTCGGCCATCCTGCTTTCCTCTGTTGAAACAGAGACTGAACAAATCTGGGTGTGCTATTGATGACCCTTCTCTCTTTCTTCCAATCAGGTATTTGCCACCCGAGTGTTTTGTGGTTGGAAAAGAACCTCCAAAGATTTCAAATAAAGTTGACGTCTGGTCAGTGGGTGTCATCTTCTACCAATGTCTTTATGGCAGAAAGGTAAGGAAGGAAGCTAACTTGCCTCCTGCAGGACACACTTTTCTGTCGCCTGCATGTATCTGACAAGCATGACACCCAGTGTCTGAGATCAGACCTTTGGCTTTTGTCGATACACAGTGAGTGACTCACTGCACATTTCTGCATATTATGCCTTGTGGAGGCTGCCTGCTTAACAGCTGTAGCAGCAGGGAAACACAGGGCAGACAAACTTGTCATCTTAAACTTCCAGTACTTTGGTGAGAAGAGTTGGCAGATCGGGTAGGAAAGGATAGTTCTGAGAACCTGCATGTTCTAAGGTGACCTGAGAAAGGAGACTTACCTAAGCAATGAGAACTCTTCCTGTCAGTCCACCAGCTTCACATCACAGATGCACAGTCTACTGAGCGTGCTGCTTTTTGCTCAGTGGGTCTCCACCAGGGGTATGTGTACTTCTGTGGGGTACACAAAGGTCTTGCAGGGGTACATCAGCTCCTCTAGCTATTTGCTTGGGTTTACAGCAGGCTATGTAAACGCACTAGTGAAGGTACAAACTAAAACTTCATACAGTGACTTGCTTACATTGCTACATTCTATACACTGAAATGTAAGTACAATATTTCTACTCGGATTTATTGTAAGTATATGGTAAAAATGAGTGAGCCGGTTTTTAGTACCAGCGTGCTATGACACACTTGTGTTTTTATGTCTGATTTTGTAAGCAAGTAGATTTTGAGAGGCGAAACGTTGGGGTACGCAAGCCCAGTCAGACTCCTGCAAGAGCACAGTAGCCTGAAAGCTTGAGAGCCAGTACCTTAAGTCGCAGACGCACTGGCCCCAGCTCAGCGCTGGCAAAGCAAGAGGAGCTCCTGGCAGTTTTGTTGGGAGATGGCCTTCTGACACCAAGGCTGAAGCTGTAGCTCTGTGCGCATGTGGAGTTTTCTGAACAGGGCGCACACTCTGGAGACAGTCACAGCTCACCCCCTTTAAACTGAAAACAACAACTGAGCCGTCTGCCAAGCCAAACAGCCAAGGGACCCACAACACAATCCCAGCACTCCTCATCCAACTTCTAGAGAAGCTGCTAACTTCCCACCACCAAACAGCAGCAGCTGTCTCTCCCATAGACCCTCAGGGCATTCTGTTGGCTTCAGAAGACACGTTGCCAACTTTAACAATTGTCCCTTTTGTTTTGTAGCCATTTGGCCACAACCAGTCACAACAAGACATTCTGCAGGAGAACACAATCCTCAAAGCTACTGAGGTGCAGTTCCCTCCAAAGCCAGTCGTCACACCAGAAGCAAAGGTAAAATATTTCTGCAGCAGCTCCATGTGTCGCTGCCCAATATGTGCAATGATCTGGATGGTTTTTAAAAATGCCATGTGGGTTACTTAACACAGTGGTTGATCCATGAACCCTGTGGAAGCCTCTGCTCTGAAACGTGTGCCTCTCTGGAGCCACTCAGCTCTCAGTAATGGATTGAGCTTGCTGCTGTTTGTGTAATCTTGGGTCTATCCCGTAGACATTGAACACCCTCAGGGCATTTTCTTGGAGTGATTTGCTTAGTGTCATTGGCGCAAATCCCCCGTATTCCCTGCACTGTGCAGTGGCTCTCTGCACATCCCACCCCAGGGATGCCTGAGTTCCATTGGTGCATAACTTGCTCAGCGCTTGAGCCTTTGGGAGAAGATCCTTTGTACAAATGCCAGACGTGTCTGTCCCGGCGAGAGCAGACTCCAGGCCTGCCAGCGATTAGCGCGTGTACAGGATGGCCTGTCTAAATTCTCCATGGTCCACTGGTGCAACTTAACAATAGCAGTCAGTGCCCACTGAAGTTACTACTGCCAATGCCTGCAGTGATCTCTGGGTTGGAATGTGGCAAGTGGGGGTGTACACTGGTGCCCTTGCTCCCCAGATGTACTGGTTTTGCTGGGATTCCATCCCTGATAGCAAGGAGAGATGCCCAGCAGAGTGTCTTGGGCTTCCCTCTTCACAACTGAGCAGTGTTTTTCGTTCTTTAACATGCATTCATAGAATCATAGAGCTGGAAGAGACCTCAGGAGGTCATCAAGTCCAGACCCCGCCCAAGGCAGACCAATCCCAACTAAATCAACCCAGCCAGGGCTTTGTCAAGCTGAGACTTAAAAACCTCTAGGGATGGAGATTCCACCACCTCCCTAGGGAACCCGTTCCAGTGCTTCACCACCCTCCTAGGGAAATAGTTTTTCCTAATATTCAACCTAGACCTCTCCCACTGTAACTTGAGACCATTGCTCCTTGTTCTGCCATCCGTCACTACTGTGAACAGCCTCTCTCCATCCTCTTTGGAACCTCCCTTCAGGAAGTTGAAGGCTGCTATCAAATCCCCCCTCACTCTTCTCTTTTGCAGACTAAATAAACCCAAATCCCTCAGTCTCTCCTCATAGGTCATGTGCTCTAGCCGCCTTATCATTTTGGTTGCGCTTCGCTGGACCCTCTCCAATGCGTCCACATCCTTTCTATAGTGGGGGGCCCAGAACTGGACACAGCTGTCAGAGCTGAGTGCCAGGCCAACAGCTGACACTCTCTGGCCATACAGCTGGGAAGGCAGCACAGAAGTAAGAGTGGCAATACTACAACCCCCTAAAATAACCTTGTGATCCTCCTGCAGCTCCCTTTTGGTCAGGACCCCCTGTTGAAGAAACGCTGGTCTCCCTTGTGAAATCTGTACAGCATAAGGGCACACAAGAAATTTCATGGGAGAGACCATGTTTTTCATGGCCATGAATTTGGTAAAATATGATACATAATGGGGGATGGGAAGGGGGACGTTGGCACTGTCTAGTGGTCACTTAATAAAGAATGTCAGGTCCCAGAGTTACTAGTCTGGCACAACTGACCAAGAATTATAAGGAAAGCTCCTCTAACACCTTCAGTCTACTCACACCTGTTTGCCTTTTGGACATTCACAGGCATTTATCAGACGGTGCCTCGCCTACCGGAAGGAGGACCGGATAGATGTCCAGCAGCTGGCCTGTGACCCTTACTTGCTGCCTCACATCCGCAAATCTGTATCCACAAGCAGCCCAGCTGGGGCTGCCATTGCATCAACCTCTGGATCATCCAATAACAGCTCTTCAAACTGAGAGACTGAATAATAGGCCAAAAACTGCTGGAGAAACCGACACAGACTTTAAGAAAGAGCTTTGGAAAAGAGGAATCCGCAAGGGTCTCAAGAAACCTGTACGAGGTGCTTTTTTTCTCTTGCTTTTTTCCATCCATAGAGCATGACAACATCAATTCTCATCAAGAAAACCTTTGGCGTCTTAGGCTAAGCCACGCGGATAGGAGAAGCTTGAGGTTTATTCAGTAAATGACCACAGAGGATGGCTGCTCTGAGCGAGGGAGGAAAAAAATATGGTTCCATGTACTGTGAACTTCTGAACACGCAGACTTGGGGAATCCGTGATGTAATGTGTGCTTCAGAGGAAGAATGTGGACTTTGGAAAAAAGACTGGGCTCGTCCAGTGTTGATATTTAAACATTGTTCTTTTCTTTTCATAAAGTTTAGGTAACATCTCCTGAAAAAGCTAGAAGCACCAAGGTTCAGCTGGGGATGGTATGACTCTTTGCCCTTTGGAGGGGAAACAAGTTGATCCTGCCTGTTCATGGCACTAGAGTTAGAGTTTTACCCCAATTAATTTCAGTTTTTTAAAGAAAAAGTAACAATTTTTTTGGAAGAAAACCGTTTTCTGATCATAAAGTGAAACCCGTATTAGCAGGCACGTGGCAATGTGAAATCCACTGATGGTGCAGCTTTCCACTTCCTTGACCCGGCCTCTTTCTTATGATTCCCCTTCCAGGGAAGGGGGGGAGATGCACAAGGGGCAGAAGAGACCTCTGTCCATCTCTTGCCATCAGGTAGGCATGCGGTTTGGAGCCGTGTTGGGTTTTCCAGATGCTGCTTCACTGCTTGCACATTTGACGGTTGCCCCTTTTTAATTTATTGGAGGTGCTGGGATTTTAAAATAAAGATTGGTCTGTCCTCATGGTGCTCTCCAATCCTGTGAGTACAGTATCTAGTAAATAGTCAAGACAGGCAGCAAATGGGAGGGGAGTTCAGTCTTTCTTACAGGTGATTCTCCTGGGCTCACACAGTATTGTACATTTTGTTGTTAAACTTATTAAAACCTAAAGTTGAAGACTTGTGAGCTCTCCTCAATTAGGTGATTTACTGTGGAAACCGCTTTCTCCCTCGCTTACCATTTCTCTCTTAAATTCCCGAATTTTAACTCTCTGATGTCAGTGCCACAGACAGATTAAAGCCCAGAGGAGGCATGTTCTAAAAGTGAAGGGGCTTCCTGCTTAGTGTTGTTTTCCATTTCCTTATCCCTTTGAGGTGACCGCCACTTCGCACAGCAGACCGCCCCAGCCCGAAGGGGAGCCTGCTGTCCTCACCCTGCCTCCTTATTTCTCCCAAAGGAAGACTGAAAATCAAAAAACAAGTGTGTGCTTGAACATGTGGCAGCCAGGTTGGAATGTTCCTAACATATGTGGCAAGAGTTTTGAGCCAGAAATATTTAAAGATGCAGCATCCAATTAAAAAGGTCCGTCCTGTGGGGAAGGAGGAACTGAGCAGTGTGTTACCACAACTTCAGGATGTTGTAACAAATGTGTGTGGTGGTATCTTACTTGTGCTCAAAACTTCCTGTGTTGGTTGGGAATTGGTCTCTCTCTGCACAGCACCATTTGGATTCCTTCTCATGCTATCAGAGTGTGTTTCTTCTCTTTGGTGTTGGGTACCTGAAAGGAGTTCTGTGGCTATCTACGTTCTCCAGAAGGTTGCTTCTGCGAGGACTGCCATACTATGCCATGTTCACCATACTGTAAGCCAGCCTTCCCAAAAGGCAGGGTTAGCCCATTCAGCAGCCTATGAGTAATTGGTTGAAAGGGGAAATAGTCTGTTGAAATTACCCTGGCAGTCTAGGGAAATACAGAATTCTGCTGCAGCTTTGATTTTTTTCCCTTTTTTCATGACTTTTGGGCTTTAGTTTGATGCAGTTGCCTGCAGCTGCCTTTAGGGTGGTGTTGAAGCTCTTGTTTTTAAATAAAACTGCATCTTTAAATCCTCAGGCACAGTCTTAGCCCTTTCCATTCCTGCTGTTCTCTTAGAAACTGGCTATTTAGTAAGCAGCACTTGGACATCATGTTCAGCCTCCATCAGGGAAGTCAGATCTGACATCTCATCCTGTCTGCTGAAGTTGGTTATTTGGCCTCCATACATAGAGGGGAGAATTCTAAAAGGGTTCTTTGTATCCCAGTCTGGTTGTTCCTTGGACATAGAGTGTGTGCTATCTCTGTGGGTGTGATTAGTCTTGTGTCGGATGCATTTATTCCTGCTGTGTGACACCCAAACGGGGCAGCGTTAGCCGTTTCTGGTGCTACTTGCCGTATCCAATAAAGAACCCTGGTAGAATTTTAGCTGCCACTCTTTTTGTTGTTAATATGGGTTTCACTTCAAGTAACAGACCCTTATTGCCACCCGTGTTCATTTACTTAAAAAGAAAACAAGTGTATGAAGAATTTGTAACTTAAACCAGGCCGGATTGTTTTGGCTCTACCCAACCGACGAGACATGGATATTAAAATAAGTTTTAAGAAATTGAATTGCTTGACTTCTTGGTTTTGCTGTTTGGTCAGTGCTTAGTGTGGGCTTTTTTCTGCCTTGGTCACATAGGGGCTGTGTTAATATATTATGGGGATAGGGGCAGGGATTATGTTCAGTGCCAGCTAGGTTCCATTCATACCAGCGGGAAGTAGCTAGCCATAGTTCACAGTACTGGCCTGAGGCACTTGTGAGGTTTGCCTGTTTATTGGCATTCCTAGCTTGTGCGGCGCTGATCCCTGAGATCTGGAACACTGGGGAAAAAATGTCCCGAACCATTTTTCTACCTCTGACTGCAGCTGTTGCATTGCTAAGCCAGTGCAATAGACTGAAACTCGCACTGCCCTCATGGCCACCGACAGTCAGTCTGACACGTCTCTGGACGAGCCGCCAGAGAGTCCTGCCTCACCATCCATGTTTGGGTGCCACTCACCCAGCAAAAGCAGCTGATTTCTTCGAATGAGAACGCAGTGCAGGCAAGAACTCGGGGTGCCCAGCCTGTATTGTGTCCCCTTTGCTGGAAATTAAAGCAGGGTTCCAATGGCGATTTACACATGGAACAGCAGCTCCTATTGGCTAATTCAATCAGACCCAAAGCGGGTGTCACCTAACTTGGGGGACTGGGCATTTGTCACTTAAGTTACCTAGATCCTCTCTGGAGGAAGCAAAACGGGGATAGGAAGAGGCAGGTGGGTAGACATTAAGACCCAGTGGTGCCCCAGATTTTCAGGTGCCCTATGCAGCTGTGTCTTCTGCATCTGCATAAAGGTGGTCCTGGTAATGATCATGTGAAATCCTGATTCAAACAGTAATGGTGAATCCAGGCCACGGTAGCAGTAGCCAAAAGTTCCCAATTTTGCAAGCTCTTTGGCCTAACCTATTCCTGTGTTGGTCATGAACAGGAACAAAACCCCAGCACCCTGCTTTGCCTTATTCTTAGTCACGGTACTAAAGTACCCCATTGAGAACAAGGGTGCCACATGAATACACGTAGCAACTGAGATGAGGCTGAGACCAGGAGAATCACAAAAGTCCCCTTAGGGTTTTCCTCTGGTATGCTGATCATGCCACTGTGCCCTCCATGCTCTCTGGGACTCCCCACCACTAGGGATGTAATAGTGTAGTCAATTAACCTATAAGCAGAAGCTTATAGGTTAATGCTACTGATTACACGCATTTCCCCACTTTCCACCCCTTGCCAGTAAATTTTTTAGCAGGCTGGCTTGCACTGGGTTCTGGACCTACCCCTGCAGCAGCTCTGCATTTAAAGTGTATTAGGAGCAAAGCAGGCAGGCAGGCAGCCCGGCTCAGTTCCAGCTCATGCTGGGTCAGAGAGCTCAGGGTCTGGCCGGGGACTATAGAATAGTCGACAAACCGATAAGAATTCATGAGGTTAATCAACTTCAATTAACCAATGTTTAACATCCCTCCCCACCACCCTGTCCTACTGGGCCAGATCCTCTAGTCTCCCCCAGCCAAAGCACAGAGTGGGGGTTAGCGCCCCCCTGCAGAGCAACATAGACACTGAACCAGCTCGGTTCTGGAAGGGCTCACTACCCAGGAAACTAACCCCCAAATGGGACCAAAACCCCAAATAAATCTGTCTTACTCTGTGTAAAAGTTTTACACCAGGAAAGCTTATAAGGACATCCACCCCTTTATCAATGAAAGCTGCACAATGGTTGTTCCCCTTCCTCAGCTAACAGTTGTTTACCCTGGGATTGACTTTTATACTTAAACACACTTTTATTTTTATTAAGTATAAAAGTAGGACTTAAGTGGTTGCAAGTGAAAACAGACCAAATTAAATGACTAAATTATCAGGGGGCTGCACCCCCTGCTCGCTACGCTTGCTAGCTCCCCTCTCGGCCAGGGAGGAGCTGAGGCCATCCGGCTCTACCCCTGCCTCCTCCCCCATTGTTGGTGAGTGTCCCAGGCCACCCCAGTTCTTCTCCCCCCCCACTCCCCAGCTACCAGGGAGGGCCTGGCTCAGAGGCCGCCCCGGCCAGTGCCGGCTCTTTGCCCCCACTGGGCCCAGCTTGCCCCCCAGCCGCCAAGAGGGGCTGAGCCCAAGCCACACTGGGTTTGGCTCTCCCCACCAGTCAGCAGGGAGTTGGGCCGGGCCAAAGCCTTGCTCTGACAGGCCTGGCTCTCTCCCCCTGGCTGCTGGGGGGAGAGGGGGGGAGGCCAGGCCCTGAGGCCGTCTGGGCTCTTGTGCCCCTCACCTGACCCCTCCTGGCAGCTGGGGCGGGGAGGGCAAAGAGCAGTGGCGGAGCTGGGGCTGTGCAGAGCCCAGCTCTTCCCCTGGCCACCGGGAGGGGCCAGGCTGAGGTTCTACCCCTCCCCTGTGCCGCTGGGGAAGGTCTGAGGGTGCCCTGGCCCCAGCCTTTCCCCCTTGTCCCCAGTCGCTGGGGAGGGCCCAGCCCCAAGGCCACCCTGGCTCTTGGACCCAGCCTCTTGCCCGTCCCAGCCCCAGCTCTTTGCATTCGGCCTCCTGGAGTAGGGGGTGTTGGGCCAAAGCTCTTTCAGGAAAGGCTCTGCCCTGGCCTCTGGGAGGGGCTACGCCCAAGCCCTACCAGACTTGGCCCTTCCACCCCCGCTCCTCCCGGCCCCCCGGCAACTACAGGCGGGGGGGGGGGGGATTGGATTGGGCCTGGCTGAGGCCTCGCCACAGCAGGCCCAGCTCTCTCCCCCTGGCTGCTGGGGGGTTGGGGGCCGGGCCCAGCCAGAGGCTGCGCTACGCCCTCCCCCTGCCCCTGAACATGGGGGAGGGGCAAGGGGGAGAGGCCACGCGGCTGGGGGCAGAGGGAGGGGCTGGGGATGTAGAGTGCTGCATGACATCACTTGTCATCCCGCAGGAAAAGTTTTGTTATGTATATTAATTTTCTCTCTACAAACGCCTAGCTAGTTCTAATGCACGAAGAAACGTGCTGCTTGCCCAGGGTCACCAAGTAGGCCAGTGGCAGAGCTGGGAATAAAACCGGGTTGCCTGCCGCCCACTGGACCATGCTACCTCTCCCGGCACCGCTTATTTAGCACGACTGGTGTCGTTCTGGATGGGGTCTGGTGCATAAACAACCTCCTCAGCCCGGTGCAGCTCTGCTCCCAGCCCCTCCAGGCCCGAGGTCAGTGGAGGGGAGGTAGGGCCATGAGGGAGAAGCAGGGGCTGCAGCTGCCCATGCTGACCCTATTCTGGGGATACCTGGCTGACTGCTATTCGGCTGGATCCTTTAACTAATGCCTGAGTCCTGCAGGGAAGGGCTGGAGGAAGCGGTTAAGAACATTTCTTGTCTATTGTTTGAATTCCTCCCTGCCCCTCTCCCAGGCCCTCCCGGAGTCCTATGGCTAAGCTCCCGGGAGGAAGATGATGGTTTACAGGCTGAGGGAAGCGTCCCACCCCTCTGGCAGCCCCTGGCCATCAGCCCCCGCACTCCTCCTGAGGAGGCTGGACGAGCAGGCATGTCCACGTTGGCCCGGGCGGATGGCTGGAGCGCACTGGAATTCCTTGCTGCGGCGCTGAGCGAGCCCATCTGTTTCTAATCAATGATTTGAGGCGTGAACTCTGCTGATTTAAGGGCTGCAGGAGAATGAATATCCTGTTGGAAAACAGCAGAGAGAACGCCAACCCCGCATGCCACCCTGGGGGGGGCCGAATGGGCCAGTCCCACATAAAGGGGGGACCCTTATAGTCCCTGATAGGCGGGGCCCTCGGTACCCGCGATTTGACCACGGGGAGAAGGAAATGCCAGCTGCTGGAAGGGAGCCTGGCGCTCAAAGGCCCAGCTGGAGGCAGTGTTATCAGGCAGCAACAGCATTAACCCTCTTCCTGCTTGCCGGAAAGCTGGCCGGCTGGGAGTGCCCCCCACCCTGCCCTAGACGGTCACTGGGACCCAGGCTGCAACATCTAGCCCTGCCTGGGCGAAGCCACTCTGAGCGGAATTTCAGCTGCTGCCCCCAGGCTGTGCTAGGTCCTCCCTGGACACTAGAGGTCCTGGGAGCTAAGACACGATCCAGCCTGGTGTTCTCTTGGAGGTGTGGTGGATGGGAGGGTGCCAGGTGCAGACCACACCTTTGTTGTGGGCCAGACAACAGCCTCCCAGAGCTGAGGGGAGGTCTCTGCGGCCAGTGGCTGTGCCGGAGGGTGCAATGAGCTTCAGCCGCAGCGAATGAGGGTTAAAGCATGTGGCTGCAGCACAAGCCCTGGCCCCAGCCAAGGAGGGAGCGGTGGAGCAGCTCTGACCTTGCCCTTTGTGCTTCGCTCCCCCGGGGCGGAGAGATGGTGGCTCGGGGCAGTGCTCATGCCATTCATCCCCTCCCAGGCCAGCGCTATGCACAAGCCCTATGACCAGCGAAGCAGCTGAGAGCGGGGATGGGGGGAGTGTCTTGGAAAGTCCAAGTGCAGCGCGGAGAGCTCTGAGGGGCCTCGGAAAAGTTGTTTTTCTTCTCTTCTGCCCCGGTGCCCTTGAAGCCGTGGCTGGTGGAGCCGTGCTCAGAAGCAGGTGCTGAGCGCTGCCCGGCTGCCTCCGCGTGGAATCGCACTCCGTTCCGTCAGCCTGAGGGGCCTCCGGCCTGCCCCGGGGCTGAGACCTGAGGCAACGGTCAGGAGCAGCGGTGACTGGAGGAGCCTCACAGGATTGCTCCGGGGGAGTTTGCATCCTGGCTGTGTGCCCTGGAGGAGCTGGAAGTCCCCGCCTGTCCCTGGACCAATGCCCCTTGTGGCTGGAAAAAGCTATGGGCAAGGTGGGGTCTATGAACACCTCCTCAGGGTGCGGCCTTCCCTCCAGTGAGCAGCCTCTGCTCAGGAACCCTCAGCCTGACTCTCGCAAGGTTTCCAGCTCCCATCCCTCAGCGATCCGGCGTCCTCTGGAGTCTTCACGTTCTCATCACTTCTTCCCGGCGAGGTTTGGGCCCGACTGTAGCAAAGGGGCCGCTCTGGTTGCTAACCACACCTGGGCAGGGGATGGACAGTGCTTGGAGCTCCATCCCATGCAGCTGCCATGGATATGTATGGCCGCGCAACCCTGCTCTCTGGCCTGCCATTGCTTTGGGGGAAAGGGGCAAGTCCATTCGCCTATGGGGGGTTGTTTTAATTCACAGTGAAGTGGAGTTCCCCAGCCCTGTTGGATGACACACGCTGAGCAAGCTGGGCTGAAGGGACCCTGTGGAGAGCCATGGCAGAGTCAGGTGGATTCAGAGAAGTGCCCCTGGGTAGGGACCAAGCGGGGCAGCATGGGACACTCTCTGCCACCTGCACTCTGAACAGCACGGACTGCAGGGTCCAGGGCTGTGAATCCGTCACCGTTCAGTAGCTCCAGACCCCTTAGATCTGCCGTGCTGCTGTCCACGTGCTTCCCCAAGGCTGGGTGCCTGCTACTGACCTCCCCGGCCTCCAGGAAACCCATTGATGCCTCGTTCCTGAGCTCCCTTTTCAGGGCAGCCTTGGCTCGCTGTGGCTGGGAGCTTCTCTTCCAAGCTCCACGTCTGTAGCAGGGTTGGAGTAAACAAGCCCGTGGAGTGGAACTCTGGCGCCGTGTCAGTGACTGTCTTGCTGGGAGCCGTCTCCACCGTTTCCATCCCGAGGAGGGACGGCCACGTCCGTGTGCCTTGCCCAAGTCAGAGCCAGATTTTCCAGCCATACGAACAGCAGTGGGGGAGGATCCGTTCTCCAGCCATCCTGGCAGCACATCCACCTGGCCTGAGCTGAGGTCCCTCCCCGGGCCTGCCCAAACGCCCCGAGGGCAAGCTCCCTTCCTGAGCGCTGACTTGGCCTCATGCTAACCCTCCATGTGCGAGCCCCCCGGGTGGCACAGGGAAGCCAGCAGGACGGCTCAGGAAAGAGAGAGCAGAGACAACGTAGTAGGAGCTCTGAGAAACTAGCAGCTAGGAGCCAGGCGCAGCCTATGCCTAAAGTTTACGTCCATTGCATTAAAGGAAGTGGGGGGAGGGGTGTAGTAACTAGTGATTAGAACTCAGCTCATTAGCTCTCAGTGGAGCTGACCATTTACACCAGCGGGGGGTCTGCGGCTCCGGTTTATATTCCTGCCTCTGACACGTTTTCTTGCACAACTTGGCCAAGTTCCATTGTGCTGTGCCTCGGTTTCCCCTTACATCAAACGAGGGCAGCAGCTGCTCACCTCACCGAAGGACAGCAACCCTAGGCACAGCTTGGGGGTTGGTGCCAGGAAGGTGCTGCAGAGGGACGTGTTAGCCCTGAGCACCTTCTCAGTGTGACTTCAGCCAGCGCGCACCAGGGCCCGCCAGCCGTTATTTCGCATGTCCATGTGGCTTCATTGACAAACTTGTGAGTTAGGTGCCTAGTACCAGAACCTCCCCCACCCCAGGATGTTCCAGACACGTCTCAGTTTTCTCTGCTGCCAGCTGGAGCCGCGGCAGCCCCAGAAAAGCACTGAGAGAAGAGCAAAGCATGTGTAGGTCTCCTAGGACTGGAATAAGGAGAACCGGCTTCTGGCCTTGTGGCGGGGGGGGAGCATTCTCCCCACTCCATGTTAAAAGATGCCCTGGGAACTGCCATGCAGCTCAAACCACTGCTCCAGCGAGTCGGCAATCCTGTTCACACCAGCCAGCATCAGCCGATCCGGGGAATGGGGGAAGAAACCCCATTGCAGGCAGTTGTGAGAGAACGTGTCTCCAGGAAAACGTGCCTCCTGGCCGCCAGTATTTAGAGAGCAGCTCACGCCATAAAACAGGCAGGTGGGAGCCCTACCCAGTATTATTATCTCTCTAGATAGTCTAATTCTCTATGTAAACAGCTCATCCTTGGGTCCTTCACCCACCTGATATCCTGTAGCAATGAGTTCCTCAAGTGCTTGCTCCTGTCCATTCGACATAGGTGTGTGTGCTTGCCACATGCATTGGTACTGGAAGATTTTCCCTCGGCAGTACCCGTAGGGGACCCGCTCCAGTGCCCCCTGGAGTGGCGCATACATACCGTGCTATATAGGGCACCACTGGGCCCTCCTACTCCAGTTCCTTCTTGCCACCAGTGACAGTGCTTGGAACCGCTGCTCCAGCTGTAGCTGCGGCGCTGCTCCTGTTCATTCCCTCCTCGTCCACTGTAAATAGTTTCTAGTACTCAGCTGTGGTTAGAACCCAGTAGGTAGTCCCCAGCCTAGGACTCGGCCCACAGACCGGGCATGCCTCAGTCCCCTGGGTTTAAACCGTGTGCTAACTGCTGTGAACTCCCAGCAACTGCCTGTGTGCTCTGGACGAGGCCCACATCAGCAACAAGTGCCGTATCTGCAGGTCCTTCCGACCTAGGGCCAGAAAGGATCCCCCTTCAGAATCGTCATCCCTCCCGCCAGGAGAATCACCATCACTGTACTTTGTACCAGCCAATTGGGCACTGCAGACGGCCTCACGGCCTATGCCGTGGCCTCTGGCACTGTGTCCTTCTTAATGGTGCCCCTGGGCTCCATGGGGTTTTCCTGTGCAGCCACAAGTTATGCACTCAGTGGCCGGAGAGTCTGAGGCTCCAGTCGGGACCACCTGCTAGCCACTCCCTAGCACCACCTTGGGAGCCACCGGACCGCCAACACAGGTTAAGGGATGTCCTGAAGGTGGGGTGGGTTCTCGAGTGGCTTAGGGGATAGGGCATTCAGCTGGGGAGTATAGGGTTGAGAGCTCTAGTCCTGTCCCTCCCAGGAGCAACCAAACCACCAACACATGATAAGGGATGCCCTGAAGGTAGGGAGGTGGGGTGGGTTCTTGAGGGGGATAGGGCATTCACCTGGAGAACGGAGGGAGGCAGGCTCAAGCCCTGCCCCCCACAGCAGTAGAGCCAGCCAGGCTGGGTCCCCCCATGGCAGAGGAAGGATCAGCCCCCACAGCATGAAGAGGAACAATCTGCCCAGGTCTCTTCATCCTAATCACCAGATGAGGCCACAGTAGCACCTCCTCCAGTGGTCCCACAGGATGACAATAAAGCGCACCAAGACTTTTTGAAGCAGGTGGCTGTGAACTTGGTCCTCCAGGCAGTGGAGGTGGGGGACTCCATAGACACCCGATTTGGGGTTCTTGGCCCAACATGAAGGGGCTGCCAAGATCACTAAGGCATTGTGACAGACTCGCTCCTCCATCCCCCCCATCTCAAACAGGGCAGAACTCAAATACTTCATCCCAGCCGAGGACCACAAGTATCCGTGTACCAACCCTGTCCCAGATTTGCTTGCGGTGGAGGCAGTCAACCAGAGACAGTGGGAGGGTCAATCTGCCCCTCCCTCCAGGAAGAAAGAGTCAAGATGTCTCAACCTTTGTGGAGGCAAACTTTATTCCTCCGCAGGCCTTCGACTGTGGGTGGCTAACCACCAGGCCCTGCTCGCCCGATATGACTCAAGCATGTGGCGTGTGGTGTCTACATTTGAGCCCTCGCTGCCAGGGACCCCCAGAAAGGAGTTCTGGGTGCTTGCAGACAAAGGGGGGTCAGGGCAGCGCCATAAGCAGCTTCGGACGCTGTGGACTCTGTAGGTCAGTCCATGGTATCGGCAGTGTCTATGTGCCAGTCGGTGTGGCTGTGCCTGTCAGGCTTGTCCGTGGAGGCCCAGAATTCCATCCAGGTCTTCCCATTTGAAGGGGTGGCCCCTGTTTGCTGAAAACACAGACACAAAACTGCATGCGCTAAAAGATACCCCAAAACTCTGGGGTTTTGTGTCCCTGGGATGGAGAGGACAAAATATAAGCCCCCGCCTCCCTAACCCAGGGGTTCCTATAGTAGACAGGACCCCAGGAGGGGAAAATCTTCAGAAGGGGGCAAGGTAGCCTTCCTCTAGCCGCCCCAAGCCCTCTAACAAGGGACTTTTTTGAGGTTACACCCAAGGGGAACATGCTTCTCGGATCACCAGGTCCTCCCCATTTTGTTTTCATCCCACCTTCGTCCCTTCCTCCAGGCTTGGAGGGCTGTTACTAAGGTCCTGAGTACAACCCAGCCACACCCTCCATCTTTCCTCTGCCCACCCTTCCCCTCCCCATCCCTCTTCAGAGACCCTTCTCATGAGACCCTTCTTGCGCAGGAGGTAGGGGAGCTGCTCCACACGGGAGCGGTACACGAAGTGCCCCCCCCCCCGAGTACAGAAACTGGGGCTTCTCCTCCTGATATTTTTTAATCCCTGCACTCCATCCTGGACCTGCGAGATTTGAACCGCTACCTGCTGAGGCTCAAGTTTCACATGGTCTCTCTGGCTTCCATCATCCTGACCTGGATCCGGGGGGGATTGGTACGCCACCCTCAACCTCAAGCACACGTATTTCCACATCACGACCTTGGAGGCACACAGGCTTTTCTTTCGTTTCACAATAGGTGAATATCAGGTTACAGTTCTCTCCTTTGAGCTTGTCATGGTCCCAAAGGTTCTAACAAGTGCATGTCAGTGGTGGAGGCTTACCTGAGACGCACGGGGATCCAGCTCTATCCCTACCTCGCTGATTGGCTCGTCAGGGGATCCTCTGAGGCCAAAGTCCGATGGGATGTTGCTCTTCTGTTGGATGCGTGCCAGTATCTGGGCCTCCTGGTGAACAAGAAAAAGTCAACATTAGTTCCAGCTCAAAGTATTGAGTTCATCAGCAGGTGCCGGATTCAGTTGTAGCTCGGGCTTTGCTTCCTCCAGACAGGTTGCAGTCTCTCGCAACACTTGTACATCAAGTTTCTGCCGCACCGTTGACCACGGCCAGGGTTTGTCTATGCATACTGGGTCATATGGCAGCATGCCCCTATGTGGTGCGCCTTGCCAGACTCAGGACGCAGCCTCTGCAGATGTGGTTAGCTTCGGTCTACTCACCGGCCAGGCATCTGCTGGACAAGGTGGTGACCATCCACCCACGTGTCCTCCAGTCGCTAATGTGGTGGACCGTGTCGGACAACATCATGGTGAGCATACCATTCCGGCAGCCGCGGCACTCCCTGGAGTTGGGTTTGGATGCTTCAGATCATAGAATTGTAGGGCTGGAAGAGACCTCAGGAGGTCAAGTCCAACTCCCTACCCAAAGCAGAACCAGCCCCAACTAAATCATCCCAGCCAGGGTTTTGTCAAGCTGGGACTTAAAAACCTCTAGGGATGGAGACTCCACTCCCTCCCCAGGGAACCCATCCCAGTGCTTCCCCATCCTCCTAGGGAAATAGTTTTTCCTCATATCCTAGACCTCCCCCACTGCAACTTGAGACCATTGCTCCTTGTTCTGCCATCTGTCATGGGCTAAAAGGTCAGGGATGGAGAGCCCATCTCAGCACATTATGGCTGCAGGGAGAAAGGAGTCTCAGTGAGACAAACCTCCACATAAACATCAAAGTGGCAAAGACATCAACCAAAAGGGTGTCTGAACCCTGTGCCCTAACGTCAGAACCCCCTTACACTACCTTCGTCTAGAATAAGGGCAGTTTAGGCCTCGTCTGGCCTTTCTTCCCCAGGTTGTGTATCCACCTTCCACATGGGCCAGGATATTTTTCTTCTTGTTTTCTATCCAAAACTGTCTCAGACCGGTAAGAAGAGGTGCCTCCAGGCTTTGGACGTCAGGAGGGCACTCACTTTCTACCTGGACCACACTAGACCCATCTGTAAGTCCTTCCAGCTCTCTGTGGCTTACGCCGAGCGCATGAAGGGTCTTCCAGTGTCCTTGCAAAGGATTTCCAAACGGATCACCTCCTGCATCAAGACGTGCTACGAACTGGCAGGCGTTCAACCTCCACCCTTGGTGAGGGCGCTTTCCACCAGGGCCCGAACCTCCTTGGCCACTTTCTTAGCCAATGTCCTGATCGTGGACATCTGCAAAGCCAGTCTTCCGGTACGCATGTTCACATCCCATTATGCAGCGGGCCAGAGAGGATGTGGTGTTCGACAGAGCCGGACTGAATTCTGCATGTCCTTAAACTCCTCTCCACCTTCGCAGGTATTGCTTGGGGTCTCCGAAAGTTGAGTGGACACGAGCGATTGCTGGAAGAAGAAAAGGCAGTGGGTTACAGGTTTCCATAACTGGTGTTCTTTGAGATGTGTTGCTCGTGTCCATTCAACTTCCCAGCCTCCTCCCCGCTGCTGGAGTTTTCCGGCAAGAAGGAACTGGGAAGAGAGCGGCCCAGTGATGCCCTATATGTGTGTGCCACTCCAGGGGGCGCTTGAGCACGTCCCCTACAGACGATGAGCACTGCCTCCCTGCGGAATGGACACGAGCAGCACGTCTCGAAGAACACCAGTTATGGAGACAGGGTCATTGTCTTTTCCATGGGACAGGGAGGCCCAAAGTCACTGGGTGAATCTGCCACAGTATTTATATTCCACCTGTTGTACACTGGGCCATAACAAGGCCGGGGCGCTCGCCCCGGGTGCATCATAATCAGGGGCGCAAAGACGCAATGAGTAAAAATAAGAACCTGCAGAAGTAAAGAGCACGATGTGTACTCACCTAAGGAGAGGGAGAGCATCGTTAATATCTTGCCTCCGGCGCAAAAATACCTAGTTACGGTGCTGGTTGTATACTGTATGGAATACAGCCTTCTGGCCTGTCTGTTGTATCACATAGTTGTCCTGTGCAGGTATATAATGCCTACAGATATGGAAACATGGTGTATAGTAACCCTGTGCCCCTTCCATTCAAGGATCTCAAAGCCCTTTGATCTGAGGAAGTGGGTCTGGCCCACGAAAGCTCATCATCTAATAAACCATCTTGTTAGTCTTTAAAGTGCTACATAGTCCTGTCTTTTGTTTCAGCTACACCAGACTAACACGGCTACATTTCTATCACTTTATAAACATTGATTCAGAAACACTCTCCTCTCAAACCTCCTGGGCTGACTGTCCCTGCCCTGCTGCTGGGTAAAACAAGGAACAGATTTGGGGGAGCATCTTGGCTGAGGGTAGTGGCAGAACTCACAAGGGAATCCAGAACATCCCTGTCTCTAACCATTAGACTGTGCTGCTTCCCACAAGAGGCAGTGATTGTTAGCATTCTGCTTCCTGTGACTTGATTGCTCAGTGGCCCGGTGTGTCTGCCTGCTCTCCTAGCCCCTCATCCAGGATGCCACAATGCCTGGTAATATCTGTGACTCCCCTCCCGCATCATCTCCATGGAAGACACACATTTCTGGCTGATGGACCAGCCTGCCTGGCCCCCTCCCCTCCAGCACCGCACTGCGCCTGGGCAGAGTAATCTCCAGCCGCCCGTCAGACAGCCTCACTTTTTCCCTTCCCTTTCAAAAGGGTGACCTCAGCGCAGTCACTGCCTGCTGATGGGTGTTGATCTTGGCTTGCTCCGCTCCAGTGGGGGGCCAGAAATGAAGTCAGGTTGGTGCGAAGAGAGCGCTGAGCTCCGAGCCTGACAGGTGCTCCTGTTTTCCAGTAGCATGCTGCAGCCGGTGACTCAGCACAAGCCTTCCCTCCACTGGGTTTAATGCTATGGCTTGAAACACAAAGCAGGGCCAGGAGCTGCATCTTGGGAGCACTGGGCCAGGCTCACAAGCGTCTCGGCTGTGTGTGGTGCTTCGGAAGGAATATGCCAGCAGCACTGCCTGGTTGCCTCTTCTCTGCCATTGGAGAGGTAGCTAGGGAAGGATTCTGGGTGCTTGCAGAGTTACCCACCACACAGACCCTGCCCAGGAAATTCAATTCATGGCAGAGTGAATGCTAACTTCAGGGGTACCCTCAAAGGAGAGCCCTGGACAAGACCTTTGCAGCTTCATGGGAAAACCCACTTTCTGCCCCCTTATATGACTGTATCAACTTCATGTGCTCTGGTGCGACAGCAAAATATCCTCCTCCTTTTACAGCTGGGGGAAAATGGGGAACTGAGGCTCAGAGAGAATAAATGTCTTGCCCAAGGTTTCATAAGAAGTCTGTGGCAGAGGTAGGACCTACACCCATGTCTTCACTAGTGGTAGGATAATGCTTCACCCCTCCACACTCAACCCCCATCCTTCCCCGCCTGGCTCAGCTGATGAGCATCCTAACTCTGCTGGGTGAAGGGCAGGACAGAAAAGGCTCAGATGGGGTAGCCGTGTCAGATAATCCGTCTGCAATCCAACCCTGAAGAGACTCTCCAGGAGATACGGTCGCGTCCCAGGCTGGAGCCAGTGCAGCATTGGAGTGGGACGAACTTTCCCATCTGCCCCACCCTGAGGCCTAGTTTTATTGGCCTCAGCTCATGAGATCACACACAAGCCAAGGACCAAATCGTGTAAGCACTGGACACTGCTGAGAGGAGAGGGAGGCGAGTGGGTAACAGCCAAGTCTTCTTGGGAATGTGAAAAAAGCCAAGGAACAAATCACGCAGTAGAACTCCAACCGACAGCCCTTGCACAAGGACATGGAGCCAGTGGTAACTTATTGACATCGGAAGTTCTTTGCTCTGTGTCTGTACAGCACCTAACGTGATGGGGCCCTGATCCGGGAGCAGGGGTGTCCTGGCAAACCAAATCCTCCAACTGTTCAATGAGGACAGCTCGCAGAGAGCCATCTAGGACAGTATTTCTCAACCTTTTTTTATGAAGTACCCCTTTTTAAAAAAAAAGTATAATTATAATTCCCCTCAGTACCTACAGTTTTCAAACACACAACATTTTTTTTTGACCATTGCAACACATTTGTTTAAACGACGTAATCGAAGCCGGGCAAGCGATGAAATTTTTGGGTGTAAAAAGTACAAAAATAATACAGCGCTGTAAAACTTACAACAAAAATTCAGTTTTCTCCATATTTCAGTTGTGTTGACGTACCCCCCAGACTTCTCTCGAGTACCCCTGCGGGTACCCGTACCACGGCTTGAGAAACACTCCTCTAGGAGAATGCTCCGAGCTGCTAAGGCCAGAAGAGCCCACGGTGAGCCCATGCACAGGCTGGAGAACGCCCCGAAATAATTCCACTTTTAATGAGAGAACAGCTTTTTGGAAAACATCCTGCCTGGATTCAAAGATGCCCCGCTAGGGTCGGAAGGGTTGAGCAGTGCATGAATGCCAGCGGCACCCTCCATCCCGAGGTGAAACGTCACCACCCAGCCTCCGGGCAACAGCTCAGGGCCTCTTTCATGACCCCCCGTTGTCTCTGTTCTTCCACTTCAGCCCAAAGAACAGTCCCCTGACAGCTCCAAGATGGGCTCCAGGCTGTTCATTCCCCAGCTCGCTTGCAGCGCAATCATTGCCCAAACCTCCTGCAGCATCCCGGGAAGGTCACCCCAAGCGCAAACATGCTTAATGCATGAGAGCAACCAGAGTGCTGCCTGGGCTGGAACAGCCCCACGGAGCAAAGATCCTGGGCTAGTTTTCTTGTTCTGAGTCCTGTTAGCAACTTCGGCCGTGCCCACTGCCAGATGATGGTGCAAAGGGGCGGGCTGGAAAACTTCATCAGCGCTGACCTTCCAGCAGCCCAGGCGCCGTAGCTTCTGGAAACGGGAGCATGACTCGAGCTCCGGCTCTGGCAAAGAGGAACTCCAGCTCAGGGAAGCAGCCAAAAAAATAGGTGAACGATGACACGCAACGTATCGAGCACGTTCAGAAATTCATCAGCCGTCGCTCTGTTGCCAGCTCCCCCTTGTGCGCCTCTGCTTGGCCAGAACCGTCCAGCAGGAAACCGGAGTTTGCACATTCAGCCACGACGCAGGCAAGCTGGCTGGGCCCTGATTCTGCATTCCTTTGCGCTCCCCTGCCAACAAAGACCGCAGGGGTGTCCAAGGCATGATGAATCGGCTCCTGTGCAGTAACGTCCAGAGGGGGAAAAATCCAGCTGGGTATGAGCAGAGAATCGGCATGTGGAGGCTGCAGTTTCTCCACATTTAAGGCTGCAACCAGCTTCTCTTGTTAAGCTCGTGGTCAGAGCCAGGAGCCCGGGACTTGGTCTGAAAACTGCCCGGTTTGTGAAGAAGGCAGAAGCTCTCTGGGGCATTTTGTCTAACGGGCTTGAAGACTCTCTCGCATGCAGACGTGGGTTTGCTGGCGCGGAGGCTGCCGCTGTTTTCTGCTACAAGCCGCTGATGTGGGGAGGCAGCTACTGAACTGCCATAACCCTCTGTTTTAGCCTCTGTTTGTCTGGAGGTGGGTGACGGGGAGGGATCACCTGAGGATTCCCTGTTGTGTTCCCTCCCTCTGGGGCACCTGGCGTTGGCCAGTGTCGGCAGACAGGACACTGGGTGGATGGACCTTTGGTCTGACCCAGCCTGGCCGCTCTTATGTTTTTAACCCACCCCCACCATTGGGCAAAGCTTAAATGAGAGGTACTGACGGGGTCCCAAAGAGACCTGAGACTCTGAGTGAGCAACCAGTGTTGGTGCGTCCTGCCGGGCTGGCTAGTGCTCTGCAGTGCCGGCAGGAATCCGACCTGACCGTGCCCGCGGCGCCTTGCTGGGGGAAGCCCCCTTCTCCCAGCAGCTGTTGTAGGACTTTCCCCTGTTAGCAGCAGCATCTCCACCAGCTAGTTCAGGTGCCTCCCACCTGGCGTGCTGGCCCAAGTGCCGCTCTCACTCCTTGCATAGGGCGCCTGGGTGCCTCGCTCCAGCTTTGCCACTTACAGCATTGCCCGTGGGATCTTCTAGGCACCTAAAAGCTGCTGGTCACTGGGATGTGCCTCATTGCAAGGCACAACTCCCAGCATGAACCCTCGCCCTCAGATACAGCCGGGGGCTCTGTACACCTCCTAGCTATGCAAAAAGTCCGCCCTGTTGGCAGCAGCAACAAGGGCTGGGTTCAAACAGCAGGACTACGTCTACACTATGAGTTTTCTCTGCAAAAAATATGCAATCTCATTTGCATATTTCCTGCCGATCCGTTTTTGCGCTGGGGGTTTTTGCACAAAAATAAGCAGTGTGGATGTTTTCTTTTTGTGCAAAACCCCCTTTTTCCACAAGATCCTTATGCCCCAGATGTATCTTGTGGAAAAAGGGGGTTTTGCGCAAAAAGAAAACGTCCACATTGCTTGTTTTTGCACAAAAAACCCTAGCGCAAAAACGGATTGGCAGAAAATATGCAAATGAGATCGTGACTCATGCAAATGAGTCCCTCATTTGAATATTTTTTGCCAAGAAAACTCATAGTGTAGGCATAGCCCAGAGGAGGAAACACCACAAGCTCAAGCCGCACTATTCAGTACTGTCCCTGGGTTCCCTTTCTAGGTGCTGCTCCATTCGCCACATGTATGCACTGACTCCAGGGACGAATGAAGGGTCAGGGCAGCAGGAAGGGGAAGGGGAGCTTGCCCTGTAGCAAACCAGAGTTTTGTTTAATGGGACTGTGGATCCAAAGCCTTTCGCCAGCACTACTCAGCATGCGCCCGTCTCAAAACGAACGACACGCATGGTTCCACTGCAAAGTATTCACCAGCATGGGCCTTAACTTCTCCGCTAAGTTGTGCAAATTCTCAGGCAGAAACGACTGTGTCCATAAGCTTCTTTTTCCTCAAGAGGAGGCAGCCCCCTAAAATGCCAGGGCATGATGCCAGATTCACTCCAGTGTAGGTGAGGTCTTGTCTGCAGTCGAGACTGTGCCAGCTGCAACCCCAAAGCCATGCTGAAAAGGGAAGCGCAGAGGCAGAAGCTGTCCTGTGCCAGTTGTATTAAGCAGAGGGTTCTGGGTAATAACGTGAAAACCCCATGTTCAGAACATGAAACTGGCTTAGTTACAAAGGCATTGCAGCTGCAGCTGGCATTCCAGTCATGTGCACACAGACTGACTGACTTGTGGGGCCCTTTCTTTCTGCCGCCTTCTGGGCCTCCCTACACATCCCATGCAGGTTGCTGCACTAGTCATGAGATCCAGGTCTAGTCCTAATAGCCTAGTGGCTAAAAGAAGAGCCAGACAAGAAAAGAGTTCTGATGTTCAGTTTTAACACTACGGGAGAACTGCCAAAGTGGGGAAACCTGGGTGTGGGCAGATTGTTGGCTAGCGTATCCCTCCCTTGTGGAAAGATGGAAACTCAAAGGGAGACAGTCAGAGAATTGCTGAGTCAATTGATGGTACTGCACTGACAGGCAGTGCCCAAACCAGCAGAGAAGTTTGAATGGAAATGGGGGTGTATATCCCATTGGCTCTCCCAGCCACGCCTACTAAGAAATGTGAATTAAAACCGGGGCTGAAAAGGGAATAAAAGTAGCCAGAGCCACCAAACCAGACAAGAGGCGCTAACCAAACACCATCCGGAACAGAGCAGAAAAGAGCAAAGGGCAAGTGAGAGCCAACGAGCCGGGCAAGGGCTGGTAGCAGATTCGGAAGTGGTAGGGTTGCCAGGTGTCCTGTTGTGAACCGGACAGTCCAGTATTTGAGCTTTCTGTTCAGGAAACAAACTGAGAAAATATAAATGAGACAATAGAAATGTCCGGCATTTTCTAAATAAGATGTCATGTAGATTGGGATGGACGGTCAAGTGTGTCCGGTATTTTTGTTGAAACCAGCTGGCAACCCTAGGAAGTGGAAGTGCTTTTGAGCGCACAGACAGGCTGGGGAATGAGCTCTCCCAATGCGAGCGGAGACTGTGAGACCTGGAATCTTGGCTGTTTGTGTTTTTGGTTCCTTACAATCCGAGAGGTTTGCTGCTCCCAGGAGAGAAGAGAGCAAGGGTCCAGGGAGCTGGGTGCTCCCTCAGCCCCAGTAGCTCCCAGCATTCCAAGCCGACCCTCTCCCCGGGCTGGAGGAATGCCGATAACGCCAAGGGCAGTACCTGCTCGGAGCAGTACAAGATACAGTCAGTGAGCCTGTGAGGCGGGACAGTGGGGTGGAGGGAAACCTCACTGGCAGGCCTGTGGGATGATCCTCAGGGCTGTCTGAGGTTCGGAACGGTACATGCGCCCTAGGCACAGGGCGGTCAGTGGACGGAGACGTCAGCACGTTAGTCTTCCAAAGCATAGGCCCAGCTGCCGTCCCCGGCTGTAAGCAGCTCGGCATGTGACACGGGGCAGATGGGAGCAGGCTCTCTCTAGTGCAGCCCAGTTCCCACGCCCACGAGTGCCTGATTAAGGCTCCCACTGCTCTCTAGAAACATGATGTGTTTTCATCGCCCAGCGACTGAGGGCAGCATGATCACACCCATTGGATGGATGGATACACAGAGAGCTAATGCGACTTGCCCACAGTAACAGTGGGTGGCAGAGACGTTAACAAAACCCAGGTAGCCTGACTCCCATGTCCTAAACAGCACTTTTCAGGGGTAAGTTCTTAGGTAGAATTTTTCTGCCTGGGATCTCAAAGCACCCTGCAAAGGAGGGAAGGATCGTTACTGCATTTTACAATTAGGGAAACTGAGGCACCGCAGGGGCGTGACTTGCTCAAGGGCACCCAGCAGGTCAATGGCAGAGCCGACTATCCTGACTCCAGTGCTCTGTGCAACGGACCATACTGCTTCCCAACTTGCTTCCTGCTAGCGGCATCGTGAAGATAGCTGTCTGCCTGCCTACACCAGTTTCGCTCGGGCTTGAAATGCTGCCACAGACTCTTTCCATCTGCCGGGCTTCGGATCAGATGTCACGAGGGCATCTGTGTGCAAAGCATGCGCTGGACTTGCCTGTAACTCACTGATACTTTGCTCTGGGCAGCCCTGCCTCCTGGGGGGATGAGTGACAGGCCGGTTTCTAGCAGCGTGGCTGTGGATGTTATCCTTGTTCTGCTCAGCTGCATGGGGCTGCAAAACTGGCCAGAAATCTTGAGAGAAGAATGTGTGTTTTTTTTCCCCTCTTAAGATTTCTGCTGCTTCCTCCTTCCGTTAGCTCTGGAAAAATCCACACAAACATCGTCCCCCGACAGTCCTTTGGTCTGACTTGCTGCTCCCAGCTCAGGCAGCATCTAGGAGGACAGACCCAAGAACATGAAAACTCCAGGGGAGTGACTGGTCTGGGTGGTTTCATACATGCTGAGTGCGGGGGAAAGCTGATGCAACCAAAATCTTCTCTCCACAGAACTGGCACAGACCTCCAGCTCAAGCCCTGCGTTCTGCCAGCCCTGTGCTCTCCGTCTCACACGCAAACTGGGAAATGAGATTCAGGTGGCTACGCAGGAAGTGCCAGATTCACCATTGTGTGTGCACCTCTAATTCTGCCCTCTTGTGCATCCCTTCTGTGCACGGAACGAGGCAGGAGTGCAATTTACTGAACGTCTGCAAAATTGTTGTAAAGTCACCATGTTAGTCTAGAACTTTAAAAACAAGTGGTCCTGTGGCAGGCACCTTAGGGTGCATCTACACAGCACCCTACACTCGAAATAGTGTATTTCAAAATTTGGCATGTCTACACATGCCAAATTTCAAAATAACACGCTATTTTGAGATATCTCTTAACCCTCGTGGAACGAGGGTTACAGGGATGCCGAAATAGTGTGTCCGCTATTTCGAGACCTATCTCGAAATAGTGGGTGCATTCAAAAGATGTGGGGTACCTGTTTTGGGATACTTCCGGTATCCAAAATAGCCCCGCTGTGCAGACGTATCCTAAGAGACTAACAAAAATATGTAGTAGCATGAGCTTTCGTGGGCAAAACCCCCTTCTTGAGATGAGATGATCTTTTGGGTGAGATTCTGAACTCCTTGTACATGTCTTTACCAAGCTGCAAACTCCATTTTGAAGGTGCGACCCCTTTCCTTTCTGTCGGCTGTCTGCTGCCATGTTGGACTGCAACTACAAAGGCTGGTGGCAAAGTATAACAAAGTGGGTCATTGGCATGAAGTGCTCTGATATGGAAGTGCATTGACATGGAAGAACTCTAAAAAAAATAGACGGGCTCCCACCTAGGAGAACTGGTTCAGCCGGGGAAAGATTGCTTGGCTATGAAATCATGGGGTGATTTCTCTGCCTTCTGATCATCTCCCAGAGGAGACTGCAAAGTTTTTTTAAAAAGGGGGAGCTGAGCTATTCCACGGTCCTTTCCCCCCAACTCCAGACAAGAATAGGGAGAAGAAACCTAGCATGGAAGATCCTTCCTGAACACAGAGGGCAAGTCTAGATTACATGCCTCTGCCAACAGAGGCATGTAAAATAGGCTACCCAACATAGTCAATGAAGCGGGGATTTAAATATCCCCGGCTTCATTAAAATAAAAATGGCCACCATGCTGTGCCGGCTCAGCTGATCGTTGGCACAGCGCGAGTCAAGATGCGGATCGGTCGACAGGGAACACCTTTGTCGACCACTTCTGTAAACCTCGTTTCACAAGGCATAAGGGAGCGGTCGACAAAGGCGTTCCCTGTCGACTGATCCGCGTCTTGACTTGTGCGCTGTGTCGACGATCAGCTGAGCCGGCACAGCGCGGTGGCCATTTTTATTTTAATGAAGCCGGGAATATTTAAATCCCCACTTCATTGACTATGTCGGGTAGCCTATTTTACATGCCTTTGTCAGCAGAGGCATGTAATCTAGACATACCCAGAGGGTGCCTAAGGAAAGGGTGAGCAAGTGCTGGGCTTAGGTGTGTCCTCGTGGGGGGGGGTGGGCTGTGCTTCTTTGTGCAGTCTGGGGTAAGCGAAAGAGCAAAGGTGACAGATCCCATGCAACGCGTGTGTTTATAGGCTTGGCACGTACCATGAGACTCCTGGGAGAGCTACCGCAAGCCAGAAGCGGCTGCTGTTCTGGAAGGATCAGCACTGAGCCCCCGGGCCAAACACCTGGATGGTGTTTCCCAGCTCTCAGGAGGGAATGCTGGATGGAGGATCTATGCCCTGCAGGAGGCCTAGGGGCCCAAGTCTGGGGGAAGTAGCTGAGCGCCATTCAGGCTTTGGAGGCTTAAAACAGAGTCCCCTCACGGCAGCCTGGGGAGCAGTGGCAGAGCTAAGGGGGAGGTTGGGGGGTGACTGCGTCTCTCCCCACCCCAGCAGGCTTCTCCAGCATGGCATGCACAGAAGCTGCTGCAGGCGCAGGCAAGAGCGTTGGTGGCAAGGTGGCTGTGCCTTACCCCGCACGAGCCTGTTGCGCCGGGTCCTGCCCATGTTCACCCTGTGCCCGTTAACCCGTCTTTGGGTGCTCTGAGCTCTGAAACGGGATGTGAGCGAAGCACATGGTCGAACGGCAGGCACCCGGCCTACGCGAACGCACACCGAGGCCTCTGCGCAGCCCACGGGGCCCAGCCACTGGCGCCTCTCCCAGGATGAGTCCCAGAGGAGGGTGCCCCCAGGCTTGGGTGGCGACCAGATTAATGGTTCCTCCTGTTTCTCATCTGCTCCCTGTCAGAGCCCTCCTGCTCTCTCAGGATTCTAAATCCCCTAGGTCTGGCCTACCCTTCCTGCATCCCACCTCCCCTCTATCCTACCTCGGCTGCTAGCCAGGCTCCCCCACCCCCATTTACCTCCTACTTTATCTGCCCGCCTGGACTCTGCCCTTCCCCATCCTCCAGTCCCACCACAACCTGCCCCCACCCCATCTGCCCCTGGGGTCCTCCCCCCATGCCATTGGTCTCCTTGTCTAGTGGCTTGCACCTTATGGCCCCATTTCCTGTCCCCTCACTTCATCTGCCCCAGGATCTGCTCCCAGCTCCCTCTTTTCCTGGGTCCCACACTCATCTGCCCCCAATCCTAGCCCCCCGCCACCCTATCTGTCTCTCTCTGCATCCTGAACCCCAGCCCATGTCCAGACTCCAGTCCACCTGTACTATCCCTGCATTGTTCCACCTAAGTATTGCATGCCCCTAGCTTCGGGGACCTTCCCCAGCTCTTCCTGCACCCTAGAGTCCCATTTGACACCCAGAAGGGTTCACTTGGGATTGGGGGGCAGAGCTCAATTAGGTCGCGGGATGATGGAGCCGCATGTCAGCACCAGTACATGGTGCTTTTGGGGATAGATCCCCAATGCAGGGCCGCAGGTTCCTGAGAGTAGGCAACCCCGGGGAACCCAGAGGAGCCTCTCCGAGATTTGCTGCAAACGATGGAGGGCTGGGGGGGAGGGGAGAAGGGAGAAGAGGGGGAGAGTCCCGAAGAAAAAGTGTCCAAAAGCCTTTACAAGGGGAAAGGTAGGCAGCCAAACTACAGGGATCACTTCACCCAGCGCCGGGGAAGAGAGGAGCTAGTAATCAGAACTGCTTTGTTGTGTGTTAGGAATCATTTAAAAAGGGATAGAGAATAGGACAGAAAGTATCTTATTACCTCTGTATCAATCCATGGTACGCCCACGTCTTGAATACTGCGTACAGGTGTGGTTGCCTCATCTCAAAAAAGATATCTTGGCATTGGAAAAAGTTCAGAAAAGGGCAACAAAAATGATTAGAGGTTTGGAACGGGTCCCGTATGAACAAAGACTGGGGCTTTTCAGCTTAGAAAAGAGGAGATTAAGGGGATATATGATAGAGGTCTATGAAATCATGACTGGTGTGGAGAAAGCGAATAAGGAAAAGTTATTTACTTGTTCACATAGCATAAGAATGAGGGGTCACCAAATGAAATGAATAGGTAGCAGGTTTAAAACAAATGAAAGGAAGTCTTTCTTCACTCAGCGCACAGTCAACTTGTGGAACTCCTTGCCAGAGGATGCTGTGAAGACCAGGATTTTAACAGAGTTTAAAACAGGGCTAGATAAATTCATGGTGGTTAGGTCCATCAATGGCTATTAGCCAGGATGAATTGGAATGGTGGCCCTAGCCGCTGGTTGCCAGAGGCTGGAAATGGGTGACAGGAGATGGATCACTTGATGATTCCCTGTTCTGTTCACTCCCTCTTGGGCATCTGGCATTGGCTGCTGTCAGAAAATAGGATATAGGACCTTTGGTCTGACACAGTATGGCCATTCTTATGTGTCACATGCCCCGTACTGACACATCCCCGCTGCTCTCTCTGTGCTCAGCACCTCAGTGACCTCCGTGTACCCCCTCCATCACTTCAAGACTGTTCTTTCTTTCCCCAGCACTGCCCATTTCCCTTGTTCTGACCCTAACCCTGCACCAGCATTTTCCCACCTCCCCAGGGCTCTTCTCATCCCTGTGTCAGCTTCCCCCAGTCTCTGTGTCCCTCTCCCTCCGGAGACCCTGCTTCTAGCCCCAGTTCATTAGTTCTTTCCCTCGTGTTTTGGGCACCTCCCCTCTGGAAGGGGGAGCGGGAGGTGGCGGAGGAACTGCTGGCCTAGTGCAGGTGAGCAGGGCCCGGGGGAAGCAGCCTGACTTGACTCTCTTGCCCCCAGTGAATTGTTGTCAGTCCCGGTAACACGCTCGCCCAGACTGCTATGGGTGCGCCCCACATAGTGCTGATCAGCCCATAGGGGCAGCCCTGGGCAAAGGGGGCAGGAGAGACACAGATGGTCCGTGCCTGCCCAGTTTGCTCCCTCCTCATCTCTTCCTCCAGCCAACACCAGTGTGGGAACAAGGAGCTGGGGGTGCTGCAGCACTCTCATGATTGACATGGGGTCTTGGCTGCTGCCCCCCACGCCCAGGGTAGCCCCCCTTGGCCCTTTTACCTCTGTCTGAGTCCCCTTTCCCAGAGGCACAGCTTTGCTCCCAGCCCCAGCTCTGGAGGGTGGCTGGACAGAGATAGGGGGGCTGGCTTTCAGCACCCCCACTATTAAAAACATCCCAGCACCATTGACAGCCGACACACCTGCAGCCCCTCCCCCCCCGATGCCTACCCCAGCGCCGGTGGGCCAGCCTACTGAGAAGAGGCCAGTTGAACTGGAGGAAAACATCCTGGGGGCTGCCCCATTCCTAGACGTTAAGGCCAGAAGGACTCATTGGGTCATCTTGTCTGGCCTCAGGCAGAGCGACCCTTCTTCCATTGCTTTGTTCCTCAGGGCAACCCCGGTCCTTTACCAGGAGCAGTACTGAATAGGGATGTTAAAGGGTGGGTATTTAACTAACTGAATAGTCGATCGACTTTTTATCGACTAGTCGATAGGCAGCCTGGCTCAGTCCCAGCTGTGGGGTCAAACCCCGCTGCGGTTCTGCAATTTAAAATGCAGTAGGTGCCTGGGGGCGGGCTGCCTGGCTCCTATTGCCTTTTAAATTGCAAAGCCACAGTGGGGTTTGGTCCCACACCCAGCATGAGCTGGGACTGAGCCAGGCTGCCTGCCCAGCCAGCAGCAGCCTGTGTCTGTGGGGCATCCTAGTGGGGAGTTGGGACCCCTCGCAGACAGGGGCTGCTTCATGGCAGCAACGGGGGGAGGGGGAAAAGGACAGGCGGCACTGCAAAGACGATGCTGGGGGGAACCAGCTTTTAAGCTGGCTCCCCCCAGCACCAGCTCCCGCTTCCCCTGCCCCTTCCTGCCTCAGATACAGAGGCAGCAAAGGGGGGGGGGGAATGCGAGTAGTCAACTCGATGACCAGATACACATAGGCTCAGCGGGTAGTGGACTGCTCCCTTCATATCCCTAGTACTGAAATGTGTTCACACCGGGAAACCCTAAACTTTCAAACCCTAAACTGAAGTTCCTGCTAATTGGGTTCCATGCGGGGGGGGCAACAGATAAGAGAGAAATCCATGAGGGGGTAATCCATGGGTTCCCTAAAGTCTCAGCCCTTGGGCTCCCTGCTCCTTTCCCTTATTTCCATCCACCCTACTTGGGAGGCCACTGGCTGGACTCTAGGACTGTCCCTCCAGGGCAGGGAAAGCAACATCAGAGGGTGTTTCATAGCTGGTCGGGGAGGGGGCACAACCCGGTTAGGACTTGTCTTCACTGCAGGGTTAAGTCTGGTCCCATCCACACCCCAAGCCCCTGGAGCTGCGTGGTGCTTTGCACTGGAGTTGGCTGGCCCAGCAGGGGGAACAGGCTACGGCTGGAGTTAGTTCACACAACGTGTCAGCCTCCGGGCAGGCCTCTCCAGACTCTGGGCTGGGGGTGTAGTCGATCTCCCGGAGCTAGGTGCAGGCCCAGCGTGTAGGTTTGTGCCCAGCACTGCAGAGCACCTTGTGTTACCTTCACACCATGGTACCCCCAGGAGGAGGACCTGGGGCATTTATTCCTCCCTGGCAATGGGGGAAAGGGAAACAGGAGGAGGAGACCCATTTTGCAACCTGCCTGATTAGTGTGCAACGTGCAAGGGATGAGTGAGCCGCAGTGCATTTGCTCGCCCTGTATTTGGAAAACCTGGAAGGAATGTCACTGCCTCGGAGGGGGTCCCCGCGGCTCCCTCGCCTGTCCACTCGCTTGAAATGAACCAAGGCAGCGCCCCGGCCCAGAGCTCCCACTGCAGAGGGGGTCTGGGGCGGCCGCGGGGAGGGAGGAATCCGGGACTCCCGGCTGGGTTCCCACGCGCTTCGCTCCACTCCCCGCCCCGAGCCCCAGAGGAGCAAGGCTGCGCCCCCCAGCTCCCCACGGCCCAGGGTGGCGGCAGCCTCGCCGCGCGCCCTGCCCAGCGCCGCCCAAGTTTGCTTCCAGCGCGCTGAGCCTGAAACGCTTTTCCCCCTTCCCTGCTTTTTTGGGATCAGCCCACAAGTGACGGGCTGCCCGGCTCTCCGGTGACGCAGTGTCTGGGGCTCTTTGAATCCTCCGCAGACAGGCAGAAACCCACTTTCCTGTGTCCTCCGCCGCCTTTCCGCCCCCCTCGCCCCAGCCCCTCCAGCGCCCTCCCCTCCGGAGCAAGAGGAGGGCAGAGGGAGAGCGCAATTAGCCAGCGCAAGAAGCTCTGCGAGGAGCGAGAGAGGGGGGAGGGGGGATCCAGCCTCCATCCAAAAAAACCCTTCAGCAAACCTCTCCCCGGGCATGAAACTCCCGGCGCTCGCCTGCTCTCCATGGCCACTGCTGCTGCCCTGCGCTTTCTTCTGCGTCCTCAGCCTCGCCCCGGGGCTCGGCGCCGCCCGCTCAGGTAGAGTTGGCGAAAGTTTTTCAAACTCCTACGCGCGGCGGGGAAGGGGGGCCGGGTTCTTTGTGCCTCGGCGGCTCCAGGTCGAGTCCTCCCCCCCCCCCCCTAGTTTTTGAAAGCCAAGAGGAGAAGGAGCCGGCGGCTGGGAGCGCTGGGCTCTGCGGGGAAGGGCGGGCGCGCTGAGTGAAACCAGATGTGGAGGGCGCCCGGGCACCGCTAGAAGGAGGGGTGGGCTGGAGGAGGAGGGGGAGGGGGGGAGAACGGGAACGAAGCAGCAGCGCGGCGCATTAAAACCACGAGCCCCCACCCCAGACAAATGCCCATCCCCGCAGGTTAGCGCCTCGCTGCTCCTGCGCCCCCGACCCGACACCAGGGCCCCGCGACGCGCGGCGCGCAGAGTTCTCCAGCTGAGGCCCCTCTCCCAGCGGGCAGATTGGCTCGGCCAATCCCCTCTCTGGGGCGCCTGGGGTCCCTCTGCCGTGTGGGTGACAGCGATTTGGCATGTGCCACTCGCTGGCCAGGCATCAGTACCTCGCTGGACCCACTCTGCCTGCCTGGGCTGGTTGGGGCTTATGTCTTGGATTCACAGTTCTTCTCCAAGTTGGCCAAAGTCCACCCAAGAGGGTGGGCAGCTCCTGGTGCGTACCAGGCAGAAAGACTGGGGGGGGAGGGGGGAAACGTGGCTTTTCCAGCTCATATTTTAAAGACACAAGCTCTGAAATGCAACAAGTCAGCCCAGGCTGAGGAATTGCCAGGGATGTGGCTGTTCTCTGACCGGAGGAGCGGCGCGAAGGGGGTGGGGGTGGTTTGGGGCAAAGAGATCCCCAGGTCAGAGTGGATGGGAGTCAGAGCCGCACCGGGACTGGAACCCTTCTGTCTCCTGAACGGGAGGTGCTTTGTTCTGAAAGGAGTTGATACTTTTTTAGTTCAACCAGTCACCCCGGTTCAGCCAAGCACACTAGCGCGGACTCGGGCTCCCTTGGGTGGCACACACATGCCCAGTAGCTCTGCAGCACTGGGGCCTTGCTGGAGACTTGGAGGCTGTGATGTTTGTTGTAATTTCTCATGATAAAATGGTTATTGTTAATCTTGGTAAAGACATGACAGGCCAGATGGCCTGCGGCGTTCAAGACCTCCCATGGAATAGCCATTTCCACTGTTTGGTGATTCAGGATGTGAATATTTACATAAGCATGATTGATGTCCATTTAGTTGCTTACTTTAATTTGGCTTTATTAAAAAATAATAGGGATTATTGGTCTAAACCAGCAGTTCTCAAACTTTTTGGGCTCCGGAGCCCTTTACATGCGTAAAAATTTATGTGGAGCCCCAGCGGTTCACTGATTGTATGTGTTGTACCTATCGATGTTTCCCGTTTGTCAGCCTCGCGGAGCCCCTGGAGATGTCTCACGGAGCCCTGGGGCTCCGCGGAGCACAGTTTGAGAAGCACTGGTCTAAACAAACGTAAGCCTTTAATTTAATGTGTTGGCGTGCACTCGGGAATAGGGATGTAAAAGGTTACCTGATTACCTGGTAAGCATTAGCCTTACCAGCTTGCTTATCTGGTAACCGGTTAACCAGAGGGCTGGGCCCAGCCAGAGCAAGCCCCCCCAACTATGGAACCCCAGCCCTCCACGGTTAATCATATTGTTTAACTGGTTAACTCTTTTAATAGCATACTTGGGGCGATGAGCCCTTCCCACAATCCCAGCTCCATTGCTATTTTTAGTGCACTAGCTCTGTCACAGGTAGACCAGGTGTGTCTACCAGAACAGGAAATAATGGCTCCAGTGTAGCCACACCCTAGGTGACTTGCCTGAGGACATACAGGAAGTCTGTGGCAGAGCCAGGAACAGAACCCAGCTCCCCACTTTGACCCCACGTGGGCGGTGGGTGAACCTAGGGCTGGGGGAGATGCCTTCTGCTGAGATGCCCTCCCCCCCCCCGAGCACTTGTGGCCTATGCTCCCGCTCCCTCCGGAACACGGGCGGCCCCAGGGGAGGCTGGCAGTGCAGAGCTGAAGCCCAGGCAGGAGACTGGAGGAACTGTGCTGAATGAGGGGTGGCTGGGGGCGCGGCCAGCCAGGGAGTTGGAAGGCATTGCCTGCCCCTGCCTATGATACCTGCCGCCTATGTGTAACCAAAAGACCAAGCATACGCCCTGTGTAAAGCCAGGCACCAGGTGCTGCTCTTCACATTGATCTTAATGCTGGTGGCTGAAATTGGGGTGTCCAGAGGTGTCCTTGCGCTCCAGTGCACCAGCTGTGAGGAAGGGGGGAGGGCTGTGTGCGGCGCTGTATGGAGGGCTGGATTTATAGGGAGGGCTTTTGCTCAGGGCAAGAGCCTGATTGCACGAATTTCTCCAACTATTTGTGGTGTTTGCAAAACTGCTTTGAGTTCCCAAACCTCCCTCCCCATCACTGAAACCCTAGTGATCTAGGGCAAGAGAAATTAAATGGGAAGGCAGCCCCGCCCCAAGGGAGGCCTGTGCACAGAATCCGGGCACAAAGCCCCTCTTCCCATTTGCTCTCTCAAGCTTCCTGGGCATAAGCAGCCGAGCTACGCACAGCAGTGTTCGCTCTTCTCCCCTTGCTGCTGCCTCTCTCACAGGCCTTGTCTCTGTTGATTTCTCCATCCTCTCCTTTGCTTCATTTTCACGGGGGCTCTTCCCTACCCCCATCCACCTCCTTCTCTGGCCCGTCCTCCTTTTGCTGCTCTCCTGTGTCAGTGGAGCAGGGGAGGCGGCCTGACTGGTCCACGCATGTGGGTGGAGCTAGCTGGGCCTGCATTAGCAGGGGAGGAAGCCCAGCTGGTCCATGCACATGGGTGGAGCTAGCTGGGCCTGCATTAGCAGGGGAGGTGGCCCAGAGCCTGGGGTCAGTGGGGGAGTCCCCAGCTGACCCGGGGTTCCACGCGGATCTGCCGCTTTGAAACGCCGTGGGAAGCACGGGGCCAATGGGGGACTGCCCCTCTGGCCCCGAGCTCCCCTCAGCGCTTTCACCTTTGACGTGTAGCAACAGTCCTGGGGCTGTTTCTACACTTCAAAGGCAGAGGTGCCCTTGTCGACTACTCAAAATTTAACACCCCTAGAGCAAGCTGGGACTGAGCAGTCCTGCCTTGCGCTGGGTCTGGGACCGCTGCAGCTCTGCATTTTAAATGTAGTAATAGCCAGGCGGCTCTTACAACAGTTAAAATGCAGAGCCACAGCAGTCCCGGACCGGCGTGAGCCGGGATTGCTCGGTCCCGGCTCACACCGGGTCCAGCAGCCCCTGTTCGTGGTGGCCCAGGCTGGCTGCAGGCAGAGGCTGTTCCAGCAGCAGCCATTGTATGTGACCAGCCTCAGCTGCCACCAACAGAGGTTGCCTCTCCTACCTTCCCCCGAATAGAGGCAACGCGGGGAGGAAGTGGGGCTGGCAGCACCACAGAGACAGTGCTGGGGGGAACCAGCTTTTAAGCCAGCTCCCGCCCCCCCCCAGCGCCAGCTCCTGTTTCCCCCCCTTGCTGCCTCTGACACAGAGGCAGCAAGGGGAGGGGGGAAATGAGTAGTGGAGGACTCGACTCGACTCGACTACCCATAAAGCTTAGGCTTATCGGGTAGTCGAGTACTCGACTTCTCGCTTACACCCCTGAGGGGAAGTCGTGCTGCTATTTCCTGGGCTCTCTCCACAGCAGCTCAGGGGTTTGGGGCTCCCCTTAAAAAGCCCAGAGGGAGTCAAGGCTGCTTGTGCATCCGCAGGTTTCTGGGGGGCAGAGGGGCAGAGTGGCCGTTGCTTTGCTGTGCACCCACAGGACTAGGTGGAACTGCAGGCTGTTCTGGGGAGCAGGGTGCCATGGAAAGAGTCCCCTCTCCCCGTTGGTTCAAGGCTTTATGCTTTCCAGGTCAGTGCAGGGAGAGTGCAGAGCAGGGCAGGGTCCGTGGCCTGGGAGTTGCATGGCCTGGCTGCTGGGGTGGCATTTGTATGGCTTTTACCAAGGGAACACACGAGCTAATGTGACCTAAGCAAATGTAACATTGGGGAAATGAATATAACCTCCCTAAACCGGCAGTGCGCAGCCTAGGCCAGTGGGGGTCTGCATGAGCGGCCTCCTTCATCTCAGTGGCCCCCAAGATTGTCCTAACCAAGGCAGTCTCCTGGGACAGGATAGTTTTGCTGACTGTGCTTGCGCGCCTAGAATTTGTGGGGTGTGCTGACTGGACCATGGCTAGGGATGTAAGCGACTAGTCTATTAGAGGCAGCAAAGGGGGGGGAGCAGGAGCTGGTGCTGGGGGCAGCTGGCTTAAGAGCCGATTCCCCCCCAGCACCATCTCCACGGGGGGCAGGGGAGTCAGGGGGTAGTGGGGACCGGATGCTAACTGGGAATCAGCTGATTCCCAGCTTGTGCCCATGTCCTAGACGCTGCATCTCTGCTTTTTAAATGTATTAAGAGCTACCGGACCGGGTGTGAGCCGGGAATGGTCCCTCCTGCTGCAGCTCCTCCACTTATCAACTAATCAACTAGAAATTCCATCGACTTGTCGATTAGTTGATTAAACTAAATTGAACATCCCTAACCGTGGCAGTGGGTTGATTGGCTGCAGAGGGCGTGCCCAACTCTCACAGTCAGAGCTGTGAGCAATCAGGATGCACTTCATTTCATGTGCCCTGGCTTTATGTGTGCATCACTGTAGTAATATGAGTAGGAGTAAAACCTTAGCGGATGGAAAGCCACGGAATCTTGCAACCCTGCACATGGGCAACCGTCAACACAGTGTCTCGCAGGGCTGCAGGTTGCCCACCACCAATGTTCCCACTTAGTTTTTCTATCTGTGTGTGGAATAAATTTTATTATGTACATTGAGGCATGAGCCTATGGGCACCACCATTAGAAATGGCGGCATGAGGGGATAACAGAAAGGAAGGAAAAGCTGCAAGATTAGAATGGGCCATGGAGTAGGGATGTTAAATATCGGTTAATTGAATAGTTGATTAACCTCATGAATTCTTATTGGTTACTCGACTATTCTGTAGTCCCCGGGGGGTGGGGCAGGCAGCCAGTGCGTTCCAGTCCTGCTTCCAAGGAGCCCCTTGCCACTCTGCACTGCTGCCTCTGGATCAGAGGCAGTAGCATGGAGTGCCAGATGGGAGCTGCTCCACGAGGGGAGCTAGTTTAAAAAACAGCTCCCCTCGCAGACCGGCTGCCTCTTGCCCCACGCTGCTGATTCTAATATAGACACAGCAGCACGGGATGGCAGCAGCCCCTGTCTGGGGGTAAGTGGGGGGGGGCTGAGTTCCTGGACCTGGCATGAGCTGGAACTGAGCCGGGCTGCCTGCCTGCCTGGCTCTTAGTACACTTTAAATGCAGAGCTGCAGTGGGGGTAGGTCCCGGACCCGGTGCAAGCCAGGACTGAGCCCAGCTGCTGAAAAATGTACTGGTGGAGGCGGGGGGAATGCGTGTATTCTATAGCATTAACCTATAAGCTTTTGCTCAGGATTACCATGTGTCCGTTTTTTCCTGGACATGTTCTCCTTTTCATGTTAAATCTCCGGCTGGCTGGGTTTTTTAAATGGCAAAAAATGTCCGGGATTTTGCCCTGCAAAGGGGATCAGGGAGAGGGTGGCAGCATGTGCCTGTCGAATCAAACGTTCAGAGCCTTGTGCCCTGACTGTTCACGGCCGCTCTGTGCATGCGCCTCAGCACCTGGCGGGAAAAGCATGTAGCAGTGGCGCCGATGAAACCCAGGGCAGGTCCGATGTGTGTGTGGGGGGGTGGCTCCTCCCACGGAGTCACCGCATTACTCTCCGCCCACTAGATTATGTCCCCGGCTCTGTGGTAGGGGAAGGGCATTGGGTTAGAGCAGGGGAGCTGGGGCTTCCTGGCTCTGGGGAAGGGGTGGGCGCATTGGGTTAGAGCGGGGGGAGGCTGGGAGTGCCTGGGTCTGGGGAAGAGTGGGTACATTGGGTTAGAGCAGGGGAGGCTGGGGTGCCTGGGTCTGGGGGAAGAGTGGGTGCATTGGGTCATAGTGGGGGGACTGGGGGTGCCTGGCTCTGCGGGAGGGGTGGGTGCATTGGGTTAGAGCGGGGAACTGGGTGTTAGAACTTCTGGCTTCTTTCCTTTCCTGTTGGTGGGCAGTGGGTCTGTTGGTTAGATTTGGGGGTTCCAGTCTCAGCTCTGGGAGGACGGTGGGAGCTGGTGGGGCGGGCAGGGGAAAGGAAGGGATTCTGGGAAGCATTCCTGGATTCCTTTTCTAGCCATGTCACTTCTCCCCTCGGTGCCTTCAACTTCATGCCCCAGGACGTGCCTGAGCCAGCAGCCTCCCTGGCGCCTCTCCTCCTGCAGGGCCCCTCTCCTCCTGGCCCTGCAGCAGCCCGGGCTGCCGGCTGGTGAGTGGTGCCGCTGGAGCCCGCGCTGCCGCGCATCTCGGGGCGGTGCAGTGGGGAAGCGGGAGCTTGGCATGTGGCGTCCCCTCGCACCATGCGAGCCAGCGGGGGCAGCGGCAGCCCCAGCAGCAGCAAGACAGCGGCCAGAGCCCCGAGCTTGGCGTGCATTGTATATGGTCACGTTGTATTAATGAGTTAATCCATTAATTCCTCTCAGGAGTGTCCTCTGTTTTGAACATTCAAATTCGGTAAACCTACTTGAATGTTTACCGGTTATCGGTTAATCAGTTAATCGACAAGATGGTCTCCCCCATGGGCGGGGCGTGTTGGGAAGGGGTGTCTGCTCCGGGATTAAAGACAGGATGTCATTTAGCTGTTGCCAGCCTGGCCCCGTAAATAATAAATAATACTGGGGTTACTGTTGCACCTAGTGAAAAAGGAGCCGGGTGGCTGTGGGGTGGGATGGGCTGTTGGGGAACACACCGGTCTGGGGAATGGGCCCTAGATGTAGGTTTGGTTTGAAAGAGTTTTAAGAACCCTAATGTGAATTGCAAGAGAAAAAGCTCCGTAAGATGGAATGAAAGCTGAGACTACATCAGCTTTGTAGTCTGGATGTTGTAATATCCCAGAATCAAGCACTGCAAAGCCAAGGAATTCACTGCTACAGTGTAGAATTGTGGCATGCAAATTAGCCTGAGAGGAAGAGAGGCCATTGATTGAGTCAGGCTGGTCTGACCCACTCGTCTGCCTCTGCTATTGTAACAATTACATATAGCAGTCATTAATAATTGAGTTTAATTGCCATGTTAGTCTGTGCTTAGGATTCCAGTTACCTGGGTCCATACGGAAAGTGTGAAGTGTTCTGCATTATTCCATTGCGAGGGTCTTTTGGGACAGGGAAGAGGCTGACACTGATGCACTTCTGGTTTTTAAAGAGCCCAGTTTTTAACTTATTTTTAGTTCCTCTACTAATCAATGGATTTACCTGTAAATAGAAAGGGCTCTAATGGGGGCTGCATGAGCTTAGCACCTCTGAAACTGAGGCCAAGTGAGGTGCCCGGAAACAGGCATTCAAAGACCAGCAGCGAATTGTGCAAATACGGTCTTTGTACGTATGTGGGGTTGCAGAGCTATCAATATTTTACAACAGGCCCGCGTACTTTATTAAAGCTTCATTAAATTATCACATATATGGTAAAATACTTTGTCCTTTATTGCCAGTGATCACAATATCTGCACGTAGATACAATCTTTGGGGCAGGTGCCATCTTTTAAGTCAGTGTTTGTACGACGCCTAGCACACTGGTCAGCACCTGGGGCTCCTAGACACAACAACAATACAAATAGCAAACAATAATAATAGAATCGTAGGACTGGAAGGGGCCTCAGGAGGTTGTCTAGTCCAGTCCCCATCTTCTTCCTTGTCGCACTGCCGTCCACCTGAAACCTGGGCAGGGCCTACTCTTCTGAGACCTCGCTTCTGGTAACTGGGAATGAAAAAGCCCATGGCAGCCAGTGCGGGGGAGTAGTGACTTTCTCAGCTGATTTCTGCCCTTTGCTGCATGTACAGTTCTCTGCTTGGGTACAGTAGAAGTCACATATATCCACAGGCAGCATTCTGCTCTTGAAGATTATTCGGTGATGCTTGTGGACAGAACGCAGGTGTTGGTATCAGGCAGGCAGACTCGAAGGCCCTGATCCTGCAATTGGCTCTGTCCGATGTAAACTGAGGCTTAGCCTGTGGGAAGGCAGGAGGGGCTGAACCAGGCCTGTATGGAGGTACAAGTGAGGTCTAATCGTGGGTGTCACGAGTCCATGCTCATAGCTTATGCAAATTCCACCCTTTTATTTAATTGTGCATCCCCTATTCCCCAGTTACCGTCTATTTTGCAAGCAAACGCGGGTAGATCGCTGCATGTGATGAATAACCGCCTCGGCTGGAGCTTCTAGGATTGCCTTCCGGCGGCGGAGAAGGGGGGCCTGGGCCCACCCACTCTCCCGGGGTCCGGCCCAGGGCCCTTACACAGGAAGCTAAGCAAACAGGGGTGTTGCCCCTAAACACGTCTGCTCGCGGGCTCTGCGACCCCGCCCTGGGCCACTTCCTAACTCTGCTGTCTGGGTCTTTACCCAAAGAGACAAGATGCTCCAATCGTGTCCCCGTCACCAAGTTCCCCCGTACCTGTTCCTCCCTCCACCTCTCTTTTCCTTTCCGCCCGGGTCGCCTCCCTTTTACCCGCGTCCTCGGGCCCGGCGGGTGACGTCAGGCTCCCCTCCGTCCTTGCCCCCTCCTCCCTGGGAGTTTCCTGGTGCCCGTCTGACATCACGCCCCTCGGGCGTGTGACGTCATTCCCCTGCACCGTGTCTGCGGCTTCTTGCGTGGCCCGCGCTCCCCGCGGGGCCCCTCCCCCTTCCACGTTCGGGGCTTCTGAAGCCGGCCCTGCCACTTCCCGCTCAGCGCGGGTGCCGGCGTCTTTGGCCTCCCGGACCTCCCTCGGCCCGTGGCAGTGGCGGGGTTGCCTCACTCCGCCACAGTGGGACTGGGGTATTGGGAGCCAGGACCCCTGGATTCTGCTCCTGACTGCTTCTGAATCACCGTGTGGTTAAATGGGCAACTCATTTAACCTGCCTGTGTGCTGGTTTCACCTCTGTCACATGGCTATAAGTAACACTCGCTTCCATTCCAGGCAGGGTAGGAGAGGGAATGTTTGTATAATGCCCTGAGAGGCTGAGCTAAAATGTGCTCTGTGCCTGCTCCAAAGCTCCTGATGCTCAGGAGAAAGATTCCCATTGACTTCAGTGAACTTCGAATCAGGTCCTAGCAGAACCAAGAGGTCCAGTCTCCCAGGAGGTGAGAGCAGCGACCACAAAGAAGCAGGGGTTCGAGTAACTCCCCCACCAAGCAAGCAGCTTTGCTACATGCACTGGGTTGGCTGCAATGAGTTTGCTGGCTCTGTGCGGACTTGAGCGAGGCTTCGTGGCATTTTATGCAGAAATCCCACCCCTCGCGAGAGTCCCATGCATTCCCTGCAGCGAGAGATCTGTTTATTTTTCCCTGAGGTTTAGTAAAAAACCTCTTTTATTTGACTTCTTGGCTTGAGCATGCAGATCCACTTCCTGCTGAGTCAGGGCCTGGCCTGCGCCAACGTGTTTCTCTGATGCGAGGGCTTGTGCTTGGGAAGGATGCTGGAATGGAGGCGGAGCGCGGATGGGAAAATCAGACCAGAGCTCTGCCCAGAACAGTTTTATGTCTTCTCCTTTAGAAAAAAATGTTTTGTGGGTTTTTTTGAAGAGGGGAATGTAGCATATGGAAGACTTCTCCCTGCAGGCAGTGAACCAGAACACCTGACTTGGAGTCATAGAACTGGAAGGAACCTCAAACGATCATCAAGGCCAGTTCCCTGCACTCCTGGCAGGACCAAGCACCATCTAGACCAGGGCTACTCCACACGCAGCCCGTGGGCTGCATGCGGCCTGCAGCCCATTTGTTTGCGGCCCGTGGTGCGGTTTGGGTTTACACGGGGCTCAACACGTAGCCCACGGGTGGGGTCCTTTGAACATGGCCTCCACTGGGAACACGCTCCACAATGGAGAGTCAATAGAATGGTCTTCTGTTTATATACGCTCTAGTAGTTACATTCCTGGACTGTCATTGCTCATGAAAAGTGCTGTCATATGGATGGAAATTGGGTAAATTGTGGAGCCTGTGTGTTGTGTACTTTTGCCTTAATCTTTGTATTCATGCCCGTCAGTGTGAAAGAAGCTATTTGCATATATTTGCATATATATATGCTTGTATCTGCAACCACACTTAAGTGGCAGCCCTCAGCATGTGCTGTGAGTATCATTGTGGCCCTCTGGGCTTCCAAAGTTGAGTAGCCCTGATCTAGACCATCCCTGACAGATGTCTGTCTCACCTGCTCTTAAAAGTCTCCAATAATGGAGAGTCCACAACCTCCCTAGGCAATTTATTCCAATGCCTAACCATCCTGACAGCTGGGAAGTTTTCATTCATGTCCAACCTAAACCTCCCTTGCCGCAGTTTAAGTCTAATGATTGCTACTTACTATTAGTTAATAAAATTGAAAGTGCAGAATAAGGATGTTAAATTTAGGTTAATCGACAAATTGAATAGTCGATGCAAATTATTAGTCGATAAGGGCACCTCCGCCTTTGAAAGGTAGCAAGAGCCCTGCCAGCTCTTGCTACATTTCAAAGGCAGAAGTGCCACGGGGAGCACAGGGCCAGCGGGGGACTGCTTGTCAGGGTGCCTCCACTATCCCCACTCCGGTACCCCATCTCCACGCAGAGAGAGGGGGACAGAGGGAGCTTGGCAATTAAAATCTCTGTCACTCTCACACAGTGTGTGTGTGTCTGTCATTCTCACAAACACGCACTGTCCTTCCCTCTCCTATCCCGACCCAGCACACACACGGGGGGTTGTTGTTACTCCTGTTACTGCTTGCAAAGTGGTTTATTTTTGGTTTCTGACTGGTCTGTGCATTTCATCATTTTCATTTCTCTCTTACGCTTACATTTAATTCTTTGAGTGGTGAGTTCTAACATGTCTAACCTGTCGTGGCTGGAGTCATTATCCCTTGGTAATTGCTGCTCCTGGACATGGCTGGCATGTCCCTGCAGCTCCTGAGAAAGGCAGAGCAGGGGGTCTCCACATGCTGCCCTTGCCTGCAGACAGCGCTCCTGCAGCTCCCATTGATCAGTAAAGGGGAACTGTGGCCAGTAGAAGCTGCGGGCTCAGTGCCTGTAGATGAGGGGCAGCACATGGCACCAGGGAGCCATCGCTGAACATGCCAGCTGCTTTCAGGAGCGGTGCAGGGCCAAGGCCAGAGTAAGCTGCCTTAGCCCCACTGCTCCACCAGCCGGAAGCCGTCTCAGTTAAATGGTGCCCAGCCAGAGCCTGCTTCTTGAATCCCTGTCCTAGCCTTGAACCCCCTCCTGCACCCAACCTCCTGCCCCAGACGTGAGTCCCCCTGCACCCAAATTCCTTCCAGGGCTTGCATCCTGAACCCTCTCCTGGACCCGAATCCCCCACCCTGGGCTAAGCCCGGAGCCCCTCCCACACTCCAAACCCGTTGGCCCAAGACCAGAGCCTGCATCCCAACACCCTACCCCAGCCTGGTGCAAGTGAGTGAGGATGGGGGAGGAAAGAGGATGGAGTGGGCAGGGTGAGGCCTCGGCGAAGGAGTGGAGCAGGGGCAGGGCCTCAAAGAAGGGGCGGGAAGGAAGCCAGGCAAAGGTATTTGGGACTGAGGCCGATCTTTCATTGCACTTACATTGAAAAAGTGTCTTGTGGTTAAAAAGGTTGGAGACCCCAGCCTAGAGCAAGGCGGAGTGAGTTGTGGCGCTCTGCCTGAGAGAGCAGCCTGCTTTGCCTCTCTCTAATTTGGGTGTTGTGTGTGGGTCCAGACGCTGAGCAGCGTAGTGTTACGTCGCAGCCTTCCCGAAAGAGCACTGGGTGACTTTTTTCTCTCGCTTCTCTGTCTGTGTGCCGTGAACAGAACACTGAGGTCCTCTGGGCACCACTGGCATGCAAGTCAAAACAATTCCTGGCGAGAATGCCTGGTAGAAGGGCACTTTAGTTGTAAGATCAACTCTCTTTGGGGCCTGACTATGAGTTGATGCTCGTGGAACTCAGTCGTGAAGTGGAGTTACTCCTTTATAGACTGGGGATGTGAACGGGTCACCAGTTAACCCTACTGGGTGATGCTTACCGTGTACTGGTAACTGGTGCCTGGGAGGAGGCCCCCTGCCCGTGGCCTAGCCCAGGAGGAGGGCTGCTCCCACAAGGTCGGGAGCTGGTGGCCGCGCCAGCCCTAGGGCCAGGGGCCTCCTGCCGTTGGCGGCAGTAGCAGCAGCCCCAGGGCTGGGATCCTACTTAGTTGGTTAAGCATTTGGTTAACCTAACGCTGAACCGGTTACTCAGGATTTTACATCCCTGGTGTAAACAAGCGAATCGGGCTCTGCCAAAGAGCGTTTCTGTAAGCGTAAGAATGCTGTGAAAAATGCAGACACCTTGTGATCTCCCAGCCTGGGAGTGGGGGCTGGCTCTTACGTTGGACTTGTCCTTCCTGTGTGCCAGAGCCTAACTGAGCAATAACCCAGACAGGGATGCAGCTTCTGGCCACAGCTGTGACTTCTGGGGATTGCTGGGTGTGGCTCCGCAAACAGCCGGCGTATGTTCCCAGCACAGACATGCCTCAGAGAAGGTTTTCCTGTTGGCCTGACAGGATCTGGGCCAAAACATGTGCTGCTGTATTCCTTTTGGTTGGTCCCTCATTAACTGAATGGATGACCTCAGGGTAAATATTGATGGGCCCTCCAATCCTCGCAGAAGGTACAAGCTGTGTTACTGGCTCTCTGCATGCTGTAAGAAAGAGCTCTCAGTTGCAGAGTGAGAGCTGTGTTGTGGATCATCTTTAACACACATATCACTGTGTTTTGTAAAGTCAACCAGCCCGTATCCATGTTTAAGCACAGTGACTGATTATGTAACACAGAAAGATCCCTGTATATCTGAGATTAAAATTGGTTCCAAAGCTTTCTGCTTCTGCAGAGTGTGGAAAACTCAAATGCTGCACAAAAGTTTTTTATGAAATTCAACAAGGTTTACAGCAGAATTATCTTCTGGAAAGTTTAGGTTTGGGAAGGCTTTATTTTATTTAGTTTATTTTAACTCCTAGGACTGGAAGGGAAATTGAGAGAGCATCAGGTCTAGTCCCCCTGGACTAAGTATCATAAGGATCATCCCTGATAGATGTCTGTCCAAACTGCTCTTAAAAATCTCCAGCGATGGAGATTCTACAACTTTCCTAGGCAGTTTATTCCAGTGATTAACCACCCTGACTGGAAGTTTTTCCTAATGTCCAACCTAAACCTCCCTTGCTGCAGTTTAGGCCCATTGCTTCTTGTCCTGTCATCGGAGCTTAAGGAGAATAATTTTTCTCCCTCCTCCTTGTAACAACCTTTTAGGTGCTTGAATATTGTTAACATATCACCTGCCAGTCTTCTCTCTTCTAGACTAAACAAACCCGATTCTTTCAATCTTCGCTCAGAGGTCTTGTTTTCTGGACCTTTAATAATTTTTGTTGCTGTTCTCTGCACCTTCTCCAGTTTGTCCACATCTTTCCTGAAATATGGTGCCCACAAGATGACACAGTACTAGAGTTCAGGCCTAATCAGTGCAGAGTAGAAGGGAAGAATTACTTCTCTTTTCTTACTTACAACACTCCCAAAATGACATTTACCTTTTTTGCAACACTGTCATGCTGTTGACTTGTATTTAGTTTGTGGTCCAATATGACCTCCAGATCCCTTTCTGCAGAACTCCTTCCCTGGCTATTCATTTACCATTTTGTATGTCTGCAACATTTTGCTTGATTGTTCCTTTCTAAGAGGAGTACTTTGCATTTGCCCTTATTGAATTTCTTCCTGCTTACCTTCAGATCATTTCTCCAGTTTGTCCAGATCATTTTGAATTATAATTCTAGCCTCCAAACTACTCGCAACCCCTTCCAGTTTGGCATTAGTCGCAAACTTTGTAAGCGTACTCTTTGTGCCATTGTCTATATCATTGATGAAATGTTGAACAGAACCAAACCAGGAACTAACCCGTGCAGAACTGCACTCATTATACCCTTCTAGCATCACTGTGATCCATTGATAACTACTCTCTGGGAACAGTTATCCAACCAGTTATGCACCCACCTTATAGTAGCTCCATCTAGGTTGTATTTCCCTGTTTTATTAATGAGATTATTCCTCGAGACTGTATCAAAAGCCTACTAAAGTCTACATATGCCATGTCTACAACTTCCCTCCCCCAGCCATAAGGCTTGTTACCCTGTCAAAGAAAGTTCTCAGGTTGGTTTGATATGATTTGTTCTTGACAAATCTATGCTATTTCTTATTACCTTATTATATTCTAGACGTTTGCAAATGGATTCCTTAATTGCTCCATTATCTTCCCTGATACAGAAGTTAAGCTGACCGGTCTGTAATTCTCTGGGTTGTCCTTATTCCCTTTTTATAGATGTGCTCCTCCTCTCCTCTCTCTCCTCCTCTGCCCTGCCCTGATTGCTAATTGCTATACAGCAGGAGTACCCACTTCTTTAAGCATCTGTTTAAAGAAAGAGCATCTTTAAGCATCTAACTTCTTTCTTATTTGAGTTATCAGTTTCTTATGACTGAAAAGGGTTTGACACTTCCACATCACCCCCGGGAGCCTGCCTGCCATCTCGGGTGCAATGCCAGGGAGGAGAGGGCGTTTTCGATGTTGCCGGAGACTGCATCATGCTGAACATACACGGGCCGCATTTTGATCTGTTGTTGTGCTGCAAAGCTGGAGTAACTCAAGCTGGAGTCCAGGAAGTTACTTCATTTTCAAATTCTGATTTCAAAATTAAAAAAAGAAAGTTTTTTGGCCCATTGAGACACCGATACCTGGGCTACACGTAGAATTGCCTGAGACCAGAATCCAGCCTGTGCCCCTTTCCCAGAATCCTAGAATCCCAGGGCTGAAAGAGACCTCAGGAGTCATCGAGTCCAGCCCCCTGCCCAAAGCAGAGCCTGGGCTTTCTTTGGAACGTAGCGCTCATGGCATTCCATGATGCTTTGGAACGTAGCAGAGTATTGGCATTCCATGATGCTCTCTGGCTCCTGCCTCTGGTTGGTGGGGGGGAGCGTTGTGTACCTTTGGGATTCTCAGCCGCTGCAAGAGCCAAAATGGTCCTAGACACCTTTGGGATGCTCTAAATTGTGGCTGAGGGCTGTCAGTGGACTTCACCACAGTTCAGACCAGCCCTGAATCCATCTGTGCTTCCGAGACTTTCCCTCCTGCTTCCGCTTTTGGCCATGACCCTGGCTGTAGGGCAGGGGTGGGCAGTAATTTTTGATGGGGGAGGCACTCCAAGGATTTGGTAAGTGATCAAGGGCTGCTGCACTTTTCTATGGAGGTAGTATGGGGTTTGGGGTGGAAGCTGGGTACAGGAGGGAGTTCTGGGTAGGGGATTGGGTTTCAGGAGGTGGTGTGGGGTCTGGGGGTTTGGGTGAAGGAGGAGGTTGTGATCTGGGGCAGGGGAATGGGGTGCAGGGTCTGTGCGGGAGTTTGGGTGCAGGAAAGGATTCTGACCTGGGAGAATGTAGGAGGGGTGCAGGGCTTGGGAGGGAGTTGTGACCAGGAAAGGGGGTGCAGAGAGTTTGGGTTGTGACCTGGGGCAGAGGTGCAGGAGGGGGTTCATGGGGTTGGGTTGTAAGTTGGGGTGTGGGAGGCATGCCAGGTGCAGGCTCTGGCCAGGAGGCACTTACCGTAGGTGGCTCCCAGCCAGCAGCCCAGCAAGACCCTGCAGGCTCCATGGCTGCCATACCCCCACACACTGCCCAAAGTAGCCTGCTGTTAGGGCCAGCATGTGCAACTCTGTGCAACGCGCGCCATCGGGGGGTGTCTCTGTGCTGCCCGCACCCGCAAGTACAGTCCCGGCAGCTCCCATTGACTGGTTTCACTGCTTCTCCAGTGCCCTAGTATGGCCAGCCTGGTGCGATCAAAGTCAGGTCCCCCAAACCCATGAGGGTCGACTTAAAACCAATGAGGAGGTTTTTTTCAAACCGTGATCACCATTGTTTGCCTTTGAGTCTTTGTGCCTTTATGCGTGAAGATTTCAGGCTTTTCCCCACACCTGCAAGGACTAAAAATGTGCCGTGTTTTGTCATTGAACGCTGCGATTCTCACACGATCACGTGACTCTGGGAGCTTGGGCTGGAAGTAAAACATGGACTGTCGGGAGAGCTGCCAAAGAGGGAGCCCTTCTGAGGTGAGAGAAGAGTTTACCAGGGGTAGGGAACCTAAGGCCTGGGGGCCGAATGCAGCCCCTGGGTCGCCTGGATCTGGCCCCCGGCTTGCCTGAATCCGACTCTCCCAGCACTGGTATGTCTAGACTACATCCCTCTGTCGCCAGAGGAATTAGGACATATGACCGAAATTGAAGGGGATTTAAATCTCCGTGCTTCATTTGAATAAAAATAACGCGCGTTTTGCAGCAGGTTTGTTGTGTTGGCAAAAGCGGCTTTTTGTCACAAACTTGGGCGACAAAGAAAGCCTTTGTTGCGAGTTTAAGCTTTGTTGAGGTTGCCGACAAATGCCAAGGCTTTGCCATCAAATGAAGCCGGGAGATGTCCCGGACATACCCTCTGGCACTCCAGTCAAACTCACGCTGGCACTCCAGTCCTCCCTCCTCCTCCCCCCCGGCTGGAGCACATAAAATCTACTAGTCTGGGCCCCTCTAAGCTCTGGCATGTGGGGGAATCAGTGAGGATTGGTTTTTCACTTCTGTGTGGCTCCGACTGATTCTTCTGTGGGTCAGCTCACCCAAAGAATGTTGCCTCCTGGTCTCCTTGCAGAATGTTGCCTGGTGCTCCATAGGTGCATAGGTGCTGCTCCATGGATCTGGTGAGGAGGACACGTATTCCACCTGAGACCTCGGATGCATTTTGGGTGGACCACAGAACAGGCACCAGTGGAGAAACATTTCTGGTCACGTCCCACTGGGTTCAGACCTGCAGCTGCCATCGCCTGTTCCCTAGCCGTATGAGTTTGACTGCCTGACTGGCCTTCTCAGTGACTCAGAGTCAGGCGTCCAGCTGACTGGTTGGCCTGGGTTCCATGGGCATCGGGTACATAAGGCGGGGGAAGGCTTTGCCTTCCCAAACCGCCAGGCAGGGCCCCACCCACACTCTGCCCCCAGAACGCCTGCGTGTGCGCCCACTCCCCTCCCCTACTCTTCCCATGGTTGGAAGGGGGAGCAAGCATGTGGTTGGGGTGGGGCTGGGGGCTTGCCCCTGCCTTCACCGACCGCCCATGCTGAGGGCTGGGTTCTGTGAGAGCAGTGTCTTGAGGAAGCTGGGACTCTGGACACATGGCAGTAGCTGTCCCCCTTTGGAGCTACTCTGGCTGGAGATACCCAGCCTGCTGCGTATCCTGCTGGCTCCCCAGGGCTGGCTGGCTGCTTTGAAGCCACCAGCCTGTCTGCCTCATTCGGAGCTCCCCCAACAGGGCTCTGCAATGTGTCTAGCCCTCATATGGACATTGCGGGGGAAGAGGGGATCTGCCTTCTTCACCCCATGAGAGAGTCCACTGGGCTCTGTATTTTGCTCCCTCGTGGATTTCCCTTGTTACCCGTGCCTCAGTTTCTTCCTCTGTAGAACAGTGATGTGATTTACCTAGATCACAGGGTTAGTTAATTAATTATCCACCTTTTTCCAGCATCAATCATTGAAGCTTCTAGGTGCGTTAAAGAAAATGAGGACACAAAGGTCGCACCAAGCATCACTGTTATGTCGATAGCCACGTCCCTGTGAATATGTCCAGTTCTTGACTGCCTGGGAGTGCTGGAGGGATGGACGGGACATGGGTGGGTGGCCAGTGCACTAACTGGGACCCAGGAGACCTGCATTCAATGCCCAGCACTGCCACTGGGTGGATGGGGAAACTGAGGCACCGGGCGCTGATGTGTTTTATCCAAAACGGGACCAAAGAAATCTAGCTGCATTGAGAGCTCCAGATGAAATGCACTAAGTGGGAGGAAGGTGGTGTTAGTCGTAGGTGGTGCGTTCCTGTTTTGTTCTGTGATTGTAGAGTACCTACAGTGACAGGGTTCTGCTCCATGGCTAAGAGAAATAATCATAACGAAGGGAGGTGCTGTTGTGGGAAAGGACCATGTTCGCCATAAGCAGAGGCAGTTTGGGAACGTTGTGGGAAAGAAAACTGTTCTGTTTATTACAGACACTCTGGGCGACATCCCAGCTCCCCTGAAGTCAACGAGAGCTTTGCCACTGACTTCCTTGATGCCACTGTGCATGTTCTGTGCCTTAGGAGTGATGGGGTTGTGAGGCGGCAGAGTTTGGGGGGGCGGGGAAAGCAGAAAGGTAGTGTCACGACTCCATTCCTGTGACTAGCTCTCGAGCACAGCGTGCCCACTGCCGACTAGTCAGCCTGTTCTGCAGAGCCCAAGGGCAGCAGTGAAAACTCACGGAAACAACTGAGTTTCCTCTCTGCTGCAGCTTGCAAAAGCCCCGGAGCTACAGCAGAGACATTGGAGCTGTCTGCTGACTCAGGCAGATGTCTCTGCATTGCGAGAAACGTGTGTGTGTGTGTGTGTGTGTGTGTGTGTGTGTGTGTGTGTGTCTGTTGTGTTAATGAAAGCTTAGATCAGTGGTTCTCAACTTGTTTCAGTCCACGGACCACCAGGCCAATCAAGAAATTTTCGTGGCCCACCTCCAGCACATATAGCACAGGACGAACGACACAGCAACCACTCAGCACGACGGCGGCGGCAGCTACACTGACACTCAGAGCCTCAGACAGAAGTTACTGGCAACACAAAGTCACCATGGACCACCAGTTGAGAACCACAGGCTTAGATTGTGTAGTAGCTGATGGCACTCACTTGGGAAAGATTCCTACTCACCCTGAGAGAGGAGTTTTCAAGCCCTGCCCAAAGTTGCCACCTGCTGGTGGTGTCTTGGCAACCCGTGTCAAATAATACTGTCTAGTTCTAATCATCTGTCATAGAATCATAGAACCATAGAGCTGGAAGAGACCTCAGGAGGTCATCAAGTCCAGCCCCCTGCTCTAGGCAGGACCAATCCCAACTAAATCAACCCAGCCAGGGTTTTGTCAAGCCGAGACTTAAAAATCTCTAGGGATGGAGACTCCACTACTTCCCTAGGTAACCCATTCCAGTGCTTCCCCACCCTCGTGGCAGCGAAGAAGGCGACCCACCCCGCACTTCAACGTCGCCGACCCCCGTGCTGAACAGGCAGCGTGGCGTTCTGACAGCGGTCTGCGCTGCTTGTCTCCGTGCAGCCGCCCAGCTGAGCGGCGTGCAGGGGGGCCGAGTCCTGGGATGGGAGCCGGAAGCGGGGGCAGGGCCGCACGCGGGCGTAGGGCAGGGCCAGAGTGTGCGTGCGTTCCTGACGTCAGGGGGAGAGGCGCTGGTGCAAGAGAGCGCCGCATTCAAAAGGAGAGCAGCGGAAGAAGGGAGAGGAGATGGAGGAGAGTAACAGAGGGAGAGGGGAGAACAGAGGAGTGAACTGCAGTGGGCGGAGGAGTGAAGGGTGAGAGCAGAGGGGGACGGGAGACGGAGGAGGTCAGAGAAGGCAGGAGGGAGACGGGGAGTGGAGCAGAGAGCAGAGCGTGGGGGCAGAGGACGTGAAAGGAGAAGCGGAGGTAGGAAGCAGCCAAGGACGAGGCTCCCTTAGTGTCTCCGCTCTGGGCTGCTTTCTACCTCCGCTTCTCCTTTCACGTCCTCTGCCCCCACGCTCTGCCCCCACGCTCCACTCCCCGTCTCCCTCCTGCCTTCTCTGACCTCCTCCGACTCCCGTCCCCCTCCACTCTCCTCTGCTCTCCCCCTTCACTCCTCTGCCCACCGCCGTCTTCTAGCTCACTCCTCTGTTCTCCCCTCTCCCTCTGTTACTCTCCTCCGTCTCCTCCCTCCTCTCTTCCGCTCTCCTCTGCTCCCCTTTTGAATGTGGCGCTCTCTTGCGCTGGCGCCTCTCCCCCTGACGTCAGGGACGCACGCACACTCTGGCCCTGCCCTAAGCCCGCTTGCGGCCCTGCCCTCTCTTCCGGCTCCCGTCCCAGGACTCGGCCCCCCTGCACGCCGCTCAGCTGGGCGGCCGCACGGGAGCAAGCAGCGCAGACTGCTGTCAGAACACCGCGCTCCCCCTGCAGCACGGGGGTCGGCACCGCTGAAGTGCGGGATGGGTCGTCCTCGCCACTGCGGAGCAGCCCAACCCCATCACAGAAGCAAACATGCCGACCTGGTCGTCCCGTTTTCCGGGTGGCGTGCACCTGCATGGTGGGGGTCACGCGGTGGGGGTGGCAAGTCCCTTTTTTGTCTGGCGAGTAGGGTTTTCTATAATTTGTCGAGCTCTGCTAGTAAGTACTGATGGACCTATACTCCATGAATTTATCTAGTATTTTTTTGAACCCTGTTAAAGTCCTGGTCTTCAGAACATACTCTGGCAAGGAGTTCCACAAGCCGACCTTGCGCTGTGTGAAGAAAAACTTCCTTTTGTTTGTTTTAAACCTGCTACCTATTAATTTCATTTGATGACCCCTAGTTCTTATGTGTTGGGAATAAGTAAATAATTTTTCTTGTTCACTTTTTCCACACCAGTCATGATTTTATAGACTCTATCACAGTGTTTCTCAACCTTTTTTTATAAAGTACCCCTTTTAAAGAAAAAAATAATTATAAGTACCCCCAGTACCTACAGTTTTCAGACACACACATTTTTTTCTACCATTGCAACACATTTGTTTATACAACTTAATTGTAGCTGGGTGGATCATGACATTTTTAGGTGTAAAAAGTACAAAAATAATAAAGTGCTGTAAATCTTAAAACAAAAATTCAGTTTTCTCCAATTTTCAGTTGTGTTGACGTACCCCCCAGACTTCTCTTGAGTACCCCTAAGGGTACTTGTACCACTGGTTGAAAAACACTGCTCTATCATATCCCCCCTTAGTCTCCTCTTTTCTAAGCTGAAAAGTCCCAGTCTTTTTAATCTCTCTTCATATGAGATCTGTTCCAAACCCCTCATCATTTTGTTGCCCTTTTCTGAACCTTTTCCAATGCCAATATATCTTTTTTGAGACGAGGCAACCACATCTGCATGCAGTATTCAAGATGTGGGCGCACCATGGTTTTATATAGAGGCAATAAAATATTCTCTGTCTTATTCTCTGTCCCTTTTTTAATGAGTCAAAACATTCTGTTTGCTTTTTTGACTTCTGCTGCACACTGAGGGGATGTTTTCAGTAAACTATCCACAATGACTCCAAGATCTCTCCTCAGTAGTTATAGCTAAATTAGTCCCCATTAGGGATGTGAACGATTAGTCAACTATCCGATAAACACATGCTTATCAGATAATCAACACACTAGTCGACTAATCGCTTCCTTCCCTCCCTTGCTGTTGCTTTGAAATGCTGCGTGTAGCCCAGGGCCAGCTGACAGTCTCCAGCTGGCCCCAGGCTGCACATGGCATTTCAAAGCAGCAGCGCCACATGGAGCCCGGGGTCAGCTGGGGACTTTGACTTTCAGGAAAGGACCAGACAGAAACCCAAAGTAACCCACATTGCAAGCAGTAAAAGTAGTAACAACAACCCCCCCGTGTGTGTTGGGTCAGGAGAGGAGAGGGAAGGACAGTGTGTGTTTGTGAGAAGGACAGACACACACACACTGTGTGAGAGTGACAGAGATTTACACTGCTAAGCTCCCTCCATCCCCTTCTCTCTGTGTGGAGATGGGGTACAGGAGTGAGGGGCAGGGAACAATTCTGACATCAGCGCCCCCGCTCTTCTCCCTCCTACACCTTGCACAGCAAGCAGGAGGCTCCCGGGGGGCATCTTCAAGTCAGAGGGCAGGAGCAGCATGACAGTGGATGAAGTGCCAGCATTTGATAGTTTCCTGGCCAAACCAGTCAGGATCACCTGTCAGAGGCTAGGGCTGCCAGGTGTCCGGTATTGAAGGCCGCCTGGGACATGCATGGCCTTTTTTTTTTCTCAACAGAATTTTTCCCCAGCATTTTGGTGTGTGTGTGGGGGGGGGGGGAAAGGTTCAGTAATTTTTTTGTGAAACCATCTGGCAACCCTATTAGAGGCTCCAAGATTTACAGGTAGATTCCAATCTACTGGTTGGTGAGCACTGATTTAGTTTCTCCACAGTGACTGTATCGCGATTGTCCTGGGGCCCCACTGGTTGTTTAACAGGCTTCCTGCTTCTGATGTACTTAAAAAATATTTTGCTATTACTTTTTGAGTTTTTGGCTAGCTGGTCTTCAAATTCCTTTCAGGCTTTTCTTATTATATTTTTACACTTAATTTGACAGCGTTTATGCTCCTTTCTATTTTCCCCGCTAAGATTGAACTTCCACTTTTTAAACAATGCCTTTTTATTTCTCACTGCTTCTTTTACTTGGTTGTTAAGCCATGGTGGCACTTTTTTGGTTCTCTTACTGTGTTTTTTAATTTGGGGTACACATTTAAGTTGGGCCTCTATTATGGTGTCTGAAAAGGTTCCATGCAGCTTGCAGGGATTTTGTCATTGCACCTTTTAATTTCTGTTTAACTAACTTCCTCATTTTTGTGTAGTTTCCCTTCCTGAAATTAAATGCCACAGTGTTGGGTTGCTGAGGTGTTTTTCCCACCACAGGGATATTAAATTTTATTACATTATGGTCACTATTTCCAAGAGATCCAGTTATATTTACCCCTTGGACCAAATCCTGCACTCTGCTTAGAACTAAATCAGGAATTGCCTCTTCCCTTGTGGGGTCCAAGAAGCAGTCATTTAAGGTATCAAGAAATTTAATCTCTGTGTTGTGCTTAAAAGAAGCACCCGGGATCTTTTATAGGGGGATAAGGCAACATGCCACATTTATTGACCATACATAGATCAATCAATACTTTATCATATGCATATGATACATTACACTCATGCATTCTCACACACACATACACACTCCGTCTTGTTGTTACCAATAGTTGCTCCCCCTAACTACACTGGCCAGGTGAGTTAGATGGGGAAGGGGTAGAGCTGGGCTTCTGCCAATCCCGATTGATGCTCCGATGTTGACAAGACGAAAACTCAGGGTCCCTCTGCAAGATGCCTCATATTTATTCCTCTCATGCAGCTAGTTAGTCATCACCTTGCCTTTCTTAATGCTGCTTCAAAGAGGACAATCAATGAAAGGGGAGAGATCTATTCTACTCCTAGCAAAAGACATTTTTCTTTACCTTAACTATTCCTAAGACCTAGAGCATAAAGAGCTTGATACAAAGTTTCTATGGAAAAGACTGGATACAAGGTTTCTCTTAATACAAGGGATTCTATAAGAAGGCTTAACATGAAGATATATCTAAAAGGACAAGATCTATATATATAAAAGGACTTACAAAGTTTCTCTTAATACGAAGTTATATGCGAATGATACATGGTTATATGGAAATGTTACGGAGATTAATCCACATCTTCATCCTGTCCTAAGGCTATAGTCCTTTTCTGTTAAAACACAGTGAATGATAAGAGTTTATAGGGATGAAGAAAAAAATAGACATGATGTAATTCCCATTAAAAAGTGTACTAAAATTAACTTAATAAGCACTTAGCACTGTAATTTAGAAAATTTCAATCACTTCAATAATGCATGTGCATTTTTCCTTTATTTAAAAAAAATTGAGTTAAGGATCCCAGCAACACTGGGTAAATCTGCTAGTAAATGAATAAATAAGAATGGAAACTTGAAAAATGTTAGTGTAAACAACCAAAAAAGATTGTTTGCTTAGAATTTGTTTATGGGGTGGGGTGAAGTAATATTCACCGTGCTGAGGGATATTCATTCCAGGGATGTGAACACGTAACCCATGTACACGGTTAACTGATGAGCCCAGAATCATTGGTTAATCCTCATGGTTTCACCCCCTATCCCGTGCTGTTGCCTCTGATATGTGAGCAGTTGGAGGGTCTGATGTAAAGTAGGGGTGTTAAATTGTGAGTAATTCACTAACCGAATAGTCGATGCATTTTCCATTGACTATTTGATTGCTCGATAGGGCGCCTCCCCTTGGGCTGTTGCTACACTTCAAAGGTGAAGTGTAGTATGCGGCACTGCTGCTTTGAAACGCCCTGGGGATCCTGGCGTCAGGCTCCTTACGGCATTTCAAAGCAGCAGCACCCCATGGAGCCCAGGATCAGCGGGAGAGTCCCTCCCTCCCCCCACTGATCCCGGACTCCACACGGTGCTGCTGTTTGAAATGCTGACCCCAGCTGGCCCTGGGCTGCACGTGGCATTTCAAAGTGGCAGCACCAGGTGGAGCCCAATGTTTGGCCCCAGGCTTCAAGTGGTGCTGCCGCTTTGAAGTATCCCCTCCTCTTCCCCGCCGCCCCGCTGTTTCTTTCTGATAGAGGCAGCAAGGGACGGGGGAAGCGACTAGTTGACTCGTCCTTCACATCCCTAATGCAAAGACAATGTCATCAGCCAGGGAAGTGCGTATGTGGGGAAACAGTGTCGTATTAGTGGGCTCTTCAGCCTAGCTGACCAAGGTGCAGTGAGAGTGGCTGGGAGTGGAAGCTAGAGACATTCAGACTAAAAATAAGATGCAAAATGTTAAGAGGGTGGAGAACGAACCGTTGGAGCAGCTCACCGAGGGCTGTGGGGGGTTCTCTGTCACTTGGCGTCTTTACGCTGAGACCGGAAGTGGGTCTAAGATCACTTCCGGCCTGTGTGAGGCAGGTGGTCGGATTCGAGGAGCGTAACGTCTTAACGTCTAGGTATCAGCAAGACGCCGTTTTCTGCCAGCGATGCCCCCGTGCAGCAAATCACTTAGGCAGGGGCTTAACTCAGTGAACATGCTTAAGGCCATCCCTGTGCAGCAAAGCACATGCCAAAGTCCTATAAAGTCAACTGGACTTCAGCATGTGCTTGAAGTTGCGCATATGCTCCCGTGCTTTGCTGCCGTCTCTTTCACTCCTCGCTCTACTCTACACTGGCATTTGTTCTTAGAACCTCCCACGCTGGCCGGAGGTGATACAGACATCAGTGCCAATGTACAGTGTCATTGGGACTAGGGATGTTAGCTGTCGGGTAATTGAATAGTCGAGTAACTGCATGAATTCTTAGCGACTATTCTATAGTCCCCGGGGGCGGGGCCGGCAGCCAGTGCACTCTGGCCCCACTCCCAGGGAGCCCCTTGCTTCACCGCTGCTGCCTCTGTATCAGAGGCAGCAGAGCAGGGTGCCAGGCGGGAGCTGGTCTGCAAGGGGAGCCAGTTTAAAAACCAGCTTCCTGCACGGACTGGCTGCCTGCTGCCCTGTGCTGTTGCCTCTGATACAGAGGCAGCAGTGTGGGGGTGGCAGCAGCCCCTGTGCACGGGGGGTCCCAGCTCCCCGTGGACAGTAGAGGCAGAACAGCCTATGTCTGTGGGAAGCTTGGATCCTGTGCAGATAGGGGCTGCTTCCAGGAACCAGCCTCTGTGCCCCGCCATGGTGCTGCCTCTGACAGAGGCAGCGGGAGGGTGGCAGGCGGCACCACAGAGCCAGTGCTGGGGGGGGGGGAGGGGAGAACCATCTTTTAAGCCAGCTTCCCCCACCACTGGTTCCTGCATCCCCCCCACTTTCTGCCTCTGGTAGGGGGGGGAGGCGGAAGTTACTACATTTAAAATGCAGAGCCACAGCAATCCCGGACGGGCGCAAGCCAGGACTGAGCTGGGCTTGCTCGGTCCCAGCTCGCACTGGATCCAGCAGCCCCTGTCTGCGGAGGGTCCCAGTGGGGAGCTGGGACCTCCCACAAAGAGGGGCTGCTGCTGGAGCAGCCTCTGCCCACGGCCAGCCTGCACCGCCACGGACAGGGGCTGCTTTGCGGATAGAGACATCAGAGCGGAGTGGAGGGGCACTGGGGACCAGGCTGCTCCATGGATTCCAGTGCAGCCTCTGTCTGTGCGGAGCTCGGGCCCCCCCGAGGACAGGGGCTGCTGCCGCCCTGCATTGCTGCCTCTGCAGCAGGCTGGAGCCAGTCTGTATGGGAAGCCATTTTTTAACCCGGCTCCCCTCACGAACTGGCTCCTGCCTGCCATCCCGCGCTGCTGCCTCTGATAGAGAGGCAGCAGCGTGGAGTGGCAGGGGGCTCCCTGGGAATGGGGCCAGGAGCACACTTGGCTGCCGGCCCTGCCCCTGCGGACTATCGAATAGTCGTGTAACCGCTAACATTTGATGCAGTCACGACTATTCAGTTACACGCTGTCTAACATCCCTACCTGCCACCCCAGTGCGTGCTCCTGGATTCTGCTTACTAGCAGCCAGGGGGAGGCACCAGGGTGTGAAGGGGACATGGAAGCTGGACTCTGCTCCCACCCCTGGAAGTGGTGTCTCCCAGGCAGGCCGGAGGCCGGGGGTGCAGGAACAGCAAAAGGGAAGCTTGCTCTGCCTGCACTTCCTTGGCCTTCGATCTCTGGGGCTGTCAATCACTGGGGCTAAAATTGCTGGGTATGTCCAGCCAGCCCCCTGGCTCTGGCGGCGGCGTCTCTCCAGAAGCCTGAGCAGTGGAGCGTGGAAGGGAATTGGCTGCCTGAAGGTAACTTTCCATTGTTTCTTTTCAGGGAGAGTCTCAGTAGCTGGCGGGTCCCACGCCTCAGGCTATAATTTTCTACTTCCAGCCTGTGTCTCTTTTTAGAGTAAGATGTTATTTGCTGCCTTTCTGGGCCCAGGCACTCCTCTCCAGTCTGGGCAGCTTCCTCTGACCGTGAGCTGACCTGTGGCTAGGGCTCGCAACTGGAGGCTGAGCTTCCCAAAAGACGCCTGGTAGATTTGGACACCCATTAATTTTAACGGGAACTGGGTGTTTGTTAACCTCAGCCGGGGGAGGCCTTGTGAAAGCAGAGCAGCTCCTCTGAACAGGCCTTGGCTGGGAGAACGGAGATGGGGCCGGTCTCTACCCCATGTTGGAGTCAACGGGGACTGGGGGCACTTAACACCTCTCCGGATGGGCCCACAGTGGCAGTCCCCAGAGAGGCAGGGCATGTGTGGGTTTCTGGACCCCAGTCCCCGGAGTGGCAGAGCCTGACTGGGCTGTGAGGGAGCCAGTGGTAAGTTGCTCTGTGTGGAATGGGGTCTGCCCATTTCTCCGCACAGCCCTCATTATTCTGAATTAAAAACTATAAACCATTAAGAAATCCATGGCCAGTTTTCCCCTGAGAAAGCGACAGGCGCTAGTCCTATTGCTTAATGCACCACTGAGAGCTACTCAGGTTCCTCCAGGATGGGCCCAGTGGGTTGGAGGGAGGGATAGCTCAGTGGTTTGAGCATTAGCCTCCTAAACCCAAGGTTGTGAGCTCAGCCCTTGAGGGGACCATTTAGGGATCTGGGGTAAATCTATCAGGGATGGTGCTTGGTCCTGCTATGAGGGCAGGGGACTGGGCTTGCTGACCTCTCAAGGTCCCTTCCAGTCTTGTGAGATAGGTATATTTCCATCTACTACTGACCTGTGGTGGGTTTGAGCACCTCCCTCTCTGGGGAAACCCTGATCAATGCAAAGTAATGCACAGTGGAAAACATAATCCCAACTACACATACAATATGATGGGGACTTGTTTAGCTACAACTACTCAAGAGAGAGCTTGGAGTCATTGCAGATAGTTCTCTGAAAACATCTACTCCAGGTGCAGCGGCAGTCAAAAAAGCAAACAGAATATTAGGAATCATTAAAAAAGAGACAGAGAATATCTTATTGCCTCTATATAAAACCATGGTGCGCCCACATCTTGAATACTGAGTGCAGATGTGGTCACCTCGTCTCAAAAAAGATATATTAGCATTGGAAAAGGTTCAGAAAAGGGCAACAGAAATGATTAGGGGTTTGGAATGAGTCCCATATGAAGACTTTTCAGCTTAGAAAAGAGAAGACTAAGGAGGGATATAATAGAGGTCTATACAATCATGACTGGTGTGGAAAAAGTGAATAAGGAAATGTTATTTACTTGTTCCCATAACATAAGAACTAAGAGGTCACCAAATGAAATTAATAGGCAGCAGGTTTAAAACAAACTAAAGGCAGTTTTTCTTCACATAGTGCACAGTCAACCTGTGGAACTCCTTGCCAGAGGATGTTGTGAAGACTAGGACTTTAACAGGGATCAAAGAAGAGCTAGATAGATTCATGGAGGTTAGGTCCATCAGTGGCTATTAGCCAGGATGGGTAGGAATGGTGTCCGTAGCCTCTGTTTGTATGGCAATGGATGACAAGAGAGGGATCACGTGAGAATTACCTGTTGTGTTCCCTCCCTCTGGGGCATCTGGTATTGGCCACTGTTGGCAGACAGGACCCTGGGCTGGATGGACCTTTGGTCTGACCCAGTATGGCTGTTCTTATGTTCTTATGCTTCATCTCCCCTCCTCCCTGGGTCACGTGGGCTCCATGTTGAAGCATTAATACTCGGAAGCTTCTGACCCATCCCCCAAAGAGCCGCTGTAACGACAAATCCCCAGTGTCCAAGAGGGACGTGTTCTACAGCCAGCTGCCCAGTACAGAGGATCAGCTGGGATGGTTTGCAATGTTGCAGTGCGGACACGTGACATCCACCTGTCCTGCTCCTGGGTCATCCCTGCAAAAAGGGCAAGTTCTCCGCTGGGAGAGGTTCCATGACGCTGACTCTGGCCCCTCTGTTGCCTGTCAAGAGCTGGTATGAATTTGTGCTCCCATCAATCTGGTCGGCCCTGCTGCCGGGCTCCCTGCAGAGAACATTTCTGTGCGGTTTGCGCTCACGTCACTGTCTGTTCCAGACCCCCATTCAACTGTTCATCAAGTCTAAATACGAACATCTATTTTAACGAAGACCAAGGCCTTGTCTATGCTAATCCCCGCCGTCGCGCAAATCTACATCACTTCAGCTATGCAAGTGTAGCTGAAGGTGACATGCTTACGACCAGCGTCCCCTATAAACTGAGCGCATGGGCGACCACCGAAGAGAGATTCAAAAGCCACCCAGGTGATTAGCAGAGCGCCCACAGCCGGCAGCATGTGTTTCTACAGGTGGTGCACACCCACACATGCTTTGGTGCACATAACAAAATTTATTCCACACATGGGTGGAAAAATGAGAGGGAACATTGCATATTGCAGCATCTTGTGTTCAGTAAAGTGTTCAGCATGGATGGCAGAGTGCTCAGAGGTCGGTTTATCGTATCCAGTGGATCGATCGCTAAAGCGTTGATCCCCAGCATAGTGGAGGCAAACCCTAACATGCAGGTGAGCCACACTGATGGTCCAGCTATGCATTTGTCAATGCGGGAGGCCCACGGGCCTTGACATGAGCTGTCACCAAGTCTGCCAGTGTCACAGTGAGTATCTAAAAACTCAGAATGCCTGAATCTGTGTGGCGCCTGAGGGCCGGACCCTGGACTCCATGTGACGCTGCCGCTTTGAAACGCTGCGTGCAGCCTGGTTCCCAGCTGGCCCCAGGCTGCACGTGGTGTTTCAAAGCAGCAGCGCCGCATGGAGCCCAGGGTCAGCTCCATGCAGCGCTGACTTTTAGCAATCAACTTTGAAAATTATGGGCTATTGAGTATTTTTTCACTTAGGGTACGTCTAGACAGCGGAGCTATTCCAGGGTACTGGAGATATCCTGAAAGAGCTATTCCGTGTCTTTTACATGTGCATTATTTCGAAATAGATTTCAAAATAACGGGCGTGCTATTCCGGCATCACTATAACCCTCCTTCCATGAGGGCTAAGGGATGTCTTGAAATAGCGAGTTATTTCGAAATTTGGTGCTGTGAAACCCCAGGGCTGTTGCTACACTTCAAAGGCGAAAGCGCAGTGGGGAGCACGGGGCCAGCGGGGGACTCAAGCAGTCCTCTGCTGGCCCCGTGCTTCCCGCGACATTTCAAAGCGGCAGCGTTGCATGGAGCTGACCCTAGGCTCCTTGTGGTGCTGCGCTTTGAAACACCACGTGCAGCCTGGGGCCAGCTGGGGACCGGGCTGCACACAGCGTTTCAAAGCGGCAGCACCACATGGAGCCCAAGGTCCAGCCCTCGGGCTCCACTCGGCGCTGCTGCTTTGAACCACCCTCTATTCTCCCGGCCCCCTCCTGGCTGCCTCTTCCTGATAGAGGCAGCAAGAGGGAGGGAAGGAACTGGTCGACTAGCATATTGACGAGTCGTTCACATCCCTAGTGTAGACAGTGCCAAATTTCAAAATAAACTATTTTGAAATACATGTGAAATAAGCTACACAAATTGCGTAGCTTACTCTGAGATAATGGTGCTGTCTAGATGCACCCTAAGCATCATTTATGAAACTTCCCAGAGAGAAAGAAGCCGAGCTACATTTCTCTTCAAATGTGTATCTCTTTTCACTAAACCAACATTGATTTTTCTTTTATTCTTTCTGCCCCCCCTAGAACCCAATGGGGGCTTGAAATTAACACTTTCTTCTGTTTTGTTTTCTTGGGCTTGTCTGCACAGCACGGCACAGGGATCTGGTTCGCACTGCCCACCAAAGAGCTGCCTTCTGCCCTGCCTGGTGTGGATGCTGCTTTCATTTGGCACTGGCAGCGTACACACATGGGCAGTTACAGCGCAGCTTTTCGGTGCGCTCTGCCATTCACACCCTTCTGGTCCAAATGACACCTCGGTGTAGATTTGGCTCTGGTTCTCTATCATGCATGATGTTACTGCTACTTGGGAGCGGGCCCATTAGATAACTTCTGTTTCAAAGCCAGCTCAAGGAGTGTAAAACATTGTTTATATGTCAGTCCTACAAAAACAGAAACAATTTTTAAAAAATCACAACAGCAAGTCAGTTTAAAAATACGTTATTTAAAATCTGTGAGCTTTTGTCAACTTCATTACGCTGGAGCACTGGTAGCAATGGCATAATTAATTTGGAGAGGAAACTTCAGTTTAATAGTTTAAAGGCATGTTACTAACATTTTAAAATGGTAAGAAATCCGCCTCCCCCCCCAAAAAACCGCCAATAACTATAGAGGGTAAACTTTGAGTAGGATTCAGTTTTTAAAGGATAAAAAATAGGTTGATAAAAATAGAACGGAGAGTTCCAAAAATCACCCCTTTGTGAAGTTTTTACTGGAATGTCTCGTTTTTTTCAGTCCGTTTTGCAAGACCTCTGAATATGCCACATATTGCCCCTCACGTGCAGGTTAATACAATATCACTTTGCCACGTTTCCCTTTATAATGGGGGAGAAAAAAGGCACCCAGATGAACCCGCCGCATTTGACAGAGATGCCCTAACACATCAGCGGGAGAGACACATGTTTTCACTGATTCTCACACAGTTCTGGAAAGCCACAGTCTAACGCAAACCGTAATGGTGACCTCAGCAGATTCTTTTCGGCAGAGTAACGTCCCACGTGAATGGTCCAGTGACAGCAGGGCATGCTGGCCTGTGGATGCGCCGTGGTATGAAGTTGATGGTTGAGTGACAGCTCAGTGAAAGCGCGGCAAATCATGCTTCTGAGTGTCTGTTGGGGGGGAAGCGAGGGCCTTGCGGAGGGTTGTAGTGGCGTTGTAGCCAATGGGGAAGAGGCAGGGAGTGCGGAAGGCTTCTCCCCAAGTTATTTTCCATGCTTTCAAGGTCGGGAGTGGGTAGGATTTACTTTGATGCAACTTGAGCGCTGACTAAAGTTAGTTTTGGTTTCTGTTAGAGCTGAGAGTTCTAAGGCTGGTCATGTTTCAAGCTGCAGCGATTTAGAAGTGTCACATCAAGTAAGCGTCTGCAGGGTCAGTATTCCTGGGTTCTCTTCTTGGAGCAGCCGCTGACTTGAGGTCCATCTGGTACAGGGCCTGCTTGCAGCTTTTGCAGCCATACCTGAAGCTTAGGCACAGGCTGTTAGGCTGGACATACCTACCGGGAGCCCTGGGTAATTACTCGGGGCTCTAATCTGCGCTCACACTCATCCTGCCACGGTTTCACTACTCTGATATCTGGACTAGCCAGAGGAAGACGTGCTCCGGTGTACAGCTATGTAAGATGCAATCACACCCGGTCACTGTTGTTTTTGTGGTCTCGAGCAAGTCACTTTACTCGGAACTTCCAGTATTCTCCCAATGGTAAAATGATCAAAGCCATTTAGCGAGTTAGGTGCTTGGCTCCCATTCAATTGAGTCCCTACAACCTTCAGCCCCATTGAAAATCACTGAATGGGGGTGAAAAATGTACTCCATAGACCCACAAACGAGGCATAAAAAGACCAAAGCGCAAGAAGGAGAAGGGAAGAAAAGCCAACCCCACGTGTCCTGAGCCGTTGGCTTTGCCTTCGGAGAGTGTTTTCCATCAGCCGAGCCGAACTCATGAGTCATGTGGGGTGAGACCTTCTCTGTACTGTGTGTGTTCCAACATTTTTTTTAACAGGGCCCCAGATGTGCATAAACGTGATGAACACCATTTTATTTCCCCGCATAGCTGTGTTTTTACAGACTTGAATGCACTGGCTAAAGAAGACACCCTCCAGCTGAGCCGTAAGCGTGGGCTCCGCTTGCAGTGGTGGAGGGTTACTTTAAAAACCGCTGTTGCAAGGCTGCCTAGCATCCTTTTAACAGGCCAGCTGAATTGCTGGGGCCGGTCAGTGAGCTCAGAGCAATCCGTGGAAGCTCAGGCTTTGATGGCACTTTAATTTCTCTAGCAAAGAAATGCCTTCGTGCCTTTGCCAATACCCCAAATGCCCCGGCTGGCATGCTGTGAAGCTTAATTACTGTTTCCAAGCACTTGGAGATCTTTTCCAGCACATCGATGGAAAACTGCACCTCCTTATGATACTGTTTAGAGGCAGAAGCTAAGGAATAAACAGCTGCCGAGTGCAGGGCCCTGCTACGCTAGGTGCTGTACCAGCCCACAAAAAAAAGCAATAGTCCCTGTCTCCAAGCATAGGCAAGCCAAAGAGGTCATGCAGCAGGGCTGTGAGTAGACTCTTGGTGCCCTGACTCCCACCCTAGTGTCCCACCCTCTAGGTTGGTCCAGGACTAGGGACAAGCGAGCAGGGCAGTGGACTGCTGTGCTGCTTGGCCACTTGGGGGCAGGGAGGGGCAAACAGATTTTGCATCTGCGGCACAAAATGCCCAGGGTCGCTCTGATCAAATCTGCGCAGCTCGCCTGGAGTCCGAAGCAGGACGCTTCTAAGGGAGGCATGAACCCAGCTGTACCCCACCCGCTTAAGCGACAGTTACGTCACGGAGCGGGCGATGTCATGAGCCACGTCCACATTTATAAGCTGGGCAGGCTGGGACGAAGGGGATTCAATCGCATGTTTCTGGGCATAAGCCGAGCACTCGAGGGGTCAGGAAGAGATGTCCTCCAACCCCTTCCACCTCTGGGGCAGGATGGTTGCCTCTTCCGAAGCAGTGCTGGAGGGCAGGAGTCTGGATTTTGAGGGGCCACAGGTCTGATCTAGTTAGATCTCGTGTTTCTCTAGTGATCAGTTCATGCCCTGCACCAGGGAAATTGATCGACCCTGGTGATTGTTCTCCATGCAGATGCCGCTGCAGCGGCTGCTCAGTTTCACAAGAGGCCCTAATCCTGTGTCACTGCCTTTGCTCTCTTTGCTTTCCAGATTCCAAGGTGTTCCTGATCTACAATAGCAGGCTGCAGGGCTGCTTGGAGACCAAGGACGCCCTGGTGAGGATCTCCAAAGCCTGCAACGTCAGCGCCCCAGCCCAGAAGTGGAAATGGGTCTCCCGGAACCGACTCTTCAACCTCGGGACCATGCAGTGCCTCGGGGTCTCCTGGCAGGGCAGCAACTCCACCACGGCGGGGCAGTCTCTGGCCACCTACGAGTGCGACCGCGAGTCCGTCAACATGAGGTGGAACTGCCGGAACCTGGGGGAGCATCTCTCTCACTATCTGAATGCCAAGGCAGGGAACCTCTCACTGGCGCCGGCCGAGAGAGGGGATCAGGCCCGCGGAGGGCAGTGGAGCGTCTATAACACCCAGGAAGATTTGTGCTCCAACCCCTATTCTGGTAACACCTGGGGAGGGCTCTGGGCTTCTACATGGTCCCCATGGTCTCTGGTGGTTTCTGTGATCGGAGTAGAACCTACAGCAGGGATGGGCAAAAGGGCCTCTGCGGCCGGATCTGGACTGCCAAGCGGGTTGATCCAGCCCGCAGAGGCCCTGCCACTCCCCAACCCCCAGGCCAATCAGGGCTTGGAGGCGGGGGGAAGCACGCAAAGTTTCCTCCACCCTGTGCCTGCCCTGCGAGGAGTGCGTGGTGCTTAGAAGTGCCACATGCTCCTGGCAGGGCAGGAGGAGAGTGCCACATGCTCCTGGCAGCGCGTGAAGTCTCCTCCCACCGCCAGGGGCATGGGCGCCTAGGGAGAACGTCGGGAGGGGCCAAAGGCGCTCCCCCACCTCCAGCCCAATTATGATCTGTGGGTGGGGAAGCCTAGAAGTATCCTGGCCCCGCCCATTCCATTTGAGGCCCTGCCCTTCCGGTTGGCCTGGGGCCACTTCAAACATTTCTGAAGTGGCCCCCAGCAAAAAATTATTGCCCACCTCTGCCCTATAGGCTCCTCTTGAGATCTGGGGTCTCTTGTGCTAGGTGCTACTGGAGCACCTGGAAGAGGTTTCAGAGTCAGCAAGGAGGCAGCCATTTAAACGAGACCTTCCACTATATCATCCTATTAGTATTTTATTAGCGTGTTAGCCAAGGTTAAAGGAAGCAGCCCTTGCCCCAGACCGCTTCCAGCCCAGGGCGCGGATCCTGCACCGATACCTGCGAGGGGCTGATCCAGGTCCTACTGACGTCCGTGGAGGGACTCTCTTTGGCTTCGTAGGTTTTTAGGGCCAGAAGGGAGAAGGAGGATTTATTATCGGGATTATTTATTGTGCGCTGCGGTAGCCCCTGGGAGCCCAGGCATGCACTACGACCCCGTTGCGCTGGGCGCTGTACATCCTGCGTCGAGTCTCTGTCTGGGAGCACCTCCGTGGAGAGCGGATTGGGCCCCTGTGCAGTTCCATTGGCTTGAATGGACTCGCAAGGGCCAGTCCCTGTACAGGACAGGGGCCTAGGAGCCAGGCTGCCTGGGAAATCCCTGGGGCGGGAGGATAATTTATAAGGGTTTTAAAAACAATTTTTCTTTCCTCCCGTAAATATAGCGAAGGTTCATGCTTACGGGCGTGAGAGGCTCCCTGCGAGCAGGCCCAGGGAACAGGCCGTACCACGGCCACAGGGGCAGTGAGAATACAAGAAGCTGAATGGTCTGAAGAACTTTGCCTCTTTTCTCCCGGGGGTCTCAGAGCACGGGCAAAGGGGATGCTGCTACTGACGTGATTGAAAGGGCCAGGCTGCGGGGAGCCTTGGAAACAAATCAAAGCCTGCAGGGCAAAGCTCATTCAAACCCAGCTTCTAAGGCTGTGTCCACGCTAGCGACCTTACAGGGGCACAGCTGTACCGCCGCAGCCGCACCGCTGGAAGGTCTCCCACGTAGCCGTGGTACTGTCCACGCTGGCGCCTCTCTTGTGTACTGATGCCAGGTTTTTTCCCACCCCGGGCCACTGTTCCCTCTGATCTGTTCCATCTGTGTGCAGAATACATTTTTATGTGCCCCGTGGCGTGTGCAAATGTGCACCACCTGGAGAAACGCAAACCTAGCCACGGGCGCTTGGCTCCTCAGCTGGGCGGCACTGGAATCTCTCCCCCGCGGCCGCACAAGTGCCCAGCTTCCAGGGAGCTCTGCCCCTGACTGACACACATGCTAGTGTAGACGTGGTCGAGGGGCCTGGCTCTCTGCCAGTGTGGAGTGGGCGTGAATCAGGAGCAGCGTTTTGCAGCAGCTTTGCGCTGCTGTTGTGACTCCCGCAGGCGCCGGGCAATGGAGAGTCGGGCCAACCGGGTTCTGAAAGCTCAGACTAACGACGGAAGATCTGGGGAGGGGGGAATAATAAATCTAGGGCTGGCCAAGTCCATTCTGTGTACGTCAGGGGGGAGAAGGGGCTGAGCCGGCGTTCAGTGCTGCACCCTCTGGTCCCGCTATCCCGGCGGGCTCGGCAGGGCAGGCTCCCTCGGCTGCTCTGTCCCCGGGAAGGGAGGCCGAGGGAGGGTTCGACTTCTCTCACTCTTTCCCGCTGCAGAAATTTATACCATCCAGGGCAATTCCCACGGGAAGCCCTGCACCATCCCCTTCAAATACGACAACCAGTGGTTCCACGGCTGCACCAGCACGGGGCGGGAGGACGGCCATCTCTGGTGCGCCACCACGCAGGATTACGGCAAGGATGAACGATGGGGCTTCTGCCCCATTAAGAGTGAGTGGCGGTTGGCCTGGCCGGAAGCTTAAACAATGGGGGAGGCAGGAGGCTACAATCGGCAATAACTGGCCTAGGTGGCTCTTTGGGTGACGCCAGCTGGGCATTGCATGGGGCAGAGAGGATTGTGTCAGGGATACCAGCCTAGCACTGGTGAGGGTTTGGAAGCTGCAGCCCTGTGGGGGATACCAGCCTGGCTCCAGTGAGAGTGGGGGACACCAGCCTGGCTCCAGTGAGGGCATGGGGGATACCAGCCTGGCTCTAGCTAGGGTGTGGGGGATACCAGCCTGGCTCCAGTGAGGGCATGGGGGATACCAGCCTGGCTCCAGTGAGGGCGTGGCGGATACCAGCTTGGCTCTAGCGAGGGCGTGGGGGATACCAGCCTGGCTCTAGCGAGGGCATGGGGGATACCAGCTTGGCTCTAGCGAGGGCGTGGGGGATACCAGCCTGGCTCCAGTGAGGGTGTGGGGGATACCAGCCTGGCTCTAGCGAGGGTGTGGCGGATACCAGCCTGGCTCCAGTGAGGGCGTGGGGGATACCAGCCTGGCTCTAGCGAGGGCATGGGGGATACCAGCTTGGCTCTAGCGAGGGCGTGGGGGATACCAGCCTGGCTCCAGTGAGGTCGTGGGGGATACCAGCCTGGCTCCAGTGAGGTCGTGGGGGATACCAGCCTGGTGTCTGGTGGGGGCTCCATGCTGTTGACACAGGGCAATGCAGCTTTTCCTCTCGAAGGCGCTTGACAGTGCCGACTGGGGAGGAGGCTATAAAGTCACCTCCCAGCACCAAGGTGAAGGCAGCAAAGGCCCCAGCGTCCCTTATCCTCCAGCCACATGGCCTGACATTTAATTCAGGGTGGGAGGGTGCTTTGCCGTTGGGTGCATCCCCAGCCCTTCTTTCAGAGCTTGCCTTGTTAGCTCCTGGGCCCTGAGGCCCTGGTGGACGTTCTCAGCATCTCCTCCATGGGCGAATCCAAGAGCAGCACGAGTGGAGAGAGCCAGGCCCCCGCCCGAGAGGCTGTGCGCCCCACACTGGCTTCACCCTCTCCGGGCTGGGTTCTGCAATCCTTCCTCGGGCCGGCCCTGAACTCCCATGTCCCTGGCGGGCAGAGGAAGGCCGGGCCGAGGAAGGTGCTGCCCAGCGTGAGGCCCGGGGTTACTCGTGTGCCGTAGTCCTGCCCTGGTCAGAAAAGGCCAGTTTTCTGCCTGCTACGCTGCATTTGCCACGGTCTCGCACCTAGCCAGAGGCAACCCCCGCCCGTCGGGGCTCCAGTGGGCACAGCCTGCCTTTGGGGTGTCCCTGAAAGGAAACTGCCTCTGTAAGAAGAAGCCTAACAGGGACCATGTGTCTTCTGCTGGCTGTGCGGAGGCATCAGCGGTAACCCCCGGCTCTCCCTGCCTCGCTTCCCCACAAACCCTCCCCCCCCACAGGCAATGACTGCGAGACCTTCTGGGATAAGGATCACCTGACCAACAGCTGTTACCAGTTCAACTTCCAGTCCACCCTGTCCTGGCGGGAGGCGTGGAGCAGCTGCGAGCAGCAAGGGGCCAACCTGCTGAGCATCACGGAGATCCACGAGCAGACCTACATCAACGGTGAGTCTGCTCGGCGCCAGCCTGGGTAAGGGGCCCTTGGGATGGGGGCCCCGGTTCCCTGGGCAGGGGACACGGTACCACGGAGTGCCTGCACTTGGCCTCCAGCACAGCTTTTAGTCGAGCGTGGCCCCAGGGAGAGGCTGCTGGGCATCCCCAGCAAACACAAGGGCTGCCTGAACGGGGGCAGCTGTCCTGCTCTCCTGTTCGCCTCTGCTCTGCTGCTTCTGAGCACCCCTGCTACTTGGGACACGTCCACATGCCGGACCGGGCGTGGCTGCATGCACAGCCGCCGGCGTGCTGTACAGAGGTGCTCGGAGCTGTACGGCAAATCAGCCCCTTGCACGCTGAGCTGGAGTAGGTTTTTGTGAGTTCTCACTGCCCTGCGTGGGTCGGAATCCCCCCGGCGGAGCAGGTGCTGGGTGGGCGTGTGCCTGTTATCCCGATGGATCGGGGCTGGGAGGGGTGAGCTGGGCTCGGCTGCGTCGGGAAGCCTGAATGGAAGACGCTTGTATAAACCTGCCTTTGAGCTCTTGGCTAGCAGCTCCCTGGGTCCGTAGACACTTCTCTGAAGCCTCGTGTGTTAACCCCTTCTGGGGTGAGAGCCTGTGACTATAAGGGGGACCCTGGAGAGACCTGTGGGGTGACAGGACAGCGCCGGCCGGCTGGAGCTTGGCAGAGGCAGGCTCTCCAGCCGCTCACACTGCTAAGGAACCGGTAGTGCCGCCCGGGTGTCTAACGGGGGGTGCGGCAGCCTCAGAGCCATACGGGGGTTTAGCAGCTGGTCTGAAGGGGAGGCAGGCGGGTTCCCCCAGCGGTTCTGTGTGACCCAGCGAGTTTCCAGCGTGCTGCCCGGATTTAGGAGCAGGCCCCATTATCCCACATGGGGTGGATGTCTGATGCCCCCCGGACAGCTTTTCCCTGCCGCGGTGCGTGGGTCCCTCCCGCTGCCGTCCGAGTGGGGGCGGTGATGCACGCACCAGCAGGCTGCAGCGAATGCGTGGGCCGTAGCTGGCATTTTGCTGCGCGTGTGGTGATTTTGGGGGTTTTTTTTCCTGAAAGACTCTGGCTTAGCAGCTTGGCGAGCAATGGCCACAAGTTAGCCGCAGAAGAGAGACAGGGGGAGGAGGGCAGGTTTCACCCACCTGGGCCTTAGGCTGGCAGGAGGGCTCAGTCTCCCGCTCCTCTGCTCTTTGGGGTGGGTGGGCCAGCGGCCCCCAGCACAGTGGCAGTTTGTGAGCCGCGGAGCCGGGCCCGGAGGAAGCCGTGTTTGCCGAAGCTGCTTCGGGGGCCCTGTTGTGTCCGCTAGACGTGAGCTGCTTTGCTGATGAGGCCTTCCCGGAGCAGGAGGTGCATGATGCTGTCCCCCTCTCTCTGTCCAGGGCTGCTGACAGGATACAGCTCCACCCTCTGGATTGGGCTCAATGACCTGGATATGAACGGGGGCTGGCAGTGGTCCGACAACTCACCCCTGAAGTACCTCAACTGGGAGAGCGGTAAGGCCGAGGGGGATTTAAAGGGTGACGCAGCAGGGCGAGGTCCTGGCTAGCTCACAGCAGGAGAGACACAAAGGCAGACATAGATGCTGTCTGTGGGCAGCCTGGCGGAGGAGCCAGGGTGGTAGAGATCCTTTGGTGGGTGGCTGTGGCAGAACCCAGCATCCTGTCCCAGAAGCCTAAAAAGAGATGGTCCAGGCTGCTGCAGGATTTAACCAGTAGGTTTACTTGCTGGTACATATCTGGCACGCTGGCAAGAGAGACCGTGCCAGTTGACAGCAGCACTTTGCCGTTGGTGGAATTACATCGCCTCTCTTTGCTCTGCATGATGCATGGGGGCCAAGTGGGAATAAGGACATCAGCACTGAGTCTCGGAGGTGCCAGATGCCAGGGAATAGTGTGCATGGATCAGGAGTTGTCATGGAACTGTGTGCCGCTTGACACCAGAGAAATCTGGGCCATGTAAGAGACTCCATGGATCTGTGGAACTCCATGCCACATGAAACCTGATGTGGGAGGTGACTGTTCAGACTGCAGTATTCCTGGGGTGAGATCCTGGCTCCATTGACTTCGGTGGGAGTTTTGCCATGGTCTGCAGTTGGCTCAGGATTTCACCCTGGTGCTGGGAAGGGGGGAAAAACTATGCTAGAAAGTGAATATCTTAAACTTTAATTTACTCTAATCTGGAACCACAGACACTAAAGTGTCTTAATTGTAATGCTATGGTTATTTCATAGCGGGGCTGAGTTAAGGGTTGGGTGCCTTAACTGTGCATTTCCATCTCTCATCCTGTCTGGATTCATCTGAAATGTTACTTTAACTCTGAATTTCCTCAGTTTACAGGGCTTGGTTTGGGGATAATTCCAGCATCCCTGTAATGGTCTTGATCCCTAAGGGCATGTCTACACTACAGAGTTATTTCGAAATAACAAGGTGAGCGTCCAGCAAGCCCGTTATTTCGAAATTGTTTTGAAATGGCGAGCTTGTTATTTCGAAATAATAACCCCCTCGTTCTGCGAGGAATAACACCTATTTCGAAATTGCTATTTTGAAATAGCGGTAGGGTGGTCGCTCAGCTTCTGTTATTTTGAAATAAGGACTCCCAGTAATTACTCCCCAGTGCTTCCTGGGGCTGTAAGTCGAGGTAGCGCGTCCACATTAAGGGAGCCTGCCTCAGACTCATTTCGAGGCTTCCCTGTAGCATGGACGCTCTATTTCAAAATAGTTATTTCGGGAGTTCTTTTTTCGAAATAAGTAATTTCGAAATAACCTGGTAGTGTAGACCTAGCCTAAGTTACTAGCAAAGGGTATGTCTACACTAGCTCGTTAGTTCGAGCTAGGTAGGCAAATGAGGGCAACCGGAGTTGCAAATGAAGCCCGGGATTTAAATATCCTGGGCTTCATTTACATGTTCAGCGCCGCCATTTTAAATCTCTTAGTCGAACTAACTGCCCGGCTAGGCGCAGCAGTTAAGCGTTACTTGAACTAACTCCTTGGTTCGAATTAACTGTTACTCCTCATTCCACGAGTAACAGTTAGTCGAACTAACTCCTTAGTTCGAATTAACGTTTAACTGCAGCGTCTAGCCACGAGCAGTTAGTTCGACTAAGATTTAAAATGGCGGCGCCGATATGCAAATGAAGCCGGGATATTTAAATCGGCTTCATTTGCAACTCGGTTGCCCTCTCATTTGCCTACCTAGCTCGAACTAACGAGCATACTCTCAACCTAAACTCCATCTTGATGTAACTTTTTGCCATGGAATACGAAATAACGAAGGTCCTGTGTAATAGAGGCCAGCTGGCTGTCCTTGTTTATTGCATTCCATGATACAAGCCCTCGGGGGCATGCAGTTAATTTTAAAGGCAACATCTTAAAGCCACTGCTTTCTTTTCTCTGTGCGTGTGTAACCATTGGCGATTGCTAGGGCAGGATGTTATTGGGGGGAGCTAGTTTAGGGGGCTGGATTCAAAGGTAGATGTGGATGCTCAACACTTCAGAAAATCGGACCCTAGGAAGTTTTAGGATTACATATTGACCTGAATGGAATAGCACTTGCCAGGACACTAGCTGAAGTTTTAGAGGCCCCAGACCTTTATGCTTCCAGGCATACGCTGATTGCCAGTTTAGGGGTCAGGAAGAAATTTGCCCTGCTGTATAGTAGTGCCCCAAAAGCAGGATTACAGGATGTCATGCCTTTTTCTGATGCATCTGGCAGTGTGCATTAGATGGGAAACTCCTGTGCTGTGATTTAACTCTGTTGTAGTCCTGGCGATGGGCTCTAATGCTTATATTTTCCCTACCCATCCTCCTCCTCCCTTCTCCCCACCCCCAACCTCCTCCATGTAGACCAGCCTGACAATCCCAGTGAAGAAAACTGTGGGGTGATCCGGACGGAGTCCTCGGGGGGCTGGCAGAACAGGGACTGCAGCATCGCACTGCCCTATGTCTGCAAGAAGAAACCCAATGCCACCTCCGACCCGTTCACGACAGGTGAGTTGGAGGGACTGCCGGCCGCGCAGCGCTCCAACCCAGCCCCTGTAGCCAGGCATCTCTCTCCTTTTCTTCTCCCCCTTCCTTTTTCTTTCTTTGGATAACAAAACAACCCCGCTCCCCCCACCCTGGCTGCACTCTGTCAATATTGGTGTATTTTGATGTAATATTGGGTTGGTTTTCTTAGGGCTAAGGGAAGAGGGGAATGAAAATGAGGGTGCTCAGAGTCTCTGGGTAACAGCCCGGGGCCTGCCTCTGCCCCACCTTGCACTTGGGTTGGGGGCACTCTGATCACGCACGTTCCTTCCAAGGGCAGCTTCCCCTTGCTGTCTGTCCTCACTGCAGCTGGTGTTTTATTTCGGTGGCTAGGGCTGAGCAGTCCCCTTCTAGGGGGAGGGACAGCTCAGTGGGTTGAGCATTGGCCTGCTAAACCCAGGGTTGGGAATTCAATCCTGGAGGGGCCATTTAGGGATCTGGGGCAAATCTATCAGGGATGGTACTTGGTCCTGGTGTGAGGGCAGGTGACTGGACTCAATGACCTCTCAAGGTCCTTTCCAGTTCTAGGAGATAGGTATATCTTCTGCAGAGGGAACAAGGACTCCATCCTTGCCCAGTAGCCAGGGGAAACCTTTGCCCAGGGAGTGCACAAGGGGGCACAGGTGCTCCAAACACCATGGGCAGGAGGGGCAAAGGGCTGGCCAGCAGCCAGCCAGGCCAGAGACCCCGGTCATCCGGGGGATTAGTGAGGAGGCCCGGCAGGGGTCTGTCTTCCCCCTCCCCCATGCAGTGGCAGGGAAGGCGGAGCAATGCTGCTTGGGGGAGAGGCAGGGCCATCCCCATGCTCACCAGCAGGAGGCGGAGCAACACAGCTGGGGGGACTGGTGGCCACCTTGCTCTGCTTCCCCCATTGCTGCCATTGAGGGCAGGCTTTTGCTGCCTGTGCCAGGCCCATGGCTCCACTGTTCCCCTGGGGGCCTCGGTTGTGGGAGGGACGCGGTGCCTGGGGTGGAGAGAGATTTTCCTAGCCCTTCCCCAGGTGCGGGGGGGAGGTCATGGTTGGTAGCCCCCCAGGCGCTCCCTCACCAGTCACCCCTGCCCATCCTGCAAAGCAGACAGCTCTCTGAGGTTGCCACACTGGTTTCTTTTGATTGCTGTCCACCTCTTCTGCAGCTTCTGCACTGCCAGTTGGGATGTATTAAAACATCCCATGCCAGGCTGCTGTTGGGAGGCTTGCAGGCTGGAGCATGTACCCAGTGGTTTGGGCAAGAAGCTGGAAGTTGAGGGATTCTCCTCCAAACTTGAGCCAAAGCCTGCCTAGGAAGGAGTCCTGCAGAAAGGGATCTGGAGGCCAGAGTGGACCACAAGCTAAATATGAGTCAACAGTGTGACAGTGACAGAAAGCAGTTGTCATCCTGGGACATGTTAACAGGGGTGTTATAAGCGAGATACGGGAAGTGAGTCTTCTGCTGTGCTCTTTGGTGATTTCTCCACGTTTCAGGCAGCACGTGGAGAAATTGGAGCAGGTGCAGAGAAGAGCAACAAAAATTGTTAAAGGCCTAGAAAACATGGCCTGTGAGGGAAGACTGAAAGAACTGGGCTTGTTTAGTTTAGGAAAGAGAAGACCGAGAGGGGACATGACAGCCGTTTTCAAGTATTTAAAAGGGCGTTATGAGGAGGTGGGAGAAAAATTGTTCTCCTTGGCCTCTGAGGACAGGACAAGAAGCAATGATCTTAAATTGCAGGAAGGAAGGTTTAAATTAGACCTCTCTATCAGGGTGTGTCATGGCTGTTCCCCACTCTGGCACGATGAATGCAGAAGTGGGGGCTCGCAGAAGCACCCCAAACCCTGATCTCAACAGGCTTTGGTACAAAAACTCCCCCCCAAATCCTAATTCCCAGACTTTGGAGAATAAAAACCTCTGCCACCACCCAAGTAATGGTAAGAAAACCAGGGAAGAGATCACTTGGGAAATCTCAGCCCTAAAGTAAAACCAGGACACAAAAATTAACCAATACCAGGTTAAATAAAAAAGAACTTTTATTATCAAAACAATACCCCAGTTGCAAGCATAGTTGGAATGGCTAGGTGGTAAGAGCCACCAATTAATATACTCATGGAGGATTCCCCCATGGGCCAAAATTTAGTTACAAAAGAGAGGAAAAACCATTTCTAACAGCACAGATATCAGATCCAAATTCCCAAACCAGAAAACAATAAAACCTGACGGATTTTTCTAGACTTTACCCTACTTACGTATTATGAAGAGTCTTTTTCTTGGAGAGAGACGTCTTCTGTCTCCCTCAGTATCAAGAGAGCAAACTGGCTCAGAGACAAAGGAGGGAAAACCCAAAAATTCCTTTGTCTGTTTGAAATCCCTACCTGCATTTCTAATGGCTGACTGCTACCTGGCTAGGTACAAGGGACATAGTTAACCCCTTAGTCCCCAGGCTGCTGACCATCCCTCATGGCCATGACAGGGTTGTTGAGCACTGGAATAAATTGCCTAGGGAGGCTGTAGAATCTCTATCATTGGAGATTTTTAAGAACAGGTTAACACACAGCTGTCAGGGATGGTCTAGACTCTAGATGGTGCTTTTCCTGCCACGAGTGCAGGGGACTGGACTTGATGACTGTAATATCAGCCCTGTTCTTGCCAAGTTCTGTGAGCAGGGCGTGCCTCTTGCTCACAGCTTCACTCTGCTTTATGTTAGCAAAGTCTTGACCATTGCTGGGTAGGCCTCAGGCCTCTGACCCAGCCTGTGTTACGTGGGCTCACGCTTCAGGCCCTCATCTTACTACAATGACCTCTCAAGTTTCCTCCCAGTTCTGTGATTCTGTGCTATAAAGTCAGGCCACGTAGCTACGTCAACTGGGAGCGTAAAAAACTCTCACTCCCCCGACAGCTGTGCCAGCAAAACCCGCCATGTGGACGCAGCCATGCCGAGAGAGGAGCGCGTCGGTCAGCATCTCTAATGCTGTTCTCGGAGTGGTGTGGCTCTGTCGGCAGAACTCCTTCTGCTGGTGGACGCTGCCTCTGTGCCGCACTGGCTGAGGTGATATAGGCTCTGCAGTGTAGACTAGGGATGTTAAATTTAGTTTAATCAACTAATCAACTAGTCGATGGATTTTCCATCAACTAGTCGATAAGTGGGGGAGCCGCAGCGGGGTTAGCTCCCAGTCCTGGAGCTAACCCCGCTGCAGCTCTGCTTTTTCAAAATATTAAGAGCCTATCAGCTCTTAATACATTTAAAAGGCTAACGCGCAGTGGGGGGAACCCAATGTGAGCCAGGAATCAGCTGTCCTGGCTCGTGCCAGGTCCCCCCTGCTGCGCTTCTGCGTTTTAAATGTATTAAGAGCCTGTTGGCTTCCCCCAGCACTGGCTCCTCCTCCCCCCTTGCTGCCTCTGAGGGTGCGTCTAGACTACGTTTTTCTTTCAAAAGAAGATATGCAAATTCGGCATATTTATTTGAATTTGCATATCTTCTTCCGATCGCTTTTTCGAAAAAGGTTTTTTCGAAAAAGCAAGCAGTCTAGACGTGGTTCTTTCAGAAAAACCCCTCTTGTTCGAAAGAACACTTCTTCCTCAAAAAATGAGTTTTATAGCGTTCTTTCGAAAAAGGGTTTTTTTTCGAAAGAGCTATGTCTAGACTGCTTGCTTTTTCGAAAAAAACTTTTTGGAAAAAACGATCAGAAGAAGATATGCAAATTCATGCGGCATTTGCATATCTTCTTTCGAAAGAAAAATGTAGTCTAGATGCACCCTGCTAGTCAAGGGACTAGTCAACTGTTGGATAAGCTTTTGCTTATCAGATAGTCGACTAGTCGCTTACATCCCTAGTGTAGATGTGGCCTAATTGTCCCCTGCCTTTCCTTAGGCTAGTCATTCATCTTTGTGTAAAATGGGAGGTTAAATGTCACCCCTCTGGTTTTGCCCTCATTGGAACCGCTCTGCACAGTGACTACCCATAGTGCGAAGCGGCAGAGAATCTGTCTTCTTAAGGTCTAGGAGGATGTTTGAGGGGGCTGATCACTTTACAGGTTCAGCTCATTTCCCTGAGGGGGGAGCTGCCAGAATTCTAGTGTGCGCTGTGGAAATGTTACTCCCTTCCCTTCCTCCCGGCCCCTTTCAACTCCACTGCCTTGTGTCTGCCAGGTGGGGATTATAGGGCCCAGGTGGGTGTGCCTCCTGCCTTTCAGCTGTAGCCTATTAAGTTGCTTGCCTATCATGCTACTACTATGGTTGTGTTGATTTAGATTCATTCATTAATATATGAATGGGTAGATTTAGTATAGAGGTAACAGTAATGCAAGAAATCTTCTAAAGGCTGTAACAGGCCGTTTGCAAGATCAGCAGAAGCTAAGGTTAGCAGATTTCTGTGGTTGAGACCCGAGGCTCACCCAGACACAGGCCATAGCTTATTTATAGCTTCCCTAGACTGTAAAGGGGAACTTATGTCTCGGACTTTTCACCCAGCTAGGATGGTGGTAGGCAAAATGCCCTCAGACTCAGCAGATGCATCATTAATATAAAAAGTCCCAAAATAACTGGTTCAGGCTGAGCTGAGTAATCAGGACACAGCATGTGATGGATGACAACGAAGGCCCATGGTAACGAATTGACGTATAGGATAATAAGTCGAGAGCAATGATACATTGACCTATAGGAAAAGGACACTTCAACATTGGAAACGTCCCCTACTGCATATGCATCAAACATGTCAGCATCACATATTATGAAAGTGGGACCCTGGCCTAGGGGCGATGGGGAGAAGAAGATGTCGTCCTTGGAATGATGGCCCCTGGTGATGATGGAGAAGGTGAAGGTAATGAGAGAGGTGATGGGCTAACACCTAAGGTTGTTCTAGAAGGAATGGTGTGATTACGTGGTATGGAAATGTTGATGGACATTCCCTATCTAACTTATGAAACTGGGGTATTCGTGACTGTGCTAACTGTGTTAATAAACAATATTTGTAAATAGACGAGAGTTTCTATAGTGTGAGTGTTGCAACTGTGCATATCAGGGCTCCCAACCACAGAATAATTGAATACTGGGCCTGGGACAAAGACCTTGTCAGCCCTAAAGGTGGTCATTAGAAATTAACACGTAATCTTAGATCAGGCAACACAAGACGAGAACTAATTCCCCCCAAACGATGCAGCCTCGAGACGCTCGGTGCAATTATGGAATGGAAATGGGATGAGGCAAACCGGGAGCTGTCATCCTTTTCCAGAGGGAAAAGGAGGCGGCACCTCTCCGGGTGTGACATCACTGCCACCCAATCCGAAGCCTTCCTTGGTGTCTGGTGCACTAAATCCTTAAACTAGCTGCTCTATTTTGTAGCTGATTGTTATCTCGAATGCGTCAGTCCTCAGCCCCACGTGGGCCAGGTCTCCCAGCCGCTAAAGCATGTCAGCTTCTTCTCCGCCTTCGGATGAGTGCAAGGAGTTCTGGGCAGGCCTGCTGAGAGGCGAGCTAAGCCAAGCCAGCTGCTGTGTCAGAAACAATCAGCCCGCTGATGCGCTAGGCTGCTCTGCAGCACTGGGAAAGCAGGGCTGTGGCATGGCACAGAAGGGTGCTCCTGGCTAAAACTGGACCATCCCCCACTCTGTCAGCCTGGGCCCAGACTCAGGTGTGAACAAGGGATGTAATACTGTAGTTGATTAACTGATAAGCAGAAATGTATAGGTTAATGTTATAGACTACATGCATTTCCCTCCCCCACCCTTTCCAGTAAATTTTTTAGCAGATTGGCCAGCAGCCCGGCTCAGTTCTGGTTCCTGCCGGGTCCAGAACCTACCCCGCTGCGGCTCTGCATTGAAAGTGTATTAGGAGCCAGGTGGGCAGGCCACCTGGCTCAGTTCTGGCTTGCGCCAGGTCCAGGAGCTTAGACACTCCTTAGACAGGGGCTGCTGCCACCCCACAACTGGGCGACAGGCAGCCGGTCCAGAAGGGGAGCCGGTTTTTAAACTGGCTCCCCTGTGGACCAGCTCCTGCCTGGCCCCCTGCACTGCTGCCTCTGATACAGTGGCTGCCGGCCCCGCCCCTGGGGACTATAGAATAGTTGACTAACTGATAAGATGAGGTTACTCGACTATTCAATTAACCGATATTTAACATCCCTAGTGTGAACGTTCTCTGGCTGTGCCTGTTGGGGCTGTCAGCGTGTGGTTGTTTTGTTACCATTTCAGTGGTACTGTTTGTAGTGTGACAGTGTGCCCCTATGAGTCCCAGTCCTGCACCAGCCCCTCATTGCGCTAGGTGCTGTACAAACACAGAGCAACCTACCTTACAAGGCTGATTGTGGTGGCGGCGGTTCATGCCATGTGGATGTTCATCTGCCGAGAATTAGAGTGCGGCTCATGGTGCTCGTTTCCTAAATTCATGAATTCACGGCCATGAAACAAATCACAGAGCATGAAATCTGGTCTCCCCTATGAAATCTGGTGTAGGGGGGGCCCGGTTTTGCTGCCCTTACTTCAGAGCTGGGCAGCTGGAGAGTGGCAGCTGCTGGCGAAACGCCCAGCCCACAAGGCAGCACCACTGCCAGCAGCAGTGCAGAAGCAAGGGTGGCATGGGATGGTACTGCCACTCTTCCTTCTGCATTGCTGCTTTCAGAGCAGGGCCCTCAGCCAGCAGCTGCTATCCTCCAGCCACCTGGCTTTGAAGGCAAGATGGAAGTGAGGATGGCAATACCACCCCACCCTGTACAATCTCCCCACAGCCTCTGCCTCACTCTCTTTTCGGTCAGGATCCCCACGGTGACAACACTGTGAAATTTAAAATATCTGATACCGTGAAAGTCAAGACAATTTTAAATGTGAAAGTTACCAGAATGTCTGTGAATTTGGTAGGGCCCCATGTAAAGTCCAGCCACCAGCTGCCACGTGGCCACGGCATTTAGGCACTCCTGGCCCATAGGCTGTGAGCTGGCCTGATTGATGTGCACGCTCCATGGTGGGGGTAGGAAGAAGAGGTCTAAAAAGGGAGACTCTGAGCGCTCTTCTCAAACTGCAAGACGACCCTTGAAAGCCTTGTGAAGTCAGCTGACCCAGAGGCTGGTATACGGATGCCACGTGGGGAGCGGGGCAGCCCCAGGGGAACTCCTGGAGCAGGCGACTCCTCATGTGGAGGCTGGCAGTGGGGCCTGTGGAGGAGGGAATGGAAGAGAACGTGCCACGTGGAGATGGAATCTGGCCACTACTGGGGGAGTTCAGGATAAGTCACCTCTGCGATGTTCCCCTGCCCCTGTCACTTGACAGCAAAATCACTGGGCTCAGTAACTCAGGTCTGGTTTATTTCTTCTGCCTGGGGGCTCTGCCTCTCCTGACACAGACACCTGCACTGTGGAGGAGCCAGGGCACAGAAGGAGCCGTGCCAGGAGTCAGTGACCTCAGCAGTCTGCTCCGTGTCCCTGCAGACTCCTGGTCGGAGGTGAAGGTGGATTGTGAGCCTAGCTGGCAGCCCTTCCAGTCCAGCTGCTACCGGCTGGTTGGCGAGAAGAAAAGCTGGCAAGACGCCAAGAAGACCTGCTTGCGCGGCGGCGGGGACCTAGTGAGCATCCACACGCTTTCCGAGCTGGAGTTTGTCACCAAGCAGATCAAGCAAGGTAAGGGTTAAAGCCGGTCTGCATGCTTTGCACATGGGGCAGGCTGGGGGCCCAGGTCAGCACTGGGGGAATCGGACCTTTGGGGGAACTCCTGTCTTCACCGGCATGGTGCCTACCCCGCATGGCTCCGTGTGGCCCAGACATGTTCTTATCTATACAGGTGGCATGTAGGAAAATGGTCACCACCCTCATGACATTTACAGCTGTGCATTCGGGGGGGACATCTACTAGATGTACGTGTGTAGCCCCCAGGACTACAGCTGAGCCCCTCAGGATGCATTCATCCCCCCAGCCTCCCAGGGGGGCAGGGAAGGGCTGTTGTCCCCATTGTTCAGATGGAGAACCGAGGCCCAGAGAGGCTAATCAACTTGCCAAGGTCACACAGTGGGGATTTGAAGCTGTGTTTGCTGAGTCCCATGCGGAGTGCCTAACTCCTGGGCAGTCTTTTCTCCCTGTAAAATGCCATACGCCATGGATGCTTCCAGCGAGGCTACAAGGAGAGGGAGGTACTACCTGGAGTGAGTAAAGGTATCGCGATCTCATTCATACTAGGCTCTATTCCCAGTTCTCATGCTGGCTCGGATTGGAAAGGGGCCCAAAGTGTGTGAGATCTGGAAACTGATCCCGTGGATGTCTCCGAAAATTCCCATCATTATTATTTATCTGTAACCCCTGAGCACTCCAGCTGAGGCGCTAGGCACCGTGCAAATAGATAGCAAGGAAGCCAGTCCCTGTCCCAGGCAGATCACAGCCAACACACCTCGTAACTTGCGAAAAGCTTGCCTCGTCCCACAACTGCTCAGAGAGGGCAGACTTTTCTCTTGAGCACTGCAGCACTTTGGTCAGGTTCACGGTTCACCCCGGATACCAGAGCTGGACTCTGAGCTGCTCTTCCCCTCTCTGCCTGGCAGATGTTGAGGAGCTCTGGATTGGCCTCAACGACCTCAAGCTGCAGATGAATTTCGAGTGGTCGGATGGGACGCCAGTGAGGTTCACGTACTGGCACCCCTTTGAGCCCAACAACTTCCGAGACAGCATGGAGGACTGTGTGACCATCTGGGGACCGGTGAGGACTGATTGAGGAGCGAGAGGGATGTGGGACCTTTCCTGCCCAGTTTGCAGGGCCAGGAGGTAGTAATTCAGGCTTGGCAGAATTCGATTTCTATTTTTAATCTCACCGGAGATCGATATTTATTTCAAAGTATTTTTAGAGCTGCAGGAAATTACCTGGGGGGCAGGCAATAATTATGTAATGACAGTAGACATTGAAATTCAGAGTTAAACTCTGTAACCATCAACACACAAATCGTCACTCTCACATGTTTATGTATCCTTCAGTCGAGCCCTAGTAAGTTCTCATAAGCGTTTTTCTGACTTTGCCTGTGTGTAAATGTCAGTTGTTACCGATGGAAGTGGTTTTCAGTGCATGCACGGTGAAATCAGTGTTTACTGACGCTGATAAAACTGATTCCTGCCAAGCCCAGGTTGATGGGTGTAAACGTGGTGCTGAGAGCCTCGGAGACCAGCGCACTCTGTGTCCATCATCTAGGCCCAGCACGGAACATGCTGGGGAACCTTTCCCAGCGCTGTGCCACCAATGCCCCCAAAACCTGGCCCTGCGGGTGGTCTCCACGACAACCCAGTTCCTTGCCTTCCCCTGCAGATGCTGCTCGTTTCAAGGGGTGGTTGTAATGTTGGCAGCCCTCTGAGAGAACTGGACCAAGTGCCCCCAAACTCATATCATTCAGGCATCCGACAGCCACTTTCAGTCACTGGCCTTCTAAGCTGGATTAGAACTAGCCAGAGGTTCTCCGCAAGATCAGCCCCATAACGGGGACCGGGAAAGAAAAGAGGGGACCCATAAGGATGGTGTAGTGCAGAGCAGCATAGACCCATGCTTGCCACCAAACATACCCTCTCTCGGGGTCCTTTGAGAGCTGTGTCTGCTGGGATCAACCCTTTGCTTGACCTGCTCTTGGCGGTTCAATCCAGGAAGGGAGATGGAATGACAGCCCGTGTAACCAGACGCTGCCCTCCATCTGTAAGAAGCCCGGCCGGGTGAGCCAGCGGGGAGAAGAGGAGGATGACCACGGCTGCAGGAAGGTAAGAGGGCCAGGCTGGGCCAGCGTTAGCCTCGGTGGGTCCAGGGCAGAAACTAAGGCATGGGCCTTACCAGTGTGAGCCCCACTGACTGGGGCTGAGGCCTGCGCCCCCTTGCCTCATCTTTTGTTCCACCCCCGCCCCAAATATTCCTGCCTGATTGGGCACACCCTGCGGTTTGGAAACCTCTGCTTTAGTGTGTTTTATCTGCACGTGTAGAGGTGAAATGATTGTCACACTCACATTACATTCACCCGCCGTGACTCTGTAGATAGCATGTAACTTTTCTGGGGGCCCTCACCACAGGGGGCCCATAAAGCTAATCGCCCTGCCTGCTACACCCTCGCTGGGGATGCGCTGCCAGAGGAAGGAGCCCCGGGTGGTGCTGGAAGTACCAAGCAAAGGAGCTGTCGCTTCAGTGTCTTAGGTCAGACAGGCTCCGAATGAAGCAGGATCCTGCCTGCCCGTGTCGTCCCAGAGGAACCAGGCTGTGGCGGGGTATTTGAGTGGGCCTTTGCCAATGGTGGTGCCCTTGTGCTTTGGAGAGGGCGTGTCTCTGCTTCTTGTGACCAGAGAGGGACTTAGGAAACCTGAATGGGTCGGTGAAGGCCAGTGAAACACTGGGGGTGTGTCTAGACTACATGGCTCCGTCGACGGAGCCATGTAGTCTAGACACACCCTGGGTCTCTCCCTTTGTCACCACCCCACTACTGTGCTGTGGGGACTGTGGGCACAGCAGTGGGACCGTGGTGTCTCAGCTCATAGCCCATGAGCCCTCCGGCACCAGCCGTTGCCCTCTGTGGCCGGCTAAGGGCCCAGCTTCTAGGGAGACTTAGCTAGTGTGGTGTGCACAGCTGGATGCCGGCAGCAAGATGGCTGCCGCTCGAGTCCAGCCACTGATGTCAAGCTCAGCAAGATGGCTGCCGCTCGAGTCCAGCCACTGATGTCAAACTCAGCAAGATGGCTGCAGCTCGAGTCCAGCCACTGATGTCAAACTCAGCAAGATGGCTGCCTCCTGAGCGCCTTCAGTCTGGCCACTGGTGTTGTCTGGCTCAGCTTTGCTCCAATTCCTGTCTGACTGCAGGATGGGGATGGGGGGAGAGGGTGGGAGAGCTGTTGCCCTCACGTGTCTCTGATAGATCCCAGGGCCCTTCACTTGGCGGGAAATAGAAAAGCGGATTTGGGAGGAGAAGGTTAAAGTTGAGCAACGAGGAGGGAAGACAAACCACCCCCGCACAGCCCCTTCCAAGCGCCTGGATCCCGGATAGCGTGCCGAAGTGGCTTGTGACAGCTGTGTGCTATCTCACACTGTCCAGCTGCGTAGTGGCCAGACGTGCAGCCGCCCTCGCCTCAGGCCAGCTACGCAATGCCCGGCTGCCTCCCCCTCCCTGTCTAGCTGCATGCTGGCCCGGGTCTGGTGCGATACAGGGTGCTGAGAGGACGAGCGCGGCCACTCGCTAACGGGAGGGGCTGGAGCTCTGAAATACCAGCCCCACTGCTCCCACTGAGGGGTACAGCGCAACACAACTGGATCCTGGATAGGGACCAGCCGTGTGCACCCTCTTCTCCTGGCCACGAGAGCGCAGGGCGGGGCAGCTCATGCGAGCACAGCGGGGTGGGCGGGAGGTTCTGAGTGCAGCTGGAAAATTCCCATCTTCCATCTGTTCCCCCTCAGGCTAGTCTGCACCGGCACTTCGCTGCGCTGCCGCTTTCTGGCTCCAGGGTGTGAAAAGGCCTCTCCTAGCGCAGCAAGCACCAGCGCTGTGAAGCGCCAGTGTGAACAGGCAAAGCCCGTGTGGTTAGTGCGAGGCTGTTCCCCTCCTGTTGCGTGTGGGCCCTTGGCAGGCAAGTGACAGGCAAACCAGTGGGAATAAGACTGGTGCCCTGGTCTCATCCTGAAACTGGTCTGTGTTTGTCCCCTCCCCAACCCAATTCCTCAGGGCTACATCTACACTACAAGATTTTTCTGGCAGAAAATATGCTAATGAGGGGCTTATTAGCATAAGTCGTGACATCATTAGCATATTTTCTGCTGTTTCTTTTTGCGCAAGGGGTTTTTGCATAAAAAAAGCAGTGTGGACTTTTTTGTGTGTGCAAAACCCCCGGATAGGCATAAGGATCTTGCACAAAACCGGGTTTTTGTGCAAAAAAACCATCCATACTGCTTCTTCTTTACGCAAAAACCCCTTGCGCAAAAAGAAACAGGAGAAAATATGCTAATGATGTCATGACTTATGCTAATGAGTCCCTCATTAGCATATTTTCTGCAGAGGGGAGCGGGGGGGAAACTTGTAGTATAGACAAAGCCCAGCTGTTTTTCTGCTGAGCATCTTGCCCTGCGTGGCAGCCCCAAGAGGGCCTGAGAGCCAGGCGTACTGGGTTTGAAGCGAGGGAAAAGCAGCTCCCGTGGGCTATGGGAAGGTGCCTTGACACACTGCAAAGGAGCCAGGGGGGCCCAAATAGATCCGAACACATTGAAAGCAGAGGTCCCGCGCCTGCCCTGCGGTGGGATGGAGCGCACGCGGGACCAGCCGCAAAGGGGGCGGCATTGTGAGCTTCGAGTGGGTCCGGTCGCTCCAGAGCACAGGTGCTTGAGGGCAGTGTCAGAAGCTTCTTTGTCCCAGGGAACGGCACCGCTGCCACGGGGATGTTGTCCAAAGCGAGGCCTCCTTCCTGCGGGCTCTCCTGCAGCATTCACCCGCCGCCCTGCCACGGGCCCAATTTTCAGGAGCACACTGAGGCCCGGGCCTGCATCAAAACAGGGGCCAGATTTGCAGAAGAGAAGCACCTTGCTTAGCTCAGATGGACTCTGTGCCTTGGGTACACACTTGGGAACTTGGCCCCATGTGTCGTTGGCACCCTGGTGTGGGGAGCTTCCTCTCATGCTGCATTCTCAGTAGATGTGTCAGGGAGCTACTTGTCCCAGGGCATTGTACTTCTTCTCCATCTTTGCCCAGAGGAGGTGGCAGTGTTGCCTAGTGGATAGTGCACTGGTCTGGGCTTCAGGAGACCAGGGGTTTGTTCCTGGCTCCACCTGCTGGGAGACTTTGGGTGTGCCTATTCCCCCCTACCTGTCATCTATGGATAATGACACTGGCTGCCTTTATAAAGCTGCAGGTAAAAAGTGCTACATAGGAGCTAGGTATGATTATATCACACTCCCCTCTCTTTTTCAGTACTAAGGCTGCTAACAGTGGACCCTCACTGATGCGGGTCTGTGTACCACCCAGCTGTGGCCATCCGCCAGCCCCCCAGCATTTCCACTAGCCTCCGCGAGTCCAGTATTTGAGCTTTCTGTTCAGGAAACAAATTGAGAAAATATAAATGAGAAAATATCAATGTCCGGTATTTTCTAAATAAGATGTAATGTGGATTGGAATGTAATGTCAAGTGTGTCCGGTATTTTTGTTGAAACCATCTGGCAACCTTAGGTTCCAGGGCCTTTCGGGGTTAATGTTTGTAAATGGGCAGAGAGCCTCATTGGGTGGTCTTTGCAGGAAGGGCAGACGTGGGTCCCATGGAGTTTGACTCATGCTGGCGCGTGGCACGCTCTCCCATCCATCCGAGGCCCAGTGCGCAGCTCTGACAGGTCGTGCAGTGTGGGCGTTTGCTCCTGCTGGACATTGGTCTTGACTGCCCCCTACCCTGCGTGGAGATGTTTGGTGCCAAACCATGCGGCGCTCTTCAGAACGGTGATGCAGGAAACAAGCTGGCGCCGGCCCAGGGGGATGGTTGTGGCCTGGTAGGGCTGTGAGTTCCATGCTTCTCGATCAGCTGGTTGGAAAGATCCTGCGGAGCTGGCAGAGGCTGGGTTCACAGCAGACCCTCCAGCTGCGGCATTGCCCAGCCTCTCTGACCTGCCAGCTGGGGAGCAGTCGAGACTGCAGTACACGGTTCCCTGCCAGGGGAAGGCTGAGCCCAGGATGGCTCGAGGGGCCATAATCAGGGAATGAGCCTGCAGGTTTGGGTTCCCTCCTGCTCTCCTGTAAGTGTGTTTGATCCGCCCGCCGGAGGCTGCAGCACTTAGGGAGTGGGGAGCAAACGGGCTGATGAAACAGCCGCTTCGTATAAAAAGCCTGGCATGGAGGATTAAAGCAGTTGCCAGGGCAGCATTTGTTCTAGAGCAATTAGCAGCTGCCCGCAGGCTTTCTTGTCTTTCCTGTTGCTCCCCTCTCTTCCGTCCCGCCTCCCCTGCATGCCGCTGGCCTTGGCAGGCGGTGCCGCAGATCAGGGACGCCCGGAGTCTGCCGGAGGTCAGCAGTGACACTCTAATGGCTCCGCTGTGGTCCCTTGGTGCGCTGAGACTCTGGTGGGATGAGGAACATCCCCGGAGTTGAGGTTTTGACAAGCCTGACTGCCGGCCTGCAAGCTTCCTCACCTAGGAGAAGTATGTAAGCCACGCTGCAAGTGGCACCTAGACCACTGCTACAGTTAAGATCAAGAGACCTCTACACCATGGGCTGGGAGCCAGCTGGCTTTTAGCTCAGAGGGTAAAGGCTCCTAGAGTCAGCTCCTGAGGTCCCAGGTTCAAATCTGCCTTGGTGGTGGTTACATGCACATGCGGGAGGAGGGTTCGTTGTGTGGCTGCTCTCCTCCCAGCCAGATTCCTTCAGCCGGAATCGGAAACCGAAGCGTCTCTGCCGGGGGATTATTTTGCCTGTGGCCAGCAGGTCCCCAATGCACTCCGGCTGGTGGTGTTGCAGGGAGCCCTAGCTGGCCACAGATGGAGCAGGGCAGCCCAGGGTGGGAGCCTGTGAGCTGCCCTGCGCTGGAGGGGTCCCACTGAGGTTAAGTGCGTCTTCTTTCAGACCCCTTGTTTTGTCCATGCTTCTCACCCTGTCCCTGGGGTGTTGCTGTCTGCCGCCTGGAGCAAGGGCCATGATCTGATCGCGCTGGGCTCTTTGCACCTGCGTGATTTTCTGTCTGGGAACCCATTGTCCCAGCAGGGGACCCCGATGCTGCCCTGCACCCCAGAGAAGCTTCCTGCCGCCTGCCCTCTTTGTCAGTGCTTGTGTTTAAGACACCTGGGCTCAGTTCCTGGCTTGGCGCAGTCGCACTGCATCACTGTTGCCAAGTTGCTCCCTGCCTCAGTTTCCCCATCTCATGAAACGAGGACCGTACTCACTCACCTGATGCCCACGAAGGCTGCCACAAGTGATAGTTATTCATGAGTTTCACCCAAGCCTTGAAACCCCCCAGATGAAAAGCCTGATGCAAATTACAATAAGGCCCTGGTGATCAGCAATTACGGTAGCATCCTTCATCCTCAAGGAACTCAAACTGCATTTCTCTGGGGATCGCTTCTCCCACCCGACTCAGACACCTCTAAGGCGGGTCTCATCGGCAGGTTTAACATCTCTCAGGAGTGCTACACACCGCTTAGGAGAGGACGGGGCGAAGAATCCAGCCTCCGGGTAAACTGTTAGTACCAGCCTAAATAATGACAGTGACAGAATGCCTCCCTCCCAGGGAAAAGCGCACGCGGGGGTTTGGCTGCGCCGCGGAGTGGGGGGGTCGACCCCGGAGGAGGCACACGCCGGCTTCCCTCTCGGGAGGGGGAAGAATCCTGGGAGGAGGTGGGTGCAGGGGACTCTCTGCCCCCACTGGCCCCCTGTTCCCTCTCCCCGGCCCCCTGTTCCCTCTCCCCTGTCCCCAGCCGCAGAAACCTGTCCCCACTGGCACCCTGTCCCCTGCCCTCCCGGCACCCTGTTCCCTCTCCCCTCTCCGCACTCTCCTGTTCCCTCTCCCCACTCCCCAGCCTCAGAAACCTGTCCCCACTGGAACCCTATTCCCTCTCCCCTCCCGGCACCCTGTTCCCTCTCCCCTGTCCCCAGCCACAGAACTTTGTCCCCACTGGCACCCTGTCCCCTGCCGAAGCACCCACTAGCACCCTTCCCCAGTATTATGTTCCCTGCTCCCACCAACACAGTTGGGGCCACATTAGTGAAGCTTGGGGGGGGGTGTTGGAGGAGGGTTTTTTTGCATCTCACTTGTGTGGCCCTAACTGACTTTTCTGTGGGTCAGTGACGTCTGACTCAAAACAGGTTCCCTGCCCTTCTCAGAAATAAAGACAATGCAGAAATTTTTTTGTGTTTGACATAGTATTTTAGTTAAAAATGAAGCCTGGCCAACAAACCCCCAATTGGGGCCAAGCCCCCATCTGGCCACAGCATCATAACACTCCTGCACCCCACCCCCACAGATCCTACATCTGAGCCTATCATACACTGGAACCCCCTGCCCTGAGCCCCTCACATACCCCAACCCAAATTCCTGAACCCTCACATCCAGAAGTCTGTGGCTTGCTTAGTACCCAAACCCTACATCTGACCCCAACACTGCCCGGCCTGGAGCCCCCTCCCCCGAGCCAGCGTTCCCTTATCCACCTCCTCCTGCATCCAGATTTCCTCCCAGAGCTTGCACCTCTCACCCCTTCCCACACCCAAATCCCTCATTCCCACCCCAGAGCCTACACATCCTGTCTCAACCCAGCGAGGATACGGCTAGACTGCAGGAGTTTTTCAGGATTCTGGAGATATCCCAGAAAAACTCTTCTGCATCCAGGGATGCGTTTGTTCTTCCACTTCTTTTAGTGGAAGAGCAAACATGATCTTTCAGTCACCCCTATATGCCTCTTTCCACGAGGAATAAGGGGGGCTTCCAAAAGAAGGGGTTTTTCAGTCCAGTCTAGACAGGCCAAATGTTGGAAAAACCTCTTCCTACAGAAGAATTGGGAAAAAAAAGCATCAGTATAAGGGTTGGGGATAGCAAGTGATGGAGAGGAGGAGAATAGAGAGGGCGGGGCTTCAAGGAAGGGGCGGGGCAGTAGATCTTGGCTTGTTCTGTCATTATGCTGCGCTGGCAGAGAATAGACCCTCTTGTGCCCTCAGCTCCAGAGAGGCTCCAGCATCCGCACAGCAGGGCTATTAAAGCGCACTGCGGTGGGACTGCTGTTTGCTCAGCCTTCCTGCATAAGCAGTGGATTGTATTCCCCTCTCGGAGCCTCCCCTCCAGGGTGGGCTGTTGGCAAGGCAGGAACTTTCTGTTGCTTTGAAGCTGCCCAGCTGTTTTTCCTGCGGCCCTCGCCTCTTGCTGCAAACTTGTTAGATCTCACAAGAGAAACCGGGTCGAGCCGGGATAGCGGTGGATGGGAGCCCTCCCAAGGAAAACCCAGGGTGTTTCAGGAAGCGCTGTTGGTGAGTCAGGCCTTGACGCTGTGCTGAGCCCAGGAGGGGCAGGGGGCTCTGTGGTGGATTATGGATGAGACACAATACTGCTTTCCTAAGTAACTCTAGTTAGCTGCATAGAGATCGCCAGGCCGGAACAGACCCAGGGTTTATCTTGGACCGGTCTCCTGGCTCTAACCGTAGCCACCATCAGCTGCTTGAGGAGGAAAATTCAAGGAACCCCCTAGCAGACTCTTCTTCAATAACGTGTCTTTGGAGGAAGCTCCTTCTGACCCCAGGTCATCAGTGATTTCTTATGTGCTGGAGCAGGATTGTTTTGTCCTAACTAGTGGAACTGCAGAGGTTCTTATTCATGTAAATGTCTCATCCCCTTTGTGAATCCTTCTAGACTCCTGGGCTCAGTAACATCTTGTAGCAGGGAGTTCCACTGGACAATTTTGCATTGTGGGTAACGGGCACTGGGAAAGCACATCGCTCAGATGGCACTGAAGTCTGCGAGATGTCTTCCCTTCATTGTCTTCTCTTGTCCCAGGGCTGGAAATGGCACAGCCCCTCTTGCTATTGGCTAGGAGAAGACCGTGTGACCTACAGTGATGCACGGAAGATGTGCGTCGATTTTGGGGCCACCCTCGTCACCATCACCAACAGGTGGGGGCGCTCTGGGGATTAGCTCTGCAGTCAGGGGGTTCAGGTTCCATTCCCTTGGGGACATGCCCAGAGTCTCCGGTCCCCCAGCTTGGTGCTCAACACTCCTGTGGGTCTGAACATGGTCTGGGAGGCAGGACCCCTGGTTTCTATTGCCACGGAGTGCCTGGCTGTGCCCCTTGTGGCAAGTCATGCCCCATTCCCCCAGCTGCCTAACGGGGAGCCGGGTACGTCCCGCAGGAGGTAAAGTTAATTAGCGGGGGAACAGCTGGAAGCATTGGCGACTGTCCTGCTTTTGTGACAGCTGCTGGGGGCTGAACTGGGGAGCTCCAGAGCTGAAAACCCGAGTCTACAGCCTGGGCCGTGTGGGACCTGGAACAGACCCACGTCTCAGGGCCACAGCCCCAGACTCACCGTGGGCATCCCACTTCTCTCGCCCGTGTCAGGTTTGAGCAGGCGTATGTCAGCAGCCTGATCTACGGCTGGGACAGCGAGTATTTCTGGACAGCGCTGCAGGACATCAACGAGACAGGCTCGTTCCGCTGGCTGAGCGGCGACGAGGTCATGTACACCCACTGGAACCGCAACCAGCCCGGTAACGCCAGCTGGGAGGAGGGGGGAAAGTGCCATGTGCGTGTTTGTTGCCTCCCCTACATGGGCGGTTGGTGAAGGTAGGGCTGGGGGAGTCAAGACCCCACCTCCAGCCCCGCCCCTTCTGCCAAGGCCCCGCCCTTTTCCCACACACCCCCACAGGAAGGAGGGGCAGCACACCATGTGTGCCCCCCAACCACGGGGAGAGGGGGAGTGGGTAGACACGCACTCACCCCAGCCCCGGAGCAGCGGGGGAGGGAGGAGGGCGCGCTGCATAGCCCAACCCAGGAGCACAGGGAGGGTGGGTGCTGGGGGCAGCAACACTCCGCCCCCGGAATGCCGACAGCAGGTGTTCTGGGGGCGGAGTGTGGCGGGCCACGCCTGGCGGCTAGCATACCGGCCGCCCATGCTCCCCTCATTTCCCATGGCTCTCCTCCCAGCTAGACCCAGGCAGTAGCCCAAGGAGGGCAGCGGCTCTCCACCTCCCTTTCTTCCTGCGTGTGAGGGGAGCAGACCCCCACCCGGGAGGGGTGAGCACAGGCAGGATCCCAAAGGGCTGGGCAAAGCAAAACGCCATTGCAGGCCAATCTCTTCGGCCATGGGGCCATCTCCCACGGCAGCCCGGCCCTGCAGCCAGTCGGCAGGGGGATGCTCCTGCGTGCACCTGGCGGCTCCCTTCCATCTCTCCTTCCTATCCCCGGAGGGTGGCACCACTGGCCAAGCCTCCTGTCTCTTGGGCCGCAGGAGGGTGGGTTGGGGATGGGCCAGCCATGTTATCCCTGGGCGGGTGGCGGGGTCTGCTGTCAGCTCTCTGGGCTCAAACCTCACGCCCCCGTCTGCCCCCTTCCCTCGAGCGTTCTAGGTTACAGCAGAGGCGGCTGCGTGGCCCTGGCCACAGGGAGCTCCATGGGGCTGTGGGAGGTGAAGAACTGCAGCACGTTCAAGGCCAAATACATCTGCAGACAGAACCTGGGCACCCCGGTGAACCCTGAGTTACCAGCCCCATACCCCACGCCCAGCCTCACGGGCTCCTGCCCCCAGGGGTGGAGCTCAGACCCCAAGCTCCGGCACTGCTACAAGGTAAGGAATCAGCGGGCCCCAGGGAAGACAGCAGAGTTCTCTGGGTTTGTCTGTGCCCCACGCTGGGTGTGAGGCCAGGCTCCCCCTCCGTGCACATGGAAGCCAGGAGGCCTCTGGCCAGCAAGCACTCAGGCTCCGGGCCCTAGGACGCTGCAGGGGTTGGGGGCGAGCCCAAGCCCTGCTGAGGCTCAGAGCCAAGCCCCATCACGTTGCCGTGTGGACACAGCTCAGGCTGCAGATCCACATCGGACGCTTGGTGTAGCGCAGTGTGGACACGCTGGCCCAGCCGTGAGACCCGGGCCCAGCAGCTGTAAGCCCCGGTTCGCCAGCAGTGTGGACGCTCCAGCCCAGCGTTGGAAGCACTGGGCCCACCGGGGGGGGCCAATGGACCCAGGCTTGGCGTGCAGTGTAGACACACGCTCTGTCCTGCATCCCGCCCCACAGCTGCCAGTCTAGGATTGCCACTGGGGCCGGGACCAAACCCTGCTGTAACGCTGCAATGTGAAACGCAGTAGGAGCCGGGGGGCAGGCTGCCTTCCCCTGTCGATTAGTCGATAACAATTCTGTCGACTACTCAATGAGTTAATTAACCTCATTTTAACAACCCTAGTCTGACGAGCAGGGAATGGAGGGAGGGTGCAAACAGAGCCCGCTCTCCGCTCCTGGGAGCAAGAGAGGCTGAGCCTGTCCCATGCGAGCCCTCCCAGGGGGCCTGCCTTAAGCCCCGGCCCCGCCCCGGAGGCGGGATGCAGAGGCCCAGCAGCCCGGCACACGCTCCTGAGTGATGGGCTTGCTCTCCCCACACACCTCGGGGAGCCCAGTGCTGCTGGAGGTGCTGGACTCTCCTGGGAGTGCAGCTGATTCCCGGGCAGCCCGTTGGCCTCCGTGTGGGAGGAGCTGCAGAGCAGTGTGGGGCTGGAGGCAGGGGGCAGGTTCGCCACACTGGGCATGTCTCCCCCTCCCCCTTTGCTGCTGGCCTGGCAGAGTTTGGAAGGCAGGCCGCCCGCCCGTCCCAGTCCCTCAGCCCCAGGACTGCTTTGGGGCAGGGAGGCTGAGCAGCTGGCTGAGCAGCCCTCCTCGTGCTAAGCATTATGGGGTGGCAGGTGAATCCTGCTTGCTCCGGGGAGCCAGCCACCCTCCCCTCCCCTTGCTCATGGCCCTCACAGGCCCGCACGGGCCAGCCGGTGCTATGGGGCCAGCCCCAGGTGTCGCCAAGCTGTGAGTGGCACCCGCAGGCACCTGAGGCTTTTTGAAACGCGGAGTGGAGGCTCCCCTGGTCCTTTCCCATCTTTGGGGAACGTGGCCCAGGGGTCTGAGTGTGGTGGCAGGTGCCGGGTGTGCCGCTGGGAACCCGGGGACCAGGCCGACCTCGCCAGATGCACCAGAGCCTGGGCTGGGAGGGGATTCTGCGTCTCCTGGGCAGGATCAGGTCAAAGAGCCCTCCGTTCTGCCCCTCCCTCCCCCTCTAGGTGTTTAACTACGACAAGCTGCAGGACAAGAAGACCTGGATTCTGGCCCAGCTATTCTGCCGCGAGCTGGGGGCCCAGCTGCTCAGCCTGGCCAGCTACGAGGAGGAGCATTTTGTAGCCAACACGCTGAACAAGATCTTCGGGTGAGGAGTGGGGTGTGAAGGCGGCGAGGGCACGTGCGAATGCAGGCGGCAGTGGGCACGTGCGAATGCAGGCAGCAAGGGCGCGTGCGAATGCAGGCGGTGAGGGCGCGTGCGAATGCAGGCGGTGAGGGCGCGTGCGAATGCAGGCGACAGTGGGCACGTGTGAATGCAGGCGGCGAGGGCGCGTGCGAATGCAGGTGGTGAGGGCACGTGCGAATGCAGGCGGCGGTGGGCATGCGCGCGAATGCAGGCGGCAAGGGCACTTGCGAATGCAGGCGGCAAGGGCACGTGCGAATTCAGGTGGCGAGGGCATGCCCATGCTCTCTTGCGCCCCGGCGACTGTGGCCGTGCGTACAAGACTCCACATGTGCTCGCGGGCCGGGATGCATGCGGGTGTCTTGGTGCATGTGTGGCTTCGTAGGCAGAGTGTGTGCACTGGCCTGAGCGGGAGTGTAACTGAGTGTGCGTTGTCCATGAGGCTGAAAAGATGAGCTGTTTACCTTTAGGGAGGCAACAAGGGTGTGAAACAGATGCACAAAATACTGAATAGGCTCGAGTGGGTGTCCGGAGCCCCAGGTGATGGATAAGGTGTAAGAATATAAAATGCCAAGTGGATGAGTGAAGAACATACAGCTGTGTACCCTGCCTTGTCAGAAGAAGGAGCTGCTCAGTGAAATTATAGGGAGCAAGCAGGGAAATAAGGAAACACTTCTTTTTTTTTAACCTAAGGGATGATTGGCCTGTGGAACTCATTGCCGCAAGATTGTGCGGAGGCCTGCACCCTGGCAGGACTCCAGGCATTTATGTGGCTAATGAGAATATCCAGAGTTACACAGTAAAGATTTAAACCAAGGAGCGTGACGCTTCCTGTGCTTCCTGCCACAGGACGAAATTCCGTCACAGGCCTCATCTGAGGAGCTCCCACCTTGAGTAGATTATTCCGCAATCCTCTGCTGGGGATCCCGGGCCTTTCGCTGAAGACGCTCGGACAGGCCATGGGGGCTGGCTGCCCTTTGGTCTGAGCTCGTGTGGCATTTCTTAAAGAGATGTTAAAAATACTCACCGTGTCCCCAGTCGAAATTCCATCAGTTGCTCGGTTAAACGGGCCCTGCAGGCTGCCGGCCCCACTGCTACTGGCCCTGAGCTCCCTAGCAGAGTTAACTGTTAACAAGAACCGAAAAGCACCAGCTTATCAGTTAACGGGTTAATTGTTTCAACTCTTCCATCCCTACTTCCTTATGCCCCGTGTCTGTGTGCACGCGCACAGACGGGCCTGTGTGCACAGTCAGCAAAGCGTGCACACGCGAGTGCCCAACATGGGAGTGCACGTGATTTTTGTCAGTGATATTCCCGGGGATGGGGATAAAATCGCAGTTGCAGATGCCTTGTGTGCTGTACCAACTGCGTTCTGCCTCTTCTCACTGCTGGGCATCCCCAGAACTGGCCCCAGGGATTCTTCCTGGTCACTCCCCTCCAGCTCCATGCTAAAGGAAAGAGACAGCAAGAGTGTTTTCCCCTCCCCACACTTCACCAGCTCCTCGTGGTTTCTTCCAGCGAATCGGAACCAGAGATCCATGAGCAGCACTGGTTCTGGATCGGCTTGAACCGGCGGGATCCTGGAACAGAGAGGAGCTGGCAGTGGAGCGACGGCCTCGGGGTGAGTACAGATGCACTGTGCACCATGACGGTGCTGGCCCAGCCGTGCCATGAGCGCCGAAGCAAGCAGAGCTGTCGCAGGGATGGCAGACTGGCCTCCAAAGACCTCAAAGTGCTGGACAGGCTGGCTGCACACTATCAACATAGATAGCTCTGCAGGAGCCACTTCACCCGTTGCCGAAATGCAGCCACCTCTGGGGTGGACAAGAGCAGCTGTTCGGCGGTGCAGTGCGGTAGTTCAGGCCAGGAAGTGGAGTCCGCAAGGGGCATTGTAAGGAAGCCAAAGGGACTGTTAACTGATCTGGCATTTGCTCAGGGCTGGTGCAGGCAGGCGTCACTCTAGTGCCGTTAATGGAGCTATGCCGGTTTGCACCCCCTGAGGGTCTGATTTGGTCTGCAAGATGAGCTGTGAGCTCTTCAAGAGCCACATGTGGCCAGCAGGTCGTGGTGGTCTCCCTGGGCTGATCGATCCCCTTGAGGCCTGAGACAGGATAAGGCTGGTAAAGCTCTGGGGTTGTTCCCTCGTCCCTTGGACAAAGCCCCTGGGACCCGTCCCCTCCGCTGGTTGGCTAGCTAGTCCCCAGGGATGGACTGGTGTGAGGGCTGGAAGGCATCATTCAGAGACCACAGAGGCTGGGCTTCCCTTTTACCTAATCCAGTGGTTTTCAACCTGTTTTCATTTGCAAGCTTCTAGGCAGTTTTGAACGGAGGTGGGGGACCCCTTTGGAAATCTCAGCCATAGTCTGTGGACCCCCCGAGTTCCCGGACCACAGTTGAAAACCACTGGCCTAATCCTTCATATCTGATCCTTCTGCTGCACAGTGTGGGCTTTGCAAGAGACACAGACACGAAGTGCCAGTTCCCACTAGGGATGTTAAATATCGATTAACTAATCGAATAGTCGATGGGATTTCCATCAACTATTCGATTAGTCGATAAGGACTAGTGCGCGTTCGGCCTTTGAAATGTACAAGAGCCTCAGCAGGGGCTCTTGTACATTTCAAAGTTGGAACCGCATGGAGCCGGGGGCCAGTGGGGTGTCCTGGGCTCCACACAGTGTTTCAAAGAGGAAACGCTGCCGCTGCGCCCCTGCCCCGTCCCACCGAGCTGGAGCTGGAGCTGGAGCTGGGGGGACCGGCTTTTGAGCCTGCTTCCCCAGCACCCCTCCTCTTCCATCCCTTGCTGCCTCTTTGTGATAGAGGCAGCAAGGGGGGGAGCGACTAGTCAACTAATGTGTTGACTGTCCGATAAGCTCTTCCTTATTGGAGTTGACTAGTCGATTAGTCGCTTACATCCCTAGTTCCCACCTCACCCTGATCCCACCATGGAACAGCTGCTGGGACTGTGTCTGAGACACAGAGCTGGATAATTTTGTGAGCCATGGTGGCGCTTGCAATCCCAGCCCCAGTGCCCTGCACCTTAGAACGCACAGCTGTCCTGCCCTGGACCTTTGCCCAGATGCGTAGGGCAGTGGGGAAGGAGTCTGAGCTGGGCAGTCAGCTGTTGCACTGCTGGGATTATCTGGGCACTTGCGGGGGGTGTGCAGCGCTGCACAGCTGGCCAGGTGCATTATGGGAGGGGTTTGCTCGCAACGGAAGCATCTGAATGCCAGAGTGGCTGTAGATGGACCGGCACGCCGATCCGTCGCTCCAGGAGACCAGACCAGAGGGGTGACTCCAGTTCCCAAGGGTTTGCAGGCTCTAACTCGGCCCATCTTTCTTGGCTCCCAGTTTTTCTACCACAACTTTGACCGCAGTAACCATGACGACGACGACATCCGGAACTGCGCGGTGTTGGACCTGGCCTCCTTGCAGTGGATGCCCATGCAGTGTGAATCGCAACTGGACTGGATCTGCAAACTGCCCAAAGGTACGAGGGAGAACGGGCTCCCCAGGCGGCACAGGGCTGAGGCAGGGCCAGCAGGGGGAATGCAACGCCTCCCATCTGCCAACCTCAAAGCACTTCACCCACGCCCCGGTGGTAGGAAAGGGATCTGTAGGGCTCACTGGCATGGGCTTTCTTGGGGCTGCTTGTGGGCACAGGGAGTTTTCCCTGCTGGAGGCTGGAGCCGCCCCCTCCATGGTTATAACAGGCTGTGTCCACATTGCACAAATAAGCATGTTCTTAACTTGGGTGAAAGTAACCGTGAAGAAGGGTAACTTAGCCCCTCAACTTCAAGCCTAGATAGGAGTCTGGGGTGAACTCACACACCAGCCCACATAAAAGCTGAGTTCCTGCGTCTTCACTGCTGTTGTAACCCAGGTGAGTTAACCTGAGTCAAAACCCCCCTTTTGTGCAGTGTAGACAAAACTAAGCCGTCCTGGCCAGATCTGAAGCCTCTCTGGGGAGCCTCTCTAGATCCATTTGAGGAGGAAATGCCCCAGACTGAGGAGAGAAAAAACCACAAAACAACCTTCCCGAAACACTGCACTGCCCACACAGAAGCTACGTTTACACTGCAGAGTTTTTGTGCAAAAACTCACGGAGCGTCCACACTACAAGTGCATTTTTGCGCAAGCAAAAGTACAGTAGATCGTCAGAAGAGAGGGCTTTTTGTGCAAGCGTTATTCCTCTTTCTACGCGGAATAAGCCTTTTTGTGCAAGAGCTCTGGTGTGTGTGAACGCACAACAGAAAGAAACCCCTATAGGAAAAAGCACAGGCAGTGTGGACGCGCTCTGCAGTGTAGCCTGCAGTATAGAGAGAGTATAGCCAGAGAGAGAGCCGATGAGCGAGAAGACGGAACACGGGACCGGTGTCACCCGTGTCGCTCAAAGTATGGCCTGCGGGCGTTCAGGAACTACGTGTTGGGGGTAGATAGACTGGAATAGCAGCAAACTGCAGATGGGTTTGAAAAATTCCTGACATGGGGGAGGGAGGTACCAAGGCTCCCCTGGAAGCTGTCCACACACAGATGCACAGACACACTTCAAATTGCACATGCTGACTACCCTCCCCCACCTCTTGCATCTGTCCTCGCACAGCCTGGGCCTTAAGGAACAAATCTGAATATTGCCGGCAAACGCACTTAAGTTTGTTTGCCACGTGATTTGGGTTATTTTTATGAGAGAGTAGTTTTGTTGAAATGGGAACACCAATGAATTCCTTCCTCTGATCGGCGTGTCGCCATGCACAGAGGCAGGTGAGGAGTAATTTTGTGGGAGCTCTTGGTTAAAATGTTGGCTGTCTATCGCTGTACCGGTTTTTAACCATAGTGATCCAGCAGCTGCACTGAAACTGGTATGTTTCCGGGCACAATTTAAGGTCTTGGCTATGACCTATAAAGCCCTTAATGGGTTGGGTTCCAGGTATCTAAAGGACTGTCTTCTCCCGTATGAACCTGCCAGGGATTGAGATCAGCTGGGGAGGCTCTGCTCAGTGTTCCCCCACTTATGGAGAGAAGATTAACATCTAAGTGGAACAGGGCCATCTCAGCTTTTACTCCCAGGCTATGGAGTTCTCTTCCTCGGGATATTCGTCTGGCACCAACGTTAGCATTGTTTCGGCGTCAGGCTAAAGCCACCCTTTTGACTCGTGTTTTCATTGGTGTTTGAGTCTGTGTGTGTGTGTGTTCCGCCTCTCGAGACATTTTAGCAGGTTTTATGTCCCTCTGGGATGTCGTATTTTACATTTTTAGATATGTTTGTATTGTGTTTTCGAAAATTTTGTAAGCCACCTCCAATATTTTAAATAGAGAGGCGGGGTAAAAATATGTAAAATAATAATAATACTAATAATCAGGGCTCGACAATTAGGGCAATCTACTTGCCCGTGGCGAGTAGATTTTAGCCCGGCACGGCGCCGCAACACGGTCTGCACATGCGCAGCGTGCCAAACCACGCGGCTGGCGAGCGGGGCTCGCCGACGCTTGTCAAGCCCTGCTAATAATAATAATATCCCAGTTTGGGACAGGAAGTGAAGGCCAGTCCTTTGGCAACTGATGGAAATTTTCAAAGCTGTGAAGGAGTTTTAGACCAAATCCCTGGGCAGCCTTTGAAACGAGGAGGAATTTGGTTCTGACACAGTCGTTTCAGAGCCTTGGGTGGCAGGCTGGCGACAGACTTTGTTGGGCCCTGGACAATGTGATGGGAGCTCGGCTCCGGGCCACCTGGAAGGAGCAAGGCCTGAGGTGGAAGGGGCGGGGCTAGAGACAGCCAGCCGTCAGCACCACCCAGACAGCCCGGCGCCTCCCCCAGCGAGCCCTTGGCGCTGCCCCCGCTGAGCCACGTGGGCTCTGGCAATGCGTTACAGGGCCCAGGACTCTGTGGTAACAGTGGCCCAAAGCCCCGGCTCATGTAAATCACCAGGCCTGGGAGCACCTGCCCCTGTTGTCCCCCTCGTCAGACCCAGGCCAGTTGCAGCAGGCCTACACGTAATTACTATCGGTGGGGTGTGGTTGGTGTCATTATGGTAAGGCTGTAAACTTGTTTCCATTGCAAAGCTCCCTGGCCCACCCTCTTATTGCTCTGAAATGTTCACCTCCAGGGCTGGCACCTTTCCTATCTGGCTTTCTCATAAAGGTGGTTTTTATTTTTTGAGCCAAATCCCTTCCCCTGTGGCATGGAAATATCCCATCTCCCCCAGCGTCAATGGAAGAATCTAAACACTATTTCTGAGACCTCTTGAAATTTACCACAAATGAGCTTAGTTGCCCTGAAGGGCTAATGTCTGAGCGTGTTTGGGGCGGAGGGAAGTTTACAGATAAATGAGTTGTAATCAATTTTTCTAAGCTTGATTTTTTTTTTGAGTGATGTGTATGGGCATAATGGGCATCTGGAGTCAGGGGTGTGTGTGTGTGTGTGTGCACACGTGCTCCTCTATATTGTTATTGAAGGTTCCTGGTGCTATTCTAACCCACCAGAGTGGAGCTTGAGCGGTTTATTTCTACACATCCTCACAGCCCTCAGAGAGCAGAAGGGACTGTCTTGCCTAATGCACTTTTATCTCTTTGAACTTCCCGGAGCTTCGTGCTCTCGTGTCTCTTCAGACAGAAAAGCAAATCTGGGCTGCTGAGGACAGGCCTGCAGGCGCAGAAACTGACATTCCTTGTCTAAGGGCAGGAATCGCAAGGAGCCAGCTGACCGAGGGGCCCGAGTCTGGCACACGGAGCCTGGCTTGCGCTCCGGGGCAGGTTGGCAATAGCCCGAAGTCCTCACCAGCAACCTGAGAGCTCCTCAGTGGCTGGTCTCCCAAGTGTTGGTCCGGTGGCTAATTCCATCCATTTCCAATAGATGCCAAGGGCCAAATTTCCCAAAGAGCTGGGCTCACGCTGAGGCGCTCAAAGGAGGGTGAGATTTTTTTTCCAGCGTCCTCAACCCCCAGCACATCCCCCTTTGTGAGATTGGGGGCAGGGGGCAGAGTTTTCCCCAGGCTGCTGGGTCTGTGCGAGGGGGAGCAGTTAGCCACAGCTGCGTTAGTGCGCTTGCATTCTGGCCTGTGTTACTCCAGGCCAGGGTTGAGGGCAGTGGCCGTGGGACGCTGTTGCCGCTGTTGCCCATGCAGAGCTTTTTCTGTGGACCCAGAGGGGGTGTCCCTGCCCAGGGACATCAGTGCTGCACCTTCCACCCAGCTCCAAATTCATGAGCTAAAAACTCTCCCTCCCTCCCATCACTGCAGCCCCTGCAGGTGCCAGCAGCTGGTGCCGGGCTCTCTGGGATCCCTCTGAAATCACCCCCCCCTTCGGCCCTGGACAGCTGAGCGAGAACGCCCGCGGGCTCGGGATCCATCCGTCAGGAGCGGTTTGAAAGCCGCAGGAAGCTGCCGCCAGCCGAGGCCACTTCCAGCTAATTGAAATCTTTCTGATTGGCTTCGCAGCCCTGGACTTAAAGGGGGCAGGCGACTCCCTTGCAGGAATCAGAGCCACTGAGGCCCGCAGGCAGGAGCCAAGCTGCATCCAGGCGCTTTGCTCATTCCCCTTCTCTGTGTTTGAACAGGTGCTGACGTGAAGCAGCCAGAGATCACCACCCAAGGTGTGTCCCAGGCATGTGGGAGTCTGCGTGTCCCTCGCTGTCTGCCTCCCCCGCCGAGCGTGCCCACACCCCGAGTGCCTGTGTTGTGTGTGCGTCCCTGGGAAGATTCTGCCTCTCGTGTGTATCTCCCCGTTTGCGTCCACCTCGTGTAACCGAGTGCCTGACCGACAAGGTGTCTGCGTCCGCTGTGTGGGCCGTCTGTCCTTCCAACGGCACCTCCTTTCCCAGGCCTTAACAGCATTAATGAGCAAACCCTCAGAAACCCCACCAGAGCTCAGGCAGCATCGCTGACCCCGTTTTATGGAGGGGGAAACTGAGGCATGTGGCATGCTTGCCAGCATCATACAAGGGACCCAGAAGTCCTGGCTCCCAGCTCTGCATTCCCACCATGCAACGAGTCTTTCCCCAGGTGGTGTGGAAAGTTTGCCCGCAGGCTAGCCCCTGCACGGGCCTTTGACAGCGTGACACGCTCGCTGGGAAGCGGCGTTTGCTTAGCGCTCTATGGCCGAGCAGCTTCCTGGTGAGTGGGGCAGGCCGTGCGGACACAGCAGAGCAGGAAGGCAAGCGGGGGAGGGCTGGCGTAGTGGGGCGCAGGACTGACGTCAATTGACAGAGCTGTGCTGCTGGCCAGGAGTAGGAAACTGGCACAGCTGGCAAGGGAGTTGGGAGGGCCAGGCTGGATTAGCCCGGGACAGAGATGAGGGAGCTGGAGGGGCAGAGCTGAGGGAGCTGGAGGGACAGAGCTGAGGGAGCTGGAGGGGCAGAGCTGAGGGAGCTGGAGGGGCAGAGCTGGAGGGACAGAGCTGGAGGGGCAGAGCTGAGGGAGCTGGAGGGGCAGAGCTGGAGGGGCAGAGCTGAGGGAGCTGGAGGGGCAGAGCTGAGGGAGCTGGAGGGGCGGAGCTGGATGGGCAGAGCTGGAGGGGCAGAGCTGAGGGAGTTGGAGGGGCAGCGTTGGAGGGGCAGAGCTGAGGGAGCTGGAGGGGCAGAGCTGAGGGAGCTGGAGGGGCAGCGCTGGAGGGGCAGAGCTGAGGGAGCTGGAGGGGCAGAGCTGAGGGAGCTGGAGGGACAGAGCTGAAGGAGCAGGGCCAGCGCTGGAGATCCAAAGCCGGGGGCATGAGCAGAGCTGCAGGGAGATCGGCCGGAGGGGCTACAGATCAGGCAGGAGGGGCCTGGTCGAGTTGCCGAGGTGCTACACTGGAGCTGTCACTGTCTCACAGCACTAAAATGTCTCCTGCTTGCCAGTGAGAGACCCGGGGCTGGTTGCACCCCCGCACCTGTGGCAAGTGTGACAGACGCCAAGGAAGCCGCAGAGAGGGCTGCTGCTGAACCTCCTCTCCTCTGCTCTCTGTGTCCGCAGGCAGCAAAGAGTGGCTGCCGTACCAGGATGCAGAATACAAATTCTTTGAGCATCATTCGACCTGGGTGCAGGCTCAGCGCATCTGCACCTGGTTTCAAGCCGAGCTGGTGTCGGTTCACAGCCAAGCCGAGCTGGACTTTCTGGGGCAGAGCCTGAAGAAGGTAGGAGAATGTAGCCCCGCAGGGGGCACCCTTGGGGCATTGTCTGGCCCCCGTGTGTTGCTCAGCGCCGCTGTTAGCTGGATGTGGGTTTGCGCAGGCAGGGAACAGGCTCCCTTCCACGGCGGCGTGTGGATTCCCCGCACGAGAGCCGAGCAGGGTGGCAGTGACGTAACGCCAGCGTGCATAAGCCAGCATCAGCAGATACGGGGCCCGTAAAATCCCATTTAACTGGCTAACTGGTTAGACGTATTATTTATCCACCATAGAATCATAGACTCATAGAGCTGGAAGAGACCTCAGAAGGTCATCAAGTCCAGCCCCCTGCTCTAGGCAGGACCAATCCCAGCTAAATCAACCCAGCCAGGGCTTGGTCAAGCCGAGACTTAAACACCTCCCCTCCCCCTACCACTACCCCCCACTGCCGCAGGCAGGGGCTGCTCCAGCCCCACTGGTTAAACCATCACATCCCTAGCAGACTCCCTGGATTTATACCCATGTAACTGGGAGCAGAGTTTGGTTCTGGCTTGGCCTTAGGGCTGACTGGCACCAGCGAACGCCTCTTATTGCTCCTGAGCAGGAGGAGGGTGGGCACTGACCTCTCCACCTTCTGAGGAAGGCGCGTCAGGGGGCACCTCTGTCGGGTTTGTGACCTTGGGGAAGCCTGAAGGAACTGCTGGACGCAGCCCAGACGGTCCCGGTAGGCCCTGGTGGAGGAGGCAGGAGCTGAGTGGGGCCCTGTCGGATTGGCTGGGTTCTGGGCTCTGCCTGTCGCGCTGACGCGTCCCGTGCTTGGGTTTCCCAGTTCTCCCGGGGCCAGGAGCAGCACTGGTGGATCGGGCTGCACAGCTATGAAAACGACGGACGATTCAAGTGAGTGCACAGAGCCCGTCTGCCCTCGCTCCCCCTGCAGCCTGCCCGCCGCCCTCCCTCCTCCCCCCGCCCTGGTCTGAAGAGGGCTGCGTTGCCGTGCAAGCCCAAGCAGGAACCCACCTTACATTCCAGCTGTGGGGGGGGGGAGGCGCACTGGGGCAGGGTTCGGACTCCTCCGCTCCCCGGCTGGAAACGCCTTTGCTGGGAGTCGGCATTCTGCCCTCGGATACACGCCTGCCCCAGAGCTGCAGGAGCTGGGCAGGGCGTCTCCTTGCTCACTGCCTGAGGTGTGGTCTGGAAACGCCGCTCTCTGCAGGCTGAGCCCGGAGCCTCTCCAGCCCCGAGTTCCATTCCGGCCACGTCCCACGTCAAACCTGGGTCTTGGAGCCCAAGCCTCTGCTGCTGGAGCTGAACAGCTAGCCCCTTGGTCAGGCTGGCTCATCACCCTCTCCGCTGTGAGAAGAGGGCCAGCAGGCTGGGCACCGTGGGTGTGGGCTGCCTGTGTATTGACAGGGTGTTAAACCCTCCTCAGGAGTCGGGTACAGTCTGTGCTGCGAGGCATGAGCCTGCCCGGTGTAACCGCACAGGCTGCACCCCTCCTCCCTTCCCCCCGTCCTTCCCACCGGAAACCTCCCATCTGACCTTCGCCTGGGAGCTCCCCGGGGCTCTGTCCTGGCTGGTGCTGGGCCTGCCTTTGGAGAGGGGAATAGGTGCTCCAGCCACATGTCTGCCCATGCCGCCCGCAGCAAGCCTTGGTCCCATCCCACGGCAGCCAGTGGCGAGGCTCCCCTGAGCTTGGATGGGAGCAGAATTACTCCTCAGCCCCACACTGGCTGCTCTGAAGCCCCCCTTGGTTAGAAGCAGCCCAAGCCAGGCGAGAGCACCCAGCTGGTGGGCAGCAGCTGCAGGCGCAGGGAGAACTGCCCAGCCCAGAGCCTGCCCTGCAGGAATCGCACTGCCCCCGGCTCTGGGCTTTCCTGCTCCGACTGTGCGAGAGCTCGTCTGCCTGATCAGTAGCCATACCCCCCGCTGGCTCCGCCCCCTTTCCGTGTGCAGCTGCTGACCGCTCCCACCATCGCCTTCCCCAGGTGGTCCGATGGCTCCCTCCTCAACTTCATCTCGTGGGCGCCGGGCAAGCCGCGGCCAATCAGCAAGGAGAAGAAGTGCGTGTACGTGACGGCCAGCAGAGGTGAGAGGTTTGTACGTGTCAGGAGACTGGCCGCGCTGTCAGAGCAGCGACCTCAGAGCCCCCCCAGGCACTCAGCAGTGTCCCGTTGTCAGCCCCCCCAGCCAGGTGGCTCAGTACCAGCATCCTGGTCGGGGGAGCCATGGCATGGAGATGGGGGGGGGAAATCATCGTAAGCGGCCTCTTATTTGGGGGTACCCGTTTTTGGGAGCCCAGCCTGGAGGCATCTTGGGCCTGATTCTCGGAGGTGCTGAGCACCCCAAGTGAAGTCAGTGGGAGCTGCAGGTACTAGGTGGCTGTGAGCAGCAGCCCTGGGAGGTCTTAGCAGGAGGGCACTAAGTGGCCTGCCCAGCCGGTTGCTGGCAGAGCTGGGAATTAAGTCCTGATTCCAAGTCCTTGCTCTGACTAAGACAACCAGTATCCCATGTACCCACCGGGGGATGTGCATGTCAGACCCCCCCCCCACACCCATTAGCCTGGCTGAACATGCCTGGCACCGGCATGCCAAACGGTGAGGTGAATATTTGAGGTCACTGATTCAATGTTCCCCCCTAACTTTTCCCATCCACGTGTGGATTTTTTCCATCCATGTGCGGAATAAATTGTGTGCACCGAGGCATGTGTGAATGTGCACCACCAGTAGAAACTAAACCTCGCTGTGGGCTCTGCTAATCAGCTGGGTGGCATTGGGATCTCTCCCGAGTGGCCGCATGAGCTCCCAGCTTACAGGGAACGCTGGCTGGTGTGCACCAGCCATTGCAATAGCACAGTGCCTTGGAGTCAGGGATGTTACATTCCACTGGCTGCCTGCGTGGTGCAGAGGAAAATCGCATGCGCCTTCTGCGTATGTCTAGACTAAATTTTTTTGTTTTGAAAAGAGATATGCAAATTTGGTGCTAATTTGCATATCTTTGTCCGATCGCTTTTTTGAAAGTGGGTTTTTTGAAAGTGAAAGTAGTCTGGACGCGTTTTTTTCTGGGAAAAAACCCCTCTTTTGAAAAACCGCGTAAACTTCCTTTTTGTAGGAAGAGCAGGTTTTTGTTTTTATTTTCTTTTCGAAAAAGGTTTTTCAGGAAAAAAACGCGTCCAGACTACTTTCACTTTGGAAAAAGCGATCGGAAGAAGATATGCAAATTAGCACCAAATCTGCATATCTCCTTTCGAAAAAAAAAACCCCCATAGTCTAGACATACCCTCTCTCTCTCTCTCTCTCTGAAGAGGACTGGGGGGACCAGAAGTGTCTCACGGCTCTGCCGTATATCTGCAAACGGAGTAACGCCACGGCCCTGAAGCCCTCGCTGCCCCCAGTGCCCGCTCCTGTTCCTGGCGGCTGTGCATGGGGCTGGATCCCATTCCTCAACAAGGTATCCCAGGAGGCTGGCAGGCGCCACATCTGCCCCTCCCCCCCACGTGTCCAGTGACGCTCCTGCGCATGGACAGAGGGCCCTGGTGCGGTTCTGAGCTCCCAGGGGTGGTTAGGGCCCCCAAGGGGCAGGATTCCTGGGGCTTTCCACTAGCTGGCTGAGGGCCTGAGGAAAGTGAACTGGCACGTTGAGTATGTGGGAGGTGAGGGGTTGTGGGTATGTCTACACTTGCACCCTCTTTCGAGAGAGGGATGCAAATGAAGACATTCGTAATTGCAAATGAAGCCGGGAGTTAAATATCCCACGTTTCATTTGCATAATCGCGTTATGGCGCTATTTCAAAATAACAGACGCTGTGTAGACGCGGTTGTTTCGCGAGAAAACCCTTCTCTCGAAATAACCCTTATTCCTCGTACAATGAGGTTTACCAGTTATTTCGAGAGAAGGGTTTTCTCTCGAAATAACCGTGTCTGCACAGCATCTGTTATTTCGAAATAGCGCCATAATGCAAATATGCAAATGAAGCACGGGATATTTAAATCCCGGCTTCATTTGCAATTTTGAATGTCTTCATTTGCATCCCTCTCTCGAAAGAGGGTGCAAGTGTAGACATACCGCGTGTGTGTGTGTGTGTGTGTGTGTGTGAGAGAGAGAGAGAGAGAGAGAGGGTTTGTGTGGATGTGTGAAGGGATCATGGGTGCGTGGGTTAGTGGGTCGGGTACAAGGTGTGTTTCTGGCCAGTCAGGGAAGGGGAGTATGTGGGTGGGGAACAGGTGCATGTGGGGGTGTTTGTCAGGGGGTAAAATAGCAGAGGTCATTGGTTGTTCTGTTTGTACAGTACCTAGCGCGTCAGGGCTCTGTTCCGTGACTGGGCTCCCCGGGGCTGCATTAGCCCACTTGGAAGCTGAGCCAAGCTCCGGGGAGCACAGGGAGGAAGGGAGAGCGTGGCGGCGAGGGGAAGGCAGGCAGGCAGGTGGGAAACGCCTCCTGAGCCTCTCTCCTGTCTGCCCTCGGGTCTTGCCTAGTGCTTCAGCATCAAGGGCCATGACAAGGCCGAGCAGGTGAAGTGGCAGGAAGCGAAGCAGGCCTGTGAGAGCCAGGGCGCCGTGCTGGCCACCATTTCCAACCACCTTGAGCAAGGTAGGGCACCCCCCCCCGGGGCCTCTCTGCTGCTGCCGGGGCTGGGCATGGCTAGGGGATCCCAGGGCCCTGAGGGCTGCATGCGAGGAGCCTGTGGGCCCAAGAGCCGCCCGGCGCAGAACCTGCTTCCATGGGGCTGAAGGCCGAGGCGTCGGGAGCATGCGCTTTCGGCGGGGACCCGCGCTGCCGCCATTGGTCAGCTGGGTCCCTCCCTCCTCTGTGTTCCCGCCTCTCAGCTTTTGTAACATCCATCCTGCCCAACGTGACCTTTGACCTTTGGCTCGGCCTCCACGATGCCAAGAAGGAGTTTCAGTGGGTGGAATCGGAACCCCTCCGCTACGTCAACTGGGCCCCGGGGGAGCCCTCCGGCTACGGCACCTCCACAGCTAGCGACAAACCGGTAAGCGACTCGGCGGGCCCTTCCCTTCGCCCTCCTCCCCCACCACCACCCAACCGGCCTCCTGATCCCGGAGAGAGATTTGCTGAAGCCCTGAGGTTTCTCTTCCCAGCACTGGCTGCCCAGCTCTGCAACTGGCTTCACGGGGAGAGGAGGCCGGGGCAAGGTTCTGAAGGATGTGAACCCCCGGGCCAGGAAAGGAGCCCGTGGCAGCAGCCCAGTGGAGGCAGGAGGGGGATGGGTACCTAGGAGTCTGGCATGAGCAACGGGCAAAGGGAAACGTGGGTGGGACCCTAGGAAATGTGGCCTGAGACTGGAAGCTCTCAGGCTGTGCAAAAACCTCCCAAGGGGCTGGAGAGGGAGCCCTGCCCCTCGGCAGGTTTAGAAACAGACTGGACAGAGGGGGTATGCTGGAGGGACTGGGCCAACAGAAATCTGATGAGGTTCAACAAGGACAGGTGCAGAGTCCTGCACTTGGGACGGAAGAATCCCAAGCATTGTTACAGGCTGGGGACCGACTGGCTAAGCAGCAGTTCGGCAGAAAAGGACCCGGGGATGCAGTGGATGAGAAGCTGGGTAAGAGTCAGCAGAGTGTCCTTGTAGCCAAGAGGGCTAATGGCATATTAAGGTGCATTAGGAGGAGCATTGCCAGCAGATCCAGAGAAGTGATGATTCCCTTTTATTCGACTCTGGTGAGGCCACGTGTGGAGTATTGTGTCCAGTTCTGGGCTAATTTAGTCTGCAGAAGAGAAGAGTGAGGGGGGATTTGAGAGCAGCCTTCAACTTCCTGAAAGGAGGTTCCAAAGAGGATGGCGAGAGGCTGTTCTCAGTGACCGATGGCAGAACGAGGAGCAATGGTCTCAAGTTGCAGTGGGGAAGGGGGGAAGGTCTAGGTGGGATATGAAGAAAAAGTATTTCCCTAGGAGGGTGGGGAAGCACTGCGCTGGGTTCCCTAGGGAGGGGGTGGAATCTCCATCCCTAGAGGTTTTAAGCCCGGCTTGACAAAGCCCTGGCTGGGCTGATTGAGTTGGGTTGGTGCCGAGTGTCACTCTCCAGCCCGGATCCCTGGCTCCATTCGGCGCCCCAGAGGAGGGGGTGGGATTTACGGGCTCTGTGCCCCCTTTGTTCTCCCTCGCCCTCTCCCCACCCCAGTCCGGAGGCCGGCAGTAGCCAGCTCTGGGTCCCAGTGCCACTTAGAGCAGCTTCGGGCGGCTGCCGCACCTGGGAGGGTGCGGAGACTCGGCAGTGCTCCGGCGCCACGGCTGGGCAAGGGCGCCACGGAGCTGGCATCACCAGGGGAATCCCCCGAGCAGCCAGGTCTCTGCCCCTGCTGTGGCTGCCAGGAGGCAGGGCCAGGAGTCTTTCCGCTCCCAGGACCAACCCCTCCAGACACACCCGGGACCCGTGGCGGCTGGTTGTCCCCTCCCGCCAGGGGAACCGTGGGACCTGCTGCGGCTGCAGCACGAGAGTGCCTGGGAAGGGGGCTGCTTTCCGTGGAACCTCAAGCCAGGCAGGCTCAGCAGCCGCTGGATGCTTCAGACCAGCCTGGGCCAGCATGCGGGGCTGCCTCGGCGGCTGGACCCTTCCCCCGAGCAAGGCTCGCAGCAGCAGCGGTGACCTTGCCGGCTTCTGTTCCGCAGACTAACTGCGCGGTGGTTTGGCACGGCTCCCCGCCCCACTTCACTGGCCGCTGGGACGACAGGAACTGCCTGGAGGAGAAGCACGGCTACATCTGCCAGCGGAGCATAGGTACGGGGGGGGCTGGGAGCCCCGGGGGGCGGTGCCTTGCCCAGGGCAGCTTCTGCAGGGAGTGTAACCATTGCCCTGGTGAACGAGACACACGGCCCCATGTGTGCACCTGCTTGGGTCGTGGGCTGCAGCTGGGCTTTGCTGCTGCCAGATCGGCCTTGCCCCAGGCCCTGAGCATCCCACAGTCTCTGGGCAACGTGTGCTGCCTGGGTTCTCTGGCACCAGGCACACTCATGAGGCTGACGGTCCAAGTTCTCGTGTAACACGACCCACGTGGCTGCAGAAAGCACTAGTGCCCGTGCACCATCCAGACACCCTGCTGTCCATGTGCAAGCTGAGAGCATTCAGCTACCGGCTGCAAAGAAACACAGCTGCCATTTCTAGAACGCCCCTCCCCGGGGTGTCTGGGCTGCCAGGCCTGAGCCTCCATTGCTCGGGGCAGGCCCGGGCTGGGGCCCCAATGCAGGCTCCGAGCAGGCCACCATGGCCCGGAGGGCCGGCTTGCTTTCAGATCCTGGCCAAGCGTGTGGGTTTGGGCCCCGCTAAGTCCGTCTCTGAAACGGCGCCGAGCCACTCTGCATCGAACACCCGCGCCCTCCTCCACGTCGTAGCAGCCTGCCTCTGCGCTCCACGCGACTGCCCTTTGGACCATGCTGCACAGGATCTCCTTCCCCACCCGGGCTGAGCTGGCAGCTGACCCGGCCCCGTCTGCATCCGCAAGTCAACCCGGCTCGCTCTGCACACGGGCAGCACCAAGCTCCCTGGAGCCCGGATCCCCATGTGCTAATCAGTCCCCGCGCTGAGAGTCAGGCAGGTCCATGGTGCCCAGGCGCACTCTCAGCCTGGCTCCAGATCTGAAGAGAAACCTGCAGCCGGTTTCCGCTTTCTCCCCCGGGGCTGGCTGTGGCCTGCTGGGGCGGGCATGTCCCCGACCGTTCAGCAGCACTTTGCCCTGTGGGATGCTGGGGTGACGGTACCACGAGGCATTTTCACGGGGTCCCGTTCACGCCCATGCGCTGGGCCAGCTGGCGCTGTGCCGAGTGCCTCGCTGCCGTGCCAATGGGCTCTGAGCGGAGATCTGACCTTGCCCCTTTCCTCCCTCAGACCCAGCTCTGAGCTCCCGGACCAGCTCCCCCCCGTCCCCGACCTCCCCGCTCTCCTACCTCAACAGCACCTACCGCATCCTGCAGAAGCCGCTCAAGTGGCAGGAGGCCGTGTTGCTGTGTGAGACCCGCAATGCCACGCTGGCCAGCGTACTGGACCCCTACACCCAGGCGTACCTCAGCCTGGCCATCAGCAGTCTGCGGGCCCCTCTCTGGATTGGCCTGGCCAATGAGGAGGTAGGAGGGAGGGGCTTGTCCCTCAGCTGGCAGGAGGGGCGGGGTTATGCTCTGCCCCTGAGCCTTCCCCTGGTTTGCAGGGAGGCCGGAGCTATTCGTGGTTCACAGAAGAGAGCCTTTCCTACGTCAACTGGCAGGACGGGGAGCCTCAGCAGGTCACGGGCTGCTCCTACATGGACGTGGATGGGATGTGGCGGACAGCCGGCTGCAACACCAAATTGCAAGGGGCTGTCTGCAGGGTCAATTCAGGTGTGTGCACTGGCCTACCGGGGCGCGGGGGGAAGAGGCACATGGGGCATGCCCAGGGCCACTCCAGCGGCAGGCCCAGGGAGTGGCGCTTGCATGTCGGGCGCTCCCATGCGCTGGCTGGAGCTTCGGAGCCCCTGGCCGAGCGGGTCGCAGGCCGAGCTGCAAGACTCCATCCAGGGGGTGCTCCCTAGCGGGGCTGGCCAGGCAGGAAGGTGTCCCAGATATGCCCCCGCCCGCCCATCCTTGCAAGGCAGGTCATGGGCAGGACCTAAACTGGGGGCCAGCAGCAGTGCGCCTGCTTGCAGCATTTCCCTGGAAGGAGCCGCTTGGTCTCCTCCTCCACCCTCCCCCTTGGGTTGCTTCCTCCTGAGCTGGCCTCTGGCTTCGCCTCATAGGCGCCAACTCCGCGCCTGCTCCAGAAAACAGCCTGCTCCAGCTGTTTGGTGGCGCCATCGATCAGCTGATTGGAGGAATCACTACACGGTTGTGACTCTTGGGGGAGAGCGGAGAGCCCTGAGCGAGAGGGGGCGGAGTGGAGGCAGAGCGAGGGGCAGGACATTGGGGCCGGGGAAGAGGCAGAGTGGCGATGGGGCCTTGGGGCGGGGGGGTGTGGAGGCCCCCTCTCCTCAACGGAAAGAAAATCTCAGTGCCCTGCGTTGTCTCCTTGGCAGGGTCCCCCCCGTCACACAAGTGGAGTTACAGCGGGAGCTGCCCCAAGTCGGTGGAGGATTCCTCCTGGATCCCCTTTAGGGATCACTGCTACACGTTCCACATGGAGGTCACCCTGGGGCAGAAGGACGCCATGAGGAGATGCCAGAAAGGTATGGGGGGAGGCGCCAGAAGCCGGAGCCTCAGAACACGAGTGGGAGCGGTTAGATCCCGGGCCCCCCCCGCTGCCCAGGCAGGGTTGTTCCCCTAATGTGCCTGCGGGTGGCTTCTCTGGTTGGTTTAAAAAACCCCAGCAGTGCAGCTCCCACCCCTTCCTGTGCGGGGCCAGTCCCACGTCTCCCTCGCAGCCAGTGTAAATTAACCATCACCCCTCCCTTTCTCCCAGCCCGATGCCCGTGCGCGTCTCTGCCCCGGGGGCTTCCCCGCTTCCGTCACGCTCAGTCCAGCCGAATCTCTTCTGTGTTCGGTGTACGATCAACTGATCGTCAAGTGTCACTTCCTCTCCAGGCCCACGGGGCAGATCCACAGCACCCCCCCAGCGCTCTCACCTGACGGCAGGTCCACTGACTGACTCCTCCCTCTGCCCAGCCCCAAACAGCATTGGAAGCAGAGGCCGGAAAGGGCAGGGGTGGGGCTGCGGGGGTCGAGCACCCCCAGCTACAGGGGAATTCAGTGCCTATGGCTGGCCCCATCACAGTCCTGGCTGAGGTGCCTTTTCCTCCACAGCTGGCGGTACCGTGCTATCCATCCAGGACGAGACGGAGAACGTCTTTGTTTGGGAGCATCTCCAGGCCTATGAGAGCCAGTCCAAGGGCGCCTGGCTGGGGATGGCGTTTAACCCCAAAGGTAAAAGAAACATGTTGTCCTGGGAGGGATTTGTCTGGCTCCAGCGGTCCTAGAAACTGCAGCGTTTGGCACAACGCCCCCAGATTCCCTGCAGATGGTTGGTGTCAGGGGGCAGCATGGCCCAGTGGGCAGAGTCAGGACAGCTCAATGCTGCTATTTGCCTCGGTTCCCTGGTCTGCTCAAATGGGAACGCTGGCACCATCCCGCCAGCGCTACAGTGCGTGGCGATGTACTGAGGAGCCGCGCGATAAGGGCTCAGTGTTACCATCCCCAGTGACGCGCTGCGCCCGGGAGCCATGGGGACTCGCACCAAGGAGCCGGCGGGTGTGGAAGTCAGGCACTCTCAGGCGCGGCGTCCCGTCTCCCTGGGCGAAGATGTGTCCTGGGCACACGGGGGCCTGTGTAGTTCTAGGCGCCTGGGGCTGGCAGGGTGAGTGGAAGACGACTGTCTGCTGCGTCGGTCCCAAGGGAGGAGACAGAGGAGAGGCCGGATCTCCCCTGAGGGCGAGCGTGGTCTGTGACAGTGTCTTCTACATGCCTGGATCACCCCAAAGGCTGATCTGAGGGGACCTCCCAGGCCACACCGGACACGGTGGTGGGATTCAGCCATTTTCCAGGGGCGGCCACGGGCAGCCCCCGGGTCGTTGTCCTTGCTGGAACCTAGAGACTCTGGCGACGGCTGCTGACATCAGAACAGATCTTTGCAGGCTGGGAACTGACACATCCGCAGGCGGCTCCTGCAGGCTGAGTGCGAGGGCAGCCGCTGTGCGCTCCCGTGTGTTGCCAGGGAGGGGCCCTGGCAAAGCACCAGCCCCTGCTCTCAGCTGGGTAGGGTGCTGGCTCCCCGGCAGCTCTGTATGATGGTTTCTCCCTTCTCCTAGGAGGCACCTTGGTATGGCACGACAACACAGCCATGAACTACTCCAACTGGGGCCAGCACGACACTGGGCCCAGCATGCTCAGCCAGAACAGCTGCTACTGGATCCAGAGCAGTACCGGGGTGTGGCACCTGGGCTCCTGCTCCAATGTCACCATGGGGGTCATTTGTAAGATCCCCCGAGGTAAGAGGCCCCAGGGGGGCGGCTGACTTGGCTCAGGGCCTCCCACTTGGAGCTGAGAACGTTTGAGAACCAGAGAACCCCCGGCTGGCACAGAGTGTCCTGGCCTCAGTCCCTGAGAGGGGCGTTTGGGGAGGGAAGGAGCGAGGTACATCACAGCCCCTTGTGCACAGCACCCAGAGCACAGCTCAGTGCCCTTGGCTCCCCGTGCTCCGGGAAAGGGCAGGGTTGACACAGTGAGAGCTGTGGCGGGTCAGATTGAATTGCAATAGCAGAGCTGTGGGGGGGCAAGTAGCAGATCAGGATTGAAGTGCATCAGTGGAGCTGTGAGAGGAGCACAGGGCTGGGACTCATTGGGTAGGGGGCCGGCTCGGGGGTGCCAGGGACTTGGCAGGTGAGGGTCCGGCTCGGGGGAGCCAGGGACTCAGTAGGTGAGGGTCTGGCTTGGGGGGTGCCAGGGACTCAGCGGGTGAAGGGCCGGCTCAGGGAGCTCCAGGTACTCGGCGGGTGAGGGGCTGGCTCGGGGGTGCCAGGGACTCAGCAGGTGAGGGACCGGCTCGGGGAGTGCCAGGGACTTGGCAGGTGAGGGGCTGGCTTGGGGGGTGCCAGGAACTCAGCGGAAGAGAGGCCCATTTAGCAAGGGCCAGGGCCCTCCATGAGTGCGCCACAGGCTTGGTGGGACCAGGCAGTCCAGGAGGAGGGATGAGGCACTGCCCAGACTGGGCACATACTGTGCATTGCAGCAGCTGTGTGTGCCCGCTGTGGCAGTCTGGGTTGGGTGGCGGGGAGGAATGCCTTTCCCCACTGGCAGCCATGGCTCTGGGAGGAAGGACCCTGGCAGGCTACTGATCCGTTCCTCTCTCCGTTTCCCTTGCAGCTGAGGAGAGCAGCTTCTCCCGATCCGGTGAGTGGCACAGCAGGGTCACAGACCAGTATGGGCATGAGCTGTCCAGCCCCAGCTTGTGCGGCCCAGAGGGAGTCCCAGGGTCCTGCAGCCTGTTTCCCATGAATACCAAGGGGAGTGACTGTGTAGCACCCATCTCCTGGCAGGGGCCGGAGATTTCCCTGTGAATCCCCAGAGCAGGAGCCACATTTGATTTCTATGGCTGGGCACTGTGTGTCCGAGACAAGAGGGGCATCAGCTGCTGGGACCCAGGGGCCCATGCTCTTCAGGTTGGCACGTTGAGAGGCACCAGGCAGAAGAGATGCCCCCTTGGTGACCATGGAAACAGACACCCCCCAGCCCTTTGGGGAACCACCTTTGCTTAGGGGGCCTAGCTCCCAACCTCTGAGCCCCGGGAGCTGTTGCAGGGACCAGCCCTACCCCACGTAGAGCGAAAGAAGCCCAACCCGTGTGTTTGGGAAAGGGCTGGGGCTGAGGCACAGGCCTGAGTCGGCTGGGCCTTGGCCAGCCCACCCCTCTCGCTGTGCTCCAGCCTTCCCTCAGCCGAAGGGAGCCAGGGCTTGGGGCTAGAGCTGGGAGCTTCATGGGCATTTTCCTGTCTTCCTCAGCTCTCCCCGAGAACACGACAGCCATCGCCGTGGTCGTCCTCTCCACCCTAGCGCTGTGTGCTCTGATCGCCCTCACCGTCTACCTGTACAAGCGCCGGCGGAACGCGGAGCGCGGGGCCTTCGAGAGCGCCCGCTACAGCCGCACCACCTCCAACCCCAGCGAATCCGCCGAGAAGAACATCCTGGTGTCGGACATGGAGATGAACGAGCAGCAAGACTAATGGGGGAGCCGGGGGGAGGGGGAGGGACCGAGAGCACCACACAGCCGATCCCCACACCAGACATGCACGGTCAGCAAAGGGCAACAGCAGAATCGCCGCGGCTGGGACAGGGAAGAGGCGCCGAGGGGGCTGGGGCACAGTGAGGGCCTTGGTCCCCAGGAAATCAAACGCAAGGCGGCAGCGTCTCCCTCTCACGTCCCCAGAGACACAGACCTGCCCTGTCTGCTCTGCGGCCCCAGCCCCATGGGAGTTTAGGGGGCGGCAGTTTCTGGGCCACAGAGGGAGGGCAGAGCATCGCCCAGTTAGAGCTGCACAGGAGGTATTAACAGCCATAAGCATTTAGGGCCAGAATGTGGCCCCCTGGACTGCCTCCCCTGAGGCCAGAGGAGAGAGGCTGGTGGCAGAGAGACCTTCCCTCTAGGTGAGAGGTCTCTAAACCAGCCTTCCCCCTCCACGTATCCAGGGGGGAGGGCTCCCCTCCTCTCCCAGCATCTGTGTATCCATCATGCCTTGCTGGGTCACTGCCGCCCGGACCCTTCCATCCCTCTCCCAGTCAGCAGAGCACGGCCACCGCCCATGTTCCCTCCCACAAGTGGCTGTCCCACTAAATCCCTCGGGATCAGATCAGAGCTCTTCTGTTCCCACCCCCCCACCAGATACGAAGGCGTGAGCACTCCCTCCTCTTCTAGTGCTGTGTCTGATCTGTGGGGGGCTGCTTTCCACCCTGCCTTCCTCCCCACCCTGCCGTTTTTCCTGAAACAGCAGGGCATGTCACGGTGCAAAGGTATTTATTCCAGGGCGTCAGAGACAGAATCCCTTGCCCATCCCCGCCCCCCCTCTTCTGTGGACTCAAACAGTCCACGTCCTCCGCACCTGAATGATGCCGAGAACTGGAAAACGGAGCTCTCCCGCTTTGTCTCTCGTGCCGACAGGGGGCTTGTACCCAAAGCTGCAAGCTACAATGCAACTCGTGCCGCTAAGCAGTCTGGTCAGTCTTGGTCTCATTGCAGATTTCTGACAGGAAGCTCAGAGTAAGGAATGAAAGGCCCCTGGCGCCACGAAAGTTTGCACATTGTCACATTCCTGTGCCAGACACGGACCGGGCACTGAGCGTGCGTTGTACACACAGCGCCTGTGTTCACCATACGTTCCTGTCATGCTTTGCCAGACATGACATGCCTTTACATCCAGTGTTGTACACACACTGCCACATGGTGGCTGAGCAGCAGAACACAAGTTTATCCTTTCCATTCCATCTCTGTGAAGTTCTACATTCCTGCCCTTCACAAGAGTCACCCATTGTCTTTGAAGTTCACATATCAGACTGTTAAGTGCCTCTGAGTGATACTGTTCTAATTACCCAACCCCAACGGGTAGCACTAGGCCATCTGGCCCTCGGTTCGTTGCAGCGACTGGCAGCTGTAGGTTTGGAATCTTTGAGGAATCACTTTGCATCTACCCTGTGTGGCGTTTGTTCCTCAGAACTGACAGAGCAAACTGTGGATGTCAGCAGTTTCTGTTGGACTTTCCTCTGTTGGTCTAGGTCACACACGATCTGGGTGCTGAATTCTTTTTCTGTACGACATCTGGAGTTGCCCCGCTTTTTTTTCTATCCAATTTAACAGGAACAGTCTAGACCTAGCAGTTTTCTGAGTGACATCTGTTTGAAAAGTGCTTATAAGCTTCTTTTTTTTTTTTTTTTTTTTTTTTTTTTTAACCTTTTCATCCAATTTGTCTCCTCTCTTCTCACATGGCCACTTTGGAAATACATTCTTTTCCGAAGCTGAAACAGGGGTTGTGAGTTGTCTTCCCATCAGGAGTCGTGCTAGTCTGTATCCAGTAGCTGTTGTTGTTGTTGATCTGTAATTCAAAAAAGCAATGAATAGCTCTTCCTGCTGTAGGATTTTCCTGGCTGTCTGTAGAGCTCGCTCCCTTCTCCATTCGCCTGTGGGTAAAGTGGGATGCTAGTAATATCAAAATCATATTTCATTTGGAATGACTTAAACTCTGCTGCAGTGAATTATGGTCCATTGTCCATCACTAGTTGCGCTGTAATAGCAAAGTGAGCAAAAGGGCACTTCCTTGATAACACTGCAACATGTTATGTTTTTCAGGTACATTAATTGTATATACCTGGCAAATAGTCCACAATAATCAGCTAATGGTGTCCTCTGAATGCATACAAACTGCCTCTAGTTTCTTGTCAGGTTTGTCTGGTAGAGATGTTTGTACACTCTAGGGCTCAACTTAAGAAAGTTGATTTGTACTGGACTGCCTCTCAAAAGTCCAATATCATCAAATCCTTCATTGAGTTCTTCCACCTTTCTCACTAGGCCTCTCTTGGCAGCCGTGCTGCAGCTGAGAAGGTTGTTGGTCTTTGATCCTGTGCATTCTGAATGCAAAGACTTTGTCTTATAAATTGTTTCTGTGATGAACTGGTCCATGCAGTTCAGAGTATTGCCAAGGCTAGTTGGAGCTGTGTTAGATGGCTTGGGCTCTGGGAGATATTAAAGGTTATTGTATGTCTCTTCTGAGATGACTGTGGCATCCATACCTGAGTCAAGTCTTGCTATGAATGTTCAGTTTCACTTTCCAGGTAGGTTCTGTATCATCACAAGAGGTAGATCCCAGAAACAATGGCTCTTGATTGTTTCTAATATGAGTCAATTCCCTGACTGCTTTGGTACAGCAAATAACTGGAGAATGTCCACGTTTCATGCATTTATTACACTGTATGCCTTATCTCTTGGGATAAGACTTTGTCCAAAGCTTGTGCATGTAGGCTAGGAGTTCTTTCTCTTTGCCTCAGGTGTTTTGTGATAATGACTTTTAACATTCAAGTGTCTTTACCAGTTTCTAAGTCAGTTTTAGGTTTTTCTATTTCACCAGCTCAGAATGCTTTGCTCTGTTAATCTGTGGCTAGGGTTAAATCTCTCTTCAATTGTAGCTGCTGTGAAAAGTTTGTATTGGTTAATCCAATAGCATACTGTCTCTGATATTTTCATGTTTTGCATTTCCAAAACCACAGTTTTCAGGCATTGTATACAGCGCTCTGATAAAACATTCAACATTTTCCCCTGGTTCTTGAATTCTCTGGAGAAAACATTCTCTTTCATAAATCACATCTCTCTGGGGTGTAAAGAAAGCTTTAGCCATATCCAGAACACTTTCATAGTCATCTTTGTCTTCAGTAAAGTTTCCACACAGCATAAATTAAGGAACCTGTATTTCACCAGTTTCCTTGTAAAACTTGGTAGCAATGTGAAATCTTGGAATATATTGTTTCCAGTCTGTCCATTGTGAAAGTTTGTCAAAGCTGAAGTTCTTCATTGCATTGAGATCCTGCAATCTCTGTTGCTTTGTTCCTTCTGTTTGAAACCTTTTTGCTGTTTTCTGTTTCTATTCTTAGTTTGCTCCTGTCACCAGGTTATGTTCTTCTGTCCCAGATGTGGACTTATATATACCAGATGTGTTCATCAGAAGCTCCTTTAATGCTCTGCAGGTCTGACTGAGGTTAATTTAAATAAGGTATTTTCCACATAGGCATCTAGTGGCTGAACTGTAAAACACAGTTTAGCATTCCATTACCCCGGTGGCTCCCAATCCGTGGTCCGTGGGCCCCTGGTGGTCCGTGATGGTACTACTGCGGTGGGCTCGATCCTTTTCTTTTCTTTTCTTTTCTTTTCTTTTCTTTTCCAGGGAGGGGGGGTCCATGAAATTTTAACAAACTGAAAAGAGGTCCAGATGCCTTAAAAAAGTTGGGAACCCCTGCATTACACTCTTCTAGTTCCCAGCTGCACAGCTGCCAGACAGATGTTCTTTCCCTCTCTTTGTCTCCGTCACCCTCCATCCTCTAGCATGTCCCATTCCATACTGGCCATTCTGCTGTTAAACTCTGCTGACTCTCAGATCAATGGTGTTTCTTGGGAGAGAAAACCCAGAGCGTCGAGTTTGTTTTCTGTTGTGTTTGGAATTGGTTGCCTCACTTGAACTGTGATAAAAGGGTGGGAGAGGGGGCTTGATTTTGGATATTTGGGGTTTTTTTTAAAGGGAAATGATAGCTGCTTGCTATACTGTATTGAATGCGTGCTGAATATATATACCCTCTTTCACGCCGATGGCTGGGAAGTTTGTGGTTGCCTGTTTCATGTGATCAGGGTAGCTAGGAAGGCAATGCATGGCTCGTACCCTTCTTTCATGCTTTGGAGCTGTGCAATAAGAGACACCTGGGTTTCCTGGAGAAGAAGCCAGGAATGGAGCTCAGCTTCTCCACTTCACCCTCTGGCTCCAGTGACAAAAGCTTTGCCAGAGTCAGACTCCAGATGACTGGAAACAGCGAGAGACATTCGGCCCTTGAGGGGTGATCTCTGATTGGAATAGGACGTGAAGGAGGCCTTCAACCTCTCTGGAGCGGGACCGCATGCCCCTGCAAGAGACACTAGGTTTTAGCCCTCTGCCTCCACGGCTTGAATTTTGGTTGTTCTAAAGACAATGGGAAATAGCTAATTTTGTTACTCTAATTATTATGGCATCTGTATGAACTTTAAAATGTGTTGATTACACTTAAGCTGGAAATTAAGTGTTTATAAAACAGTTTTGCTGGGGAGGGGTGTTTGTTTTTGGCTTGCTTGGGGTTTTGTTGTTTGGTGGGTTTTGTTTATTTTGGGTGGTGTCTACAATCTGTCACAATAGTCTGTAGTGAGGGGCAACTTGCAGACAATGGAACTGCCCCGCTTCCATTTCCTTGTCATGGCTTTCTCTGTGTTTATTTCCTGAGGATTTTTCTAGAGTGGTTTGTTTGCACACCCAGACGCAGGGGGCTGTTGTAGATGAATGCACTAGCCTTTCAGCTGTGAAGATTTGGGTAGAAAAACTTGATGAGGACGAAAATGAATTTGCTGATCTCATCCTAATCCCCAGTGGGCATTTAGCTCCATCACACACACACACAAAACAACACCGTTAGCACTGGCAGCCTCTTCCCCAGGGATCTCCAGAACGTAACTAGCAGGAGGGTTGCTTGGTGTAAATAGAAGTCTACTGGCCTAGCTGGAAAAGCAAGGCAGTGCTGCTGGGCGGGACTGAAGAACTCACAGGGGTCCATGTACTGAAACAGCAGGGGATTACAGCCCTTTTTTTTAAAAGGGTTTTTTATGTTTCTGATCAATTCTTTCTCTTTCAAGGCAAAATAACAAACTTAGAAGTGCACAGTCTAGGGGAAATTCTCTGCGGAAAGATGCACGTCATTAGTTGACAAAGATTGGGATTACCAGACTAGTTCATACACAGCTAAGTGGAATTTCCTACCACCGTTAGAATAATGTGAAGAGGTGCTTATAAGGACCCTGTCAATTTATATGTTTTGCCTTTTTTTTAAACTCATGTTTTGTAAGATCCTTCTCGAAACTTGGAAATAAAAGTCCTTTCCCCACCAATTTCCCCCTTCCCCCCCCCTTTGGCAAATGGACGTTTTTTCTTTCTTTGGGTCCCTAATGGTCCTGAGGCTCTGGAGCTCAGATTAAGCTTTCCTCTGCTGTCACCCAGCTGATGGAGTTGCGTATGTCTGTGAATGGCTGCTCTGCAGATAGTTGAGGGACCTTTCAGGTTGATTTTTGCTGCCCCTAGAATTGAGGCAGCTTTTGTTTGTTCACTTTAAATCTCAGTGCCCAGTACATTGTTTTTTCAAATGGGGTATTTACTAGGGATGTGATAGTGTAAACGTGTGAACAGTTAACTGATGAGTCTGGGCTCATCGGTTAACCTTCACGGTTACACACAGCCCCCCTCTCCCCCGGCACTGCTGCCTCTGTATCAGAGGCAACAGGGCAGAGGGGGGTGGAGGGAGCTCATGGGCTTTTAAGCTGGCTCCTCATGCATACCGGCTGCTGTGGCCTACCTGCCCCCCGCTCTCCTGCTGCTTCTGTATCAGAGGCAGCAGTGAGGGGATTTAAAAGTTGGTTCCCCACATGCACTGGTTCCCATGGAGCTGACTCACCCCCCCCCCCCCCCCAGCATGTAAATGTGTAACCGCTGAAATTTTCAGCGGTTACATGTTTACCAAAATAAACACATTTTAACAGCCCTTGTATTTACATTTTGACAGCCAGTTCCACAAGTTCATGAGCTATGCTAGACTTGGACAGGGCTGGGTTAACTCTTCTGGGGGCCTGGGGCCATTAGATTTTTGTGGGGCCCCCTAGATTCCAGGGTGGGACCAAAAATGAGGGGTTCAGAGTGCAGGAGGGGGCTGTGGGTTGAGGCAGGAAGGTGTGGACAGGAGGGGGACGAGGGCTCTGACTGTGGGTTAGGGATGTCAACATGTAGTCAACTATACGATTAACTGATAAACCTAGGCTTATCAATTAATCTTGTCGACTACATGCATTTCTCCCGCCTCCTCCCCCCCCGCCCCCGCTGTCTCTGTATCAGAGGCAGCAAGTGGGGGAGGGAGTGGGAGTCGGTGCCTGTGAGGAGCTAGCTTAAACAACAGCTCCCCACAAGCACTGGATCCTTACCCCACCCTGCCCCTGTGCTGCTGCCTCTGATAGAGAGGCAGCAACGCGGAAGGTGAGCGAGGGGTAGACTGGAGCCAATACGCAAGGGAAGCCAGCTTTCAAGCCAGCTCCCTGCACATATTGACTCTGCATCTGGCCCCCCTTTGCTGTTTTCTACAGAGGAAACAGGGGGGCAGGCAGGAGCCGGTGCTGGAGGGAGCCAGTTTAAAAGCCTGCCCCTCCCCCCCCCATGCTGCTGCCTCTATCAGATACAGAGGCAGCAGCATAGGGTAGCAGGGGGCTCCCCGGGACTGGGGCTGGGAGTACACTGGCTGCTGGCTCTGCCCTAGGGACTATTGACTAGTCGTGTAACCGACAATATTTTGTGTGGTTACATGACTATTCAATTACCCAATATCTCACATCCCTACTGGGGATGTAGGTTCTGGGGTGGGACTGGAGATGAGGCATTTCGGGTGCAGTAGGGGACTCTAGATTGACACCAAGAGGTTTGGACTGTGGAAAGGGGCTCAGGACAGGAGGTTGGGATTCAAGAAGACACAACGCCAGCCCCGCAGGGTGGGGGGAAGAGCAGCAGCACACGGAACTGCCTTTCCTTCCCCCCACCAGGCAGGACAGGATAATACTCTTGGGCTTTAGTGCCCGCAGCCAGGGCCTGGGCTATGGGAGCCTTGCAAAAAGATCTGCACTATTGGTGGTGTGGAGATATTTTTGTGGGGTGTCCCTTAGCATGGAACCCTGGTCTGCAACCCCCTATGTCCCCCTTCTTAATTCAGCCCTGGGTTTGGAATCAATATTCTGGGGTTTCCTCAACAAGGGTTGGAAGATTTAAGGAATTTATCCTCAAACACCTGGAAGATAATAAGGTGATAGGTAACAGCCAACATGGATTTATAAAGAACAAATCATGTCAAACCAATCTGATAATAAGGGAGCTTGTGGATAAGGGAAGAAGCGGTGGACGTGGTATACCTAGACTTAAGTAAGGCATTTGATACAGTCTCACATGATCTTCTTATCAATAAACTAGGCAAATGCAACCTAGATGGGGCTACTATAAGGTGGGTACATAACTGGCTGGATAACCGTTCTCAGAGAGTAGTTATTAACGGTTCACAATCCTGCTGGAAAGGTATAACAAGTGGGGTTCCTCGGGTCTGTTTTGGAACCGGTTCTGTTCAATATCTTCATCGACAATTTAGATATCGGCATACAGAGGACGCTTATTAAGTTTGCAGATGATACCAAGCTGGGAGGGGTTGCAAGTGCTTTGGAGGATAGGGTCATAATTCAAAATGATCTGGACAAACTGGAGAAATGGTCTGAGGTAAATAGGATGAAGTTTAATAAGGACAAATGCAAAGTACTCCACTTAGGAAGGACCAATCAGTTTCACACATACAGAATGGGAAGCGACTGTCTAGGAAGGAGTACTGAAGAAAGGGATGTAGGGGTCATAGTGAACCACAAGCTAAATATGAGTCAACAGTGCAACACTGTTGCAAAAAAAAGCAAACATGATTCTGGGCTGCATTAACATGTTGTGAGCAAGACACAAGACGTCATTCTTCCGCTCTACTCTGCGCTGATTAGGCCCCAGTTGGAGTATTGTGTCCAGTTCTGGGCACCACATTTCAAAAAAGATGTGGAGACATTGGAGAAGGTCCAGAGAAGAGCAACAAGAACGATTCAAAGTCTAGAGAACATGATCTATGAAGGAAGACTGAAAGAATAGGGCTTGTTTAGTTTGGAAAGGAAAAGACTGAGAGGGGACATGATAGCAGTTTTCAAGTATCTAAAAGTGTGTTACAAGGAGGAAGGAGAAAAATTGTTCTCCTTGGCCTTAGAGGATAGGAAAAGAAGCAATGGGCTTAAATTGCAGTAAGGGAAGTTTAGGTTGGACATTAGGAAAAAATTCCTAATTGTCAGGGTGGTTAAACACTGGAATACATTTCCTAGGGAGGTTGTGGAATCGCCATCCATTCAAGAGCAGGTTAGACAGACACCTGTGAGGGCTGAGCTGGAAGGTGCTTGGTCCTGCTGTGAGGCCGGAGGACTGGACTCGATGACTGCTCGAGGTCCCTTCCAGTTCTAGGATTCTATGATTCAGGGGCTGGAATTCAGGAGGGCTGAATCTGACCAGCTAAGTCTAGAATATTTATCAATTTTAAAACTTGGTTTTCTGGCCCTGATTCAGGGAAGCAGCCTTTTTCAGGATCCAGATTAAATTTTGCTAATGTATGAGCATGTGCTTCATAGATTCCAAGATCAGAAGACACCATTTTGGTCATCTAATTGGACTGCTTGAATAACATGGGCCATAGAACTTCCCCCAAACAATTCCTAGAACAAATCTTTCAGAAGAATATCCACACTTGAGTTTACAATTGTTACTGATAGAGAATCCACCATGACCCTTGGTAAGGTGTTCCAATGGTTAATTCCTTTCACTGTTAAAAATAATAATATATATATATATATGCCTTGTTTCCATGGGAATTTGTCTAGCTTGAACTCCTAGACATGGGACCATGTTATAACTTTCTCTGCTAGGTTGAAAAACCCATTATTTAATATTTGTTTCTCAAGCAGGTACTTACAGATGATAATCCCGTCACCCCTTAACCTTCTCTTTATTAGGGTAAATAGGTTGAGCTCCTTAGGTAGCTCACTGGAAGGCAGGTTTCTTCTTTGAGTGGCTGTGCATGTCCACAGCAGATGTGCATGCTTGCCATATGCACTGGTGCTGGAGGCTTTTTCCCCTAGAAGTACCCGTAAAGGAGCACCTCAGCAGTTTTGTCAACGGCTGTAAACCTCATTCTCTGAGGAATAACGCCTTTTGTCAACAGAGTTCTGTTGACAGAAGGCGTTATTGAATCTACACTGTCCTTTGCGTCTACACTGTCATGTCGCCAAAGCGGCTTGCTTTGTTGACAGAACTGGATGTAGTCTAGACGCTCTTTGTCGACAAAACTTCTGTCGAGAAAAGCCTGTAGTCTAGACGTACCCTTGGAGTGGTGCTTCCATGGCATGGTAAAAGGGGCACTGTGCTTTCCTTCCTCCCTCAGTTCCTTCTTGCCACCAGTGATGGTGCACAGAACCGCTTTTGCTCCAGCTACCCGCTTTAGCTGTTTGTTCGTACATTAGTGTTTCATTGCTTGCATGTATCTAGTTCCCTAGTAGTGTAATGCCATAGCTAGTTAAAGACCTTGTCCCTTGTGGGACCTTGCCCTGGTTGGGGTAGGCTCCAATCCCCAGACTTCGAATCCTGCAACACCTGCACATGTCCCATGCCGGTGGGGCCCCACACAAGAGTTGCTTGTGCTGCCTGGGTGAAGATCACATAATGACAAGTGCGAGATTTGCAAGTCCTTTGGCCAAGGACCAAAAAGGAGCAAGACATTCAGCTCTGTGCCCTCCTTATGGAGTTGACCCTAACTCCAGCACGGGTGCATTGATCCAACTCAGCGCCAAGCACAGTGGCCTCAGTGTGTAGCACTCCAGCGGTACTGTCTAGTGCCGTGGTCACCAACCCGTCGATCGCGATCAACTGGTCGATTGCGAGGCCTCGCCCAGTCGATCACAAGGCGTTCCAGGCCCCCCATTTCCCCCCACCCTCAAGAAGCCCCACTACCTACCTCCAGCGACAATGGAGGTAGTGGCGGCTTCCCGATGGGAGGACGGAAGTCTTGAGCTGCACATCACTTCCGGGGGGTTCCAGAAATGTGCTGGCTGCTTCCTTGCTCCAGGTCTGTGGCGTGCTGGGAGCTTACTGGGGGAGTCCCCAGAGGCACGCGCTGGGACTTCCCTTCTCTGCGGGAGGGGGGAAGTCGGCCCCGGAGGGGGCACATGAGCGGGCTTCCCTGCTCCGCGGGGGGTTGGGGGGGGAGTCCTGGGAGGAGGCGGGTGCAGGGGACTCTGTCCCCACTGGCACCCTGTCCCCTGCTGCAGAACCCTGTCCCCTGCCCCGCCCCCCCCCCGGCACCCTGCCCCCTTTCCCCCACTGGCACTCTGTCCCCCTGCTGCAGAACCCTGTCCCCTGCCGCAGAGCCCTGTCCCCACTGGCACCCTGTCCCCTGCCTCCTGCTGCAGAACTCTGCCCTCTTCCCTCCTGGCACCCTGTTCCCTCTCTCCTGCCCCCCAGCCATAAAACCCTGTCCTCACTGGCACCCTGTCCCCTGCCGTAGAACCCTGTCCCCACTGGCACTCTGTCCCCTGCACCAGCACCCACTAGCACCCTTCCCCAGTACTATGTCCCTGCTCCCACCAGCACAGTTGGGGGCCACATTAGTGAAGCTTGGGGGGTTTTGGAGGAGTTATTTTTTTGCATCTCACTTGTGTGGCCCCCAACTGACTTTTCTGTGGGTCAGTGACCCCTGACTCAGAACAGGTTCCCTGCCCTTCCCAGAAATAAAGACAATGCAGAAACTTTTTGTGTTTGACATAGTATTTTAGTTAAAAATGAAGCCTGGCCAACAAACCTCCAATTGGGGCCAAACCCCCATCTGGCCACAGCATCATAACACTCCTGCACCCCTCTTTCCCCTAGATCTGAGCCTATCATACACTGGAACCCCCTGCTCTGAGCCCCTCACATACCCCAACCCAAATTCCTGCACCCTCACATCCTGTGGCTTGCTTAGTACCCCAACCCTCCATCTGACCCCCAACACTGCCCGGCCTGGAGCCCCCTCCCCGAGCCAGCTTCCCCTTCTCCACCTCTTCCTGCATCCAGATTTCCTCCCAGAGCTTGCACCTCTCACCCCTTCCCACACCCAAATCCCTCATTCCAACCCCAGAGCCTGCACATCCTGTCTCAACCCAGCGAGGGTACAGCTAGACTGCAGGAGTTTTTCAGGATTCCAGAGATCTCCCAGAAAAACTCTTCTGCATCCAGGGATGTGTTTGTTCTTCCGCTTTTTTTAGTGGAAGAGCAAACATGCTCTTTCAGTAACCCCTATATGCCTCTTTCCACGAGGAATAAGGGGGCTTCCAAAAGAAGGGGTTTTTCTGATATTTGGTCCAGTCTAGACAGGCCCAATGTTGGAAAAACCTCTTCCTACATAAGAATTGGGGGAGAAAAGCATCAGTATAAGGATTGGGGATAGCAAGTGATGGAGAGGAGGAGAATAGAGAGGGTGGGGCGGGACTTCAAGGAAGGGGCGGGGCTTCAAGGAAGGAGTGGGGTCTTGGGGGAAGGATGGGGGCGGTAGATCTTGGCTTGTTCTGGCATTTAAAAAGTGATCTTGGGTGTAAAAAGGTTGGAGACCACTGGTGGCTCCTGTGAAGAAGCTAAAGAGGCCAGTGCAGGGCCATTCACAGCCCGCCCATAAACAGTCGGGTAAATCTGAGGGCAGGCAAAGACCCGTGTCAGGCAGCTCTCGGTGTCCCTCGGGCTCCTGGGCCCCAGCTCAGTCCATGACGGCCTCCCTGGGCATTAGCAGGACGCTTAGCCAGATCCAAGTGTCCTCCACACCGGAGGCCCTGCAAGCAACACAAGAGATAATGGCTCTGCCAGTGCCAGCCACCCAGGCTCCTGAAGCAGCTTGGTCACAGGGTAAGCTTGCACTCAAGGCTTCTAGGTCCTTGCCCCAGTGGCACCAGAGCCCATCAAGGAAGGGTCCAGGCAGCGCTCTCCTGCATGCAGCCGCCATGAGTGAGACCATGAGATGCAAACCCTGCTGACTTCTTGTGACTGTCAGGTTGGGAGCCCAGACAGAGGGGTTCGTGGCACAGCATGGGAGTGCAGGCCTTCAGAGGCACACAGTCCCCATCATGACCAGGGACACCAAAGAGCCCAGAGTTCACAGAACCACTCATGCAAACCCCCTACGAGAATGGCCTGGCTCCCCGGATGGATGCCTGTCACCCCCACATAGATGCAGTTCCCACCTCGAGCATCGTCCTGCACTAGACTTGCTCCACCTCATGGTCCCGGTCACCATCACCGTGCCATTCGTACAGTGTGCGGCACAGGTCGCTGGCCACTGGCCGTTGCAGATCCACCAGCTACAACTGCTCCCAGGGCAACTTTTCCAGGTGGGAATCAGGGGTCCTTGACTTTGGACTCGGGGTCACAAGCCCAGCACTGCCCATTATGCAGCTACACGGGATCCTTGTTACTGTGTAATGGTGGACCATGCCCCAGCACTGCTTTAGTCCAGGACTCCCAGAGGGCAGTGGATCAGCCCTTTACAGTGGAGCCCACCATACTGATGGTACCGGAGCCATGGTACTAGTGGGACTTGTGGGGGTTCACTCAGCCTTTCCAGACCACTCGTTCGATGGCCAGGGCCTTGGAGACCGATCACATCTCCCTCTCCACCCCACAGAAAAGCCTTGGTAGAGGCGTCTCCTCAAGCCCTGCAAGGTGAGAAGGAGCATGTGCCAGAGCCTCCAGTACCGATGGAGGCACCAATTGCCTTGTCCTCGTCATCATCATCATCACCAGGTGAGGCCTTTATGACATCCCCTTTGGCTGTCCCTCAGGACGACACACCGGCTCATCAGCAGCTATTGAAGATGGGGGCTTCCAGCTTGCAGGTGGAACAGCTTCTTGAACAGGAGGGGCAAGGGCTCCTACGAGTAGGGGCAGTGGCAGTGGCCCCCCCTGGAACACAGGAACAGGGGGTTGTGTCCCTAAAGCCAAAGGGGCTCAGGCCCATCCTGGACCGGCGAGATCTGAACCAGTACTTAGCAAAGCTAAAGCTCTGCATGGTGTCTCTGGTTTCCATCATACTCAACATCTCATGGGACACAGGGTGGCATGCATTTACATTGTACGCCATGCCAGACTCCATATGCGTCCTCTACAGCTATGGCTGGCTTCCGTCTTCTCCCAGTCCCGAGATCAGTTGTACAAGGTTTTCATTGTTCCTGATAGTACTTACCTCCCTTCAATCTCGTGCGCAGGGCCTTTTGCTCTGGTCTGGCAGTAGTCAGAGTTCTCACGGACAACACAGCCTCTCATGCTAGGCCTTTCTGCACCCCAACCTCATGCCCCTCCACCTCACAGTGTGAATGCTGCATGGCTGAAACCTGCGGAACAGAAGAGCATCCGCCAAGTCCTCCTCAAGAACAGAAAACCTACAACCCACCAGACCCACCTGACAAAATGGACGAGGGTCTCACATTGGGCTGCCGATCGTGGCATTTCCCTGTCAGATATGCTCATCCTGGACTATCTGCGCCACCTGAATAACCAGGGTGTAGCGCATTCCTAGATCAAATTGCATCTGGCAGCCATTTCCACCAGGCCAAGATCCCACAATCTTCTCCGATGACATGACAGGCAGGTTCCTCAGGATCCTGGAACAACTGCTACTTCAGGTTAGACCTCCAGGCCCGCAGTGGGACCTTAACTTGGGCCTAGCCAGGTTCCTGAGGCCACCCTTTGGCCACATGTTCCTTGTCCCATCTGTCATGGAAAGTTATCTTCCTCATGGCTATAACATGGGCTAGATGGGTTTCCAAGCTTCGAGCCTTCGCCCAGCATTCCTTCCCAAGATGGTGTCTACTTTTCACATGAGCCAGGACATCTTCCTGCCGGTACTCTGTCCAAGGCCCACACATTGGATGTGAGATGGACCGTGGCTTTTTACCTGAACTAGCTTAAGCCAGTCTAGAGATCCACCAAGCTGTTTGTTTCTTTGGCTGAGCGGATGAGTGGCCAGCTTGTCTCCATGAAGAGGATTTCGAGCTGGATCACCCGGTGCAACCACACTTGCTATGATGTCAGGAGCCCCCCAGCACTGATTGTGAGCGCTCATCTGACCAGTGCACGTATCCCAATCCAGGACAGCCGTTGGGCCACAACATGATCATCAGAGCACACATTGGCCACGCACTATGCCATTGTCAGCCAGACTAGGAATAATGCTGGGTTCAGCAGAGCTGTGCCACAACCTGCTTGTCCATGAACTTACCCACCTCCAAGGGTCATTGCTTGGGAGTCACTTGCTGTGGATGAACAAGTGCAGTCACTCAAAGACGACAAGACCGTTCCCTCTTTCTGTAACTGGTGTTCTTCAAGATGTGTTACTCGTCCTTTCCACATCCCACCCTCCTTCTCCACCGTTGGAGTCTCTGACCAGAAGGAACTGAGGGTGGGGGCAGCATGCAGTACCCATTCCACCGCCCCATCGATGTGTCACTCCAGGGCTTGGCAGAGCCTCTCCTCTCTGGGTACTGCTAGGGGAAAAACCTTCCAGCACTGGTGCATGTGTCGAGCATGCACAACGAGTGCAAAATGGACATGAGCAATATCAGCAAAGCCCCAGCTGAGGCAGTTATAGCTAATTAGGGCCCAGCTGGGGGCTATATAAAGAAGGGTTCCTGGAGGGATAGAGGAGGATTCTGGCTGGAGAGTAGGCTGGACCTGACTGCCTGGGAAGCAGGAGGCTTCCTGGAGGTAGAGCTGTGCTGGGGAAGGAACACAGAGCTGGGGAGCTCTGTCCTGACCTCAGCCCACCCCTAGGCTGCAAGGCCTGAGAGTACTAGGGCTGCAGGAAGGCAGCCAGGATAGGAAAAGGCAGCAGGGCCACACCCCTTTGCCGATGATGAGTGGCCATTACAGACTGCAGTTTGCCCTGGGGCAGTGGCTAGATGAAGACTGGCAGTGGGTCACTGAGGCAAGGAGAATACAGGGGAACTGGGTGTTCCCTGGGAGGGGAGGACCCCAGAGTACAGGGAATGATAAACACCTCTCCCCCAGAAGGGGGCCGAGAGACACGGGAGTGGGCACTGCCAGAGGGCAGTGTCCTGAAGATAACACCATGGTCCAAGAGTGACACGGGTCCGGACTGGAGAGGGAAGTAAGGACACGGGGAGACACCAGACAGAGGGAGGCATCCAGTGAGCCGACAAGAGCTAATTCCCAGGGCTACCAGCAGGAGGCGCCGTGGCAGTGAGTCCGCCCTGTGACGGTGTCCTTCTGAGGCTTTGCTCAGTGATAAGATTAAAAAAAAAAACCCCAAAACCACAGAGCAGGAGCTTGAAAGCAGAAAAGCTAAGTGTTTGAAAAGCAGCCACGGATTTTTTTTTCACCCAGTGCACTCAGGCGAGTGGGAAAGAACATAAAAAAAAGGTTGTACTGGGTCAGACCAAAGGTCCAGCTAGTCCAATATCCTGTCTTCCAACACTGGCCAATGCCAGGTGCCCCAGAGAGAGTGACTAGAACAGGTAATCATGAAGCGAATCCTCTATCACCCATTCCCAGCTTCTGACAAGCAGAGACTATAGGCACCATTCCTACCCATCCTGGCTAATAGCCATTGATGAGCCTGTCCTCCATGAATTTATCATGGTTCTTTTTTGAACCCTGTTAAATTTCTAGACTTCACAACATCCTCTGGCAAGGAGTTCCGAAGGTTGACTCTGCATTGTGTAAAGAAATACCTCCTATTGTTTGTTTTAAATCTGCTACCTATTAATTTCATTTGGTGACCCCTAGTTGTGCTATGGGAGCAAGTAAATAATTTTTTTCTTATCTATTTTCTCGACATCAGTCATAATTTTATAACTCTCTATCATACCCTGCCTTCAGCTGAAAAGTCCCAGTTTTATTAATCTCATCTCATATGGGAGCTGTTTCAAACCCCTAATCATTTATGTTACTTTTTTCTAAATTTTCCAACACCAAGATAGCTCTTTTTGAGATGAAGCAACCACGTCTATACACAATATTGAAGATGTGGGTGTACCATGGATTTATATAAAGGCAATAAAATATTCTGTCTTATTCTCTTAAAATTATACCTAACAACATTCTTTTTTATTTTTTTGACTTGCACATTGAATGGATGTTTTCAGAGAACTATACACAATAATTCCAAAATCTCCCTCTTGATCGGTAATAGCTAATTTAGTCCCCATCATTTTATACATATACTTGGCATTATGTTTTCCAATATGCATTACTTTGCATTTATCAACATTTAAAATTCATCTTCCATTTTGTTGCCCATTCACCTAGCTTCGTGAGATACTTTTGAAGCCCTTCACAGTGTACTTTAGACTTAAATATCTTGAGCAGCTTAGTATCGTCTGCAAATTTGCCACCTCACTGTTTACCCCAGATCATTTATGAATATGTTGAATAGGATTGGTCCCAGTAGACTCTTGTGGCCACCACTAGTTACCTCTCGCCATTCTGAAAACTGACCGTTTATTCCTGTCCTTTGTTTCCTGTCTTTTAACGCATTTTGAGTCTATGAGAGGACCTTACCTTTTATTCCATGACAGCTTATTTTTCTTAATAGCCTTTGGTGAGGGACCTTGTCAAAGGCTTTCTGGAAATCTAAGTACACTATATCCATTGGATATCCCTTTTCCACATACTTGGTAACCCCCTCAAAGAATTCTAGTAGATTAATGAGACATGATTTCCCTTTACCAAAACCATGTTGACTTCCCCCAACAAATTATGTTCATCTATGTGTCTGACAATTTTATTCTTTACTATAGTTTCAACTAATTTGCCAGGTACTGACATTAGACTTACTGGTCTGTAATTGCCAGGATCACCTCTAGAGCCCTTTTAAAATATTGGCTTCACGTTAGCTATCTTCCAGTCATTAGGTACGGAAGCTGATTTAAAGGATAGGTTACAAACCATAGTTAATAGTTCCGCAATTTCACATTTGAATTCCTTCAGAACTCTTGGATGAATACCATCTGGTATTGCACTTTTTGCAGGGCTTAAAGCCTTGTGGGCCGGGCATTCAATAGAAATGTGGGAAGCAATCAACAGAAAACAACAAAAAAATCTTTAACTTAAATTGGAGACACTTAGCTGAAGATTAACTAAAGATTGAAGAAGAACAATGAAGGCAACGATCACACTGAGGAGCTGAGGGTTGTTCCAACGTCACAGCGGTAAGAAAGAACCGAGTGGGTGAGGGGGCCAGCAGGGGATACATATGGGCAGGTATACCGGCGCCACTCCAGGGGGCTCCCTGCTGGCCCTAAGGGTACTGCTGAGGGAAAAACTTCCGACTGCGCGTGCACGCTGTGCGCACACACCTATATTGGAATGCACATGAGCAATCACTCGAAGAAGAATTATTCCATTCATCTGGCCAAATAAACAACTTAATAAAACTACTGGTTTTGCCAGCCAGTTACTGGTAGCTCTGGTTTCCATGGAATTTTATAAAGTGCCATATGGATTGCAATTACTGTGCTTTGCTTTAAAAAATCAACAGTTGATGGCAATTCTCATTTCATCCAGTGGTGAAAACCACTCCTATGAATAGAACTGGTTTGTACAAAACAAGTAACCACAAGATCTTTGTTTCCAATTCCCAGAATCCAGCCATGACTCTGACTCAGGAGTCACTGTCAGAGCAGGATAATGAAGGCACACAATATTCAGTGGATATAGTGAATGCTTAATAAGTGCTTAATAAGTTATTTTACTCATAGACCATGACAATTCTTCTAAGGTATGCTTTATTCAAACCACAAGCTATGTGATGTTATGTGACTAATAAACAAACTGTACTAGAAAATTACTTGTTGCTGACATTGGGTGTCAGTAGGGACAGCTGACCTGCCGCCCAAGATGGTTTAGATCAGGGCACCCCTGCTCATCATGCACCCCAACTCCTTCCTCCAGGTCACTGCTTCATGGAATGATTGTGGGGCCCACTCCCCAACCTGAGGTAGTCCCCTGAAACTGGACTTCCATTCCAGCTCTAGCCTCTCTTTCTTCACTCCCAGCAGTGCAGTTCCAAGGGACCTGCATAGCCTGGGACCTCAGCCCCAGCCTCTACCACCCCCAAGGACCTGTATGGGATTAGTGAGGCTTCACCAAAAATAAAATGTAGTCTATATGTGTCATCTTTTTGGCTAAGGTCTGTGAGGCCAGAGTCTGGGGTGAGGGGTGGAAGCAGTGTAACTGTCTGCCCCTTTCCCTGGTGTAGCCCCCAGACCAAAAGATTAGCCTCTGTGGGTGCTAGAGGAGGGACTGCTCCATGGGCCACATGCACCCTGCGGGCAAGAGGAGACCCCTCCATAACCATCAAAGAGCAATTATTTCTTTACAGATCTGAACATTGTCTGAAAAGAAAGCTACAGCACATCTGTATTGATCAGTTCAAAGTTGTGTAAAATCCAGGCTGATTACACAGCATCTAACACTGAAGCATTCAATTTCCATTCCCACTTCATGTGCCATTTATTACCAACACAAAGCAATACACCAAATGGTTCTAATTGCTTTCTGTGGCTATAACTGATGATCAGTGTCTTAATACATAATTATTTTCTTCTGGTTAAAGTTAGAATTGTGACCTTGTTTCTCTCCTCCCCAGGTGCTAAGAGCCTGGCTAAGAGCCAGTGAATCAAACTGTAAATCCTGTATGTAATGGAAACCACTTCAAGTCAAGGATGCTGCAGGACCTGCAGTATCTCCTGTTCCAGCATCTCTACTTCTCCCCACTCAAACAAACCCCTCATGGCTTTAGTGTACACTAATATTTAAAGAACAAGAATAAGGGGGTGAATAAAATATTTTTACTAAAAGTTTGTCCCACTCAAGCTGGAAACAATACACTAAGGCTGCGGTCTAGACTGGCAAGTTTTTGCGCAAAAGCATTTGCTTTTGCGCAAAAACTTGCCAGCTGTCTACACTGGCCGCTTGAATTTGCGCAAGAGCACTGACTTTAATGTACAAAATCAGTGCTTCTTGTGCAAATACTTTCACGCTCCCGCTCGGGAAAAAGCCCTCTTGCGCAAGAATACTTGTGCAAGAGGGCCAGTGTAGACAGCGAAGAACTGTTTTGCGCAAAAAAAGCCCGATGGCTAAAATGGCGATCGGGCTTTTTCTAAAATGCGTCTAGATTGGCCACGGATGCTTTTTGCGCAAAAGCGCTTTGCGCAAAAGCATCCGTGCCAATCTAGACGCTCTTTTCCGCAAATGCTTTTAACGGAAAAACTTTTCCATTAAAAGCATTTGCGGAAAATCATGCCAGTCCAGACGCAGCCTAATAGGTTTGTCATCACATACAGTAAATCAGTAAATGTACAAGTGCGCTAGAGAAGATTCCAGTGTAAGCTGTATATATGATCTTTTAAATTTACTGTATAAACCCACCAGACTCTGAATCATAAAATGAATATGTAATATGTGGTCCAGAGTACACAACGAAGCACAACATGCATTTCTGTAACTTCTTATTTTAAAGGTTACAGAAGGTCAGGCAAAAACACAAAGTGCCTACAGCTGTTTTCTGTTATGGACAGCAGTTTTAGGATATAATCAGTTGAAACAGAATGTTTTCTTCACTACTAGCTGCTTTGTTTCATGTTATTTTAAAGTAATTATCAATTGGTGTTTCCACTTCTAAAGACAGTAAAAGACCCCTGAAACAGCCAGTTTAACATGTACATGCTTGTTTTAGTTTGTTATAAAGCAAGACTAAAAAAAAAAAAAGAAGTTTAAAACACACAGAGAAAGGTATTCAATATAAAAGCCTCTGCCATATTCCAAATTCACTGGACAATCTGGTAAGCACTCTTTTATCCATTGTTCCCCGACTCTGAATCTGTAAAATGGAGAAAAAAAGGCTACTTAGAATTCTTCCCTACATAAAGAGGAAACATATTCAATACATTCAGCAACCTAAAAAAACGTTTCTTTTAACTGCACACAGCAATGAACAAATAGGAATAAGAACTAGGCAAACTCTCAATGTCACATCTCAGCACTACCAGGAGCACAGTCCTGCTATCAGACATGCCTAGACAGCTCCTGAAGTCAAATGGAGTCATGCATGCCTATCTGAGGGCAGAGTTGGTTCCCCAAAGTGCAAAATGAGCATATTACTTGAGACTGCTTTGGAACCAGAACAGTTTGAATTATTGTGGGAAAACATGGGCTTGTGGCAACAGATAAGGTATTGTATTCCCAAATGTTTCACAGGAAGTCTGTGGTGCCTTGAGGAAGTCATTTAATCCCGGTGCCTCAGTTTTCTTAACTATAAAATAGAGATAATAATGTATATCTCACAGGAATGTTGCAAAACCTCATTTGATAATATTTGTAAAACATTTTGAGATCATTGGGTTGTCGATGTTAAAGAAATGCAAAGCATTACCATCCTAAATGGCCTTATTAATTACTCCTTAGAAATACCGCTACAAGTCTGGGTTCCCCTCAGGTAACTAGCAAACCCAAGGATTCTGAGATATTAGTCAACTCTGATATTATATTAGTAGTGTTTGGCTGAATATTCTACACTTACTGCTTATGAACATGTGGGATGCATGAAGTGGGACATGAAAAAGGGCTGTTTCATTGTGGGAAGGAATGTTAAAAAAACAAATTCTGCTGTTACATTGGTTTAATGTCATTGGAGTTATAAATTGGAAAAGAAATTGGCCTTTGTTTATAAATTTTGTAAAAACTATAGCATATTCCAAAAATATAGACTTTGCACCCATCTATTGGTTTTTGAATGGTTCATTTTCAGTTCAAGCATCATTGGAGAGCCGTTTAGCTGTGCTTCAGTCTGAAAGCCCCATAAGCTGAGCTGCTTACAGAGCAACAAACCATTCACTCTAGAACTTGGAAGACAGGAAAGTGATCAGGAACACTCAACATGGATTCATCAAGGGCAAATCATGCATGACCAACCTGATTGCCTTCTATGACATAGTAATGGGGACATGGGGAAGTTGGTGGATGTGATATATCTTGACTTGACTTGGAAAAGCTTTTGATACGGTCTCCCACATAATTCTTGCCAGCAAGTGAAGGAAGTATGGATTGGATAAATGGTCTGTAAGATGGACAGAAAGTTGACTAGATTGTAGGGCTCAACGGGTAGTGATCAATGGCTTGATGTCTGGTTGGTGGTTTCAAGTGGAGTGCCCCAAGGATTGGTTCTAGGGCAGAGCTGGGCAAAATAGGGCCTGGGGGCCAGATCCGGCCTGCCAAGCCGCCAGTTCTGGCTTGCGGACCATCCTGCTGGCACCCTCAGGCATGCAGCTGCCACGGTTTAAAGAGGCTTTCTGCTCTGCAGGCAGGAGGAGGCTTTGTGTGATCTCCCGGCCCCCAGCCCAATCATCAGCTTCTATTAGCTGGAAACAGCCAGCCAATGGGAACTGATCCCAGCCAATCTCTCAGCTTCTATTGGCTAAGAAATTGGCCTGAGGGATGGGGGCAACACAAGACTCTTCCTCCTCCCAGAACTGAGAGCCACAAGGAGGGAACAGTCTGTAGTTTCAAGCAGTCTGGGGCTGCAGCAGGCAGAGAGTCCAGTCTGCCTTGGGGGTGCTGTAGGGCTGCTGGCCAGGAGATACTTAGCCTGCCTCTGGCACCCCTGTCCATTCTGCACCCCAACTCCCTCCCCCAGGTCACCATCCAAATCCTCTGACCCCCTTGCCCCAGGTTACAACTCCCTCCCAGACCCTGTACCCTTTCCTACACCCCTCCCCCAGGCCAGAATCCTCTCCTGCACCTGTTCTAGAGCCAGTTTTGTTCAACATCTTTATTAATGACCTGGATGAGGGGATGGATTGCACCTTCAGCAAGTTTGCAGATGACACTAAGCTAGGGGGAGAGGTAGATATGCTGGAGGGTAGGGACAGCGTCCAGGATGACCTAGACAAATTGGAGGATTGGGCCAAAAGAAATCTGGGGTTCAACAAGGGGAAGTGCAGAGTCCTGAACTTGGGACGGAAGAATCCTAAGCACTGCTACAGGCTGGGGACTGACTGGCTAAGCAGCAGTTCAGTAGAAAAGGACCTGGCAATTACAGTGGATGAGAAGCTGGATTTGAGTCAACAGTGTGCCCTTGTAGCCAAGAAGGCTAATGACATATTATGGTGCATTAGGAGGAGCACTGTTAGCAGATTTAGAGAAGTGATTATTCCCCTTTATTCAGCACTGGTGAGGCCACATCTGGAGTATTTTGTCCAATTCTGGGCCCCCCATTACAGAAAGGATGTGGACACATTGGACAGGGTCCAGTGGAGGGCAACAAAAATGATTAGGGGGCTGGAGCACATGACCTATGAGGAAAGGCTGAGGAATTTGGGTTTGTTTAGTCTGCAGAAGAGAAGAGGAAGGGGAGATTTGATAGCAGCCTTTAACTGCCTGAAGGGAGGTTCCAAAGAGGATGGAGAGAGGCTGTTCTCAGTAGTGACAGATGGCACAATGAGGAGCAATGGTCTCAAGTTGCAGCGGGGGAGGTCTAGGTTGGATATTAGGAAAAACAATTTCACTAGGAGGTTGTGAAGCACTGGAATGGGTTCCTTAGGGAGGGGGTGCAATCTCCATCTCTAGAGGGTTTTAAGTCCCGGCTTGACAAAGCCCTGGCTGGGATGATTTAGTTGGGGTTGGTCCTGCTTTGGGCAGGGGGCTAGACTCGATGACTCCTGAGGTCTCTTTCAGCCCTATGATTCAACACAGGTAAAGCCATGTGAGCAGATCAGGTATGTATAGGAAAGCACATTGTTTTCTTTTCTTGGCACTTAAGCCAGTTCAATAGCAATGCAGCGTGTGCTCTGTTGGACTGCATCTGCAAATGTCCAACCTTAGAGCCTCTCTGTTGGTTGTCATTCTGCAAGAAAACAAACATACTGCACAATGCCTGCTAAAAATGTTCAACAGCCTTACAAATGGCACTTGCTACTTTAAAACTCAAGTGCTGAGATTCAGGTATCCAAATACTAACACAAAAATGTATTTATTTTGAATATACGAGTTACTTACCCATATAAAAACCAGGGATGAAAACTGACCTTTTAGATGTCTACGTGGTGCTAATGAAGGACAGCAAGTGACCAGCTAGGTTAGGTTAACTTGTTGACCACAATGGAACGAATGGTCCATAAGAGCTGCTAAATAATAAATGAGAATTGCTTTCTATTTGCAATGACTTAGTTGACTATGAAATTCATTGTAGTCTCAGGGTCAAAGCAAAAGATAGAGAAATATGGAATAATTTTAAAAACATGAGAATGCCATAAGACTACTTGGAAAAATGTCAGAGTAAGTTTGTACTCTGACGTGCCCCACTATTAACTGTGACTCTGAGAGAAGGAGCAACAAGAAGTCCCGTGGCACCTTACAAACCTTGCTGGAAAGGTATAACAAGTGGGGTTCCGCAGGGGTCTGTTTTGGGACCGGCTCTGTTCAATATCTTCATCAACGATTTAGATATTGGCATAGAAAGTATGCTTATTAAGTTTGCAGATGATACCAAGCTGGGAGGGGTTGCGACTAATCTGGAGGATAGGGTCATAATTCAAAATGATCTGGACAAATTGGAGAAATGGTCTGAGGTAAACAGGATGAAGTTTAATAAAGACAAATGCAAAGTGCTCCATTTAGGAAAGAACAATCAGTTTCACACATACAGAATGGGAAGCGACTGTCTAGAAAGGAGTACGGCAGAAAGGGATCTACGGGTTATACTGGACCACAAGCTGAATATGAGTCAGCAATGTGATGCTGTTGCAAAAAAAGCAAACATATTTCTGGGATGCATTAACAGGTGTGTTGTGATCAAGACACGAGAAGTCATTCTTCCGCTCTACTCTGCACTGGTTAGGCCTCAGTTGGAGTATTGTGTCCAGTTCTGGGCACCGCATTTCAAGAAAGATATGGAGAAATTGGAGAGGGTCCAGAGAAGAGCAACAAGAATGATTAAAGGTCTAGAGAACATGACCTATGAAGGAAGGCTGAAAAAAATTGGGTTTGTTTAGTCTAGAAAAGAGAAGATTGAGGGGGGACATGATAGCAGTTTTCAGATATCTAAAAGGGTGTCATAAGGAGGAGGGAGAAGGAGTTACTCACCTTGTGCAGTAACGGTGGTTCTTCGAGATGTGTTCCCATGGGTGCTCCACTGTGGGTGCTGGTGCGTCCTCGCGCCGGCGACCGGAGACTTTTCTAGCCGTTTCTGCCGCGCCATGCAGGCGCCATGGCGCCCTCTAGTATCATTGGAATTGAAGGGCGCGTGCGCGGCGCGGCTCCTCCGTTCCTTCTCTACCCGCTAGAGTATAAGGCTCCAAGCAGGGGAAGGAGGGAGAGTAGTGGAGCACCCACGGGGACAGTTGATAGGGTGACCATCTTGAAACGGTGGTATGCAATGTATTTGTTGAGGTGCCTGAGGTCTAAGATGGGTCGCCACCCTCCCGTCTTCTTCTGGGTTAGGAAGTAGGTTGAGTAGAAACCCTAGCCCCGGAATTGTGGTGGTAAGTGTTCTACTGCGCCCAGTTGAAGAAGATGTGAAACCTCCTGTAGGAGGACGGTTTCGTGAAAAGGGTCCCTGAAGAGGGACGGGGTAGGAGGGTGGGTGGGAGGAAGGGAGGTAAAGGGGATAATGTAACCAGATTGAATGAGATCCAAGACCCATTTGTCCTAAGTGATGAGGGACCATTGGTGGAAAAAGGCCCGGAGGAGGTGGTGGAACTGAAGGGTATCGGTTGGAAGTGTCAGTGGATTGGCTTCCTGGCTCTCGACCTGACCTTCAAACCTGCTGTTTGCTCGATGGTGGATGGGGTGCGACGTGCTGTTGTTGTTGTCGCTGTGGTCTACGGCGCTGAGTTCTTTGTTTGCGGAAATCGTACTTGGGTTGTTGCCTGAACGGCTCTCTCGGGCGTTGGTAAGGCTGGTACCTAGTTCTCTTGAATGGAGGAGTATGCATTCCAAGGGTCCTGAGAGTAGTACGAGAGTCCTTCATAGAATGCAACACCTCGTCGGTCTTAGCTGCGAAAAGGTTGGTTCGATCAAAGGGCAAGTCCTCAACCTTTTGTTGTAGATCCCTAGGTACTCCAGATGCTTGTAACCAGGAAATTCTGCGGAGCACAATCACCGTGGCCGTAATTCGAGCTGCGGTGTCTGCCACGTCCATAGAGGACTGCAAGGCTGTGCGGGAGATGGTGTGGCCCTCCTGCATAATATTGAGCAGGGTTGACCGTTTATGCTCCGGAAGGTGTTGGAGGAGGTCCTGGAGGTGGAATAATTAGCGTGGTCATAGTCCGCAAGCATGGCAGTATAGTTCGCAGCCCTGAGGAGTAATGTGGATGAAGAGTAAACTTTTCGGCCCATAATGTCCACTTTCTTGTGGTCCCTGTCTTGTGGGGTTGTTCTTAGATTAGGCTGTTTACCCTTGTGTCATACTGAATCCACTACTAGGGAGTTCGGAGGTGGGTGGGTAAAAAGGAAGTCCATATTCTTTGGAGTGATAAAGTATTTACGGTCTGCTCTCTTATTTGTTGGAGTGACGGATGCTGGGGTCTGCCAGATATTGTCGGCCGGGTCCATAATTGCCTCATCCATGGGGATAGCAACTCTAGAGGCGGTTGGCGGCTGTAGTGTACGAAGAAGGCGATATTGTTTGACCTGCACCTCTTGGAGATCTCTTTCCTGAGCTATAGCGACTCTTTTAAACAAGTCCTGAAATTTTTTCGTGTCGTCTCCCGACGGTGGGGTTTCGGTAGTGACCGCTTCGTCTGGGGAGGAAGAGGAATTGTGTAGAGGAGATCTGGTCTCCCCTTCAGAGAGAGAGTCGTGTGCATATGAGGGGGCTGAAGAATTCGGCTCAGTGGCAGATACAGTGGCAGGAGGCGAGGGAGGAGGTGGCCTGGAAACAGTAGAAGAGGGTCGGTGGTGACTCTTCTTTGGATGTGGCTCCCAGGGTTGCCATTAAGTGGCATATGGCGGGGGTGGGTAGCCATACTGTTGCGCATACCATGAATGCGGAGGGGGAGGGTATGCATATTGAACTGGAGCCGGCTGCCAGGATGGAGATCTATGTGCCGGGCTAGAGTGTTGCGATGAGAACCTGCTCCTTGGTTCGGTGCCGATGTCACTGACTGAGCGAGAAACGACCGAGGAGCGCCGAGATCTCACCGAGTGGATAGAGGAACCTGAGGATGGCGATGCCGAGGAGGTGTGGCTCCGCACCGGGGATCGGTACCGCTCACGCCTCTGAGACGGTGCGGGGCGATGTGGTTTCGGTGATGGTGGCGCCGCCAGCGGGGAGGTTGACGGTGCCGAGACTTGTTCCGGCACCGGAGCGCTCAAAGGTGGTTTGTCGGCACGGGCCTTTTTCGGTGCCGAGCTCGGTGCCGTTTTGGCATGCTTCGGTGCCGTGCGCTCTTTCGATGGCGCCATCGGCGCCAAGGATGGCTTAGGTGCCGTAGCGGTCGGTGCCGCTGACTTTTGCCTTGGCTCTGAATGAGCTCTTTTGTGCAGTGCCGACGTCTTAAGCTGCGATGCGCCGGAGGTTCCCGGCCTATCCTCGGTGCTGACCCGTAACGCTGACGGTGCCGAGGGTAGGGATGGAGTCGGAGAGAGACCGGTTTTAGAGGTCGTGGAAGAAGAGTGGGCAGGGGGTTGATTTTTCTCCATACCCTTACTTAGTTGAGGTGATCTAGACAGCGTAGGACAGTCCTCTGAGGAAGGACGGAGGGACTTCTCGTATAAGAGAGTCTTTAGTCTATTGGCTCGGTCTCGGTGCGCCCTCGCCGTTAGTTTGGAACAGTGCAGGCACTTTTGAGTCTGGTGCGCCTCCCCAAGCCACTTAATACAGTTGGAGTGCCCGTCGGAAGCAGGCATGGCATCTCGACATGACCAAGAATTTGAAGCCCGGCGAGCCGCAACAAGAATTTTTTTTTTTTTAAACTAGACTGGGGAGGTGAATAGGGCTAAAAAACTTGGATGATGAGGTAACTAGGGAATAAAACGAGGTATTTTACTATTTTTAGACAGAAGTAAGGAGAACGGAGGGCTCCGTCTGCTGCCGAGGACGGTAGAGAAGGAACTGAGGAGCCGTGCCGCGCATGCGCCCTTCAATTCCAACGACACTAGAAGGCGGCACGGCGCCTGCGCGGCACGGCAGAAATGGCTAGAAAAGAGTCCGGTCGCCGGCGTGAGGACGCACCAGCACCCACAGTGGAGCACCCACGGAGACCACTCGAAGGAGAAAACTTGTTCATCTTGGCCTCTGAGGATAGAACAAGAAGCAATGGGCTTAAACTGCAGCAAGAGAGGTTTAGGTTGGACATTAGGAAAAAGTTCCTAACTGTCAGGGTAGTCAAACACTGGAATAAACTGCCCAGGGAGGTTGTGGAATCTCCATCTCTGGAGATATTTAAGAGTAGGTTAAATAAATGTCTGTCAGGGATGGTCTAGACAGTATTTGGTCCTGCCATGAGGGCAGGGGACTGGACTCGATGACCTCTCGAGGTCCCTTCCAGTACTAGTATTCTATGATTCTATGACTAACATTTATTGGAGCATAAGCTTTTGTGGGCAAAGACCTACTTCATCAGATGCATGTAGTGGAAATTCCAGAGGCAGGTATAAATATACAGGCACATGAACAGAAAGGAGTACCAATCAAGAGGAAGGCCAGAAATAACGAGGTCAATTCAGTCAGGGAGGATGTGTCCCACTTCTAGCACCTGATGTGGAGATGTGAACACCAAGAGAGGAGAGACTGCCTTTGTAGTTGGCTAGCCATTCAGTCTTTGTTTAATCCTAACTTGATAGTGTCAAATTTGCAAATGAATTGTAGCTCTGCAGTTTCTCTTTGAAGTCTGTTTTTGAAGTTTTTCTGTTGCAGGATGGCTACTTTTAAATCTGCCACTGTGTGTCCAGGAGATTGAAGTGTTTTCCCACGGGGAAAACACTTTTGTATGTTACCATTCCTGATATCTGATTTGTGTCTGTTTATTCTTTTACGTTAGGACTGTCTAGTTTGGCCAATGTATATGGCAGAGGGGCACTGCTGGCACATGATGGCATATATTACATTGGTAGATATGCAGGTGAATGAGCCCGTGATGGTGTGGCTGATGTGGTTAGGTCCTGTGATGGTGTCGTTGGTGTAGATATGTGGGCAGAGTTGGCACCGAGGTTTGTTGCAGGGATTGGTTCCTGAGTTAGAGTTACTGTGGTGTGGTGAGAATTTGCTTCAGGTTGGCAGGCTGTCTGTAGGCAAGGACTGGCCTGCTACCCCGCGTCTGTGAGAGACAGCGATCGTAGTCCAGGATGGATTGTAGATCACCGATGAGGCATTGGAGAGGTTTTAGCTGGGGACTGCAGATGATGGCCAGTGGTGTTCTGTTATTTTCTTTGTTGGGCCTGTCTTGTAGTAGGAGGCTTCTGGGTACACGTCTGGCTCTGTCAGTCTGTTTCCTCACTTCCTTGGGTGGGTACTGTCATTTTAAGAATGCTTGGTGAAGATCTTGTAGGTGTTTGTCTCTGTCTGAGGGGTTGGAGCAAACGCGGTTGTACCTTAGTGCTTGGCTGTAGACAATGGATCGTGTGATGTGTGCGGGATGGAAGCTGGAGGCATGTAGGTAGGCATAGCAGTCAGTAGGTTTTCGGTATAGGGTGGTGTTTATGTGACCATCACTTATTTGCATGGTAGTGTCCAGGAAATGGATCTCTTGTGTAGACTGGTCCAGGCTGAGGTTGATGGTGGGGTGGAAACTGTTGAAATCACAGTGGAATTCTTCCAGAGCCTCCTTCCCATGGGTCTAGATGATGAAGATGTCATCAATGTAGCAAAAGTAGAAGAGGGTCATTAGTGGACGAGAGCTGAGGAAGCATTGTTCCAGGTCAGCTATAAAAATGTTGGCATATTGTGGGGACATGTGGGTGCCCATAGCGGTGCCACTGGTTTGAAGGTATAAATTGTCCCCAAATCTGAAATAGTTGTGTGTGAGGATAAAGTCACAGAGCTCGGCCACCAGTTGTGCCGTGGCATCATCAGGGATACAATTCCTGACAGCTTGTATTTCATCTACATGTGGGATGTTGAGGTAGAGAGCCTCTACATCCATGGTGTTTGAGAGCCTCTAGGATGGTGTTTTCTGGAAGATCACCAATGCATTTTAAGTTCTCAGGAAGTCAGTGGTGTCTCGAAGATTGCTGGGAGTACTGGTGGCATAGGGTCGGAGTAGAGAGTCCACATATCCAGACAGTCCTGCAGCGAGAGTGCCAATGCCCGAGATGGTGGGGCGTCCAGGTTTATGGATCTTGGGTAGCAGATAGAATAACCCTGGTTGGGGCTCTAGGGGTGTGTCTGTGTAGATTTGTTCCGGTGCTTTTGTAGGGAGTGTCTTGAGCAGATGGTGTAGTTTCTTTGTGTACTCCTCAGTGGGATCAGAGGATAGTGGCCTGTAGAATGTGGCATTGGAGGGTTGTCTGGCAGCCCCTTTTTGGTAGCCTGACTTATTCATGATGGCAACAGCAACTCCTTTATCAGCCTCTTTGATCTGAGAGAAGGAGGTGTGCAGCATGGAAAAGCTTTAAGATTAATCACAAGTTACTTTATCCCAGAAAAAGTGTAATGGGAATCTCTCAGATTGAACTGGAAGGGGATGCTGAGAAATTTGTCCATATTATAGTATCACAGTTTGACGATTAGGAATGTACTCTTTTGGGTTCTACCTCAGCAATGAGCTGCTGCATTAGCAGCATATGCGAGATGTGGAAAAATGTAGACGGCTAAGTGGCAAGACAGAAAGGACTACAAAACGAGCATGGAGCCACCAAGCTTCGAGCTTGATGGTATGTCACCAATAAATTAAAAAAGATGACCATGGGCATGCATTGAATCTCTTTTATATTCCCAGTATTTATAGATGAACTTAAATGAGTAGATAGCATTTTGCTATAATTTTTTAGACTATTACATGCTAGCTCCTGGTTCAATTACTGAGGCTTAGAGGCAATAAGTGCTCATGTAAAATGCAGGTTTTGATTAGAACCAGGAATTTTTGACTGATGCAGTCAATGCCCCAAGTAGAGAACAGGCTCTAGTTATATTCATTGCAGGACATTGAGAAGGGGAATCGGGTGTAATTAACCTAACTAGAAACTAGGTGTCACTGTAGCATCACATGATAAATCTGAAACAGTGCTGCCTTGACAAAAACATGCAGACCTTAGTCTGCTAGAATCTAACATGATGCCTACTAAAAGAGGTTGGCTGTGAGCACACTTGCCATACACTATTAGGTACAATATCTGGAGTCTGTGTATGGGTTGGAATAACAAGCTGGGCAGTTGGTATTCTTCATGACTAGTTTTACATTCTCTTTTATATGTTTATAATATTTTATATTTTTCTCTGAAGCTGATGTGTCTGAAATGGGTTCAGAGTAAGAGCTCTTATCCCAGGGGTGGGCAATAATTTTTTGCCAGGGGCCACTTCAAAAATTTCTGAAGTGGCCCCAGGCTGCTCTGGAAGGGGCGAGGCCTCAAGCGGAAGGGCAGGGCCTCGAGCAGGAGGGGCAGGGCGGGATACTTCCGGGTTCCCGGCCCCCAGTCCATGATTGGTCTGGGGATAGGGGAGTGCCTTGGCCCGCCTGTTGCCCCCTTGCCCCTAGGTGCCCATGCCCCTGGCAGGGAGGAGACTTCCCACGCTCCCCGGCCCCCCAGCCAATCAGGGCCTGAGGGCGGGGGAGTGTGCTAAGTTTCCTCCACTCTGTCCCCACTCTGCATGGCGCTTAAAAGCGCCACGCACTCCTGGCAGGGTGGGAGGAGGCTTTGTGCGCTCCCCTGCCCCCAGACCAATCAAGGCCTGGGAGCAGGTGAGCGCGCTAAGTCTTCTCCCACCCTGCCAGGAGCGCCCAGCACTTCTAAGTGCTGCCTGCTCCTCACAGGGTGGGGCCAGGGAGGAGGAAACTTCATGCACCCCTCTGCCCCAAGGCCCTAGTTGGCCTGGGGTTGGGGGAGTGCACGAAGCCTCCTCCAGCCCTGTCAGGAGCGCCTGGTGCTTCCAAGCACCGGGTGCTCCTGGCAGGGCAGAGAAAACTTCACGTGCTCCCCCCGCTCCCAGGCCCTAATTGGCCTGGGTGTGGGGGGGCAGCAGGACCTCCGTGGGCCGGATCCACCCGCTTGGTGGGCCAAATCCAGCCCGTGGAGGCCCTTTTGACCACCCCATCTTATCCGGTAACAGTGATATTTGAGGGAGAGAGGATGTTTTCATATATCACAATGATAACTTTGCACGGGAAGACCATGGAGAGATTTGTTGGTTGTATTTAAAATACTTATTCTTATTTGCTCTTTCTGTTTTTTCTCTAGTGATACCGCTGTAAACAAGGAGTTAGAACAGGTGAAAGTAGAAGTGGCTTTGGCCACAGGATGGCAATGGCATGTCTTTGGGGAATGTTAACATTCTATGGATTAACAATTCATTTGCCACAAAGTTTTCTCTCCACTTTGTTTCACTCTACTTCAGAGATGAAGACACAAGTCCTTCATTTGACAGAAGGATAAGATTCCCTACATTGTAGTGTAACTTGGCAAGAATTTGCCCTCAGAAATGATGGGTTAATCTCTTCCTGTATGAGAAAGTAACCATTTTCTAGACAACAGCTCTAAATCTAAACCTTGCTTTGTTTAAATGCTCCTTGCAACTCTCAGCTGTGGGACAGAAAAGTCTTTGTGATATATGATATTATATAACATGATGGTCAATCCCAAGGATGAAGCTAGAAAATTTACAGGAAGGAGGTTTTAAAACGAAACTACAAAGCAAAATTGAAACCTGGGGACTTGTTTACATAGCGGGGTAGTACATTCTGCAGGGGTGTGATTTCTGAAGCACAGTGTTGTGTTGGATTATAATTGGTCCATGTAGCTCAAGTGTAGACAAATTATTTTTTGTCACAGTATAGTCAAGGTCCAGACTCAGAGAAACATTTTTCATACCTCAATAACAATCACAATAATGACAAATAAAAACACTTGGCTTTCTGGATTTGTCCCACAGTCTGCCTGTTGATGACCCCTGATGTAGACCCTTCTAGTGTGCATTAGTGGAATGCTGTCTGAAACAGGACCTTGCTAGAACACACTAGGAAACATTTAGAGTGTGCTAAGGCTTATATTGTCACAATAGCATGACATGGTCCTAGATTTTTTACCTGAAACACTAAAAGGAACATAGTAAATTTTCTCAGTGGACTACACTATGGAGCATGTGGGTGAGCATTTACACACGCAGCTTCAAAAGGACCATTTGCATGAATAAATGCTCTCTTGATTAAGTAAGAGCTCCACATTCTAGCTCACAGAGACTAAGATTCTTCTGTAAGTAAAACCAAAATATTTTCTTACAGATAGTGATTAGCCCCATAAAAATAATCTCACTATTTGCCTTGTTTTACATCTGGCAAAGACTCATTATTAGTGTTTCTTTCTGAGCCTGAACGGACAACTAAAATTCCCTGATCAATCCAAAGGAGAAAAGCTAAATGTCAGCACTTAAAAACAATGGATAAAACAAAAAGCCTTATTAAATGGAAAAAAGCTTCAACAAATGAGTAACCAACCTTCCTTCTGGGTGCTCTAAAAAGAGCTCATAAATGCTGATAAAAATAGTACAAAAATTTACTGCAGCAAATAATCATGAAGAATTCTAACATACCAACTGTAGAACAATCAGGCTACGTCTATATCGGCAAGATTTTGTGCAAATACTCTTTAATGCAAGAGTTTTTGCATTAGAGTATTTGAGTAAGAGAGCATCTACACTGGCATGTGCCTTTGCGCAAAAGATGTGCTTTTGCGCAAGAGCATCCGTGCCAGTGTAGACACTCTCTTGCGCAAGAAAGCTCCGATGGCCATTTTAAACATCAGGCTTTCTTGCACAAGAAATTGATGTTGCCTGTCTACACTGGCCTCTTGCGCAAGAACAGTTGCGCAAGAGGGCTTATCCCTGAGTGGGAGTGTGGCGGGTCCCCTCCCGCCTGCCCTCTTAAGTCCAAGGCCCTCTGGCCTGAGTCTGCAACACAGTTAAGGCTGGCCCTTTAAGACAAGGCCAAGGCCCTCCGTCCTGAGTCCATAACACAGTTCAGGGTTGTAGCGGGGACGCACCCCAGGTAGGGAGATCCGGGCCCACCCTACTTCACTGGGTCCTGGCCAGGGCCCTGTGAGCGACCGGGTAGCGGGTCACTCCCTCGGCAGGGCAATCCGGCCAAAACGCGCCGAGGTTCTCTGGGCAGGAGCGGCGGCTCCCGCTCCTGTCCTGGGCCACTTCCTACCTGGTTCCCTGGGGTTCCTTCCCTTGTACTTGCCCAGCTTGCTGCGAGCTCCGGGCCAGCATCTCCTCGGCAGGCAGTCCCTGGGTCGCCCCAGCTCACCTCTGCGTCCCCTCTGGCCTCTCCTGGAGTCCCTGGCAACAGCTGTGCAGGAGCCCCCTTCACCAGTCCTTCTCCTCCAGCTGTCTCCCCAGACTGAGCCCTTCCCCAGGCTTTTATAGTGCAGCTACAGCCCGGGCATGCTCGGTAGGGCTGTGGGGGAGGGGCCTCTGCAGCCAGGTAATCCTGGCTGGGCCCTGCAGGTTCAGTGCGAGGCTGCCTTGCCCCGTCACAGGGAGCGTCAGAGTATTTGCGCAAGAAGCACTGATTTTATACATTAGAACATCAGTGTTCTTGCGCAAGTACTCGCGGCCAGTGTAAACAGGTGGCAATGTAGACGTAGCCTCAGTGTTTTAATGCAGCTCTATTCTCTCTCTTTCCAGAAGAGATGGGTGAAGGGAAAAGCCTAAAAAACTGAAGTTTGCTACTAAAACATTAGCATTTCCTTATTTATTTTCTCTCCTTATTGCTTTTGTGGAAAACTTCAACAAAAATTCACCAATTCAAAAACATTGGTGTGATGCAAATCTTCCTGTTTTCTTCAGCTTGAATTTCCAGAAATCTTTGTTTCTGATTTGTTAACTTATACATCTGTATTGGTCTTAGTACCATGGTGTGAGGGTGAACAGCATGTGTAAGAACTAATAAGCAAGAATCTCTGAGAAGTGATTCTGAATTCCAAAAACCTACTTTCATTTTCCTCTGCTCTAGGTTGTCTTGAGAGCTATGAGAAAGGAGACAAGGATTAATAAAAAATTTCCACATTAACCACTTATCAGACATAAAATTTAATATGTCTAGAGAGACTGCTATGGAAATGTTTTGAAAACACTGGAAGAAGGCATGCAAATTATTAAAAAGCAAGATAAATGAGGAAATCACAGCACTGTTAAGATGCAAAAAATGAAGGATTATTCTCAATGTCACAACTGTTTGTTATAAACAGCCATGGTTTGTTATTAGACATAGCTATATTTAGCTATGTTGAAAGACTTTTCTTTTAAGCAATTCATCCCAGGATCAATATTCAATTTTGTCAGTGTTGATAATATTAATAAGATGTAAGGTTTCAACTTTGTTTGGGACTTTTTTTGTACCAATGAAATTTTTCTCCATGTAGCAAACTTTGGATTTAGAGCGTTTGAACTTACATAGATTTATATTGCCTTCACAGTGATTTCACACTAGCAGTTCACATGTTGTTAGAAGAATGAGGACAGAATCAAACCCAGGTGTGATATATCATGTTGCTGTATAGGGCAACAAGTCTAAAGTCTGGGTTTGATAACTTTCACCTACAGAACTAATCAGAAGTGAAAAGATTTTAAAAGAGGCAACGATTCGACCTGCAAATGTGACAACCTGTATGGTTGTATTAGCAGATGAGCTTTTGTTACTTTGTGGCAAGATGTCACATATGTAATTACAGTAGTTACTGTTCACTGGTAGTGACTGTCATGGGTGGGAGGGAGAGAAGTTTCTATTGAAGCACAAAATTCTCCCTCTGCCAGAGATACATGTTCTTCACTGGCAGTGCCTCACCCAGTGTAATGTGTAGCTCTTTGGAAGGAAAGGTTAAACAACAAGGGCAGCCGAATGGCAGGTGTGTGTAGTTAGCTCAGAACAGGGGAGTAGAGTATTTCTCAACTGTTCCTCATTTACAGGCCTTGTCTGCACTGGCACATTTTGTCACCCAAAACTGTCTTTTGATGACAAAAACCTCCAAGTGTCCACATTACAATGTGACAAGTTTTGCGACATACAGACGTTTTTGGTGACAGATACACGAGGGACTTTTGTCTGTGCTGTCAACAATGACGCAGTGTATACCAGGTAGGTTTTTTTGGTGAGTTTATTGGACTCAAGCATGTATCCCACAATGCCCTGTTTAGTCACTCTGGACATCACCTTGAACTCAGCTACCCTTCAGCCATGTAATGTTTACAGGTAAAGAGATGCTCCCTTCCTACCTGCAAATCGAGAGAAATTTAAATCTCTCTCCTGTGTCTGTGGCACATAGTGTGGTGATCCTCATGGCATCTTTGCAAGGAAACAGGGGTGGCGGCTGTCGATCCAAATGCTCTCCTGCTTGGAGCAATGCATAGCTTTTGGATCTAATTGATGTGGGGAGTGAAGATTTGGTGCAATTGGAGCTGCAAGTGACTCGTAAGAACTGGGACACGTACAATTGCATTTCTCAAAGCCCTGTGTGACAAGAGGTATGAGCAAGATACCCAACAATGCAGAGCCAAGATAAAGAACTCTGGCAGGCCTACCACAAGGCAAAGGAGGCAAACAGCCAGTCTGGTGCTGCAGTCAAAACATGCCATTTTTATAAAGAACTTGGCAGAATTCTGAGTGGGGACCCCACAACCAAGCCTCCTGGACACCGTGGATAGCTGAGAAAAGAGCCTGAAATACTTGTCCCAGATACACAATAGACACAAGTTGATGAAGAGACTGAAGAGGGCCAAGAGGTGAGGATCAATCCAGTGTGCACAGCAGCGAGGAATTGTTTCTCAAAGGATGCTGAAGAGATGCTGCATGTTGAAACAACAGAAGGGACACAGAGTATGTTGGTGTACAGGTGGGCAGGGTTGGGGGCGAAGCAATTATAGAGGTGGTGCCCCGGCAAGTAGTTGCTGTGCAGGTAAGTGGGGTTGAGAGCTCAGCAGGTGGCAGTCATGAGGAGCAGTATGGAAGTGGTGTCCCAGCGAGTAGCTGCTGTGCAGGCAGGCGGGATTGGGAGCTGAGCGGGCGGTAACCATTGGCAGCCATGCAGAGCAGTAAGTTGCTCTATGCAGTCAGGGTGGGGGGCAGTAGCATGGGATGACCAGAGGCTGTATTTCACTCTATGGGTCTGCACTATGGCCAAACACAGCATCAATGTGCGCACAGATAGCAATAGAATCTTCCTGGGAAATAGTGTTGAAGATTCACCTGATGTATTTATTAATTTTGTTATGGAGAATCCACGGCAGGGCTGCCTTTGCCCCACCCCCATGCTACAACACTTTCTCAAACCAGTCTTCAATGTGTGCTGTCAGAACCAAGGCAGCACACAGTTTGGCTACATAAGGACCGGGGAGCCCCCCCATTCGCCTCCAAAAACTTAGCCCAGGTTTGCTTGTTAACCTTCAGCAGGGATATGTCGGTAAGAGTGATTACAGCCTGCCGACAAGTGTAGGATTATAAAAAATTGTTTACTTGTACAAGTGCTGCACAACCATGGTCTGTACTTTTTTGGGGAGTCATAAGCAACACTCCTCCTTCCCCACTTTCCCCACACTTTTAAAACTCACCATGATCACAGGGTCTGCAGCGATCTGTGCTTGCTTCCAGGCTAATCCAACAAACTGGGAAGTTTTCTTCAGGGGTATGCATGCTAGTGAAATGTAACAATCTTTATCATGAAAAGTACAGTCACTCTATTGTTAATGGTTACTTTTACAGACCAGATCTTGAGGACCCAGACATCTTGTACACCATCAGAATACAGCAACTGAGGAAAAAGAAGCCAAGGATGCATGATCATCTGGGGAAGGATTTGTTGGGTCATGCAACAAATCAGTCAGAGAAAAGAGCAGAGACGAGTTACGGAGAGGGAGCAAAGATTTAGGGTCAGGGATCAGAGAGCGCACGGATGAAATCAGAGACAGGAGACCATGCAGGACCAAAATGACATCCTGAGGAGTATAATACTCATGAATGATAATAGAGACCATAACCTGTGGTCTCTCATGAAGAACTCTTTTCCTAGCAGCTGTGCCTCTACCCCCCACACCAACATGCATGGTTGCAAAGGTGCAGTTCTGCATTTAGCAACCCTTCACCTACATACTCATCAAAATCCACACCCATCACAATCCAGCAATGGTTTCTTCCCATTACACTCCACTCCCTGTGAAAGCAACGGTGACAGCTGGACATTAGTCCAGCTGTGAGGTTTTCAAAGAAAAATAAATACATATATCATGCATGTTTCCATGAGTTTTTATTTTGTGTTAAACAAACCACAACAAACGCTGTAGCCTGAATCCTTTGGAACCATGGCAATGCCTCATATACAATCCCAAAACACAGAAATCTCAGGCCCCCTCACTGTCAAAGAGGTTCCTCAGAGCCTTCTTGATATTGATGGTCAATCTATGCATTCCTCTGACAGCTCAAGTGTCTGGCTGTTCGTAGTGTGAGTGCAAGCATCACACCTTACTGTGGGGAAACACTTCACCCTTACTCTCACAGAAACTATGTAAGCAACAGCATGCAGCCACCACCTTGGGGATATGATTCTCCAAAAGGTCCAGCCTGCCATAAAATCATAGAACACTAGAACTGGAAGGGACCTTGAAAGGTCAAGTCCAGTTCCCTGCCCTCACGGCAGGACCAATTACCATCTAGATTACTCTTTCTCAAAGTAGTCTGAGGGCTCACTCTGAGAAAACTGCTCCTGTTTGTTTATTTACCGGGTCTGCAGCCATGAAGTCTAGTGGGTTCCATTGACTGTGGTTCACTGTTTGCTGCCAAGGGGAGCCACAGGAAGTGGCAGTCCAGTCCACGCCATTTCCCACAGTTCCCCTTGGCTGCAAAGAGTGAACCGCAGCCAATGGAAGCCACGAGGCTCCGTGGCTGCGGAGCCAGTAAATAAACAAACGGGAGTGGCCAGTTAGCCGCTTTCTCAGAGTGGGTCTGTGGACTGCTTTGAGAAACACTGATCTAGATCATCCCTGATAGATGTCTCTCTAACCTGCTCTTAAATTCAATCTGCCAAAGGCACATTCAACAACCATTCGGCAGTGGCTTAGAATATTGTTGAACTGCTTCTTACTGCTGTCCAGGTTCCCCCATGTAAGCTTCATGAGCCAGGGCTGCAAGGGTTAGGATGCATCACCTAGGAACACTATAGGCATTTCCAATTCCCCACTAAATTTCTGGTCTGGAAAGAAAGTTCCAGCATGCAACCGCCTGTACAGGCCACTGTTCCTGAAGATGTGTGCATCATGTACCTTTCCAGACCATCCAACATTTATGTCTGTGAAATGCCCATGGTAAGCCACAAGTGCCTGAAGTACCTGAAATACCCCTGTGAGGTGGTGCTATAATGGAGATGTGTCCCCCACCTATTGCCCCGCCACAGTTAGGAAAGCTCTTTTCAGCAAAGCCACTATGTCACCCACATTTCCCAGCGTCACAGTCCTGTCCATCAAAATTTGATTTATTGCCATGCACACTTGCAGAAGTAAAGTACTGCACTGACAGTAGCCTTCCCCACTCCAAACTGATTCACAACTGGACAGTAGCACTATAGAGTGGCCAGCTTCCACAAAGCAATGGCCACATGCTTCTCTGCTGAGAAAGCAGCTCTCATTTGGGTGTCCTTACACTACATTCAGGGGCCAGCTCAGCACACAGCTCCAGGAAGGTTGCTTTATGCATCTGAAAGTTCTGTAGCCACTGCTCTTCATCCCACACCTACATGACAATGCGATCCCGTAACTCAGAGCTAGTGTTCCTAACCCAAAAGCGACGATCCACTGAGTATATCAGGTCTACCATAGTTAAATGATATAGCAATTCATCACCCTCTGAACCTGATGAATATGAATACAATTCTGATGAATATGAATATGAATCTGATGAGTTATAATCATTCACTAGGTGCTTGAAGGTCCATATTTAGGTATGCTGCAATGTGTGATGCCTTCCGCACACTGCTCATAATAAGGGCCAGAAGGCTAGGATCCATGTTTTCTCAGTGCAGAGGCTCGATCTGGCACAAAAGTAAGCTGGAAACCCAGAGGCATCTGGGAAAAAAAGAGATGGCTGACAGGGTGTTTTTCATGCTCCCAATATGCCTCCTGCTACGTTGCGCTGTCCCACAATGATTAGTGGGTGAAGGTGACACCCTGTCAATGCTTTACTCTGTTGACAAGGGAGCTGCAGGGGGGGCCATGAGTTGTGGACACTGGGTACCAGAAAAAAAACGGTTTAACGAGTTTCCAGTTTTGGTGACTTTTGCCTGTCGACAGCATTTTCGTTGCCAAAACTTGCAAGAGTAGACATAACCGTAATCGCAGTTTTACTTCCCAGCCACCTTTGTTGGCTGTTCTCTCTTTTATTGCTTATGTTTACATAAGAAGTGCTGAATCATGTCTGAGAAGGCATGTATTTTTTGAAGTGAAACTAGATGACTCACTGTATCACAACATACTCATTATTACCCAATGACTAATATAAAGGCTTCATGAACAAGAGCCCTGGATCTAAATCTTAGTTTGGTTTTGTTTGAAGTGTTTGTTAAAGGTTCTTCATGCTTTATGACATACTGTTATATAACAGTCTTTAGTGACAAGACTATCGCTAACCTCGTGACTACAGCAATGATATATTCTTTTATACTGAAAATGCTGTGAAGTGTAACCTCACATACTGAATCTCAAGGTTACAGAAAACATTATTTATGTTAAGCAAAATTATTTTTAAGCTTCCTGAAATAATTTTTGTCTCTCATTATGTAGTATATACATCAGACAAGTTTGCTCAGTGTGAAGAGCAGGGACCTTACTGACACTAGGATTTTATTCCTAGCTGTCTCACTAGCTCTATATAAGTAATCTTGAACCTGTCACTTAAGCTCAAGTTTTCAAACATAGCCTCTGATCTGGGGTGTCTCTGTTTTTCAGAGGTCAACATGAGACACCTTGTGGCTGACTAGCAGATGTGTACTAAGTAACTATTGACTTCAGCTACCTCGGGGGTATTTAACATCTCTGAAACTCAAAATAAGGTTTTTTAAGTTAAGCTACCAAAAATAGGTACCCAAACAGGCCACTTTGAAAATGTTGAGCCTCTCTGTGCCCAAATTCATCAGCTTTTTAATATTTAAAAAATGTATTATATTTAAAAAGGGACGTGGTCTGACTGACTTGTTTACTCCAGCTAAAATTGCCATGCATAAGTTGTGAGTTTTTATTTTTTTTCTCTACAACATTCAGCCTTAAATTAATTGTATGAGATGGGCCTTGGAAATGTAAGAGGTATAAAGAGGCTAGAAAACTATTAATTGTAAAAATAAACATATCAGGACAATAAAGATATAGGGATGTCATTGGGGATGTAATAGCGTAACCGTTTAAATGATTAACCGATGAGCATGAACTCATAGATTACTGTAATGGTTATATGCTGGCTTCCAGCCCCACTCCCAGAAAGCTGGCTGCCACCCTGTGTTGTAGGCTCTCAGCACAGAGTGGCAGCCGGCACCTCGGAGCAGGGTTGGGAGTGGGGCAGAGAGCCGGCTTAAAAGCCGCTCCTGTCACCCACCAGTTCTGGGGGAGCCAGCTGCCACCCCGAGATGAGGACTCTGATACAAAGCCTGCATCATGGGGTGGCCGCCACCGCCCCAGGAGTGGGGCAGCAGGTGGGAGCCAATGTGCACTGAGGCTATGTCTACACTATGACTTTTGCCACAAGAGGCAATGCAAATGAAGCGCAGATTAGCATTTTCTCGCACTTCATTTGCATACTCTTTCATTCCGTTTTTGCGCAAAAACAGGCAGTGTGGCCGTGGCCATTTTGCACAAAAACCCCTTTTTCCACAAGATCCTTATGCCTCTCTGGGACAGGCATAAGGATCTTGCAGAAAAAGGGGGTTTTGTGCAAAACGGCCATGGCCACACTGCCTGTTTTTACACAAAAACGGAATGAAAGAGAGTATGCAAATGAAGCGCGAGAAAATGCTAATTCGTGCTTCATTTGTATTGCCTCTTGCGGCAAAAGTCATAGTGTAGACATAGTCTGAGAGCCAACTTAAAAGCTAGCTTCTGGCATGTGCTCCTGGGGTATCCGGCTACCGTGTGTGCTGCAGGCTCTGCAGTATAAAGTTCCTGGAGCACACTGACTGCCAGCCCTGCTCCCAGGGAGCTGGCTTTGCTGCGGGTTCTACAGTATAAGCTTTATACTGGAGACTGCAGCGTGTAACTGCTAAGATTTTTAACAGTTACATGGTTATCTAATTAACTGCTTTTTAACATCCCTAGATATCATGAGGACTGTTGTACTAAAAGCAAAGTCTGGATTATTTTATGGTCCATTTTTCAAAACATAGAGAATATAAAAGGAATCAAGAGAATCCAATATTCTATAGGTCATGTTCTAATTAAAACCCTTTCCAGCTTTGAGATGGTCAGGATTGAAAGCCTCAGTTCCCATCAGTATCAAGGAGAGACCAGAGATTAGCTACAAGCACCAAAGCCACTGGATCAATATGTGTGACCTTTTCAGACCAGCTCAACTATATTTATAACACTCCAGTGAAGCAGTGTTCTGTGAATTTGAAACTAAAAATGTCATTCCAAAGAGCTCCAGAAGTAGAGAGCCCTGCATATCTACAGATATCTGCTTCGTACCTATGGATATCCACATCCTCAGATGCAGATAGCCATGCAGGGCTCTACCTCCCGCTCCCCCATCCAACCACCAGGTGCATGGGGGGCTGCCAAAGCAGGGCCTTTTACTGCTGGCAGGGAAAGAATGCAACACACTCTGTCTTAAATTCTCCTGCAGAAAGGGCTGACTGCCAGCCCTGCCTGGCCTCTATGGCCCCCCTTCCTACTGAACACTCACCTGCAGAGCCCCGCCGCAAGTCTCTGCTGCCTACCCTCAGACCCTGCTTTTGTGCTGCCTGCCTCATCCCTGCACAACCCTGCTGCTTCCTTGCTCATCTGTGCTCCCTCTCCCCTACCCTCCAGATGGTTTGCTGTGCAGATGCAAGTAAAATCCCTATCACGGATTGTGGATCAGACAATGAGTTGAGCCTGGTGGATTCAGATCAGATGTGAATCCACATTTTTATATCTGTGCAGGCTCTATACATAGGGTAGAGAACAGTTTCAGCTCCAGATGCACTTTTCCTGCCAACTGACTGAAAAGCCTCTGCAGAAGCTTTGCAACTCATAAGAAGTGCTCTAAGAGAACAGAGATAGGTCTTGATCTGAAATACATTCATGATGCCAACAAACTGCATCATGCCAATTTTGTATTGTGAAATATAACAGGTGCCAGCACCACAGTGACATTCTGAAACATCCTGAAGTCTTGTGTATTCCTTGAAACACTCCCTTACACTGCTTTGAAACCATACAGCATCTTTAAATTGGGTGGAAAGAGTCCCCAGATTATATCACTTGCACTGGGGGCATGACTGGATGACATAGCACTGGCATGAGGATCCAAAAAATGACCTGTTCCCAGGGATTGGATCGGGGGACAAGGTTAGCATGCACTGCACTACCGGATTCTCAAAAGTATCTATGTGATTTTGGAGCACAAGTCCCAATGACAGTTGCTGAATCTTCTTCTCCTATGTCACATAGTTAGTTAGTTAGTTAATGCCTATTACACCCGCTGGCATGTAGGGCAGCAACGAAGGTTCTCCATTTCTGTTTGTCTTTGGCCATTTTCTCCAGTGTGTCCCAGTTGTAATTCATTCTCTTCATGTCTGCCTCAACAGTACGCCGCCATGTTGTCTTGGGCCTCCCACATTTCCGTCGTTCTTCAGGCGTCCAGCAAAGTGCTATCTTTACAATGGCATCTGCCTCCCTTCTCATCACGTGCCCTATGCAAATTCCAACCTTCAGCTATTCTTTCCTTCTCAGGGCTGTTATGTGGCCATGTGAAGCAGAGTGAAAACTAGAGTAGCTCTGAACCACCTTAACCATGACTCAACTGCAGGTAACTGACAATTAGGCCCACTCAGTCCCCATTCAAAAGTGCTTTTAAGTGTGCACATTTGTTGCCAATACTCGTGCAACTGCATTTGCATCAAGAATGGCCTGCATCAAATCAGTCTTCACCATCACTATGGCTAGTGCTGATAGAAAGCACTGGTGTGGTAACTGCGCACTGCATTTGGCATGTTTCCTGACACACTTTTATAATGTTCCTACAACTCTGCTTGCATGTACCCTGTGCAGAATCTCCAGTCCTTCTAATTTTATGCATAAACATTTTTTGTTTACATGGTGCACTACAGCAGACTCAAGAATTTTTATTTTAAAAAGGAATATTTTAATGCAATCATGTAAATCGTATCATTTATATAGGCTGCAATTTTTTAAAAAAATGGGTACAGCAACTGTGGAGCTCTACTTCCACAAACCTCATTTCAGGGATCTGTGTGGGAAGTCTGGGAATAAAATGGTACTGAAAAAGCTAAAGGGAATTCTGTGTGAGATCGCTGTAAATAGGTTTATGTTAACCAGATAAGCCAGATTGTGAACACATTGCACTAATACAAATTACAGGGTCTGATGGAGCAGCTGCCCCCTCACTGGCAGAAAAGGGGTTACAAGCATCCCTACAGTGGCTGCACTGGAGGCAGCCAATTACAAAGGGGTGAGAGAAGTAGCCAATCATGACCCAGCCAGCTCATGTAAGAAGAGCTGCAGGGCAGAGCAGAATTTAGTAGCTGACTGGAGCCTGAGGGGAGAAGACCAACCTCCTGGACCTAGCAGTAGCACCCGGACAGAGCAGTGCTGCCAGCAGCAACCAGGGAAGCTAGCCAGAGCTCCTAGCTGGCTACTAAGACTAGCAGGCTGAAGCCCTGAAATAAAGGAAAGAAGGTCCTAGGGCCACAGGGAAGTGGCTCAGGGGAAAAGTACAGAGAGGTTAGAAGGGACACAAAATGTGGCTACCATCTACAGAATCCCTGAGCTGGAACCTGGAGTAGTGGGGTAGCCCAGGCCCTGCACTTTCTCACCACTGAGGGAGTAGCCAGACAACTGGCTGTGGTTGCCACTGAAGGAAGTGGCTAGATAGTGCGCTGCTGTTCCCCTGGAAAGTAGGAGAACTGAGTATGGTAAAGCTGGAGGACACTGTGGTCTTTGGGATGACACAAGAAGAGGTGACAGTGGGTGAGACAACATCAGAAGAGGGTGCAGAGCTAATTCCCAAGACAGACAGCAGGAGGCGCTGCACTGGTGAATCACACCCTGTCACACAGGAGTACCACTCTGCTCTGTACACAAGGTTTTTAGGGCTCTCATTCTTTAGTTGTTCAGGTTGCATTTTCATGTGCATATACTAGTCAATCTCAGAATTTTTTTAACTTTTCTTTTACTGTGGCTGATGTGCAAGAAAACACACAAAACCCCCTATTGCATAGCAGTATCTTGTGCAACTGCCAGAAAGGGTATGGAGCATGTGTAAATTATTGGCAATCAGTGGGCAAGATCCTGCACTGAGATATTGTTAGGCAGGATTGTAACTTGTACTCCTGAGGAAAGCTTGGGTAGCTTAATAAAACTTAATGCGGCTGATCCTGAAGAAGAGAGATTGCCACAGTTTTTAAGTGGATTGTAGGCCTTCTCTAGGCTTGACAACTAGGGAGGCAACTTTAGCTTGATAAGGAGTCAAGTAAGTAAAAAGACTGTATATATTAGTGGTGTATTATTTGAAGCATTATCATTTTCACTCCTCTTACCCTGTCGCTATTGGCTTGGTTGTAGTTTAGTCGCATGAGTTCTGCAAACCTCTGTTCATAAAGGTGAAGAAGCAGCACAAGGTAGAGACCTGAATTCATTAGCTCGCTTTGTGCCTGTGTGCAGAAAAGAAAGCCAATGTGTTCACTGTTACTTGTAACTCTGGTTTTTGAAGACCAGGAGGCTAGAACCAGTACTATGAAATACTCAGTTTTCTTTCTTCAGACGGGGCTATATTATCTACCAAACTCATTATTAACTCTGAACTATCTTCATGGATTGTATTTCATTTCTTTATTACTGTGACTATCACATACAATGGCCTACGATAAGTGACCTGGCTTAACTGCCTGGTCCACTTTGCTGGACACCATAGCCAGCAGGGACAGCCAGCATTCCTAAAACAAAACACACTAAGGACATGGGTTGGATGAGAGACTCAACATTGACTTTTGGCAGGCAATTAAAGGAGCAAAAGATTCTAAAGAGTTCTGTCTAATGCTCCCTATAGTTTGGTAAATTTGTTAAGGTCAGAAGGGACTGGCTATGATCATCTAGTATGATTTCTGGCATAAAACAGACCACAGAATTTCATATAGAATGTAATCTGGGATCTCACAAGAAGAACATGTAAAAGCGGAGAAAATCAGCAGTTGGGATTCATAGAGCACAAAACAGCCCAACAGGAAAAAAACAAGTAAGTTATCTCCTTGGCACAGGCAATGGCAAATCTCAGCTGCTAATTAACAAAAAGAGTAAGCTATACCATCTTAAACTGCTGGGTGTTTTGGCACGTAACAAATACAATACAGATAGTCTGATCTAACAAGCAAAGGCAGAATGGGCCTTTCCATAATTAGTTGGAAGCTCTCCAGGGAAGCCCGTCCTTTCAGTTCTATACCATGGTGTGGTAGAATATGCTATGATGCTGGATGTTTCAGCTTTCTGATAAGATGAAAATTGGAGGTCCTGACCATCTGTAGACTTAAAGATCTCACAGCACTTTTAGCAGTCATAGGGATGTGGAAAACCCAGTGTTTTGGCCGCACTCTGGGGTAAATAATTCATTCTGCCCCCCAAACTCTCCCTTTGTAGCTGAATGTTGTTAATTATGAATCTAATCAATCTGCAGAACAAAATGTAAGAATTATTTTGCCTGGCTTTTGACTAATGTTTTGTTTTTTATTCTATAATTAGTGAATTAAACTGCCAATGGTGAAAAGAATCATTGTTATTATTGTTAATTTCAATTTCCCCTCCAAATACACTATATCATATTGCTAGTTCAGAACAGCAGCCATCTTCCCAGCCCAGAAGTCATTACATTTCACTGTTGAAGCAGAGATTTAAATAAAAAGCAATAAATTTAAATGAGCACTGACTTTTTTTAACGTGCACACTGAATACTAAATGAATCGATGGGCGGGATTCCCTGGGATGCTTACATGAAGGGGAAAGGAGTCCTGGAGAGCTGGCAGTATTTTAAAGAAGACTTATTAAAGGCACAGGAAGAAACCATCTCGATGTGCAGCAAGAAAAGCAAATATGGTAGGCAACCAGATTGACTTACCGGGGACATCCTTGGTGAGCTTAAACACAAAAAGGAAGCTTACAAGAAGTGGAAACTTGGACAGATGACTAGGGGGGAGTATAAATATATTGCTCGAGAATACAGGGGAGTTATCAGGAAGGCGAAATCACAATTGGAATTGCGCTAATAAGGGATGTGAAGGGTAACAAGAAAGGTTTCTACAGGCATGTTAGAAATAAGAGGGTGATCAGAGCGAGAGTGGATGAGGGAGGTAACCTAGTGACAGATGAAGTGGGAAAAGCTGAAGTATTCAATGCTTTCTTTGCCTCTGTCTTCACGGACAAGGTCAGCTCCCAGACAAATGCAGTATGGGATGGAGGTGGACAGCCCTTGGTGGGGAAAGAACAAGTTAGGAACTATTTAGAAAAGCTAAACATACACAAATCCATGGGCCCGGATTTAATGCATCCAAGGGTACTGAGGGAGTTGGCAAATGTCATTGCGGAGCCTTTGGCCATTATCTTTGAAAACTCGTGGAGATCGGGAGAGATCCCGGATGATTGGAAAAAGGCAAATGTAGTGCCCATCTTTAAAAAAGGTAAGAAGGACAATCCAGGGAACTACAGACTGGTCAGCCTTACCTCAGTCCCTGGAAAAATCATGGAGGGGATCCTCAAGGAATCCATTTTGAAGCACTTGGAAGAGGGGAAAGTGATCAGGAATAGTCAACATGGATTCATGAAGGTCAAGTCATGCTTGACCAATCTGATTAGCTTCTATGATGAGGTAATGGGGTCTGTGGATATGGGAAAGTCAGTGGATGTGATATACCTGGACTTTAGCAAAGCTTTTGATATGGTCTCCCACAATATTCTTGTCAGCAAATTAAGGGAATATGGATTGGATAAATGAACTGTAAGATGGATAGAAAGCTGGCTAGACTGTCGGGCCCAATGGGTAGTGATCAATGGCTCGATGTAGGGTTGGTGATCGGTTTCTAGCAGAGTCCCCCAAGGATCGGTTCTAGGACCGGTTTTGTTCAACATCTTTGTTAATGACCTGGATGAGGGGATGGATTGCACCCTCACCAAGTCCGCAGATGACACAAAGCTAGGGGGAGAGGTAGATACGCTGGAGGGCAGGGATAGGGTCCAGAGTGACCTGGAAAAATTAGAGGATTGGGCCAAAAGCAATCTGATGAGGTTCAACAAGGTCAAGTGTAGAGTCCTGCACTTGGGACGGAAGAATCCCAAGCATTGTTACAGGCTGGGGACTGAAGGCTAAGTAGCAGTTCTGCAGAAAAGGACCTGGGGATTACAGTGGATGAGAAGCTGGATATGAGTCAACAGTGTGCCCTTGTAGCCAAGAAGGCTAATGGCATATTAGGGTGCATTAGGAAGAGCATTGCCAGTAGATCCAGATAAGTGATTATTCCCCTTTATTCGGCTCTGGTAAGGCCACATCTGGAATATTGTGTCCAGTTCTGGGTCCCCCACTATTGAAATGATGTGGACGCATTGGAGAGAGTCCAGCGGAGGGCGACCAAAATTATTAGGGGGCTGGAGCACATGACCTATAAGGAGAGACGGAGGGATTTGAGTTTGTTTAGTCTGCAGAAGAAAAGAGTGAGGGGGGATTTGATTGCAGCCTTCAACTTCCTGAAGGGAGGTTCCAAAGAGGACAGAGAAAGGCTGTTCACAGTAGTGACAGATGGCAGAACAAGGAGAAATGGTCTCAAGTTACAGTGGGAGAGGTCTAGGTTGGATATTAGGAAAAACTATTTCACTAGGAGGGTGGTAAAGCACTGGAATGGGTTACCTAGAGAGGTGATGGAATCTCCATCCCTAGAGGTTTTTAAGTCTCGGCTTGACAAAGCCCTGGCTGGGTTGATTTAGTTGTGATTGGTCCTGCCTTGGGCAGGGGTCTGGACTTGATGACCTCCTGAGGTCTCTTCCAGCTCTACGATTCTAACCCTTGAAATTACTATTGATAGTTTTTTTGGCTCCAAGCAGCATGTTCTTTAATTATCAATATTATCTTAAAAATACCTCTAAGCATTCAGGTCCTTAAGAGGCATGGCCAAAGCACAAGAGCTAGAGACAGGTACTCATCAGTTCTAATTGCTTTGCTGGACTGGAGCAAGTAACCTGGTCAAACTTTTTCAACAGCATCCTCTGTCAGTGCTACCAGTAAAATATGCTAAGAGATGTTCATTAATCTGGAAATGTACTTAGCCCAGATGAATGCTGTAATCTAGCATGTCCAGCAAAATGATTTTAAGAGATTTTTGTAAACTGTATCTTCATTAGTTTTTACAGTGTTTATGGTTGCAGGGTTTTTGTTCCATTCAGACAGGAAATTATATTCCAAGCCACGATACCCACTGAAAGCCTAAAGAAGGGTATCTATAGTCAATTTCATTCTAAGCGAATGTTTATATTCATACACGTTACAATGCACAATGGCAAATCAATCAGCTAGAAAATAGCTTGATGGTATCACTTCTGCTAAAGCATGCTGGGAAATCATTTACTTTTTAATGACTAAATAAGGCCTAGAGGGATGCAGATGGGGAAATATACACTGTTTACTGCAAATAATTTGAGAGAGACACTTCTACCAGATTGTCTATCTTCTACAAGTAAGTGGGAAAGACTCTGGCACATAGCAGTATTTATTTAGATTTCTATAAATGCTAAATAGCGTATCAATCCATATGCTTTAGGTGCTTTTGGCATAATTAAAATACATCACAAATAATACTTAAAAGTGCATCAATACAAACAGATATAAATCACACCCAGCAAGCAAGACCTCCCACTAGCTTAATTCCCTTTCTCTCTCTCCAACAATTACTCATCCTTATACTTCCTTCCATTTTCAAATGGCTAGGAAAAGAGAGGAGCTTTGCAGCATGTCCTTACATGTGTAAATTTGATGTGTTCAGATGTCAAACTGTACCAAATATAGGTATTGCCAGTAATTCTGTAAAACACTTTAAAATTTGAGGAAAACATGTGTATGCTTATCACTTTAGTCTATTTATGGTTCAACATTCCAGAGTGTAGAGACCCTAATATTTGACTTTATGCTTTCCTTCACACATTTTGCCACTTCACTACTAACACAACCTACCCTGCCATTCTTGTCTCCCTTTATGATAAACATTTACTTTGTTTATGAACAAATTGACCCCCATCGCTTACAGTAAAACTTATAGTTAAAAATTAGAACTGCAGGTTTGGGATACTTATCTTCTGGAAAATTAAGCAGATTGCTCTTTGGCAGGCATACAGCTAAAAATACTAAATCTATTGTGGTACTAGGTTTGTTTTCTTATAGCTCTAAATATCTCTGTATCTTACCCCTACATTTTTCTATTTAAAATTTTTAACTTGTTTCACAAATAACATGCTAATGGGATGATGTTCAATTCCTTGAAATTAAAAAATTCACCTGAATTCCTGTTTGTCTATGTTATTTAAATTTAAACTTCTACCAAGCAAACAAGAATGTTATACCCCATCTTCCAATGTAATTACAAACTTCCTTCACTCAAAGCCTTATGATATTGGGCAATTTAGTGACCCAAACTGCAATTATTATTCTCATATTCTTATTATTCATGGGCTTTCTTACTCAGATTTAAAGAAACGTAAAAAAGCCTATCTCTTCCTAGCAGTTTAGTTGGCTTCAGCACATGAGGCAGATCATTACACTCAAGAGTACTGCAAGACAGCAGTACCAAAATAGGATTACAGGCTCTCATCTGGAAAGAGTCAGTTTCTTACCCTAGACTGTTGGTGATTTCTGTAATAGTCATTCACATCAAAATCATCCAGATCAGTTATCAGACCCTGCTTACACAGTTCACAGGTTTTCACTGCCCCCAACTCAGCACCTAAAATTAAATGAAGAATTAAATATTGAACTTGTAAGTCCATATTGAGCACAGTGTCTCTGTATATTACAAAATCACTACTACACAGAACCTTTATTTAAAGCTGAATTTTTACTCAAGGTTGCTAAGTTTTGAATCTGAATTCCACTGAACTGCATTCTAATAATACCTATTATTATGTGAGCTTTGTATAATGGTTTAAAATACTAGCTGTATTGTCTATTTTTCTCCATATGATATGGGTTACAAATGCAGGAGCTATGAGATCCAGACCTTGATCAATATTTAAGTTCAGTTAATGCAAGTGGCCATTCAGGTCCAGTTTTTCACAATATTTCAGGGCCAGATTTTCAAAGGGTCAACACTCACAACTGGGACCAGGTTTTCAGAGGAGGTCAGTTCCCAATTTTAGGTTCTGAAATAAAAGCCAGATTCTCAAGTCCTCTAACAACACCTCCAGATAATGAGCAGAACACTTCTATTTGTATTTGCTTTAAATATTTTGGGCTTCTTTCCATTGAAGTTTGCAGGAATTTTGCCACTGACTCTAGTCAAAGTGAGACTGGACACTTTGTCTGTTCTCTCTTTGACCACAGAGTGAGTCTTATACTTTCTACAACACACTTTCATTATCTTCAGCAGTTCAGTGAATGTAGAAGTGCAGGAAAATGTCACCCGAGTCTCAAGTAAAATATAAATAGCATCCACTCTATACTCAAGGTGTGGTCAATACCAACTAAATAAAGGTCCAGTGTGCTGCCTAAGTATTTTCTCTAGATGTCTTTCCTCCCCTTTATCACCTCCTGCAAACAACAAAAAAGGGAGCAATAGGCTCCAGTTACTTTCCACCATAAAACTGAGACAAACCTCAATAAAGAGGAAATCATTAAAATCCTTCAGCTCAAGAACTGCATGCAGATTTTCACTCCAAAATGGGAGAAATGTGAGACACACCATGAAATCCTCTTGGAATTTTGCTATTGCCATTGTTGGTGGAAGGCACTCAGACATTGTGTGGTATATGCCTGTATAAAACTAAGATACAACAATGGGTTCAAGTTGCTTTCAGGCCCACTGTATTGTATTTCTCCTAGTTCTAGTGTTTTTTACTCTGGCTTCCAAGCTGGCTGGCTGAATTTTCCCTGAAACCAGGGCAGGATCTGGGGAAGATGAGGGAAATGTAGCTCACCCCTTGATCCTTGGGTCAGTCAGGGATTTGACTAAGGATTAAGAATCTACATTTAATCTGCTACATCTTCTGCTGGTAGAGAATAAAAGTAGGTTGGTGTGGATTCCTGTCTTTTTTAATCTAAGAAAAGAATTTTTGACACATCTAAACAGTAGGTACTCACATAATACATGGAATTAAATTATAAACTTGCTTATTATATCTGGAGGTTGAGATCTGATTCTCTGGCTCTTGTATGACAGTGACACTTCCCCTTCATTTCTAGCTGCTAAATTACAGTTAAAACACATAACTGCATGTTCAGTATTCCCTTTCTATGTAAGCAATGGCTTAATTGATGTGATATTAGATGGAAGGGGGAGTGATTCACAAAATAATCTGTGTATTAAAATGTCTTCCATGTTACGGAACACCTTGCAAAACCCTGCTTTGCAATTCACATCTATAGCAATATAATGCTGATCTTCATTCAGGATAAAAATAGAATACCAGGAATGTTTCAATTTAGTATTTGTAGTATTGATGAAGATGAGGGAAGACTACATACATAGCTATTATTTGCAGTGTATCTTTCTCTACTTATCAGTTACTTTCATGAACACTAAAATTCATCCTATGCAGGATCCTTTCCCCCCTTCTTAAATACCTTTATGGATATGTCATTCAGCATGCTCTCTTTACTCACTATTAATTAGTCTTACATGTGAAGTTTATCAATCCTACAAAATGTGATTACATGATATTGCTGGTACTTTGTAAATCCCTCAGGATTTTATACATATTTTTGATTATTTTTAACTGTAAACTCTGGAAATTAGAATCTTTGTTGGACTCATCTATTGACTAATGGCTAGTAGTCTAAGCAAGGCCATCAAGTACCTGCACTTATTTGAACGTATTTTTGCATTTTTGGAAAACGATTGTAATGTTGACAAAACTATGAGATAAATTCATCCCTGGTGTAATTCCACTGCTATTATCTGGTATAGCTCCATTTATGTCAGGGGATGATTCCAAAAGTGGATTTTGCCCTCAAATGATGAAGTTTCTGAAATTAGTAACATGCTATTGCACTTGTAGTACTCTCTCATTCTCCTACCTGACTTTATTTTGGCTTTCAGCCATGTTTTTAGACATTCCTGATGAACAAACTGTAGAGTTCCTACACAGCCACATGGTTCTACCAGTGGATTGGTTAAGGAGCCCCCAGCAATCTGACATATACGACATTGGTCTCCTTCCTCTTCTGAGTCTTCTGCTAGTAGACTAAAGACACAATCGAACAAATCAGAAGTATTCTTTCACCAAACTCTTCAGTCCAATATTAGATTTAAGTTGTATTATAATTAACACTCTTAGATATAAAGCATCTTTATTTTTTTAAGGGTCCAGTTTACATTCTGGTACTACTGTATGACTCAATGCTATGTCACTTCTGTTAAGTGCCAAAAGTGAGTATGCGAACAGTTGGTTTATGTTCTGGGATAGTGGAGAGACACATTTTCATAAAAACATCTTTGTTCTTAATTGTTGAAACAACTGCTTGAGAAAAAGAGCAGCTTGCTGCTTACAGTCAGCAGCAGGAAACCCAGAGTTGACCAATAATGCTTTTATCAGAAAGTCTTTGCAGTCAAGGAAATTATAGTTTTAGTGAAGAAACTGGGTCCGCTAACAAGTTTTTAGAACAGACAACTCTTTTAACTTCCTTAGCACCTATAACCAAAAACTTGGTCTGAAAGAGATTAAGGATGACTACAACATCCTAAAAAGCAAGAAAATAACAAGCTGAGCCACCTTTTAACTGTATCCTAATGTCCAAACAGCACACTTCCACTGACAGTGACAAACTCCAGATCATCCAAAGGAATTTACTTCTGCCTTCAACTGATAAAGAAACATACTGCAAAGAAAACATTTGTCTCCTTCACAGTGTTACACAAACCTTAATTACAACCTCAGCTACACAGTCAGTGTTGACACAAGGTAAGTGTGTGCCAGTGGGAGAAGCATCAGGATGCAATCTATGTTTTGCTGCAGTGAAATTGCAGTCATTTTTCTACAGCTTGTGTTCCACTAGAAATTGAGAACTGCAGCCATTTTTACTAGAGGGGCATATGCATGTGCGTGCACACATGCCCTATTTAAAATGATGGTATAAGCAGCTTAGGTCTCATTGTAAATTATGAACAAGAGCAAGCATTTGAGTAAAGGAAAATTGTAACTAATGGGCATTATAAGGGGAGGGAGAGAAGGGGTTACTATCTTATGCTTCATCTGTGTACACAAAGGTAGCTGGTAATGAGTTTTAACCATATGAAAAGCTTGAAAGACAAAGTCCAGCCATTTGACCTTTTGGGTTCCCTTTGGTAACAAACACTAGGCAACCTTAATATAAATAAATTGCTCAGTGAAGGAGAAACAATAACAGAAAACTTGGAAATGACAGAGGTGCTTAATGACTTGTTTTGGTTTTCACCAAGAAGGTTGGTGATGACAGGATGCCTAACACAGTGAACACTAGTGGAAATGGGGTAGGTTTAGAAGTTAAAATAGGAAAACAACAAGTTAAAAATTACTTAGATGTTTTCCAGTCACCAGGGCCTGATGAAATGCATCCTAGAATACTGGAGGAGGTATCTGAGCCACTAGCTATCATCTTTGAAAAGTCTTGGAAGTTGTGATAGATTCCAGAAGACTGGAAAAGGGCAAATCTAGTGCTCATCTATAAAAAGGGAAATAAGAACAACCCAAGAAACTACAGACCAGTCAGCTTAACTTCTGTGCCAGGAAAGATAATGAAGCAAATAATTAAGGAGTTCATCTGCAAACATCTGTGAGATAATAAGGTGATAGATTACAGCCAGCATGGATTTGTAAAGAACAAATCATGTCAAAAACCAATCTGATATCTATCTTTGATAGGATAACAAGTCTTGTGGATAAGGGAGAAGCGGTGGACATGGCATACCTAGACTTTAGTAAAGCATTTGATATGGTCTCACACGATCTTATCAATAAACTAGGGAAATACAACCTAGATGGAGCTACCATAAGGTGGGTGCATGACTGGCTGGATAACTGTTCTCAGAGAGTAGTGATTAATGGTTCACAGTTATGCTGGAAGGGCATAACAAGTGAGGCTCCGCAGGGGTCAGTTTTGGGACTGGTTTTTTTCAATATCTTAATCAACAATTAAGATATTGGCATAGAGAGTATGCTTACTAAGTTTGCAGATGATATCAAGCTGGGAGGAGTTACAAGTGCTTTGGAGGATTGGGTCATAATTAAAAATGATCGGGACAAAATGGAAAAATGGTCTGAGGTAAATAGGATGAAATTTAATAAGGACAAATGCAAAGTACTCCACTTAGGAAGGAACAATCCATTTCACAGATACAGAATATGCAGTGACTGTCTAGGAAGGAGTATTGTAGAAAAGGATCTAGGGGTCATAGTGGACCACAAGCTAAATGAGTCAACAGTGTGACAGTGTTGCAAAAAAAGCAGACATGATTCTGGGATGCATTAACAGGAGGGTTGTGAGTAAGACATGAGAAGTAATTCTTCCGCTCTACTGTGTGCTGATTAGGCCTCAGTTGGAGTATTCTGTCCAGTTTTGGGCACCACACTTCAGGAAAGATGTGGAGAAATTGAAGAGTGAGTAACAAAAATGATTAAAGGTCTAGAAAACATGGCCTATGAGGGAAGACTGAAAGAATTGGGTTTATTTAGTTTGGAAAACAGTAGACTGAGAGAGGACATGATAGAAGTTTTCAAGTAGCTAAAAGGCTGTTACAAGGAGGAGGGAGGGAAAATTGTTCTCCTGGGCCCCTGATGATAGAACAAGAAGCAATGGGCTTAAATTGAGCTAAGGGATGTTCCAGTTCTAGTATTCTATGATTCTATATTAAATTCCACAGTTCTCCATTTTTATATATATATTGTGTGTATATATAAAATAAATAAATACACATTTGATTTATGTGTCTGTCTGGGAGTTCATCCATCTGTTTGCATGTCCATTTGTTCAAAAAGTCCTCCTAAAGAGTAAGAGCTAGGACCACCAAATTTGGTATGCAGCTTCCTCTTAAAACAAAGGCCAAGGTTTGGTTGTGTCAGGAAAATGGGATGTGCCTAGAATTTGTTTTCCATAATGTGGAAAGGAAGGGGGCTGATCAGGATGGCTATATTGCAGAGTGTTCACTGGGGGCGGTGAGCGTGGGGGACAACTATGCTGCAGAGTGACCGCAGGGAGACAGCCGCACGAGGAAGACAGTGGTCAGCTGGGGCCAGGGCTCACCATCTTGCCGGCCACTGGCCCAAGTAAGTGGCCTCCCTGCATGCTCTCTTGCCCTGTCCCCCCTCCTACCCCGGGATTGGGGTGGGAAGCCTCACTAGCTGCATCGCCATGGCCCCGCCCCTCAGGAGCACCATCAGGACTGGACAGCGCAGCCCCAATCCCCCTCAAAGGAGCCACAGCCCACCTCCCAACACTGCCTGACCTGAGCTCCTTCTCACCCCCCCAAACTTGAATCCTGCATCCAACCACACTCCCAGCCTCCTGCCTTGAGCTCCCCACATCCTCAAGGCCCTGCCCTGACTCCTGCAGCTCAACAATGCCAATCCCCTGCAATGAAGGACCTGGGCAATGCCAGGTAAGTTTAGCTATATAGAACTGCATGTTACCATGAAATCATGGATGTGCGATTGATATGATTAAACTGTTATAAGTTAAAGTAAGCCTCATTAAAACCGGGGTATATAACTGCCATCTTTCATTTAAGATTGCTCTAAGGCCTCGTCTACACTACAGCAGAAGGTTGAAGATATACAACTCCAGCTATGTATACTGTGTAGCTGGAGTTGATGCATCTTAAACTGTGTTTTCACTCTGTCCACAAAGTGGGAGGCTGACAGGACCAAACACTCTCATTGGTTTCCCTTACTCCTCTTGAGGAGCAAGAGTACTGGTGCCGATGGGGGCACGCTCTGAGTTTGAGTTAGCAGGAAGATTGACTGCAACAGCATTGATCTTCTGAGTAGTGTAGACATGCCCTAAGAAACAAATCCTTTCATGAAACCGTAAGTCTCAGCCCCAAACACAAGCACACATCACTGCCCAAAACACTGTCACAGGCACATGTGAGGTTGCTCAGTAAATGGAACTAACTGGGCAAAGGGGAGCTTCCCAGATACTGTTTTAGTAGAGTGGTGTATGTCTCAGAGAGGGGCAGGAGAAACCCCACAGAAGAGGAAGAAAGCCAGGCACAGCCTAAACAACCACACACAGTACGGCTCTGAGAAAAATCTATAGCAATAGTTTTTAGGCTGAATGGGCCTGGAGCTGTGAGCAAAGAAAATATCCCCAGCTGTTTGTTTCCTTCTGTGTTCAGGGAAACAGGACTTTGTATGTACTTTGGAAATAAAACGGTTTGCTTCAGACATACCTACCTCCATCATCAATTTCTCCTCCAATGGACATGACCCACCAGGTCTCAAACTGTCTAATTGCTTATGTGAAAAGGGTATCAATACATATTTCTCACCTCTCCTGTAGTTTCTTAAGCTTTTCTGGGTCTGCATTTTTGTTTTCCTTTGTACTTGTAGTATCATATGCTTCAATATTACTCATAGCATTACTTGGATTTTGTAAATCAGACACTGCAATTAAAGCAAGTGGTAATTGATCATGTAGTGTGCCAGCCATGTGAAGGTGGGCTGTGAAATTAGTTTGAAACAAAGATGGGTTGGAAGAATCTATAGATAAAAAAGAACTATGTGAATTTAGTAAGCTCTCTTCATCATGTAAGGGAGCATTTGGAGATGTACTCTTTAAACCATTATCTATATTATCCTCCAGTAGGCTATTGTCTTCGGGCACACTGACTATAGGTGATGAAGATTCATAACTTTCTGTAGCCGATAATGAATCTCTACTTCTTATAGGAGTTAAAGGCCTACGAACATTAAACCTTGAACTTCCATCCAAATCCAATACTTGAGAGGTTGTCGAGCTCAAATTTGTTGGGACCTCAGCTCTGTGTGCAGACTGAATTAATGATCTTGGAGTATTGTATGCAGAATATAATAATGGCTTATGAACTGTTGACCTTGCAGAAGTAAGGAGATCAGTATAACGCCTCTGATTGCTTTCATAGGCTTGCAGTTCTCTGTTATAAACACTGACACTAGGCTTATCTATAGAGCTAATGTTATTAAGAGTCTCCTCAACAGGTGCACTGCCTGGTCTGCTCTCAGCTCGTGAGCTTCTTGAACTAAATAATGGAATTTCATTTTTATTGCAATCAGCACCTTCAGAAGAATTCCCATCTGAAGTGTAAGCCTTTACGTGGTTCCTAGAGTTTCTTCGTCTTAATGAAGACTGTTCCATAGCTGTATCCACTACATTATGTTGTCTTAATGGTTGATGAGAAGATTCAACTGTTCTTGCTGAAGTGCTTCTATCATCTCCAGTTTCTACAGAGCTACATTGTTCATCTTGTGCCAAGGATGATCCACTGAATTTGCTAATTTGTCCTCGAGGAGTAAGAGAGTGATTTAGATTGAAAGAAAGGAATTCTTTCTCTAATACATCATCTGTAGTATCATTTTCTTCACAGGAATCTTCCATGTTTAAGCAAAGCATAGAATACAAGTTTTCACCTCTAAACCTCAAAGGGGCCATTTTGGTGGGTGTAAGGGATGGACTATGTGATTCATTTGAGAGTGAACTATGAGCTCCCTGCAAGGTAAGTGCTGATGACCAAGTTGGAGACTGCTGATCCTGTGAAAGGACACTTCCTATTTTGCTGTCTTTGTTTAGACCTTTACGATCAAGATTTAGCTTAGAAGACTGCATTAAATTCCTTCTCTCTTGAGATCTCTTCCTGTTTGTGAGCGTAGTTTCATTTGTCACTCCAAGATCTGCAGTGAAAAAAATCAACTTTCAGCATTTGATGCTTCTTGTTTCTAGTGCCTAACACATGCTTTAAGTGGCTATTTCTTACCACTGCTGTTCTGGTATTGATGTTATGACACATTCGGTTACCTGTAACTGCAGTTCTAGTGCACTTTAACACAATTAGTAGACTTTTATTCATGAACTCTTCTAGGGTTCAGACAAGAAATCAATATTACTTTGCTATCTGGACACCTGTAAGACCACATAAAGGAAATTTCAAAAATCGTGCTAAATGGTGCACTAGCACTTCCAGAGGTCCAATTAACCCTTGTCTGTTTCCCAGCATAAATACTTGTCCCACCTACTACTTGTATGCAATGTATAGTTCAAGAAGGAACTATGTTTTATGATCAACAGAAACTGTCACAATGTGTTAGCTTTTTTTGTGTTCAAAATTAATAGTAACAATTATAATTTGCACATAGCACTTGTATCTCGGGGTTCCAAATCTTTTTACAAATTGAGTATTATCCATGTTTTACAAATGGAAAAATTGACACACAGAGGTGAAATGACAGGCCCAAAGTCATATAGCTTATCAGCAGAAGATATGCAAACAGAATCTTGGTCTCCAGACTCTCGGGCACCCATTCTAGCCACCAAATAAAGCTCCTTCCCAAGTGACTTGTACTGTTGGTGAAAGGGATCAGAATGACATCCCTGAAATCCTCTGTACTCATTAGGGGCTGTACCACAGAGGATCACCCACTTGTAGGGAGTTAAGAATAGTTCATTCTCCAAGACCCATCTAATTCTTGGTCTCTGCTAAGAGCAACAAAAAAATGCCAGCTGTGGTCATAGCAATTGTTTCTAACATGGATGCCTAGAAACAGGACTGAGACATGCTGATTTCACAAAGATCACTGAACAGCAATAAATCACTTTTTAGTTACCATTAACCTTGTATGAATGAAAATCAAGGACCAGGACTGAAAAATTTCCGATATAGCCTTTCTTCCATTGCAATATCCAAAAGAGCCAATTTAGTTTGGCTGGAAGACCATCAGTCACAGTGGGAAGGCGCTCTCTGTCAAAACTTTCCAAGTATGAATAAAAAATGAGTAAGAAAACAGAACTGGCCCTTCTCACTTTATGGGAGTGTTGGGGAAGAAGCAAAGAACAGGTATTAAGGGCACAGTCTAACAAAAGTGCATAGGCTTACAACTGCTTTCTCTCTCTGAATTACAAGCAACTTCTTCCTGGGAGGTGCTCCTACAATTCCCATTGACTTCAACAAGAGAACATAGATGCATGTAAGAAAGGGGTTAGTCCTATATTTTTGTGAAGGATTTTCTATTTTATCCAAGACCATATGGTTTTTGTTTGTGTTAACACAAGATGACTCAGGGAGAATAATTGCTTTTAGAGAAGGAAAATCAGATTGTGTTCACCTCATGCTTTTTACAAATCACTGGGCTGTGTCTGCTGCTTCTTACCATATTATTTTACAATTAAGAAGAATAACATGGCAAGAAAAGGTTACACAAGCCACACTAGGTCCAAATGCATGCACAATAATACACTTCTGAAAATGTGGACATTAACATAGCTGTCTTGTATTTACCCAATTTCCTAGGGATAGGGAATTGCGAGGATTAATCAATTTAAAATGTTTAAGTACTTTGATAAGCATTAAGGATACATTCTACTATGTATTTTACTTTTGTTGATGTTTGTCTCTTTTAATTGTAGATTAAAAAAGGAGATTTAAATGTTTGAATGTAAATAGTCAATTCTCTGTCTTTTACTGAACAGATATTCTTTGTTTATTACCCACAGTCCAGTGTTCAAGTGTATAATATACAGTACAGAATATACACCGCTTTACAGGGACATTTTCCCATACGGACAGCAAGATGAATGTGTCACTATACAGATGGTGTTGACAGGAGGGCTTTGTCTTCCTTAACCACAGGATGTTCCAGGAGGAAAGACTTCTGGGAAATTATGGGGCCCACCTGATTTAAGAAGAAGAGCATCTTCACACAACACACCAACATAGTGAGTAGAGCACTACAACCTGGTCCAAATCTGAGAAGATCCTACTACAAGTGTCATTTCTGGGTCAGATGGACAAGCAATCGTATGCTCTCAGGCTCAGTTCAGGTCAGTTCTCTTTCTCCTGCCCATGAGACTGGAGCAACAGTGGCTTTGTGCCCTGCTCTTGCCAGCTGCTGCCATCTTTCTTCACTGTGTGTACTGTGGAGTGCATGTACTGAGAAGTCACAGTGACTCTTATACTGCAGCACAGCAGGGGGTAGTGCATAGCTATAGGGCATGTAGCTGCTGCTGAACTAAGCCAATCTCATAGGCAGGAAGAAACATTGGCGCTGCCTCAAAAGAGAGGGGATGGGACAGGCTGAAAAATGACTCGGCTTTCTCAGACACAAGTCAGTTGGGTTCGGGACTGGGTCAAGTTAAAAAACTAGGCCCAAAGAGTGAGGAGGGCCTTTCATTGGTTCAAAGGGGGCAAAAGTCCGTAAGTAGGTTTAAAACCTTTATGTTCAGGATGAGGAGGAATGGCAAATTACAATAGTCATGGGCACAACAAGCAGGATAACAGTGGGAGAAGCTATTCAATATCTTACATGTTTATAGAGAAATGCAACTATACTACATAAATTAAATTATGATTGAACTGGCATCACAGAAACTTGGTGGGATAAATCTCATGACTGGACTATTGGTATACAGAAGCATAGCTTGTTTAGGAAGATCAGGCAGAGACAAAGAGAAACATTGCATTGCATTGCATTAACAGGTGTGTTGTGAGCAAGACACGAGAAGTCATTCTTCCACTCTACTCTGCGCTGGTTAGGCCTCAGTTGGAGTATTGTGTCCAGTTCTGGGCACCGCATTTCAAGAAAGATGTGGAGAAACTGGAGAGGGTCCAGAGAAGAGCAACAAGAATGATTAAAGGTCTAGAGAACATGACCTATGAGGGAAGGCTGAAAGAATTAGGTTTGTTTAGTTTAGAAAAGAGAAGACTGAGGAGGGACATGATAGCCGTTTTCAGGTATCTAAAAGGGTGTCATAAGGAGGAGGGAGAAAACGTGTTCATCTTGGCCTCTGAGGATAGAACAAGAAGCTTAAACTGCAGCAAGGGAGGTTTAGGTTGGACATTAGGAAAAAGTTCCTAACTGTCAGGGTAGTTAAACACTGGAATAAATTGCCCAGGGAAGTTGTGGAATCCCCATCTGTGGAGATATTTAAGAGTAGGTTAGATAAATGTCTATCAGGGATGGTCTAGACAGTATTTGGTCCTGCCATGGGGGCAGGGGACTGGACTCGATGACCTCTCGAGGTCCCTTCCAGTCCTAGTATTATATGATTCTATGATTCTATGATTGATACATTATACGCCAAGAATATAAATAGCTGTTGTGAGGCCCAGATGGAAATAAGAGGCAGATTAGTTGGAAATCTTTAGGTGAATATAAAAATGGAGTGGAATGGTACAATGTCATGGTAGGAGTCTATTATAGACTACCAAATCAAAGGAGCAAGTGGTTGAGGCATTTCTACAACAAATAACAGACACATCCAAACTTAAGACTTGGTAGTAATGAGAAACTTTACCCAGCTACCGATTGGAAAAATAATGTGGCAAAATACAAAATGTCCAGTAAGTTCTTGGAATGTATTAGGGACGTCTTGTTTCAAAAGGTAGTGTGACAGGGCGCCTCTGCCCCGCACCGACGGGCGGCCCCCGGAAGTCCTGTGGACCCGCCGCACCGGCGCAACCCGGCCCTGCCCGGGCTGTTCAGACGCCGGCCGGCTGGCACCCCGTGATGACGTCACGGGCGGCGCCGGCCGGGAAATGGCGGAGGCTTGGGCCCTGCCGCGGGGAAGCGGCGGGGTGGAAAGGCGGGGGCGGGCCTCAGGGAGCGTGTCCGCGCCCAGCCCCAACCCCCGGCCCGCGGATTGGCGCCGCGGTGGCGCCGCTATGTTCAAAAGGGCGCCGGCCACGAGAGAGAGGGGGGAGGCGGAGAGCAGCACGCCCAAGCTGGGGCCGGCCCTCAGGAAGCCCCCAGCCGGAGGGCAGAGAGGCGCGGACGACCCTCCCCCATCCGGTAGACTCCGAAGGTAGGGGGACAGTACGTCCCGTCGGAGTGGGACTCCGGTGGAGGTGAGGACAGGGGGAAGGAAGTAGCCCAGGGCGGAACCCCGGAGTGGTTGGCGGGCTGACAAGTTACGGTGACACACCCCGTCAGCTGGACCGGATCCCCCTAGATCCGAGTCCCTAGGGCCCTGGGCTGGGACCCGTGAGAGTGGGCGGGCCCGGGTCCCCCTTCCCCCTCCCCCGGGGTGAACTTGTCACGAGGAAGGTCGGGACACGCAGCTACGCCGTGTCGACCGAGCACAGACTCGGGGTGACGCGTTGGAAGCGTCACAAGATGGTGGAGAACATGGGCATTCTGAGGGGTGCCAAGAACCCGGAAAAGGGAGGAGTACCCGTGAGAGAGTGCGGAGGGAAGTAACTGGTGGGATATTTCCTCCGCCTTCGTTCTGGTGGCGTTGACTTTCTTTTGTTGTTCCTTGCTGGGGGGAGGACCCCGAAGCAGAGCCGGAGAATGGATCCAGCCCAATTTATGGAGTGGGTCAAGGAGACCCAAAGACAGACTCAGCAGCAACAGACCTTATTGATCCAGCAACTAGCTGCCCAGCACCAAGTGCAACAGAAGCAGCTAGTCCAGGAACTGGCCGAGCAGATGAAAGCCCAACAGGAGCAGTGGATCAAGCAGTACCAGGCCGCACCAGCCATCCCGCCAGGCCCAGCAGGGCAAGAGGGTGAGGGGACATCCGAGGGGGGGGAGTTGCCCCGCCTCGCAGTCCGGTTGACCAAGATGGGACCCGCCGATGATCCGGAAGCCTACCTGACCACCTTTGAATGGGTGGCTACCGCAGCCCGTTGGCCCGAGGCGCACTGGGCCACCTTATTAGCCCCGTATCTGACCGGCGCCGCCCAAATGGCCTACTGTAGCCTGAGTGACCGGGATGCCCTCCACTACTTCAAACTGAAGGAGGCCATCCTGGATCAGATGGGGATTACCCCGGAGACCTATCGGCAGAAGTTTAGGGCGCAAACGTACGAAGTCGGAGTACGCCCCAGAGCGGTGGCCCAGAGGCTGAAGGAGGCAGCCTGGCGGTGGCTCGACCCGGACCAACGTACGGGGCCCCAAGTGGCAGAACAGGTCGTGTTGGAACAATTCACCAATATTCTGCCCGGCCACGGCCAGCGATGGGTACGCCGGCACCACCCTTCGACATTGGATGAGGCGGTGGAGCTGATGAACGACTATGAAGCCGCAGAGGGACCGGAGGGCCCCGGGAGGGGAAAAAGGCCTCCACCCCCCCCGCCGCGCCTGGCCTCTGGGGGAGGATTCTGAGGCAGAGGAAGCCCGGAAAAGGAGCCCCGACGCCGGCCTCTGGTGCCAGCATGGTCCCTCCCACCCCGGGAGGCCCCAGTAGGACCGCCCGGACAGCCGGTCGACCCCCCCCGGGAGGTAGCCACGCGGCCCCCGGCCCGAGGGGCCTGCTTTAGGTGCAGACAGGAGGGCCATTTTATAAAGGACTGCCCCTATATGGACTGTTCTTATGCCCAGGCCCTGACGGGGGACGGAGCCACACAGAAAGACGAGGAAGGTAAGATCCTGCGGCATGTGGGGATAGGGGCCAAGGTGGTCCCCGCCCTAGTAGACTCGGGCTGTAGTCAGACCATAATACGAGTGGACCTGATTCCCGCCGGAGGACCCCGGGTTCCCCCCGTCCACATGCAGTGTGTCCACGGGGACCTGCATCAATATGCCACGGCCTGGGTCCAGATCACGGATGGGGACCAGCAGGAATAGTGTTACGTGGTGGTTGCCCCCAAGCTAGCTTACCCCGCGTTGCTAGGTCGAGACTGGGCCGGATTCCAAAGGGCCCTGGGCGACTGGCGGCGCGAACAGGACCAAGGAGAAGCGGAAGGGATGCTGGGGGTACGCGGGAGACCCACCGAAGACCCCGGGCCCGGAGGGCTGCCAGTTTTAGGGCTCTTCGACGGTGACTTCCTCCAGGAGCAGCGAGAGGATCCCTCCCTGCGACACGCCTGCACAGCGGCTTGCGATCCGCAGGACGAGGAAGCCCCGACGACCGGCGGTTCGGCAGGCCCCCACTTTGAGGTACACTCGGACCGGTTGTACCGGGTTGACGGGGGTTGGGAGGAACAGGGGGAAATCAGGCAACTATTAGTGCCGTGACGCTACCGTGTCTGGCTCATGGAGTTGGCACACGCAAACCCCTGGGCGGGACACCTCGGAACTGAAAAGACGGTACAGCGAATCATACAGCGGTTCTACTGGCCCGGGATTTACCGGGAGGTGCAGGAGTTCTGTGGGTCCGGTACAACCTGTCAGAAGGCAGGGCCCCGCGGTGTGCCAAAAGCCCCCCTGATCCCCCTCCCAGTGGTAGACATGCCATTCGCCAGAGTAGCCATGGATATAGTAGGGCCGTTAGAAAGATCGAGGGCAGGATGCTGATACATCCTGGTCGTTTTAGACTACGCGACACGGTATCCGGAGGCCGTCCCCCTTCGGAACACCCATGCCGCGATGTTGGCCACTGAATTGGTAAAGATTTTTGCCTGCGTTGGTCTTCCCCAAGAGATCTTGACAGACCAGGGGACGAACTTTACCTCCCGGCTGATGGGGGAACTGTGTAGGCTGCTGCAAATTAATAGACTAAAGACGTCAGTGTATCACCCTCAGACGGACGGGTTAGTTGAGCGCTTTAACCGGACCCTAAAGGAGATGTTGCGCAAATTTGTAGAACAGGAGCCGAGAGAGCGGGACACGTTGTTACCTGCGCTATTGTTTGCGGTGCGGGAGGTCCCGCAAGCCTCCACTGGGTTTTCACCCTTTGAACTATTATATGGACGGCACCCGAGGGGGGTTCTGGACATTATAAAAGAAGGGTGGGAGGAGCAAGAGACTCGGGTAAAGGGCTCCGTGCAGTACATATTGGAATTGAGAGAGAAGTTGTACCGTCTGGGGGTATTGACAAAAGACAATCTGGAGACCGCCCAGGCGACACAGGCCCGATATTATAATCGCGGCACGCAGCTGCGTGTCTTTGAACCAGGACAGCGGGTGTTAGTACTACTCCCCACCCCAGGGTCAAAGCTGCTGGCGCGATGGCAGGGGCCCTTTGAAGTATTGAGACGGGTGGGGCCCGTTGACTATGAACTAAGATTGTTGGGGAAACGAAAGGCCGTTAAGGTCTATCATGTTAACCTTTTAAAAGCCTGGAAGGAGCGGGAGAGTCTCCTGGTGAGCCCCCTGCCGCCCGAGCCCGAGCTGGGTCCGGGGGATAGGGAGGGGGGTCCTCCCGTGGTCTTCCAGGTAGGGAGTGAACTCGCCGAAGAACAGCGGGCCAACCTCCAAGCCCTGCTTCAGGGGTTCGTGGACGTATTGATGGAGGATCCAGGGCAAACCTCCCTCATATATCACCACATTGAAACGGAACCCCAGAAGAAGGTACGTGACCAGGTGCGCCCCGTGCCCCGTAGGATGTGGGACACTGTGTGAGAAGAGTTACAGAGGATGCTCCGGTGGGGAGTCGTAGAGGAGTCGTTTAGTGAGTGGCGCAGCTCAATAGTGCTCGTCCTGAAACCGGACGGCACTATGCGGTTCTGTATTGACTTCCGCAAGGTTAACGCGCTCTCGTGGTTCGACGCCTACCCCATGCCCCGCGTCGATGAGTTGTTAGACCGGTTGGGGGGAGCCCTTTATTTGTCCACCTTGGACTTGACGCGGGGCTATTGGCAAATCCCCCTCTCTCCAACCTCCCGGGAAAAGACGGCCTTTTCGACACCCTTCGGGCTGTACCATTTCACCCAGATGCCTTTTGGACTACACGGGGCCGCGGCTACCTTTCAGCGGCTCATGGACCGCGTGCTGAGGAAGCAAGGCCGGTGGGCTGCCGCGTACATCGACGACATTGTGGTCTACAGTCAGACGTGGGAGGAACACCTCCACCACATTAAGGCCGTCTTAGGGGCACTTCGAGACGCCGGACTCACGGCGAACCCACGGAAGTGCCGATTTCGCGAAAAAGAGGTGACTTATTTGGGGTACACCGTGGGGCGGGGGCAGTTGCGCCCCCTTGTGGGGAAGATAGACGCTCTGCAAAGTTACCAACCCCCAAGGACCAAAAAGCAGGTCCGGCAGTTCTTAGGCTTGGCCGGCTTTTACCGCCGGTTCGTCCCTAACTTCGCGGCCATAGCCGCCCCCCTAACGGACCTGACACGCGCCGCAATGCCCCAAAAGGTACACTGGTCGCCCGAGTGCGAGCGGGCCTTCCAGACCTTAAAGAGGATGCTAAGCCAAGCCCCGGTTTTGGCACAGCCGGATTTTAACCAACCCTTTACTGTTCAGACAGATGCATCCGGGACGGGAATTGGAGCCGTCCTGTCACAGGGGGAAGGCGAGGAGGAGCACCCAATCGTTTATATCAGCCGGAAACTATTCCCTCACGAACGGCAATACTCGACAATAGAGAAGGAAGCCCTAGCCGTAAAGTGGGCCATAGAAATGCTCAGATATTATCTATTAGGGGGCCGCTTCCGAGTGGTCACGGACCACGCTCCCCTCCGATGGCTGCAGACAATGAAGGATTCGAACACTAGGGTGATGCGATGGTACCTAGCCCTGCAACCGTACGCCTTCGAGGTAGCCCACAGGGCGGGCACCCAACATCAGAATGCAGACTTCTTTTCGAGACGGTAGTACGAAGGCGGCGAACTAGGGGAAGGAGGTGATTTGGAGGGGGGGGTGTGTGACAGGGCGCCTCTGCCCCGCACCGACGGGCGGCCCCCGGAAGTCCTGTGGACCCGCCGCACCGGCGCGACCCGGCCCTGCCCGGGCTGTTCAGACGCCGCCGGCCGGCGCCCCATGATGACGTCACGGGCGGCGCCGGCCGGGAAACGGCAGAGGCTTGGGCCCTGCCGCGGGGAAGCGGCGGGGTGGAAAGGCGGGGGCCCACGTACGCCGGGGGCGGCTTCAGGGAGCGTGTCCGCGCCCAGCCCCCACCCCCGGCCCGCGGATTGGCGCCGCGGTGGTGCCGCTATGTTCAAAAGGGCGCCGGCCACGAGAGAGAGGGGGGAGGCGGAGAGCAGCACGCCTAAGCCGGGGCCGGCCCTCAGGAAGCCCCCAGCCGGAGGGCAGAGAGGCGCGGACGACCCTCCCCCATCCGGTAGACTCCGAAGGTAGGGGGACAGTACGTCCCGTCGGAGTGGGACTCCGGTGGAGGTGAGGACAGGGGGAAGGAAGTAGCCCAGGGCGGAACCCCGGAGTGGTTGGCGGGCTGACGAGTTACGGTGACACACCCTGTCAGCTGGACCGGATCCCCCTAGATCCGAGTCCTTAGGGCCCTGGGCTGGGACCCGTGAGAGTGGGCGGGCCCGGGTCCCCCTTCCCCCCCCCACGGGGTGAACTTGTCACGAGGAAGGTGGGGACACGCAGCTACGCCGTGTCGACCGAGCACAGACTCGGGGTGACGCGTTGGAAGCGTCACAGGTAGCAAAAGTAATCAGGGGGGCTGCCATTTTAAATTTTATTCTAACCACCAGAAAGGATTTGGTTGCAAATCTGAAGGCTGAAGGGAAGGCAATTATGGTTGAAAGGGATCATAAAATAAAAAATTTCGTAATTCTAAGAAAAGGAAGAAATTGAACAGCAGAGAAAGACAATAGACTTCAAACAAGCAGACATTAACAAACTCAGAAAGCTGGTAGGTTTTGGAAATTTAAGGGAAAAGATTCAGGAGAGTCGGCAGTTTCTTAGAGACAATATTAAAGGCACAACAGCAAATGATCCTGATGCAAAGGAAAGAGACTAGGAAAAGGCCAATATTGCTCCATCAGGAGTTTGTTGATTACCTGAAAATCTAAAAGGAATCCTGCAAAAAGTGACTATATGGACTAATTGCCAAGGAGGAGTATAAAAGAATAATACAGCATTCAAGGACTAACTCACAAAAGCTAAAGCATAAAATGAGTTACACCTAGCAAGGGATATAAAAGGCAATAAGAAGAGGTTCTTTAAATACATAAGGACAAGATGAAGGAAAGTTTAAGTCCCCTACTTAGGGGAGAAAGAGAGCTAATAACTAATGACAACAAGAAAGCTGAGGTGCTGAAGGTCTGTTTTGCTTCAATAGACCTTAAAAGATTCATGATGACCGAACTATTTAACAAAATTAATGTTAACAACAAGGGGGCCATATACAAATCAAAAACAGAGAAAGAACAGTTTAAAGAATATTTAGCTGTACTCGAGTTTCATCGGGCCCAGCCAACTTGTCCTAGGGTACTTAAGGAACTAGCTGGAGCAATCTGGGAAGCATTAGCAATTATCTTTGCGAACTCCGGAGGATGAGTGAGGTCCCAAAGAGCAAACATAGCACCTATTAGGGATGTTAAATTTAGTTTAATCAACTAATCGACTAGTTGATGGATTTTCCATCCGTTAGTCGGTAAGTGGGGGAGCCACAGCAGGGTTAGCTCCTGGGCCGGGAGCTAACCCCTCTGCGGTTCTGCCTTTTAAATGTATTAAGACCCCGTCGACTTTTAATACATTTAAAAGGCTAACGCGCAGCAGGAGGGACCCAGCGCAACCTGGGACAGTTGATTCCTGGCTCATGCAGGGTCCCACCCTGCTACGCACCAGCCTTTTAAATGTATTAAGAGCTGAGAGGAATCAGCTGATTCCTAGCTCATGTCTGGTCCCTGCTATCCTCCTGCCCTCACAGAGACAGTGCTGGGGGAAGCAGCTTTTAAGCTGGCTCCCCCCAGCACCAGCTCCTGCCCCCTCTCCCCTTGCTTATCGGATAGTAGACTAGTCGCTTACATTCCTAGCACCTATCTTTAAAAGGAGAAAAAGAGGATGTGGGAAATTATAGCTCACTCAGCCTAATTTTGATACCTGGAAAAATTATTAAATAATCAAGTTATAAGCACCTTGAGGGTAATAGGATTATATGTAAAGCCAGTGTGAATTTGTTAATAATTAATCATGCCAAGCCAACCTAATTTCCTACTTTGATAGAGTTACTGCAGAGAGTGTGGGGAAGGTGTAGACATGATATATCTTGATGTTTTTAAAGTAAGGCCTTTGACACAGTCCCATATGACATTCTCATAAGCAATGAAGAGAAATATGATCTATACTATAAGATGGGGAGCACAACTGGTTGAAGGACAGTACTCAGAATAGTTATTAATGTCATGCTGTCAAACTTGGGGGATGTATCTAGTGAGGTCCCACAGGTCTGATACTAGTCATTATTGTCATTAATGATTTGGGTAAGGAAGGCCCCTGATTGTATGACTGCTGCTTTACTGGAACAGAATATTCAGTCAATGGCAACCTCTTTAACCAGTTCCAAGGCATGAATTTGTGCATAGCCATGTGTTAATTAGAATTTCCAAGGTATTTATCATATAAAAAAGTTATCGAAGACTGAAAAATAAAATACACTAATATGTGATTTTATTCAGTATATTATCTAAATTAATTTTAAGAATTTTAATACCGTCTTCATTCAATTGGATCAGCTATTGAATTTAGATAATAGGCTGCATGGAATATAGGGCATGGATACATTTTTCTAAAGCTATACATTTATATAGACCTCTCTTTTATTTAGTGAAATGCTTTTATGCAGAGATGGGCAACCTAGGCTAGTGAGTGGGTCGCATGAGTGGCCCTCCTCATCTCAGTGAGTGGACTGCAAGACTGTTGTAACCAATATTGCGTCCCAGGATAGGGCACTTTTGCTAACTGCATTTGCATACTTAGAATTTGCAAAGTGTGCCGACTGAACCATAGCAGCGCTTTGATTGGATGCACAGGGAGTGCATGGTTCTCACAGTCAATGGTGTTCAATCATGTTGCCAGTAATATTGTTAGGGTAGGGAAAAAAACTATGCAGACAGAAACCAGTGGGATCAGGGAATCATAAACAAAATGTCTTGCGGGCCACATATAGAACCCCACTGGGCCACATGCAGCCCATGTGCCACAGGCTGCCCACCAGCATATCTCCTCAAAGGCGAATTAATTAATTAATTAAGGATTTTTTCTAATTTACTCTCAGCCCCTTTTATACTGGAAGTGTAAATGGACCTTAAAGTAAATGGAAATGATAGTTGAAGGCCCCTCTTATGCTTCTGGAGTGGGGACATTATGGTCGAAATGAGAAATGAATCTATACAAGTTCAGCAGTCAAGAAATAGACAATTTTATCTCTACAAATCAAAGGAGTTGTAAAGGAGATTTTTCTTACCAGGTGCACTGGCAACATGTGCCTTTGCCTGCAGCAACAAGGCCTGTCTGTCTCTGTCTTCCAATTTTCTCATATTCTGTGTGTCTGTGCTTCCCAACAATCCTCCCTGGTTCATTCTCTTCCTCCTTAATAATGACTGCTTCTGGGCAACTGGTAAGTATAAAACCTTTTCAGTAATTTTATTATATTTTCAGGGAAACATCTTCCATTAAAATGTTTAAGAGACCTAGAAGATAAGTCCCTCCAAGGTCTGCCTCTGCAGAGCAAGAGACTACATCAGCACTAATTTCTCCTTTGCCAAATCTCTGTAATTTTATACTCAATTGAAAATATAAAGAAAAAATTGTATTTCAAAGAAAAAATGCCAGACAATTTAATCCTGCAAAATGTGTATAATGTTAGCATTTTTTGTATATAGAGAATCTCATTCAGTTAATCCCATTCAGTGAATAGAGATTTCAGTGAGGGTTGGGGCTATCCAAACTCATATTTAGCATTGCAATATCAAAACAGCATTCTCTTTTCATCATGAAAGCCATAAAGAAACATCTGAATTTTGTCAAACTGTTTTTAAATTTCAACCTTTTATCAAGGAATCTTTTCTGAACAACTCTAATTAAATGCATATGTTCAAAGCAATGGGAAATTCCGTAAGTCTCTGAAAGCTGAAGCAAAGACCTGTCCTCTTCTAATGAGTCACAGCTAGAGTTTTATTAGGAGGCCTGGCAGCTGGTCTCACTGCATTACCTACTGACCAACAGTCCAGTTTGGAAATCAGCCTCATATGTGGTCAACCTACCTCCATATCCATAGGGTAAATGTCAGCTTCCAAAGACAAACTAAAGATTCACTTAAGCTTAGAAATTAAGGTTCCAGTTTTCAAAATCTGAATCAATTCTTCAATTGCTAAACATGCACAATGGGGACCAAATTGTCAAAAAAAGCTCAGCTGCCGTTTATGCACCTAAACAACAACTAGATTCTCAAAAGAGCTCATTGCCCAATGCATACCTAATGCACTGAACTCTTTTATACTACCCACTTACAAAGGAGCAGGAAAAATATAGCCTGCAGGGTGAATCTTCCCTGCCAAACTACTAGATCCAGCCCACAGCCCAGCAGGAGCATCAACCTGGCTCTCTCCCTTCCCCATTCCTGCTTGCCATGCAGAGCAGCCGGCAGTGGGGGCCATGTGCTTTTCTAAATGCTGCGAGCCTTGGGTGTGGGGGAAGAAGCTTTGCATGCTGTCCCCACCCTCAGCACAATCTCACAGCTCCCCAGCCAATGGGAAGCAGCATACAAAGTGCCCCTCCTTCCCAGGCTTGCAGTGCTGAGAGGTGGGGGTGGGTGCGGGCAGGGCACGCAGGGAGATTGGTGGAGCCTGCTGGGCTACTGGCCAGGAGCCACCCAAGTAAGCACCTCCCAGCTAGACCCTGCCTCTGGCACCTCAGCCCTTCCCTCCCCCAACCCTCTGCCCTCCCTTGCCCCACATAACCCAAACCCTTTGCACTCCCACTCCTGCACCCATACTCCTTCCCAGACTCTGCACCTCAATCTCCTGCATCCTCTTCTGCACCCCTGCCCCAGATCACAACACTCTCCCAGACCCTGCACTCCCTCCTGCACCCCTCTTTCACATCAGAATCCTCCCCTGTACCCATACTCACTCCTGGACCCTCCACTCCAAGCCCCTGTCCCAGGTCACAACTCAAACCTCTGCACTCCCACCTGAATCCCTGCCCCAGGTCACAACTCCCTTCCAAATCTTGTACCCCTTCCCATACCCCTACACCAGGTCTGAATCCTCTCCTGCACCCATACCCCCTCATGGACCCTGCACACATCAGTCTCCTGCTCCAGGCCACATACCCCTCCTTCACCCAAATTCCATCTCAGACCCCACACCTCTCCTGCACCTCAATCCCCTATCACAAGCTCCTTTCTGCACTCAGCCTCCATCTCAGACCCTGCACCTCCTCTATTAATATTATGGAAGAATGTGGCCATTGACCACTTACCAAATTCTTGGAGTGCCCCTCCCATCTAAAATTATTGCCCACCCCTGCTCTTATAGTTGGAGAAATGAGTTCAACTCTTCTGAAAATCCAGCTGATTGTGGGTACTGACCTCCCTGAAAATTTGGCCCTAAATGAGCTTTCTGCCCATAGAGGTTTTTAACAGGATTTGCCAGAAAAGCATTAGGAAATTTGAATTATTAATTTACCTCTGATAAACAGGCATCCACTTTAAAATGAGTTAGATCCTAAGTGGACTGAGCTGTCACTATTTTTAACTTTTTTTTTATTAATTTCGTGCAGTTGGATTCCCCCTCATCTGAAAGATGAAGGCCAAAGATAAGCATATCTGGTCTGAAAGTATATTCAGAGATGGACGTGAAACAAAAAAATCATGTGAACACCTCCAAACTTTAGAGAACATTCACAATTCCAGTCCAAATAAAGACAATGACTTTGGCACTGTAGTCAGATAATGTGACCAGGAAGAAGGGAGGAGTGAGGAAAAGTTGTTCAATTCAGCATTTTCCCCATACAAACAAGTGGACATGAACAGTATCTTAATTAATGCCAAGACTAACATTACCTCCTCCCACATGTTCTGTGACCCCTTTCAGGGAGTCAGAAGTGCAGCTACAGAGGAGCCAAACTGCTGCTACCTATCGAGATGTGGAACAGGATGCATAGCCAGAGTCTGAAGGGTCAGGCCCTATTCTATTGATTGTTGACCTCTACATATTTGACAGCCTATATTCCTGCTCTTTGTACAGATCCCATATAGGTAAGGGATATATAAGTTGCATATTCATGGATGCAGGAGCTATAGCTCTCTTCATGCAAATGCTCCCCTTCTGTGTGTTTCTACTTAGGAAGTGAGGATATGTCTCCAAAGTAAATAAAAAATCTGTATTTTCAATTCATAAGGTACTTCCAGGAACCCTGGCACTTGTAGTTCACTAAACAATTTATTTCCACCTATGAGAAAGCGATGATTCTGCTTTTCACTTGCCCTTGTGGGGGGAGGGGAAATTAAATGTGCTGACAATTCTTGAGTAAGTTTCAAGAGGCTTGTTGGCTGAGATAGGCAACATGAAGGAAGATTTAATCAACTTTGGGCTGTGATCAAGAGGTGATAGGGGACAAGAAAATCTGGAGTTCAGACAATAAACAATATACCTTCTTCCTCTCTTACGAAACATTATTTTCCCCTATAGCTGCAGTGCCAAAAAGTGCAAAGGTTAGATCCAAAAGATAATTAACAGACATCATTATTTCTTTTCAAATTGGAGAAAGATTCATAGCATAACAGAAATGATTGATATTGCCTCAGTGTAATAGGCAGCTCCTGATGAATACCTAAAATTACCCGTGATATCCAACACACTATATGTGGCTATTTGGCCAGTTGAGTGTGGCTAGTTCACTATAGCAGTAGCCATTATAGCAGCTACTTCTTCAGAACCAGTTGGACATCACAGATTTAGACTGTTCACGTTGTTGACTATGCTGGAGATATTTATGGTTTCATATATACAGAGGAGCTCTTAATTAAGGCTTGATTACGTACAAATATCTTTTTATTTTGGAACACAAGAGGTGGGAATTTTAGTGTTAAGAACTTTAATGTCTAATAAGTGAGAGAGTAATGTAAACATATACTGAGCTTTTTAATTTGCCCCAGTTCTAATGTGAAGCGGAATTGATTTTCAGTGTGTACTTTGGGGAAGGCCTGCTGCTTGTGACAACACTCCTGGACACTCGCCAATAGAATGCTCTGTATGTTCACATTCATACACAAAAGTGCATGTTGACAAAATACTGAAAGTGCCTCTTGGACTGATTTCTCCAGTTACTGTGTTATGAAACAGCAAATTAAGAAATTTAATTAATATAATTCAGTGCAAAAAAAGGAAAGTCAGGTTGAAATCACTGCACAAAGCTTTCACTATATCCTTCCCTCAGCATCATGCTGTCAGCTGCACACTGAGGAAAAGAGGAAGGAGGTTCCAGGTGCTCTTAACAGCTGCACAACATGCAGGTAGTTCGAATTAGAGGTAGTAGGTAGTTCAAACTACCTACTCCGTGCCGCGTGTAGCCGCGGGCATGGAGTTCGGACTAAGGGGGATTTAAAAATGGCGGCGCCCAGGAAGATGCAAATGAAGCCCGGGATATTTAAATCCCAGGCTTCATTTGCAACCCCGGTTGCCCTCATTTGCCTACCTAGCTCGAACTAACGAGCTAGTGTAGACATACCCTAATAGACCACCAGATCAGGTGGATGAAGTAGACAAGACTTTCTTAAGACAACTAAGAGAAGCTTCCAGATTACAGGCCCTGGTTCTCATGGGGGACTTGAATCACCCTGACATCTGTTGGGAGACCAATACAGCAGTACACAGACAATCCAGGAAGTCTTTTGGAGAATGTTGGGGATGACTTCCTGGTACAAGTGCTGAAGGAATCAACCAGGGGCCACAGCTTGACCTGCTGCTCACAAACAGGTAGGAATTAGTAGGGGAAGTAGCTGTAGATGGCAACCTGGGCAGTAGTGATCATGAGATGGTTGAGTTCAGGATCCTGACCAAAGGAAGAAAGGAGAGCAGCAAAATACACACCCTGGACTTCAGAAAAGCAGACTTTGACTCCCTCAGGGAACTGATGGGCAGGATCCCCTGGGATGCTAACATGCATGGGAAAGGAGTCCAGGAAAGCTGGCAGTATTTTAAAGAAGCCTCACTGAAGGCGTAGGAACAAACCATCCCGATGCACAGTAAGAAAAGCAAATATGGTAGGGGACCAGCTCGGCTTAGCAGTAGGGTTGCCAGGTGTCTGGTTTTGAACCAGACAGTCCAGTATTTGAGCTTTCTGTTTGGGAAACAAATTGAGAAAATATAAATGTCTGGTATTTTCTAAATCAGATGTAATGTAGATTGTGATGTAATGTCAAGTGTGTCCGGTGTTTTTGTTGAAACCATCTGGCAATCCTACTTAGCAGTGAAATCTATGGCGAGCGTAAATTCAAAAAGGAAGCTGACAAGAAGTGGAAACTTGGACAGATGACTAGGGAGGAGTATAAATATATTACTTGAGAACGCAGGGGTGTAATCAGGAAGGCAAAAGCGCAATTGGAATTGCAGCTAGCAAGAACTGTGTAGGGTAACAAGAATGGTTTCTACAGGTATGTTAGCAATAAGAGGGTGGTCAGGGAGTGTGTGGGACCCTTACTGGAGGAGGGAGGTAACCCAGTGACAGATGATATGGGAAAAGCTGAAGTACTCAATGCTTTTTTTGCCTCTGTCTTCAGACAAGGTCAGCTCCCAAACTACTGCACCTGGCAACCCAGTATGGGAAGGAGGTGGGCAGCCCTCAGTGGAGAAAGAGCAGATTAAGAACTATTTAGAAAAGTTGGACGTACACAAATCCAAGGGTCTGGATTTAATGCATCTGAGGGTGCTGAGAGAGTTGGCAGATGTCCTTGCAGAGCCATTGGCCATTATCTTTGAAAACTCGTTGCTATCGGGGGAGGTCCTGGACGACTTAGGCAAATGTAGTGCCCATCTTTAATGAAGGGAAGAAGGACAATCCTGGGAACTACAGACCAGTCGGTGTCACCTCAGTCCCCAGAAAAATCATGGAGGGGATCCTCAAGGAATCCATTTTGAAGCACTAGGCAGAGAGGAAAGTGATCAGGAATATTCAATATGGATTCACTAAGGGCAAGTCATGCTTGACCAACCTGATTGCCTTCTATGACGAGATAACCGGAGATGGGGAAGTCGGTGGATGTGATATGCTTTGACTTTAGCAAAGCTTTTTATACAGTCTCCCACAGTATTCTTGCCATCAAGTTAAGGAAGTTATAGATAAATGGACTATAAGGTGGACAGAAAGCTGGCTAGATTCTCATGCTCAATGGGTAGCAATCAATGGATCGATGTCTGGTTGGTGGTCAAGTTCAAGATGAGTCCCCCCAAGGATCAGTTCTAGGGCCGGTTTTGTTCAACATCTTTATTAATGATCTGAATGAGGGGATGGATTGCTCTCTCAGCAAGTTTGCGGATGACATTAAGCTAGGGGGAGAGGTAGATGCATTGGAGGGTAGAGTCCACAGTGACCTAGACAAATTGGAGGATTAGGCCAAAAATAATCTGAGGTTCAACAAGGACAAGTGCCAGCATTCTGCACTTGGGGCAGAAGAATCTCAAGCATTGTTACAGGCTGTGGACCGAATGGCTAAGTAGCAGTTCAGCAGAAAAGGACCTGGTGATAACAGTGGACGAGAAGCTGGATTTGAGTCAACAGTGTGCCCTTGTAGCCAAAAAGGTTAATGGCACATTAGGGTGCATTAGGAGGAGCATTGCTAGCACATCTAGAAAAGTGATTATTCCCCTTTATTCGGCACTGGTGAGGTGGAGGAGTTGCACTGTAGGAGGAGGAGTTGCACTGTATGTAAGAGAGCAGTATGATTACTCGGAGCTCCAGTACTTAGAGGGGGAAAAGACTGTTGAGAGTCTATGGGTTAAATTTATAGGTGGAAGCAACAGGGTTGATGTTGTGGTTGGTGTCTGCTATAGACCGCCAGATCAGGTGGATGAGGTAGACGAAGCTTTCCTTGGACAACTGAGAGAAGCTTCCAGATCGCAGGCCCTGCTTCTCATGGGCGACTTTAATCACCCTGACATCTGTTGGGAGACCAATACAGCAGTACACAGACAATCCAGGCAGTTTTTGGAGAATGTTGGGGATAACTTCTTGGTACAAGTGCTGAAGGAACCGAACAGGGGCCATGCGCAGCTTGACCTGCTGCTCATAAACAGGGAGGAACTATTGGAGAAGTAGAGGTGGGGGACAACCTGGGAAGCAGTGATCATGAGATGGTAGTTTTCAGGGTCCTGACCAAAGGAAGAAAGAAGAGTAGCAAAATACACACCCTGGACTTCAGAAGAGCAGACTTTGACTCCCTCAGAGAACTGATGGGCAGGATCCTCTGGGATGCTTACATGAAGGGGAAAGGAGTCCAGGAGAAGTGGCAGTATTTTAAAGAAGCCTTATTAAAGGCACAGGAAGAAACCATCCTGATGAGCAGCAAGAAAAGCTAATATGGTAGGCGACCAGATTGGCTTACCGGGGACATCCTTGGTGAACTTAAACACAAAAAGAAAGCTTACAAGAAGTGGAAACTTGGATGGACGACTAGGGAGGGGTATAAATATATTGCTCGAGAATGCAGGGGAGTTATCAGGAAGGTGAAAGCTCAATTGGAATCGCAGCTGGCAAGGGATATGAAGGATAACAAGATAGGTTTCTACAGGCATGTTAGAAATAAGAGGGTGATCAGAGAGGGTGTGGGGCCCTTACTGGATGAGGGAGGTAACCCAGTGACAAATGATGTGGGAAAAGGTGAAGTACTCAATGCTTTATTTGCCTCTGTCTTCATGGACAAGGTCAGCTCCCAGACAAATGCACTAGGCAACGCAGTATGGGATGGAGGTGGACAGCCCTTGGTGGGGAAAAAACAAGTTAGGAACTATTTAGAAAAGCTAAACATACACAAATCCATGGGCCTGGATTTAATGCATCTGAGGGTACTGAGGGAGTTGGCAAATGTCATTGCGGAGCCTTTGGCCATTATCTTTGAAAACTCGTGGAGATCAGAAGAGATCCCGGATGATTGGAAAAAGGCAAATGTAGTGCCCATCTTTAAAAAAGGTAAGAAGGACAATCCAGGGAACTACAGACTGGTCAGCCTTACCTCAGTCCCTGGAAAAATCATGGAGGGGATCCTCAAGGAATCCATTTTGAAGCACTTGGAAGAGGGGAAAGTGATCAGGAATAGTCAACATGGATTCATGAAGGTCAAGTCATGCTTGACCAATCTGATTAGCTCCTACGATGAGGTAACTGGCTCTGTGGATATGGGAAAGTCAGTGGATATGATATACCTTGACTTTAGCAAAGCTTTTGATATGGTCTCCCACAATATTCTTGCCAGCAAATTAAGGGAGCGTGGATTGGATAAATGGACTGTACGATGGATATAAAACTGTCTAGACTGTCGGGCCCAACGGGTAGTGATCAATGGCTAAATGTCAGGTTGGCGGTTGGTTTCTAGCGGAGTCCCCCAAGGACCAGTTATTGGACCATTTTTGTTCAACATCTTTATTAATGACCTGGATGAGGGGATGGATTGCACCCTCAGCAAGTTTGCAGATGACACTAAGCTAGGGGGAGAGGTAGACACGCTGGAGGGCAGGGATAGGGTGCAGAGTGACCTGGACAGATTAGAGGATTAGGCCAAAAGAAATCTGATGAGGTTCAACAAGGACAAGTGCAGAGTCCTGCACTTGGGACAGAAGAATCCCAAGCATTGTTACAGGCTGGGGACCAAGTGGCTAAGTAGCAGTTCAGCAGAAAAGGACCTGGGGATTACAGTGGATGAGACGCTGGATATGAGTCAACACCGTTCCCTTGTAGCCAAGAAGGCTAATGGCATATTAGGTTGCATTAGGAGGAGCATTGCCAGCAGATGCAGAGAAGTGATTATTCCCCTTTATTCGGCTCTGGTAAGGCCACATCTGGAATACTGTGTCCAGTTCTGGGCCCTCCACTATAGAAAGGATGTGGACGCATTGAAGAAGGTCCAGAGGAGGGCGACCAAAATGATTAGGGGGCTGGAGCACATGACCTATGAGGAAAGACTGAGGATTTGGGTTTGTTTAGTCTGCAGAAGAGAAGAGTGAGGGGGGATTTGATAGCAGCCTTCAACTTCCTGAAGGCAGGTTCAAAAGAGGATGGAGCGAGGCTGTTCACAGTAGTGACAGATGGCAGAACAAGGAGCAATGGTCTCAAGTTACAGTGGGGGAGCTCTAGGTTGGATATTAGGAAAAACTATTTCACTAGGAAGTTGTGAAGCACTGGAATGGGTTCCTTAGGGAGGTGGTGGAATCTCCATCCTTAGAGGTGTTTAAGTCTCGGCTTGACAAAGCCCTGGCTGGGTTGATTTAGTTGGGATTGGTCCTGCCTTGGGCAGGGGTCTGGACTTGATGACCTCCTGAGGTCTCTTCCAGCTCTATGATTCTATAATTCTAACATCTGGAGTATTGCATCCTATTCTGGGCCCCTATAGCTAGGATGTGGATGCACTGAAGAGGGTCCCGTGGAGGGCAACGAAAATGATTGGGGGCTGGAGCACATGACCTATGAGGAGAGGCTGAAGGATGTGGGCTAATTTAGGCTGCAGAAGAAAAGAGTGAGAGGGGATTTGATAGCAGCCTCCGATTACCTGAAGGGAGTTCCAAGAGAAGCTGTTGTCAGTAGTGACAAATGGCAGAATGAGGAGCAATGGTCTCAAGTTGCAGTGGGGGAAGTCTAGATTGGATATTAGGAAAAACTATTTCACTAGGAGGGTGGTGAAGCACTGGAATGGGTTACTTAGGGAGGTGGTGGAATCTCTATCCCTAGAGGTTTTTAAGTCCTGGCTTGACAAAGCCCTGGCTGGGATGATTAGTTGGGGTTGGTCCTGCTTTAGGGGGCTGGACTCAGTGACTCCTGAGGTCTCTTCCAACCCTAGGATTCTATGATAACAACCAGTCCTGGAAAAAGAGTTGTCCATGAGAAACTGGTATGTGATAAACAGGCAGCATATAATAAACTCCAATAAACTCTACTTGATTCATTGCTCAGGGGAAGACGCATACAATGCACTTCTGAAGGTCTTGTACAGGTTGGACCTCTCTAACCTGGCACTCTCTGGTCTAGCAACATTCATGGTCCAGCATGAATTTAGTTAGTAGGATGTCCTCTTATCATGGGTGTGACCAAGTTTCCCACAATCCCATGAAGTTTGTTTATAGCCACCAGTCCTGGCTCTCAGTGTTCTGTGCTGTTATTTAGCTCTAATTGACCCCTAAATGCCTTTTAAGAGCCCAGTAAGCAGGGGAAGTGTTGGTAATGCTGCTAGATAATATTGACCTCCTGTGGTTCGGCAAATTCTCTGGTTCAGCACCAGTCAGGTCTGGAGGGTGCTGAACTAGAAAGTTTCAACCTGTGGCAGGACAATAACAAAGTGACATAAAACAACACCAAGAATGTTGCTGTGATGTTGCTTGACTATAATTCATCCCACAAATCATTGCACAGGCCACACAATTAAACGCACACATATTGTGCATGTCTTGCATCGATAGACAAAAGCGTAGTCAGGAATTGCTTTGCTAGTAATCTCCTAGAACCCTCTCCTCTCCAAATCATGGCAAGGAAAAAAAGCAGCACAGAGAGGAAGACACAGAGCACATGTCCCACTGGCAGTTCATCTAACATCACTGTGTGTCTATCAATCAAGCTTATTCCTGTGGATTTTTATTATGGTTAGGGTCCTACCAAATTCATGGCCATGAAAAATGCATCACGGAGCGTGAAATCTGATCTCCTTCAATGAAATTTGGTCTTGCGTGTGCTTTTATCCTATACTGTACAGATTTAGGGTTGCCAGGTGTCTGGTTTTCGCCCGGCCAGTCTGGTAATTGCATTTTCTGTCTGGTAAAACCCCCCAGAAAATATGGTATTTCTGTTTCTCGGACAGAAGGCCAGCGGGGACATTTTTCCCCTGCTGCATCTGGCAGGGGAAGCGGGGAGTGCAAGAATTTAAAGGTGCAGCGACCTTTTTTTTTCCTGAACAAGTTTGGTCTCTGCCACTTTTTTTTTTTTTCTCAACCAATTTTTTTCCCCGCCATGTTCGGGATTTTTTGTGAAACTATCTGGCAACCCTATACAGATTTGATGGGAGAGACCAGTGTTTCTCGAATTGGAGGTTCTGATCCAAAAGGTAGTTGAAGTAGGGTCACAAGGTTATTTCAGGATGTTTGCGGTACTGGCACTCTTACTTCTGTGCTGCCTTTGGAGCCTGACTGCCAGAAAGTGGTGGCTGCAGACTGAGGACCCAGCTCTGTAGGCAGCAATGCAGAAAGAATGGGGGTAGTATCATATCTTGCCACCCTAATTTCCATGCTGCTGCTAGTGGCTGGACTGCCTTCAAATTTGGTCTCCCAGCCAGAAGCCACAGCACATGATAGCATTTTTCAAGTACCTAAAAGGGGGTTACAAGGAGGTGGGGGAAAAAATGTTCTCCTTGACCTCTGAAGTTAGGATAAGAAGCAATGGGTTTAAGTTGCAGTGGAGGAGGTTTAGGTTGGACATTAGGGAAAGCTTCCTGTCAGGGTGGTTAAACACTGGAATAAATTGCCTAGGGAGGCTGTGGAATGTCCAACACTGGAGATATTTAAGAGCAGGTTAGACAGACATCTATCAAGGATGATCTAGATGGTGCTTGGTCCTACAGAGAGGGCAGTGGATTGGACTTGATGACCTCTCAAGGTTCCTTCCAGTTCTATGATTCTATGAATCCCCCCTACAGTAATTTTGCGATTCCCCCCCTCTCTTTTTTTGGTCATGGTCCCTAAAATTACAACCCTGTGACATTTCAGAATTAAATAGTTGAAATGAAAATTTACAATTTTTAAAATCCTATCACCATGAAATTCACCAAAATGAACCAGAATTTCATATGACCCTAACTATGGCAATGTTGGTGCAGCAGAACTTGAAGATATAGCCAATGAAAGTCTTATGGGGCTGTGTTTCATGTCCTAACTGTGTTTCTTCTGAGGTGGTATCTGGCCTTAATGTTCTGCTTGTGCCACTTATTAATTCATGCAACTTATCTTAAAATTGCCTGGGGCTGTTTGAACATATGCTACTCTTTCATTCTTGCTACGTGAGTGCCCTTAAAGGGGATATATATTTATTTCTGAGTATTAAATGCATATATGCAATACATTTTTTAAAATATATGCACTATCGTGAGCTAGCATTCCACATTTTACTATGACTACATCTTTCTGTGTGCCATGCATGACCAGCTAATGATAAGAAAGCATCTCTGCATTCAAATCAATATACAAATGCAATGGATATGGTGCAGCCTGCACCATTTTCCCATCTACTTAGTTTTTCTTACACCTTTTTTGGTCTAGGGTGTATGTGTGTGCGTGTGCATATATTAGAATAAATCCCTAATATAAATAAGTATATCAGCTTTAACTCCAGTGAACCATCTCAAGAAAGCATCCGAATCTACACACAGGACAGGATTTTCATACACTAAGGCTTCTTTATGCCACTTGGTCAGTGTAAATGGGCCCTAAAATGAAAATAAATTATAGTTCCATCTATTTCAATGTAGCAATGAGACATTAGTGTAAATGAGAATCCAGCCCACAGAGACGGCTTTAGGTCTAAGGAGTCTAAATAGCTTTGGGCTCTTAGGTTGTTCATCAAGAGCAGGGGTGGACAATAATTTTCGCAGGAGGGCCACTTCATGAATTTTGGTAGGTAGTCACGGGCTGGGAAGGGGCCGGGCTGGGAACTAGCTTCCTCCCAAAGTTGTCTGGGGCCAGAGGCTTTGTCTTAAAAACACAGCAAAGGGCTCACGGTTCCTGGCACTGCCTGGCATTGCCTGGCAGCTGCCTGGGGTTGCTGCAGTTATTTAAAGGGCTTGTGGCTCTGGACCCTACAGGGATAGTGTCGCAACCAGGAGCTGGAAGCCATTTAAGTAGGATCTGGCTGCCTGAGACATTGCCTGGAAATTCGGTGGCACACACAGCAGGCTATAAATAGAAAACAGCCAGATGCAGTCCATGGGCTAGATCAAAATGTTAGGCATGCTGGATCCAGCCACTGGGCTGCATCTTGCCCAGCCCTGCCAAGAGTACCTGACTACCTGATCAGTTCTCCACTTCAAACCAAACCATTTACTATGTCACAGAAAACTGCTAGCTCCTAGAGTTAGTGAAAGTGCTAATTCCAAAATTATATTTATGGGATCAAAGAAGATAAAGAGCGTGTGCTCTATAATTGCACACAGACATGGCACATTGCCTGTGTTCACAAAGAACATGGAACTGTACTAGATACAAATCTGGTAGAGAAAGGATGATCCTGTGAGTAGGATGTCAGCCTGGGATCCCAGAAAGCTGAGTTTAATTTTCTGCTCTATCAGAGTGCCTCTACACTACGCAAATTGCATAGCTTATTTCTAGGTAATTTTGTAATCGCTTATTTCAAAATTTGGCACTTTCTACACCAAATTTTGAAATAAAGTGCTATTCCAACAAATCCCTTAACCCTTGTGGAATGAGCATTACAGAGATAATGGAATAGCGAGCCCGTTATTTCAAAATATATTTCAAAATAACGAGTATGTTTAAAGACATGGTATTGCTGTTTCGGGATACTTCCAGTATCCTGAAATAGCCCCGCTGTCTAGACTTTATTTGTGACCACAGGCAAATCATTCTGTCTCTGTATGCCTCAGCATCCCATCATTAACTTGGGAATAATTCATACCTCCCAGGTATGAGATTGCCCACTGGGAGCAGCTGTGCCACCAAGAGAGTGGCCAGAAGTCATCTTGCCTGCCAGCACACCAAGTAAGTAGGCCCCTGCCTCAAACCCTTCCCCCACCAGCCCTTGGCCATAGCACCAGAGGAGGGGATGAGACTTAATGCATGGGTCTCCATGGGTCAGGACTTAATGCATCCGAGGGTACTGAGGGAGTTGGCAAATGTCATTGAGGAGCCTTTGGCCATTATCTTTGAAAAATCGTGGAGATCGGGAGAAATCCCGGATGATTGGAAAAAGGCAAATGTAGTGCCCATATTCAAAAAAGGGAAGAAGGACGATCCAGGAACTATAGGCCGGTCAGTCCTACCTCGGTTCCTGGAAAAATCATGGAAGGATCCTTAAGGAATCCATTTTGAGGCACTTGGAAGAGAGGAAAGTGATTAGGAATAGTCAGCATGGATTCACAAAGGGCAAGTCGTGCCTGACCAATCTGATTAGCTTCTATGATGAGGTAACTGGCTCTGTGGACGTGGGAAAGTCAGTGGATATGATATACCTTGACTTTAGCAAGGCTTTTGATACGGTCTCCCACAATATTCTTGCCAGCAAGTTAAGGGAATGTGGATTGGATAAATGGACGGTAAGATGGATAGAAAGCTGGCTAAAAGGCCGGGCCCAGCAGGTAGTGATCAACGGCGCGATGTAAGGATGGCGGTCGGTTTCTAGCGGAGTGCCCCCAGGTTCGGTTCTAGGACTGGTTTTGTTCAATATCTTTATTAATGATCTGGATGAGGGGATGGATTGCACCCTCAGCAAGTTTGCGGATGACACTAAGCTAGGGGGAGAGGTAGATACGCTTGAGGGCAGAGATAGGGTCCAGAGTGACTTAGACAAATTAGAGAATTGGGCCACAAGAAATCTGATGAAGTTCAACAAGGACAAGTGCAGAGTCCTGCACTTGGGACGGAAGAATCCCAAGCATAGTTACAAGCTGGGGACCAACCAGTTAAGTAGTAGTTCTGCAGAAAAGGACCTGGGGGTTACAGTGGATGAGAACCTGGATATGAGTCAACAGTGTGCCCTTGCAGCCAAGAAGGCTAATGGCATATTAGGTTGCATTAAGAGGAGCATAGCCAGCAGATCCAGAGATGACATTATTCCCCTTTATTCAGCTCTGGTGAGGCCACATCTGGAGTATTGTGTCCAGTTCTGGGCCCCCCACTACAAAAAGGATGTGGAGGCATTGGAGAGGGTCCAGCAGAGGGCAACCAAAATGATTAGGGGGCTGGAGCATATGACTTATGAGGAGAGGCTGAGGGAGTTGGGTCTGTTTAGTCTGCAGAAGCAAGAGTGAGGGGGATTTGATAGCAGCCACAACTTCCTGAAGGGAGGTTCCAAAGAGGATGGAGAGAGGCTGTTCTCAGTAGTGACAGATGGCAGAACAAGGAGCAATGGTCTCAAGTTGTGGTGGAGAGGTCCAGGTTGGATATTAGGAAAAACTATTTCACTAGGAGGGTAGTGAAGCACTGGAATGGGTTACCTAGGGAAGTAGTGGAGTTTCCATCCCTAGAGGTGTTTAAGTCTCGGCTTGACCAAGCCCTGGCTGGGTTGATCTAGTTGGGATTGGTCCTGCCTAGAGCAGGGGGGCTGGACTTGATGACCTTCTGAGGTCTCTTCAAGCTCTATGGTTCTATGATTCTATGATTCTATGAAAGAAAATGTCTCTGGGGACTAAGTGGGGGGGAAGAGAAAAAGGCCCCTGGTGGCCAGGAAGGGGTTGGGAAAGGGGCAGAAAAGTCCTCTGGTGGTTGGGGAGGCTTGGGGGGTAGAAAAAGGACCCAAGTGGCTGGGGGGTGGCCCTAACCTGACTCCTGCACTCCCCCCACATGACCATGGCTTTAAAAGCCAGAGGCAGAGCGACCAGGGAGCGAAAGCGGACAGGGGGCTGCAGACAGGGGAGTTTGAGAGGGAGTTTGACAGAGGGGAGGCCTACGATGGTCAGGAAGACCCACAACACCTGTGCCAGCACTGCTGCTGTCTCTTCCACCTGCACCTGTAGACAGACAGAGCGCCTGAGCATGGATGCTTCTACCCAGATCCTGGTGTGGTTTTGCAGGGACTGTGGCTTGCAATTCCCACATACTGATATCCAGACTGGGGAGATCATCCAATGCGAAAGGTGCCTGCTGGTGGAATCTCTCAGGCAGCAGGCGGGAGAGCTACAGGAGGAGGTGGCTAGGTTGAGGAGCACCCGAATCCACGAGCAATTCCTGGACCGTGTTCATGAGGAGACAGCTGAGGTAGCTGTCCCAGTACACAGGACTGTGGGCACACTGCTGGTGGAGGAGGAGACGGCTCAGGGTGGACACTGGCAGCTGGTTACTTCTGGCAGCAGGCACTGCTCCACCCCTGCTCTGAACCCTCCCGCCGTGGTACTAGGAAACCGTTATGCTCTTCTTTATACAGGAGATAAGGAATCACCCCCCTACAACGGAGGAGGAGAACCCTCATACCCCCAAGGCTGGGAGGTCTGCTGCCACCACTGCAAATAGGAAATGTAGGGTAGTGGTGGTCGGAGACTCTCTTCTCAGGGGGATGGAGGCGCCCATCTGTCGCTCTGACATTTCATCTCGGGAGGTATGCTGTCTGCCGGGGGGCCCATATCCGAGATGTTACGGAGGCATTGTCGAGGATTATCTGGCCCTCTGACTACTACCCCATGCTACTCATCCATGTGGGCACAAATGATACTGCGAGGTGTGACACTGAGTGGATCAAGAGTGACTACAGGGCTCTGGGAGTACGGGTGAAGGAGTTTGGCGCGCAGGTGGTATTCTCTTCAATCCTTCCTGTCGAAGGTAGGGGCCCGGACAGAGACAGCTGCATCCTGGAGGTGAATGCCTGGGTGCGAGGATGGTGTCGCCAGGAGGGCTTTGGATTCCTTGACCACAGGATGCTATTCAAGGAAGGACTGCTGGGCAGAGATGGCGTTCACCTTTCGAGGAGGGGGAAGACCCTATTTGGACACAGACTGGCTAACCTAGTGAGGAGGGCTTTAAACTAGGTTCGACGGGGACAGGTAAGCAAAGCCCACAGGTAAGTGGAGAACATGCAGACCTGGGAGATGGGTCAGAAATGGGAGGGAGCGTGGGCTATAATGGCAGAGAGAACGGAGGGTCAGGGCAAAACTGGGAGGCAAGGTCAAATCAGTATCTTAGATGCCTATATACAAATGCGAGAAGTATGGGTAATAAGCAGGAAGAACTGGAAGTGCTAATAAATAAGTACAATTATGACATTGTTGGCATCACAGAAACTTGGTGGGATAATACACATGATTGCAATGTTTGCATGGAAGGGTACAGCTTGCTCAGGAAGGATAGACAAGGAAAAAAGAGAGGAGGTGTTGCCTTATATATTAAAAATGAACACACTTGGAGTGAGGTAGAGATGGACATAGGAGACGGAAGTGTTGAGAGTCTCTGGGTTAGGCTAAAAGGGGTTAAAAACAAGGGTGATGTCATGCTAGGAGTCTACTACAGGCCACCTACCCAGGTGGAAGAAGTGGATGAGGCTTTTTTTAAACAACTAACAATATCATCCAAAGCCCAAGATTTGGTGGTGATGGGAGACTTCAACTATCCAGATATTTGTTGGGAAAATAACACAGCGGGGCATAGACTATCCAATAAGTTCTTGGACTGCATTGGAGACAACTTTTTATTTCAGAAGGTTGAAAAAGCTACTGGGGGGAAGCTGTTCTAGATTTGATCCTAACAAATAGCGAGGAACTGGTTGAGAATTTGAAAGTGGAAGGCAGCTTGGGTGAAAGTGATCATGAAATCATAGAGTTCACAATTCTAAGGAAGGGTAGAAGGGAGAACAGTAAAATAGAGACAATGGATTTCGGGAAGGCGGATTTTGGTAAGCTCAGAGAGCTGATAGGTAAGGTCCCATGGGAATCAAGATTGAGGGGAAAAACAACTGAGGAGAGTTGGCAGTTTTTCAAAGGGACATTGTTAAGGGCCCAAAAGCAAGCTATTCCGCTGCATCTGAAAGATAGAAAATATGGCAAAAGACCGCCTTAGCTTAACCACGAGATCTTGCATGATCTAAAAATAAAAAAGGAGTCATATAAAAAATGGAAAGTAGGACAAATTACAAAGGATGAATATAGGCAAACAACACAGGAATGCAGGGGCAAGATTAGAAAGGCAAAGGCACAAAATGAGCTCTAACTAGCTACGGGAATAAATGGAAACAAGGAGACTTTTTATAAATACATTAGAAGCAAGAGGAAGACCAAGGACAGGGTAGGTGTAGCCAGACAGGAACCCCCCTGTAACATCCATCTTTGCTTGCCTGGATATGGCAGGCTGCTGTAACCCTGAATGGCTGTAAACAGAGGTACGCCAATTGCTGACCAAGAGGCTGCAGAGGAGTGTCCTTGACTGAACCCATATTGATACGAACACACAGCTGTCCGTGGGGGGAGGAATCTCGCCCAGTAAAAAGTCTAGTACTCACAATTTAGTTATCTCTCTTGCAAGTGTAAATTAAGTTGAAACTTGCTTGTAAGAACTGGCGTCACAAAGACGAACCAACACAATCTGGCATCTTAGATAAGAAAGAGGATACGGGCCCCTATGGGTATAAAGATGGGTCCAGCAGCACATTTACTCTGAGTGTCAATCTACCATCTATCTGCTGGTCGGGTTAGGTGTTTGACCTCCCGAGATTCCACGGCGACGCCCTCCTCGTATTTATCTTTCCTAGGAATTGAGGGAACGGCCCTGGCTTGACCCGCTGGAGTCGAGAGGCACAGAAGGGGGTAAAAATTGTACCTGGATGTGGTCCTTTGTCTTAAGTGTACACATAAATTTAGAGCTCTTTAAAGATTAAGCTGTCACTTGGTACCATTATTTCTATTTTCTATCTTTATTTTCTTTGTAACCATTTTTAAGATCTATATTTGCTAGCAGTTAAGAAATAGAGCAATAGCCATTGTAACCATATGATTTATAAGCTTGTTTAATAAACCTGTAACTGTTTAAGTTTTAACCTGACTCCTTCAGTTGCTGTAACAGAACCAAGCACAATTTAAAAGAACTTCAGCCGGTCATAAGGGACAGATACAGGCAGAGCTGAGCGTTTGGATCTGTGTCACTCCCAGGTGACAGGTCCATTGGGGCACCTCTCAGTCTGTCCTAGGCTGCCCGCTGCAAAGGGATTTTTGCATCCTAGCAGCTAAAATCTGAGGTGTAATAAGCTCTTCCTATCAACAGGGGCGTCTGTTGGCCTGCTGGCTACCCTCTGCGACGGGACCTCGGTCCTAGCAGTAAAGACACGGACGTTAAACCTTTTCTCGGAAACACACACACACACACACTGCCCTGACCGTCGGCTGACAGTAGGCCCACTGGTCAGTGAGGAGGGTGAAACAGTAACAGGAAACTTGGAAATGGCAGAGATGCTTAATGACTTCTTTGTTTCGGTCTTCACCGAGAAGTCAGAAGGAATGCCTAACGTAGTGAATGCTAGTGGGAAGGGGAGAGGTTTAGAAGATAAAATAAAAAAAGAACAAGTTAAAAATCACCTAGAAAAGTTAGATGCCTGCAAGTCACCAGAGCCGGATGAAATGCATCCTAGAATACTCAAGGAGCTGATAGAGGAGGTATCTGAGCCGCTAGCTATCATCTTTGGAAAATCATGGGAGACAGGAGAGATTCCAGAAGACTGGAAAAGGGCAAATATAGTGCCCATCTATAAAAGGAAATAAGAACAACCCAGGAAACTACAGACCAGTTAGTTTAACTTCTGTGCCAGGAAGATAATGGAGCAAGTAATTAAGGAAATCATCTGTAAACACTTGGAAGGTGGCAAGGTGATAGGGAACAGCCAGCATGGATTTGTAAAGAATAAATCATGTCAAACCAATCTGATAGCTTTCTTTGATAGGATAACGAGTCTTGTGGATAAGGGAGAAGCAGTGGATGTGGTATATCTAGACTTTAGTAAGGCGTTTGATACGGTCTCGCATGATATTCTTATCAATAAACTAGGCAAATACAACTTAGATGGGGCTACTATAAGGTGGGTGCATAACTGGCTGGATAACCGTACTCAGAGAGTAGTTATTAATGGTTCACAATCCTGCCGGAAAGGTATAACAAGTGGGGTTCCGCAGGGGTCTGTTTTGGGACCTGCTCTGATCAATATCTTCATCAACAATTTAGATATTGGCATAGAAACTACGCTTATTAAGTTTGCAAATGATACCAAGCTGGGAGGGGATAGGGTCATAATTCAAAATGATCTGGACAAATTGGAGAAATGGTCTGAGGTAAACAGGATGAAGTTTAATAAAGATAAATGTAAAGTGCTGCACTTAGGAAGGAACAATCCGTTTCACACATACAGAATGGGAAGCGACTGTCTAGAAAGGAGTACGGCAGAAAGGGATCTAGGGGTTATAGTGGACCACATGCTGAATATGAGTCAGCAGTGTGATGCTGTTGCAAAAAAAGCAAACACGATTCTGGGATGCATTAACAGGTGTGTTGTGAGCAAGACACAAGAAGTCATTCTTCCGCTCTACTCTGTGCTGGTTAGGCCTCAGTTGGAGTATTGTGTCCAGTTCTGGGCACCGCATTTCAAGAAAGATGTGGAGAAACTGGAGAGGGTCCAGAGAAGAGCAACAAGAATGATTAAAGGTCTAGAGAACATGACCTATGAAGGAAGGCTGAAAGAATTGGGTTTGTTTAGTTTAGAGAAGAGAAGATTGAGGGGGGACATGATAGCCATTTTCAGGTATCTAAAAAGGTGTCATAAGGAGGAGGGAGAAAACGTGTTCATCTTGGCCTCTGAGGATAGAACAAGAAGCAATGGGCTTAAACTGCAGCAAGGGAGGTTTAGGTTGGACATTAGGAAAAAGTTCCTAACTGTCAGGGTAGTTAAACACTGGAATAAATTGCCCAGGGAGGTTGTGGAATCCCCATCTCTGGAGATATTTAAGAGTAGGTTAGATAAATGTCTATCAGGGATGGTCTAGACAGTATTTGGTCCTGCCATGCGGGCAGGGGACTGGACTCGATGACCTCTCGAGGTCCCTTCCAGTCCTAGTATTCTATGACTCTATCTCCTTGCACTGAAGCTCCTGGGCAATGCTGGGTAAGTCTTCTAGTTACACTACAAATTTGAAATTATTCAGATGGCAACAGAATTAATACAGATTCACACCAATGCAAATGAGAGTATATCTAGGGTCTCATTACCTGTAAAAATTTCATTTTGATAAATTAAATTATTTTTTAATTAGTGGGATGCCAACATACAATAAAGACCCAGATTTTAATTTTAAACTAGATTTAAAATTATCACCTTGATTCTTCCCCTTTCCCTCCCCAAATGTAGTAAACTAATTTATGTAATATTTCAGCTCAAAGCATCTGATGTATTTATCTTAAATAACTGCTAGTGATTTATAATGTAAACACTGAAGCATCTTTAACTTTGACAACATAGATAGCCCTGAAGTAATTAATCCTTTCATGAATATACTGAAATAGCCTTTTGTCTTTGCAGGCTCTTTATATAATGACATGGGCATGCATGGATAGTGAGAAATCATTCCTACACAAGTCTTGTCTCAGATTGGGTCTTTGGGGACAGTTTTGTTTTATTTTGTCTTTGGAGATGTAGCCATGTTTCCACAATCTCCCTATAGCAAAGGAAAGGTACATTCTATTATATTTAGTGGATAACCTTTACGGCATAAATATTTAAAGCAATTTACACAAATGGAATACCATTTTAAAAGTTATGGGTGGCATTTTAGCTGTCGGGTGCAAACTGACTTCTTTAAAGCAACAGGCTGATAGATTAATCCTAGCTACACTATACAATTTTAAGAATTTATTAATACACTTTTTTGGATTAACAGCAGCTATTTAGAATGATTAGAGGGGCAGCTGTATTAGTCTGTTTCTGCAAAAACAATGAGAAGTCCTTTCAGGCTTAAAGACTAATAAACTTATTGGGCATAGGCTTTCATGGGCATATTAATCTTTAAGGTGCCACAGGACCCCACTTTATTAAGAATTATGAAGTCTTTATTTGTTTTGATTTTAATTTAACTTTATTTCTGATAGGAAAACCACCCTTAATTCTGATAATCTTTGTTTATGTTTTTAGCACAAATCTCACATTTTCAGTTGCTATTTTAATGCTCATTCCTGGATTCCAGATATTAGTTTGTGTCTGCTTCCACTTGAGTCCTAGTGAAGTCAATTAAATCTCTCAGGGCCCTGAAGCAATCAGGTGAGTATAAAACTTGTTCTGTGTAAACATGAGATCGAAGACCAAATACATACAGACATGCCCTGCAGTGCCTTTTTACTATTCCAACATGAATCTCTGTTATGGTACCTAAACACTCTAAATTATTGTAAAATCATTTCACTTAATTCAGTGAGAATATTTATTGTTATATGAACCTGATTCTCATTTGCACTTAAATCACTTCACACTTCTGTGGTGTTGCAAAGTGGCCTTAAAACAGTTTTAAATTTCATTTGTACTCATTTAAGGTCACTCTACCAGCCAAAGAAGTGTAAAGTGACTTAAGTGTAAATGAGAATCAGGCCAATGAATGTGCATGGCAGTACCATAATGACTCTGATCACAAGGCATCTTCTATCTACTTGCTAATTCCAAATACCATGGTAAGTAGTTCCATTTTAGCTCACCTGGAGTTACTTTGCTGGAGCTCATGGGAGGCTTTTGCTTTTGCTTGCTTGATGTTTTTTCTATAGCAGGAAACTTTGAATCAGGTCTGTTTGCATAAGACTTGATGGAAGAGCCAGAACCCTCATCTACAGAAGTCTAGAAGGGTAAACAGAAAAATACCAATGGCTGAACAACTAACTTCTACTCTCTGAGTGAGAATTTGAGAAATTTTGTACTCTGAAATAAGCAATATGCCAGCAAAATTTCTAGTACTAGCCAGTAATGAAAGGAAGACACCATCCATTTTTAGGAAGATTCTTCCTTCCCATATCCTTTTATATTCAAAGCCACACAAAGCTGGAGGAACAAAAATCTAAGAGTACTACAAAGTACACACTGAAATAGATATTTCCAGAGAATTCAGTAGCTATGCTTGGATTAAAATGATGGGCGAGTGTGACGGGGCACTGCTTGGAAATATGCTTATGAGTATGATACAACTTGAATATGTTTTATGCAAAATACTTCATGTAACATATCAGAAAAGTTATAATCTGCTAAATGTGTACATTCAATTTGTGTGCATGTACCATTCCTATAATTTAAGTTAGAAATACGAAGTGTAAAACTGTTTTACTTATCTAGACATATAAATCATTTGCTTAGAGCAGCGGTTCTCAAAGTGGGATGCAGACCTGCTTAGTTAAGCCACTGACGGGCTCTCGCTGCTTAGTTTACTTAAAGTGTCCATAGCCATAAAGCCTCACAGCTCCCATTGGCTGTGGTTTGATGTAAAAGAAAGACTCTATTTTTCCATGCAGACATAAACACCTAATTTTACTAAGAAATAAAAGAGAAGATTATTAGTAGAGGTTCTTGTTAGGGATGTAAGCAACTACTCAACTAGTTGTTCCTCCCCCTTCCCCCCCCCCAGCTGCATCTATCAGAGAGAGGCAGTGAGGGGTGGAGGAGCAGGGGCCGGTTCTGGGAGAGGGAGCCAGCTTAAAAGCCATTTCCCCCTGCAGCACAGTCTCCACGGGAGGGCAGGGAAGGCAGAGAAATAGTGGGGGGACTGGGCGTGAGCCAGGAATCAGCTGGTCCCAGACGCGGCGCCTCTGCTTTTTAAATGTATCAAGAGCCACCAGTACATTTAAAAGCAGAGCCGTAGTGGGGTTAGCTACCAGGGCCAAGAGCTAAGCCCCTGCAGCTCTGCAGTTTCCCCCCTTATCAACTAATCAAATAGTTGATTGAAATTCCATAGACTACTCGATTAGCTGATTAAACGCAATTTAACAGCCCTAGTTCTTGTAAAAATTATAGAGAAACAGCTCAGGAAGTAATGTAGTGGAGTCAAGAGCAATACATATTAGATATTCACAGACCACTACATATGAGGGATGTTAAATGAACATAAGAACATAAGAACGGCCATACCGGGTCAGACCAAAGGTCCATCTAGCCCAGTATCCTGTCTGCGGACAGTGGCCAGCACCAGGTGCCCCAGAGGGGGTGGACCGAAGACAATGATCAAGCGATTTGTCTCCTGCCATCCCTCTCCAACCTCTGACAAACAGAGGCCAAGGACACCATTTTATCCCCTGGCTAATAGCCTTTTATGGACCTAACCTCCATGAAATTATCTAGCTTCTCTTTAAACTCTGTTATATTCCTAGCCTTCACAGCCTCCTCTGGCAAGGAGTTCCACAGGCTGACTACACGCTGTGTGAAGAAGAACTTTCTTTTAGTTTTAAACCTGCTACCCATTAATTTCATTTGGTGTCCTCTAGTTCTTCTATTTAGGAACTAATAAATAACTTTTCTTTATCGGCCCTCTCACACCACTCATGATTTTATACACCTCTATCATATCCCCCTCAGTCTCCTCTTTTCTAAACTGAAAAGTCCCAGTCGCTTTAACCTCTCCTCATACGGGACCCGTTCCAAACCCCTAATCATTTTAGTTGCCCTTTTCTGAACCCTTTCCAAGGCCAAAATATCTTTTTGAGGTGAGGAGACCACATCTGTACACAGTATTCAAGATGTGGGCGTACCATAGTTTTATACAGGGGCAGTAAGATATTCTGGGTCTTATTTTCTATCCCTTTCTTAATAATACCTAGCATCCTATTTGCCTTTTTGACCGCTGCACATGTGGAAGTTTTCAGAGAACTGTCCACGATAACTCCAAGATCTCTTTCCTGATTTGTAGCCAAATTAGCCCCCATCATACTGTATATAGTTGGGGTTATTTTTCCCGATGTGCATTACTTTACACTTATCCACATTAAATTTCATTTGCCATTTTGTTGCCCAATCACTCAGTTTGGTGAGATCTTCTTGGAGTCCCTCACAGTCTGCTTCTGTCTTGACTATCCTAAACAGTTTGGTATCATCCATAAACTTTACCACCTCACTGCTTACCCCTTTCTCCAGATCATTTATGAATAAGTTGAACAGGATTGGTCCTAGGACTGACCCTTGGGGACACCACTAGTTACCCCTCTCCATTCTGAAAATTTACCATTTATTCCTACCCTTTGTTTCCTGTCTTTTAACCAGTTCTCAATCCAAGAAAGGACCTTCCCTCTTATCCCATGGCCATGTAATTTACACAAGAGCCTTTGGTGAGGACCTTGTCAAAACTTTCTGGAAATCTAAGTATACTATATCTACTGGATCCCCTTGTCCGCATGTTTGTTAACCCCTTCAAAGAACTCTAATAGATTAGTAAGACAGGATTTCCCTTTACAGAAACCATGTTGACTTTTGTCCAACAAATTATGTTCTTCTACATGCTTCACAATTTTATTCTTTACTATTGTTTCGACTAATTTGCCAGGTACTGAAGTTAGACTTACCGGTCTGTAATTGCCGGATCGCCTCTAGAGCCCTTTTTAAATATTGGTGTCACGTTGGCTACCTTCCAGTCATTAGGTATGGAAGCCGATTTAAAGGGATAGGTTACAAACCACAGATAATAGTTCAGCAATTTCCCATTTGAGTTCTTTTAGAACCCTTGGATGAATGCCATCCGGTCCGGAGATTTGTTAACATTAAGTTTTTCTATTTGTTCCAAAACCTCCTCTAATGACACTTCAATCTGGGACAGTTCCTCAGATTCATTACCCACAAAGGACAGTGCAGATTTGGGAATTTCCCCAACGTCCTCAGCCGTGAAGACTGAAGCAAAGAAATCATTTAGTTTCTCCGCAATGGCTTTATCGTCCTTGATTGCGCCTTTTATAGTTCGATCATCTAGGGGACCCACAGGTTTTTTAGCAGGCTTCCTGCTTCTAATGTACTTAAAAAATATTTTGTTATTTCTTTTTGAGTTTTTGGCTAGCTGTTCCTCAAAATCTTCTTTTGCTTTTCTTATTACATTTTTACACTTGATTTGACAGTGTTTATGTTCCTTTCTATTTATCTCACTAGGATTGGACTTCCACTTCTTAAAAGATGCCTTTTTGTCCCTCACTGCTTCTTTTACATGGTGGTTAAGCCACAGTGACTCTTTTTTAGGTCTCTTGCTATGTTTTTTAATTTGGGGTATACATTTAAGTTGGGCCTCTATTATGGTGTCTTTAAAAGTTTCCATGCAGCTTGCAGGGATTTGGCTCTAGTCACTGTGCCTTTTAATTTCTGTTTAACTAACCTCCTCATTTTTGTGTAATTCCCCTTTTTGAAATTAAATGCCAGGGTGCTGGTCTGCTGAGGTGTTCTTCCCACCACAGGAATGTTGAATGTTATTATATTATGGTCACTATTCCCAAGCGGTCCTGTAACGGTTATTTCCTGGACCTGATCCTGCGCTCCACTCAGGACTAAATCGAGCATTGCCTCTCCCCTTGTGGGTTCCTGCACCAGCTGCTCCAAGAAGCAGTCATTTAAGCCATTGAGAAATTTTATCTCCGCTTCTCTTCCTGAGGTGACATGTATCCAGTCAATATGGGGGTAATTAAAATCCCCCATTATTATAGAGTTCTTTGTTTTGGTAGCCTCTCTGATCTCCTCAGCATTTCAATGTCAGTATCCCTGTCCTGGTCAGGTGGTCGGTAATATATCCCTACTGCTAATTTCTTATTTTTGGAGCATGGAATTACTATCCATAGCGATTCTATTGAACATGTTGATTCATTTAATATTTTTATTTCATTTGATTCTACATTATCTTTCACATACAGTGCCACTCCGCCACCCACCCAGCCTGCTCTATCCTTTCGATATATTTTATATCCCGGTATGATTGTGTCCCACAGATTTTCCTCATTCCACCAGGTTTCAGTGATGCCTATTATGTCAATCTCCTCATTTAATACTAGGTACTCTAGTTCACCCATCTTATTAGTCAGACTCCTAGCATTTGTGTAGAAGCACTTTAAAAATTTGCCACTGCTTGTTGTCTGCCCTTCTCTGATGCATTGGATTCCTTTGTACGAGGTTGTTTGTCTGCTCTGGCCCATGGTTTGCCCTCTCCCTCCTCTCTTTCTGACTACAGCTTAGAGAATCTCTATCAATGGATTCTCCTCTAAGAGAAGTCTCCCTCCGATTCGTGCATCTCCACACCAATCGGCTTTCCCCATCTCTCAGTTTAAAAACTGCTCAACGGCCTTTTTAATGTTTAGTGCCAGCAGTCTGGTTCCACCCTGGTTTAGGTGGAGCCCATCCTTCCTGTATAGGCTCCCCTCTCCCAAAAGTGTCCCCAGTTCCTAATAAATCCAAACCCCTCTTCCCTACACCATCGTCTCATCCACGCATTGAGATTCTGAATCTCTGCCTGCCTACCTGGCCCTGTGCGTGGAACTGGAAGCATTTCGAGAATGCCACCATAGAGGTCCTGGATTTCAGTCTCTTTCCTAGCAGCCTAAATTTGGCCTCCAGGACATCTCTCCTACCCTTCCCTACGTCATTGGTACCTACATGTACCACGACCCACGGCTCCTCCCAGCACTACACATAAGTCTATCTAGATGCCTCGAGAGATCCGCAACCTTCGCACCAGGCAGGCAAGTGACCATACGGTTCTCCCGGTCATCACAAACCCAACTATCTATGTTTCTAACGATCAGATCACCCACTACTAACACCTGCCTCTTCCAAACTGGCATTCCCTCCCCTCAGAGGTATCCTCAGTGCGAGAGGATACCGCAACATCCTCTGGGAGGAGGGTCCCAACTTCTGGGATGGTTTCCCTCTGCTCCCATTGAATGCTCTGTTCCCTTGAGACTTTCATCCTTCTTAAGAGCACTGGGGCTCTCAGACTGGAGGTGGGACAGTACTACAGTGTCCCAGAAAGTCTCATCCACATATCTCTCTACCTCCCTTAGCTCCTCCAGTTCAGCCACCCTGGCCTCCAAAGCCCGAACTCGGTCTCTGAGGGTCAGGAGCTCCTTGCAACGGGTGCACACATACGCGACCCACCCACAGGGCAGGTAATCATACATGTTACACCCGACGCAATAAACAGGATAGCCCCCACTCTGCTGCTGGGCTTCTGTCTCCATTTTTCTAATGAATAAGTTTAAGTATAAACTGGGATTCTTTTAAACCTCTGGAATATAGATTATTATAAGAGTTATGTTTTAAAGAAGGCCAGAAGTCACTAGTGCCCTCTAACCTCCCCTCTAAACTCCCTGTCCAAACTCCCTGTCAGCTGTTCCTGTTCGCAAGCTCCCTGGTCGCTGAGTCACAGGCTTATATAGCTCTGGTAGCCCCTCCCCCTGACTGAGGCTCAGCCAATTAACAGAGGCTTCTAGATTTCAAACCTTTTAGAAGCTCCTTCAAGCAAACAAACAAACCAACCAAACAGACAAACACAAGCTCAGCACCCAGCAAATAACTCCCCCACACACAAACACACACTCCAGACAGCCACTTACCACAAGGGTCCCGTTTTTACTCCTCTTTTACCTGGAGAACTCCCTCTCCAAACTCCCTGTTAGCAGTTCCTGTTCGCATTTAATCGCATTTAATCGATGGAAATTCCATCGACTAGTCGATTAGTTGATAATAAGGGGGGGGGGGAACTGCAGAGTCGCTGCAACTCTGCCTTCTAAATGTATTAAGAGCCATCAGGCTCTCAAAACATTTCAAAAGCTAAAGCGCAGCGGGGAGAACCAGGCGCAAGCTGGGACAGCTAATTCCCAGCTCACACCCAGTCCCCCTCACTATGCTTGTGCTTTTTAAATGTATTAAGAGCCACTCTTAATACATTTTAAAAAACACAAGCACAGTGGGGGGAACCAGGCATGAGCCGGTAATCAGATGATTCCCGGCTCGTGCCTGGTCCACTCCTACACCTCTGCTAACCCTGCCCCCTGCAGAGATGGTGTTGGGGGGAAATCAACTTTTAAGCCAGCTCCCCCCAGCACCAGTTTCTGCTCCCCCCCTTGCTGCCTTTCTGGGTGTGTCTAGACTACAGGGTTTTGTCAACAAAAGTGGACTTCTGTCGACAAAACTATACCTGCGTCTCCACTGCCATTGAGTTCTATCGACATAATGTCGACAGAACTCAGCAGTTTTGTCGACGGCTGTAAACCTCATTCTACGAGGAATAACGCCTTTTGTCGACAGAGTTCTGTCGACAGAAGGCATTATTGCATCTACACTGTCCTTTGCGTCTACACTGTCATGTTAACAAAGCGGCTTGCTTTGTCGACAGAACTGGATGTAGTCTAGACGCTCTTTGTCGACAGAAGCTTTGTCGACAGTATCTGTCTCCCCACCCGGAAAAAAAACGGGGAAAAAATTCTGTTGGGAAAAAAAAGGACCCCGAGAGTTATTAAGGAAAAAAATAAAGAAATAAAAAAAGCATGGCCCCTTTAAGAGCAGGGGCTGGGCTCTGCCACTCTTAACAGGCTACAGGTATAGCGGCAGAGTGAGGGCAACAGCAACAGCAGCTCCTACTGAGCATGCTCAGTTCACCCTAGGTATGACTTTCTGAGAGGCAGCTGTTTGCAACGCAACTCCCAGGCAGGCAGCGGCCATCATCTCTGCCTTCTCTCCCCTGCTCTGGACCAGACAGCTCCCCTGCAGAACCAGGTTAAGGGGGGGGGAAGCGGGTGGGCGGTCGGGCTGGACCTGGTTGTTTAAGGTTGCCAGGTGTCTGGTATTGTCCCGGACAGTCCGGTATTTTCGCCCCCCTAGCCGGGAAAAAATTAGAAAGTACCAGACATTTTAGGTGTCTGGTATTTTCTGAATTTTTTTACCGGACAGGAGGCGAAAATACCGGACTGTCCAGGTCAATACCGGACACCTGGCAACCCTATGTACAGCACACTTCATTCATAAATCTCAAAGCATTCTATTAAGTAGGACAATGTCATTATCTCCATTTTACAAATGGGAAAAGTGATCCAGAGTTGAAGAGATTTGTCCAAGGTCACCCAGCAAACCAGTGACAGAGCTAGGAATAGAAACTGGGGGTGAAACCCTAACACCATTGACATCAAAGGGTGTTTTGTCATTGATTTCAACTGGACCAGGATTTCAGTCTGTCTCTTGACCCTGAGTACACTGGACCAATACGTTAAGCCCTGTTTGCTTGATTTTAGATATTTTGATCTCTATGTTATAATTTTACTTTAATAAAGAATATTTTTAACATTAGTTGCCATTACTAAGTGACTGAATGGTTACACATATTGATACAGACTCTCTCTGCATGTTGTCCATACAAATGACTTTTCTCAAATGTTAGAAAAAAATGTGATATACTTTTGGGGAATTACAAATCTAGCTCTTGGAAGTCCCCCTTGAAATAAACAAGAGCTGTTTTTAAATGGCATCATTTTACCTTAGGTAGGCCTAAATCTGCAGGACTCCCTCTGTCACTGCAGTGTCATGAGAGTGAGGCCCTCGGGAGTGGATCTGAGCCAGCGGGACTGCAGAGGGCTCCCCACGTTGCTAAGGGCTGGTGACCCTCAATCCTTGCAAGCACAAGAGGCTGCACTCCCAATGACTGTCACTGACCAATGCTTTTCCTTTTTTGTCAATTTCAGTGTCAGCTGAAATAAATTTTTACTGACATCTGTCACCTTAAATCAAATCCTGACAAGCCTATGTATAATGTTGGCCTCTGCCTGGGTAGACTGCCTCTGAAATACAGTAATGCCTACCGTTCAGTCCATCCAGTATATCTCAAAAGGGTTGAAAGTTCCAGTTACAGATATCTGGGAGAGATGAAGCACTGCTGTGAAAAAACAGGGTTTTGGGGGAAAACAGTTACTATTTCTTTAAGGACCTGGGGCCAGGAGCATTGCAGAGAGCATGGGGCAAAACTCCTTTCTCCCCTAATTGGTTGAAAATGAGTTGAGAGAAGGGGACCACCATAAATATTGTCCTTCTTCATCACCGGATAGATGCCTGCAGACACTGATAGGCATAAGATGACTCTTGCAGGCTCCTGAGTTAGCAGGGGCCAGACACCAGCAGAAGGCTGCCAGTCTGAGCCTAAAGGCTAAGTGAGGCCAGTGAAGGGAGATGAATTGCAATCTAGCTCCAGGAGAAGAGCTGGACCTCCTGCCATAAAGAGAGACTTAAAGACTGAGGCCATGTCTACACTAGGAAAGTATTTCAAAATTACTAAATGTGACTTAAAACTCCCAATTTAACAAAATCAAACTAGCGTGCCCACATTATGGGGAAGTCTCAAAATTAGTCAGAGGTATGGACACACTACCTCAAACTTAGAGCCCCAAGAAGCACTGGGGAGTAAGTAGTTCTAATTATTCTGGGGAGTAATTACTTCAAAATAGTGGCATTGGAGCATCCACACTACCGTTATTTTGAAATAACTATTTCAGAATTAGCATTACTCCTGATGAAAAGCAGGTTTACAGATTTTGAATTCCGCGGCCCGTTATTTCAAAATAGTAGTGTGGACGCTCTGCTTATAAATTCGACAGGGGAGGGGTTATTTCAAAATAAAGTCCTAGTGTAGACCAGGGCTGAGAGAGAATGCTGAACATCGAAGGCAGGTTTCAGATGAACCCAGAAAAACAGAAGTACATTTTGTTTGTGAATTTTTGTTATGGTTCCTTCCGTAAGAGATTTTGTAATAAGCAAAGGGTACTATTGAAACAAATGTCAAAGATAGCCTGAAACAGAATTATGGGTTTCCTGGAAAGGGAAATTGAGACAGGGAGTATGTGCAGTTCTGTTCTACCTCAGTAGAGAGTGCTACAGCAGGGAGGCATGCCCCCAGGGCCATAGAAGTTCACACAGAGATTTCTACACTGAACTCAATAAATTATGTATCTTTCACAAAGGCATCCAACCTTGTTTTAAAGACTTAGGGCATGTCTACACAGCAGGGCTAAAGCTGAAATAAGCTACACAACTTGAGCTACGTCAATTGCATAGCTTACGTTGAAATAGCTTATTTCGGCTTTAGACGCTATCTACACAGCAGGAAGTCTGAGAGAGCACTCTTTCTCCGACTTCCCTTACTGGAGGGTTACAAGAGTTGCAGCAAGAAGTCCTCCAGCTCAACATTATTTCAACATTATGTCGAAATACTGCTTGTAGTGTAGACGCGGACTACGTTATTTTGCAATAATGTCAGTTATTCTGAAATAACACTACTGTGTAGATGTACCCTTAGAGTGATGAAACATTTACCATATTGTTAGCAAGCTGCTCCAGTGGTTAATTATCCTCGCCATTAAACATTTGCACCTTATTTCAAATTTGAATTGTTTTAGCTTCTATGTCCTGTCACTGTTCTCAGTCTGACCCATCACTTCTGGATTTAGGCATCCTAGGAAAATCTTACCATTAAGTACTGTCTACTGATAAGTGTGTTTATGTGGAAGGGCACAACTATTTTTGGGAAGGCTGCTTTCAAAACAGAAGTACTGTTACAATGTAATATATAGAGCCCTGTGCGGATACAAAATTTGTATCAGCAGCCACAAAAATGAGCCATGGATATCTACATCTACATCTGCAGATGTGGATCCCTGCAGATTTGCAGGGCTCTAGTAACATGCATTACAGCTCTCTTTGAATGGTTAGAGAAGTTCAGTCCAAACTATTTCAACATAGAATGCAAGTTTGGAACACTACAGGGAGGAAAAAGTTATCTTTTTTATCCTCAATATTCAGCTTTGAAGTGACTTTATTTCTCCCAAGCATTGTAATTTTTCTTTTACCTTCATAATTTTTGTATGTTTGTACAAACTGAGACCATAAAATGTTTAATCTTCTAATCTTATTGTCTATTTTAACATACTTAGTTTCACTCTTTTAACTCCACTGGGCTTTCTATCTGGGATGGAAAGCATAAACACAATTTTCAAAAATCTAGTACTAGAACACCAAAAAAAGTCTGTCTCCTGAAGAGATTTATTTTAATTTTAGTGCTCTGTTTAGAGGAAGGTTTTATAATTTCAACAGCAAATAAAATCAAACATAAATGAAAAGATGCTGTTCTTGTAAATAAACTCTAAATCTCAGTTGATTTTCTCAATTGTATTCTAATAGAAATTAGACAATTATTCTTCTGAATAGGAAAAAATCTGTATAGCCTTCCCACTGTTTCATCATATATAGAGATTATATAGACAGAGATATCAAATATATGATTTCATGGAAACAAACATTACATAAGTCTCAGGGTACGTCTAGACTACAGGCTTCTGTCGACAAAGAGCGTCTAGACTACATCCAGTTCTGTCGACAAAGCAGTGTAGATGCAGGTATAGTTTTGTCAACGAAAGTCCACTTTTGTCAACAAAACCCTGTAGTCTAGACACACCCTCAGGGGGTAGCTGTGTTAGTCTGTACCCTGGACCCCTTACTCCATTCAATTGAAGAAGTGGGTTGTGCCCATGAAAGCTCATGATACCATCTACATGTTTTGTTAGTCTCTAAGGTACTGCAAAACTATTTGTTGTTTTTTAAGTTATTACATTTGGGAGACAGGAAAGGAGACAATTATAAGAACCAGCGAGAGCGTGAGCACAATCTGCCCTGTGGTTCTGAAATACAAATGTATTAACATTGATTCTTTTGGCAGGAGATGGATATCACTATAAACTTTTGATAAAACCAATACATAAAAGCAGGCTTATTTCACTTTCAAAGCAGCACAATAAATCCACGGACAAATACTGTATGTAAGAAAAATAAAAATAAATAAAACCTCACATACTGTAAAGAAGATAAATCAGTAAACAGCTTTGTTCATATGCATGCTGGTGGTTAATCAATTCAGTACCAGAGAAAAGCTCATTAAATACACATGAAATTTTTCTCGTGGACCTGTGTATTAAATAATGCAAACTACTGTGTAATCACCAACCTGTTCAACATCAATAAAACAAATCTATAGTGTAAACTTTGATTTTTAGATATTTACACAATGAACTGCTGCATAAATGTAATAGAAATATGCAACAGAATAACTAAAATCTGCATCAGCCAATCTTTTGTTGTTTCAAAAATTCCAGTATGTTCAAATAAAAATACAAAGGACTTAGGGCTTATCTCTGAAATAAGAACCCTGTGATATTCAGGATATAGAGCTGGCCCATACAGAAGTCCAGTTCCTTCACTTTCATGATCACTAAGTTCACCTAATGCAATGATTCCCTCACTTTGTACTGCAAAATTCTACAAAATAAAAAGGGGAAATTTGAATGTTTAACTAAAAGAAATTAGGTTTTCAAATAAAATCTGAAATAGCCAAACAAGCTACAGTATTATCAAAATAGTCTTTATCAAGATTCATGCCCTCAGGCAGATACTGAGTGTTCAACCAATAGGGAGGATTACATGTGAGGAATAAATAAATCAGTTAATCTTCTACAGTTTATAAAAACACTCTTGCAAGTATACTCAGAGGCTACGGCTACACTGCGAAAGAGGTGTACAGGATCTTGTGCTTTTTTGCGCAAAAACCTCTTCAGCAAAAAGAACTGGAAGAAGATATGCAAATAAGCGCACCATTTGCATATCCTCTTCCAGAAAAGCACAGCATTTTTGCGGCTCATTTGCAAATCTCGTGCTCTCATTTGCATACTCTCTTCCGAACCAGAAAAAATGTGCGCGGCTGCTCAAAGGCCCATCCTTCCTAGCCAGCCTCTGTCCCCCACCCCAGAAGGAAGCCTCTCCCTTCCTCTCCACAATGTTGTGGAGAACACAACATGCAGAGATAACCTGGGGGATGTTGTGCTCTCCCACATCGAGGCGGGTCAAATAGCATCTGAACCTCACTTTCAAACACCCAAAGGCACATTCCACCTGGATGTGGGCCCTGCCCAGGCAGGCATTTAAGTGGTCCCTGCTTGGGTCCAAGTGGCCAGTGTATGACTTCATAAGCCACAGCATGAGGGGGTAGGCCACGTCCCCCACGATGCACATTGGCATCTCAAGGTTCCCGACCCTAAACTTATGCTTCTGGTAGAGGCTGGAGTTGCAGAACATGCGGGCGTCATGCACCCTCCCCGACCAGTGGACGAAAATGTCCGTGAACTGGCCAGAGTGGTTGACCGGGGCCTGCAGGACCATCGAAAAATACCCCTTTCTGTTTATATACTGGGCAGCACAGTGGTCGGGGGCACAGATGGGAATGCGGATTCCATCCACCCCACCCCCCGCTGCAGTTGGGGAAGCCCAAGGCAGCAAATCCAGCTATGACGGGGTCCAGGTCTCCCAGGCAGATGACACTGTGCAGCAGGACGGTGTTTATGGCTCTCACCACCTGCAGAAGGAGACAAACAAAGATACAAAACAGAGAATCAGAGGGGGCGCCTGAGCCCTTTGGGAGGTCCCCAAGTCCCCTCCCCGACCAAACACCCCAGGAGCCTTTGAAACACCCTTTGAAGCCGCCCCCCCCTTCTCCCTCACAGGGCTGTGTGAGAGTGGGACTGCAGAACACCCCCCCCCCACCCCAGGGATGGGGCTTCCCCACCACCACCCACAGCCTACTCCCTGCACCACCACCCTTTCTTTAGGGTCCCCCTTTCCAGTACATCCCCCCCCACAGGGACTGCAGCCTGAGAGTGCCTTACCTCCACGAGGAGGGCCCCAATGATGGATTTTCCCACGCCAAACTGGTTGCCCACAGACCAGTAACTGGCATGGCGAGCTTCCAGATGGCAATGGTGACCCGCTTCTCCAGGGGGGATGGCAGGTTGCCTCTGGGTGTCATATCAACAGAGGGCAGGGGTGAGCCAGGCACACAGCTCCATGATTGTCTTCTTCATTCTGAAGTTGTGGAGCCACTGCTGGTCATCCTACCACTCCATCACTAGTTGGTCCTACCAGTTTGAACTGGTGTCCAGCCTCCAAAAGTGTCTCTCCACTGTGGAGTGTGGTTGCAAGGTTCTCAAGGATGAGGTTCTCAAGGATGAGCTCAGAGTTGAGCTCATGCAGGACCATGAAGGCAGCCTGCAGAAACTGCAGCATAGCAGTGTGGGGCCATCGCATGCCCAGAGGCAGATCAGGCACCATGGCAAAGAGTGCTGTGGTGTCCAAACAAAGGGCAACCAAAGCATGCACTGCAAATGCTTTGCTGTCCCTCAAAGAGGTAGGCAAGCAAGCAGAAGAAGCTGAGAAACAGCTGTCCAGGGGTGTCCCTTTAAGCACGCGTCTCAGATAGCCTCAGGCAGCAGCACCCAGAAGCAACTGCTGACCTAATGCCCAGCCTAAACTGGTTCCGGGTGGCCTTACATGCGAGATAGCATCCAATCAGTGTGGATGCTATGTTTCAAAATAGCAAATCGCTATTTCGTTGTGCTTTTTTTGTGTGTGGACCCTCTCTTTTGAAATAAGCTTTTCCGGAAGATCTCTTCTGGAAAAGCTTATTCCAAAAGAAGCTTGCAGTGTAGACGTAGCCTCTGAGAGGCTTAAATTCAAGAAAAATGTGCAGGACTATTACCCAGAGGTTCACACAACAGAAAAAGCACAAAGTACAACTTTCAAAGTTAACTTCAGGAGCACAGCAGTAACTAAGGACCACCACAGGTTCTCACCACCTTCCACTCCAAAGGCAAGGCATGCTTCTTTCACTTTGTCTTCTCCTATATAAACACACAGTAGCATGGACATTTAAAAATTCAACACATGAGACTGCACACACACGCACGCGCACGCACACACACACACACACACACACACACACACAGTTCTCCCCCGGGGAGAGGATGAGAAAAAAAATGAGCCACATGTGACAAATAGTGGCCATTTTGCTGAATGCACTATTGGAAAGTGCACTTATAATATAGAGATGAGGCAATACAACAACCTCCGCAGAATAGAGCTTGGTGAGTACATAGTATGCTCATATCACACTAGAAATATGTATCCTGGACATAAAACTGACAGTACAAAAAATTTTTGTCATCTTAAAAAAATAGGAAGGGAGGAAGTCAGGCACACCCAGACAAAACATACCTTGATTGCAAAGTCTGAATTCTTGCTGAGTCCAAAAGTCAGAACAATTTGCTCACAGGAAAGTCTGAAAGATGCCCAGCTCAGAATAATAGCATCTGCTTCTCTCTGCATTTATCAGGGAGTGACCAGGATGTGAATATAATGATATGATTTGAGAATGGAATCAAGCCCAGAAGAGAATATGATTCTAGCTCGCAGGAGCTGAAAAACTGTGCTGTGGGTGGAGGCAGTGTGCAAAGCCTCCCACTCCCACCAGTGCCCAGCGCAGAGACCCACAGAGAGCAGCCAGCCACTTAAAGTGGTGAGGGGCTGCTTCTGTGCCTGAGGGTCCTGGCAGGGTGGCCCATGGGCCGGATCCAGCGGCATGGTGGGCTGGATTCAGCCCAAGGGCCGCATCTTGCCTTCCACTATCCTAAAGGATTTGTCTACCCTGCAGCATAAGCCCAGTGTTTGAACTCAGGACCAAGCTTAACTCTTCTTCAATCTACACACAAATTGAATTAACTCAGGGCTTGGTCCCAGGACCCCAAGTAGGTGGAAGTTTTAAGCCTAAATTAACCTGGGTCTGTGTCCAAGCCCTGTTGTTGTATAGATGCAGCCCTTTCAGACTCATGTTTTGGGAGTTCATCAAAAGTATCCCACAATCCTATGGGCTGATTTTCTTTGTCCTCTGGACTATCGATTTTAATGGACAGTCAGCTTTTCCCATGCTGCAACAAGAACAAAGAATGACAGTGGCCACATATTTTGGAGAGGGGGCATTAGGAAATCTGGGGTATGGGTGGTGGGAATTAGATATACATAATCCAGAGTAGATGATGATCCCAGGTTGGGACAAAGGGTTCAACAATCTCTAACCTGGGTTTACAAACATGTGTAGACATTCTAGCCCTAGGGTAACAATGTCTGATAACCTGACTTGTATTAACCCTGGGTTTACATTGCAGTGCAGATATACCCAAAGAGGTAGGTATACTAACTAGATATCTAACACATTTATTGCAAACCTCAGGGGTATAAGGCATTACTGAGATAACATTTGTAGAGCTTTCCTGCCAAAGCTTGAATATGCAGAGGGCAGGGTTTCAACTTTGCAATGTCTTGAGTAGGTGTACTGAAGACCAATTTGCTCACATACCTTTTCTTTTATGACGCATTCAACCTTTCTGTCTACAAAAATGCTGTTCTTCTGGTTGTGTGTAATGATATCAACAAGTGGGGTTGTCCCATTAGCTTTGCGAATCTTTCTTATTAGAGCTTCTGATGACTTTTTTCCCCTGCTCTGGATTGCTGGCTCATAAAGCATGTAACCTTTCTGTAGACTTCAGTGCAATGCTGATACATTTTGATTGCCCTATTAATGTCTAGAATATAGTACTTGACCTCCTTGGGTGGTTGGGACTCAGACAGAATGGTACTCAGCAGTACCATTAAACTGTGTTATGGAACACAAATGAACATTTGCTATGAAAAGCATCAGTTCTGCGAATGATCTCATTTTGATGAAAAGTACATTATTGTAGCTTCCTGTATAATACACCTATTTCTGAAACTCTCCTGATGTTGACAGCAAATGAGATTGAATGTGAGAAAGCACAGAGACACTGACCTCCATTGCTGGAAGAAAAGGACAAAGGACTAGAGACAAAAGTAAAGCCCTGCATTGCATCAGAGAAAATGTAGACTTCTTAGCTAGAAATCAGAATTTGGTACTTTGGGCACAGCATGCTGAAAAATTGGAGCGGGCACTACAGGAAGGGCTGAAAAGCAAGGAATAAAGTTGGCAGCATGTGTCCACCAGAAGGAAGAGGATAAACACTACATCCCCAATGCAGATAGAGGTAAGCAACTGCTTTCAGGATCTCTGCACATGTACTACTGCTGAGTATTGTGATGGGGTGCCCTTGGGATTATTCCCCAGTGTGCTGATCATGCCACTGACATCTGTCGTCTTGCTCTTTGGGACTCCCCACCTCCCTGTCCTGCTGGGCCAGAATGACAGGTCTCCCCCAGACAAGGCACAGAGTTGGGGTAACCTCCCTCCTGCACAGCAATGCAGACAGTGAACCACTTCAGCTCTGTGAGGATGCAGTTCTATGGTACAGCACCCAGGAAACCAAACCCCAAAAAGGAACAAAACACCAAATAAATCTGTCTTTGTGTAAAAGTTTTACATAGGGAAAGCTCAAGGATGTTTGCCCTCTTTATCAATGAAAGAAAGAGATGCACAGTAGTTGCTCCCCCCAGGTTACAAATATTTACACTGGGCCTGATAGTAAATACAAGTGTTTTTATTAAGTACAAACAGTAGGATTTAAGTGGTTGCAAGTGAAAACAGACAGATCAAAGTAAATTACTAAATTAAAATGAATAGAATGCATGGCTAGTTCTAATCCACTAAGAAACATTGCATGCAGATTCTTACCCTAAAGAGCTGTTCTTATTCCAGGCATAATCTTCAAGTCAGAGACAAACTCTTTTACTCTGACTTGGGCCTCCAGCCCTTTTTGTATCCTGTGTGCACTGTCAGCTGAAGACAAAGAGCTGATAGCTTCCAAATGCTTAAACAGACTCTCCTCCAGGGCAGGAATCTTTTGTTTTAAATCCTCCCTTCCACGGAAAAATACCAGATTCAGAAATGGATCCCAGTACCAGATGGTATAGTCACGTTTTCCTAGGACTAGGGAATTTCCTAGGACTAGTGGGTATTTCACTAATCGTGTAGTCAACAGAATTTTTATCAACTACATGATTAGTCGATAAAGGAAGATGCTCAGTCCTGGCTCGTGCTGGGTCTGGGAGCTACCCCCGCTGCAGCTCTTCAGTTTAAATGTAGTAGGAGCCAGACAGGAAGGCAGCCTGGCTCCCACTACATTTAAACTGCAGAGCTGCAGCAGGGGTAGGTCCCGGACCCAGCGTGAGATGCAACTGAGCAAGCTCAGCTCAGTCTAGGCTCATGCTAGGACCTATCCCCACTGCAGCTCTGCAGTTTAAATGTAGTAAGAGGCTGTCAGAGCAGCCTCTGCCCAAGGCCAGGCCAGGTCGTCGTGGACAGGGGCTGCTTCATGGCAGCTGGGACTCCCCCACAGGCAGAGGCTGATTTGCAGCAGCCTCCCCTCACCCTGACAGAAGCAGCAGCGCGGGGTGGCAGGCAGCACTGCAGTGCTGGGGGGAACCAGATTTTAAGCTGGCTCCCCCACAAGTACCAACTCCTGCTTCCCGCCCTTGCTTCCTCTGATACAGAGGCAGCAATGGGGGGAAAATGTTAGTAGTCAACTCAACTAACAATAAGCCTAGACTTATTGGTTAATCAACTACTCACTTACATCTCTACCTAGAATCAACCTCCTTTTGGACTTAAAGGACAAACAAGTCTATTTACAAGTTGTTAAGTTGATCACAAAGTCATTAAGGCTTCTGGGCACCCGCAATGGCTCTCATTAGCACATTTAAAACTAAAAGCAGTCTCATACTTCGTATTTCTAACTTCACATAGAAGAAACAAAAAATGGTCTGGTAGCACTTTACAGACTAACAAAACATGTAGATGGTATCATAAGCTTTCGTGGGCACAGCCCCCCCCCCACCCCAAAAAACCCTCCGGTCATCTGAAGAAGTGGGGTGTGCCCACGAAAGCTCATGATACCCTCTACATGTTTTGTTAGTCTATAAAGTGCTACCAGACCATTGTTGTTTTTTCTGTACAGACTAACTTGGCTACCCCCCTGAAGCTTCATAGAACCATAGAATCATAGAGCTGGAAGAGACCTCAGGAGGTCATCAAGTCCAGGCCCCTTCCCAAGGCAGGACCAATCCCAACTAAATCAACCCAGCCAGGGCTTTGTCAAGCCAAGACTTAAAAACCTCTAGGGATGGAGATTCCACCACCTCCCTAGGAAACCCATTCCAGTGCTTCACCACCCTTCTAGTGAAATAGTTTTTCCTAATATCCAACCTAGACCTCTCCCACTGTAACTTGAGACCATTGCTCCTTGTTCTGCCATCCGTCATTACTATGAACAGCCTTTCTCCATCCTCTTTGGAACCTCCCTTCAGGAAGTTGAAGGCCGCTATCAAATCCCAAACATAGAAGAATGGTACAGGCACCAAAATAGGATGAACAGATCCAGCAGATTGTATCATTAAAATTGATATAATTGCATGAGGTATTTTGTTCAAAGCATCACCAAGTTGTGCATATTTCCTTTCATAAGCCAATTTTCATAAAGCATGGGGAGAACTATCACATACCCCCAATGCAGACAGAGGTAAGCAACTGCCCATTCACTACTGCTGAGTATACCTTGGAGAAAGAGTCATCTGAGTGATCAGGAGACCCCTTGACTGGAAAACATTGGATGCATTGTCCCACAGATAGGAGTTCCATGACCACCACTCCCAAGGGGAGACAAAAGGTGGCAGTGGTCACCCCCTACAAAGGAGGACAGAATCCTCCATCAACTGTCAGGACCAGAAATCCTGAGAAGCATGCTGCTTGCCTAGAGCTAGAATTTAGGACATGAATGACTCTGCTCAGATTCATCAAATTCTCTTTATTTATGGAGATGTACCTATCTGATGGAACTAGAAGAGACCTTGAGAGGTCATTGAGTCCAGTGCGCTGCCCTCAGGGCAAGACCAAGTATCATCCCTGATGGATATACCCCAGATCCCTAAATGGCCTCCTCAAGGATTGAACTCACAATGCTAGGTTTAGCACACCAATGCTTAAGTCACTGAGCTACCCCTCCCCCCAGCCCACTCCTCCTTACTATTTATCCATGTGGGCACCCAGGATACTGTGATGCATGACCTTGAGTGGATCTCTGAGGACTATATGGCTCTGGGAGAAGGATAAAAGAATTTGGGGGCATAAGTGGTGTTTTAGTCTTCCTTGTAGATCCTCCTTGTTAAAGGAAAAGGCCAGAGTATGGATATAATCTGGTTAACCTGATAAGGAGAGCTTTAAACTAGCCCCTGTGGGGAATGGTGAAAAAAATCCAGCCAATGTGCATCTGGGCTCAAGTAACACAAACAAGAAAAGAAGGTTAACTTCTGTAGAAGGTTTAGAAATTACAACTGCAGTAAAAAGGCAAAAAGAAAAGGAATAGGGCCACCTACAAAATATCTTCAATGACTGTATATAAATGCCAAGAGTATGTGGAACAAGCAGTATGAACTGGAAGTCATGGTACATGGAAACAATTGATTTAATTGGCATTATAGAAACTTGGTGGGACAGCCATCATGATTGGAGTACCATCCTTGGGGCATATAACTTGTGCTGAACAGATAACTATGGGTAAAAAGGTCAAAAAAAAAAATCAAGTACATTGTGGGTCCACTGCTCAGTGGAGAAGATATGCTGGTAATGGAACATGATAGGGAGCATCAAAGTGCCTTCTTTGCTTCAGTCTTCTCATAAAAAATAGCATGTAACTGTATGACTGTTTCTGAAGTTACTATAGATAATAAAGGGAAAGGGATGTAGATCGGGATAAGTAAAGAACACATCAGAGATCTTCTGACAAAGTGAGGCTGGATGCTATTCACCCGAGGGTACTAAAGCAGTCAGCTAAAAAAATCTTAGAGCCACTGACAATAATATTTACATATTCAAAGATGATAGGAGAGGTTCTGGAATGCCCATTTTGGAAAAGGAGGTACTGGGAAACTGACCAGTCACCCTGACCCTGATACCTAGGAAGCTAATACAGCATTGTATAAACCATCCATTTATGAAATACCTGGAGGATGAAGGGATAATCATGTGCAGCTTGATTTCCTCTTTAACAGGTAACTGTTAACAGGTGGATAGAGGAATGGGATGGACATAATATACCTGGATGTCATTAAAGCTTTTCACACTGTCCCACATGACATTCTGATAAATAAGCTGAAGAAATGCAAGCTTGACAGAACTACCATTAATTGAATACATAACTATTTAAACAACTGCAAACAAAGAATAACTATTAATGAAACTAGCCAATAACCCGTCATAAGATGGGATTTTCGGGTCTCTCCTCCACATCTCTCTCTCTCCTCCTCCTCCTACTGCCTCCCCCTCTCTCTCTCTCAGCTCTCCTCCGCCTCCTGCCTCTCTCTCTGTCTCTCTCTTTCTCTTCTCCTCCCCCTCCTACCTCTCACTCTCTCTTTCTCTTTTCCTCCCCCTCCTGCCTCTCACTTGGGGGACCGCAGAGCCCAAATGGCTGCTTGCTCCACTTGCTCCCCCGCGGTGGCCTGGCTGAGCAGTGCAGAAGTCAGCCAAGCGCCATGAAGGGGGGCAGGGCGGTGACATACATGGCCGGACCCCACCCCCGGCCGTGTATGTCACCGCCCAACCCCCCTTCGCCTCCCACCGTGGGGCTCGCCTGACTTCTGCGCCACTCCGCTGGGCCGCCGCAGGGGAGCCCAAATGGCTGCTTGCTCCGCTTGCTCCCCCGCGGCGGCCTGGCTGAGCAGCACAGAAGTCAGGCGAGCCCCACGGCAGGAGGCGAAGGGGGACGGGACGGTGACGTACACGGCCAGGGGCGGGGCCTTGAACCGCTGTCACGCCGCACGTCACCGCCCTGCCCCCCTTCGCCTCCCGCTGTGGCTCTCGGCTGACTTCTGCGCTGCTCAGCCGGGCCGCCGCGGGGGAGCAAACGGAGCAAGCCCCGCCCCCTGGCCGTGTACATCACCGCCCTGCCCTCCTTCCCCTCCCGCCGTGGCGCTCGGCTGACTTCTGCGCCGCTCAGCTGAGCCGCCGCGGGGGTGCTGCATGGGGACCGCAGTGCCCAAACGGCCGCTTGCGCCGCTTGCTCCCCCGCGGCCGCCTGGCTGAGCGGCGCAGAAGTCAGCCGAGCCCCACGGCTGGAGGCGAAGGACGTGACTCAGGCAACAGCGCCACCCAGAGGCAACAGCCAGCATTTCAGCGTTACAGAGTCACAGACATTGGGCTACTATATATATGATGATGGATTGGAGGGAGGTCTCAAGAGGGGTTCCACAGGTATCTGTTCTGGATACAGTGTTAATTAACATCTTTACAGATTTAAACAGATAGATCAATTTTGCAGATGACACAAAACTAGAAGTAGTTGCCAATACTTTGGAGAATAGAGCTGAAAGTCAGAGGGAGGGTAAATTGCAAAACTAAATGCACAAACACAACATGAGGGACAAATGGCTTGGCAGGAGCACTGTTGAGAAAGATCTGGGAATTGTAATGGATCACAGCCTTAATAGGAACCAGCAATACGATGCTGTTTCAAAAAAGCAAATACAGTTTTAGGTAGCATTAACAAGGCATAACATGAAAGTCATGATAGGTTATAGTATTGCTCTACTCAGTGCTAGTTAAGCCTCATCTAGAATACTGTATCCAATTTTGGAGACCAATATATAGAAAGTATGTACAGAAATCAGAAAGGATCCAGAGGTGAGCAACAAGGATGATCAAAAGCATTGAATGCAAGCCATATGAGCAAAGGCTGAAGGAATTGGGTATGTTTAGTTTGGAAAGGAAAGTAAGTGGAGATATGATAGCAGTCTTCTGACACTTGAATGACTGCCACAAAAAAGATGGAGAAAAGTCATTCTCTTTTGCCACAGAGGGCAGGACAAGAGGCAATGGCCTTTCTACTTTTCCCCATACATACTTGTTTTGTGATATGTGTTGTGGTCCAGAGATCAGTCGAAGTCTTTTGCAGATGATCATGATTGAGATGGCTGAAAGATGTGTTTGTGAGTATTCAATCTACTACTCATAAGCAAGGTGAATTGGAAAAAAATCATCATAGAGTTAATTTTTTCTGATTGAGGTAATCCATGTTATTTATGACACTAATATGCAATTTTTGCCAATATCGTCTATCTGCTGAGATTGTTGACTTCTTCCTGGGAGACAGGAGCATTTCATTGACTTTTTTTGAGACTCTCCCAGGGAGATTAATTTTTCCTTCTCAACTTCCAGGCTGCTAGACATGGCAAGTCGGACTTAGGGAGGACTATTTGTCCTGTATCAGAAAAAGACTTTGACTTGAGACAGCACCACCACAAATGTTATCTGTATTTGTCTTAAGTTCAAGAAAGACAGCATCATCTGTCAGAAACAACTATTATCACTGTGGCCCATTCCACAGTGATCTTTTGTCTTTGCCAATAATAAAATGGAAGGAAATGCACTGAATCTTTCAGTCTGATGAAGAAAAATGTTTTATTTTTCTCTTTGACTTACAGTCAAATAAAGCTATCTTCAGAGCTCCAGAGATCCGGGTAATGCTTTTGAATACCTCCCTGTTCAGACACAATTGCCTGGGCTCTATCTCCTGTCTGTCATGGGGGTTACTACTGAAGAGATTAATTGAGCTATGAGAGTGTCTGCAGGGCTACTGCCAACAATAAGCACAGGCAGGTAGGGTTCAAGCAGGACATAACATGGAAACATATACTCTCCCCATGATCTTGGAGGAAACCCATAATGATTGTGTGTGAAAGGAACCTCGTGTTTCCATGACAAATTCACTTACTCCACTTTAGTTAGAGTTTTAGTCTGAGACACAAGAAAGTCTGGGAAACTGTTAGTAATAGTCCTGCATACAATAAATTTTGAAAAAGCTATAGTATGTAGTGCCAAATCCTGTGAGCAGTTGTGCATTGTTTATAATGAGACCACATAGTACAGATGGTTTTTTAATGTCACAAAACATGAAACCAAAACAATAATTTTGGAACAGATATAAACCATCTACTTTCAGAGCTGGAAGAAACTTTCTTGGGAGCACGTATTCCATATTTGCCTACTGCAGAGTTTCTTGTACCTTCCTCCAAAGCAGCTAAGACTAAGCAGTGTCAGGCCATGTCTATACTAAACAGAGGATCAATGTTGCAGAGGTCAATCTTCTGGAGTTCATTTTAACACTAAATAGAACACTGAGGGCAAACAGTTGACTCCAGAACTTCTCACTGTGGGGGCACTGGAGAAATTCATCTTAAGATACATTGACTACAGCTACATTATTTACATAGCTGGAGTTGCATATCTTAAACCAACCTTCTGGTTTAGTATAGATCTGACCTCACAGACAGATACTGGACTAGTATCTGGGTCAGATTCGGGTTGTCATTCCTATGTACCTATCTCTTTTTAATGTCTATTCCATGTTGATATATTTTGAAAATGTTTAAATCAAGAATTGGCAAATCCATATTCTATCCCTTGCAAGGCATTTATCTGCAGCTCCCTGGCTCTTCAGCAGCTCCTCTTCTACTGTCAAGGGACTGGATATCTTTTAGCTTCACAGTCACCATAGCAATTACTGAATATATTTGTGTACTAGTGTGAAGGGGTTTACCCTCTTGCGAGCGTTGTATGCTCAATGGTGTGTCTGCAACTTCTTCACCTGACTCGCTCTAGGAATGGAGGTGTCCCAGATGGCTTTCCTAGTTAGTCACCTGGGACCAGGCTTTTTCTTATCCCCCTTTTGTAACTTTTGAGGGTTTGGGGGGACCCAGGCCCTCCTGCTCCTCTGGGTCCCAGCCCAGGGACCCTGTAAGTAGCAGTTGCCTGCTGAGTATCACTGTGGTCCACTGCTGTCTCATTCCTTGGGCCACTTCCCCAGGAAGCTGCTCTGTTCAGCCCTTTCTCTCAGGGCTTTGCGGTGAAGTTCTTCCTGCACCCTGTCCTGGGTTCTACACGTTGTTTTAGTCTGTTAACAGATAGTCTTCAGCCCCTGGACTTGGATGCCTACCAGGTCTGAAGTCCAGTTCCCACTTGGAGCTGTCCAAAGTGCTGCTATCCTCCCAGTCAGTCCCTAGGTCTGCCTGGGTGGAGCTTCACTAAGGAAATGCCAGGCCCTGGCCCAGCAGCTTCTTTTAGATCAGCTTGCTGGGTCCTGATTGGCTGCAGCAGAAGCCACCACTCTAGTCTGCCTGGAGGACCTCTTTTCTGCCCTTCTCCCTGGGTGGGTGTGGCAAGGCCTTCAGCTTTTCAGCAGGAGGCTTCAGTCCTAGTCCACCCCGTCACAACAAGACAAACAATTTATACACAAGTCAAAATGTGTACATATTGTCAAATAGGTCTGTATATTTCAGCACTTAAAATGTGAATATATTTGGGGAAAAAACTGAATCCACTTAAAGTATTTATTCTTTCCCTGGTAATTATCCATCTGTTGAGTCACTAGCTCCACATGTGAGGAGGCCGCAGTACGCTGAATACTGACATATTTTTTTCACCTAAACTGGCCACAGTTTAAACTTATATTAGATTTCAGATTTTATGTGTGTCATGCTAGAAACAACATGCTGAAGCCAGATCATAATCATATCCCCTCTGGTGATCAGTTAGTTCCAAGCCTATACTGCAGAGATAACAGAAACACTGGTTCTGAATATTGGCTTGAGGAGAACAGTGCACGTTGCAGGCCCCTCGAGGGTGGTAAAGGCAGCTTTATTTGCTCTTCTCGGTGCCCGGAGGTTGGAAGGATCCAATTCTGACCCCAGTTAAAAGCAGCTGCAGGACTGCTCTAAGAGAACTCTGAGGGTGCTGGAGATATCCTGCACTAAGATCATACGTAGCTGCCTATCTGACCAGCTTTGAGGGTCCTTTGTGCTGCCATATTTACACAAAACTGCTTTAGTAGGACCAAGGATATGGCCCACTGTTTGACATATGGAAAGATTCCACAGATATGGAAGAATTTAATATTCAGTTTGCTAGAAGATTTTTCTGATGTTGCTCAGGTCCTTAACTCAATTAATTTTCATTTTTTGGAAAATAAAATGAAAATCTACATACTTCATTTAAATCATTGCTCTGGAGTGGAGCTGAAGATGAGAGGCTTAGTATGCAGGCTGCCCCAGGGAGAGAAGGCACTCTCCCCGCAGCAACTTGGGGCCAGGTGAAAAATGCCTCTCTATGGCCACTGCGGCTCCAGGGGCACAGCTGAGGGAGTGGTGCATGTCCCTCGGCGGGGGCAGATCCAGGTTCATCTGCCCCCTCTGCTCCCCAGCCAGAGTGAGGAAAGCAGCAGACAGTGCACTTTCCCCTTGCTTCCTGACAAGGGAAACAGTAAGCAATGTTCCCATACAAATCAGGGTTGGGGAGATCTTCAGCCAGCCCCTTTCACCTGCCTGGTAATTCTGTCTCTTTTCTGTTTGGTTTTATGAGAAGCAATCCCATTCCAGGCACATCCTGTTTTCATGGTACAACCAAACACTCACCTTGCTTTTAAGTTATGATAAGAGGAAGCTGTATACTTAATTTGACGGTCCTAACTCTTACCATTTACCAGGAGTTCAAGGACAGACAGACAGACACATAGACAGACAGACAAACAAACTCTCTAAAATATATAGTAGACTGGCAAATCTCCTGAAAACTGCCATTAAATTCACTATCACATTTTAAAACTATGTAGCTATTCTATAATGGAACAATTAGCAAATGCTACTTATCCTACCCAGTATCCCCCTTAAAAATGATAACATGTCCATAATTTGACAGGAAAAAATAAAGTCACTGGAATGCAACACTCAAAGGCTCAATGTAAAAGTAAATATTTTGGCTGTTCCTCACCAATCATTTTTTATTAACGGCTTCCCCTTCTCGCTGGAATTTTATGCAGCAGCAGACCATTACTCTCTAACAATATTCTGTTCTACTTGACTTTATCTTTTAAATTATCAAACGTGTGTGACCTATGGTTTAAGTACCTGTCTGGTAGCTGGTATGCCTGATATCCATGGTCTTTCATAACTGCGTGTAGCATAGATGGAAGATAGAGTTTTCTGTCTCTGTTCTTGTCTGGCATGTTGCTCTCGTTTCCTCTCAGTCTGTTCTCTATTTTGTTCCTGTCTTCTCAGGCATGCCTAAGGGAAAAAATACATTCTTTGTCTGGAATGAGAGAGAGAGATTGCCTTCTGAATAACTTGCTTCTTAATTCTAGCACAGTGCATGCAGACAAGACAATCTCATTTCCAATTGTGCTGTACTCATACCTGTCACAAAATACATCATAGGATGAAAAAATTAACCTACTGAAAGTTTAAGCCTAACACTCATTAGAATAATTATCTAACCTGGTGCTTCAATAAATCCTGGTAAATGTAAACAACTCACTAAACTCCATGTGTGTATGTGTACATGTGCCCCCCCCACACACACACGCACCCATCTATTTTAGGATTTTTTATAGTGTAACTCACACACCTATTGTGGTTCACTGTCCCATGCAGTGACACTTAGACCACAGCAACAGACACGAGCAAGAGACCTCTATGGCCTAGGCTGAGGGCCACCTGGCTTTATAGTTCAAGCTTTAGAGGCTCCTACATTGAGATCCCAGGTTCAAATCTGCCTGGTGGCAGTTACAATAGCATCTATCACCACTGAATCAAAGTATTTTCCAATTAAATAAAATGTGCAAAGTGAGGTACTTAATGGATTTCACAGAGATTTCTGCTCCTCTTCTCTCACTAGTTAAAGAGGCTCCTTTGGGGAAATGAAATGTTTCTTTCTTTTTTTCTTTCTTTGTTTTTTAATTATCATCTTACTAGTTACTGTGGAAATGCTTTTGTAAAAGAGTAGGGTCTTGCAGTGTGCTTGCAAAATAGTCACATCAATTAGTCTGATCCCACAGCCGAATCCCTTAAACCCAGAACACTTTATTACTTTACCCTGGGTTTGCGAGTATGGAACGGCCACAGACCCAATGGATCCTGGTACCTGATGATTCCCCCAAGAAACAGTGGTTTCTGAAACCCTCTCTGCCTGGCTCTTGAGATAGATATAATAGTGGGGACAAACAGGATACAGTCACAGTGCCATTAACTCTGCAGATCCACTGCTGTTAGAGTGGCCTATCAGGCTACTCTATTGTGGCTTGGGACCAGGGCCTGCCAACCCAGGAATCTGATCAACCAAGATTAGGGAGCACAGGGTGAGGTAAAGAAATTCTTGCTCCTGCCTTCCTAGGCTTCCTTGAAATGCAACTCAGCCAGTACAGAAAATCTGAACCTATATTTTTTGCAACTCCAGGGCCATGCATTATTGGAACTGTTATAGCTCATAAAGTTATTAGTTTTGAGCAGAAGTTTTTAACCTTCAGGACACTTGAGAAGACAAGTATTCTCTCATTTTCAACCCTAGTTCAGTAATGTCATATAGAGTATGGACATTGGGGAAAACATTCTAAAAGTTGCATGGGACTAAATCCAGTGAGTGTCTCTCAGTTAAAATATTGCTCAACTTAAATTATATGCTCTCTAGGGCAAGGATGACCTTTTTTGTTATATATTGTGCTTAACACAAACTGGCCCTAGTCCATATTTTGGGGCCTCTTAGGTGCTAGCATAATTATGGTAGTAACTAAATATTTTATCTGTGGAGTCTTTGTTTGAATATATCTTTAAAGTTTATTCTGTGGCACTTAAGAAACATTCTCAGCTATGTAATTGAAGTCAATGTAGGTACTTCAAATTTACACAAGTGTTATACAGCATAATTTGGCCCAAAAGCTTAAAGAAATGCTTCCTTTCAAAACCTATACAAGAAAAATCTTTTCTGCTACAGAATTAATATTATTCCCATATAAACAAATTATGACACCCCCCCCCCCGCTTATTCACAGTGGTAAATAGTTGCGCATAGAAACAGTGCCAATTAATTACAAGAGCCCTAATTGTGTAACTATCCACCGTTGTAAATAAGGGGTTCATAGTCTTCCCCATAAATACTATAGTATGCACCTTCTTTATGAAGATAGTATATGCAGATGTGACTTGAAGATACAAGTGGAACATACATGTGCTGGGTAAGTATGAGCCATTTTTAAGCATCTTTTCTGTTAGCTTCCATATGGTGACTTATTCTGCAAATACAAGTTATATAATTTATTCTCTAAAAAAACAATGGAGAGACCCGTGGCACCCTAGAGACTAATAGATTTATTAGGGTAAGGGTGGCCAACGAGTTAGAGACAAAGACTGGGAATCAAGACTGAGGGGAAAAACAACTGAGGAGAGTTGGCAGTTTTTCAAAGGGACATTGTTAAGGGCCCAAAAGCAAGCTGTGTCGGAAAGATAGAAAATATGGCAAAAGACCGCCTTGGCTTAACCACGAGATCTTGCATGATCTAAAAATAAAAAAGAAGTCATATAAAAAATGGAAAGTAGGACAAATTACAAAGGATGAATATAGGCAAACAACACAGGAATGCAGGGGCAAGATTAGAAAGGCAAAGGCACAAAATGAGCTCTAACTAGCTACGGGAATAAAGGGAAACAAGAAGACTTTTTATAAATACATTAGACGCAAGACCAAGGACAGGGTAGGCCCTCTGGTCAGTGAGGAGGGAGAAACAATAACAGGAAACTTGGAAATGGCAGAGATGTTTAATGACTTCTTTGTTTCGGTCTTTACCGAGAAGTCAGAAGGAATGCCTAACATAGTGAATGCTAGTGGGAAGGGGAGGTTTAGAAGATAAAATAAAAAGAACAAGTTAAAAATCACCTAGAAAAGTTAGATGCCTGCAAGTCACCAGGGCCTGATGAAATGCATCCTAGAATACTCAAGGAGCTGATAGAGGAGGTATCTGAGCCTCTAGCTATCATCTTTGGAAAATCATGGGAGACAGGAGAGATTCCAGAAGACTGGAAAAGGGCAAATATAGTGCCCATCTATAAAAGGAAATAAGAACAACCCAGGAAACTACAGACCAGTTAGTTTAACTTCTGTGCCAGGAAGATAATGGAGCAAGTAATTAAGGAAATCATCTGTAAACACTTGGAAGGTGGCAAGGTGATAGGAACAGCCAGCATGGATTTGTAAAGAACAAATCATGTCAAACCAATCTGATAGCTTTCTTTGATAGGATAACGAGTCTTGTGGATAAGGGAGAAGCAGTGGACGTAGTATATCTAGACTTTAGTAAGGCATTTGATACGGTCTCGCATGATATTCTTATCAATAAACTAGGCAAATACAACTTAGATGGGGCTACTAGAAGGTGGGTGCATAATTGGCTGGATAACTGTACTCAGAGAGTAGTTATTAATGGTTCACAATCCTGCTGGAAAGGTATAACAAGTGGGGTTCCGCAGGGGTCTGTTTTGGGACTGGCTTTGTTTAATATCTTCATCAACGATTTAGATATTGGCATAGAAAATGCGCTTATTAAGTTTGCAGATGATACCAAGCTGGGAGGGGTTGCGACTGCTCTGGAGGACAGGGTCATAATTCAAAATGATCTGGACAAATTGGAGAAATGGTCTGAGGTAAACAGGATGAAGTTTAATAAAGACAAATGCAAAGTGCTCCACTTAGGAAGGAACAATCCGTTTCACACATACAGAATGGGAAGGAGTACAGCAGAAAGGGATCTAGGGGTTATAGTGGACCACAAGCTGAATATGAGTCAGCAGTGTGATGCTTTTGCACATGATTCTGGGATGCATTAACAGGTGTGTTGTGAGCAAGACACGAGAAGTCATTCTTCCGCTCTACTCTGCGCTGGTTAGGCCTCAGTTGGAGTATTGTGTCCAGTTCTGGGCACCGCATTTCAAGAAATATGTGGAGAAACTGGAGAGGGTCCAGAGAAGAGCAACAAGAATGATTAAAGGTCTAGAGACCATGACCTATGAAGGAAGGCTGAAATAATTGGGTTTGTCTAAAAGGGTGTCATAAGGAGGAGGGAGAAAACGTGTTCATCTTGGCCTCTGAGGATAGAACAAGAAGCAATGGGCTTAAACTGCAGCAAGGGAGGTTTAGGTTGGACATTAGGAAAAAGTTCCTAACTGTCAGGGTAGTTAAACACTGGAATAAATTGCCCAGGGAGGTTGTGGAATCCCCATCTCTGGAGATATTTAAGAGTAGGTTAGATAAATGTCTATCAGGGATGGTCTAGACCATATTTGGTCCTGCCGTGAGGGCAGGGGACTGGACTCGATGACCTCTCGAGGTCCCTTCCAGTCCTAGTATTCTATGATTTCTACAGCGGGGGGCAGGGGAACAGGTTTCTGCAGTAGGGGGCAAGGTGACAGTGGGGACTGGTTTCTGCAGCGGGGGGCAGGGTGCCAGGTTTCTGCAGAGGGGACAGGTTTCTGCAGCAGGGGGACAGGGTTACAGGTTTCTGCAGCTGGGGAGCAGGGGGACAGAGTTCTGTGGCTGGGGGCAGGAGAGGGAACAGGGGGGCAGGAGGGCGGGGACAAGGTTCTGCGGCAGGGGACAAGGTTTGGGGGCAGGGGAGAGGGAACAGGGTTCAGGGGCAGGGTGCCAGTGGGGGCAGGGAGTCCCCTACACCAGCCTCGGAGTGACACGTCCGTTGCACACTCCCTCTGGGGCCGACCCCCCCCCCGCGAAGGAAGGAAGCCCCAACGCGCGCCTCCACCGGACCTGACTGCCCCCCCCCACCGCGGAGCAGAGAAGCCCGCACACGCGACCCCTCGGGGCCGATCCCCACTCCTGCGCGGAGCAGGGAAGCCTCCGTTGCGCGCCCCCTCCGGGCCTGGCTCCCCTCTCCCGCAGAGAAGGGAAGTCCCAGCGCGCGCCTCCGGGGACTTACCCGGTAAGTTCCCGGAATGCCAGGGAGCTGGGGCAAGCAAGCAGCTAGCGCATTTCCGGAACCCCCAGAAGTGACTTCCATCCACCCCGCGGGAAGCTGCCACTACTTCCACTGTTGCTCGAGGTAGGCAGTGGGGCTTCTTGGGGGTGGAGGGAAATGGGGGCCCAGAATGCCTCGCGATCGACTGGTCGAGGCCTCCGTATCAACCAGTCAATAGCGATCGACTGGTTGGTGACCACAGCTCTACAGGATTATGTATGTTATCATTCCTGATGTCTGATTTGTGTCCATTTGTCCTTTGGTGTAGAGACTGTCTGATTTGGCCAATATCTATGGCAGAGGGGCATTGCTGGCACTTGATGACATATATCACATTAGTGCATGTGCAGGTGGATGAGCCCTTGATGGTGTGGCTTATGTGGTTAGATCCTGTGATGATGCTGTATGCGTAGGCATGTGTACATATTTGGCAAGAGGGTTTGTGACAGGGATAGGTTCCTGGGTAAGAGTTTCTGTGGTGTGGTGTGTGGCTGCTGGTGAGTATTTGCTTCAGGTTGGGGGACTGTCTATATGCAAGGACTGGCCTGTCTTCTCAAAGTCTGTGAGAATGAGGGATTATTTTCCAGGATAGGCTGTAGACTGGAGGGTTTTAGGTGATAACCAGTGGTTATCCAGTGATGTTCTATTATTTTCTTTTGGGGACATGTCCTGATAATGATATTGTTAAATCCTAATAGATATTACATTAATCCTAACAGATAAATGAAAATTATAAATCCCGTTCTTCCAGATGCTGAGCACAACCTGACTACCACCGACATCAGTGAGAACTGAAGGTATTCAGCACATCACAGACAAAGGTTCAGATCTCAAATGTGTTTAGGTGCCTAACTTCCACTGAGGATCTGGAAGAAAGCCTCACCTGAAGTATGTGAATAGAGTAATTCCATTGACTTCAATGAAAGTACTCACGTTAGGCACTGAGCCAGAAGGGGCTAATAAGGATGTGTGCACTCAATCAGCCCACCTTGCTACACCTGCAGTATGTCTTAAGCCTGGAAAGGGTGAGTAGAAAAGGGCTGAATCATAGAATCATCGAATACTAGAACTGGAAGGAACCTCAAAAGATCATCAAGTCATGTCCCCTGCCCTTATGGCAGGATCAAGCATGATCTATATCAGGCCTAGGCAAAATACGGCCTGCGGGCCACATCCGGCCCACCAAGCTACTGGATTCAGCTCGCAGAGATAGTGGGGAGCCCCAGGCAGGCTCCCCTGCTTGCCCCGCAGCCCCACATGCCGCTCAGAATCACTGCTGTGGGGAGCTTTCTCTTTGAGTCCAGAGGGGAGGGGGAAGATTCAGATGCTGCTCCTGCCTCCAACACAATCCCATTGGTCGGTTTCTGGACAGACACTGACCAATGGGAGCTGCCTGTTTGAATAACAGGCAGCCACGAAGCACAACCCTCCTGCTCAGTTACTTACTCAAGCACATGGCCAAGTAGGCAGAAACATTTTAAGCTCTACAAACCTTTAGCTCTGCAGGCAGGTGCTTTGGCTGTTGACTGGTAAGTCGCCTGGCGAAAACCTGCCTCTGGCACCTCAGCCCCTCCTTTCCCCAACCCTCTGCCCCACACTCCTGCCCCACTACTCTACATGCACCCATACCTGCTTCAGATCTGGCACCCCAATCTCCCGCCCAGGATCGCAATCCCCTCCTACCCGAGGTCACGTCACAAAACCCTGCACCCCAGTTCCCTGCCCTAGGTCACAACTGCCTCCTTAGTCCAAACTCCCTCCCATACTCCATTCTCCCTCCTGCACCCCAATCCCTTAACCCAAGCTCCCTTCTGCACCCAACCTCCATACCAGATCCCGCACCTCCTCCATTAATAGCATGTAAGAGCGGGGCCCTCTACCACTTTCCAAAATCTTGGGAGTGGCCCCCCATCAAAAATTATTGCTCGCCCCTGGTCTATATCATCCTGTCTAACCTGCTCTTAAATATCTCCAGTGATGGAAAATATACAGCCTCCCTAGGCAATTTATTCCAGTGTTTAACCACCCTGACAGTTAAGGAAGTTTTTCCTAATGTCCAACCTAAACCTCCTTTGCCGCAGTTTAAGTCCATTACTTCTTGTCCTACCATCAGAGGCGAAGGAGAACAATTTTCCACCTCCCTCCCGGTGACACCCTTTTAGATACCTGAAAACCGCTATCATGTCCTCTCTCAGTCTTCTCTTTTCCAAACTAAACAAGCCCAATTCCTTCAGCCTTGCCTCATAGCTCATGTTTTCTAGACCTTTAATCATTTTTGTTGCTCTTCTCTGGACCTTCTCCAATTTCTCCACATCTTTCTTGAAATGTGGTGCCCAAAACTGGACACAATACTCCAATTGAGGCCTAATCAGTGCAGAGCAGAGCAGAGCAGAGCAGAGCAGAGCAGAGCAGAAGAATTACTTCTCATGTCTTGCTCACAACACTCCTGTTAATGAACTCAGAATTGGTGAAGGCTGATTAGGAAGGAGAGCAAATCTCTTCCTGAGTGAGAGAAACTGCCATCATTCTAGCCAGGTGATCTAGACTGCTAATAGACAAAGCCTCCCTGAAGTTAGATAGGTAGGCCAGCAGCCCTGCCTGCAACAGGGAGCCCAAAATGGTTGTGGAAGAAAGTAAGAAGAAGTGTGTGTTGCCCAGGATTCTATCGGTTGGAGGAGGCATGTCAAAGGAGCAGAAATATTCCTGCTAAATTAGGTATGTCTACACTAGCCCCCTAGTTCGAACTAGGGAGGCTAATGTAGGCATTCGAAGTTGCAAATGAAGCCTGGGATTTAAATATCCCGGCTTCATTTAGATCTTCAGGCGCCGCCATTTTTAAATCCCCTTAGTTCGAACTCCGTGCCGCTACACGCTGCACGGACTAGGCAGTTCGAATTAGGATCTCTAATTCGAACTACCGGTACACCTCGTAGAGATCCTAATTCGAACTGAGCCTACCCGCGTCCGCGTGTAGCCGGGCACGGAGTTCGGACTAAGGGGATTTAAAAATGGCGGCGCTCAGAAGTTGTGAATGAAGCCCGGATATTTAAATCCCGGGCTTCATTTGCAACTTCGAATGCCTACATTAGCCTCCCTAGTTCGAACTAGGGGGCTAGTGTAGACATACCCTTAGAGAGAGTGCACTGCCAGAGGTACAGAGAGAACTCTTGTGCAGGAGAACAGTATAAGAAAACTTCATTTGTATGGCCTGAAAATATTCATTAATTCAATCTTACTGCACAACTTTCTACTGATATTAGACTAGACTATAAGGTAATTAAATTAAGTTCCCTAAAATGTAATTTCCCTAAATAGAAATATATATCAAAACATTGCATTCAGCTTTTTAATCACCACCTAATGTACTACCTGACTGAATGTGACTTTCACAAATAGTGAAACAGCTGACCAAAGTCTCTTGTTTTCTGGGCATACCTGATACTCTGAATCCATCTTGTGTTGCATTTCCCTCACATACTGAGCATCACTGATGAACTTCTGTCTTTCTCTTGAGTCATACATTACAGTAGTTAACCAGAACCTGCACATAAAGCAAATATGTCTTCTTAAAGACCAATTTTTGTCTCACTACTTCAGTTTTGCTATGCTTTAATTGTCTTTTCTCTATGTGTTAATTACTGTCTGATGGTAGAGAGAAGAGATGCTCCTGTCTAAAGAAACCACTGACATGTTAGGGCTGGCTTTCTTATAGCCTTTCCTTACTAATTACAGAGTAACCAACCATCTTGAACAAACTGGTTCTGGTCATTAGCAGGAAATTGCTCCAAATTTGCTACACTGTGATCTGGTACAGCAGTAATTTTATAGAGAGCAACAAGCAATTTGATCAAGGTAAATTATATATTAATGTAGAATTGTAGCAATCAAAACATATTAAGAATGGAAAGCTTAAATTAGTTGTCTCTGTGCAATTACTAGAATCTAATGATTATTTCTCAAATCTGTACTGAATGATTATTTCTCAAATCTGTACTGGAGCCTGATTCTGCAATTTGTAACTGCCAGTGTGTTCAACACCACGTAGGAGGTTATTAGCACCTTGTAGGACATTTTCACTTTCCCATTCACCAGTCCAAGCTCTGGCAGCAGAGTACACAAAGGTGCATGGATTTGTATGACTATGGCCAGGTCTACACTACAGCCGCAGGTCAGCTTAAGTTACGTAGTTCCAGCTATGATAAAAGATGTAGCTGGAGTCACTGTACCTTAAGCCAAGCTTTGGTGCCATGCTCACAATGGGAGGTCAATGGAAATGCTCCCGTTGACTTCCCTTACTCCTTGTGAAGAATAGGAATTCTGGTGTCCATGTGAATTCCAACATCAACGGGAGCACCCTCAGCATTCAATTGAGTGGGTCTTTAGCGGGTCTTTATTAGACTCACTAAATTGAATGCCAGATCGACTGCTACAGCTTTAATCTTCTCCGTAGTCTAGATGGGGCCTATATGAGAAAAAACTAAATTTGAACCTGAAAAGTAGAGTTAAGAAGCCACTAGAAGAGACTCCTATACTTTTCATAATTATCATCCTGCCTTGGTTTGGCATGTAACCTGATAGAATTTTTGCTCATGGTTATGGTCCTCATTTTACATTAAACTGTAATAAATTTGCATTGTAGAAATTTTCTATAACTTTTAGATATGCCTCTGTACATAACTGGATTATTGCTATATGGAAAACAGGAAAAATAGAGCTCACTTCAAGTAGTTGAAGGCTGCTATCAAATCCGCTCCCTCTCTTCTCTTCTGCAGACTAAATATAGTAAAACCTGCGCTATCCGGCACTTAACTATCCAGAAAACTTTACAAACTGGCAAATTTCCAAGGGGCTTTGATCCAACCAGCCAGAAGCTGGGCTGGGCAGCTGGTGGCCCCTGCGGTGCGAGAGTCGCAGCTCCATAAAGGGACCCTCAGATAACCGGAATTTTTAGACAACCGGAACGCCCTAATCCCCAGAACGCCCTAATCCCTGAGATAACACAGGTTTTACTGCAAGCCCAAATCCCTCAGCCTCTCCTTGCACGTCATGCGCCCCAACCCCATAATCATTTTTGTTGCCCTCTGCTGGACCCTCTCCAGTACATCCACATCCTTTCTGTAATGGGGGACCCAGAATGGGATACAATACTCCAGATGTGACCTCACCAGTGCCAAATAAAGGGGAATAATCACTTCCCTAAATCTGCTGGCAATGCTCCTAATGCATCCCAATATGCCATTAGCCTTCTTGGCTACAAGGGCACACTTTTGGCCATCTTAGCTCTGTCCCACCTCACACTATATTTAAGTCTGTATTATAAATTTGCAATTTGTACTGTGCAAACTGCGTATCTTATCTTGATTGAATTTCAAAATAGCACCAAATTTCAAAATAACGCATCCCTTAACTCTTGTGAAACGAGGGTTACCAGGATGTCAAAATAGCATACCCGTTATTTCGAAAAATATTTTGAAATAATGAGACAGCTTGTGAAGATGCGGTGTAGCTATTTTGGGATACCTCTGGTAGCCATGCAGTGTAGATGTACCCAAAGATGTAGCCAAAGTGTTTTAAGAACCCACTCCCAATGTGTTTGCTTCTTATTAGGTTTGCAGGAGCTCTTCTCCCAGTTTTGTATGTCACTACCGCACCATTTTCACTCAAAAAATCATGTTTAGCCAAAATACAAGTATGATAAATTTCATCCCAAAAGGCAAGAATCTCTGAAAACACAACTGAAAATTGTTTCTGCCAGTCTTGCTGAAAGAAGCCTTATTAATCTCTAAGGTTATGTCTACACTACAGCGTTATTTCAAAATATCTTATTTCAAAATAACACGTCAACACACAAAATGCATTTTGAAATAGCATTTTGCTATTTCGAAATAGCACGTCCACACTGAGTGGATGCTGAATCACATTTAAGACCGGCCGGAATCAGTTCAGGCAGGGCATCAGATCAGGAGTTACTTTGTGTGGCTGCTGCTTGAGACTACCTGAGGCCTGTACTTAAAGGGACCCTCCCCCCCCTCCGGAAAGCCGGTTCTCAGGTTTCCCTGCTTGCTTGCCTACCTCGATGAGGGACAGCAAAGCATTTTTGTCTCTGCGTACTCTGGTTGCCCTCACTCGGGACACCACAGTACTCTGCAACATGCAGCCAGAGCTGCCCCTGGGCACTCTGGTGCTTCTCTTGGATGCATTGCTGCAAGCCTGGCTTCACTTTCTGCAGGCTGCCATCCAGGAGGTCCATCAGGGGCTGTCAGTATCCAGGAGGCCCTGCGGGAGAGCTTCTACCCTGAAGAGCACTAACAGTCTCCCGGGTGTGCCCCACTGGGGGCTTGTGCCTCATTCCTCCCTCACGTCCTTCCACTTACCCTTCCCTAACCCCCCCTTCCTGATGTCAAATAAAATACATGTATTTTCAAGAGCACAAACTCACTTTATTTAACAACACTGGGGGGGGGGGGATGAAACTCTGGTGAGAATGGGGAAAGGAGCTGGGAAAAGGGAGGAGAGAGGGTAGGAAAGGGGAGGGGGAAACCTGGGAGGAGGGAGCTGGAAGGGGGAAGCAAGGGGAACAAGGGGGAGGGGAAGCTCAGTGCTCAGGGTTGGGGGTCTCGCTGGGCCAACTGTCTCCCAGCACCGCGGATGAAGGGGCCTCAGCATCCCCAGGGGGATGGGGAGGGGATGGAGAGTGGGGAGGGTGTGGAGGGAGAAGGAGTGGGAGGAGGAGCGGTAGCTGGGGAGGCAGCGGTAGCTGGGGAGAGGTAGTGGTAGCTGGGGAGGCAGCAGGCGCTGGAGCAGCAGGATGCAGCACACACTGCACCAGGATCTGCAGGTGTTGGCAGATAGCACGGCCCTGGGCAAGCTGCTCCTGCCGGAGCTGCAGGTCTTCTTGCACCCAGTGCTGGAGGGTGCGGTGCAGAGCTCGCAGTGCCCCCAGGTGCTGCTGTTGGTACCCCCTCCACTGCACGGGTGGTCCTGCGGAGCCCTTAGGTGTGGGAGCATGTCCCAGGTGGTGTGTTGTGCCCTGCATGCACAGCTGGTGCGGCTGTGGAGCAACAAGAGAAATGGTCAGTTACCCCTGGGGACACAGTGGGTGAAGTCCAATCCCCCCTCTGCAAGGTGAGGTGACCGTTCCCTGCACCATCAGAGCCGACGTGCTTGCACAGAGGCCATATTTGGAATGTCCTGCTATCCCCGGGAGTGGGAGCTGCCCCGAGACCGCACCCATGCCCCTGTGCTGTATATAGTGTGGGTAGGCTGGGGGGGAGATGTCCCCTACCTCTGTGTAGAGTGGCCTTGTGGAGGGAAGGCATCCTGCTGTGTCCCACCCCAGAATCAGGAGAATGTCATGCCTCTTCACACACGCATGTGGCTAACAGCGTAAGGCCACTGTGTAGCAGCCAGCTGGGGCTACATGCCCAGGGTAGCATGGCACATGCTCGCACATGCACAGGTTGCTGCGTGATCTGTGGACAGCAAGGTCCACGCGTGCAGTCCCTGGTTTCCGTTCTCCCGGCCCCCCCCCCCGCATAAGGGTTCAGTGATGGCACTCACCGGTTGTTGCCTCCCTGGCCTCGGATGACACTGGCGACATGTCCGCTGGGAAGGCTCGGGGGTCCTGGCTGATCAGCACGCTCCGTCTGGTCTGCTGAGGCTCCTGGCTCTCTTCCTCCTCCTCCTCGATGCCCTGGTCAGGGCCCTCTGCCCCAGGGTTAACGACCACCTGGAGGGCATGGACCGTCCCACTCCCCAGGATGTGGTCCAGGGTGTTGAAATAGGGGCAGCTTGGTGTGTGTGCCCCTGGCTGGGAGCTGCCCCCTGTGGCCCTGGCATATGCCTGCCGAAGCTCTTTTATTTTCATCCGCACCTGTTCCTGGGTGCAGATGTGGCCTTTGCTGGCCATGCTGGCAGCTATCCTGCCATAGACAGCTGCATTCCTCCATCTAGTGCAGAGATCATGGACGTTGGAGGATTCCCCCCAAACCTGAATGAGGTCCATGATCTCCGCACTGGACCAGGAAGGTGCCCGCCTTTTCTGGCTCCTGGCAGGCTCCTGGGAGCTGGCAGACTGGTCCTGGGGAACGGTGGAGAGCTGGCTGCAGGTGGCTTGATGGCTCATATTGGGGCCACTGGGTCAGGGGCAGGACAGACTGTTTGTTGGGCTGGCAGGCTTGGAGCTGGGACGGGCACTGTGGCCAGACTCTACCCCTTAAAGGGCTCCGGGGGGGGGGGGAGGGAGAAGAGTTTTCTTGGTTGAGGCCAGAGTGGCCAGCAGGGCACCCTGGGAAGAGCTGGAGGCCCTCTATTTCAAAATAAGCGTCTACATAGCGCTTATTTCGAAATAGCAATTTTGAAATTGGCATTATTCCTCGTGGAATGAGGTTTACCAATTTCGAAATAAGCCCTCCGCTATTTCGAATTAATTTCAAAATAGCAGTTGGCTTGTGTAGACGCTAGTAAAGTTATTTCGAAATAACAGCTGTTATTTTGAAATTACTTTGCTGTGTGGACATACCCTAACATCTGTTAACCTCTACAGCATTGCCTAGTGGTCTTAATTCACACTGGTGCTCCACTGTGCTAGTTGCTATTCAGAAACCTAATGAGAAAGAGACCCTGTATCAAAGAGCTTATTTACACTATATAGTGGGAGAGAAACAGAGACACAAAAAGATGAAGTGCTTTGCCCAAGGTCACATAGCAAGTATTACCAAGACAGGACATTAAACAAGATTTCCAGCTTAGTTTCCTACCCACTGGACCATACTACCCCCAAAATGTATTCAAAAACTTAAATTACTTCAAACTAAATAAAAAAAGAAGAAGCAGCACAGTAATGTACAAGAAAGTCATACTGACTAGGTTTAAATCAGCAGTGTACAGATTTCTGGAGGGCATGTAAGCTGATCACCCTGTACAGAGAGCTGCATTCAAGACATCAGTGTAAATTATATCAGGTAAATTAATGGAGAATTAGTGAGAGAAATCATTAGTGATAGTAAAAGCTCACAAACTATTAAAAATGATGTAGCCATCTACTGCAGAAAATGTGTGTGGCAAAGTTTTCTTAAAAACAACAAATAGTCTAGTAGCACCTTAAAGACTGACAAAACATGTAGATGGTATCATGAGCTTTCATGGGCACAACCCACTTCTTTAGATGACAGGAGTGTTAGAAGTCCAGATTAAGGGGAAGAGAAGGAAAAAAAGAGAAAAAAAAAGGAGGGGGGGAAGAAAAAAAAGAAAAACTGTGAGTTTTTTCTTCCTCCCCTCCTTTTTTCTCCCCTTATTTATTCTTGGATCTGGACTTCTAACACTGCTGTCATCTGAAAAAGTGCGTTGTGTCCATGAAATCTCATGATACCATCTACATGTTTTCTTAGTCTTTAAAGTGCTACTAGACTGTTGTTTTTTAAGTTTTTCCTGTTACAGACTAACTCAACTATTCCTCTAAAGTTTTCTTAAAATGACAAAGGCAATGACAAAGGCAAACAAGGGTCCTCAAACAGAAAATGGATGCTCTGAAAATAGAAATAAAATGAAGTTCAAATACTCAGTGCAGAGATGATCAAGGACATCAAGAACCCTAACAACTGTGGGTCAGGCAGCAACCATTGTGAATCTGCTGTCTTGCTACCTAACCCACTTCACATCTGTTAAGAGAAAAGAAAAATAACATTAGCCAGATTCAGCTAACAAGATGGATGACATACAATTATTTGATGTTTGAAAATATCTGAGAAACATGCCAATAGCTCCAAAAGGTTTTGAAGATGCATATTACATTAATTGAAAGTAATGCTACTTCTTTCAGAAGAGTTGACAGGTGTCATCAAATAAGGCAGTCAAAGAATGTGTGGAGTCCAGACAATAAATTATATACCTGTAAATCTTGTTCTGTGACAGGTATAATGTATTCTTGTTAATGTTTTGTGTGGTCCATCACATACAATAAACACAGGCAATTTGTGAAAACATCTCAGATAAAACAGTCTATGCAAGTTTCACTCTCAAGTTTCCCATGATGTCATAAAACCTCATAATGTGCATATATACATTGTTTCCCTCTGTATAATTGATAAACTGTAAAGTAGCCAGGCAAAATGAAAACAAATGAATCTCAAGCATTGTTACAGGCTGGGGACTGAATGGCTAAGTAGCAGTTCTGCAGAAAAGGACCTGGGGATTACAGTGGATGAGATGCTGGATATGAGTCAACAGTGTGCCCTTGTAGCCAGAAGGCTAATGGCATATTAGGGTGCATTAGGAGGAGCATTGCCAGCAGATCTAGAGAAGTGATTATTCCCCATTATTCGGCTCTGGTGAGGCCACATCTGGAATATTGTGTCCAGTTCTGGGCCCCCCACCATAGAAAGGATGTTGACACATTACAGAGGGTCCAGCAGACGGCGACCAAAACGATTAGGGGGCTGGAGCGCATGACCTATGAGGAGAGGCTGAGGGATTTGGGTTTGTTTAGTCTGCAGAAGAGAAGAGTGAGGGGGGATTTGATAGCAGCCTTCAACTTCCTGAAGGGAGGTTCCAAAGAGGATAGAGAAAGGCTGTTCATAGTAGTGACAGATGGCAGAACAAGGAGCAATGGTCTTAGTGGGGGAGGTCTAGTTTGGATATTAGGAAAAACTATTTCACTAGGAGGGTGGTGAAGCACTAGAATGAGTTACTTAGGGAGGGGGTGGAATCTCCATCCTTAGAAGCTTTTAAGTCTCGGCTTGACAAAGCCCTGGCTGGGTTGATTTAGTTGAGATTGGTCCTGCCTTGGGAAGGGGCCTGGACTTGATGACCTCCCGAGGTCTCTTCCAGGTCTATGATTCTATGATTCTAGGGGTATGTCTAAACTACATGGCTCCGGAGCCATGTAGATTAGTTTACTTGAAAAAGGGAAATGAAGCGGCGATTTAAATAGTCACCTCGTTTCATGAGGCATAAAGGATCTGCCGACGAAGGGTTCTGGGGTCAGCAGATCCCCGTCTAGACTGCCTCTCAGATGAGCACAGCCTTCTGATGTGCTCTCCATATGGCACTGGTGTCCTGATGCTTATAAGCCCTGGCCAGCCAATCAGCCTCTGCTCCCCAACCTGGGCAGGAAAATCTCCTCTCTGCTGTCACATAGGTTATGAAGCACATAACATGCTACCATTACGTAGGGGATGTTACACTTGCTGAGGTCCAGGCAAATGAAGAGACTCCTGAACCTACTCTTTAGGCAGTCGAAGGCACACTCCACCACCATGCAGCACTTGCTCAACTGGGCACTCCTTGTGGAGTCCAGACTACCCATGTAGGTCTTCATGAGCAAAGGGTAGGCTGTATCACCCAGAATGCAGATTGGTATGTTCACATCCCGACCCTGATGGTGTGGTCAGGAAAAAAAATGCCTGTGTGCATCTTTTGGAAGAGGCAGGAGTTCTGGAAGATGTGGGCATCATGCACCTTCTCTGACCAGCCGACATTAATGTCTGTGAACCGTCCCTTGTGGTCCACCAGGGCCTGCAGCACCATAGAAGTACCCCTTACTGTTGAAATAGTCCCAGGCATGATGGTTGAGGGCCAGGATGGGGATGTAAGTGCTGTCTAGCCCCAACCCCCACACCACCACGCCCCACAGCTGGGGAAGCCCATGGCAGTAAAGTCATCCTTGATGGGGTCAACATTGCCCAGAGTGACGACACTCCGCAGCAAAATGTTGCTGATGGCCTTGACTACCTGCAGGAGCACAGCCCCAACCGTGTATTTCCCCACACCGAACTGGTTCCCGATGGAACAGTAGCTGCCCAGCATGGCGAGTTTCCAAAGGGTGATGGCGACGCTCTGCAGAGGGATAGCAGGTCTCAGCCGGGTGTCTCCTGAGGGCAGGGGTGAGCCACTTGCAGAGCTCGAGGAAGGTGGCCTTTCACATGCAGAAGTTCTGGAGCCACTGCTAATCATCCCATCACTGCAGGACGATGCAGGCAGAACTGGTCTCCCTCCGCCAGAAGCGGCGTTCCACGGTGTGCAGGGGATTGAGGATCATTTGCTGCAGCAGGAGCACCAGGGCCTAGGTGAAAATGTCTTCTAGTTGGGACTGGTTGTCATCGTGCTGAAGCAGCAAGTGGGCAGTTTGGATGCCTTACAGCAGCTCCAGCTCCATGTTGGAAGTGCTGTGGCATCCTCATGGGCAACCAGAGCACATGGCATGAGTTTGGTGTCTCACGAGGGGGTAGGCAGTGGAGGAGTGGCGTGTGAGACACGGCTGTAGAGAGGAGCCCCTGTAAGTACGTGTTTCAGTTAGCCTCAACCACAGGAAGTGTCCACCCTCCTGGTGTCCTCCCCAGAGTGCTTCCAGGGGATTTAAATCCAATCAGGCTTCAATCAGTGTGGATGCGCTATTTCAAAATAATTCTGAGCTATTTCGATGCTGCCTTGTAGTGTAGATACACTATTTCAAAATTATTATTTCAGAAGTTATTATTTTGAAATAATTTGCTAGTGTAGACATGCTTCTCTGCATAAAACTTAATCCAGAATAAGAATTTAAAGCAGAACAGCTATTTCTGATTCACTCCATGTGTGGATGCTTTCATTGTGGAATACAAGTGCTTTATTCTGAATTAACTGTATTCCATGAAATAAATCCAGAATAAGAATGCACACATGGAATGAATCCAAAATAGCTATTCAAGAATAACTCCCTATGTTGACAAGTATCAGAAGTGTAGCTGAGGGGTAGCCGTGTTAGTCTGAAGCTGCATAAACAATGAGAAATTCTCTCTAGCAACTATACACCACACCACAGTAACTCTAACTCAGGAATCAATCCCTGCAACAAACCTTGGTGCCAACTCTGCCCACATATCTACACCAGCGACACCATCACAGGACCTAACCACATCAGCCACACCATCACAGGCTCATTCACCTGCACATCTACCAATGTAATATATGCCATCATGTGCCAGCAATGCCCCTCTGCCATATACATTGGCCCACCGGATAGTCCCTACGTAAAAGAATGAACAGCCACAAATCAGGTATCAGTAATGGTAACATACAAAAACCTGTAGGAGAACACTTCAATCTCCCTGGACACAAAGTAGCAGATTTAAAAATAGCCATCCTGCAACAAAAAAAACCCTTCAAAAACAGACTCCAAAGAGAAACTGTAGAGCTACAATTCATTTGCAAATTTGACACTATCAAGTTAGGATTGAATAAAGACTGTGAATGGCTAGCCAACTAAAAAAGCAGTTTCTCCTCTCTTGGTGTTCACACCTCCACATCAGCTGCTAGAAGTGGGCCACATCCTCCCTGACTGAATTGACCTCAATATCTCTGGCCTTCCTCTTGATTGGTACTCCCTTATTTTCATGTGCCTGTATATTTATACCTGCCTCTGGAATTTCCACTACATGCATCTGATGAAGTGGGTCTTTGCCCACGAAAGCTTATGCTCCAATAAATCTGTTAGTCTATAAGGTGCCACAGGACTTCTCATTCCCTATGTTGAGAAGTCCTCTGTGTAGAGAAACTGTATGTGAACTACAAGGAACAGAGCTATCTTTTTATTCCTATAGATCAAGGCTGAAATATATTGGAAGGACAGAGTAGAGAATTTAAACCAATGCTGCTCAGGCCATATCTCTTCAGTAATTAAAAAGAGATGTTTAGAGTATTATATTATTTCTCCCACACGAAGTAGTGATGATTTTTCAGAACTATAAAGAGGATACAGGGATTTATTTTAATGGTGAAATTATCAGAAATAAGAATATACTTGCTACCTGTAAATAAACTTCATATGCTCATGCAGGTTGAACCTCTCTAGTCCAGCACTCTCTGGTCCAGCAACATCCATAGTTCAGCATGATTTTAGTTAGCCAAATGTTCACTTATTATGGGTGTTCCCAAGTTTCCCGCAGTCTCATAAAGTTTGTTTACAGACACCAGTCCTGGCTCTCAGTGTTGTGTGTTGTTATTTAGCTCTAATTTATCCCTAAATGTCTTCTAAGAGCCCACTAAGCAGGGGAAGTGTTGGTAATGCTAGTAGACAATACTGACCTCCCAAGGTTTCGCAAATTCTCTGGTCCAGCATCAGTCAGATCCTGATGGTGTCGGACTACAGAGGTTCAACCTGTAATTATTACACATGACATTTTAACTTATATAGCTTCCCACCTTCAGAATTATCTCTCAATTTAAAATGCACTTACTGCTGTATTCACTGCAGCCCCTGGTCCTGAATGCTAGTATAGTGGACTGTATTGATTCTCTGAAGGTAAATCGTGTTCACAATTAATAACAGAAGGGAAGGGACAAGGAAAGAGGGGAGGGAAGGGAAGAGGAAAAGAAGGGGCATGGGAAGATTATTAAAGAAGAAAGAAAAATGGGAAAGGGAATGCAAAGTTAGAAACCATGGTTCTCTCCTATAAACATTCCGTTTACCTAGGCATTTTCAATTACTTAATATTCTAAGAACTCTGACACAAACAGAATATTTTTCTGTTACATAATTCAGGTAAGTTTTCTGAAGTTATTCTCTAAGGGCAAATTCAGCTTTTATACCATGATAAAACCAGTCACTCTGCAAAAGTTAGTCTGGATTACTAACTGTAATGAGACCAGAAGTTATCTGAAGTATTTCTTTGTCTGCATTTTGGGCCTGATCCTGAAGACAAAGGAAACTTTACTTATATATTTAGGATTTGTCTTACTCTTTAACTCAAGAGTAATAGCAATGGAGACAAGTACCTTTTCTTTCAAATAAATTGATCATTATCTTTTTGTGGTACTCAGAGTTGTCAACATCTCAATTTCAGCAAGAGTCTAAAACAAAACCCAAATATTGCTAAAGAACCACCTTCTGGAGGCCTGTAACTAAGTGAGAATTTCAGCTTTCATTTTAAAAAAATCAACACCACTTTTTTTAGCTTTACAGTTGTGGATGAAAGAGTTTGAAAAAAATGGCAAAAGAACACCCTAAATGCTCAGAAACCATAAGGCAAATAGAAAGAACATCACTGTTTTAGTTTAATTTTATAAATTTAAGCCAATCTTACAGGCTTTGGATATTAATATGATTTTGGAGGTAATCGTGCTGGGTATTAATATTTCTGTAAGGAGGAGGGAAACCACACAGTTTGATAGCTGCATAGTGACATAAACAGTACACTGTATTATGTTGGGAGGGTTGTTTGACTATCTTTATTCATTTCATTTCCTATATGTTCTAAGCCTCAAATCCCTTAGGGTACATCTACACAGCTGGGCTAAACTTGAATTAAGATACTTAACTTCAGATACATCAATTGCATAGCTTAAGTCGAAATAGCTTAATTCGTCTTTTGGCTCTGTCTACACAGCAGGAAGTTGAAGGAAGAACACTCTTCCTTCAACTTCCCTTACTCCTCAGGAAATGAGAGTTACAGGAGTCTGAGTAACAAGTCCTCCAGCTTGACATTATTTCGAAATAAAGACTTGTAGTGTAGATGCGCACTATGTTATTTTGGAATAATATTAGTTATTCCAAAATAATGTTGCTGTGTAGACATACCCTTACATGGGAGTGAATGGAACTACACACATCAGTATGAACTATTAAGATGAGTAAGGTTTGTAGTGTGCTTTGGTTCTGCAACTGGGAAGCTGCACTAAAAGAAATTAAAATATTGTGAAATCTGTGCTAATCATAACCTGTCCTAATGCCAAATCTCTGCAGAAGTTCCTCCATATTAATCACTCTCTATTATGGAGCCATCTGTTACAACACCCAGAGACGTAGCAGACCATAGGGAGGGACAGTAAAAATAGTCTTCACTTCAATAGAAAACTCAGTTAATGATAAAGAAGCAGAAACATACACTGGGTAGAGAAAAGTAGGAGGCAAACTCACAAGAAAATTATTTAACACTTAGAACCAGTGTCAGGCTCCAATAGACACAAATGAGACAATAGCTCCAGCCTTCCAAGGTGATAAGTGCTCTTGGCAACATTTATGCCAACATATAACTGTAAATCTCCAAGGTCATCACTGAGCCCACTCCACTGCTTGTACAAATCCATTCATAAACTTCTCAAGTTCCACTTTAAAAGTACGTAGGTTGGTTTGCCACCGCTGCTCCTGGAAAACTGTTTCAGAACATCACACGTCCTCCTGCCCACTCAGCAGTGAACATGCCACGTTCCATAAAAAGCCCAAATCAAACACCCCACTTCTAGCCTGTATCACATGGTGGATGACTGCTGTGACTGCCTCCTCAGATGAACTCACACTAGCAATGATCCTCCCATGTCTTTTAGAGATTCCCTGGACTTCTCCCAACCAGTGTATTTTGAATACTGGGAATGCAGGGCAGGGATCTAAGCGAGGCCTCCTTCTGATGGAGAACCCTGCTCAAAAAGGGGTGCTTTGGGAGATCACTCCTCTAGGAGGTGGGGTGTCTGCCCACAAGGGGTTAACGGGGGGGGGCGCCTCTCTGAGGCACTGAGGGAAGAGCTGCTCTGGGGCAAGGGGCTGGAGCTCTCTGGTGGGGAGGGCCTGTCTCTAACGTGTCTTCTTTATGGCCCCGCTGGGGGAAGCCATGGGGGTGGGGTCTCTTAGGTGGTTCCCGCTGGAAGTACAGGCAGGGCCCTCCCTGACGGGATGCTGGGGCCCAAGGGATGCGTTAGGGAGGCTCCCCCAAGCGCTGGAGATGGGGGGGTCTCCCCAAGGGGAGGGGGCAGAGGGAGTTTGGGAGGGGAAGGACGGGGCCTCCCCGCCGGGGGTGCTTGGGAGTACCCCCCCCAGGAGGGAACACGGGGTCTCCCCACTAGGGGATGCTGCTCCCCGCCGCTCACCTCGCGAGGGCTTCCCCGGCTCGTTCCCTCGGCCAGGCCGGGCGTCTGGCTGTTCCCCAGGCAACCGCGCCGGCCGCCCGCCTGCAGCGCGCGCCGATAGGGGGCGGGCCGGGGGCCACGAGCGCGCGCCTGTGGCCAATCAGCGGGGAGCGAGCTGGGGCTAGGCGGGGAACGAGGCGCGGGGAGGGAGGGGGAGGAGGATGAGAGAAGGAGGGGCAGCGAGAAGGGGAAGGGCCGGGGGAAGGGGGCAGAGGAGGAGGAGGTGGGAAAGCGGGCAAATACAGGCTGAAGGCGGGGCTGTGAGGGGAGCAGGCGCCAGGGTGTTGAAGGGGTAGCGCCTGGGGAGGGGTGGCTCAGGACCTGGCACAAGAGCCTGGGGGGCCGCCATGAGAAACTGGTGGGGGAGCCAGGTAACCAACTGCGTGGCTGGCAGCTCTGGAATAAAAAAATCAAAATAAACATCCCCCTCTGGTTCAACTACAGGTGAGATTGTCTGGGAATTTCCAGCCACTCCAAAAGCTGGAGAATTTTCATTTTAGGGTCACTCAGTGAAAGGAAATGAGGGGCTAGAGTCACACACCTGGGGATGGCAATGCCCTCCCTCCTCTAATTATTAGTCCAGTAGGTAGAGCGCTCACACAGGATGTGGGAGACCCAGGTTTGAATTTCCTCTCCAGAATAGAGACTGGTAGCCCTGTGTCCCTTCTATAGTGCGCTGAGTAGCAGGCTAGACTCATTCCCTGTCCCAGTGTCCTTTCAAGAACTTTATACCAAGTAGGCAAGCTTCAACAAAGAAGATTAAGCAAGACCGCCCGAATAGCCAGGTGCTTGGGGAAGTCACTTGGGTGAAGTGAAGATGTGGGTTTAAGTCCCAGCTGCCAAATGTATATTCAAACCCTGCTTTTCCACATCCTGATGAAAGCCTTACCAGAGGGTGATGGTGGTTGACCACTTCCTCTGGTCATTTTGTGAAGCTCTTCCTCCCTCCCCCCCCCACCCCAATCTAAATGTTTATTTGAACCAAAACAATTTGCTGACATTGACACAAATTCATGAAATGCTTTTTGTCTGACTCTGCTTTTTTCTGGGGGTGGTTGGGAAAGGGAGTTTTGAGTCAATTTTTGTCCAATTTTTGTCCAATGACTCTAGCCCTGTCATCTCTTGTACCTGAGTCCTGTTATCAGCGCAAAGGACTCTCACACTGAGGCAGATAAGATTTACCCTCTTGGAGTGTGTCTAAAACTCTGGTTGTGATTCACGAGGTTTCCAAATTTCTCTTCAGGACCCCTCCTGTGAAACACTGACACGTTGTGTCAGATCAGACACAAGACTATGGTACAAAGGTGTTAGGTCATTCCTGGTAACATGTGGAGATGACACAAATATTGACTTGGTGGTGAATGACAGCTGGGCTGGCCTTTCCATGAGGTGAACTAAGGCGGCCGCTTCAGGTGCCAGACTGTGGGGGGGCGCCACTAGAATCCAGAGTGTAGAAAATTGTGTCTGCTGCTGGTGCATATGTATTCTCTCTGCTCTAGATGCACAGAGATGGTGGAGTGCCGTGAGAGGAGAAGAACAGTGAAAAGGCAGAATTGAGACCTTTCAAAGTTTTGGCCCAAGCGAAGGGGTATGGGGGTGTCATTTGAGCTCCCCGCCTCAGGTGCCAAAATGTTGTGGGCCAGCCCTGAATGACAGCATACACATTTGGTAAGGTGAACTCATTCAAACCATGTGGGATCATCTTACCATATGCACAATCATGAACTATGCATATCTTGGAACAAAGAATGTAGGTCATATTTACAGAATGTGGGACTATATCCTGGTAATCTTTAACTCTGAGATGACAATATAGGTCATTCAGGGATCTGAAAGTGGTCATTGTAGAAAACCAACTGAATTCCCAGTGCTACACAGTGACTGAGAAGGCTAGTCCTAGTCCTTGGGTGTATAAACAGGAGAATATAGAATAGCAGCAGGGAGAGAAGTGTTTAGTAAAGCAGTACAAGAATGATTCAAGGTCTTGAAAATACAACTTAATAATAGATTTTGAGGAGCCCATTGCTGTTTAGTATACCAGAGAGAAGGTAAAAAAGCAACTTGTTCAGTCTATAAAAATACAAAAGAATAAAAAAGAAGACGTCTGATACCAGAGGGTTCATACATTTACCAAACAAAGGCATAACATGATCCAGTGCTTGAACACTGAAACTAGAAAAATTCAAGCTAGTGTGAATTCTTAGCAGAGTAAAGGTCCCTTCTGGCGTTTAGCTCTCAGAAAGGCACAGAGTATTTCAAGTATAAGTTACAACTCCTATGTTCTGTCCCCAGCTTTTCCCCGGTTTGCTGTGGGACCTTGGATAAAGTCAGTTTACATTTGCCTACATTTAACTGTATGTAAAATGGGCTTAATATAACTTCACTATTTGGAGTGGGTTATGTAGACATTGATTCAGCAAAGCACTTGCTTAATTTTAATCACGTATGTAACCAGTAATGGGGTAAATTATGTACAACTACTATTATACTTCCCTTTCCTGTACTTCAGGTGAACTCTTCTAGAACACAACACGAAGTTCCTCTTTTCTGAATTTTTCAGAAAGCCTTACACAGAAGCAAATTCTTGTGCTATCATATTCAAAAACCCAAAGGAGACAATAGATACAGATGATTCAAACAAATCTATAATGCCTCACTACTGTATACCGTTTCTCTCGTCCTATTTGGGGACAGGGGAGTTAGGGAGAGAATGCAGTAGTACAAAGCATGGGTAGGGTGAATGATCATATTTCCTATACTGATAATGGGACACATGGAAAAATTACTTGTATTAAAGCGAGTTCAATGGCAATCAATCGGAAATATGCAGTACAAACATTCAAATTAATATCAAGTTGACTGAGCCCCTGTCAAAACGAAATACTTCTTCTTATCATGATTTGCATTGGAAGAGGTGACACACACACACATTCCCTACACCTCTCTCACACGGGGATGGAGATAACTGACTAACTTAACCCAATTCAACCAGTGCTTTCTACCCTACATGCTTGGCTGGGCCTCTGGGATGGACGGGTGTATCCCAAAGTACTCTTCTCATGTCAATATGTGACATGAAGGGTTACAGGCCTGTTAGAATCTCCGGGCCCCGGGAGCAATTGCCCCCATGCCCCTCCCCCCAGCAATGAGCCTGTCTGCAGTGCATTAAGAGGAGGCCTGACCTGAAGTATTGTGTCTAGTTCTGGGCACCACACTTCAGGAAAGGTGTGGAGAAATTGGAGAAGGTCCAGAGAAGAGCAACAAAAATGATGAAAAGTCTAGAAAACATGACCTATGAGGGAAGACTGAAAGAACTGGGTTTGTTTAGTTTGGAAAAGAGAGGGGATATGATAGAAGTTTTCAAATGCCTAAAAAGGTGTTACAAGGAGGAAGAAAAATTGTTCTTCTTAATATCTTATGATAGGAGAAGAAGCAATGGGCTTAAATTGCAGCAAGGGTGGTTTAGGTTGGACATTAGAGAAAGCTTCCTAACTGTCAGGGTGGTTAAACACTGGAATAAATTGTCTAGGGAGGTTGTGAAATCTCCATCATTAGAGATATTTAAGGCTATGTCTAGACTGCAGAGCTTTTCCGGAATACCGGAGGTATACTGGAAAAGCTCTGCTGTGTCCAAGGAACGTGTCTGCTTTTCTGAAAAAAATGTCAGAAAAGTGGACAGGTTTTTTCTGCATCCCTGTAAACCTCATTTTAGGAGGAAGAAGGGATGTTCTGAAAGACGGTTTTTTTTCCAAAATTTGGCCCCTTGTAGACGGGCCAAATTTCGGAAAAGCCTCTTTCGGAAGTAAATTGGAAAAAGATACGCAATTTGTGTACTGCAAATTGCATTTCTTTTTCCGATTTATCTTTATAGTGTAGACATAGCCTAAGAGTAGGTTATACAGACGTCTGTCAGGGATGATCTAGGTGGTGCTTTGTCCTGCCATAAGTGCAGGGGACTGGCCTTGATGACCTTTTGAGGTCACTTACAGTTCTATGATTCTGTTATTCTATGTTCAGTCTGTCTTTATCATTGGAAATCTTATTTCCTAATTATCGAATATCATGTAATTGCTAACAGCCTAAATATTTGTACATCTGGCCCATAATCTGAAGGGTGGGCTGCCCCTTGAACAGGCACACAAAGGGGAAGGAAGGAATTTCTGCACTCACACCCTCTTTTGTATATCCATCTGCTCAAGGCCTGTCCACAGAATACATCTTAGTCCATTATGGTGCTGATATAGAGCTCCATTTGTTCCCAATGAAGTCAAAGCTAAGGACTTCACTGGGAGCAGATTCCATCTCATTGCCGGTCAGCTTGTTTTTCGTGGTTTGGTTTTGTTAAATTGGTTATTTAGGAATATTTGTTTGATCTTCCTTCTCCCCTTCTTTCTGTATTGTTTCACTGGTCACTTTTTATTAAGTGGTGGCATGTGAATGTAGCAGTTCTCTGGGGCAGATAATGAAGGGAAAGAACCAAAATGACAACCAACGTGTTTTATCCACATGATTTAAAGTTGCTTATTTCACTGTACAAATTAAAAGCTTGAGGTTGCTATTCCACCATCTCATCAATGAATCCCTAGATTTTCATGTCAATTTGTGTGTTCTGTATTTATCTTTCTTTTAATTGTGGTTTAGTACTGTAAAGCAAATACCTGTGGAAGTCACAGATAATGTTCAGTACAATGCAGCATTTTATAATGGTATCGTGAATGTGCCCTTAGAGAAAGCTTTTGCCTGCCTGAGATGTCTGTGAAACTCTTCTGTAGCAAAATATCCCCAACATACTCTGAAAGAGCAGTATCAAATTATTTTCAACACTTGGGTTTATTTTTCTTTTGTGCAGTTTTATTTTAGGAGTAAATACTGAAAAATCCAGCTTTTGGATGGATTTATTTAAAATGTCATGTCAGGATAATGATTATTAGATTCAGGGCCTTGTTTCAAGGCGGGCCGGTGCCACAGCAAACAATGCCATAAGTAAAAGTTACATCCTTTAATCCCAACCCATTATAAATCCAATACAAGTGTTGTGTCCTCACAGCAACAGACATAATCAGGCTCATTGAATAGCCTCATTAAACTAATCTGAAACAAAATATTTAATCTCCTATTTATTTATATTACAGTTTAGGAGCCACAGGCACTTGAAAGCTGAAAATAGCAGTATTTGAGTTAACCTGAATACCCTGGTATTTGTGTCTTTACATTTTCACAGCCTAATTAAATGCCTATTCCTACAAGAGACCTTATCAGCTAAGTCCTCATGTTCCATCCAGGACCCAAAGAGGCCGTCTTTTACTTGCTTCCAACCTATCTTTAGGACCTAAAAATCCTGCAAGTACCTAAATTGACACCATCTGGATGACTAAGGGCCAAAATGAATAAGATCCATACATATGTAGAACAGGATCCATTTGACTTCTCTTCCACTAGTTGTGAATTGTTTTCATACATCTAAGGGTTCGCTCCTTGGACTTTGTTACAAGGAGAAGCAGAATCAAGCTCCAGCTGTGGAGGATCGATTGTATTACCCAGGTAAGCAGGACTAACCAGCTCTTATGGATCCTTCTTCCGCCCTGAAACACAAAGACCAGTTTTTACTGTCACTATTTCCTCCTCAGATACATTTGTGTTTAATAAGTTTGTATGAGCTTCACCTTTGTTCTCACTTTTGCCTATGCTAGTATTTATTTTTAGTTGGGCCTGATTTTCATTTATACTACGGCCTGTGTACTCTGGCAGTGTGAAAGAGCCTTACGATGTTTGTAAAATATATTTATGCTATTGTAACACTGGCAGACCCCAGTCATCTGTGGGTGGAGTCAAACCTGAAACCTCTGGAGCTTAGTGTATGAGCCTCTATTACATGAGTTAAAAAGGCAACTAACTTAGCTGCAGAGAAGACCCATTCTTCTCTCTATAAGTGGGCTAGGTGCCACTACATGGGACAGTTCTCCACACCCAGCAGGTGTGTGGATTACGTAGCTGAGGAAATACATTCTGAGCTTCAGAGACACTCCATTTGAAATCCCAAATGAGTCCCCCCTTGTAACAATGGCAGATCCCAGCCATCTGTGGGCAGAATCTACTGCACGAGCTAAATGCCAGCTGGCTAATAGCAGTCTTGTTATTCCCTCTGTAACTAGTCTTGGTGCCACTAGTACACCACACCCAGAAGGTGGGTGGGTTACACTAGCACTCACTTTATGCTTCTACATCACTGTGAAAGGCTCTTAAAGGGAGCTCACTGCAAATGAAAACTGGGCCCAGTTCAGGTATCTGTATCACATCTTAGCTATAGATTTGCTGTCATTTGTGAAGTGCATTTGCTGACCAGGAATCTGGCAGTGTTGCCAAACTCTTGTGACCTTTATCATGAATCTTGTAATATTTGATATTTTACTTAAAGCTCCATATCCTGGAGATAATGGGAGAATCTCTGCTTTCTTTTTCTTTCATTCATTTATTTTAAAGCATGCTTCTAACCCCTATGATTACACAGAAAAACATAAAAATGTGACTGGAGTTTACCCTGAAGACTCAAACCCCTGAATTCAGGTAAATAAAGCCCAAATGTAATATTAACCATGATGTTCAAACCCAATCATAATTTTAAGGGTGCCAGTCTATAACTTTTGAATATTTGGGGTCTGCAGTAGAGGCACTGATTCTGAAAGATTCCATTGGTCTCTTACCCCAGAGGTGTGTTTCTCAAGAGTTTCTCAATGTGCTTGATTTATTAGTAAGTAGCCTTCATTTGTCTTGTGAGATTTAATATTAAGTGAGACTAGTGATTTGATTAAGCTGCCTTAATTGCAATTTTAGGATTGTGGCACCAAAAGTGTTGTTTGGGGTTTTGTTTTGTTTTTTATTAAATGAAAGCCAAAAATGTGTACGCTTTTTTAATGCAGGGGTTCTTGACCTTTTTCTTTTCAAGGCCTCCCTCCCCTCAATATGATATAAAAATTCCATACCCCACTTGTGCCACAATAACTGGCTTTCTGCACATAAAAACCAGAGCCAGTATTAGGAGGTAGCAAGCAGGGCAGGCTTTTTCTTCAGTCCCAGGTGGTAGGGTACAGAGCCCTGGGCTTCAGCCCCATGAGATGGGGCTACGGCTTTCTACCCTGGGCTCCAGCGAGTCTAATGCTGGCCCTGCTTGGTGACACTCCTGAAACCTGCTCATGATCCACCCAGGGGGCCCTGGACACTGGTTGAGAACCACTGTTTAGTGTGAATGTGTGACAGTAGGCAGGTCTGCATTGTGCAGCTGGAGAAATGCCAGGATTTGGCTTCCTAGAGATGGACTAGCAATTGTCTTTTGTCTGTAACTGTCTTTTACTAGGCAAAACATCTAATTTTACAAAGTTTGGTGTAAACTATATTTTTACACTGAAAGCCACAACAATGCATTACGCTTTCAGAAATATGGTATGCTATGGAGGCCCCTTTTACGGGGGTGGGGCGTAGGTCCTTTGTTCTTCCTGGGTTCTGCTACACAGGTTGATGTTTACTTTAAAAGGACTAAATCGTGGTCTTGCCATAATCCCCGTGCATGGGACAGCAAACTGTTGTGCTGGCGCTATAACAGAGCAGGAATCAAACAGTCTGACTACTGGTCTTTCCCCAGCTACAAGGGGAAAATACCCATCCCAGGCCTATATGGGTGGATTTGTGGGACTGCAATGCTGAATCCTTCTACTAACCCGCACAGTGGATAGGGAGGTGGTGGAATCTCCATCCCTAGAGGTTTTTAAGTCCCGGCTTGACAAAGCCCTGGCTGGGATGATTTAGTTGGGGTTGGTCCTGCTTTGGGCAGGGGGCTGGACTCGATGACTCCTGAGATCTCTTCCAGCCCTAGGATTCTAGGATTCTATGAAATGTAGAGCCTCTGCAGAAAGTGAACCTATGTCTCGTCTAAAAAGGCAGTCCAGAATTTGATCCTAATGGAAAGTCATATTAATGCCTCTCTAGCAAGCTCAAAGCTTATTTAAAAAATCTCATATTAGAGCTTATGTATTTGTAATGTACCTTTTAATGAGCAGTCCTCATTACTGTATTCTGATTTCTGGCAGATGCAGTAGCTGTATAACAAATGGTTGTTGCTTTAAAATTTAAAGTCCCTCAGTCCAAATATGTTGAGGGAAAGCAAATATCAACTTTACCACTATTCAGAATTATGGCCTGGTTCTCTGAAATCACTGTGAGTAATGGAAGGTTCTGGCTGTCAGTAAACATTGTGTGGTGTGAACACTGGACACAAATATCTTCCGTACAAGGATTACACGAGCAATCTTAACTACTGGGATTGTATATTAATTGCTTGATAATGGGCAGTATATTTTTTTTATAGCCTCATACATTATAAATGTGCATCAGTCAGTGAGTTGGAAAACAAGGAAGCAGCATATTTACTAGTTCCAGGTGTGATATTTTGTCCAACTCAGTTCTGCTCCAATTTAGGCCAGTAATAATTCCTGCTCACATGGAAGTTAATGCAAGGTTTAACATTAATATTTTTTTCCATTACAATACTATGGTTTTTTTTCTGGTGATCCTCTGGCTCACCTATTTTGCTCTCTAAAATTGTTCCCCATGCCATAAGTACCGAGGAGGACTGGTACACCCCTGTTTGGAGCCTGTGCACATAGTTCCTTCAGTGGCTTGGGAAAGGGATCTCACTAAAGAATGATGTGCCTATTTCATAATGCAAAATACCGCTACTGCCACCTCACTTTGTGGCATCCTGGGAAACTGGAGATCTGGTATGGTGCCAATACACAAACTTCCTGTGTGCACTATGGCAAAACCACTGGAGTGTACCGGCCCCAAAAGTTGTTGGCTTTATATGAAGTTAGTGCTTGATTGCTAAATCAATTGATTTAGTATATTTTTATGTAATGAATTGTCTGCATCAGTTATACCTGTGTGTGCCAGGCATCCATTAATCAGGTTTGTACGTGTAATGCTGACAGGCAGAATTAAACCTGGGACTTATGGAGCTTAGTGCATGAGCCTTTACCACTTGAGGTAAAAGCCAGCTGACTATTGGCTCAGGCTGTAGAGCAGACTCATTTTCTCTGTAAGTGGTCTTGGTGCCACTAGATGGGACAGTACAGCACACCCAGAATGTGTGTGGGTTACATATGGACAGCACATAAACTTCTATTCTAATGTAATAGAATGGGGGCTAAGAATGACCCCAAAGCCAACATTATTTAAACAAACAAACACCCTGCTTGTTGCAACAGACCTAGTCAGGTTCCTCTTTTCTATTCAGTGTTCTATAGAGAAAGAATCCTTTCTGTGAGATATTTGTCAACACTGGAAAAGCAGCACTGCCAAGACAAATTTCAGCCAGAATGCAAATACAGTCTTTAAAAACTTTATGAAAAGGGCAGGGAGAGACTTACACAAAAAAAGTCAAAGGGCATGACAGCCAACCCAATGTGAAATTTCACACCTGACACCTATTTTGAGAAAGGAAATGGGCATAAAATTAATGTTATGCATATGACTACAACCTTAACTGTGGAGTCACTGATAGGCACCTCCATAATAAGGTTTAAAAAGCAAAAGCCATATGTTGACTAAAATTTATCACAACACCTTGTGCTTGAAGTCCAAACTCCTCATTCCAGCCCTCAGTGTGCTACGCAACTCTACCCTCCTTTTGCATATTTTCCCCAATCCCCCAAACTCTGCACAGTTCTTTGAACTGACACCTGACCCACCACTGACTTGCATTTGTGCTGTTCCATATGCTAGGAGCAGCCGTCCAAGTAGTGTTCACAAAAGCCTCGCCTCTCCTTTATTTAAAAAAAAAAAAGATGCATTCCAGCCATTAAACACCACACCCTACTCCATGTATGGTCTGTATTGCTCTGATGCCATTAGTCAGTAAATCTTTGAAGCAGATTTTATTTATTCAGCACATTTAACCCTTTGTATTCTGCTTTGTACACCTAAAGCACTATGTAAATAGCAGAAATAAACACCCGCTGGTACAAGCCAGTAGAGAGATTCATTTCCTGAAGTTCTGCTTTTGAGCTTTGCTTTAGGTTTGTTTTTATTTGTGTGTGTCCATTGTGTAAGTGTTTTGACTATAAGATTTGTAACCTGGGTTTCAGCCTTGAGACTCCTCTAGCTAACATCAAGAGCAGGACAAAGCTCTTTGTGGAGCCCAACTACAGCAGAACCTCAGTTATGAACACTTTGGGAATGAATGTTTGTAACGCTGAACAAAAGGTTATGGTTACAACTGATCATTGATTTTATACAGCTTTGAAAATGGCTGCTTTTGTAACTCACATGCTTTCTGGGTGTGGTGTACTATCCTAGTGGCAGTGAGACCACTACGGAGACAACAATGAGTCTGCTCTACAGTTAGCTGCTAGCCAGCTGACTTTAGCATGCACTAGAGGCTCATGCACCAAGTTCCAGAAATCCCTGGTTTGATTCTGCCAGTCTCTATTTTTTAGTAGCTTACATTTATCTCAGGCTATGTCTACACTACGGGGTTTTTCTGGGCTACCAAAGGTATCCCGGAAAAACTCCACCGCATCCAGGGAACGCGTCTGCTCTTCCAATTTCTTTTTGCGGAAGAACAGATGCACTCTTTCAGAAGCCCTGTCTTCCTCCCCTCACAAGGAAGAAGGGCTCTTTTGAAAGAGGAGGCTTTTCCGAAATTTGGCCTAGTGTAGACAGGCCAAATTTTGGAAAAGCCTCTTCCAAAAAAACTATTGGAAAATGGTATGCAAATTGCGCCCCACAATTTGTGTACCTTTTTCCGATACATCAGTGTAGTGTAGACATAGCCACAGTACTGTACTGCTGTATTTACTTCTTTTAACGTTTTCAGCTCTGCTGGTGCCTGATTGTGTATTTTCAGGTCCAAATGAGATGTGTGTGGTTGACTGACTAGACTGTCTCCATCTCTGCAGAAATGACATAACTGAGACAGAGGGAGTAATTGGTGTTGGGTATGCTCACTATCAGAGGAGCCAACAGCCTCACAGGTGGGAGGGGGCTGGTTCTGCACCCCTGGAATGGCCAGGACCTCAAACATAAGGGGCAGGGCCAGGACAGCCAGTCCTCCCCATCCCACCCTTAGAACTGCACGGAACACATGGTGCTCCGGCAGAGATTTAAAAGCACTGCCACTGCTGCACTAGCAGTAGTGGTGGCTCCTTTGAATTACCAGGCCCCAGGGCGACTGTCCCCTTTGTCCTCCCCTTCCCATCGCAGGCTTGCTCACTATGATGGTAACACCAGGTCTTTGTGGTGCCCTGCTGGAGGCCCCGCAGTTGTTACCAAAACCGCTTAAAAACCACTGAAACTTGGCTTGCTCCAGGCTTAATTGGCTTTGCAGCATTACTTGTTGCTTCTCTTTTTTCATTGGCTCCTGCCAAGTGGGAGTAAGGGGGGAGAGAGTACAGAGGTGCACAGCGGGCGCACCACAGTCCCTGACTGCAAGCCGGAGGGATCTAGTCACATAAGAGTGAGGTTCTTTAGGGACTGGTTTATTTTGAAACCGGATTAGCTTGATTTTTGTCTTAGGCTGAACAGAAGCTTTCACAATATCAGAGCCCAGCAGGCTCAGATAAAAGGAGCTGCAGGGCCTCAGCAGGTCAGTTCAGCTCCGTCTAGACTACAGGCTTCTTTCGGAAGAAGCTTTTTTCAGAAGAGATCTTCTGAAAAAACTTCTTCCAAAAGAGAGCGTCCACACTGCAAAAGTGCATCGAAAAAGCAATCTGCTTTTTCGAAAGAGAGCGTTCACACTGAATGGACGCTATCTCGCATGTAAGCTGTGATTGCTATGGATGGAATGGCCACTAGGGCACTTGTGCTTTTTCCTCTTTCCTCTTCTTCCGAAAGAACTCCCTCTTCCCCATCCACACACGCCTTTTTCTGAAAGAGCTCTTTCGCAAAAAGGCTTCTTCCTCGTAGAATGAGGATTACCAATGCCAGAAAAATCCCTCTGTTCTTTCGATTTTCTTGTGGAAGAACGCAATTGCTGTGTGGACATTCCTCAAGTTTCTCCGACAAAACTCTGTAGTGTAGACATACCCTTCCTGCCTAGGACCAGAGGGGTGAGGAAAGTAGCTCCTCTCTGGCCAAAGGCGCTTGATGGGCTGCATTTACTGGACCTGGGGGAGACAATACTTGAAACAAAGGGACTAAGCAAGGAAAGGCCCAGGGAAAACATCAGTGACTAATTAAAAGGCGGCAGTACATGGCTGCTGTGGATAGGGTACGTAGGTTCGGATCTCAATGAATAGGCTGGTCCACCTTCCCCAGTGCTGCTGCCAGAATTGCTGGGCCCTGGGCAAGGCAGGGGTACCCCAGCTCTGGGTCCCTAGAAGGGATGGAGCCTCAGGTGGAAGAGGTGTGGCTGGGGACTAGCCTCCCCCAGCTAGCCTTTCAGCACAGCCTGGTCTGTACCACCCAAGGCTCCAGCCACTGTTGCAAATTGCTGGGCACCAGGGTAGCTGCCCCTTTTGTCCCCTCCCCCCATTGGTGGCCCTGAGCTTCCTTCTACCTGCTGCTGGCAAAGTGTCCAAAGACATGAGTAGGGAGCAAAGCTCCTTTAGAGGCCCAAGCAAAATGCTGGTTTCTAAAAGCCCAGAGGGGTCTGAAGAACCTGAGGGGACAGATGATTTGCAAAGAGTTCAAACTTGGAAGGGGTTCACATTGATGGTGGGAGTTGACTGGAGGACTGAATCATTGAAGACCTGTCTGAAAAGGCCACTAACTGACAGGGGTGCCAGGAGTGGGAGAAAAGATTGTATTACCACACCCAGCTGCTTGGAGATACTTGAGGTGAGTGCCACCCTTCCACACCCATCTTTAGCGGAAATGCTGTGCCTAAAATCTGCAGAGCATCTTTGTTTTTGACCACAAGGCAGGCAGCCTTGATGAGGCCCTATAGGATACCCAAATGGTTCTCCTTAACCAGAAGAATGGTAGTTATAACATACAGATATAAAGCAAGATTGGATGTGAAAATGGGGACTGAGTTAGAGACCCCTTCACAGGAAAAAGTGGTTAAGACATGGTCATGAGCAACAACTGTCCTGAGACTTTGCCTGCCTGAATCATTTTTATGTTAAAAGGTTACAGCTAACCTTTTTTCTGAAGGTACTACATAAATAAACCTGCCTGACTGGTTGGAAGTGAGTCTTGAATTTTGTCTTTGCTGTTTTGTATACAAATTATTTGTCTAAAATGTTCTTGCTTGAAAAATATAACTAAGTTTGGAATGAGACTAATGTTGCCACCTACAATTGTTCATTAGTGAAATAAGGGACTGTTTTGTATATTTAAGCATAGGCTGTCCAGAATTATTCCACTGTGACAAAAGGTTCTTAGCGAGAAAGCAAAAAAAAAAAAAAATTGCTCACTGAATTTCTTATTAGAACAGCATGTGGTAACAGAAAAAAGTGTATTTAACTGTCATGCTGTAGATTACAATTTAATTGAGAACATACAAAAGGAGAAGGTAATACTGCATTGCTTTCATAACTTGTATCCATATTCCAGTCTGTCAAGGGAATTCTTTCATATTATTATTGGAAAACAATATGGTCTAGTGAATGCAGAAGGTGTTGTGATCCACTTGATCCACAGAGACTGAAATTGCAGAATAACGATGGCAAAGAGCTATCTGCAAAGTATCATCCCACCCCCTACTAATCAGCACATGACAAGCAGTGTGTGCAGACAGCAGTAGGAAAGGGGCCTAAGATTACAAAATGAGGATGTCTTGGGTCTCTCCATGGTAACCCAGTGAGTTTGCCATACAGTAAGTATTGCTTTGCTTTATTTTGCATTGCATTTAATAGTACCCCGGGCAATGTTGTGCATTTGGATGTAACCACATTTAAGATGGGTTTAGAATATATACGGAGCACATTGTATGCAGCAGACACATTCTAAATGTGGTGATGCAAACCTATCAAGTAATGTTCCATTCTTGGTAAGAAAACCCTTACGATGGCTGTGTTTTTCCGATGTGTGTCACAGAAGGAGGACAATGGAATATAGAGCCATTAAGCCCTCAGATGAAAGCCTTGACCCCCTGAAAGCAATGGAAGTTTTGCCATTGACTTCACTAGACCAAGCTTTCATCCCTGGACTCCGTTGAATAGGCAATGGTTGATAAGTCATGTGCAACTTGCAGTGGCTGACTCCAAACACAGACAGTGCTTTGTAAAAACTCAGTATTCCCAGTTGGCGGGCCATGCGACAGAGGAGCAAAGAGATGGTTGAGCCAAGTCCTTTTGTTGCAGTGCCTCATGGCTGAAGTGTCAGCCACTGTGTGGTGGCTGACTCTGGGGATTGAATTGCCAGTTCTCAAAGCATGAGTCTCTCCAGCTTGAGCTAAAGCTCCAGGCTGTGTAGCTGGGGCTTGCCACAGACTCACAGTCTCTGTGATTTGGACCCAGAAGGGAAGACGCAACTTGCCATGTTTTACATATATTCACATGGACAGGTAACAGGGGAGACAACTTACACCAGCTCCAAGGTGGCTTAAGAGTGAATACCCCTGTCAAGTGCCTAGAGGAGAGTGCTACACGCTACTCAGGCATTTCTGTTTACTCACAGATGCACCCTCTCCCTGTTCCTAGTCTCTTCTGAGCTGTTCACAGGGCAGTTCACCTCCCCTTCCTCTACATGCACTGGGGTAGCCAGCCTACAACTCTACAGAGCTGCGTTCCCCCTGGTATGGGAAGGACTTGGGATGGCCTGGCTCCAGCTTCTCTTCCCATCCGTGCCATTGGCTTGCTCTGTGACATGGTGATATTTCACAGTTTCATGGCTGTGAAGAGCCCTGGCACCTCCAACAGAAGGTGCTAAGAGCATGAAGTATTGTTCATCTATACTTCAGCAGAGCAGGTTTTGCATATACTTTTTTGGGGGGATGTTGTGTGGTTCTTTAATTCTACAAATGCCCTTGTTTTAATTCAGCGTAGTCCCTCACATGCACGGTAGCCCCTACCCTGACGGCTGAATGAGACTAGCAAACCCAGCCAGTCTTGACTCAGCAAGATCAATGAGTGACTAGACAGTACTGTATCCTAGGGGCTCATCATGCTGATTACAAAGCAATTCCTGCTTTGGGGATTTAATTCCTTTTTTTCACTGCAATAATATTATATTGCAATAAAATTACTACTCCCAATTCTATCTGCTTCTGTTATTAGCGTCTGGTCTTTATCTACATGCTAACAATCGCTGCTTCTGTAGCAGGGCAGGGAAAATGTGAAATTCACTGTTTGGCTCCTGCTAGTTACGATGTAAATCCTCACAATTTTAATCCTGATTTATTCCATAAGGACCTGGTCTAGCTCATGTCTGGCTCTGACAGAACCATATTAACTGCACAAGGTGACTATGATGTGAGGCCACCAATTAATGTAGGAAACATATGTGATTCATCTGTATGGTCAGATGTGACCTACTAAGTCCTTCAGATTGGCTTTGATGTTTTTATAGCTCCTTTCTGAATGCAGGTATATTCCTAAAAAGAATGAGTATTTTTTATTAAGGAATAAAGTGGACATTATCCTGATAAAAGGCATGGCTAGAGAACAGCAAAGTCCTTTAATATGGAACAATAATGGATACTTTGAAAGAAATTACTTATTAGAGACTTTTGAAAGACAGACATGAAATTAATAGTTGTGTGTCATTTTCATTACTGCTTGTGATAGTCTGTATTCTTTTTCTTTCAGGTCAGCATGGTTGCTAGGGCTTTTGTAGTGAATAACTCTTTTTGTATTCAGTTCAAGGCTGAGTATAATTGCTTTATAATTTTGGCTCAGAAGGCCATTTTAGACAGTTCTTACGGGGGGAAAAGAGCTCGTGTGCTGCCAACTGCCCTCATTCAGCTGCCCTTCAGAGGGATGTCACTGCAAATGCAAAGGGTGCTCTTTGTCTGCTCTCATCTCTTGCACATGGCATGTTTTTCAGGATCCTGCAACTGTCCAGCACAGTGAGATGAATGACTTGACATCGTTAAAAGCTGGCATTCATTGGCTCTGCTGAGTAAAATCCTCAGTCAAGGTATGGGTCTGGTTTAACAGCACAATAGCTATGTATAAATAAGAGGTGGAGGAAGGAAGCTGATGGGAAGGAAGACCCTGGGCATACCTTGAGGTGGTTAAAACTGGCACCTCCAGGGTATGTCTAGACTACACCTCTCTGTCGACAGAGACTACACCTCTCTTCAAATTGCTAATGAAGCCGGGATTTCAATATCCCATAACTCATTAGCATAAACATGGCCACCACTTTTTTTCAAAACGGAGTCTTTTTGGAAAAAAAATGGCAGTCTAGACGCAGATCTGTCGAAAATAAAGCCTTTTTCGACAGATCCTGTAAACCTCATTTTTTTGAGGAATACAGGATCTGTCAAAAAAGGCTTTATTTTTGACAGATCCATGTCTAGACTGCCGTTTTTTTCGAAAAAATGCCGTTTCGAAAAAAAGCGGCGGTCATGTTTATGCTAATGAGGCACGGGATATTTAAATTCCGGCTTCATTAGCAATTTCGACATGCTTGATTTGCATCCCTCTGTCGACAAAGGGATGCAGTCTAGACGTAGCCCCAGATACCCCCTGAATGATTGAGCTGATCACACAAATTTACTCTTGCGTGTCATTCCAGTAAACTTCCCCAAATTAATGACTTAATCTTTCTATGGCATCTGTGATCTAAGGAGCTCAAAATGTTACCACAGTCTGTGTGAGAGGCAAGCTCAATTGCACCCAAATAGTTATACCTGCACAGTGCTTTAAATTGAGGCACAGAGAGGTTAAGTGACTTGCCCGTGATTGTGCAGAGGGTCAGTAGCAGGTCCACCAATAAAATCCAGGAGCTTGGCTCTTTTTTCAAGTCATCAGTAAGCTAAATCTGCCTCTCCAAACATCCTCTGATTATCTCAGGTTATGATAGTGAAATTCTGCATCAGTTTTCCACTCTTCTTACTATTTAACTCCTTGCACAAATCCAGTTAAATATGTACCATGCACTTTAAGTTTATCCTGTACAGACTAACTCGGCTACCCCCTGAAGCTTCATGCACTTTATGTTGTTGCTTAACATCTGATTTCAGTTTGATACTGCAGATATTTGTCCTTGCTAATTTATATATGTCTGCAAAGTCTCAGAAAACCAGAATATTTAAAAAAGTTGGTTTTGTAGAAGCTTTGAGACCATACCCCTAGATTATGATTGCTGACTAATTGGTTATAACAGTATCTTTTTCTGTTTAAAAGCTGTCTTTTAGAATTCCTGATTTCCTTTAAGGTCTAGAAAGTGTTAAAAGGAGAGAGAAACAATGTTGTTTAAGCTGTGCCTCTAACTTGGGATCCATCACTTATGTATGGTCCCTATGGCAACCATGCAGTGGTATGGGAATTCCTTTTATGGCTGACTTCCGAATCCAGGATGGCCGGAACTGGAGCCTGCAGACTGTTACCTAGCAACCTGTTTCTATGCTGTGGTAACTAGGAAATGCAGCCAGTGCAAAGTGTTTTTTAATAGAGCCTGTCATCATGGTCATATGTTCCATTCTGTCAACTTTGTCTTTTTAGTATTAAATAATTAGTATGTGATAACACTGCAGAAAGGCCACTGTTTTGTTTTTATTGTCTCTGCCTCTTCTCACATTGACTGTTGGTGAAGCCAGGAAAGGAAGGCAGAGACAATAGTCCATATATCTAAAAAAAGAGTGCTCTGTTTAGCATGTGATGCCTACCAATAATTAAAATGGTGCCATCTGCACAGTGTGAAAAGAAACACGTTGTTGGCTTCTCAGGTTTGCAGCTGATCAGTCTTGGTGTTTCAGGGTAAGCCTTCTGAAAAGCAGGTGTCCAACCTCATCTTAACGACTTGTCTAATTCTTACTCTGATCCTAACTCCCAATCTATGGCCGTATCCTCCCTCTTCCTCAGTTTACTGACCTGTATAGTAGAAATTAGGATAACCTCTCCAACAAAGGGGCAGGGGCACCAGTTAAACCTAGTAAACAAAAAAATGCTGTTCTATTAAATAAAATATGTATTTATACTGCAGCCATGTCATCCACAAAGGTACCAATCAGGATCCTGCCACAGTAAGTTCTGTATAAATACGTATGAAGATTTAGTCAGTCTCCCTGAGAGATTACAAACAATGATTCTGATATAACAAAGCCAGATCTAATCAGGAAATTGCTTAAGGATGTGTTTAAGCAAATGAGTACCCCCAACAAACCAAACAGGCTTACTGACATGCCTAAGGTTAACTTGGCTGGATCAGAGCCTTATAGGTAGAAGTAGAAGAGGATTTGATAGCAGCCTTCCTGAATGGGGAGCTGGGGCGGGTTTCCAAAGTGGATGGAACCGGGCTGTTCTCAGTGGTGACAGATGACAGAATGAGGAGCAATGGTCTCAAGTTGCAGTGGGGGAAATTTAGGTTGGATATTAGGAACAATTATTTCCCTAGGAGGGAGGTGAAGCACTGGAATGGGTTGCCTAGGGTGGTGGTAGAATCTCCACTCTTCGACATTTTAAATGGGGGGTTGATAAAGTCCTGGCTGGGAGGATTTATTTGGGGTTGGTCCTGCTTTGAGCAGGGAGGTGGACTAGATGACCTCCTGAGGTCTCTATGAACCCTAATCTTCTATGATTGTGTGAAGTAGCATATCCCCTGAAGTCTGTCAGTTAAGGAGGTTGAACCCCAGCTTCTTTGAAGTGCACACAACATACCATTGTTCATACACAGAATACAAAGAGGCATAAGCAGGACATTTTGAGTTGGAACTTGAGTCGCACTGACACTGCTTGTGAATTTTTAGTGAAAATTCTCCTTGTAGAGCTTCTGCAACCAATGGTAGAAGAGAGAAAATGGTCCCCCACCACCACTGGGGCAGCCTGGCAGCCTCTCATCTTGAGCCGAGCCCAAATCTCATCAAGAGAACACTTCTCATCCTCTTTCCTACATGGAATAATGGGTTCCTTCTCATCATGTGCACCCCTGACACTTCGTAGAGAGAAGAACCATGTTACGTAACTCAGGGCATCCTAGGAGTAAGAAAAGAGATACACAGGAGGTGTGTTTTAAAAATAAAACATGAGAGGAGAGGACTTGGTTAGGCTCTTTGCAAGGCTGAGCTACGCTAGAGAGCTGAAAAGGACGCTCTGTTCCAGTGTCTGTTGCTAGACACATCGTGACTATCAAAGGTATAGAATCATAGGACTTGAAGGGACCTTAAGAGGTCACCATGTCTAGTCTCCTGCACTCATGCAAGGACCATGCACCATCTAGATCATCCCTGACAGGGTTTGTCATAATGCCTCCTGGTTCCTGAGAGGAGCAAGTTGGCAAGCAGGCATTTCTACGTGTGCATACAAAGCATTCTCTAGCATTCTGCCGGATGGAAAGGGGAAGCCAGGCCCCTACCTTCCTCTGGATTTGCCTGTTTCTGGGGCTGTTAGCACTACTAGCAGCAGTAGCTAGCTCCCCACCCCCCCTGCTCCAATGTGTATCCCAAGAGCAGGAGCCAGATTAAAGATCCCTGATATGGGGTTCCAAGCACACATGCATGGGGAGGCAAGGACACAGTTTAATTCAAGCCATTAGAGAAGACCCCATATTTATTCAGTTACGTCATTAAGCATGCCATGCTGTCACAAGGTCCCCTTGTGGAGTCTCTTCCTGGCTGATCTTGGGAATAGTTCTCTTCCTGGTCTGATTCTCCCCTTGCCTCAACCTCTTGTCTTCTCTCACAGCTGCAGCTTTCTTTGGGTGACTCAGCCCTCCTGCCTGGTCCTTATGTGGTTTCATCTGCTTGCATACTGAGTCGCAATAGACTTGCTGTCCAGGCAGTGCCTCTCTGTTAGTGGCTTGTAGGGGAATTTGGATCTCCCCACTATTGCAGAACCCACCCAAGAGAGCTCACAACTCACAGCAAAGTCTATTCGATCTCCAGCCTTGCTGTTCTCTCCCTGGGCTGCTTCCTACTCTGCCTCCCACAGGCTTTCTGGTACACCCTTCCCTGTGGGGCCGGCTCTCTGGGATCCACCCTCCCACTCTAAAGCACAGATGGTGACTGTAATCTTCCTTACTTTCTGTTGCTAGCTTCCTGGCTTTATATTAGCCTAGCCCATACCTGCTCAGCTGAGCTTCAGAGTAGGGATCGCTTGGCTAGCCTAATCCCCTCAGATATGGTCTATTGCACTAACTGGTCCTTTGCCCATTCAGGGCTGGTGTGGGGTGAGTATCCCAACACTCGTACTAACAATGAAGCAACCTGCTAGCAATAGAGATATTAATAACACATTGCTCTCAGCAAATTTATTGCTGTGACACAGTCGAGAGCTTATGAGCCCTGACCTCTGCTTCAGGAAAAGGAGCCTTTTCTCCTGTGGCCCTCTGAGACTCATCAGGCAGTAGAGAGGTAACCAGTCTTTCCTTTGCTCCCTACACATTGCATGGACTGTTAGAGAATAGAATAAATCTAGCTAGAGGCTTTGTCAAGAATTGCTCTTTACATCAATAACATCTTTTGTCTAAGTATTTGAAAGTATATTCCAAACAATTAATTAAGGTTTAGCCCTTCCCTTTCCTGTGAGGCAGGTATTTTGGCCATTTTCACAATGAAGAAAGAAAGATGTGGGAAAGTCCAGTAATTTGCCCAAACGGCACACACAAAATCAGTGGCAGATCCAGAAATAAAACCCAGAATTCCTAATTTCCTGTCCCCTGTCTGTCCCCCTCTAATGTATTTTGGAAATCAACATAGGAAAATTAAAGGAAAACATACTGAGCATGGTGATAAAATTTGGGCCATATAAGGTATTGTTTAATAAGGATCAACTCTCATTTTCAAAGAAACATTGGGTTTGCTATTGGAACCATTTATGTTGGTATGCTTCAGAAAAAGATGGAAAAAACCCCAAACCATGCCATCTACTCTGGTGTGTTGCAGAAAAAGTACGGGGGAAAAAAGCCAAAACCATGCACCTGCTCTGTAGAATCCTTCCTGACTCTTATCGTAATCATTTTATGTTACAAAGCAGAGATTCATTTACACACACATTTGGTTGAACAAATATTTTTGGGCATGAGGTTATCTGTTCACTTTTGAAATCAAGAGAGTCTTCCTGTAATAATCCAGTTTGAAGACCGCTATACTGTGAACTGTTGAGTTTTGTTAAGGAGATTGTCCCTGATATAGATTCCCAAAACACATATGGTGAATTCTTGGACTCATGAAATTCAATGGCCAAACTGCCATTGACTTCAGTGGAAACAGGAGGGATTTTGTCTATAAATCTTATTTTGGTCCTGAGGCCTGAGGGTTCATTTGGATACGTATTTTCAGCTGGTGCAACTTGCCAGCTCTCTAGACTTCAGTGGGGGCACACTGATGTATACCACCAAAGAATCTGGCCTTTCATGTCTTGCACTACTTATTTTTAAAGAACATGTCACATCAGCCCAATCCTTGCAGAAATAACAAACTTTACATCAACACTAATTTTACTTCACATTAGTCGCATGTGTCATCATTAGCATAAGATGACACTAACAAATCGCCCATATGCCTTTTGTTATTTTATATTTTCTGTGATGCTGTGCCATGAATTCCCAATGTCCTTTGGGAATGCTTATTGTCAATAGAAGTAATTTCACAACACACAAGTTTAGTGATGAAGCTGTGAAAATAGATCTTTGTTCCTTATTACTGGTATGAGGGCTAACTTCATTGCCTTAGAAATAAATGACCCTAGTTCTCTTCACTGGGTGTCTATATCCCAATCTTAGTTGAAGTAAACAAGATTCTATAAATCTTTGTGGGTGCCTTCATATGGTTTCAGTCCACTAAGTAGGCTGTCAACTGCAACTTGTTCCTTTAATCTCTTGCAGTGGTTTGTTAGGTGAGGGGCTAACATTTCTGAAGATAACAATTTTCTATTTATCCACTGTTCAGGTACTGTGTGAGTGGATATTTACTGCTCATGAACAACCATTCCTGTCAGTCCAACTTAAAGTCTATCCTTTTCCGTACTTTCAAGAGGATTCTTTCTATATAACTTCTTACAGATGCTAAAAATAGTGTGGCAGTGAGTTAAAGGATACATTCAATTTCTTAGGTTGCATTTTAAATACATGATCAGAGTAAGGCTAGGGCTTCAAGTACTAACATGACAGATGGCTGCAACTTCATTATGCTATCCTACAGGCTATTTTAGTCGTATTGGATCAGATGAAAAACAGTGAGACTAACATTTGTCTTTACATTTTTCAAGAAGATTGTCACTACATATACTACATGTTCATGCCTAAAAATCCAGCATTGATTGAACTCTAGGAAAAGGAAACAAGACACCAGATGACAGAAAGTGACTGGGAGACAGACGAGCACCACTTTGCTGGTAAAGATCCAAAGTAATTGGGATGAGGCATAAACTGAAGCAATGGGCAGTTCAGAATGGTGCCATCTGGTTTAATGATATGATGAGTTATGAAGAACATGCCCACGCAGTAAGTGTTTGTTATCCAGTTTTAAAGCACCCCCCCCCCCCCCCCCCCCCCCCGGCCTTTGTGTGTGATCTGAAGCACTCTGTCATAGGATGAAATGGAACCAGATGAATTTGATTGACAAACCATGTCTAACCTTTTTGTTACAACCTCGTTGCAATCTTGTGGCCTGTGGCAATATGCTGAGTGCCTTTGGTGGTATGCTGAGTGCACTCATTTGCCACTCACAGGATCAGATCCCTTATATTTTATCCCATGTCAGCTCTAATTCATGCATGTGTATGAATAGACAAAGCTAATGTGTGCAAACAAATTCTGCATTCAAATGGCCCTCTGGATGTTAGGTGCAATGTTACTTACGATGCTCACTATGTTTATAAAATGACTTTAATGCTTGGTGAGTGGGACTTACTGTCAGTATATACATATCAACTAGTGAAGGACTTCTCAAAGACAGATTCAGCCACTCACTCATGCACATGGAGCAGTAAAGAGGCAGTTTTTCAGACTTCCTCAGCGCACAAAATTGGGGCCAGATTTCAGACGGCAGCACACCAGGTGCACTTTATGAACTACACTCTTCTGAAAAACTGTCCATAAGTGCCACACTATGAGCTGTCAGGTGCTGAGTGCCGTGGAAACATGTGACCCTCATTTACTATGAAAATCATCCCATTAGTTTAAATAGATCTTTGTGCAGAATAAGGTGCTCTTCAGTATGAACAAGGGTGGTATAATCCAGCCCTTAATGTTGTGAGAATTCACTCATTTGACTAATTTACGCTTCAGTCCCTTTTTCCTTTGGGTACTCTGAATGCAATCCAACATCTGTAGGAATCTCTACTTGGAGGAATGCTGATTTAATGAATTTTGAGTGAAAGAAACACTACATTAAAAGTCAAGACCTACAGGGAACAAGTCACTGGAAACTAGAGCCTTTCATCTAAAAAAAACAGGACACATATTTGTGGTGTTTTGATAGACGATTCCTTTTCTCTGTGGTTTAGACAGGCCTTCCTCAGACATGAATAAATCATAGCAAGATAAAAATACTCCTAGCTACTATCCATGTTAGCCATATTTATGCACTACATGTAAGTCACAGAAAAAAAAGATTTATGACCCATTGTTTTTCAAGGATTCTACTTCCTCTACAGATGTTTACAGGTTATGTTTGGAAAGCTACTCACAGTTTACAAAGCGACCACTGAATTTCCTTTTTTATTATTCCGGGTTTTAGGATTACTGGATAATTCGCAGATGTGACAGAACTTTTTTTTTTTTTTGGTCTTCTACTTGTCACGTGTGTTTCTGCACGTACTTAATGGACAATTAAGCAAGAAAAGAATTGCCGCATTACCTGCCTTTTTGAATGTTTATGTTCTGGTGTTTACCTCCATTTCTGAAGAGAGTTCAGAATATGAATAACAACAAGCTGAATATTTTTAATAAGATAATTAAGGATTCAGTCATGAAGCCCTTTACGCACCTTAGAACCAACCACTCACGTAAGTATGACTTGCATGACTGGACCATTATAGAGGTAGTAGCAGGAACTTCTAAATTAAGTTGCTTAATGCAGTTATAAAAATGCCCAACTGGAAAAGCGCTAGAGAAGGAAGGATACTTTGTTACCCCAGTGAAAATTCAGTCAGATTTGGCTGAATTATATGTGGTTAAAAATCGCCATTTCCCCTCTGTTTTGCTCAGTAGAGCTATTGCCGCTAAAATCCATCATCAGCATTGGACAGGCACAGCAGAACCTCTGGACATCCTCATGGCAGTTCCCAATGGGATGTGGCCTCCTTGTAAATCATGTGCCACACAGATCAGTCACTGCCAAGGAGTTTAAGGCAGTTTGACTGTAACAGTCAGTTTATGTCCATCACTGGCAATCTTTTTGTGCCATCTAAGCTTTTGGTGCCCACGTGATTGATGGTTGTGTAGCTGCATTCCTTGATACACCTGCTTTGGAATTTGTTGGTCTTTCTTTCTTATATTATGTTCATACCAGGAAATTCATTGAAAAGAAAACCTTTGCTGATGGAGGCAGCTGCTGGGTTTGTCTCTGAATATCTTTGTTTCCGATCTTGTCCTGCCACCTGACGTGGAGCAGGTGACAAAGACAACAAGAATTGAAAGTGTCACTGCAGTGCTCTTCAGTCTTCAGTGTCCATGTTTCACTTCTATAACTGTTCTGTATATCTGCAGCGTCACAGCAAACTTGATAGCATTAATCCCGGGGGAGGTGGTGGAATTTCCATCCCTAGAGGTTTTTAAGTCCTGGCTTGACAAAGCCCATGCTGGGATGATTTAGTTGGGATTGGTCCTGCTTCTAGGAGGGGTTTGGACTTGATGACCTTCCTATGAGTCTATGGTTCTATGATTCTAGGTCCCCACAGAAGCTGCTGAAGGGCCTGAAACATTAGCTGCTGCTGTACATCTTCTGAGCATCCTCCAACACTGTCTATGACAATGCCAAATGGCCAGTGGTTAACATTGATTTGATTGTAGTCTAGAACTAGAATCTGTTTGATGGTAATGGCCAGGGACTTCATTTTATCTGGATTAAAAGCAGAACCTCTAGACAGGACACAGGCAAAATATATTCTCCTACCCCTCTTGCTTAGGGGAAAAGCACCAGGTTGTAAATTGGAAGATTATGAGTTCTAGATTTCTACTGAATGCAATTGATAATTCTGTGCCCTTCACAACTCCTAATATTAAGCAAGGCCTCAGACCTTACTAGGAACATACATAAGCGAGGAATAGAATATAAATCTCTAATAGTATGTCTACACAGCAGCATTATTTTGGAATAACTGATGTTATTTCAAAATAACAAAATACACGTCTACACAGCAAGCCATTATTTCGAAATAATGCTGAGATGGAGGACTTCTTACTCCGACTTCTGTAACACTCGTTTTATGAGGAGCAAGGAAGTTGAAGAGTATTCTTCCTTTGACTTCCTGCTGTGTAGACTGCACCAAAACCCGAGTTAAGCTTTTTTGACCTCAGCTACGCAACTGACGTAGTTGAAGTTGCATATCTTAATTTGAATTTTGCCCTGCTGTGTAGATGTACCCTAAGGGATTTTATAGCTATGTACATGCAAAAATGTATCCTTTTTTTTCATTGAAGACCTAATTGAAAGTATTACTTTTAGGATAATTTTTTTCCCAAAGTGAAATTCTCTTTCTCTTTGCAAGTGTTCCAAAGCTTGCAGTGTTTTCTACACTTCTAGTGCTTTTCCAAATGATAGAAGTTAGAAAATGTTTAAAAGAGTGTGTGTGTGTGAAGGGAGGAGGGCTTGAAATAAAGATGTGAAAAAAATGGGGAGTTGAAAGTCTCCTGGATCTCAACATTTTTCCCATGAAAAATATCAATTTCCACAAAATTTTTTACTAGAAATTGTCATTGAAGTTTTTCTCACCTAGCTCTAGTTCAGACTCTTACAAAGCATGAGAAGAAGAAGGTGTTGCAATTGTACATACTTGGAATACTTGGAAGAGCCATGATTTCATCAATGCGAATAGTCTCGCCATTGATGCAGATCACAACTTTTCCACACCGTCCTGTTTGTGCAGTTCTTGTCCATGTCCTTCTATAAATCTTCCATAAAGGATCCACCCAACGTTCTGGAGGCCTTCCTCTTGTTCTTTCTATGTCTTGTGGATACCAATGGAGTACACGCGCTGTCCATCTGTTGTCTCTCAATCTTGCTACATGGCCAGCCCATCTCCTTTTCCAATCATACATAACCTGGATGATATCTTTGACACCGCTTCTTGCATACAGATCATCAATAGTAACATGCTGTAGCCTACTTACACCTACCATGCATCTTTCTGTTGCTCTTTGGGTGATTTGCAGCTTTAATTCTTCTGTAAGTGTTGTGTTCCAGGTTTCTTAGCCATAGAGCATTACCGGAAGGATACTGGTGCTAAAGAGATGGGCTTTCATGGTGGTGGAAAGTTTAGGATCGATAAAAACTCTGCGCAGATTCCCAAATGCAATCCAGCCCGGCCTCCTCCTCCTGCTCAACTCCGGGCCCAACTCATTGTCCATCTGCAACACTTGTCCAAGATATACATATTGATCTACCAGCTCGACAGTCTGTCCATCCAACTGCATACCAATTGTACTTATTTTTAATAATATCCCTATGAAATGTATACATCTTAAAAAAGAGAAAAGAATGTTGATTAAAGTTGCAAAATTGAGCACTTGGCAGTCAGGAAATGACAGAATTAAGGCTGCCCATAATTGTATTCACTAGCTCTGCATAAGCCATCTATTTCTTGGGCCCAGGTCTCTTTTGCATTGCATCTTCTGTAGGTATTTACACTGGTGTAAATGAGTGAAAAATGGCACTGTTCTAAACAGGGAACATTTTACTCAGTCTACAATGATGCAAATAACTAGCAAAGATGTAAGGGGAATAGAGAACTGGGACCCATGTGTTCTGATTGTTATCTTTTATTATAGCTATAACACATTTGCCTACAGTTGCATGTTTACATGGTTCTGTCAGAGATTCTCGCAGTGGAGTTAAGTTGCATTCAATGAAGCCACAGCAGACGTGGCTAAATTACTGGTGTTAAGAACATTTGGCATTTTTACAGTAGTGAATGTATTTGTCATGAACACTTAATAAAAATAGCAGCTGGAAGGTCATTTGGAAGCAAAGAGGGAGAGGGACGTTTATTGCATTTGAATAAAATTGTTAGCTACAAGGCAAAAATTATATTAGATTGGCAACTCCTACCCTTGAAACTGTCCCAATAACTCAGCTACACTCATCTGTTTGGCGCTCTGTTCCAGAAACTACTGATTTTAATGCCTGTACTTTGCTGATGGGGTCAATATATGGCTCAGGATAATGAACAGTGAGCTGTTGGCCTAATCCCCAGTAGGGTTAGCCTTTATTTTCAGAAGAGAGGGAGAGGCAAAGCAGAGAATACTCATAAAACAATTCATTTTATTATAAACAAACACAAATAGCCACAGGAGCTCTTGGTGACTTTGACAGCTAATTTCTGATTCAAAGGCAAGTTAATTTCCTCCACCTTCACCTGTAGGTGTCACTGCAGGAATTAAATGAATTGTAAAAGATTTCAGCAGGAACAGTGGGAATGTAATGGGGAACAAAACAGCTGCTGAATAAACAAGCTCTGTTGAAACCATATCTGGCTGAATAAATGCCTAATCTAATGGCACCCACAGGAAAATGGTCCTGTCAATACTAATTACTCTCCAGTCTGGTAAATAAGACTTGTTTAACAGGATAATATCAACATCTATCAGATTTTCCTGTAATTTGTGCATTTTTTTGTAATGCAAAAGGAAAATAATGGGGAAGAGAGGGGATGCAAGATTTTTTTTAAATCTGCAAGGTTTTAGGCCTGTTAACCTGCATTAGTTTTCCAGTTTAGGGGAAAGTATCCCTAAATGCTAGAGCTTGCCTGTAGGGAGAAAAAGGTATCCTATAAATACGTGAAATATCACAGAACACCTACACACTGTTCAACAGATATATTAAAAAGCTAATTAGCTAATTAGAACAAATCAGCCGCCAAATATCCAAGGAATCTGGCACAGATGGATACAGCAACAACAGTCAAACTACTCGACTAAGTCAAAAAGGGCAGTTCCTCAACTGATTCCTAGGGCAGGTCTACACTTCCCTGCAGTTTGGACTATGTTAAAGTGAACTAAGAACCCGCCAGATCACACATACAGTTTCCCCATAAAGGAGTTACAGCATAGCACTTTGGTGTGCCCTGCTACTTGCATCTATGTAGTCTGAACTGCAGGGTAGTGTAGATGTGCCCTGTGATTCATAATTTGGAATCCTGGCCCTGTTGAAGTCAACAGGTGTTTTCTCATTTATTTCAATGGGTCTGGGATTTCATATATAGATTTTTATCAGGCCAGAATAAGCCATGAGGATTATCTCTAGCATGTCATCTGAGCTCTTGCAAAATACAGGGTATATCTCAGATGGACTCTAATTTCAGTGGTTACACAACTTTTTCTTATTTTTAATTTTTTTTCCTGTGCTGAGGCTCAAAGAGGGCTATACTGTACCAATCTAATTTTGCCAGAGCTGTACAAGTTCAGAAAAAAGTTAATTAAAAATAAATATAAGGACATGGCCCTTATCACTCTGTTCTTTGCTATAATACAAATTATTTTCTAAGTTCAAAAGCATTGTTTTTGCTTTGACAATGAGTAGCCATTTTTACTGGCCCACAAACAGGGGAAAGTGTAGAGCCATGGGATTGTATGTGCGTACACACACACCCTCCCTTTCCATGGCAAAACCTGTGGCTCCATATTCCTTGTCCAATGTTCAACCTTAAGTTTTTTTTCCAAATATGCTTGTTACTGTAGTTTCTCTCTTCCAAGGTGAGATAATTTTCAAGTATTGCAGTGTTAGGCTTCCTAACTGTGTTTATTAGAACTTCTGTAATAGAATAGGGGATGAAAGGATATAAGTTTACAACATTTATGCCCTTGTCTGTATGTTACAATGCTTCTTTCTTTGTAGATTCCCCAAAGGGTGTTTAGAGGATGAGTTACCCAGATATATTTCTGTTAATATTTATTTTCTTTGTCATTAGAATATAAGAATGGCCATACTGGGTCAGACAAAAGGTCCATCTAGCCCGGTACAGGTCGAACCTCCCTTGTCCGGCACCCTCGGGACCTGAGTGGTCCCGAACCAAGGGCTTTGCCGGACAAGGGGAGGTCAAAGCTCCTTACCCGGCTGTAGGCTTTGCTCCTGGCTGGGGCTACATTGCCTGCTGCCACCTCCAGCCCCCACACTGTGGGTATGTCTACACAGAAGAGTTTTTCCGGAAAAACAGTTGTTTTTTCTCGAAAAACTACACTTATGTCCACACTGCTATTGCGTTCTTTCGACAGAAAGTCGAAAGAACGGAGGGGTTTTTCTGACACCGGTAAACCTCTTTCTACAAGGAAGAAGCCTTTTTCCAAAAAAGCTTTTTCAGAAAAAGGCATGTGTGGACGCGGAAGAGAGTATTTTTTCAAAAGAAGAGGCCTCCGGGAAAAAGCACAGGTGCCCTAGTGGCCACTCCATCCACAGCAATCACAACTGAAATGCAAGATAGCGTCCAATCAATGTGGACACTATATTTCGAAAAAGCAGATATTTTTTTCATTGTGCTTTTGCAATGTGGACACTCTCTTTCAAAAAAAGTTTTTCCAGAAAATCTCTTCCAGAAAAGCTTCTTCTGAAAGAAGCCTGCAGTCTAGACGTAGCCTCTGCCAGCTCTGACTGGGGCTGTGTCCCCCATTGCACCAGCCCTGGCCAGGGAACAGTCCCACTGACTCCAGCCCCGGCCAGAACTATGCTCCTGACTGCCGGCCCTGCTGCCTCGCATCTCTGCTGGAGCTATGCCACCCCCATTGCACCAGCCCTGAATGAGTCTGTGTTCCCCACCACACCAGCCTCGGACAGGGCTGCTCTGCTGGCTGCTGGCCCTGCTGCCTCCAACACTGGCCGGGGCTGTGCTCCTTGCTGTCAGCCCTTACCAGAGCTGTGCTCCCCACAGCGCCAGCCCCGCTGAGGATGTGCTCCCCACTCCCAGCCCAGCCTGGGCTTCACTTCTGAGCCTGGCCAGCTGGGGCTCTCTGGTCCAGCAATATCCATGGTCCTGCCAGACCACAAATATTGTTGGACCAGAGAGTCCTGGATTTTAGAGGTTCAACCAGTGTCCTGTCTTCTTGACAGTAACCAATGCCACGTGCCCCAGAGTGAGTGAACAGAACACATAATCATCAAGTGATCCTTCCCCTGTCACCCATTGCCAGCTCTAACCAACAAAGGCTAGGACACCATTCCTACCCATCCTGGCTAATCACCATTGATTTTTCTGCTCTAACTCCACACACCGCTTCATAGCTTGTCTTCTTGCCTGCAGTACTGACAGTGGTGGGAGTTCCTGGTCTAGGTGCTATTTTAATAACTATAAAAATGGCAGTACAAGAAGCCACTCTCCAGTATGATTCCTAGGTGGCAGCTAGCTTGTTTTTATGGTATTTTTAGTTTCCTAGGCACTTACCTCCATTTCTAATGGAGATTTACTGTTTTCTGCTGGAGAAGTTTGTGTTTGGCACCTCTAGCCAAAACTAGCCCCTTAAGTCCTCCAGCTTTGGCCTCTTTCTGTGACTATTGGCAGTTGTGAGGGTCTATTGTTTGAACTGTGCTAACTCAGTTGTTTGATATCTTTTTTCCCCTTCATCCATTTACTTAAAAGTCATGGACTAAATTCCTGTATGTAAGTCTTACCTTTAAAACTTTCTGTAAACCAGCAGACTAAATCAACAGGACAAATAATCAAAAACAAAATACACCATTCTTTTAGGGTCCTCCTATTCCTCTTGTGGTTTTAGGTTCTCAGCCTCTTCAAAATGCACTTTTTACACCAAAACAAATTGGTCTTATACAGCTAGAAATTAAAACAACAACAACAAAGTCTGGGCTAGAGTGACTGTATGTGGAATTCTTCTTATTTCAGAGCTGCTGCATCCATCTCTCAAACAGCTGTACTTGGAGTTTCAGCTGGGGAGGCTGTGGGTTTTCAGTCTTCTCCTTTACAGCTGTTCAAGTGGAACTGAAGGTCTGGTTGAAATTAACCCATTGCTTCACAGTGAACAGGTAGGGACATGGCACCCTGTCCATCTTTTCCTTGGTTGGTGAATGAATCTCTGGGCAAAACTTAATACACATGAAACAGTGTATTAAGGATATTATATGAGTATATTGCATTTCCCTACTGTAGTGAATTTAGACTGGCTTACTGCAGTACAGAGATAAAGATCATTAAGAAGATCCCTAGCAAGACAGCAGCTCCTGCTGGAATAACAGCAGGTGTTCCCACAGCTATAACTGCAAAGACATCCATCTGATATAGTGGGTTCATTGTGTATTCGTGTTCTCTTGCCATGAGGTTTTTCCATCATATTTCCAGCCTCCTCTTACAGTTCCTTATTTCAGTTGCCTACAGCAACATTCAGTTCAGAGAAGGTGATGCTTGTCCTAGGAAAGTGATCTTCCCTGACACCAGAGATGTGTTGAACTGTCTTTTTTTTTTTTTTTTTTTTTTTTGCTTGGAAACAGGTTGTATCATCAGCTACTGGCCTTCTGCTGAACCATCCATTTCCTTTAATATGCACAAAAGCAGTCACTTTATTCCCCCAACATGCAAGTACTTATGTTGCAGCTCTATTTCCTATTTTATTCTATTGGACAAACACCAACTCCTCCTACTCTCCACCTCCATTGATTTTGAGTATTGATTTTGAGGAGTTGCCTAGCAGGGGTAGCAGTTGCGAACCAGCATACAAACTTCTGAAAACTTCCACACAGTGTGCAGCGGCGGTCAAAAAGGCAAATAGGATGCTAGGTATTATTAAGAAAGGGATAGAAAATAGGACCCAGAATATCTTACTGCCCCTGTATAAAACTATGGTACGCCCACATCTTGAATACTGTGTACAGATATGGTCTCCTCACCTCAAAAAAGATATTTTGGCCTTGGAAAGGGTTCAGAAAAGGGCAACTAAAATGATTAGGGGTTTGGAACGGGTCCCATATGAGGAGAGGTTAAAGCGACTGGGACTTTTCAGTCTAAAAAAGAGGAGACTGAGGGGGGATATGATAGAGGTGTATAAAATCATGAGTGGTGTGGAGAGGCGGATAAAGAAAGTTATTTATTAGTTCCTAAATAGAAGAACTAGAGGACACCAAATGAAATTAATGGGTAGCAGGTTTAAAACTAATAAAAGAAAGTTCTTCTTCACACAGCGTGTAGTCAGCATTTGGAACTCCTTGCCAGAGGAGGCTGTGAAGGCTAGGAATATAACAGAGTTTAAAGAGAAGCTAGATAATTTCATGGAGGTTAGGTCCATAAAAGGCTATTAGCCAGGGGATAAAATGGTGTCCTTGGCCTCTGTTTGACAGAGGCTGGAAAGGGATGGCAGGAGACAAATCGCTTGATCATTGTCTTCGGTCCACCTCCTCTGGGGCACCTGGTGCTGGCCACTGTCGGCAGACAGGATACTGGGCTAGATGGACCTTTGGTCTGACCCGGTACGGCCGTTCTTATGTTCTTATGTTCTTATGTTCTCTCATTTAACTGCACAAGTAGTTACCTGATCTCCCACAATTTTAGTCACCTTGTGGTTTTTAACTATGCTGTAAATTGTTCCAAAGCTCTCTTTCTGGACTCATGTCATTCCCACAACTATACACAATCTTTACATGAGATCAGAGCAGTAGTAGCAGCACACTAAATTCTTAAAGTAGGCTTTATCTTCACTTTAACTTTGCACTATTTGGAACTGCTTTGACTGCTGTAATTTACTTGGCTCATCAGAACAACTCTCTGTAGGGCATAAAAGTAAGTGTCTAGAATAAAGATGTGTGGAGCTGCTTGAACAACAATTTGAATACTGGTTGTTACTGTATATGTGGGAGTTTTGGCATCTCCCCAGCACTGCAGATATCTTAGCACTTGCTTATTTTTTTATTCTGTTCAGCTAATTTTTTCCCTAAAATGCTTTGCAGTTAAAATAATGTATGTTATAGAGAAAAATTGTCCCAGAAGGAAAACCTAGGATGGATGAAGATATTTGCATTGGCCAGCAGGCTCAAGTTACGTGATAAATTCCTGAATTATCCTGAGCTCAATCATAAGAACATAGTAACAAGCATAATGGGTCAGATCAAAAGTCCATCTAGCCTAGTCTCTTGTCTTTGAACAGTGGTCAATGCCAGTATCCCAGAAAGAATGAACAGAACAGGCAATCATCAAGTAATCCATCCCTTATTGCTCATTCCCAGCTTCTGGCAAACAGAGGTTAAGGACACCATCTCTGCCCATCCTCGCTACTAGCCTTTGAAGGGCCTATCCTCTGTGAATATATTTAATTATTTTTTGAACACTGTTAAAGTCCTAGCCTTCACAACATCCTCTGGCAAGGAGTTCCACAGATAATGCGCCGTGTGAAGAAAAACTTCCTTTAAAAAAAAAATCTGCTACCTATTAATTTCCTTTGGTGACCCTTCGCTCATGTGTTATGGGAACAAGCACGTAACTTATTTACTTTCTCCACACCAGTCTTGATTTTATAGACCTCTTTCATATCCCCCTTAATTAACTCTTCCAAGCTGAAAAGTCTTATTCATCTCTTTGAGGGAGTGCATACATAAACTGAACAAAACAGTGAAAACTGCACCAGATCACCCACTGCCAGAAAAAAGACCCACATGGCCAAGACAACTCAGCAAAGCTCCACTCATGGAGTTTGTCTGGAAGTGTCCCCTCAGGTAAGAAGTGTGGGAGTGGCATGGAGTTTGCAGAAGATGATGTTTCTCAGATGTAGGGAATCCAGAGGAAGAAACCCTCAGATAATTAGTGGGAGGAGCTGTAGTGCGAGGACAGAGGCCTCTGTCTGATACAGAACAGCACACAAACCATGGAAGAGTTACACTGCCTTTGGCTGAGCCCTGCTGTAGTTGCTCTGAAGCAGCTCTGGAGGGGACTCTGCAGGAAGTAAGAATGCTTCCAGTGGGATTAATTAATGGAAATCCCTACTCTGAGCAAGGGGACAGAGCTGTGGAGAACCACTACTGTCTAGTACCACCCTCTTTTACCCTAAACTTGTCCCCCCAAATCTGTGGGGCTCCTTTATGAGGAGGTACTGCATATGCAACACTCTTTACTTCTGTACCTCAAGAGGTAGGCTCATGTTAAGAGGAAGGTAGTAACATAAATGTTTTGGCTTAGTAACAGCGCTTTTGGCTGAAACTGTAATAACTTAAAAGGGATCAAAACTGTGGCATAAGCTCCTTCCAACCTGATCCATCTATCTGCATAAATGTTTAAATGCAAATAGTACCGAGAGATATCTGGGGTTCTTACAGACTTAAAGGATTATGTACATCTGTAAAAACCCCAGATATCTTTCACATAACTAGCCCACTAGCAGCAGATGCAATGTTGCTTTTCAAAGCTGTCCTTGTAAGTAGCGAAACCATCATCAAACTTTGTTTCTCAGTTACAGGTCCAATAAAGGCTACAGGTATTACATCTGGATTTGGGGGAGGAAACTGCTATTACATGTATGTGCCCTTGTTAATTGTCAGTGAAAAGAAGGCAAGGATATGATGTAAAAGCTGAGATAATAACTGCTAACAGATATTTAGGATCAATCGGAGCAAGAAGACAATTAAAAGAAAATTACTAATATAGAATCAATGGCATAACCTTTAACTTCGCAAATTTAACTTAGAGTAGCATAATATAAACTTATATTTCTATAAGACTGTTCACCCAGAAGATTTTCATTTCCAAAGTGCTTTATACAAGAATATAAGATAGGAGCTGTAGAAGAATCCCCCGATCCAGATAAAACTTCAGGCGGAATATAAAAATAGAATGTATTGAAAATGAAATTTTTGGTCAAGACATCCCTAATTGTGCAAAAATTGCCACGAAGTTTTTAGGCAGGCCAAATTTTCAAAAAATGTTGTAGCTTCAGTTGCAGGTGGACAGAGTTTATTTAAACCCATACGGAGATAGTATAGCACCCAAGAGTCTCAATCACAGGTAGGACCGCATTGTGCCAGGTGCTGTACAGCCAAAAGACAAGACAATAATCCCTGTCCCAAAATTTACAATCTAAGTATATGACAAGGAACAATAGATGGAATGATATTTGTGAAGAGAGCATAGATTTGTATTCTGATAGCTGTTTAATTTTTGTTTTTTTGGCAGGAACACCTGGAGGCTTGGATATGTGCCTCTTTATTGTTATATATATATATTTAAATAATGCAAATTGTTTCAAGATTAAATTATGTAAATAAATTGGCATATTATGTCTCTTGTTCCAACAATGTCATCTTCTGACAACAGGAGTACCCTGTTGCTGAGTGATAGCAGATGTTGGGGTCTTGCATGTTAGCTTTCCATTGGCGGAGAAATCAGTGACATGGAAGCTTGATACATTTTCAGTGTAACTAGATTTATTAACACAGATTCGCCTGTTTCTTAGAATAAGATGATGAAATAGGATACAGTGCAGTACTTTCTTTCAGGAATCAGCCCAGCACTAATATCTGGTAATCTAGTTCCCAGATAGCAACTCTGCTTCCAGAATTGACTCTACTTGGAGACCTATGAAAGAATAAACTTCTGTTTTCACAGAAGTTTTATCTCCCCCAATCCTTGTTAAATCAAAGACTAAAAACTTACTTGCATGCTAAGAAAAAGAATGTGGGGATACTATATATAACAGCACCAGCTGGTAATGCCTGCCATATCCATATATTAAACATGCAACATCAAGCAATCATGTCCACAATATAAAGCAAATAATAGCCATTCCCATTTCCACAACCCAATAGATGGAGGGTGGAAAAAACCAAAAGCAACACATATTCTTAACTCAAGTTAAATCAAATATTTGGCCAAAAGATCATCCTTGCACTGTATTCTGGAGGTCAGTACTTTCAGGCTCTGGCCATATTCCATGAGCCTATAACTATGTGAAGAGAACATGTCAAACTCTATGCCACCAAACCCCTTCAAATCCTATAATAAATTAATACAAATTTTCTTTGTTTCTTACCTGAATCAAAATCTACAAGACAAGGGCAGTAGTATGAATAATTATTATCTTTGTTAACTGAACAGTGACACTCCCCTGGTAAATTGTGGACTCATGTCAGAAGCAGAAACAGCACAGTTATTCTTACTGAAAATAAGAGTACTGAAAGACTATTTCCCCAGTGTCCATAATTTGTAGATTAATCTCGCACCTCCTGAAATCAATGGGAGTTTTGCCACAGTTCTGGCCTTTGGAGAGAACAATTTAAATAAGCAAGCCAAACAGTAGTAAAACATATTAAGTGCCCAAACTCAAAAAGTGCTGAGCTCCTTCTGCATGGTTTTATAATCCCTCAACTCCCATTGAAATGACTAGGAATGAGAAAGACTTGGCGCCTTGCAGTACTGGGCCTTGCAGCAGGACAGATGGAAGTACGTTGTTTTTGGAAACCACTTTTCAAAGTAAAATTTCATAGAAGATTCCACAGTAATTTTTCCATGAACTCTTCAGTCCTGGTTTTAAATCTAATAGTTACCCAGTTTTGTGTGAGAACATTTCAGAGTCACTGTTCCTATCTCCCACCCAGATCTCTTGGCTAATATGCTAAGTTAGGAAGGAATCACTATCATTAAGCCACAGCAAAGCTCCTGAGCCACGTTTCATGGCATTCCTAAACTATGCAACTCCACCCTTATTCATTTTAGGAAACTGATAAAACAGCTGTGAAAATACATCATGTAAAACTTTCTTTCATATTATAGACCAGCTGGCAGGATCACACTTTGTTTTTTCTCCCAAGGGAATATAAATGTTGTTTATTCCATTTTAAAAAGGCATTGAAAATTTATCTTTTTCCTACTTAACCCGACTGACATTGTTAAATAGGAGTGTACTTGCACTTTTACGTAACACTAGGGCCTGCAAAATCAGTTACACAGAATGTTTTCTTTTTAGGAAAGATGGAGTGGTCTTTCCTCTTTATATTCAAACATTTTAATAATTCTATTTATTTCTAAGTTCCATCCAAAGACAGTGTCAAAATTAAATACTGTTCTTATTGAGATCTGTTGATATTAATACAGATCTCATTTGATGGTACCATGACACAAGGTGGTTTGGCATGCATTAATACCCAATAGAGTCACGGAATATTAACTGCCATGCTTGTACATGTACAGGCCTCCAGCCATTCTGCTTGAGCTATGATCCTAAGAGCTCTCATAAGCTGAACAGGGTCATGCTAGACTAGCATTTAGAAAGTTTTGGGGCTGGAGGAACCAGTGATAATTCAGTAGATAGCAATCTTACGTTTGAGTCCAGAAAAAATATGAATGTAAAATAATTTCTCTAAAACCCCTCTTCCATAGCAGTCTCTACAAATAGATGTGCCTTGCAGGTCAACAGGCTGGTCCCATTTTGAACTGGTGAAGGTGGGAGAGAAGTTTGTATTCTGGTATTTAAGAATACCTTGTTCAATATTAGAATTGATCTGAAATAATTGTTTTCTTCCTTAAATGTTTACTACAACTGGGTTATATCTTTTGTAGGCGGGTAGATAGTGGAAGCAAAATGTGTATTTTCTTACCTATTTTAGTTACTCACACTTCCTAGAGTCAGATATGGAGGGATGCTCCAATGACATATGTTGTTTAAAACAATCTTTGCTTCTTGATGTAGGGATTTCAAATATCTAAGCAGCAACATCCTTCCTGGACCAGAGTGACATAGACAATAACACTGTAGGTCAGTGTTTGGGGCACCCACCCAGGAGATGGAGGACCTCCAGTCCAGTCCCTCTTTATTTATCTAAAATAGAAATAGCTTCAATAGCAGAGACTGCTGGAGCCCCACAACAGAATATCTCATAGGTGTGTGTGTGCTGCAGATATGTGTGATATGCCCCCTCCAACCTGATTTGCTGCTTGGCTTGTGCTGAGTATGCTCACATGGACTGAACAGGTCCAATAACACCACTGAAGCTAGGTGCCTTCACTCTGCCTCACACTCCCATCAGCAGGCACAGGTCATCTCTATCTCAGTGGTCAGAGTACTCTCTGGAGAGGCAGGACTTGAACCAAGGGCTCCCTCCTCCAACCCTCTTCCAGCTCTATGATTCTATGAACACTCTTGCAGAGCTAGGGGAATTGAAGCCAAGTCTCCAGAGCTACAAAGTGGATGATACTGCCTCCTCTAGCCACATTTTGAATGGGGTACCTGATCCAATAACAAGACCCTGCATATGACTTAGGCGACTGAATGCTCACCTTCCCAGGTATGTGGATCACTCTGGGGTGCAGGCAGTAAGCAGGCATTTCTGTGCATAGAGGGAGGCAGTAGTGTGCATGCCCAGAGGCTGAAACACGGATGCCTAGGGAATTTTTACCTTGAAAACATAGGCACAGAGTGAATTTAGGCACCTACAGAATTCAGTGGGTGTTTTGTGCATTGTGGTGGAGCCAAACCTGGGACTTAGACTATGTACCTAGGTCTGGGGTTTAGATGCCTATTGCAATTGTCTATGCTACAGCAGTATCCACAGAGGTTTTTTTTTCTTATGGGTTATCTACCTCTCTGAGAGTAGCTACATCGACAGAAGAATTCTTCTGTTGACCTAGTCATGTCTATATTAGATTCTGGTGTAATCCTACACCGCAGCCATTCCTTGTCAGCCTGTCCCTCCAACTCTGCTGTGTGTAAGTGGGCACACAGTGGTGAAGTGGAACTGAGATGCTTAAGTTGACATAACTACAGTGCCCACAGTTCAAATTTTTTACGGCCCTGAGCAACAGAGCTAGTTTTCAAGTGGAAACCCTGCTGATGTCTTTCTGGATCTCACCCAATGTGAGATCCACTACTGTCATCGCGGTATTCAAGGTTCACTCTGTGTGGGAGCAGGAGCTAGTCTGAATGACAGGGCGTCCATTTCTTCAACAATGCCTATGTCATGAAACATGACATATTTTTTTAGCTCTACATCTGAGAATATTTTCTCATATGTGGAAGTATTATTACTCCTAGATACTACGACTGCAACAGTATGCAAAGTGTGTATTTGCATTCAAGTATATTGTATAAGGGAAAAAAGAAGACTAATTATGGCTAGTTATTCCCTTCTAATATGTGAGGACTCAAAAGACTATAATGTAACATGAGACACAATTATATAGAAACAATTAGAGAATGTACTTTTGCTGTAGAATCAGGCAAGGATTTTTGGGAGATTTCCCTTGTTTTTAAAAGATGCTGCTGTTGTGCTGTTTTATATTATTATTAGTTAATGAAAAAGATCACCCATTCAAGAGACTTGAATGCATGTTCATCCAATCTGACAGCTCCTTTATTCCAGAAATAAGAGGATGTGGGCTCTAATGTTACTGGCCAGGAGTTCTCATGTACTGATAAAAACAATATAGCTACCTCAGTTTTTTTAACAGTTTCCAATTAACTGGGATTGTTTCTACAGTAATTAATTATCTTTTGTGCAAATAATTCATTCAGCTCATAACTGCAGTTCACTCTGTTGCTTAATTTATTTGGTCATTAACTTTGGCACCAGGGACAGATGTGATGTAAAGCTCTTAACCTTTCTGCAGTTAGATGGAGGCAAGTAATCGGCACCTACAAGCTTTGACACAACATCTCAAGAGAGTATACTACATTTACAATTAATTTAATTAAGGGGAACATGGTTTAGACGGGGACTAGAAAGGTTTTCCTGATAAATAAGTTTAAACTTTTTCTGATTAATTTAGAGAGTCATGGTCAGATGAAAAATCTAATAAAACTGTCCGTTCTCCAGATAATATATTAGTATTAAACCACAGAGAATTGTTAAACGTCTAGTTTACTTTTCACTAGTTATGCTAATTCTTTGGTATTTGCATTTAACTCAGCCTGGCCAATAAAATAATAATTCAAATTAACTGTTTGGATTCCATGGTATAGCTCATGTTTTCCAGTATTTTGGTTGTAATATTTTGCTAAGTGTTTTAATTGGATCAGGAAAATAATTTGATAAAAATATTTGTATTAGGTATATTATCGTTTGTTTTACAAATCTTAAATTTAGGGCCAGATGAGCATCCCTGTTATATTCCTTACATTTTAAATATTTTTTTAATATTCAATAAAATGTGATGTTTTCACAATAGCAGTTTTATATGAACAGGTAGCACCCCACATATGGTAGAAGGAAGGATCCTCTCAGCGATTTGTACATAGCTGAAATTTTAGCTGTTGAAATTATTTTATTTCCATTGCCTAGCAGTGCTATCATTGAAAAAATCCTCTATTTATCTCTACTTCTTTCCAGAAATCAGCTTTTAAAATTAAAAAAAGTTTTAACACCGTTTGTCCTCTTGGAGGAGCTGAAGGACACATAAGCTCTTGGATCTCTATCCCCAGAAACACAATTCACCCAAAACTCGCAAGTTCTGCCGCTATGAAATCCCTCTCTTCTGCTGGAGCTGGAATCTTTCCCCTCAGTCACATCCTTTCCTTTTGTTGGTTCAGTAGCAGTTTATTTTTGACACTATAGGTATTAGTTGCAGCTCTGAACAATGTAGGAAAAATCATACAGATCCTCGATACATTCCACAAAAGAAACACCACTTTGCAGAAAACATGCATTACGTGCGTAATGCATTGCACACGCATTTTTGCACAGAGAAGCCCTTTGGAGAGATAAAGGAGTAAATGCATTATTGTAACACACGAATTTGGATTTCATGATAGAGTGTTCTTCTAGAATCCCAAATTCTTCATAAAAGAAACCCTCCAAAGTAGGAACTGTCTCCAATGCGAGTGCAAGTCTTAGCTTTGTCCAGAGACCTACCAACTCCTTGGAAAACTTTTCCTGCCGATGTAACATGAACATCACAAACGTTGCAACGCTACAATCAGAAGGCCTCCTGATGAGCAGGATTGCCCAGAGCTGGCTGCCTGCTCCTTTCATGCCTAGCACTGTACGCATGTTCCTGCATATGTCTTCTCTGCTTCTTCCATCCAGCCCCCACCAGACGCGTAGAGATCTTGATCCAATACCTGCAGTAATTACAGAGGTAATTAATAACTAATTAAAAATCACTCCTCCCCCCCCTACCCCGCTATGGATCAGACTACAGGGCAGAGGCAGAAACTAGGTGAAAAAGCAACGCCCAGAGAAGAGGGAGGGGAAGACCGACCTGATTTGCACATTTTGCATAACCCCGCCCCCCATGAAGAATCGCTCATCCCTCCTGTACACGTTGTGCAGGGGTGCCAGGGCCAGCGGCGGAGCCTCGATTTGCATAGCCACGCCCTCCTGAATAATTAACCAGACCCCTCACGGGCGGCGCGCGCGGCTCACCTCCAGCAGCGCACAAGACACACAGGGAGGCGGGGAGAGCGCGTGCGCCCCCCCTGCTCGCGCACGGGAGAGCGAGAGAAGAAGAGGCGTAGCCTGAGCTTCCTTCCTCCCTCCCTCCCCAGGCCGGAGCGCGCGCGCCCAGGAGGGAGCCGGCGGATCGCTCGCGCGCGACATGGCTGCGCGGGCGCGCGCCGGGCGGGCGCGAGGCCAAGGAGGCGCGGGGCGCAAAGGGGGCTGCTTGCTCCCTCCCTTTGGGACATCGCGCGCGCGCCCGCCCGCCTCCTCGCGCTCTGCGGGGAGGGGATCCGGAGGGGGCGAGCCTTGGGGTGTCTTATTATTTTTAGGTGGGGGGGGTGGGTGAGGACTGAGGTAACCGCCGCGGTGGAGCGCGAGAGCCGCTGAGGGGCAAGAACAGCCCCCCCTTGTCCGCCCCTCCTCACCGCCCCGGGGCCATCGCGATGTGCTGAGAGAGGGAGGCGCCCGGAGGAGGGGGTGGCAGCCGCACGTCGGAGCCCGGACTCGGCCGCCCCAGGTAAGGCAGTGATCCTGAGGGGGAGGCGCGGGGCCAGGCGGGTGCGGGGATTAGGCGGTGTGTGTCGATGGGAGGGGGAGAGGTGTGCGGGGAGCGTCGCGGGCGCAGATCGCGGCCGGGAGGCGGGAGGGGCGCGGCGGGGAGTTGGCGGCGCAGCGATGAGGCGGGGGCGTGTGTCGCGATATGCCGTGAGCTGTCGGGGTGTGGGGCGATATTGCTGTCGATGGGTGGCTGGAAATCGCGCCAGTCACCCTCCGCCCCCACGGGTGGGTGTGGGGGAGACTGTGCAGCACGCGGGGGAGGGGAGGCTGGGGGAGAGGAGGCGGCCCCAGCGCTTTCCGGGGGGGGACCGGCGCCCCGCAGAGAGCGGGGCAAGGGTATTGGCTCGGTCTCATCCTCGCCAGCCTGGGTCAGTAATGCCGGGCTGCAAGGCATTGATAGCTGGGTTGAAATTATATTCGTAAGGACCGCATTGTTCGCACCTACGGGAGTGACGCTGCTGGGGACCAGCTCCATCAGTGAGCCATGTTAACGGGGGTGGGTAAATATAGGGACTGCTTCAAAAATACCTTTATAGTGTATGGACTGCGAATTGATCACGTGGAGGCTGGATCCCTTCTACCAATATAAAGAGAGGGATTGTCTGTTGAGCCTCTTGTATGGACACTGGCTCAGTATAATGTAAGGACCAGGAATACCAGTCCTGTCAAACAGATGTCTACTGGATTAGTGAGATCAATTTACAGTCTGTGCTTTGAAACTCACATAAATATATAACTATAACCACAAATATTAAAGTAATGTAGTAAATGTTGGGCTCAATAAGATTAATTTACTAAAATAGAATCAATAAAAACTGTTTTTCCAATTAAAAAGTTCAACTAAATGTTCTTAAAAAACAGATTGAATGGACATAAGGTTGGTCTTTAGTGGTATGCATTTATGCTGTATAGTTTTTCATAAATTCTATATTGCAAAGGCTGATAGGTTTAACAAAAAGAGTAAAACAAACCTTTTAAGGAATGAGGAAAAATAGAGAGGGGGAAAAGTGGTTATTAGAAGATGGTGTATTTTATTTCCAGAGACTTTGTTGCTGCAGAGAGAATTCACATGAAAGAAACACACAAAAGCTGTTGTTTGTGTGGAGTGCAAGAAAAACCAGGATTAAATATCTTCCTTTCCTACTCTTCTCATAGTGGGAATACAGATACAAAATATGGAGCAAATTGAGAAATACAGCAGGATTTTTTATACTGATATTCTTGGATTGATTATTGGAGGCTAAAATATAAAAAGGAGATATGAAACAGTTTCTATTGTATGTATTTTACCAGGAAAAGAAAGGTAGGTGTTCACACCCATTTCTGAGAGGAAGTTCAGAAAGAAATTTAAGATGGTAAACCAGCTGAGAGGGAATAGTACCTGTGTGTCTTTTTACAAAGGTGAAAATAACAAGTGTAAGAAAAATGAAACAAAATTGAACTGTTGGAGTTCAGTAATAGGAGCTGAAGTGGTTAATTAATACTCTTTGCCAAGAGGAACATAGATTTGTCTGTTCAGTGTATTGTACACGGATGAATTTGAGTGAGGGGGAGAATAGGATGTACTATGGAGAACAACATGGAAAGATGTCTATAGAATACTGCTTGCAACATATTCCAGGTGGAGCTTGGAATGATGATAGCAATTGGATGAAAAATGAAAAGACAATCATAAACCTTCACTTGCCTTCACATTAGGATAATTTTTTGAATAAAATGAGTACATCTTGACAAAAATATCTGTTTTTTAGGAGAATTGACAGCTACATCCACACTGGAATGACAAAAGACACATTACCATTATGCTGTGTTGTGTATATAATGTAACATAAGATTATAGGAGAGTGAATTATAAAGCTATTTTATATTGACTGTTGTGCTTTGGCCTAATACGAATCACAATATACGATGACTTTTTTGGCCTGGGGAATCAGGTTTTCTGGAAAGAATGGATGGTAATTGTTGAGTCCTTGAGCAACCTTACTTTGTGTAGGTAGGGTGTCTTGAGGGCTGGCAAACAGTACACTATGCAGTACTCTGCTCTTTATTGCTGCTTCTGAAAGAGTCTTAGTAAATAGTACTGCATTTGCTTCTCTTACTGCAAGACAAAAACATGTGGACAAGGCTATGCACACTCTCCAAACTCACCATTCATACTTCATGTAGAGCTCAGAAGACTGCTATAGCCTGCTCTGATTTAGGATGTGTGCAAGGAAGGTTAGAATTTTGCCCATAACAATTTAGATTGATTATTACAACTTGTCTGTATATAATGAAGTTGAATTCATATGCTATTCATTTTTTAAACTCAATACTTTTAGTGGTTGCCTGGTTTTCCCTCAATAGCCATTCCCGCCTTCCTTTTTGCCATCCATATTTTGCATTTTCTATCACTAGAACTCATAACATTGTCTTTTAAAGTGATTGCTGTACTGTGAACCTGGTTACAATGGATCTCATGTTTCTGTAAATGATTATTAAAGATATCCAGTTAGAGCCTATTAAAGTTTCAGATTACTAGGAAATAAGTGTATACAACTTCTGAATAATGAGCCAGAGTCATTACTGTGGGTTAAGGTCCATCAGTATGTCCACTCTATTCAATGAAGTTTTTCCTAAAGTAATGTTTCTATTCTGCATATATTTACAAACATACTTAACTTTGTGTATGCAAGTATGCCCATTGAAGTCAATGGGACTTCTTGTGTTTAAAGCAGCAGTTTTCAACCTGTGTTTTGAGAACCTCCGTGGGTCCACAGACTTGGTGTAAGGCTATGTCTAGACTGCACTGTAAAATCGCAAATTGTGTATTTTTTAAAAATTTAATTTAGAAAGAGGCTATTTCGAAATTTGGCGTGTCTACCTGGCGCCAAAATTCGAAATAAAGTGCTCTTTTGAGCCATCCCTTATTCCTTATAAAATGAGGCTTACAGGGATGGTGAAAGCGTGTCCGCAGTTTTGAAAATTTTCTGAAATAGCGGACGCGTTCCTTGTACATGTCATTATTGTTTTGGGGTACTTCCAGTATCCTGACATAGCAATGCAGTCTAGACGTAGCCTAAGATTTCCAAAAGGGTTTGCATGTGCATTTGAAATTTTTTAGGGATCTACAAAAGAAAAAAGGTTGCAAACCACTGGTTTAAAGTTAAACAGTTGCATAAGAGTATGCAGGTTTGGATCCTAAGAGAACAGTAAAAACTTGCCAGTCTCAGAGTGGTAGCTGTGTCACTCTGTAACTTAAAAACAATGGTTAATCATGTGGCACCTTAGGCTATGTCTACACTACCAGGTTATTCCGAAATAACTCCCAGAATAACTATTTTTGAAATAAGCTTATTCCTCTTCACAAGCAGGAGTTATTTCAAAATAACAAGCCCATTATTTTGAAATAACAGGTTTGGTAGTGTGGACACTCACCTTGTTGTTTTGAAATAAGAGGAGTTATTTCAAAATAACTCTTCAGTGTAGACAAGCCCTTAGAGAATAACAAAATTTATATAGTATTGCGAGTTGTTGTAGGCAAAATCCATTTCTTGAGTCATGTGGAATATTGTGCTTACCAACAGCTAACTTTTAGACTTAAATTACTTTGGGTCTCTTTTGCAGAGTCCTGTATCTACAGATCTTTCTATGGGTGTATCTATACTGTACCATTATTTCGAGATAACTAGCATTATTTTGAAATAACAATGCGAGCGTCTACAAGGCCATTCCATTATTTCAAAATAATTTCAAAATAACGGATGGCTTTTTCTGAATTCTATAAACGTCATTCTACGAGGAATAATGCCTATTCCGAAATAGTTATTTTAAAGTAAGGTGTGTGTAGACGCTCCACTTTTGCTATTTTGAAATAGCCCCTCACCAGGGCCATTCTAAGTTATTCCTCCCCAGTGCCTCCTGGGGATCTAAATTGAGATTAATTTTGAGGCTTCTCTGCAGCGTAGACATGCTATTTTGAAATAAGCTATTTTGGAATAACTATTCTGAAATAGCTAATTTCAAAATAAGTGTGCAATGTAGACGTACCCTATGTGTGCCTATTATAGTTTTGTTACATTTATGTAACTTGTTTGTTTTTTCAATTGCAGGGCATTTTCTGTATTGGTGACAAAGCTAGTGTTTTTTTGTGTCATGTAAAATAAAATTAATGACAAATTCCTTGTTTTGCTTTCTTGAGGAATTGAAGAACGAGTGGTTAGTTAATGGGTAAGTTAGTTTCCTTTCTAGTTCTCTTGTTTAGGTTTTTTTTTTTTTTTTTTAAATCTTCTACTTCCTTTTAAATTTCTCAAATATACCTTTTTCAGTTTTTACTTCTTTATGATTTATAACAAAAAAGGACTTTTAAAATCAGGTTTTGGGTTTGCATTTTCAGAGGAGGTGAACTTGTGTGACTTTTATTATTTAACATCAACAGGAGCTGAGTGACTAAATCTATTTCCATAGCTTTGAAAATATATTCTAGCATATAATTTGTGTGGTAACTGCGTTTTCATGACAGTGTGTATTCCTTATGTTAAGTGCAGTGTCCAGAATATTCAAACTCCACAGTTGCTGATACAGAGGTTTATAACCATTATGATAGATTTTATCATTAGTCCCTAGATTGTCTCCAATCATCTTTTGATGTTTTTATATTTTTTAAATGGGAATGCACAAAAACTTCTAAAGAAGTACTGTTTAAGGGTCTAAAAGCAACGTAGTGATGCATTGCCAGGTGTTGAATCACTGAAGTCAGAGGAAGCAAGATTGAGATCACATGTTCTATTTTTTGCAGATTGATAGGTCTCCATTATGCAAACATGGAAATGTTTAACTTCGTATATGTGTGTAGACTCAGTGAAGTCAATATGTAAAATCAACTATCTGTATAAATGTTTGCAGGATTGGGGCTTTGTAAAATAGATCTTAAAGCTATATCCTATTATGAACTTGTTAGACCTTGTTTTAAAAAGTTTATAAAATAATTGCATCGTGGCTCTATCCTAGTCTTTTTCCTTTTATGACTTTCTAATAACATTTGTTTTATTTATTTATTTATTTTGGTTAAAAAAAAAACCAGCCTCTTTAAACATGAAATCTACATTAGATTTATTTGAAGAAAGTGAGAGAAATCGGAAATTAGGCCACAGATCATGCTATCATCTCCTTCTGAGAGGACTCATGTGCCCAGGCAGAACCCCATTTAAGTCAGTGGGACTGTGTGTGTGCATTCTTACACAATTATCTGATTTCAGGACCAGGATTTTATTTCTCAATTTTGTTGATTATTCCTGATTATTTTTTGCACAAAAAAATTATGAGCACAGTATTTTAAAATTCTACATATTTTATTTATCAAAATAACACAACATAATCATGCAAGTTTCAATTATGTTGATAATGTATTTCAAAATACGTGTCAGCAGGTATATCTGTAACAATACAGAAAACAAAAAAATACAGGAAATGCTTTTTGACATATTCTTTACTGGTCTTATTAATACAGAACTCTGGGCAATAATTCGTTTAAATTATTATACAGAAATGTATTTCCTGTACTCCTCAGAAGCAGTGCAGAAGGGTTGGGGGAGTCAGGCATAATGGAGAAGCTGAGGGAAAGGAAAGTAATTGCTGTGAAGGAACCTGGCTGAATCTGAAGGGTTATTGGGTGTGAGAAATAAGGAATTGTGTGGGGTTTTTTTTTTTTTTTTTTTTTTTGGTTTTTTTTTTTTTTTTTTTGAGTGGGGGGGATTGTTAGGGAGCCTCCTCCTGGTGACCCTGGCTGACCCCTAGTCTTTGATTGAGTTAATCACATCTGGCCCCCACCCTCATGTGTCCCTTCCCATGTTATCATTTGTCCCTGTACTCCACTCCCATTTAGCCTCTGCCCCTGTGTCACTACCTTCCTCCCTCCCCCACAGTAGCCCTTGTAACCTGTGATCCTTCCCAGCAATTTCATGTATCTTGTGCAGTGTGTCCCCCTATATCCCATGGCACGCGACCTGGCCTCATGGGTATGGGGCTGAGAGGATAGGGAGGAGAAGAGGCTGTGTTTCTAAGTTGGGGCTGCTTCTGCCTAGGAGTGTCTGCTCTCTGTTCTGCTGCCACAGCGGCCTGTGGTTGGTAAAAGGCATAACTGCAGCGCTTCTCTGGTTGAATGTGTTTTCTGCTGAGGGGAAAAAAAAAAATCTGTGCAGGACATGCAGTCTGTGCATGTGCAGTAGTACAGAACTCCCCCAGGAGTAACTGATGCAGAACAGAATCCAAGTTCTTCTAAAGCTTTATTAGGTATACTAGCCAATTAGCCCGTCATCAGACAGGATTTTCAGGTCTCTCCTCCACGTCGGTCTTCTCTTCTGAGCCTCTGGTCTCTCGCTCCATCTCTTTCTCTCTCCTCCTTCTACTGCGTCCCCCTGCCCCCAGCTCTCCTCCGCCTCCTGCCTCTCTCTCTTTCTCTCTCTTTCTCTTCTCCTCCCCCTCCTGCCTCTCACTCGGGAACCTCAGAGCCCAAACGGCCTGGAGCCGCTGTCATGCCGCACATCACCGCCCGGCCCCCCTTCGCTTCCCGCCATGGCGCTTGGCTGACTTCTGTGCTGCTCAGCTGGGCCGCCATGGGGGAGCAAGCGGCGGTCTGGGCTCCCCCACGGTGGCCCGGCCGTGTACGTCACCGCCCGGCCCCCCTCCCGCTGTGGTGCTCAGCTGACTGAAGAGCGCGGGGACCAAACGGCCACTTGCACCGCTTGCTCCCCCGCAGCAGCCACGGCAGGAGGCAAAGGGGGGTGCAAAGGTGACGTACACGGCCGGGCCCTGCCCCCCTTCGCGTCCCACCGTGGTGCTCGGCTGACTTCTGCACCGCTCAGCCGGGCCGCTGCAGGGAGCAAGCACTCATGCTGCATGGGGAGTGCGGGGCCCAAATGGGCCCTTGCACCGCTTGCTCCCCCGCGGCGGCCCGGCTGAGCGATGCAGAAGTCAGCCGAGCGCCACAGTGGGAGGCAAAGGACGTGACTCAGGCAACAGCGCCACCCAGAGGGAACAGCCAGCATTTCAGCATTACAGACACAGACATTGGGCTAGTATATATATGATGACTAGCCAATTAGCCCGTCTTAAGACGGGATTTTCAGGTCTCTCCTCCACGTCGGTTTTCTCTCTTGAGCCTCTGGTCTCTCGCGCCGTCTCTCTCTCTCCTCTTCCTCCTACTACCTCCCCTCTCTCTCTCTCTCAGCTCTCCTCCGCCTCCTACCTCTCTCCCCATCTCTCTCTTTCTCTTCTTCTCCCCCTCCTGCCTCTCATTCGGGGGTCCGCGGAGCCCAAATGGTTGCTTGTGCCACTTGCTCCCATGCGGCGGCCTGGCTGAACGGTGCAGAGGTCACCACAGCGGGAGGTGAAGGGGGGCAGTGACGTTCACGGCCAGGGGGTGGGGCCTGGAGCCGCTGTCACGCCGCACGTCACCGCCCCGCCCCTCTTCGCCTCTTGCCGTGGTGCTCGGCTGACTTCTGCGCCACTCAGCTGGGCCGCCGCGGGGGAGCAAGCGGCTGTTTGGGCTTCCCCATGGTGGCCCGGCTGAGCGGCGCAGAAGTCAGCCGAGCACCACGGTGGGAGGCGAAGGGAGGCAGGGTGGTGACGTACATGGGCAGGCCCCACCCCCTGGGCATGTACGTCCCGGCCCCCCTTCCCCTCCCGCCATGGCGCTCGGCTGACTTCTGCACCACTCAGCCGGGCTGCCGCGGGAGAGCAAGCGGCCGTTTGGGCCCCGCACTCCCCATGCAGCACTGGCAGCCCAGAGGGAACAGCCAGCATTTCAGGCAACAGCGCCGCCCAGAGGGAACAGCCAGCATTTCAGCGTTACAGACTCTCAGACATTGGGCCACTATATATATGATAACTCTAATGGAAGAGCAAAACTGGTTTTGTGACACATTTCTGTGTGTTAAAACAATAATATAAAGTTAGAAGACTTTCAGTTTAAAATACTTCGTTAGCTACTTTGGCCTTCTGTTTAGCCAGAATTTATTATTGTATGTTTCTAATTCAGCTTAAAAGAAAAATGTTTCTTTTTATACTGGTAGACAAACCTATAACCCTGAAAATAGTGATTTTTTAAAATCAAATTTTAATTTATGAATCTTTAAGAAAACAGACTGCATAGTCTTGCACATGCTTATCAATAATTATATGAAAATAAAATAAATATCTCTAACTTGGAAGCCACTTGGTTTTTGTGCCACATCTGAGGGAGTACATAATTTCAGTGGAATCAGTATTCCACTCATAGGAATATAGTTGACTATTGTAGATTGAGCACAATTTATTGCTTTGTATATGATCTATACACAGCATGTCTTTAAATACGCCACCATAGTAAGACGTTTGATATTAAAAAATATATTTTGGCTTTCTTGCCAGGGATTTCCTTCTAGATAGGCTGTAACTGCATGCTTCCTTAATTCCCCTCCTTTTAGTTAGCAAGGTTCTGAAAATTCAAAAGCATTGCTTACCAAATAAGAAGCAATTGTAAACAGTAACCCATAGGCCCTGATCTTGCAAAGATTTATGCACCTACTTAACTTTTAAAGGACATGAGTAATCTTGGTGAGTGTAGTGGGACTACTCATGTGCATAAAGTTATACACATGCATGCATCTTGGGAGTGTAGTTCTATATAGGAAAGGCATTATGTGAACTAATGGCTGGGGAATTATATAATAGAGTAGTATACTTTTTCAAATTGATAGAAGTAATGAAAAAAATAAGATGAATCATGCTTGTTGACATTCCAGTTATTACCAGTAGTTATCACTTATTCACTGTTTATGGGAAGAACACATTTTTGGCTGAACAATTGTGGTTTAGAATAGACTAGTGGTATTGTTGTGTCAGGGCTAAAGTTAAAATTGAGAGTCAATGTTGAATTGAAGGCATGTTTTATGGTACAATCCTATATTCATAATTTTTTAAGTTTGGGAGTAATTTGTTACACACTGCTATTCTGTTCATATTTAATAAGGATTAATTAGATAAAATGGCATAAATCCAAAATTAGGGTCCCATCCTGCAAGTTCTGGTTTAGGAGAATAATCCTTATTTTGTAACACAAGTAGTCCCATTGTTGTAAACTAATTTCACATGAACTATCAAAGAACCATTTGATTGAGATTTTTGATCACACAATGATGGGCCATAGTAGAGCTAGATATATTTGCTCTTTCTGTTCATGACACTTTATAACTGCAAGGGCAAATTCCCTGTACACAACCAGGTTAGTTGCAGTGAAAAAAGTGCAGATACAATGGTAAGTTAAAAATCACAGCTGATCTTCCCTTCACCCCACCCCCCCCACTTTTTTTTTTTTTTTTTTTTTTTTTTTTGTAACAACTTAGATTTAGGCTGCCACTTCAACGTTTTCAGGCAGCTTTTTACACTATTGAGTGGTTTCTGTGTAGTGTAGTTACAGGGATGGCATTATAAGGTTTTTTGTTTTGTTTTTTTGTTTAACAAAGAGGAATGTCAGAGCAAAAATGTGCACCTGTTTGCATTTCCCAGTCGGCATTTTCAGTTCCAGAAGGGGAAAGATACAGCAACACCATGCCTGCTGGGTAGTGTTCCCTCAGCAGCACAGCTTCACAGGTGAATAATCAGCTCTGCCCAGTCAGAGGCTCAAGGCTCCCTGCACAGAGCTGACTGACTGGGAGGGGCTGATTAATCATCTGTGAATCTGTGCTGCCCCACAGCTTAGAGGGAACACTGGTGCTGGTATATCTCTACCATTGGTGGATACCCAGGGCTTATAATAACTTTTGCATTAGTTCATAGACTACAACTCTTTTCCACTCCTATACTAATAAATATTAATTTGGAGCCTGAAACTTACTAGATTGTGGGGTGGCTTCTGCCTTTGCCATTTCTGCTGCCATTTCTACAGTGAGCTGTTCCTCAGGGGTGGCATCCCAAAGCTCCTGTCTGCAGCTGCTCCTGGGGCAAAGTCTCCTCTGGGCCGGAGTCATGGAAATCAATCCGGTTTGGCTTGATTCTTTCTTTGACAGGGTGACTGATTTGGTGCAGGGGAGGAAATGCCATCTGTATATCATACCTGAACTTTGAGTTGTTTTAACACAGTCCCACATGCCATTCTGGAAAATGTGGTCTTGACAGACCTACCATTAAGTGAATATGCAGTTGGTTAAACCAACTGCAAACGAAGAGTAACTATTAATGGAATGATGATTAATTGAAGGGAGGTCTCAAGAGGGGTGTCAAAGGAATCTGTTCTCATTGTGGCGGTGTTTAACATCTTTAATGCTGACCTGAATGTAGATAGAGCATACCTGCCAAGTTTGCAGATGACTTAAAGCTGGGAGCAGGGAGGGGTTGCTGGTACTTTGGAGGCTATAGCTAAAATTCAGAGGGATCTTGATAAATTGGAGAACAGGGCTACAGACAATAAAATGAAATTCAGCAAAGACAAATGTAAGGTTCTGCACTTGGGGAAGAAAAAGTGAATGAATAAATACAGAATGAGGGAAAACTGGCTTGGAAGAAGCATTGGTGAGAAGGAGCTGGGAGTTTGCAGTGGATCACAATCTGAGCATGAATCAGCAATGTGATGCTGCTGCAAAAAAAAAGTAAATGTAGTTTTAGGTTGTATTAAGACATAGCATGAAGTCACAGGAGGTGATAGTACTGCTCTACTCAGTGCTAGTTAAGCCTAAGTTGAAGTGCTGTGTACGATTTTGACCATTCTAGAAAGGAGGTAGAGAAACTGGAAAGGATCCAGAGGCGAGCAATGAAGATGATCAAAGGGATGGAATGCAAGCCATATGAGCAAAGGCTGAAGGAAATGGGTGTGCTTAGTTTGGAAAAGAGGAGAGTAAGGGGGGATATAAAAAGCCATCTTCAGATACATGAAAGGCTGCTATAAAAGAAATGGAAAAGTTATTTTTTTGCCACAGAAGGCAGGATAAGAAGCAGTGCGTTCAAACTACAGCATAGCAGATAAAGGTTAAATTTCAGGAAAAACTTCCTAGCTGTACAAACAGTAAGGGAATGGAACATAGTGCCTCAGAAGGTTGTGGAAGCTTCTTCATTGAAAATTTTCAAAAAGAGACAGAATAGCCATATGTTTTGAATGTTTAGACACACCAAATCATGCCTCTTGGCAGGGGTTAGACTAGATGACCCTTGTGGCCCCTTCTAACCTTATGATTCTATGAAAAGTGAACCGCTTATATATGAGGAGAGATTCAAAAGGCTGGGACCGTTCAGCTTGGAAGACACAAGATTAAAGGGGGATATGATAAAGGTCTGTAAAATCATGACTGATATGGAGAAACTGAATAAGGGTGAGAAAAAGGTGGAGGAGTTGCACTATATGTAAGAAAGCAGCATGATTGCTCAGAGCTCCAGTATAAAGAGGGAGAAAAGTCTGTAGAGAATCTTCGGGTTAAGTTTAGAGGTGGGAGCAACAAGGGCGATGTTGTGGTGGGTGTCTGCTATAGGCCACCAACTCAGGTGGAAGAGGTAGACGAGGCTTTCTTCAGGCCACTAACAGAAGCTTCCAGATCACAGGCCTTGGTTCTCATTGGGGACTTCAATCGCCCAGACATCTGTTGGGAGACCAATATAGCAGTACACAGACAATCCAGGAAGTTTTTGGGGAATGTTGGAGATAATTTCCTGGTACAAGTGCTGAAGGAATCCATCAGGGGCCATGCTCAGCTTGATCTGGTGCTCACAAACGGGGAGGAATTAATAGGGAAAGTAGCTGTGGGTGGCAACCTGGGAAGCAGTGGTCACGAGATGGTTGCATTCAGGTTCCTGATCAAAGGAAGAAAGGAGAACAGCAAAATACAGATCCTGGACTTCAGAAAAGCAGACTTTGACTCCCTCAAGGAACTGATGGGCAGGATCCTCTGGGATGCTAACATCAAGGGGAAAGGAATCCAGGAGAGCTGGCTGTATTTTAAAGAAGCTTTATTGAAGGTGCGGGAACAAACCGTCCTGATGTGCATTAAGAAAAGCAAATATGGTAGGCGACCAGCTTGGCTTAACAGTGAAATCCTTGGTGAGCTTAAACATAAAAAGAAAATTTACAAGAAGTGGAAACTTGGACAGATGAATAGGGAGGAGTATAAATATATTGCTTGAGCACACGGGTGTAATCAGGAAGGCCAAAGCGCAACTGGAATTGCAGCCAGCAAAGGATGTGAAGGGTAACAAGAAAGGTTTCTACACGCATGTTAGCAATAATAGGGACGTCAGGGTCCCACAGCTTCCCTTACTTAATGATGGAGGTAAACTAGTGACAGATGATGTGGGAAAAGCTGAAGTACTCAATACTTTTTTTACCTCTGTTTTGACAGACAAAATCCGCTCCCAGACTACTGCACTAGGCAGCACAGTATGAGAAAGAGGCGGAAAGCCCTTGGTGGAGAAAGAACAGGTTAAGAACTATTTAAAAAAGCTGGACATGCACAAATTCATGGGGGCATATCTGAGGGTTCTAAAGGAGTTGGCTGATGTGATTGCAGAGCCATTGGCCATTATCTTTGAAAACTCGTGGCGATCGGGGGAGGTCCTGGATGATTAGAAAAAGGCAAATGTAGTGCCCATATTTTTTTTTTTTTTTTTTTTTTTTTAAAAGGGAAGAAGGACAATCCAGGGAACTACAGACCTGTCAGCATCACCTCAGTCCCCAGAAAAAATCATGGATGGGATCTTCAAGGAATCCATTTTGAAGCACTTGGAAGACAGAAAAGTGATCAGAAACAGTCAACATGGATTCACCATGTACAACAAGTCATGCCTGACCAACCTGATTGCCTTTTATGATGAAGTAACTGGCTCTGTGGATATGGGGAAGGCGGTGGATGGGATATACCTTGACTCTAGCAAAGCTTTTGATAGGAAGTATGGATTGGATAAATTAACTGTAAGGTGGATAGAAAGCTTAGATTGTGGGACTCATCGGGTAGTGATCAGCGGCTCAACATCTGGTTGGCATTTGGTACCAAGCAGTGTACCCCGGTGGTCGGTTCTGGGGCCACTTTTGTTCACCACCTTTATTAATGATCTGGGTGAGAGGATGGCTTGCACCCTCAGCAAGTTCGCAGGTAAAACAATGTTACGTGGAGAGGTTGAAGGGTAGGGATAGGGTCCAGAGTGACTTGGACAAATTGGAGGATTGGTCCAAAAGCAATCGAATGGGGGTTCTACAAGGACACTATCTCAAGCACTGCTACAGACCCTCGGGACCGACTGGCTAAGCAGCAGTTTGGCAGAAAAAGTCCTGGGGATCAGCGTTCCCTCTAACATTTTCTATCCTTGGGCAGGTGGAATTTTCTTTTGGGCGGGTTGAAATTTCTTATGTGTAACACCAATATTGAGGTAGTGTGTGGATGTGAACCACCAGCACACACACACACACTTTAGGCAGCCGATATGTGTGGAAGAAAACCTATTAAAACAAGCGATAGTTAACAAGGAGCAATGCCTACGATATTTAATATGAAATCACATATGCTATGTATTAATTAGTAACACAAGATTTTAAAAAATCATTAAGATGAGAGCTTTAGATATCTGCAACACTCAAAAAAAAATCTGTTAAATGAATCTTTCTTACCTTAAGCCAGTGGTTCCCAACCTTTTTGAACATACGGACCCCTTTTCAATCTATTAAAATTTTATGCCTCCCCCCAAACAATACTTGATAATCATTCAAAATGTTATCTAAACAAATGTAGTAGTATTGAGAGATAATACAGGGGTGTCCACATTTAAATGTAACAACTTTGGGGTGCCATACACTTTTTTTAAATACAATTTTATTGGCTCTACCCATCCATTTTTGCTAGTGGCCCAACTAAACCCTTTCGGCCACTCTAATAGATGTTGAATGGTTAGAAAAGGGTGACGTATTCGAGTAACGTGATCGTTTCAAAAAAAGAGAAAAAAATGGTAAAAAGTGACTGACCCATTTATAAGCCAGAGTATAGTTGCAGCTTGTCAGCTTCAGTGCAGGCTGAGAGATGGGCAGACCGCAAGGCACAGAGCCTCTGAGCTCCCATTAGCTGCTGTTCACTGCCAATGGGAGCTGAGAGGCTCTGTGCCTGCAAGCAAATAAATGTCCTAGCAGAGTCTGCAGCACTTCCCAAGGTCACTTCCCAGCCCAGCAGGGCAAACCACTGGCACGCTGGGATTTTTTTATCCATGTGGAGCGTCTGCAAGCTTGGAGCCTATCAGCTCCCAGTCCCTGCCTTTTGCCGTTCTGGGTCAAGGGGAGCGGCAGAAAGTGGTGGCCAGCACGTCCCTTGGCCCGCTCTGCTTCCTCAGCTTCCGTCCCCTGCCTATCCACAGAGGATATGGCGAGGGGCTTTTGTGGCCAAGGGCCTGCCCTGGCACTCTTCCCTTGGCTGGTCACAGAGCCCTGGGGGAGGGGGAAAAAAAAAGGAAAAGAAAAGTAATGATGGGCCCACCATGGGACTGGGCTGGAGTGTAAACTGCAGCGCAGCTGGTGGCGGGAGGATGGATAGTCGTGAATGGCAAGCCCTGGGCAAGAATCATCTGGTGGAAAGTCCCTGTCCCGCAGTGGGCCCAATCCTTACTTTTAAACTCTCCACAGACTCCCTACGGTGCCATCGTGGACCACAGGTTGTGATCCATTGCCTTAAGCCATTAACACCTACTTAAATTTTGTTTGAAATGTAATCATGTGTATGTCCTGGCACACACCCACCCCATGCAGCCTGCTTTCTCTTCTCCTCTGCCCCCAACTCAGCCATACAGAGAGGACTGCAGCAAGTGAGTTAGGAACACCCTAACAAACTCCCTCCCCCCCCACCTCCACTTCACTGCACAGATGCCAGCACCCACGCACCCCCTTTCCCCCACGTATCCCTGTACAATCTGTTCCCACCAGCCCAGGTGGGGGCTAGGATAAAATCCTGCTTCTCAGATTAGCAGGCACCAGCAGTCTGTCCTGTCCTAACTCCCAGCTAAAGCACAAACAAATTATCCACACCTTCCCCACCGCACAGCACAAACACCCCCCCTACCTCACCCGAATGCTAGCACCCAGCCACCTCTTCTTTCCCCACTTACTCCATGCAGTCAGCTCCTTATCTCCCCAGGAGGTTCAAGAATGCTGAGTTCCTGCTTCTCCTTATGCAGATAGGACTCTCCAAACTCCCTTCCCCTTTTACTCCACCTCAGCCAATCACTTCCTCCCCGCCATTTATTGTCTCCCTTGTTTACCTGCTCTGGGAGCTGCTCAGTTTCAAACACAGAGCAGCTCAGTTTAGCTACTTGCTTAGCAAGATGATGCCCACTCCCTCCCTCCCTGCTGGTCAGCTGAGCTCCCTGCCTGTGTGAGAGCTTTGAACTTTTGAGCAGAGCTCAGAAAACAGCTGCACAGTTGCGCAGTTTACAGGAAACTTCAATGGATGAGAAGCTGGATATGAGTCAGCAGTGTGCCCCTATTGCCAAAAAGGCTAATGGAATATCAGGGTGCTTTGCTAGCGGATCTAGAGAAGTAATTATTCCCCTTAATTTAGCACTAGTGAGGCCACATCTGGAGAATCGCATCCAATTCCAGGCCCCGTAATACAGAAAGGTTGTGGACGCATTGAAAAAGTCCAGCAGCGGGCAACAAAAATGATAAAGGGGCTGGAGCGCATGACTTACAAGGAGAGGCTGAAGGATTTGGCTTATTTAGTCTAAAGAAGAGAAGAGTGAGGGGGGATTTGACTTCAGCTACCTGAAGAGGAATTCCAAAGAGGATGGAGAGAGGCTGTTCTCAATTGTTACAAATGATAGAATGAGGAGCAATAATTTCAAGTTGCAGTGGGGAAGGTCTAGGTTGGATATTAGGAAAAACTGTTTCACTAGGAGGGTGATGAAGCATGGAATGGGTTGCCTAAGGAGGTAGGGATGGAGATTCCACTAGAGGTTTTTAAATCCTGGCATGACAAAAGCCTGGCTGGGATGATTTAGTTGGGATTGATCCTGCTTTTAGCAGGGGGTTGGACTTGATGTCCCGAGGTCTCTTCCAATCCTTTGATTTTGTGTAACACAAGAATCCGGGTCACCCCATTAAATTAATAGGCAGCAGGTTTCAAACAAAAGGAACTACTTCTTCACATAATGCGTTGTCTGCTTGTGCAACTTTTGTCAGAGGATGTTGTGATAGCCAAAAGTAAAACTTGATTTTATAATGGGGGTATGACTCACCACTGTGGCCACTCCTTGCTGTCTGGGGGTTAGCTCTATATGCCAGTACACCCTCTTTTTGTGATGTGTTGCTATCATCATGTCTGCTCCAAGGACCCACATCACTTCGAAGACTGTGGTGTTGTCTTCATGACACAGCCCGTCTGGTTGTCCCATATTCCAAGTACCCAGTATCACAGTCCAGTTACTTCCTCAGTAGCGAGTGAGGGGATGGGAGGGACCTGGCTTCCAGGCTTTAGGCTCACCACCCCGGCACACTGGATAGCTTTGCAGAGATGGGCTTTCCTAACTGTGTGTGCATGCATGCGTGCGCACACCAGACTACCTTGCCACAGAGTACATCAACAGGATGTTCTCGGTGGTGCTGCAGGTGCTTGTAGATCGCTGTAAGCATTTCAGACATCAACGCGGGGGCAGTCTGGAAAGGTGCATGACACACACATCTTCAGGAATGCTGTACAGAAAACTGCAGGTGTGGACTTTCTTTCAAAACCATAAGATTAGAGTGTGGGGATATGGAAATTCCCATAGTAATCTTGTGGGACTCATTTTACCCCTTATGGTCCTGGCTCATTAAACCTTACACAGGACATCTGGACAGCAGTAAGAAACACTTCAACAATAGGCTGAGGTGATGCTGCATAATAGTAGAATGTGCCTTTGATGGATTGAAGGGGAAATGGAGGTGTCTCTGACAAGCTAAACTTTATAGAGAATATTCCTGTGGTCATAGCCGCATACTGCATTTTGCATAATCGGTGTGAATCTGAAGGTGACATGTTTGTTTGCGGGTGGAGCATTGAGACACAGCATTTGCCAGCAGAGTTTGAGCAGCCACACACTAGGGCTGTCAGAGGAGCTCAAAGGGCTGCTATTAACATCAGGGAGCCATTGAGGAAGTACTTTGACAATGAGGGGCACTAAAATGTACTGCATCCCATTAACACCCCATGTGTAACACGTATCAGTGCAAAGAAAATGCTTGAACAGCTTGTACCTGGAACTGAAGTTGTTGCTATGGATTGTGAAACAGAAAATAAAATAATTGTACCATTAAAATGTTTTGCCTTTATTGATCAAGAAAAAGTATGTGCAACACAGCACAGCACCCATGTAAGGGGAGGATCTTGGAAAAGGTAAAACCTCACAACTGTTCCGCTGTCATAATCAAACTTGTGACAGGCGGTGGAAAGCAAGGGAAACTGAGGATTTCCAGAGAGTGAAAAGGAATGTGTGGGAATAGAGTGGGGATTGCTGGACAAAGAATTGTGTATGTGCTGCAGGGGAGGTTGAGGCCAGATCTGCTCACTCTGCAGCTTGATTAAACACTCAGGCATCTTGGTTTGTTCCTGCATGATCTTGATCATGCGGTCAGTGGCATCTTTCCTATCCTGCCTTTTCATTATCCATCACTCCTCCCGCTTCTTAGCCTTTATGGAGCCTTTATGACTTCTTTCACCAAATGCTCCCTTTGCGTTTGGGCCTCTTTCTTATCTGATGTAGTCTTGTCGGCTGGGGAAAGGCTCTGTGTCCTCAAGGTCTCCGCTGTAAAATAAAACATACAAAGGAGGGATTGTTAAATTCCACCTCAACATTGAAAAATGTCACTTATAGGTACCTTTTGCAACATATGCAATCACTTTCCCATCAGTCCTTGCAAAGATGCACACCTATGCAGGCACTGCAAGCATGGTGAGTTTTTGGGAAGGCAAGGCTGAGGGGTGTGCATAGGGGCAAAAGAAAATGTTGTGAGTTGTGGAGCAGCTTTGCAGGGAAATCACTCCTGAGGTTAAAGAGGGAAACCAGGGCTCAACTTCTGTATTCTAGCGGCTTTTTCCTTGCTCCATATGCATCCCATCTATGTGCCACTTTGGTTCCTGCACCACTGATTGCACAATGGTATGGGAGGGTGCCCTACAATGGGGAAAGACACATGGCTGCACTGCCTTGGAACCTATGTGAGAAAATGAACAAGTACCTCAGGTAAAGTTTCCAGAGCATCTTTCAGTAGGATTCCATTGACATCTTGGTGTGCATCAACACCCTGTTTGGTCATAATGATTAGCTATGCATACGTTACAGAAATACAGCCAGTCTCCCACTTTTCTGGGCTGTCCACCTACGTCTGCACTCCTCAGGCCAGAGCCACTTATCTTGCATCTCATCTCCTGCTTCCTCTCTCTGTGAGTAGCTGCTGAGACTGCCTGCCCCACTGGGTGACCCTGCTGGGCATCCCACTTCCTTATCTAACTCTAATCTACCACTTCATGTATTACTTCATCTTCCAGGTTGAGCCCTCTTTCTGCTGACTCTGTGCCCTCTGAAGAATCCACAGGACTCTTGACAGTGGAGGTGGGTCACCTCCCAGAATGGCGTCCAACTCCTTATAAAATCAGAGCAGTGGTTTGCCTCCCTCACCTTGTGGTATGACTGCCTGAGCTTCTTTATTTTCATTCTGCAATGCAGTGTGACCTGCTTATAGCCCTTTTCACACAAACTTTGTGAAATGTTCCCAGAAGTGTCCCAATTCCTGTATGTCCCTTGTAGTTGGGACTTCAGACTCCTCCCCACACACTGATCCATTCTGAAAGACTCCTCAGTGATCTCAACCTGGAGAGCGTTTGAGCGATAGCCAGCCATGATTAGCTGGGAAGACGCCATGAGACCACTCCATGCTCAGCCAGCCAGCAGGACATAGAATTTAAAGTTGCCAGGGCTTGCAGGGGAAGGGACTGTTTGCTGTGTACCTCTGGCTGCTTGGGGGCGTTTGTGGGAAGCTTTCTGGAAGGCAATATATGCATGTTAGATGACAGTAAAAGGAGGGCAAAGAAAAAAATTCCCTCACGGAGGTGGAAGATTATTGATGCTGAAACTGGGCATTTTTTGCAAAATGCTGTGTTGCATTGTGTATGCTATCTCAGTTTTGTCACCAAAAGTCACTTTTTTGGTGACAAAACTTGGTAGTGTAGATGTAGCCTAAGACAAAACAATAAGAAGTGTGTGGGATATGGGTGTATAAGGCAAATGAGCAGGGCTCGCCAAATAATGTAATCTACTCGCCCGTGGCGAGTAGATTACAACCCGGAAGAGCCAGCGCAGAGCGATCTGCGCATGCGCAGAGCGCAGAACCGCGCGGCTGGCGAGGTATCATTAATTGAGGTATCATTAATTCCCACAAATGAGGTATCATTAATTCCCACATAAAGGACTTGGGTTGCTGCAAGGATGGTGTCTGTGTTAGAAGTGACAGAAAACATAAGAAATGTTCGAGAGAAAATAAAGTATTTAGTTTTAGCTATGTTTAGTTCAAACAGTGACATTTTCAGGAGGATATGTTGGCAATGCAGAAATATGGTTTGGGAGGGAGACCACTCCAGAATAGGGAGAAATACATTGACGCATTATATTTTTGTTGTTGCAGTATCCTTTATTGAATACAAAGATGAAAAGTTTATTGCTTGTTGTAATGGGACAGCACTGACCTCCCATGCTGACCCCCATCTGGTCAAGTGCTTTTTCTTGCACTGTCTCGTTAAAGAGCCTTTTTTGCTACTCAGCCTTCTGGCCAAGTCACACTCTGGGTGAAATACTCAACCCCCTTACGGAGTACGCACTTTATAGGAGCCTAACCCTGTGCCCTCTGCTAGTGTCTCCAAGTCTGTTCCCCTCTCAGAGTGTGGTACCTCCAGGGCTTTCCCTCCTGGAGACAACTTCCGCAGCTGGCCTCACGGTTTGCTGTCCTTAAGCTCTGCACTGCACTGATTGCTGCTCTGTTTGGCAGCACCCTTTGTAGGCCTTCCTGGTCCCTGATTGGCTGGTTCCTCCGGTGCCACTCTTCTTGGAGGACCTCTTTATGGTTTCTTTGAGGCGGGGTGTGGCTGGATCATCCCGTCCGACAAGCAAGTGCGGTGTCTGCCTGAAACAATGGCCGCCCTGTCCTCTGGTTTCTCTCTTCTGGGCCTACCTTATCTATGAAGATTTAACAGTTTGTGCACTGATTTTTCCCAGTGTTCTCTGTCAGGCCTCTGCCTGTAGAGTTACTTAAAGTAATCTCTACCCTTAGTAGTCCTTGTCCCTGGTTTTCCAGGGTTTTCCTCTCAGATGTCTCTACCTAGAGAGTATTCACAGTCCTGTGACTCACCTTTGCCTCCTGGATGCTAGGGTGTCTGTGTGCAGAGATTCTAACTGTGTCTAACAATCTTACGCTGCCTGCAGTAAACACTTATTTTTTTTTTTTCTTGCTTTGTGAACTGGAAGTCTTCCAGTTCCTTTCTTGCTGCCTGTCGTCGTATCAGCAAGTTATCTTCTCTGTGGATGGAGCTTGCAAAACCTATCTGTGCTACTCGATGCTCTGTCCTAGGGTCCTGTTTCCTACCCTACTCCTTCTCTTGCCTCTCCCAATTGAGGTGAATATGTCTGGGGCTCCTTATTAACTAGAATACTAAGTTTTTTAAACTTGCATTCCCACAACCTTTTGTTGGCCCTTGACCTCTGTCTGGGTCTCTTTGGTAACCAGATCAGCCCAGGTCTATCTCTGGGTTTCTGCCATAGCCCTCTTACCTTCTGGATAGGTTTTCTCCAGTACCTGGGGCTTCCTTGTCTCATTTTCCCTTTCTGCATGGGTCCCAGTCTTCACTAGTCCCTCCCTTGGGGTAGTATTAGACTGAGTCTTCCCATTTGGCACCCCCTTATGCTTTCTCTGGGATAAGTGCCTCTTTATACAGCCCTTCCGGTGGCAATGGAAGCACCTCTTGTGCCTTCCACTGGTCACAAGCTTCCCATAATCAATGTTTGGCTTAGCTCTTCCCTCAGGGCTAGCCTGAGCCTTGAAAGCCCCATTGTGACATTCTCCTCTTATGTGCCCTGACTCCTCACAGGCCCAACATATTTGTGGCCCCTCTGTTATCCTCACAGGGGGTGCTCTCCCATCACTCTCTCTCTAGCTGGGTGGAGCCACCTTGCCCCATCCTAGTAAGGGCACTCTTTCCAATGTCCCTCACGCCCACAGGAGTAGCAGTTCCTTGGCCTCAGCACTGGCCTCCACTGCACACTTTTGTTCTGGATTAATTTAAAACAGAGCAGACCTTGTCATTGCAACCACATTTGCTACTAAAAGGAGAACATGAGGTTATGTTTCTCTTTTATGTTTTTATGTTTTTGTTTAAAATCAGGAATAAGAGATCTTCCGAAAAAGGCTTTATTTTCCGCAAGAGCCGCGTCTAGACTGGCGCTTTTTTCCGTCAAAGCCCCAAGCCGGAAAAAAGCGGCAGCCATGTTCATGCAAATGCCGCGGGGAAAATTTAAATCCCTGCTGCATTTGCAATTCCGACTTGTCTCATTAGCATCCCTTTTCCGGAAAAGGGTGCCAATGTAGACACAGCCCTATATTGTAGGACACCGCTCTTCTGAAAGTGATATTGTTATCAAAATGTGCATCAATCTTTATTGATTCACAGCCTTTGCAGTTCCATTGCATTAGCCTAACATGAGCCTTGTGGTATGCCTTTCCTGTTAAGTATATATACAGAATGGTATGACACATGTAGTTACGCATACATCTATGTAATGCTGATTAAAAATTTGTAGTGCATTTTCTAAAGAGATGGACAGTCTTAATGTTCATATTTTCAAATTGGGGTCTAATGCACTTTTTGTTACAGGTTGGACCTCCCTTGTCCAGGACCCTCAGGACTTGACCTATCCCGAATGAGGGAATTTGCTGGTTATGGGGAGGTCCCCTGCCACCAGCCTCCCAGGACACTCCCCCTCCCTGTGGCTGGCTCTGCTCTGCCACACTGCCACTGGACTCCAGCCTGCAGGGCTTGGACTTGGTCTCCAGCCTGCTGGGGCTCCCAGGGTTAGAGCTCCCCAGCTGCTGCGGACCCACTTCTGTGATGCTCCCCTGAGATCCCCAGGGACGGGGCTTGTTGGTCGTGCTGCTGCCCTGCCTAGCCTGGTCTCTCTGGGGACGGGGCTCGCCAGTCCCACTTCTGCCCTGCTGGCTGGGACTCCCTGGGGCTGGGGCTCCCAGCCGGTTAGCATTTCTGGCCGGTTGGCGCTCTGATCCAGCAACATCCGTGGTTTGTTGCTGGACCAGAGAGTCCTGGATTTCGGAGGTTCAACCTTGTAATATCTTTCATTTAGAATGTTCTTTTGATCATAGGGGATAGTAATATTGGAAAGTTGGGGGGACATCTGTCCAGATTTCTGATTTAATAGGGTATTTATTAATAGGGAATTTTAAGTGTTTTCCTTAAGATGCTTGAATCTGCCATCCTAGTTTTTGAAACATGATTTTGTTTGAGAAACCTAGCTTTACTAGTATATGGGTATGTTGGCATTAAAAATGCTGCTGCCACAGTGCTGTGATGTAGACATTTAGTAGGCATTGTTCCCTCTGACATTTTCTGTCCTTGGGTGGCTTGAAATTTCTCGTGTGTAATACCATTGTTGAGGTGGTGTGTGGATGTGCACCACTAATACAAACAAAAAACCTATTTTTAAAAACAGTCCAGAGGTGCAGAAGAAAATATATTAAAATAAGGGACAGTTAACACAGAACAATTCCTACAATATTTAATATGAAATTAAGTGTATCATCCTTTCTAACAACTCAAGCTAGTAAACACACCAAAATGCATATTATCCACACAGCTTTAAGATGTGAAACAAATCTGAGTCAACTAGAAATAGTCATGCTCACCTTGCAAATACTAATACAATATTTACTGACACTGGAAAGAGAGTAAAAGGTATTCACTCAGGCTTATACAGTTTCTCTGGGGAATGTTTAGATCCATGCTACATAAGAACAAGTGAAACGGAGACCTATAAAAACAGATAAAAGTTCTCCTGGTTTGAAACTTACACCTTGTGTGTGTCACCAGTTCAAAGAGTAGAAACCCCAGAGCAAATTTACACATGGCTTCAGGGTTTGTAGACTGATGAAGGTTTCAAAGAGCTTGCCAGTATGGTTTCATCTAACAAAACAACTAGCATCACACCTAGTACTTGCAACTTCTGACTCATAAGAGCCAGCACTCTACCACATAGCAAAGATCTGGCTGTAATGCAATACAGTTGACTGTGTATTAATTAGTAACATATGATTTAAAAAAAATTAAGAGCAGAGTTTTAAATATCTGCAACACTCCAAAGAAATTCTGTTTAAAATAATCTTCTTTTCTTTCTTACTTTAAGCCATTAACACCTATGTAAACTTTGTTTGAAATGTAATCATGCAACTGTCCTGACGCACACCAACCCCATGCAGCCTGCTTCCCCAACCCAGACAGAGGACTGCAATCCTGACTCACTTGCTGCAGTCCAGAGGACACCCTAAACAAATTGCCCCTATCCTTCTTTTGCTGTAGACGAGTTAGGAATTGGAAGAATTCTTTTGTCAACCTAGCAGTGTCTACATTTGGTTTTAAATCACTTAATTTCACCCCCTGTGCAATGTAATTAAGCCAGTGTGGTTTAGATAACCTAACTTTGTACTGTAGACCAGCTCTGAGAATGCTAGAGATTGGTTGAAATCTGCATGAGCAGTTTCCCCTTGTTAACCAACAGTTAGCTAATTTTTGGTCTTTCTTCTGCCTCTTGATGCTTACTACTGCATTATGTAATCAATTTTTACAGCTTTTTAAAGTAATTTTCCCTCCATTGTTACCATGTGTCAGACCTGGAACCAAATGGAACAGTCTCCAATGTGCTGTTAAATACACAAAGCAAAGACACTGAAAAAATTGAAGGAACAAAACTAGTTCCACATTTCAGTTTTAGGCATTTAAGAACTACTTGTAACAAAAGCAGGTAAATAGAATTTCAGACAAAAGTATTATTATTTATTTAAATTGACAGCGCCCTTTTAAAAAATTTCTCAATTTTTTTTTAAGCTATTTCCGTGCTCCATGATATACTACCTTCTTAATTGTGTATAGTGCTGGTGTCCTTCAGAAAGAGTTTCTTACTTGATTCTTAATAATTTGAGACTCGGGGAGTGAAGTACAAAGCTGGATCCTTCTTTGGCAGTGTATATATAATCAGTGTATTATCAGACTGACCATCTCTTTGAGTTACTTCAAAAACACAAAAAGAATTAAAAAAAACAAACCTAAACATTGATTTTTTTTTTTAAATTTGGCATTGGCAATAATCTCGTTTAATTAAAATACTGTACTTTCCTGAATCTCTTGAGCAGTTTTATTTTATCATTAGTAACCTTAAAAAAGAGAATATATCTGTAGAATTGAAAGTACTTAGATGATGTATAAAATTTGATGGCAACAGGGACTAGAAAGTATTTCCGTATATCTGATGAATACAGAATCTCTGTACAGGAAACCCTCGCCTTGCGACGGCCCAAGTTGCAACCCGCCCTCCCTCCCCCCTCGCATTTACAGTAATTTTTTTTAAGTGCGGAAGAGGCCGAAAACCCCCAACTTACGTCCTCAGCCTGCATTTCCGACGGCGCACGGCGCCGATCGTAAATGCGGGTTCTAGTTTTGACGCCCCCAACTTGTGACGCTATCCCAGGAACCGATCGCGTCGCAAGTTGGGGGCAGCCTGTATATCTGAACCTATCCCAAGGATTGGTTCTAGGGCCAATTTTGTTCAACATCTTTATTAATGGAGGTGGATGAAGTGGTGGATTGCACCTTCAGCAATTTCACAGATGACACTAAACTGGGGGAGAGGTAGATACGTTGGAGAGTAGGGATAAGGTCCAGAGTGACCTAGACAAATTGGAGGGTTGGGCCAAAAGAAATCTGAGGTTCAACAAGGGCAAGTGCAGAGTCCTGCATTTGGGACAGAAGAATCTCAAGCACAGTTACAGGCTGGGGATCGCTAGGCTAAGCAGCAGTTAGTCAGAAAAAGACCTTGGGATTAGTGGATGAGAAGCTGGATATGAGTCAACAGTATGCCCTTGTAGCCAAGAAAGCTAACTGCGTATTAGAAGGAGCATTTCCAGCAGATCTAGAGAAGTGATTATTCCCCTTTATTCGGTGCTGGTGAGGCCACATCAGGAGTGTTGCATCAAATTCTGGGTCCTACTGTTATAGAAAGGATGTGGACGCATTCGAGAAAATACAGCAGAAGGCAACAAAAATGATGAGGGTGCTGAAGCATATGACTTATGAGGCGAGGCTGAGGAATTTGGGCTTATTTAGTCTGCAGAAGACAAGAGTGAGGGGATTTGATAGCAGTCTTTAACTGCCTGAAAGAGGGCTTCCAAAGAGGATGGAGAGAGGCTGTTCTCAGTGGTGACAGATAACAGAACGAGAAGCAATGCTGTCAAGTTGCAGTGCGGGAAGTCTAGTTTGGATATTAGAAAAACTATTTTACTAGGAGGGTGGTGAAGCACTGGAATGGGTTCCCTAGGGATGTGGTGGAATCTCTTAGAAGTTTTTAAGTCCTGGCTTGACACAGCCCTGGCTGGGATGATTTACTTGGTGTTGGTCCTGCTTTGGTCAGTGGGTTGGACTTGATGACCTCCAGAGGTCTCTTCCAACTCTATGGGTATGTCTAGACTACAGGCCTCTGTCGAAAAAGAGCGTCTAGACTACAGCCAGTTCTGTCGACAAAGCAAGCCGCTTTTTCGACAGAGTCTAGACGCTCTCTTTTGAAAAAGCACAGTGTGGATGCAATAGCGCCTTTTTTCGACATAACTCTGTCGAAAAAAGATGTTCCTCGTAGAATGAGGTTTACCGCCATCGACAAAACTGCCATGTTCTGTTGACTTACTGTTGACAGAACTCGGCGGTAGTGTAGACGCAGGTTTAGTTTTTTCGACAGAAGTCTATTTTTGTCGACAGAACCCTGTAGTCTAGACACACCCTAAGATTCTATGAGTGTTTTGTTTTCAGAGCATGAATGCTTTTGGATAGTTTCTTTAAAATATTGTTCCTAATGAACATTTGAAAGAAGTTGTGGCTTTTGTGTTGAAATCTAAGCATCTGCTAATGATCTAGTATATATTTGAAAGTTTGTGGGTGTCTGCTTTGTTGAAGAACTCCTCCTAAACAGTAAGAGCTAGGACCACCAAATTCACTATGCAGCTTCCTCTTAGCACAACTTAAAAAAAGCTAAGGATTTGGTTGTGCCAGGAAAATGGGATGTGCCTGGAATGGGATTGCTTCTCATAAAAGAAAAACGGAGGGCTGTGCTATATAATGACCAAATGGGACAGTAGGGGATATAGGATGGAAAGCAGGGACAGTTATACTGTATAATGACCACAGGGGGGCAGCAAGGGGCCAGAGATGGGGACCCAGAGAACTATAACCCCAGTGGAGCAGAGGCTGAGAAAGGGACTATATATTTGAATGAGTTATTCTGTTTTGTGTATGTATCTGTCCCCCAACCGGAGGACATGCACCCTTTCCCCTGGCTATGCTTGCTGAAGCTGCAGCAACCATGGAGGAGGGTGCTTTTCATGTGCCCCATGCTGCTGTGGTGAGAGATGGCTGGGGTAGTCCTCTCTCATTGGGACAGTTTGCATACTGACCCCCTCCTCCCCAGCTCCACCTGAGCCTACCTCCCCAGTACTCTTTAGAGAGGGCGGGGAGGGGAGGGTGCTGAAGCTTCCCCTCCCAATTTGTATGGGGACACTGCTGACTTGAGCAATGCCAGGTAAATCTAGTTTACTACAGATATAGTTAACAGAAGTGATAAATTGTAACAACTGTACAAACACATTTGCTGTATAAACACTTGCATGCACCTCCAGGACTCATTGAGAAAATGTATATCTGACACTCAAATCTGTATTAAGATAGCAGGACACTAGATTTGACTCTTTTGTTATTACGGGTTGAACCCTTTATAGTCCAGCAACATCTGTGGTCCAGCATGCTCTTGGGTGTTATGGATAGCTGTGCTGAAATTATCTTTTTTTCCCTTGGGGGAAAATAAAACTAGCATGCTTCAAAGCGCAGGTGCTCAAAGATGACAGGCTAATTCAAATGCAAAATGGAAAGTTATTTTGATCTGACTAGGGAGACTTTATGAAAGGCTATTTTAAATACTATATTCTCACATACTGAGGCCATCTCAGTCTGTAAGCCAATACAGGGTCTGCTCCATCCATATTTATCATCCCATATACCTAGTAGCTTTGGTCTCGCATTTAATCATCCTACTGTATTTAAGAAGTGAGAAAGTTACTTAAACAGAAGATAAAAGGTACAGTGCCAAAAGTAAAATCCCTGCAAGCTGCATGGAAACTTTTCAAAGACACCATAATAGAAGCTCCTCTCTAATGTATATGCCAAGTTAAAATGCAGCGAGAGAACAAAAAATTTGCAACCATGGCTTAGCAACCAAGTAAAAGAACCAATGAAATGTATATAAAGGCATCATTTTAAAAAGTGGAAGTTAAATCTTAGCGAAGAAAATAGAAGGGATTTTAAACTGTCAAATAAAGTGTAAAATATTATTAGAAAGGGCAAAAAAGTAATTTGAAGAATAGCTATCCAAAAACTAAAAAAAAAATAGCAAAAGGTTATTTTTAAGTACATCAGAAGCAGGAAGCCTGCTAAACAAACAGTGGTGCCACTGCACGAGTGAGATACTAAAGGAGTGCTCAAAGACTATAAGCTCATTGTGATTAAACTTCATGAATTCTTTGCATCAGCCCTCGCAGCTGAGGATGTGAGGGAGATTCCCAAAGCTGAGCCATTCTTTTTAGGTGATAAATCTGAGGAATAGTTCCAAATTATGGTGTCATTAGAGGAGGTTTTGGAACAAATCAATAATCTAAACAGTAACGAGTCACCAAGACCAGATGGCATTCACCAGAGAGATCTGAAAACTCAAATGTGGAATTGCGGAACTCAGTAACTGTGGTTTATTAACCTATCCTTTAAATCATCTTCTGTAGCAAATGACTGGAAGATGGCTAATGTGATACCAATTTTCAAAAAGGGTTCTAAAGGTGATCCTGGCAGTTACAGAGCAGTAAGTCTAACTATAGTAATGGGCAAATTGGTTGAAACTATAGTAAAAATCAAAATTGTCAGACACCTAGATGAACATAATTTATTGGGGAAGAGTGAACATGGGTTTTCTAAAGGGAAATCATGCTTCACCAATCTACTAGAATCCTTTGAGGGGGTCAGTAAGCATGTGGGCAAGGGGGAGATCCAGTGGACATAATGTTCTTAGATTGCCGGAAAGCCTTTGACAGGGTCCCTCACCAAAGACTCTTTAGCAAAGTAAGCTGTCATGGGTCAAGAGGGAAGGTCCTCTCATGGAGTGATCACTAGTTAAAAGATGATAAACAAAGAGGAGGACTAAATGGTCAGTTTCCAGAATGGAGAGAGGTAACTAATGGTGTCCCGCAGGATTCTGTACTGGGACGAATCCTATTCCACATATTCATAAATGTTTTGTAGAATGGGGTAAACAGTGAGGTGGCAAAATTTGCCGATGATACTAAACTGATCAAAATAGTGAAGTCCAAAGCAGATGGCTGAAGAACGTCAAAAGGATCACACCGAAGTAAGTGACTAGACAACAAATTGGCAGGTGAATTTAAAATTTTGGGGAATGCAAAGTAATACATATTGGAAAACATAATCCCAACTATAGGTATAAAATGTTGGGGACTAAATTAGCTATTTCCACTTAGAAAGCGATCTTGGAGACATTGTGGATAGTTCTCTGGAAACATCTACTCAATGTGCAGCAGCAGTAAAAAAAGCTAACAATGTTAGGAATAATTAAAAAAGGGATAGAGAATAAGGCAGAGAATATCTTATTGCGTCTATATAAATTCATGGTATGGCCACATCTTGAATACTGTGTGCAGTTGTGGTGGTCTCATCTCAAAAATCTTGGCATTGGAAGAATTTCAGAAAAGGACAACAAAAATGATTAGGGGTTTGGAACTACCGCCACATGAGCAGAGATTAATAGGACTGGGACTTTTCAGCGTAGAATAAAGGAATCTTTTCAGTTTAGAATAGAGAGGGATACGAAGAGGTCTATAAAATCATGACCAGTGTGGAAAAAGGAGAAGTTATTTACTTGCTCTCATAATACAGGAACTAGGGTTCACCAAATGACATTAGTAGATAGCAGATTTAAAACAAAAGGAAGTATTTCTTTGCATAAGGCAGGTTCAATACATGGAGCTCCTTGCCAGAGGACATTGTGAAGACCAGGACTTGAACAGGGTTAAAAAAATAACTAGATAAATTCATGGAGGATTTAGCCAGGATGGGTAGATAAATAGGAGGATTGGGCCAAAAAAAATCTGATGAAATTCAACAAGAAGTGCAGAGTTCTGCACTTAGGATGGAAGAATCCCAAGCACTCTTACAGGATGGAGACCAACAGGTTAAGCAGCAGTTTTTCAGAAAAGGATGTGAGGATTACAGTGGATGAGAAGCTGGATACGAGTCAGTGTGCTCTTGTAGCCAAGAAGGCTTAATGGCATATTGTGGTGCATTAGTAGGAACATCGAAAGCAGATCTAGAGAAGTGGTTATTCCCCTTTATTTGGCACTGGTGTGGCCACATCTGAAGTATTGTGTCCAATTCTGGACCTCCCATTACAAAAAGGGTGTGGCTGCATTGTTGCCCTCCTCTGGACTTTCTCCTAAAATGATTAAGGGGCTGGAGCACATGACTGAGGCGAGGCTGAGGGATTTGAGCTTATTTAGCCTAAAGAAGGGAAGAGCGAGGGGGGATTTGATAGAAGCCTTCAACTATCTGAAGGGAGTTTCCAAAGAGGATGGAGAGAAGCTGTTCTCAGTGGTGACAGATGGCAGAAGAAGGTGCAGTGCTCTCAAGTTGTAGTGGGGGAGGTCTAAGTTAGATATTAGAAAAACCTATTTCACTAGAAGGCTGGGTAAAGTACTGGAATGGGTTACCTAGGGAAGTGGTGGCTCTGGATGGGATGATTTAGTTGGGATTGGTACTGCTTTATTGCAGGGGGTTGGACTTGATGACTCCTGAGGTCTCTTCCAGCCCTATGATTCTATGAATGATGTCCGTTGCCTCTGTTTGTCAGAAGCTGAGAATGCGTGATAGGGGAGGGATCACTTGATGATTACCTGTTCTGTTCATTTCCTCTGGGGCACCTGGCATTGACCACTGTCAGAAGAGAGCAGACTGAGCTTTTGGTCTGACCCAATAGGAAGTCATGAATAGCTCACAACTTCGTTCCTTTCTTCTTATTAATAAAATTAGAAGATGTACCCAGCATTTTCCGGGTACTTCAGGGCAAGGGTCTGATGGTGTGGGGGATTGGGCGTAAGGAGGCTCTGTCTGATGTCAGCCAAGATGGCGGAGCCCCATCCCTGCTGGCTACTCTCTTGGTGTGGCTGCCCCCAGTTGCCCCTCTGCAGTATGGCTCTCCTCTGTGCTTGCTGCCCCTAGTGGCTACTCTCAGTATCACGTGTCTCCTGTCTGTGCCCCTCCCTTTCCATGTTATGGAAAACAGTTCCACTCCTATATTCAAATGTCTAGCGTTAGACTGTAAAGAAAATATTCGGAAAATTGAAGCCATTAAAAATGGTTAACAGCTATATTTGCGAAAGTTTTCATTATGATGTAACATCTTAAAACAGTAGTCAAAATGCAAATATTTTGTCACAACAATACTTTTGAATTTTCTCCATTGCAATTAAAGTTTCTTATGTTAAATTATGAATTTTATGTCCGGGGCATAATATGTATCGGTTGAAGGGCTATACTCTTGTATTTGCAATGGTGGTTTAAGACTATCAAAGCCCTGCAGGAGGAAGGGCATGGAAAGGAGGAAACCATGTCCACAGTATTATTCTCTGCCCTAATATGTATTTGGCTTCACAGCATGGAAAAGGGTAGGGGACAGGGTAGAAGGGTTTAACTGTCAGAGACATTGTATTCCCCCCTCATTTGAAGCTTACAAGACTTCCCCAGGTAAAGTAATGCAGATTTTGTCAACTGTCACTGCCCCTTCATATTATAGATGCTACTATTACTTATTACTGTAGAGATCCCCAAATGAGGACTCTGCATGAGCTGTGTGGAACCCTATAGTCATCTAATTCATGTTCCTTAATGCATGAAAAGGTATGCACAAGCTATATAATCTATTAGACCTAAAAAGCCACTTTGCAAGACAAACTAGATCAAAGAAAAAGTGTAATAATTAGGGGAGAAAACAGTTTTTATCCAGCAGCATGTGCTAAGAGATTAACAAAAGTAGTCACCAACAAGTGGGTAAATATCCTTAAGATAGGAATTCCCGGGGTGGGGAAACTAATATGCTTCAAGGGTAAAAGATAATTTTAACCCAGCTATCCATAAACCTACAGAGATCCTAGACCACAGATGTTGCTGAACAATGGAAGTCTTGACTATAGAGGTTCAACCTGTAGTATCTGAGACACGAAGAACACTAAATCTGACTCTCTGTTAGTATATTGTTTCCTTCTTGAGACTGTTAATTCTGACTGTTCAGATGCTGTTGCCAACATAGATTTACCACAGCATTTATAGAAGTAGTTTTATGTAAGAGACAGTGAAATCTAAAACATGCTGGAAAGAGAGTATCAGAAAATTAGAGGCATATACTGATTTTTTTTTTTTTTAAGATTTTTTTTTTTAATGGGGTTAGGTTTACTGCTAGTATAGATGTTTTAGATTGCAAGCATTGGTTTCTTATTCAGCATTACAGAAACAGCAATTGATTTACCTTCTTTTGTTTGTTTCCACTTTCCTCCTGTTCGGATGATAGCCTGATGTTGCCTTATCTTTGCAGTGTTGCTGAATTTAACCAGCAGGGCCAAAAATTGATCTCTTGTGTCTCGAGTGCAGAGTGATCTATATACTATCCTCCAGAACATAAACCTTTGGACTGAGTATATTCTACAGATTTTCATTGATTCATTTTTATTCTGTTAATTGATGGTGACTTTAAGTACAATTCCCTGAATGAAATCTGTAGTATTAGGTGACTTCCATCCTCTTCCTTCTTTGTTTATTTTATTTTATGGTGCCTCCAAAAATTATAAAGTGAACACACAAGTATATGTTGTTTCTTCTTTTCAGATACCAGATTCTGAACTTTGTTTATTTCTCTCAGGTTTTTAATTATTTATTTATTTTTAGGTGGGGACGATTAACTGAAGAAAGGCCTCTGCTGACTTTTTTTCCAGCTCCATCAGGTAATTCTGTACTGGCTGGTATGAATGGAAGATAGCATCAACACACTGATTATTCTCCTTCATTAGTATTGTTTTGTCAAATAGACTGTGTGCTTATGTATGATCACTTCTACTTGCTGGAGCTTGAAAAGATGTTCATAGCAGGTCTTGTCCAGGCAGTATATGTACCCTGCATCTTTTTAGGGCCCTCCCAAGGTTATGTTGGGGCTTCATGGCCGTGATCCCTCTCAGTTCCTTTTTACTGTGCATGGCCTGAGTTGGAACTCTCCATATGGTTCTTTTGACGATTCCACCCCCATACTTGATGAAAATGGCTTATGAATATAAGTATGCATAACTCACAGATGGTTTGGACAAAATACATTCTGTTACCTATCAATTTTAATGTTACAAATTGCTGGATCTGTATATCTTATTTGGGTACTTGTATCCTTCTTGTATGTAAAGTTAGAAATAGAAGGTATGAGGTTTTTTAAAATAGTTTTAAATATGCAAATGTGAGCCCTTAATGGGGCGCCCGGAAGCCTTAATGGGGCCCCCGGAAGCCTTAATGACTGAATGATGAACTTAATGACTTGAGAACAGCATTGTGTATCCTTTAAGTCTAAGCAGTGATTAGTACTCGGAAGCCTTGTGACCTTACCATCTGGTAGGGGGGATACCAGTTTGACCAGGTAATTTTCTATGGAAGCTAGGGGTAGAGAACAAAAGATTCCCGTCCAGGGTGGAATCTATATTATCAGTGGGAAGCTATCTGTCCTTTTGTCTTTGGCTGGTCTGGGAAAGGGCCTGGGTAAGAGCCTTTAAAGGTACAGGCAGGAGTGCAAGGGCTTGTGGCACCCTGCCAGTCCCGTGCCATGCACTGGCAGCCTTCACTGCTCTTGCCTGCTGCCTTGGCAGACCCTGGTGCTCCCTCTGAGCCCCCCACACCTGCAAGCAAGCCTGCAGCCACTTCTGAAGCTCCTGGTTGGGCAGAAGAGGAAGGTCCCAGTCTGAGGTAAGGAGTTGAATCTCCAGGATCTCTGCACCAGGCACAGGAATGCCAATGTCTGTGGCCAAATGGCTGCCAGCCTGGCCCAGAAGGGGCACTGCTGCACCAGGGCCAAGTGTGGATGAAGGTGAAAGAACTTTGCCAGGCCTACCCCAAGGCCAGGGAACAAAGTTTCCGCTCAGGGGTGGCACCCTAAACCTGTTTTTACGCTAAGCTTGATGGCATCCCGGAAGGGGACTCAGCCCCCCCCTCCTGTTTTGTGGACTCCACCCTGGCCATGCCCATCCTCAGCCTCGAGGAGGACGGGGCTGTGGAGGAGGAGGAGGAAGAGGAGGCCAGCATTGACACCATGCACGCCAGCCAGGAGCTCATCCTCCGCCTGGAGATGTCCCCTCCCCACTCTTCCCCCCCCCAGGATATCTCCCAGGGCTCTGACGAGGCCAAGGAAGGCATATTAGGTGAGTTCCATTACTTTTCCTATCTGCATGTGAGGGATGGGCTTTGAGGGGCTGTGCACTCCTCGCTCTGTCGTCTTGACCTGGGAATCACACGACAGCCTGTGCATGTGGGTGCACATGTATTGCCATCCCAGAGCATACAGCCCCATGAGGCTGCCACGTAGGAACCTGTTGCTCCTCTCAAGGTTCCTGGACAGGCCTGCATAACTCCTGACTCAGTTTCCCACCATGAGCTACCACTAAGGAGGCTGGGGTCAGGGAAACACACAGCAGTGCTGCACACCATGCAAGCTCATGCCCGCACTTTTGGGGCAGCATCCGCTCTCAGTGAAGCATGGTGATGTGGAGGACACTGATCCCCTGCAGGGGAGCCTGCTGTGGGGAAGGAAGTGGAGGGGACCCCAATACCACCCTTCCTGGCAAGCAGTGTCTGCCACTCAAACACATCTACCCGAACACCCATCTCCCTCTCCTCCAGCAAGCAGGGATAGAAGGCTTCTCTCTGCAGGATGCCGCCACTGCCAGACCCAGCATGTGCATGGCACAGAGGGAAGTCAAGCTGCCCTGTTCCCTCCATTTCCTCCCGCAGTCTCCTGTCCTCGTTGGCACCTTCTCATGCCTGCTTGTCTCCTGGATGTGGGGGTAGCAAGGGTCCCCTGCAACGTCCTTGCCCCTGCAGGACAGTGTCTAGGCCACAAATGGCTTTACTTGAAACACATTGCCATTGTTTGAACCAAGAACTTTGGTTTCGACTCAGACATTAGGGCTAGGCTTCATGCATACTGTTTCCTGGGATGACTGCCTTTTGCATTTTTCTTCACAGCTAGACCAGTTGTGAGCGTGGTCCACCACCTTCCGCTTTATCCTCTGTACCTCGAGACCTGCAAGCACCAGTGACCCTGCGATGACCTGGAGTGAGAACATCTGGAGTGCCTCTGTTCCATGAACAGGAACTTTGAGGAGGTCTGCCAGGAGTGCTGTATTGACTGGGAGCTGGGGCACAACATTTGGCAACAGCTGTCCCGGCATCAGGAGGCGATGTGTGCAGCATACACCAGCGCTGTCGAGCACATGGTCGCTGCCATGGAGTTCCTCCAGTACCCACCCCTTCCCTTGCCTCCCCGGTTTCTCTTCCTAGCACCCCCCAAGGATGCCGAGAGCCCTGCACATGAGGCGGTGGAACCACGTGAGGCAGGTGCCATTCCTATTCCTAGCCCCATCCCCATCCCTTTCCCCTCCCAGGTTCATTCACCAGTTCCTCTCCTATTATATGTTCCACAAATAAATGTAAAAGAGTTCATTGTTTGAAACAAAAAGTCTTTTTTATTTGGTCTGTGGGGTGGAGTGGGAAGGGAGGGCAGGGGAAGGGAGGGGTGTGGGAGGAAAGACACAAAGGGGAAGTGCTGAGGCCCCTTGAGGAAAGGCCCAAGGAAGAGTGTCACAGCGGGCCTTGTATAAAAGTTTCCTTCAAGGCCTCCTAGATGTGCACAACCCACTCATGGGCTTGCTGGATGGCAGCAGTATGTGGCTGCGCCAAAGCCCTTCCAAGCTGCTGAGCCTCTGCCCCCCACCCTGGCAAGAAAGTCTCCCTCTTATTTTCACAGTGGTTGTGGAGCATGCAGCAGGCTGCCATCATCTGGGGAATGTTCCGGTCGCCAAGGTCCAGGCGAGTGAGGAGACGCCAGAACCTCCCTTTGAGGCAGCTGAAGGCGCCCTCCACTGTGATGCCGCACCTGCTAAGCCTGGCGTTGAATTGTTACTTGATGGGGTCTAGGTGTCCTGTGTAGGGCTTCATTAGCCAAGGGAGCAAGGGGTAGGCTGCGTCACCCACGATGCACATAGGCATGCCCATTTCACTGATCCTGATGGTGTGGTTAGGGGAAAAAAGTGCTGGTGTGTATCCTCTGGAACAGGCTGAAGTTCCTAAAGATGCAGGTGTCATGCACCTTCCCCGACCATTTGATGTTAATGTTGGTAAAGTGGCCCCAGTGATCCACAATGGCCTGCAGGACCATTGAAAAGTACCCCTTCCGATTGACGTATTTGGAGGCCCGGTGGTTGGGGGCCTGGATGCGGATGTGGGTGCTGTCAATGGCCCCCTGCAGTTGAGGAAGCCCATAGTGGCAAAGCTAGTGACGATGGGGTCCATGTCACCCTGGATGACGACCCTGTGCAGCAGGATGGCATTCATGGCCCTCACCACCTGTAGAATGATAGTCATAGAATCACAGAGTTGCCAGGGCCCTCTGGAGTTCCCCGAGCTCAAGGCCTTCCCACTGCAGGACCAACCCCAACTATTCCATCTCCGGCAGGACTCTGTCAAGTCGGGACTGAAAAACCTCCAGGGAGGAAGATTCCACCTCCCCCCTTCCTTAGGGAAGCCAGTGCAGTGCTTTTCCACCCTCCTGAGACAATAGCAAGAGAGTTATACCTGCATGAGTGCAGCCCCTATGGTTGATCTCCCCATGCCAAACTGGTTCCCGATGGAGTGTTATCTGACCAGCATAGTGAGCTTCCAAATAGAGATGGTGACACACTTTTGGGGGGGGGCCTGGCAGGTCTCGCCTGGGTGTCCCGTCATTGGAGGGCAGAGGCGAGCCACTTGCACAACTCCAGGAAGGTGTCCTTCCACATTCGGAAGTTCTGGAGCCACTGCATGATGATCCAGTCCCACCAGTCGGCACTGGTTTCCTGGCACCAGAAGCGGTGGTGCACGGTAGGATGGAAGCAAATGTGGTGCATGAGAAGCATCCGGGCCTGCGTGAAGGAGCAACCCATTCCAGGCTGATTGTTGTCCTTAAGCAGTAGCATGAGGGCAGCCTGCATAATCTGTGCCATAAGTTGTAGCAGCAGGTTTAAGAGCCGGTGAGTGCTTTGCAGAAGGTCTGGCTCCATGCTGGAAGTGCTGTGGAGGTTGCAAGGGCAACCAGAGCACGTGGTGTGGTGTTTGCTGTCCCTCAAGTATGTAGGCAAAAGTGAAGACTGACACACAGCTATAAAGGGGAGCCCCTTTAAGCAGAAGCCTCAGATAGCTTCAGGCAGCAGCTACAGGAAGTGACTGCCATCCTGGCTGGAGTGGTTCTAGGGGGCCTTAAATGCAATTCAGGTGCCAATGAATGTGGAAACGCTATTTCTATATAGCTCTGCACTATTTCGATAGGGATTTCTAGCGTGGACGCGTTATTTCAGGACTTATTATTTCCAAATAACTTATTTTGAAATAACCTTGTAGTGTAAATACAAAGGGAACCACTGGAGACCCAAGTCAGAGTAAAAGATCATCTTTTTACTTGAAGACTACTGAAATAAGAACAAGCCCTTTAGGGTAAGGGACTAAGTTTCTAGTGGATTAGAACTAGCTATGTGTTTTCTTTTAATTTTAATTCTGTAATTTACTTTGCTCTGTCCATTTTCACTTGCAACAACTTAAATGCTGTTGTAGGTACTTAATAAAGTCACTTTTGTTAACTATCAATCAAGCCCAGTGTAAATAATTGTTACTTGAAAGGAGCAATCAGTGTGCATGTTTTCTTTCATTGATAAAGAGGATTGGAGGTGGGATTTCTGGGTGCTGTGCTTCAGAACCGCATTCTCCCAGAATTGAAGTGGTTCAGTGCTGCAGTGCTCTTCAGGAGGGGCAGTTACCCCAACTCAGTGCATTGTCTAGGGGAGACCAGAGAATCTGCCCCAGCAGGACAGGGTGGTGGGGACCCCAGAGAGCAAGGAGGCAAGTGCCAGCGGCATAATCATAACCCCAGCAAACTTCCCCAATGGGTCATCTGTCCCAATGGTGCAGTGAACAGAGTAAATGTGCACAGCTGGTTGCTCTGGATGCCGGTAGTAATTTTAAGTGTGTTCTAAGCATGGTATTTAAAGGACAGACAAAGTGGTTACTGGTTTGTTGTTTTCTGTGTGCTTATTTTGGGTAAGAGAAATAGGCAGGAAAAGCAGCAAAATGAGTGAGTGTGAGGTTCAGATGAAGCTGGAGCTTTACAGAGTTCAAGCAGCAGAGGAGGAGGCAGAACATAAGACAAATGGTCTTAGAGACTTGAAATAGAAGCACAGGTGGCCAGGGAGAAAGCAACTCATGAGAAGATCCTGGAACTAAATAGCTTGCATGAGGTGAAGATTCCTCTTTCAATATCTTCTGGAACAGACCACAAGGTCTGTTTTGGCATTGGCACACTGTTCACACAAGGTCTACTGCTACTACACTGGAGACTTTGGGCAGGTCCTTGGGGCTCCAACTTCTTTTGAAGGAGAGGTTGATATTCCTTTCCTGATATGATCCGGTTGAACTCCAAGAGGCCTGTCCTCCCTCTCAAAGAGGGTTTGGAACAATACCAAGATTCATAAGGTACCCAGGGTAGAGCTGGGCTGTTGGCCTGAGTCTTCTAATATTCAACCTAGACCTCCCCCACTGTAATTTGAGACTCTTGCTCATGGTTCTGCCATCCATCACTACTGAGAACAGCCTCCCTTGAGGAAGTTGAAGGCTGCTATCAAATCCCCCCTCACTCTTCTCTTCTGCCAAGTAAATAAATCCAAATCCTGAGGAGAGGCCTCATGTGCATAGAGTAGAGCAGAAGAATATATTTCTCATGTCTTGCTTACAACATTCCAGCTCATTCACCCCAGAATGATTGTGGTTCTTTCTTTGCAGCAGTCTTACACTGTTGACTCATTTAGCTTGTAATTTCACTATAACATCTAGATCCCTTTCCACAATACTCCTTCCTAGGCAGTCATTTCCCATTTTTGCGTGTGTAATGGATTGTTTCTTTCTAGAAGTGAATGTAAGCCTGTATGTCGTTCAGCCAGCTCCTTCTTGCAGGGCTGGGGTGCTCAGCTGCAAAAGAAATCAAGGCATGCTTCCAGTCCCAAGGCTCTCCTGCAGGCTGCCACACTAAGCAGAAGGCAGCCAGGTAGATTAACGGGGAGTGCCCCCTGCACTGGTCCAGGACTGCCCCAGCTCTGAGCCCTTCCACCAGGCACCATTTAGAGAGGGTGGGGGGCTGAACTTCTCTCTCCCTCCACCCCTTCCCCCATTCCCTCTTGAGATTCTTACTTGCCTATCAGGGAGCAAGAGGAAAACACACAGTGTTGCATGCATTCTTCTCCCTCTTGACTCCAAATAGGAGGGGGCTGAGGAGTGAGTGACTCATGCTGTGTGCTTTTCTCTCACTCCCTGACAGTGATGAGGGGGAACAGTAAGCAGCCTTCTGGTATGAATCTAGGTGGGGGGCTTCAGCCCCCATGTCCTTCCTAAAAGCGCACTTGCTCTCCTGTACCCCTTACACACACATACTCAAGTCCTAAGCTCTTCCTCACACCTTCAACTCTTTGCCCTGAGCTGCTTCTGATACTTCCCAACCCTGACTCCTGTACTCCCCACACCTTCAGCCCCCGCTCTGAGTCCCCACATCCACAAGCCCCGAGACACTCACATCTGTACACACCACAAGCCCCTGCCCTAAGCCCCCTGCACTCCACCCCACATTTCAATTTCTTACAGGTACATCGTATTGCAGTGTTGTCATCAGAGTGCAGAGGAGTTATCGGGTCCTGTTCCCCTATCTGCAGTCAGATGTGACTGACAGCTAGCAGACAGAACAGGTTTATCAGGTGACAAAAGCAAAGCTTTCAGCAAAGCTTTTGATATGGTCTTCCACAATATTCTTGCCAGCAAGTTAAGGAAATATGGATGGGATAAATGGATTGTAAGGTGGATAGAAAGCTGGCTAGATTGTCAGGCCCAATGGGTAGTGGTCAATGGCTCGATGTCTGGTTGGTGGTCGCTTTCAAATGGAGTGCCCCAAGGATCGGTTCTAGAACCAGTTTTATTCAGCATCTTCATTAATGACCTGGATGAGGGGATGGATTGTACCCTCAGCAAGTTTGCGGATGACACTAAGGTAGATACATTGGAGGGCAGGGATAGGGTCCAGAGTGACCTAGACAGATTAAAGGATTGGGCCAAAAGAAATCTGATGAGGTTCAACAAGGACTAGTGCGGAGTCCTGCACTTGGGACGGAAAAATGCAAAGCATTGTTACAGGCTGGGGACCGAATGGCTAAGTAGCAGTTCAGCAGAAAAGGACCTGGGGATTACAGTGGATAAGAATCTGGATACGGGTCAACAGTGTGCCCTTGTAGCCCAGAAGGCTAAAGGCATATTAGGGTGCATTATGGGGAGCATTGCCAGCAGATCTAGAGAAGCGATTATTCCCCTTTATTTGGCACATCTCTAATATTGTGTCCAGTTCTGGACCCCCCACTACAGAAAGGATGTGGACGCATTGGAAAGGGTCCAGCGGAGGCAAGCAAAATGATTAGGGGGCTGGAGCACTTGACCTAAGAGGAGAGGCTGAAGGATTTGGGCTTATTTAGAGGAGGGATTTGATAGCAGCCTTCAACTTCCTGAAGGGAGATTCTAAAGAGGACGGGGAAAGGCTGTTCACAGTAGTGACGGATGGCAGAACAAAGAGCAATGGTCTCAAGTTAAAGTGGGGAGGTCTAGATTGGATATTAGGAAAAACTATTTCCCTAGGAGGGTGGTGAAGTACTGGAATGGGTTACCTCGGGAGGTGGTAGGATCTCCATCCCTAGAGATTTTTAAGTCCCGGCTTGACAAAGCCATGGCTGGGTTGATTAAATTGGGATTGGTCTTGCTTTGGGCAGGTGGCTGGACTCGACCTTCTGAGGTCTCTGCCAGCCCTAGGATTCTATGACAAGAACAGAGCATAGAAAAAATGTATTAGCACAGAGACCAGAAGCATTAGTACAGTCCATCCTTGGAAGAGGAGGCCCAGGGCCAGAGCCCTGGCCTCCTCCCCCATCCCTTTGCAAGACGGCTGAGACTGATCCACCCCCAGCTTCTGGTCCCAACCCAGTTTCCTCATTGAACCTTTGTCTCACTTCTTGGGGAAAAGGTGCCACCTGGTTACACCCCCTTCCAGGCTCAGATTATGAAGGGCAGTGGCCATTGTGTATATGTGGGAGGATATCACACTGAAATTTCCATCACCATCTAGGTATTAGTACAGTGCTCAGGGAAACTGAGGCACACATATGGGATTACTATAGGATAGTAGAGCTCTCACATGTAATATAACAATGTGAATAAAATCCCCACTTCATTGCAATTTCCCATTCTCAACCTCCCTGCCCTGTATCCCATTCTTCTGGAGGGGTTACAATCTGACAGTACCTGTAAGAAATTGAAGTTACTCCATTTTGAAAGAAACAGAGATGAAAGTAATTTACATTTGTCCTCATTGAATTTCATGTACCTGAGACCATTTCTCCAGTTTGTCCAGGTCATTTTGAATTTTCATCCTGTTCTCGAAAGCTCTTGCAACCCCTCCCAGCTTTGTATCATTCGTAAAATTTAAAAGGTATTCTGTATGTCATTATTTAAATTATTGAACAGAACCTGTCCCAGAACTGATCTCTTCAAAACTCTACTTATGCCCATCCAGCATGACTGTGAACCACTTACTGTATTAAAATCTTTACTAAAGTCTAAATATACCACATCCACTGCTTGCCCCCCATCCATAATGCTTGTTACCTTGTCAGAAAAAGCTTTCAGATTGGTTTGACATGATTTGTTTTTGACAAATCTATGTTGACTGTTACTTATCACCTTCCAGATATTTGCAAACTGATTCCTTAATTAAATGGTCCATTATCTTTCCTGGTTCAGAAGTTAAGTTGACTGGTCTGTAATTCCCAGGGTTGCCCTTATTTTCATTTTTATAGATGGGCACTTTTTGTGCCCTTTTCCAGTCTTCTGGAATCTTTCCCATGTTCCATGTCTTTTCAAAGATAATAGCTAATTGATCAGATATCTTCTTACTCAGCTCCTTGAGTATTCTAAGATGTATTTCATCAGGGCCCAGTGACTTGAAGACATCTAACTTGTCTAAATAATTTTTTTACTTGTTCTTTCCCTTTGTAAACTTCTGAACCTACCACATTTTCACTGGCATTCACTATGTCTGGTGCACAATCACTACCAATCTTCTTGGAAAAAATCAAAACAAGTCATTAAGCATCTCTGCAATTTCCACATTATCTGTTATTGTTTCTCATTCCTCCCACGTGGGATCTGAACCTAGCCTCTTCAGGGACTCATGAGATCTCCCTTTAAACCTGCAGCTACCTGCTCTTTACTACACATGTCAATGAAGGAAGCATTCTTTGTTGCCATCATATCTGCTAGAAAGGTGAGTGGCCATTAGTGTATTTATTTCAATCCTCCTTATACAATTTTCTTTAGGACAAGGTCACAGTGCAACTTCACCTAAATTCCTCCCAAAAGCAGTGTCCAAATTTCACGTCAACCAGCTGATATACCGCCCCACATTCTACCCCAAGCCTCACAGAAGGCTGCAATACACACCCTTGCCAGACTCTTAGTTTCCTCAATTGAATGATTGAACTGTGCTGGTCTATCCAAGCAGCGATTTCCAAATGGATATTGGGTAGAGTTCAATCATGCTACCAGACTCAGAACATAGAATCCCATTCTGGGGTTAGGTCCCACTCTACTTGAGCTGTCAACAGATGTAGCTACACAACATATCCATTCTGGACATTTGCAAAGCTGCCATGTGAGTGTCAGATCACACTTTTGCCAAACACCATGCCATCTCTCAGGATGTCAGGGTAGGTGCATAGTATACCTTACTGTCCTTTCCCATACTACGTTGCACATAACTCCAGTGTTTCCCCCATTCATGGTGGGTACTGCTCCACATTCAGTTGGAGTGGAGCACCCACAAGGTTAGCACGCCAAGAAAAAAGAGCATTACTCATCTTGTGCAGTAACAGTTCTTTGAGATGTGTGTCCCTGTGGGTGCTCCACTACTCATTCACTTCCCCTCTATTTATTTGGGAGCTCAAAAATGAGGACTCTATGGTAGAGAAGGAATCCTGAGTCTGGCTATCCATGTGTTGCACAGACTCAGATGACACCGTGAGACTGCAGCTGCACATGTATGTCTCAGCCAGGCACTGCTATCTAATATCTCTGATCAGTGGTGCTGGGATGCATCATTACCTAGAGCAGAGCATTCACAGTGGTGCACATCTCAAAGAGCCTCAGTTACTGCTCACAATGAGTAGTCTTCTCTTTTTATATCACCAAACCAGGTGGAGCATCCTCTTCTCCCCTGTGTCAGGAAGCCCTCCAGCTCTGGGAGTTCTGGATAACACACTAAATACTTGTGGAAGTGTCTCAAAACCAGTTAGCAGACTATTTCAGCAGATCCTTTCTGGACCATTCGTTGAGATTGGCCCAGACATAATAAACAATATCTTCCAATGGTGAGGATTTCTCCAAGTCACTTGTTCACCTCAAGGAGCAAGCAGAAGTGCCTGTAATTCTGTTTCTTTCTGAGCCACAGCCTGCGTTTGCTTCTGTCCCACTCATCCACAAGGTCCTTCCCAAGATTTGGAACTGTTGGTACCAGCCTGGCTATGCCTTACTGTCCTATCCCCAGCTACGATGCACATAACTCCAAAGTTCCCATGGTGCTGGAATTCTGTGGAGATTCCAGTTATTCTGCTATTAGTTTGAGATCTCATTATTCAACTTCACAGATGGCTCTAGTATCCCGGTTTTGAGTATCTTCCCCACACAGCTTTGAAGTGGCTGAATCTGCGAGAACTCACAAGTTTGGACACCATTAGAGATGTTCTTCATGGTACTAGAAAACCTTCAGCTAGAGGTATCTACTCAGCCAACTGGAAGTGATTCTCAGTTTGGTGTTCGCAGAGCCATATTCCTCTGACTCAGTCTTCAGTTCCATTTATCTTGGACTGCCTCCTTAAGCAGAAACATCGTGGTCTGTCACACTCATTAATAAAGATTCACATGGCTGCCATCTTGGCTTTATACCCAGGAGAGGCTGACAGCTGCATCTTTGCTAACCCCATGGTGCGGCATTTTCTTAAGACCACGTAGATTATACCCTCCGATCTGGTGGCCAACCCTGGTCTGGGACATTAACCTCGAGGCTGATGGAACCTCCATTCAAGTAAGTGACGTGCTTACTACTTTATCATATTAAATAGTTTTCTTGGTCATGATAACTTCAACCACAAGGGTGCCTGACTCCCATCTGACCCTCCTTAAACCATTTTTTACAAGGAAAAGGTGCGGCTCTGACCAGACCCAGCGTTCTTCCCAAAGGTGGTTTCAAAATTCTATGCCAACCAAGATATTTTTCCCAGTCTTTTTCCCAGAGCCTCATGCCAACAACTGTGAGCAGAGACTTTATCTCCTGGATGTTCAGCAGGCTTTGGCTTTTTATATTTAATGTTCTGTCAAGCCAGAGGTTTGTCACAGAGGTGAACGGGATGACGGGATTCACAAAACATTCCTCCCAGAACATATCCTCTTGGATCACATCCCTTTAAGGTTCCCTGAAAGCTGTGCAACTGTACAGTAGTGTAGCTGCTTAACAAGCCCCAGGGGCTCAGGGCTGCCAAACAGATGCCTCTTCCCCCAGCACAGAGCTGTGGCTGGGGGAGAAGTGTGCTCCTCTGGCACCAGCACAGTCCTTTTAAAAAAAATGCTTTTCTTAGCACTCGGACAGTCCCTTTGCCATGTCAAAAGGAAAAAGGAAAGTGGATTAAATGTTTTTTAAAAAGTGCATACAACTAGTATAGTTGCAGGTCCATTAGTTTAATCCAAGATTGGCCCCATGTTTCTTAGCTGTGCCTGTTAAGTCACTGTTATCTGGACCCCCACTCTCCAAAAAGGGAAGAAATAGCCATGTGTAAAATCTGTCTAACTTTGACTCTTTCTTTCCACCCACTAGTCTAGAAAGATTAAATATATATAATCTATTTTCTAAGTTGTTGCTGTGGCAGCATTGAAAGCACATTGCATTGACTGTGCAGCATTGAAAGCACATCCTCTGTTTAGGAGCAAGACCTCTGTTTCTTAGATCAACAGAGCCTTGAAGGAATCATTGAGGCCCAGTGCATTCTTAAAACATTCAATCTGCCTGGTAGGAATTGCTGATACAAAGGGAGCTGTTTCCCACCTTTGGCTATGGGATTAAAGTAGCAGGTAAAAATAAGTGATTGGAGAATCATGAAATAGCGATCATAATTAAAACAGAAAAGGTGAAAACTCAGTGAAGTCACTCCTCTTGATGAAGCAAATTCATTGGGGAAGTTTGTCTTATTTATAACTTCTATACCTTGCTCAGAGATGAAGCAAAAGAGTATCTGGATAGTTTTCTGCCTTCTCCTGGCAGTGAAGTGTGATTAAAGCATAATCCGCTGTGTATATTTGCTGCTTTGTGATTAAAATGTTTACATCTTAGGCTAGTATTAATATAATCATTTTCTATCTTGTCTCAAGTGTTATGAAGCTTTGGTTTTGGTATAAGCTGAGAAGATAAATTTTTTTCCAAAAAAATGTGTGGACCTCTAAAATTTTGGTTTAATTTTTTTATCATATTGTGTGCTGAAAGTTTATGTAAACTTTCCAAGTAATAAATGGCCCAATGTTTTTAAGCATTATATAAAGAAGTGATAGATGGAATTCAGAAATAAAACCAGTTACTGTATCAGAATTAGCTCAACACAACCACATTTGTAATTTCTTCCTTTGCTGAAAAGTAAGAATTCTTTGGCCTCCTTTTCTCCTGCTTCAGCTTTATTTAATCAACATAAATTACATGCAAGTTGGAAGCAATTCCTGTAAATTGTGTTCCCATATTATTAGTTAATCCCGCTGGCCTCCCATACAATTTATAGTGTTTAGTAAATAATTTTTTGAAGTATTGATAAACTTTGTCAGCATGATACCTTAGTTAGAGCTAAAAAAAAAAAGCTGTCATCAAAAATTAAGCAAACTTAAAAGTGTATTTTACTATCACCAATCATGTGTTCAGAAATTTCAGATAACCACACGTTGTAGCCAGATAAATGTTTATTAAGATGTAATGAAAAGTGGTTGCAGTATTAAATTCTGGTGTAAGAATTATTAATCTTCCTTTATTTGAAACAGATTTGTCATTTGGGGTTTTACATAGATATGTCTTTTTTTTTTCTTTTGCTAATAAGAATTTGCATGGTGGTGTGGAATTTTTGATTTAGCACATAAATGATGTCTTTGTTGTAAAGGAATTGTAAACTGATATGCTATAGACTGTTAACAAATGTAATAGTTTAATGAGGATTGGTAATTTTTGGACTGAGAGTTAGATTCTAGTAGCTCAGAATAATTGTGGTTTGTCCGTGTGCTTCAATGACTTGTTAGACTGAGTACTTGTCTAACAGTTAATGTTGTTCAGTCCTAACCGTTAATTTGCAGATTGGAATGATCTTCTGGTCAAATGTATTGTAGTCAGGTAAGTCAACCTCTTTGTGTGAGTGTGAGTGTGGGAGGAATAGGAGGATAGAAGAGTTATCCATACAAGAAAGCTGCGTATAGTTGGCTACCATGAAATCAATATTTCTGCTTACACTCAGCGTATTAAAAGTAGTTATATCAAACTGTTTCAAAATGGTTATTTAAATTGACTCAGTCAACTTGAAACCTATACTTTGGGGTGGTGGGGGGGGAGTTTTAAATTGTTTTAGGTATTGCACCTGTCTCTCATCCTTGCTGTGACATGTGGTTTTACAGTATAAAGTATTTTCCTTTCCTTTGCTGTGATTTGAAAACCTCTTTTGACTGACTGCTAAAACAACGTAGGTAACTGACTTACATAGGGGATACAATGGAGTTAAGAGTGCTGTCGGATAAAGTAAGCAAATTGGAAGAACTAAGGGTTATTTTTTCAGCCTTCAATTTATCTTATTTTTGAATGCCATAATGGGATGTGGTGTAGTTGTGTAACCTTATTACTTATGCAAAGAACACTTTTCACAAAGCGATCACTGAATGTCAGTTCTCATCCTTAAAGTAAAGATGAGCCTAGAAGCTTAAATTTATTACTGTGCTAGAAACGAAAAAAACTTTGGACTGAAGAGAGACACTGGATTTAATCTTATTGCAACAATTGCTAACCCCCTTTTTTGTCCTAAGACTGCAGAGGTGTTAATGGCTTTGAATGGTCCCTTACCATATGTGCTAAGACATGAGTGCTTAAATATAAGTGATTTTAAGTCTCTCTCTAGTTCACCCTTTTGTTCCTAAAGTTTGTTGGTTAGCAGCTCCATAGTTACGATTGTTATAAAACAGGCTTAAAATGCACATAAATGTATGATTTTTCACTAGAAGTAGGTGACCAATCAGCATGAAATTTGAGTTAATTTTTGTGCCCTTTTAATTTTTCCAAGTAGTTTTTGTTATTTTTCTTTTTTAATAGTCTTTTTGAATTTGGATTCTAGATAAAAAATTTTCTTTGGAAGCCCTGCTTTTATTATCTAATATCTTTAAAAAAATCTACACACAATACTGGAACACCTGGGAGTCACAGATAAGCATAAATGTGTTGGAACTCAGGACAGTTTGCTGGGCCCATGAGGCTTTCATCCGATAATTACAACATCAAGTAGTACCATAGGTGTGCGCACCGGCTAGCCGGAGCCATTTTTGCGCCCTGGGCCCCACCCGGCCCGGCAGCACGGCACGGCCCAGCAGCACGGCGCAGCGCCCCTGAGGCGTCCTGGGCTAGGGCCCGGCCGGCCTGTAGCTTGGGCTGGCTCTGACTCCAGCCCCGCAAATAGGAAGGCAGAAGCCGAAGGTAAGGTAACGGAGGATGGGGAAGGGGTGGGAGAGGAAGGGGCTTGTGCTGAGGGGAGGGGGCAGGTCAGGAGAAGAAAGGGAAGGCACCAAGGGACAGGGTAGAGGAGAGACAAATGCCAGGGGCCAAGTGGAGACAATGAGGAAAAGGGCAGGAGGAGGTGTCAGTGGGAGGGGACAGGGTGATGCTGGGAGAGGAGAAGGTAAGGGCACTGGGGGCTAGAGGGGGAAGAGAGAGGTGCTGGGAGAAGGCTTGAAAGAAGGGGTGGGCATTAGGAAGGCAGGGATGGAGCAAGGCATGTGTGAGGGCACGGGCATGAAGGGAATGGGGGCAGAGGGTGGTGAGGGGTGGGCACCAGGGAAAAAGGGGCAGGTAGTGAGGAAGGGGAGGCACCAGGAGGTGCAGGGATAAGGGAAGGTGCAGGTGCCAGGGATTCTGGGAGTGAAGCAGAAGGGCAGACACCTGCAGGGGAGGGACCAGCACCAGAGGAGAGAGGCAGGGCAGGTGTGTAGAGGGAGGTGTTAGGAGAGGGGATGAGGAGGGGTAGCTCACATGATCAGAGTGGGGCTACTGGAAGAGTGGGCACAGGGGGCAGAGAAGGGCTGATGAAGGGGGGCAGGTCTCAGGAGGGCTGAGGGCAGTGAGAAGGGCAGGAGTCAGGACAGCAGAGGTGGGTGAGGGTTGGGGGCAGCAGGCACCAGGGAGCTGATGGAGCAAGGGAGGAGACATGGCAGCAGAGGAAAAGGTAGAGGTTTATGAGATATTTATTAATAACTTGGGTGCCACAGTGGCACATCCAAACAACATGAACTCAGTACTGGTGCACAACACAAAATTCATTCTGCTCATGGGAGGAAACTCTGAGGGAACACTTCCCCCAGCCTCTCCGCCCCCGAGTTAATGTCACACACATTGGGTTAATGCAACTGCAGGATAGTTGCATGAGGGGGGTTTGGTGAGGGCCAAATTAATCCCTGTTGGTAGGAGGATGGTAGGAAAAGTCCTTAGAGGGGGGTCACATTACACCTTTTACTTCTGGTTATGTGCCCATTTTGCCCCCCAGAGTGTTACCTCCAGAGGTGTGGCCAATGGGGGTCAGGGGTGTGGCCAATGGGGGGTCAAAGTACATTTTAAAAAAATTCTTTGGGTGCACACCCTAATGAAATGTGCTGCGCACGCCTATGAGTAGTACCAGTCTTGTCAGACAATACTACAGCCTTGCAATACATAAACAAGGAGTAGCATACTCTCTAATCCTCGGCCTAGACTAGAGGCAAGAAAACTGACATTCAGCTCTGCATCTAGGTGGAAAACACAATGTGCAAGTGGATTATGGCTGCTGGTCCATAAAAGCAATAGGGTCTGTTTTAATAGTGAGGAAATGAAAAAGTGGACCTGTTTTCATTCCATACAGTACTGTGGTGGTTTGGCTGCCTCACACAGGAAGGAGAAAGGGTTCACAGAACCCCAGCCAATAAGAAGAGGGCTTGTAGAGCCAACCAATGGGGTAAGGCTTGTTAGAGTAGCCAGTCAGGGCCACGGAGAGCCACATAAGAAGGGCTGCTCACCAGGAGTGCTCTTCCAGGAGTGCAAGGGAGGACTTGGCAGAGCAGTCCTGGGCAGGGTCCGGGAGCAACACGGAACTCCAGTCTGACTGGCTGCTGACAGTGGCCCTCATATGAAGGGCAAAGGAGATGCTGGGGCCACAGGGAAGTGGCCCAGGGAAACAGGCAGCAGAAGCTGGCAGTATGTGGTTGCTGAAGTTAGTGTCACTGGGTTGGAATCCAGGGGAGTAGTGATTTGTATAGCACATTGATGAACAGAGTGGGAAGAAGTCCAATCTCTTTTTTTCCTTTATCAATCAAACTTTGGAAGTAGGTCATGGTTATATTGTCACACTTGTTGCTGTCCATGTTCCAGGGATGGATAATATTCTGGTAGACTATCAAAGCAGGAGTAAGTATCCATCATAAATGATCATTGAAGGACATACTATCGAAAACAAATTTTTACATATGGGAGTGTTCTAAGTAGATGTCTTTGCAATGAAAGAAGTCCAAATATTAGCACCTCTGTTGTAGAGAGGGAAAACAAATTCAGAGTCCCTGACAGGTGTCCTTTCTCCTAGATTGGACTGACTCCTTTCAAAAGCAATAGGGAAAACGTAACAGGACAAAGGCTAAAGTTTTGTTAATTACTGTACCAACTGACAAGTCAATCATGTATTTCTCACTTTGGGCTAAGAGACCTCCATTTAAACTCTCTGTGCTTCCTTATTTCCCCTCTCTCTTTATATCCAAAGTGTTTGTGGCTGGTTACTTAAATTGTGAAACCTTAATTAAATTAGGTTTTCTTCTCTGGCCACTCAACTTTTGTTGGAAACTGTGATGGAGCGGAGCGCCTCCGCCCGGCGGAGGCTGATCCGCCCCTTACTGAGCCGGCGGTAGTGCTCATGCTCCTTGGGACTGGGTGGGGAAGGCTGATCAGCTGTGCCCGTTGCTCGGCAGCAACGGCGCAGCTGACGAACAGGGGCGGGGCGAGCAGAGGAGGTCGGCTAAACACCGGGACACGCCAAGGGCGGGAGGACGCCCAGCTGACCAGCGGGGCTGGCGTGTGTCGTCAGCAAGGAGCGACGGGAGAGGAAAGTTAAAAGGGGGGGGTGAGGACGCCGCTAGGACTAGCGGGGTAGGAAGCAGCCCAGGGCAGGGTCTTGAGGCTAAAAGACCGGTGGGCTGGTGAGTTACGGGCAAACACCCCACCGGCCGGACAGGGCAAGTTGAACCTGTCCTTAGGGCCCTGGGCTGGGGCCCGTGAGAGAGGGTGGGCCTGGGCCCCTCGTACCCCGCGCTCCGGAGTCAGGAGCACGACAGAGTCCAGAACCAAGACGGCCATTTCACCCCAAAGAATGGAGTGACTTAGACGCCGAGACAAGCACGGGGGCGAACGTTAGGCTGCCCGTGTACAGAAACCTACAAATAATCTGCAACTGAAACATCTGGGTCCGGACTTAATGCATCTGAGGGTACTGAGGGAGTTGGCAAATGTCATTGAGGACCCTTTGGCCATTATCTTTGAAAAGTTGTGGAGATCGGGAGAAATCCCAGATGATTGGAAAAAGGCAAATGTAGTGCCCATCTTCAAAAAGGGAAGAAGGGCGATCCAGGGAACTATAGGCCGGTCAGTCTTACCTCGGTTCCTGGAAAAATCATGGAAGGGATCCTTAAGCAATCCATTTTGAGGCACTTGGAAGAGAGGAAAGTGATTAGGAATGGTCAGCATGGATTCACAAAGGGCAAGTCGTGCCTGACCAATCTGATTAGCTTCTATGATGAGGTAACTGGCTCTGTGGATATGGGAAAATCAGTGGATGTGATATACCTTGACTTTAGCAAGGCTTTTGATACGGTCTCCCACAATATTCTTGCCAGCAAGTTAAGGGAATGCGGATTGGATAAATGGACAGTAAGATGGATAGAAAAATGGCTAGAAGGCCGGGCCCAGCGGGTAGTGATCAACGGCTCGATTTCAGGTTGGCGGTCGGTTTCTAGCGGAGTGCCCCAAGGTTCGGTTCTAGGACAGGTTTTGTTCAATATCTTTATTAATGACCTGGATGAGGGGATGGATTGCACCCTCAGCAAGTTTGCGGATGACACTAAGCTAGGGGGAGAGGTAGATACGCTTGAGGGCAGAGATAGGGTCCAGAGTGACTTAGACAAATTGGAGGATTGGGCCAAAAGAAATCTGATGAAGTTCAACAAGGACAAGTGCAGAGTCCTGCACTTGGGACAGAAGAATCCCAAGCACAGTTACAAGCTGGGGACCAACCAGTTAAGTAGTAGTTCTGCAGAAAAGGACCTGGGGGTTACAGTGGATGAGAAGCTGGATATGAGTCAACAGTGTGCCCTTGTAGCCAAGAAGGCTAATGGCATATTAGGTTGCATTAAGAGGAGCATTGCCAGCAGATCCAGAGATGTCATTATTCCCCTTTATTCAGCTCTGGTGAGGCCACATCTGGAGTATTGTGTCCAGTTCTGGGCCCCCCCACTACAAAAAGGATGTGGAGGCGTTGGAGAAGGTCCAGCGGAGAGCAACCAAAATGATTAGGGGGCTGGAGCATATGACTTAAGAGGAGAGGCTGAAGGAGTTGGGTCTGTTTAGTCTGCAGAAGCGAAGAGTGAGGGGGGGGATTTGATAGCAGCCTTCAACTTCCTGAAGGGAGGTTCCAAAGAGGATGGAGAGAGGCTGTTCTCAGTAGTGACAGATGGCAGAACAAGGAGCAATGGTCTCAAGTTGTGGTGGGAGAGGTCCAGGTTGGATATTAGGAAAAACTATTTCACTAGGAGGGTAGTGAAGCACTGGAATGGGTTACCTAGGGAAGTAGTGGAATCTCCATCCCTGGAGGTGTTTAAGTCTCGGCTTGACCAAGCCCTGGCTGGGTTGATTTAGTTGGGATTGGTCGTGCCTAGAGCTGGGGGTTGGACTTGATGACCTTCTGAGGTCTCTTCCAGCTCTATGGTTCTATGATTCTATGATCTCCAGCAAAATTGAAACTGTAATTCTCCTTTGATCACTTTAGAAGGAAAGTGATAAGACAAATATGTTTTGTGCCATTCTGGGTGAGTTACTGTATTTTAACTACAACATATTGACTTTAATCCAATATGGTTTTGAGTTAAACTTGGACTGGACTTATATTCATGTCCAAAACCTTTTTGGTATTCTGACATTCCACTCTCAAGATTTCTGAAAAAAATGGTTTCAGGTCTTTCCACGAACCATCCCATTTTCTTGGGATGTGAAGTGATATACTCTTGAGAATGATTATCTGTTTTTGGAGGATGTGTTGATAGTGAGATCTTCTGGAAGTCTGAGATAAATGGCAGAACCACTTTATAGAACCTCTTTATGAAACTTTGGTTTTGTAAGGTTAAATTGATCTTTAAGTTTACACTGCAAATGTCTGACTGATGTCTTGAGATTCTCTTAGAATCAGCTTATCATTTTGTCCCCAAGTATAAGAGTCTCCTAATCATACAATTGACCAGGGAGGCTAGAATATTTGGTTTAGGTATAAAAGGGCTCCTGGTCCTTCACCATCTTTGTTTGTGGAGTATTTTGACCCTTTGTCGGACTCACAGGTGGGCTGTTTGAGTCTCATACTACTGAGAGTCCAGGGCTTCATCCGGATCCTGTTTTTGTATATGTCGATATGAATCTGAGAAGAGTAGAGCCAGAGATTGGGACACTTGGAGCTGACATAGCTGGCGCATTGAACTGTATCAGACTTCTTGTTGGCCACATTGGATACTCTGGGGTTTGTCCCTAGGATCCAGATCAGTATTGGCACTGCTTCGAGAGGGGGTCCCAAGAGGCATTTGATAGTCAATACCAATCAAACAACACATTCACAATTATAGGACTTATCTCAGTTATAGGACTTGTCAACCTGTTCTGGAACTGCAGTCTCTGCAGGACTGGCCTTGAGATCTTTCTTCCTTGCTTTCCCTTCTTGCATTTTCCTCCTCATCTGAAAATGTCATGGTGCTGGAGGATTTTTCCTTGGAACCAGATGGCTTTGATGTGTGACTCTCATGCCAAGCGGTACGTGCAGTCACCGTTCAGTCACTATTACCCATGTATTCACCACCTGGACAATCTTGAATGCTTCCTGGATAGTCTTCCTCAACTCAGCTACCAGCCCAGAGATGACAATACGGCAGAGATTTTTGACAAACCAAAGCCAAGCTTCCTGGTTTCAAATTCATCATGCTTAAATATGAGTGACACCACCCCAAGAAAGCCATATCCAATTAACCTTTTCTAAGGAACATAAAACATGGTTGATCTTAAGTGAAAGCAGCAGGAGGAGCAGTGTGGGGTTAATGGCAGCCAGCCAATCTACACTTCAATCCTCCTGCTTCATCCATAGAACTTTACTGGGGCAATATCCAAAAGGAATGCATCACTGATGAATTTAGTTTCACAAAACTTTATGGATAAAATTTGAATTTCCCTTCTACAGGCTACTTGAAACACTGTAGCCATGTTTTGTGTTCCTTAGGAAAGGACAACTGGAGTATGGCTTTCTAGGGGTAGTGTCATTCATGTGATGAACTTGAAACTAACTTGAAACGTGGACCATGTTGATTTTCCCCAACAAATTATATTCATCTATGTATCTTATAGTTCTGTTCTTTATTATAGTTTCAACCAATTTGCCCATTAATGAAGTTAGACTCACTGGTCTATAACTGCCAGGATCACTTCTAGAACCCTTATGGAAAATTGGTGTCACATTAGCCATCTTCCAGTCATTTGCTGCAGAAGATGACTTAAAGGATAGGATAACAAACCACAGTTAGTAAGTTCCAGAATTCCACATTTGAGTTCTTTCAGATGTCTTTGGTGAATGCCATCTGGTCCTGGTGACTTGTTACTGTTTAGATTATTAGTTTGTTCCAAAACCTTCTCTAATAACACCATAATTTGGGATAATTCCTCAGATTTGTCATCTAAAAAGAATGGCTCAGCTTTGGGAATCTCGCTCACATCCTTAGCCATGAAGACCAATGGAGAGAGTTCATTTTGTTTCTCTGTAATAACCTTATCATTCTTGAGTGCTCCTTTAGCATCTTGATCATCCAGTGGCCGTACTGGTTGTTTAGCAGGCTTCCTTCTTCTGACATACTTGAAAAACATTTTGCTATTACCTTTTTGAATTTTTGACTAGCTGTTCTTCAGATTCCTTTTTGGCCTTCCTAATTATATTTTTACACTTCATTTGATAGTTTATGCTCCTTTCTGTTTTCCTTACTAGGGTTTAATTTCCACTTTTTAAAAAGTGTCTTTATATATTTCTCGGCTTCTTTTACTTTAAGCCACGGTGGCACTTTTTTTGTTCTTTTACTGTGTTTTTTTAACTTGAGGTATACATCTAAGTTGAGCCTCTATTAAGGTGTCTTTGAAAAGTTTAGCACTGTACCTTTTAACTTCTGTTGAAGTAACCTCTTCATTTTTATGTAGTTCTCCTTTGTGAAATTATATGTCATAGTGTTGGGCTGCTGTGGTGTTTTTCCCACCACATGGGTGTTAAATTTAATTATATTGTCACTATTTGCAAGGGGTCTACCTTTATTCACCTATTGGACCATATCTTGTGCTCCACTTAGGAGTAAATAAAAAATTGCTTCTCCTTTTGTGGGTTCTAGAACCAACTGCTCAAAAAGCAGTCATTGAAGGTGTCGAGAAACTTTATCTCTGTATCCTGTCCCGAAGTGACATACTGAGTCAATTTGCAGAAAGATAAAATCCCCCATTATTATTGAGTTTTTTATTTGTGTAGCTTCTGTAATCTCCCTTAGCATTCAAAGTCACTATCACTATCTTGGTCAGGTAATATATCCTTACCATGGAAGTACTATCCATAAAGATTCTATGGAACACTTTGGTTCATTTAAGATTTTTACTTCATTTGATTTTTACGCTCTCTTTCACCTGTATTGCCACTCCCCCACTAGCATGACCTGTTCCGTCCTTATATTTTTTGTACCCTGGTATTACTGTGTCCTAATCATTATCCTCATTCCACCAAGTTTCTGTGATGCCTGTTGTATCAATATGAGGCACTCTATTTCACTCATCTTATTATCGATGCTAGAAGTCTAAATAATGATAATTATTCTACTTTATGGGTGTCAACCTATGAAATTTGTGTAGTAGTATTAGGCCTTATATTTTCTAGACTGCACCTCTACAGGGTGATGTGATTTCATGATCTTGTGTAAGTCTGACATTACAGTGTGGAGGACAACATAGCTATGCAGAGAAGAGGCATACAACTATATTGATGTTAATGTCATTTTATTGTATTTTCATATCTGTGTACAATGTTATTGAAATTAAGCTAAGAGTACATGTGGAAATTCTGTAAATTACAAAATTAATTTTCTCTGTCAGTCTCAAATTAAATACATTCTCAAAGTTTTTGATATGGTAACTAGCAGTGGCAGATTGCACATGCTGAGGTTTATCGCCTTTTAAGTCATAAATCTGGCATAATATAAATTAACTGTGGATAAAACATTGGATTTCACTTAACTTTTCAAGGATGTTTTTTGTTTTGTTTGGCAGCTAAATATACTCTAAATGGGAAATGTAGACCGTATACCTCCATGGCAGTGTGCATATACGCCTGCCAGCCCTCTGTCCCCTCAGTTCCTTCTTACTGCCTGTGACGGTTGTTGGAGTGTTCTGGTCCTTGTGTCTTAACAAGTGCCTTCCCTTGTTAGATAGTTTAGTTGTAAATAGTTAGGTGGAGGAGAACCTCCCCACTCTTAGTTTCCCCCTATTGGGGCACGCCTCAGTCCCAGGGTTTCCAGCCTTGTGCTAAGTTTTTGAAGCCCATAACGTGGTGATCCTCACAACTTCTGTGTAAAGTGTTTGGGAGAGGGTCACTAGGCAGATGCGTAAAATCTGCAAGGGTTTTAAATCCCACACCAACAGGTAGAGACACACACAGTTAAAAATCCTTGTAATGGAGGCCATTCTTCACCCGCAACAGAGCTAGTACCAGTGGCCTTAGTCCATAGTGTGAACTCTTGGCATCACAGAGCCATGCCTGAGAACATAGATCGGCCCTGGCACCAAAATGTAGTGCCAGTGTGAGGCACCAATCCCAGTCTTTGGTGTGTCACAAGAGAAAGAGTGGAGAGGAGCTTCTTTCCTTCCTGGCATGCAGCATAAGTGCAACCCCAGTCAGGATATGCTAAGCCTGCTGCACTGGTGATGTCCCAGTTGGCTCTGGCTGCCATTAGGGAGCCGTTGAGCTTGGTACAGGTGAACTCCCTGATTTTGAAGGACAATGTGGTGGATGTCGTGGAGACCTCACTAAACTGACTTAGTCCTTGGATGTGGCATTGAAAATAGCACATTGCTCAGATGGCCAAACTTCTGCACAGGCAGCAGCACTGTTCTCTCAGCGTCCTTGTCATTCTCATCTGTGGTGTCTCGGGAGAAAGTCCTGGCACTGACTCACATGCCATCCACTGCAGTGGCACCAATGTCGGCACCAGTGCTGCCACCTTCTGCAGTCTGGCACAGTGGCAAGCTAGCTGTCATGGCACAATGCTCCCCATTGTGCGAATCCTCAGCACTGTCATCCATGGCATCACCCTGGTCCATGTCCAAATATTCTTCAGAGTCGGAGGCTGAGTCTCATACATCCAAGGCTGCAGCACACTAGTTTAGGTCCTGGCATCGATTGCAGCATTGGACCTCTACTCCCCAGCCACCTCAGGCAACTTAGGCCCCTGCCATTGTGATGGCTATGTGGTGGCTGTTTTGGACACCAGGGGCCACCACAATTCCAGGCTGCTTCAGTTTATTTGGCAACCCATGGTACCCCATCGGCTATACCTATTGCTAGGGGCACAGTGTCTGTCTAAATCTTGGCACAGCCATCCACATGTCAATCCCTGACCTCCACTCAAGGGTGAGACCATTATGACCACGCAGCCCCAGGTGGGTCTGGAAGCAGCTCAGTGTGAGGCATGGGTGATGCTGATGATCCAGTCTCTCCCTAAAGAGTCCTTGTTCTCATCACCTGATGAGATGGTAGTGGGCATATCTGTCTCCATACTGGCCGTGGATGCAAGGATGCATCAGGACCTGTTGTGGAGGGTAGCCTGGAATCTTAACATCCAGGCTGAAAAAATTACAGAGGACTGTGACCCTATGGTTGACTTCCTCACATCCAAGGGTCTCTCTAGAATGGCATTACCGCTCATTAAGGCCATGGGTAATACTGTTGTGGAGTTCTGGCAAACCCCAGCTTCTATCCTGCCAACAGTGAAGTGGGTTGAATAGCAGTACTTAGTACTACAGCATGATTATGAGCACCTGTTTACCCATCCTCCTCCTGGGACCATTGTTATAGAAGTGGCAAACCAAAGGGAGAGATGGGACAGCCTGGGCACACCCCCAAAGCCAGAAAGCCCAAGAAGCTTGACCTGTTTGACTGTAAGGTCTATGCAACAGAGGGCCTCTAACTACACATTACCAGTCAGCAGGCAGTGCTTAGTTGCTATGCTTCATAACTCCTGGTCATCCCTGGACAGGGTTAAGGAGCTGCTTCCCTCGGTTTCCTAACAGGAATCTGTGGCCATTTCAGAGAAGGGGAAAGTGGTCACCTGCACTACTTTGCAGGTGGCCCAGGATTTGGCAGACTCTGCCACCCGCACGATGGCTACAGCCATAGTCATGCATGGGAACACATGGTTGGAGGTACGGGAACAATGAACTGTGGCAAGTACGAGCTAAGAGCAGCTGACCTGTGGATGCTCAGTAAATAAAGCATTTGGTGACCCGCCAGGGGCTCACCCCTGGCAAATGATATCTGCCCAGTAGGCTGATTATTGCCCACTGCCATATTGGTGCATTTAGAGCACTGAATAAAGGTATACCACGGCTGTGTCTACACTGGGCCACTTATTCCGGAAAATCAGCCGCTTTTCCGGAATAAGGTGCGAGCTGTCTACACTGGCCGCTTGCTTTTCCGGAAAAGCAATGACGATCTACTGAAATCAGCCGCCCGAAAGCTATGCCGCCCCGCTGGCAAAAGTCCTTTTTCCGGAAAAGCTTTTCCGAAAAGGGCCAGTGTAGACAGCTTTTCCGGAAAAGCAGAAGAAACGGAAAGCGGTTTGGTCGCCACGAGACCCCGTGAGGAGCCCTGGACTTCCTGGTAGGGAGGCTGCTGGGCGCACGTGGCAGGAGCGCGCAGACCCTGCAGCCTGAGCTCTGCCACGTGCTGCTGTGCTGCCCAGCCACCCATTGACCGCGCCATGGCAGCTCCGGCTGGTGAGCCCCTGCACCCCAGCACAGGAGGCCCCCAGGGGCCGCAAACGCCGGGCCCCATCCTGGACCCCAGGAGCTGGAGACCCTCCTGGACTTGTGGCAGGAGGAGGAGGGTCCACGACCTGCACTCCAGGCGCCGCAATGTCGAGCTGTACACACGGCTGGCCGACAACCTGGCACAACAGGGACACCCCACCCGAATGCCGAGCAGGTCCGCCTCCAAAGTGAAGGAGCTGCGGCTGGGGTACGTCCGGCCAGCGAGGGCAGGGGGCAGGACCAGACGCCTGCCCCTACTATGACCGGCTGAACGCCTTCCTGGGCCAGCCAGCCCCGCAAGCCCCGGACGCCCTGTGGACACCTGCCAGCGCCCCATCAGACGACCCACCGAGCAGGGGAGGGAGAGGACAGCAGCAGCGCGTCGGCGCGGGAGGAGGCCACCACCCAGCAGGCCCTCCAGCAGCTCCTCCGAGGCCGAGGCCGAGGCCGGGAGGAACCCACTGGTGAGTCTTTGCAGTTTGCACTCCCAAAGGGCGGGGGCGGAGGGCGGGGTGGGGAGCCAGGTGCCCAGAGGAGGAGGGGGAGAGCATTTCACTCAGGCCACGTGAGCTGCACGCTGCGCCGCATGAGGCAGCAAGCAGCACGTGCAACCTCGTGCAGCCTGGCGACCGAGCGGCACATGGCCGCGGCAGGCAGCTGCAGGGCACGCCTGGGACCGTGCTGCTCACACATGCGGCGGGACCAGGGGAAGGGTGGATGCCGGCTGGAACCGGCCAGGGCCCCAGGGACTCAGCCCAGAGCCCTCACCTCCGCCAAGGGTGCAGCACGGAGAACAGCACACTGTCCCATGCCTGGCTGTGAGGCACAGCCAGCTGCTCCTGGGAAAACCGCAGCGCCACAGTCCTCGCCTGCTCCCGGTGCCTTGGCTGGTTCCCCGAGGGAAGTCCCCACTGTGGCCGCACATGTCCCTGGGCTACCGGCCTTGCGGGAGGGATAGTGGGAGGACAAGGGCCCTGAGTTTTGCTGCAAGGATGGGACACCCCACCCACTCACGCTCTGGTTACGCCCAGGAGATATCCCACGCGAGGGATCTGAGAGCCCAGACCGCCTCTGCCAGATGTGCTCCCAGGCACTGCGTGGGGATGCATCTCGCTCCTGTCAAACACCAGCGATTAGCCCAAAGCTTTTCACAGTCTCCACCGGCAGGAGTTCCACAGGTGAACGCAGCACAAGCACCCTCCCGCCTCCACGGGCCAGGACACAGACCGGTGCTACAATACTGGAGAGGGGACCCTACTCCAGCAGGGGCGGTCCTCCTGCCAACATACAACACGGGGCAGGAGGGAAACCGAGTGGGCCCAAGCCACACAACTGTGGGGTCACCTGGGCTCAGGGGTGGAGGGCATGAGATGTGGGACAGTGGACGGCCTGCCTGACTGACCCATCCTTTCTTCTCTTCCCTGCAGCGGGACCCAGCACCAGACCCGACACTGCGGCAGCAGCGGCACCCCCAGCTGGCCAACCCCGAGGCACAGGCGGCGGCAGAGAGACCAGCTTCTGCGCCGCCACGCGCGCGCCGTGGAGGCAATCCAGGCCTCCATCGCCGAGCCGGGTGCAGGGGACCTGCAGTGGCGGCAGGAGGGCTGGGCTGCCTTCCTACATGAGTGCCGAGGATGCGCACAAACATGGACGTGCTCACAGCACATTTGGTCCATGCCATCCATTATGGCATGGCCGGACCCCATGCCCCCGCCATTCCTCCCGGAGCACAGCCCATGCCCCTCCTATCCCAGCTCCTATCCCAGCTCCTGCTCCTGCTCCTGCCCCCTGCCCCTGCTCCTGCCCCCTGCCCTGCCCCTGCCCCTGCCCCTGCCCCCTGCCCCTGCTCCTGCCCCTGCCCCTGCCCCTGCCCCTGCTCCTGCCCCTGCTCCTGGTCGTGGTCGTGCCCGTGGTCGTGCCCACCTCCCCGTGCAGCCTGCCCCACGCGGTCTGCCCAGCGTGTGCAGGCCCCCGGAGGAGCAGTCGCAGGGGCCATCCATCCCAGTAACTGCCCCCGTCCCCGTCCCCAGTCCCAGTTGAAGGTCCCCGTCCCAGTTGAAGGTCCCCGTCCCAGTCCCAGTTGAAGGTCCCCCGTCCCAGTCCCAGTTGAAGGTCCCCTGTCCCAGTTGAAGGTCCTCCCCTTGTAAATAAACAGTTTTCTATTTTTCTGTTCATTCCTGTGTTGGTTATCGTGTTACTCTAGTAACTGTAGGAAATGATGTGAGATGCCAATTAGCCACTTAAATTTAACAGGGTTACAAACTGCAGACAACAAAATCTGTACTCTATCACTGGGGCCCTTTAAGTGCTCATTGGTTTGTGGCGCATAAATAAATACTGAGACTTTTCAGTAAAATGTAAACCACAAACTATATTTACATAGCTCACAAACAAGCAAGAACAGTTAAAAGATGCACACTACAGATAATTAAACATAGTCTAGGCGCAGGGAGGACAATTGGGTAGTGTTGCTGGCCACCTCAATCCTTTGGTCCTTCCGGGCCTCAGGAGAGGAACAGCCAGGAGATCCTCGACGGAAGATGATGGCGGTTGGCCACCTCAATCCTTTGGTCCTTCCGGGCCTCAGGAGAGGAACAGCCAGGAGATCCTCGACGGAAGACGACTGGAATCAGGTACGCTGACTTGAGCCTTCCGCACGACCCCGAATCCTCGTGGCTGTTCTTCGGGACAGACGATGGTGGCCTAAACCCTAGCCTAAACTAAAAGAAAAACCCTGACTAAGCCCGACGACCCGACTTAACAGTCACGATGACGGCCGATGTGCTTTGACCCGACGCTTTACAATTGGGGAGGTAAGGAGGGGGTGGGGAGGGGTAGGGGACGGGCGGGAGTAGTCTGGGGAGACCCAGGCGACCCTGCCACGGGGCTTGGGCAAACATGTCCACCAGGGCCTCTCTGATGCGCACCGCATCCTGGCGCGCCTGGACGGCAGCTGTGTCGGGCTGTTCCAAGGTCTGTGCCTCGGCTGCCATCCATGCAGGGAGGAAGGCCTCCCGCTGCGCTCCACAATGTTGTGGAGCACGCAGCACGCTGCCAGTACCTCCGTTGCATTCTGCTCACCCATGTCGAGATGGGTGAGCAAACAACGGAATCGGGCTTTAAACGCCCAAAGGCCAGCTCCACTGGGTTTCGCCCGGTTGAGGCGGTCGCTGAACCGGGCCCGGTTCTGGTCCGCTGCCCGCAGGGCCGCATTAGCCAGGGCATCAGGGGTAGGCCGCGCCCGCGACGACGCAGATGGGCATAGGCACATCCTCGACAGTCAAGTCTCGCCGGGAAGTAGGTGCCCGCCTTCAACCTGCGAAACAGTCCAGAGTTGCGGAGGATGCGGGCGTCGTGGTGCCCGGCCGGACCAGCCCCCGTGAAATGTCCAGGAAGCGGCCCCGTGGTCCACGAGGGCCTGCAGAACAATGGAGCAGTACTTGCGGTTCATAAAATGGGCCGCCGATGCCCGGGGCCCGGATGGGGATGTGGGTGGCATCCAGGGCTCCCCGCAGTTGGGGAACCCGAGGGCAGCGGCCGCCATGGTATCATCCACGCCGCGCAGGCGGATGATTCGCGGGAGCAGGATGTTGTTGATGGCGTGGACGACCTGCAGAAGGGTGCAGAGAAACACAAGGGAACACATCACGCACGGCAGGGGTGAGTGTGCGCTCCTTGGGGCCCCCTTGATTCCCTCTGTCCTCACACACACCCACACACACACACACACCAGGGCCCCTCGCCCCACGGCCCCCACCAGCGGGCCTGTGCAAGGGAGGGACGGCCCAAACCCCTGGCCGACCCAGCCTGGAATCTTGGCTATCCCTGGGCCTGGAGTGCAGCACCTCCCCCATCCCACTCCCCTGGGACTTACCTCCACGACGATCACTCCGACGGTTGATCGTCCCACACTCGAACTGCTGTGCCATCGAGCGGTAGCTGTCCGGTGTGGCCAGCTTCCAGAGCGCGATGGCGACCCTCTTCTTGATGGGGATGGGTGCCCGCAGCCGGGTGGTGGCTCTCTGCAGCGCGGGGTGAGCCAGGTGCACAGCTGCAGGAAGGTCCGCTTTCATGCGGAAATTCCTGATCCATTGGTGGTCGCCCCAGACCCCGAGGACCAGCCGCTCCCACCAGTCGGTGCTGCTCTCAAACTCCAGACGGGCCTCTCTACGGTGGGGTGCTGATGCCACACGGTTGCCAGGGCCTCCTGGTGAGGGAGTCCAATGCGATCTCTGCCTCCTGGTTCATGTACACCATGGCACTGCCTGCAGCACGAGCAGCAGGCACTGCACAGCTCCAACAGGGGCCCGAGCAGGCAAATGGCCACCCACGGCTCCATGGCAGACAGAGCAGGGCAGAAAAACTAAACTCAGGGAAAAGCAGTTAGCCAAAGGGTGGTGTCCCCAAACCCAGAGGGCAACCACTGAACCTGCTAAGGGTGCCAGTCCCTGGCAGAGGTCCCAAGGGGGAGCAGGAGACCAACGGCTGTCCGGCGAGACCCCTTTAAGCACGTGTCTGAATGGCGCCCGGCCCCGCCCCGGAAAGGTCTGGTGGCCTTTGCCCTCTTCAAAATGGCTCCGGCTTCTGCTTTTCCGAAAAGCGCCGCCAATGTAGACGCGCTTTTCCGAAAAGCGATCGTTATAACGGTAACTCCGGGACCAATGTAGACGCTCCTTTTCCGAAATACTTATAACGGAAAACTGTTCCGTTTTAAGCATTTCCGAAAATCATGCCAGTGTAGACGTAGCCCACAAGTTTTAAATGGGCTGCTGGAGTCAGCCACCAAGTTCCTTACTTACACTATGATTTTGGCAATATTCTAAAGTCAAACCTGTTCAGCCTTTGTTTTTTGACGTGTATCTTTGAAGTCTTGAATTGTAGCCCTACTTTTTCCCTTGGCTCCAACTGCTATAAATGTTGTCTCACTGATTGATGATTTGCTTGTTTTTTTTAATGGTCCAGTACCTCCCCTGATTGTCATGAGTTTTCAAAGATAATGGCCAATGGTTCTCTCAGAAAGCTAATGGCACATGGGGCTGCATTAGTAGGAGAATTACCAGAAGATTGAGGGAAGTAATTATTCCCCACATCTGGAGTATTGCATCCAGTTCTGGGCCCCCCACTACAGACACATTGGAGAGAGTCTAGCAGAGGGCAATGCAAATTAAGGGGCTGGGGCATATCACTTATGGGGAGAGGCTGAGGGAATTGGGCTTATTCAATCTGCAGAAGAGAAGAATGAGGAGGGATAGCTCCTTCTTTCCTTTTTGATATCCTTTAGATATCCTTTTTGATAGCTGCCTTCAATTACCCGAGGGGAGCTTCCAAACAAGATGGAGCTAGGCTATTCTCAGTGGTGACAGATGACAGGACAAGAAGCAATGGTCTCAAGTTGAAGTGGGGGAGGTTGAGGTTGGATATTAGGAAAAACTAATTCAGTAGGAGGTGGTGAAGCACTGGAATGGGTTACCTAGGGTGGTGGTGGGGTCTCCACTACAGGTTTTTAAGGTGAGGCTAAACAAAGTCCTGGCTGGGATTATTTAGCTGGAGTTGGTCCTGCTTTGAGGAGGGTGTTGGACTAGGTGACTTTCTGAGGTCTTGTCTAAATCTAATCTTCTCTATAATTCACTTTGTACCTGTATTTCAAGTGTGTTGGCTCCTTGGGTATCACCCAGAAGGTAGTTTTCATACAGGCTAACCAACACATTGTAATTCTACTATTCAAGTTGATGGCCTAGTTAAAAAATGCTTATCTCACAATGAGCCATAAAAGAAGTTTGTCTGCAATTGATGAACCTTCTTGTGGATTCCTTAGCAAAAATATGGGTAGTGTCTGCTCCTTTGAGTTATCAAATTATACAAGGACATGTGACTATCTTATGTTACGCTGGACTCCAATTCTTGTGTCAGTATTTCCCACAAATTAAGACCGAAAGTATCCCCTTCACATGGGTGGAGATATACAAGACTCTGGAAGCATCTCCATTTTTCCTCTTTCCTGCTCTGATTTCTGGACTATGAACTTCTGGCTGGAGACCTTCCAATCTTTCGCACCTCACCAGAGACTTTATAAGCCAGCAGTTTATTCCATTACTGCTTCAAACCTGATACAAGAATTCTGCAATGTTTGTATGTATTTTATTTCCTTAATTGTTTTAACACTCTTCTTCTTTTCTCTTATAAAATAAACCTTTAAATATTAGACACTAAAGGATCAGCATGATTATTGGATAAGATCTGAGTTATATATTGACCTGACTACCGCTCATCATAAAGGCTAGTGCCTGGGTGGTGAAACAAGGGCTGGGATGTCTAAGGAGACTGCAGTTTGGACTACTTCTTAACCAGTATGGCGAGAGAGTTTATTTTTGTTACTGGCTTAGTTATTCTTCCATAATATATGCCATCAGTGTTTCTGTCCTGTTTCTCAGCAGTTCATCATGAATCTGGTTTTCTCAGCTGTGACTCAATGAGAGACAGTGACATGTACTTCAACAGCATTGAACAGTTTTGAATAGAAATCCATGTGCTAGTTCGGCTCTAATGAGAGCTTTTGGTTGACTTGGACTAATTTTTAACTGGCGTAATTGAAAGTTGGAAGCATGCTTTGGTCAGAAGAAGACTATCAGGATCAAATTCAACTTCTCCGTGAACTTGTATGCCCATTACTCTTTCTTGGCTGCTAACAATCCGGGTGAAACCATCTGGGCTATAGCCAGTCTGCTTCTGAAGGAAAATTACCCTTTCCCAGACCTGAAGAAGGAGCCCTGTGTGTCTCAAAAATGAGTCTCTCACATCATTGGAAGTTGGTCCAATAAAATGTATTCTATTTCCACTTTGTGTCTCTAGTATGCTGGGACTGACATAGCAACAGTTTCTCTGCATTCAGTAATGCTTTCAGTCATTACAGATCTGAGGGGGAATGCAAATCCAAAACAATACTGTAAGTAGTAAACCAGTCTGAATAAACAGTATTTTGTTATCAAGCACGAAAGGGTAGCTGACTCCTTTTTCTGTTTTTATCACACATTTTTGTCCTTGACATTTGAAAAGTTTTACCCCACATCTTTACCTTCATCTAAGAAAATGCCAAAAAATAGCTGCATTTATTAAAAAAACCTCACTTCTCACATATCTTCCAAGTTCTGATGTAGTTTTGGAAACCATTTGAGACCACTTTATAGCTTCAATTAAGTTATATTTATTTTTAAGTTCTACTTAGTTGCTTCGTCCTTCCATTTTTTTGTGTAGTTTTACCATAAGAACCAAGGATTTGGAGCAATCAAATTTTTGAATTGCTCCTCTCTAGCTCCGCTCCGGCACCAATAGTGATTGCTCCAGCTCCGCTCCGACTCAAATTAATTTTTAACTATAAATTTTTAGTATACGTAATTAATATACATTTTTATTTATAAATTGCAAGTTAGTTTTTCTTATGAAATTTTGTGGTAAAATATTCGAAATATTTTCCAAGTTTTTAATTAATATCTCAAAAACGCTTTTGTATAGATATATCAATGAAATTTGGTATGTGCCGTAGCGTTAGTACGTGCTATCACTGTTCTACAACATTAATTGTTGGGAAGTAATGACAATTCAATTTTGGATTGAAAATGAAGGGGGAAAAAAAAACTGGAGCAGTGGAGCAGTCAAGATTTTCTGTGCTCTGGCTCCGCTCCAGCTCCTGGCAAAAACCTGCAGCTCCACTGCTCCGCGCTCCAGCTCCAGCTCCGGGCTCCGCTCCAAAGCCCTGATAAGAACAACAGAATGTTCCTCATATTCAGTGCTTTTCAGTGGTACTGCTCTAGTCAATTATTTGTTACTTGTGCATTTGATTTTTTCCTTCCTATGTGTAGTACTTCAGACTTATCTTTATCTTAGATGACCTCATCTTAAATAATGCATCCCAGTCCCACAGTCTAACCTCATTTTATTTTCAAGTCAATGTTCATATTGTGAAACTGATTTGGAAGAGCCTTCTACTGTGAGGGGAGTCTGTGTATGCAAAAAAATGTAGTCAGCATTATACTGCACTTCTCCAGAGATTTATAAAAGGAGAGGAGTTGTGTATTTAGATTGTAGCTGACTGTGTACTTCAAAGAAAAAGGCTTTGGAAAGAATGAAGTTTACCTACTTAAAAATAAAGCAACCTTCCCCTCCCGTTCTGCTTCCCCCTTATCCTGCTTCCCGCCCCCTCTCCCCGGATTAATACAGTAGACTTCTGATAACACTGCTCTATAGCCAAAATGCTTCTGAAATAAATGTAGTCAAACTTTACTAATTCTGGGTCACTGAGAACGAAAATGATGCTTAAAATTGTTGATTGGTTCTAGTTTTCAAGATATGCTGTTGGGTCAGTATATACGACCCTTGACTTGGGAATGGCGGAGGATAAGTGAGTTATAAAGGGAAGGGATCTCAATTTAAACCAGAAATGACTAAAATACATCTTTGACTGGATCTATGAATAAATCTATGACTGGGTTTGGACAGTACTTGCTTTTTAGGCAAAACAATGAATGATGCAATCTGAAGCTGGTATTGCGTCATACATGATATGAATTGCATCATGTTATTCCTAGAAGTCATGGATGATGCAATCATAACGATGCTTACATCACTCTGCTGAACAAATTGCCCTATATCAGCTCTAGAAATCATACAGTGTCGTGCTCTCTTATTTGTCAGTGTTTGATTTTGCAAAGGGACACATTTCTGTTTAGCCAAAGTGAGCAGAGATGCCTCGTACTTGTGTGAACAGTGCAGATAACTTCTGCTATGTTTGTGGTGAAGTGACTTTTGCATCACAAAAGCGCAGTATAACCACTATGGTTAAGAAAGCCTATCACCTTTATTTTGGCTGCAAAATTGGAGATCAGGACAAGAGGTGGGCCCCACACATATGCTGCAACACTTGTGCAACAAATCTTCACCAGTGGTTGAACAGGAAAAGGAAATCTATGCCTTTTGCAGTGCCAATGATTTGGAGAGAGCCAACAGATCATACCAGCAATTGTTATTTCTGCATGGTGCCTCCAGTTGGGAAAGGTGTGTCAAAGAAGAAAAAGTGGACTGTGCATTATCCAAACATTCCATCAGCTATACGCCCAGTACCCCACGGAGAAGGACTGCCGGTTCCTGATGCACCAGAATCATTCTCACTTGAGTCAGACGAGGAAGAGGAAGAGGATGAAACTTCTGGTCCTGAACCATCAATGTCACAGGACCCACATTTTCTCCCATCCTCCTCCTCTGAACCTCACCTCATAACACAAGGTGAACTGAATGACCTTGTCAGGGATTTGGAACTACCCAAGAGTAAGGCAGAGCTGTTGGGCTCCAGACTACAGCAGTGGAATCTCCTGGCAGGTGATGTTAGGGTTTCCATGTTCCGTGACCGTCAAAAGGATCTTGTCCCATTCTTCTTCATGGAAGGTGATCTTGTAGCCTGCAACAACATCGATGGTGTGATGGCAGCCCTCAACATCATTCACGATCCAGATGAGTGGAGACTGTTCATTGATTCATCAAAGACGAGTCTTAAAGCTGTTTTGCTGCATAATGGCAATGTTTTGCCATCAATTCCAGTTGGTCATGCGGTCCATATGAAGGAAACCTATGACAAGATGAAACAACTTTTGAGGTGCATAAACTATGACCAACATCAGTGGCAGCTTTGTGGCGATTTGAAGGTTGTTGCTCTCTTGCTTGGTCTGCAGACTGGATACACAAAGTACTGCTGTTTTCTCTGAATGGGATAGTCGTGCAAGAGATTCCCACTACATCAAGATAGATTGGCCACTCCGACAGTCATTGGAGCCTGGGAGGAAAAGTGTTCAGCATCCACCACTTGTTGAATCAAGGAAGATTTTGTTACCACCCTTACACGTCAAGCTGGGTCTGATGAAGAACTTTGTCAAGGCCATGGACAAAACACAAGCAGCTTTCAAGTACCTCCGTGGAAAATTTCCAAGGTTAAGTGAAGCTAAGATAAAGGAAGGTGTCTTTGTTGGTCCTCAGATTCGTGAACTTCTTCGAGATGATGCATTTGACCATGCACTGCGTGGCAAGGAAAAGACGGCATGGAAAGCCTTCCAGTTAGTGGCAATAAATTTTCTCGGAAACAACAAGGCAGACAACTACAGGTTGTTGGTGGAAAACCTCCTCAAGGCATACAAAAGTCTTGGTTGCAACATGTCACTAAAGATACATTTTTTGCACTCTCATCTAGATGTTTTCCCACCGAACTGCGGAGCAGTGAGCGACGAGCAATGAGCGATTTCACCAGGACATTGCAACAATGGAGAAACGCTATCAGGGCAAATGGAGCCCATCAATGCTTGCAGACTATTGCTGGACAGTGACAAGAGATGCTCCATTTAATGAATACAAGAGACAAGCCAAGAAGCGCGAGTAGACACTGAATAGGACTAAACTATGTACATAATAGTTTTTTGCCTTTTGTTTCATAATAAATTTTATTTATATAACCCTTTTGCTGATTTTTAAAGTGTTACATAAACAGGACAGGTGAAATATTATCATGTAAAGCAACCATAAACACATGAAAAGACCTAGGTTTACAATTTATGATTAAAACTCTACTATCTATACAATATACATAGACGTAAAATGTAAAAACTTAAATATCTTGGAAACAGTAGCCAATCAGTTGTTTTAATTGTCATATTTGAATTCAGCACATCAAAATACATAATAAATAGAACATTTTATCTCTGAAGCAGACGACTTCTAAAAAATTGTAGACCAGTGTAATCCGGCACCTTTGGGACCCAGGGGGTGCCAGATTATCGGATATGCTGGAGTATCAGGAGGTACTCCAGTGGGAGGGGGCTGTGATGGGTCTGCTGGACCACACTGCGTCTGGCCGGGTAGTGGGGTGGGCGGGGAACGGCCCGGTGAGGGGGTGAACCCTCCCGATTTGCAGGGAGGTGGGGAAAGCCCCACGCAGCCGCCGGCGACAGGCCAGCTGGGGCTGCAAGCGGCAGCGGCGGACTTGAGGAAGTGGCTGAGCAGAGCAGCTGGGGTGCTGCCGTGTTGGTCCCGCAGTGCCGCCCCTCACCTGAGTGGCGCTGCAGGACCAACCCGGCAGCACCCCAGCTGCTCTGCCCCGCCGCTTCCCAAAGTCCGCCGCTGCCGCTTGTAGTCCCAGCTGGCCTGTAGCCGGCGGCTGCGCGGGGCTTCCCCCACCTCCCTGCAAATCGGTGGAGGGTTCGCCCCTTGCCGGGCCGTTCCCCGCCCACCCCTGCCAGACGCAGTGTGGTCCGGCAGACCTGTCACAGGGGTATAATCCCCTTCCTCTCTCCTCCCCTTCCCTTTCCCGGCCTATGAGTGCCGTGGGGCTCACAGGAGCTCCAATTGGCTGGCTGGCTGGCTGGAGCACTTCCAGGTTCCAGTTAGTGCCGGACTATCAGGAGTGCCGGACCACTGGATGCCGGGCAACTGGAGTTTTACTGTATTTTGTGTTTCTCATAAGCCTCGTCAAGCACATTTCTTGCTTTCCACATATATATTTGCATAGATTTGGTTTGTGGGATTAGTTTTGTAGCTTAAAAACCCTTCACAATTTAGCCTTATTCTATCAGGTTGATTTTGTAGTTTACATTGATGCGGACTGCCACCTTTATTTCACTATCATGTCCATCCTTTCCCCTTCATTAGTCAATTGACACTTTGTCCAGTGTAGCACTTTATACATAATTTAATTACTTATAATGACATAATGGTGGCCACTAAGCAGCATAAACATAATCTCATGTATAGAACATATATGAATCATTCATTCAAGCATGTCTGCCAGTTGTAAGGTGAAGATTTTATCATGGTTATTTCTATTAAAAGTCATGGACAAGCAATAAACAAAAATTCATGGAAGCCCATGATCATGCTGTGATATTTACTAAAAATAATGGGGATGGGCTAAAGGGGATGACTGATGCTCAAGCAAGGGAGAAGAGAGCCCAAGCCCTGCTTGGGCAAAAGGATGGAGGTCCAACACCTACTGTAGCAGTTGACAGTTCCAGAGCCCCCTGCTGGAGCCAAAGCAGCTTGGAGCTCCACTGCACCCACCACAGTGGCTGATGGCTCTCTGTATCCTCCACCACCTTGTGGCTGAAGCAGGAAATGTCACGGCAAGCTCTGAAAGTCAGAGTCCATGACTTCCATGACATAATATTAACCTTAGTCACCTGGGGTACGTCTAGACTACTTTTTTTCCTGAAAGGAGATATGCAAATTTTATGCTAATTTACATATCTTCTTCTGATCGCTTTTTCAAAAGCAGATTTTTCTAAAGTGAAAGTAGTCTGGGCATGGGTTTTTTTGGGGAAAAACCCTTTTTGGAAAAAAACGCTCTTCCTAAAAAAGAGGTTTACACGGTTTTTGAAAAAAATTCCGAAACCCCCCGTGTCCAGTCTACTTTCACTTTTGAAAAAGCGAACGGAAGAAGATATGCAAATTAGCCCCAAATTTGCATATTTTTGAGAGGGGGGAAAAAAAGTAGTCTAGATGTACCCCTGCACTAAAGAGCTTAAGTGTAGATCACCCAATGTTATGCTCTCCAACTTATCTGCCATTCTGAATGTTCAGTTTAAGGAAATAATGAAAAGCAATAGTGATTTTGTACCCCCTTCTCCTACACCAAACTTTAGCTTGGACCTGTTAATTAATTTTTCACTGAGTCTTAAAGCACTTCAGGAGTCTTTGTGCATAACTTTTATAATAGCAGTTATTGTATTCTGAACTCCATATGATTTTACTGTTCTCTACAATGCTTCTCTTCAAACTGAATCAAATACCTTTGTGAAGTTCATGAAAACAGCCAAAATCTTTAATCTTTTTTTTTTTTTTTTTGTCACAAAATAAATGCTAAGGAGACAAAGTGATTGTATATAGGATGTAGATAAAATGTTAAAATGCATCTGCAATGAAGTCATAGAATGAGTAAAAACGTATGTGTATGTAGGAAGCATGATCAGTTCTAATGGTCCCATCAAAAGGAGTTATACTTCAGTTACAAGTGCTGCACAGCAGTTGATGAAATTATGGAATGATACATACATTTTCATTTTGATGTCAAACATTATTACACCAGTATACTAAAAATAATATTACTCTATGTTCTGCAAGCAGCTGTATAAAATAAAATAGGCATCAGACTGTTGGAGGTAGGAGAGATGAGAATTCTTTCAAAGATGGCCTGTGTAAAGTGGAATAATATAATACAAATGAAGAGTTTAGGAGAGTAGGATGTAAAATCAGGATATGGAATTGGCTGAAATAAAAGATTGTGAGGATACTGTCAAAGACAGTGATAAAATCCTAAAGAAAACAAAATCAAACAATTGTTGCTCAGACCTACACTCTGATCATTGCCTGGACGGTGGGACGTTGCATGCAGGGACATGAACTGGCAAGGCTTAGTGGAAGAACCAGCTGTGGATGGAAACGAATGGTGTCATAGTAACTGCTTCCTGTGTCTATAAAGATGCTTGGGGATAAGGAGAAGATATATTAACTCAACCAACTATGAATTGTAATAGAAAAAAAACCCCACTTTTTCATCTTGTTCAGTTTATTAGTCCTCCAGGGGAAGACTACGTTTGAGCAGTACCCAACACAATGTGGTTACGTGCCTGATTTGGATTAGGACAAGTTTGTACTGGCCCTGCACTGGAGTGGAAGGGATTAAGGCATCTCTCTTAAGCTGTGTCTAGACTGAAGCTCTTTTTCGGGATACCCAAAGTATTCTGGAAAAGCCTTGCTTTTCCTTCCAAAGAATGCGTCCGCTTTTCTGAAAAAAATTTCAGAAAAGTGGATGCATTCTTTCACCATCACTGTAAATCTTGTTTCACAAGGAAGAAGGGACGGCTCGAAAGAGAAGGTTTTTCCGAAATTTGGCACCGTGTAGATACACCATATTTCGGAAAAGCCTCTTTCAAAAGAAAAGCGGAAAAAGATAAGCAAATTGCGGTTTGCAATTTGTGTATCTTTTTCCGACTTTTCTTTGTAGTTTAGACCTAGCCTTAGTTACAGAAAGGGGCATGCTTGCTGGACATGCTCCAACTGCTGCTGCAGTATAAAAGGGAGAAGCCTAGCTCAATCTGGGCTGACAGCCAAGGAGGAATGACGTACCTTGCTGACTCTGAGGAGCTGCTAGGTACGTGGACTCAGGGAGCAGGAGATCCTAAATCAGGTACTTGTGGATGCCTTAAGAAGATTGCAGCAAGCACCTGTGGAGCCACAAGACTCCAGAGGCACCCTGATTTCAATTGTAGGAGTCACGGTAGGAAGCAGTCCAGGAAGGGACTAGCCAAAGTCCCGGTAGCAGTTGATGTGTTTCGGGCCGATTCCCGATCTTGTGGTGGACCCCTTCACCACCTCCATGGCTGTAGGCTGGGACCCAGTGTTGGCTTTGGTCATATTACTCCCCAATTCACTGTCAAAGATGGATTTACTTTAAAGCAGCATTCGCTACCAACGTCTGTTACTTGTAGAACATATACATGCTTTGATACATAGATATGCGATTTTAGCACCTACAAGAATATTTTTGTCTAATGTTCATAATATTCATGTTTCAAAAGGAGACTAATGCACACCACATCAGAGAATAAAGACTTAAACACTGCAGTTGTAGGGCATTGAAGAAAGATGATCCAGTTTTAGAATTAAATCCTGCCTGGTTATTGTCTATTTCCACAGCAGCAACTGCACTGAATTTCTTCATATAACTGCAGCTTAATATATTTCTATTGATGTAATTAAATGTAAACCAAAAAATTTACAGGATATTCAACATGGCTGAGTTAACAGTGGCTTAGAATCCATAAAATGTGGGTCTGCTCTGAAGGGCAAGTCTGAAAATTTGGGATTTTGGGGTTCTTTTTTAACTCCTCTAATTGCTAGATCTGGAAATTCGACCTTGGAACTGAAAGTAAAGTGAGCTATGTTTTTTTTTTTTTTTTTTTTTTTTCTTGCACATTTCTCAGGAATAAAGGTTCTGTAGGGCAAATTATGTCCGTGGTTTATACCTGTATAACCTCATTATCTTCCATGTCATGTCTTTGTCATTATTAGAAAGCATTAAACAGTTTTGTTGATTTGAGTCCAGCCTTTACATTCTTATGTTGGCTCCGCAGAAATAACAAGAATAAATAGCAGTGCACAGTGTTGGTCCCAGGTTATTAGACAAGATGGGTGAGGTAATATCTTATATTGGACCTCTTCTGTTAGTGTGAGAGACAAGCTTTCAAACTTATACAAAACTCTTCAGATGTTCACAAAGTTTGGGTCTCTCAGACTGTCTAAACTGAAACTTAACTGCACAGCAACTTTCTGGCTTAGGGTTGTGGAAGAACACTCCCCCCTCAAGTGCAACAAATTACAGTGCTGTAAAGTGCCAGTGTAACCTGGGCTATATTTCTTAGCTGCTCTCCTAATATTGGTATGGCTATGGCCATCCTTTAAAGCACTGTATTTTGTGGCCTCTATCAAGGTGAGCCTCCCCATTTTCCTTATGAAGAACTTTACAAATTAGTAAAGATCCAACAAGTGGGTGTAGCAGATGGTGAAGAGGCTGAGACAGAGGAAAAGGGGGTAACAATAAAGGAATATAATTTTACATTGATGAACTGTGAAAAGTTTGCAGATAAGAGAGTTAAAAACATTAACTAATCAATCAAAACCTTAAAAACATTAACCAATCAATCAAAACCTTATTCAGGAAATCTTTTCATTGTTTCTTTTAGTCCTAGCTCGTTTATAATACTGACAAAACTAAGTTTTAGATCATGTCAGCACTGCAAAGCTAATAGAACCATGGGACAGGATAGCAAGCTGGGTTCTGTTCTACTTCCCTCATCAACAGAAGTTAGATATATTCAGTTTGTAGAACCTGGACTCTTTGATTTGCTGTTTGCCAATTCCTCTCAAGCTGGCAACAGACTTGTCAGCCAGAACTCAGTGGTTTCTCTTTCTCTGGTAGTCTGAAGCACAGAATCTTTATATTAAACTGGGCCCAGCTTAGTCCCTGCTTTGAGGGGCCTTTCTTCTCTCCTCTGTTCAACTCCCACTCTCAGGCTTTACTGGCTGGAACATTCAGCTTTCTAGCTCTGACTTCCAAATTCCTCTCTTCTGAGTCTTTTCGATAGGAGTCTTTCTCACTCACTGTAGTTTCTGGAGCTTTCAGGCGTGTACCTTTACTAATCAGGGTTGGCTAGTCCTAGGCCCTCCAGATGCCATCCTGTTACAGGCAAGTTGCTGAAAAATAAATTTCCTCTACTAGTAAAGCATATATGTTCATATATGTTTTTTGTAATGGTTAGTAGCCAGCCTATCAGATCAAAAATGAAGGAAAATGGCACAAAATGTCATTTACATTCCTTTCTCCAGTCATACAATGATTTCAATCCCTAAAATGTGATCTGTATTGTCATTTGCCTTGCTAAGGAAAACCGTAGTGAAGTGGAGAGTTGATAATTCCTCTGAAGTTTGGATAGTGTCTGTTCATTTCTACTGCTTCCTTTTTCTCCTCCAGTTTACCCAAAGAATCTATTTTTGGAACATTAAAATTTTAAAATTATTTATATGCTGGGGACGAGAGTTGCTTGAAACCCAGTGTGAAGACTGAATACATCTGAGGGCTTGGGTGTCCTCAGGGATACATATCTTAAAGCCAACTTGTCCATTGAATGTTACTATGGTTCCACGCAAGTACAGAGACCTGTGTCATCTGTAATCAAATTCAAGAGAATTGTTTAAATATGCTACTTCTGTGTGGTAGATTTTTTTTTTTAATCCTCTTTTTGTCACTGTTTTTTTTCAGCATCTCTGCTGGACTTTTTGTTAGTGCGGTCATCATAACGTGTTCCTTCTTTCTGTAGCCTTGAGTACTGAATTGCAGAGTTGTAATTAGATCATTTGAAGACACGAGGAAGGCGTCTATTAGCTGTAATGCAATACATATAGGATTTGAAAAAATAACATGCTATATCTGGTTTAAATATTTTTGTTTGAATATAGATATTGCCTGTTGCTTGTTTGTCCCTAGCTCACTTTTCATCAAGCAATTTGTGAATATCAGTCTCTTTTGTGGTTTATATCTAGCTTTGCTCTTTCTCTCTTTCATCTTTGTCCTCCCCTTCTCTCTTTTCCTGTGTTTTTTCTCCTTTCCCTGCCAGTTTCTTTCCTCTTCATAACTTCCTTTTTTACATTTCCCAACCTGAATGCATAAAGCTGGGATGGGAAACCTTTTTTGGGTTGGGGACTACTGACCTCAAAAAAAATCAGGGGCCACACACAAGTGAGAAGCAAAGGAAAAACAAACACAAAAACCCCCACACCCCTCTCTGACCTGGCCCTCAAGTGAAAAGAAGGAAAAGAGATGTTTATCTTGTGCTCCAGCCCCATGAGGGTGGGGGCACTGAGGCTCAGGGCTTCCCACTGAGGCCAGATGAACTCTTCTGGGTGCCCAGGGCTAGTAGATTTTGTGGCTTCCCCCAAACTTTGGGGTGGGGTAAAAATGAGGTTCAGTGTGCAGGAGGGGGCTGCTGGGGAGTGGGCTGGGGATGGGAACATGTGTCTGGGTAAGAGGTGGGGTACAGGATTAGCATGAGGGTGTGTGGTCACTGTATAAGGTTTGGGTGGGACGTAGAGGGCATGAGCGGGGTTGGGGATGGCAGCATGGGGTCTAGGGTTGAGGAGGTGCAGGAGGAGGTGGGTATTGACGTGCCTACCCGGTTCAGCTTCCGGGACGGGGCACATGTGTTTCTGCACCACTCTGTGCTTCTAGGCTCTGCACTACCCTGCGCTTACCTCCTGCTGTCTCCTTAGCTGTGATTCCTGACCATTGGGAGTGATGGGCATGGAGCCTGCAGATGTGTGCAGGGACAGAGCTTCCCTGTGCTGCTGTGGGAGAGGCAGCATGCAGAGCTGCTTCCTTCCCAGTACCAGGCAGAGTGCATGGCCCAGCCGCAGTCTGCGGCTTGCCTTCGAGGCTCAGGGCTCTCTCCCTGTGTGCAGCAGGGAGCCAGTGTTCATGTGCCTGCCATGTGGGAGTGTAGGAGGATACCGAGGTTTGGCATTCCTCTGTATGGCTGGACCCCCAGCGCTGGGCTCACCCTGCTGGTCAGGGGAACCCTGAGCCTCATGGGCCAAATCAGGGCAAGACCTGGGCCTCAGGTTCCTCATCTCTGGTATAAACATTTACCAAGTGTGCCATGATGGGAGGGAGAAATCCATTGGCACCTCTGTGCAGCCTGTGTGTTTAGAGCAGTGGTCCCCAATGTGGTGCCCGCGGGTGCCATGGCGCCCGCTGGGCCATTTCTGTGTGCCAGCTGAGTGATCAGGGCCAGCCCCCGGCCCCACCCCCGGACGTGTGGCACATGGGCAGCACTGGCCCCTGGGCATGCAGCGTATGGGCGGCCCCGCCCCCGGGTGCACGGCGCAAGGGCTGTGCCGGCCCTGGGTGCGCGGCACAGGAGTGGCGCCGGACCCGGGCACGTGGCGTATGGGCAGCCCCATCCCATGGCGTGCGGCACAGGAGCGGCACCGGCCCCGGCAGTGCGGCGCATGGGTGGCGCCGGCACCGGGCATGCGGTGCATGCGCGGCCCCGCCCCCGGGTGCCCGGCATGTGAGTGGCCCCGCCCCCGGGTGCCTGGCAGCCCCAAAAGTTTGGGGACCACTGGTTTAGAGGGATAGTGAAGAAAGCAAGTAAAGAAACTGGGAGGATACAATAGATATGTAGCCGTGTTAGTCTGGTCTAGCTGAAACAAAAAAACAGGACTATGTAGCACTTTAAAGACTAACAAGATGGTTTATTAGGTGATGAGCTTTCGTGGGCCAGACCCACTTCCTCAGATCAAATTGTGGAAGAAAATTGGCACGACCATATATACCAAAGGATACAATCAAAAAAATGAACACATATGAAAAGGACAAATCAAATTTCAGAACAGAAGGGGGGATGAAGGGGGGAGGTAAATGTCTGTGAGCTAATGATATTAGAGGTGATAATTGGGGAAGCTATCTTTGTAATGAGTAAGGTAATTAGCATCCTTGTTAAGACTTAGGTGTAAAGTGTCAAATTTAAGCATGAATGACAGTTCAGAGGATTCTCTTTCAAGTCTGGTGTTAAAAGGTCTTTGAAGCAGGATTCAGGTAATCAGGTCGTTGAGACAATGCCCTTTCTGGTTGAAATGGCAAGAAACTGTTTTTTCTTTGTGATCCTGTCTAATATCTGTTTTGTGTGCATTGATTCTTTGGCGAAGTGTCTGAGACGTTTGTCCAATGTACATAGCAGACGGACGTTGTTGTCGGCACATGATAGCATAAATTATATTTCTGGATGAGCAGGAATATGTGTTCTTGATCTTATAACTCAATTGGTTAGGTCCAATAATGGTATCAGCAGAGTGAATATGTGGACAAAGCTGGCAACGGGGTTTGTTGCAAGGGAAAGTTCCCCTTTGCAACAAACATGTTCACTCTGCTGATACCATTTCTGCTGAAATCCGAAATAAATTACTCTGGTTTTCTTTCTCCCAACCTGCATTTGTTTAAAGTAGATACAGAGGAATGGGCATAAAACAATTGTAGAAAGTGATATTATATTACTGTTGTGCTTTCCTTCTGAACAGGCAGAATACTTGCCTCACTCAAGTGTGGAACACATACTTTCTGAGGTAGTGCCATCCATCACCATTATTCCTATGTTCTTTTAATGACATTTGGAAACAAGTGACCTATAGCTCAATTTGTTTTCTCTCCCAAGCTAGTCAGTTCCTAGAATTTTCTTCCAATCTCTTTCCCAGACCTTAATTTTATAATGGCAACATCTCTCCCTATATATATATAAAGATGTTTCCTGTGGGACGACAGAGTGATGTCACGCGTCACTCTGTATCCTGCAACTTTGCCCTCAGACACCTAGCCTCCTCCCTCCCCCGTGGGGTCACCAGCTATGCGTCCCCCACCCCTGTGCTCGAGGGATCCACAGGAGCTACAAACCATGCGGCCTTGCCCCCTCCCTCGTGCTCGGGGGAGGGGGTAAGAAGGGGGGCAGCCCACCCCCCGGAGGCTGGGGGGAGAGAGCCAGGCCTGGCCATGGCGAGGCTTCAGCCTGCCCCAACGCCCCTGGTGGTGGCAGGGACAGAGCTGGGCCTGGTGAAACCGGGGGAGGAAGAAGTTAGGGCTGGAGTGAATAGGATGAGGAGTCCATGGTTGGTACCCATACACCAAGGCATTCCTCCCCAAAACAGCCACAACACAAGCAGCAGCAACAAGCTCTGCTTCAATGGCAGCCACCTCAATGGCTGTCTCCTCTAGTACCAATGCCAGCCAACTGGCCCTTTAGGGACCCCATGGCACCCTTCAGAGCCCAGCAGGCACAGCAGCCTCAGCCAACTCCATCCACACCATCGAGGGCCACCTCTGTACCCTCACTGGATTGAGTGGTATACCAGGAGGAAGATGAGCCAGTTTTAAGCAACTGAAGAGTCTTCTTTCTCTTCATACCCACTGACACACATCTCATCGTCTTCTCCCAATGACGCACTGAGACTATTTTAAATCGTTCCAAGAACTTTACAAGAGGGTGGCTGATGTCCTGAGACTCAGCATAAATTGACCAGCCTCCTGCATGCCTCTCCATCCACTAAACTGGCCTTATCTATGCATTCAATCCTCATGGACCTTGCCAGGGTGATCTGGCAGATGTCAGCAACAATTTCACTGGTTAGCAAGAGGTCAGACCATAAATATTATGTCGCACCACAGGGAGTGACTTTTTTGTTCTCCCACTTGTCTCCTAATTCCTTAGTGTTAGTGTTAATCAGAGGGGAAAACAGTGTGTGGCTAGGACACCGCCTTACAATAAGGAGTGGAAACACCTTGACCTCATGGGGAGGAAGTCCTATTCCTCTGCATTTGTCCAACTCTGCATATCAAACTACACCATGATGCTTGCAAAATACACACTCCATATTTTTGTGCAGCTGTCACATTTTATTGATAGCTTTCCAGAGGACAAGAGAGAACAGTTCAGGGCCAACGTAAACAAGAGCACCTTGATTTCCTGCATGGCTCTACAAGCTGCCTTCAGTGTGTCCTGTTCTATCACGATGGCAGTGGTGATGAGGAGGTCTTCATGGCTTTAACTGTCGGGGTTTCCCAAGAGATACAGGCCATGGTGCAGGATCTTCCTTTTCAGGGATCCAAGCTCTTTGCCAACACCACTGATGCATCCCTTTACTCACTTGAAGATTCCTGGCCCACATTGAAGACACTTGGTATTCACGTCCCTGCAAAAAAATGAAAACAGGGAAGATTTTTTTTTTTTTTTTAACTCGGATACAGACTCACACCTTTTAGTCAGGCTCATAAGCACTTTGATAATAGAAGAAGGCAACGCCAAAGCAGATGGAGACAAACCTCTGACCAGTCTTCTACTTCTCAACCATCAACTTAGAGACAAATATTTTGATGGTCACGTCGTGAGTCTAGTAACACCTCTCTGCTTAAGGCAACCTCAGTCCTACCAACAATTTCGTCATTGTCTAGCACCTTTCTGCCATCAAGGGTCCTCCATCACGACTGACAAATAGGTACTGGACAGTATAAAGAGCAGTACTGTATCCCCTTTTCTTCTACCCCCCTTTCCCACTGACCTTTCCCATCCCTCTTCAGGCACCCATCTTACCAGAGCATTCTCCTTCAGAAGATCAACCACCTCCTCCATCTGGGGGCTAAAGAACCCATCCTGGAATGCTACAAGGGAAAAGGGTTTTATTCCCACTGTTTCCTCACATTGAAGAAGTTGGGGGATGGAGACCAATTCTCAATCTCAGGAAGCTCAACAGATTCATATGACCACAACAGTTCAAGATGGTCACCCTAGTCGCTATAATTCCTGCCTTAAAGAGGATTGGTTCTCAACTGTTGAACTCTAAGATGTGTATTTTCATGTATCCATTCACCCAGTGCATCACAAGTACCTCAGATTTGCAGCTGGCAATGTACATTTCCAATGGACGGTGCTCCCATTTGGACTGTCGACAGCTCCTAGGGTCTTCTCAAAGGTGCTGGCGGTTGTTGCCATGCATCTCTGCAGACAGGGCATCTCGATATTTCCTTACCTGGATGACTGCCTGATAAGAGCAAGCACAAGTCAAAAGGTGCACAACGTGATCTCCCGATCAGGACTCTATTTTAAGCCCTCGGCTTACAGATAAATCTGTCCAAGAGAAAACTCCAGCCAACTCAGAGAATGGAGTTTATTGGGGCTCTCTTCTATTGCGTGGAAGCCATAGCTTCTCTCCCTCAACAGAGTTTCCAGACTATACAGTGCCTTATTTCACTTGCCCAAGCTAGTCCACAAGTCCCAGTGAGGACTTGCTTTCAGTTGCTAGGACATATGGCAGCAGCCACTTCAGTAGTGATGCATGCCAGACTATATATGACATCCATTCAGTAGTGATTGAGGATGGTATACAAACTATTCTACAACAGCATCAACAAACTAGTATTGAAGTCCCAGGGCTTCAAACCCTGTAGGGTGTTGCTTCAAGTCTATGTCAATGAGCGACCCCCACGACTCATTTCTTCGGTGCCTCGGGGAAGCCCACGGGCTGAAAATTGCAAGATATGCAAGGCCTTCAAACCACTCAGCAGAAAGGAGCGGGAGTTTTGCTTGAAGCAGCTCCTCCTGGAATCTGTTCTGTGACCTCTGATGCAGGAACTGGCACTGAATTCCTCAGTGTCCAGCACGCCCCCTTTGGATCCGGGACCAGCATAAAAAAAGGGGCCTTCTCGGCACTGTTGCTCCCCTACAGGGTCTACCTAGTGCCGTTCTCATTCCCAGATGTGGCCTTACAAAATGGCCAAGTCCTTGGTGTTGTCCGGCCCTGATGGCTCCCAGACATGTGGCACCGACCAGCTGCCCTTTCTGCTCACTGGACCTTATCCTCCTGGACTCCCCAAGAGGCAAACCACTGGTGATGGGCCAGTCTTCCATTCTGGACACCTTTTGAGGCTCCATGGGGCCTCATTGAGAGGACACAGTCCCCATTGTAGGACAGAGCCTCTACTTCCCACCAGCCTTCACAGGAGAAGCTGGGCATGATGGGTCCACCAATTCTGGCCTTAACGTCTGCTCGCCTGGAGTCCTGGCGGTGCTTGGATTCCCAGCATGATCATCACCTGTCTGACTCGTATTGTTGGTTGCACTCATGGCATTGCTCTCACAGCCGATCCTTTAGGACCCGTTTACACTCGAGGGCTTCTGTGAAGAGCGGAACTTAGTTGGCTTTGGGGTCTTCACAGTGCTTTGAATGTTACTGTTTTCAGCTCTGAGACCTGACGGTGCAAGAGTTTTGCTTCGTTCAGGCATCATTGACCATCTTGGCACAATTCTTTGGCACAGATGAGTTCTTCCTGATATTGTACTGAGGTTTGGCACTGCTCTTTAGAGTATGGATCTTCATCTCACCACCACTCCTCAGAGCATGCATCTCCATCTCAGCACTGGCTGCAATTATGGTATTCTCTGTGTCAGTCTTGCTTCCTATGTCTGTCCTGATCTCCACCCTGGACTTGATCTTGCAGTGTGCCGGCCAATCTCAGTCAGCACGGATTGCAGTCCTGCCATTGGCTATCTACATGCCGATCGGTACTTCTCCACCATTAGGGACATAAAATCCCATTTAATTGGTTAACAGGCTAAATGTAGTATTAAACGCTATGTTTAACTGGTTAACCAATCAAAGGGGGAGCGGGAGGAGGGCCCCCACTTCAGACAGGTGCTGTTCCAGCCCCACTGGAGCAGCCCCAGTTTGAGGAGGCCGGGTGAGGGTACTCGGCTCTTGGCAGCCCTGTGTGGGTGCTTGGCAGGGTTGGAGCAGCCCTCTGCCCCTGGTGGGTTGCTCCTGGGTACTGGTTAACTGTTACCTGGTAAGCATCACCTGTTGGTGGCTAGATCCTGGATTGGTACTGTTTGGCGTTCCCTTTTACGTCGTGCAGCGCACAATTTGTCTGGCCACAGATGTCTGCTCTTGCTTGGGATGCTTGCTGTGCTTGTCAGAGTAGCTGCCCTTCCATATCAATGTATGCGAGCTTTGGGCAGTTCATCTTGCAGATTTGGCCTTCCTCCCTCACCTTCAAGGACACTGCATGGTTGTCATGACAGACAATATAACTGTCATGAAATATATCAACAAACGGGGGGGTATGTGGCAGGTCGGCCCCCTTTTCGTACTGAAGCCTGTGGGACTTGGGCATATCCCATTCTGTTCAGCTGGAGGAGGAGTCATGCTTTCTGGGGGTTCAAAATCAGCTGGCAGACTGCCTCAGCTGGTGCTTCCTAGCTCATGAATGGTCAGTTCAGCCAGATGTCCTTCACACAGTTTTCTAATCTGTGGGGTTCCCCAGATAGAACTCTTCGCCATCTGAGATGAATGGAAATGCCCAAGGTTCTGCTCATTCTGGGGTCTCAGTGCAGGTTCCATAATGGTCACATTCCTGATCCTGTAGTGGACTGGCCTGCAGTACACCTTTCCCCCGTTTCCACTATTCCACAAGATGCTTCTCAAGCTCCACAGGAATGGAGCGAACATCATCATGATAGCCCTGGCTTGGATGTGTCAACACTGGTACTCCACCCTCCTGGACTTGTCTGTTCGACTGTCCATTCCACTTCCCATGCTCCCGGACCTCATCAGTCAAGACCCTGGTCACCTCCACCACCCGGACATGTGTTCTCTCCATCTCATGGCATGGTGGCTCCATGGCTGAACCCCATTGATCTGGCCTGCTCTGAGCTGGTCCTTCTCAGTAGTAGGAAGCCTTCCATTCAGCTCACACATCTGGTGAAGTGGAAGCAATTCTCCGATCTGTGCCTCCAGCGTAACCTGTGCCTTGTTGGCCTCCATTCCCCAGGTGCTGGAGTACCTGGTATACTTGAAACATTGGGGCCTGGCTACCTTCTTGTTGAAGGTTCACCTGGCCGCTATTTCTGCCTTTCACCTGGGTGATGTTGGTCACTCTGTCATCACAAGCCCCCTGGTTGGGTGTTTCCTCAAGGGTATGGATAGGCTCCACCCATCAATTGGCAGCTGGTACCTGCTTGGGACCTCAGCTTGGCACTCTCGGGTCCCTCCCTTAGCCTTTAAAAATGTGCTTGTTACTTTACCTTTCATGGAAGTTGGCTTTCCTGGTTGCCTTCATCTTCGCTTGATGAGTGTCAGGCTCTGTGCATTTACGTTGGATCATCCATTCACGGTCTTCCATAAAGCCAAGGCTCATCTTCGTCTTCACCCAGCCTTACTTCCAAACACACAAGGACATTTTTCTTACAGTTTTCTATCCCAGAATTCAGTAGAGCTCATGAGAACAGAGACTGCACTCATTGGATATCAGGTGAACTCTTGCTTTCTACATCAGCAGGACTAAGTCCTTTTGTAAATCTTCTCAGCTATTCATGGCAGTGGAGGACTGGATGGAAGGGACTGCCAGTCTCGTCACAGTGTATCTTCTGGATTACGGAGTGCATCAGCACATGTTATGATCTCGCTAACGTTTCCCTGCTGCTTCCTGTGGTGCACTCCTCTGTGGGCACAGGAATCATCAGCCACTTTTGTGGTCCATGTTTCTCTGCAGGAAATCTGCAGGGTTGTGATGACCTTGGTTCATACCTTTACGTCACACTATGCTATTGTGCATCAATCCAGATGTGATGCAGCCTTTTGGGCTACAGCACTTTAGTCAGTATATGCATTGACTCTGACCCTTCTTACTGGATAAGGCTCATGAATCACTTCAATTAGAATACATAGAAGCCAGCACTCGAAGAAAAAAAAGTTACTCAACTTGTAACTGTTGTTCTTCGAGATGTGTTGCTCATATATATTCCATACCCACCTTCCTTCCTCACTGTTGGAGTAGCTGGCAAGAAGGAATTGATGAGTGGTTGGGTCGGCAGACTGGTACCACTCCAAGCGGGCTCCACAGCCAACCCAACAAGTAGAGACTAGGGTAAAACTTTCCGGCAGTTGTGCACATGGCACACATGCATTTCAGTTGGAATAGATTTGAGCAACAATACATCTCAAAGAACAGTTACAAAGGTGAGTACCTGTTTTTTCTTATGAAGGAATAAACTGCAAAGATTATTTAATTTAGCTGTTATTGGATATTTTCAAATATTAAGGTTTGGAGTAGGTTGTTTACAAATTTTAATGGGCTATAATGATTCAGCCCTTTCTGCTATCTACTATCTAACTGAGAGAGCTTGTCTGTGCATCTGTGCATTAGTCTATGTCTGTGTGTCTATTTGTTCAAGAACTCCTCCTAAATGGTAAGAGCTAGGACCACCAAATTCAATATGCAGCTTCCTCTTATAACTTAAAGCAAGGTCAGGGTTTGGTTGTGCTAGAAAAACAAGATGAGCCTGGAATGGGATTGCTTCTCATAAAACCATACAGAAATGAGACAAAATCACTAAGCAGGTGAAAGGGACTGCCTGGGGATTCAGGCCCCGTGCGTTCCTTCCCCCCCTGCATCCAGGACTACTCCAGCCTTGCGCCTCCCACATTCAGGACCCATTCTGGGAGGGCAGGGAAAGTGCATAGTTCGCTGGATTCATCACTTCTGACTGGGGAGTGCAGGGAGCAGACAGACCTAGACCTGGCCTAGCCAGGGATATGCACCCCTCCCCCAACTGTATCTGCTGCAGCTGCCATGGGGTGCTTCTCATCTGGCCCCAAGCTGCAAGGGTTGCCAGATGGTTTAACCAAAAATACCGAACACCCCCTTCCCCCCAAAAAAACCCCACCAGGGAAAAAATTCTGTTGGGGGGGGTGGAGGAAGGGGGAGACCACAGTTGAAAAAAAAAAAAAAAAGGGGACTCCTAGGGTTAAAAAAAAAAAAAAAAAAAAATTAAACAATAAAACAGCATTAAAACAGCATGGCCCTTTCAGTGTGTGCAGAGTCAGAATAGGGATAAGAATAGGGATAGGAACAGGGGAGAGGTTGAGCACTAAGACCCAGGGAAGGCATTGCTTCCCCTTGGTCTTTAAGCTTTTTGCCGGCGGCCATTTTGTTTTCTTGATCAAGTCAGAACGCATCTTCCCTGCGGAACCAGGTAAGCAGGGGGTCTGGGGAGTGGGGGGGCGGGGACGGAGGTCAGGGGCTGGGCCCAGTTGCTGAGTGTGTTGTAGGGTTGCCAGGTGTCCGGTATTTTCGCCTCCTGGCAGGGAAAAAAACCAGAAAATACTGGACATTTTAGGTGTCTGGTATTTTCTGAATTTTTTACTGGAGGGAGGCGAAAATACCGGACTGTCTGGGTCAATGCCAGATACCTGGAAACCCTACAAGCTATTGTGGGGTGAGATGTCTGGGTTTGTCCTCTCTCCCTGGGGCAGCCTGCATACTGAACCCTTCATCCCCAACTCCACCCCAGGGCAATGATTTAAATGAAGAAAAACAAAATTTGAGTTAAGGACTGGAGCAGTAATAAGCTTTTTTTTTTTCTTTGAACAACCAAATGCATAGCATTGCCAGAATAGTTCATGCATGCATGTCTGTGTGTGCGCTCATGGTTTAGTTTTTCCTCCACAGGTGGTGGTAATATGTTAAGGGTAAAGACAAATAAAGGAGGAAGTTATTGAACATTTGTTAGTAAACAGAAATGAAAACCTAGAAGTGTCTGCAGGATTTTTTGGTAAATATATTATCATGCAATGTTTTATATGAAAATAAAAGATCAACCAGACAGACCTAGTGTATCCCCCTTTCTAAGGTAAGCTTGTCTTTGAATGTGCCTTTTTTTTTGCATAGTGTTATAAACAAATGTAATTATTGAAGAATGGTTAGATTTGTAAAATTCTTAGTGCTGCACTTGGTCACACTGAAATTCTTCCTACTGATGTAACTTAAATGAAAACGTCACCTCAAAGGTATTCAGACACTTCTGTTATCCCAGTAGAGATGTGATAAGATTGAATTTTGTAGTATGCAGGAGCCAGCTTGATAGCAATGTTATACAGTTCTTTCCTTTCTCACCAGAATAATAAATCTGCGCAATATCCTGAGATAAAAAGTTGATTCTGTTTCATCATATTATGCTTAGTTATTTTCAAAAAAACCTTTAAAAGTAATACGTTTAGTAGTACAGGCATAAGTTTAATTTGTATTTCTTGGTAGTTACACACTATTTTGTATGAATCTGTAAACTTTAAACTTATGCACTGAATGGAGTTTTTTTCATTTGTGCTTTAAACTGCTATTTTGAGTTCTCTCTCTCTCTCTCTCTCTCTCTGTATAGAACAGTTTTTCCTGTGGGACGACAGAGTGACATCATCACATCACTCTGCGTTCACAGGAGCCAAGCCTGACCCAGGGCCCATGTGGAGAGCTTGGGGCTGCCTGCGCACCAGCCCTCCCCTCCCTTTCCAGGGGGAGAGCCAAGGCTGGTGTTGCCTCAGCTGACCCAGCCCCTCCCAGTGGCCGGGGGAAGAGAAGAGCCGGGGCACTCTTGGCCCCGGGCCCTCCCCGGCCAAGTGGGGTTTGGCAAGCATGGGGTGCAGCTCCCTAGTTTCTTTAAATAGAATGTTTATGCAGTTTTTGAAGTTGACTGTTTTTTAAGGAGTAGTAAAATTGTTTATGTATATGTTTTTTATTGAACTTTTATGTAAAGTACATTTTCAAGTAAGTTATCTGCCAGTGTTCTCACTCCTTAGTGTTAACTCTTTAGAACAAGACTTGCCAATATCCCTCAGTTCTTTAAGAAATTTGATTGAGGGTATCTATAGTGAACCAGCCTCGCTACAGGTGATTGACCTCCTTGAAGGTATAAATAGTTTCTTCTGAACACTTGAATCAAATCCTTCTTTATTGTGTTTGCCAAAGGAGCTCTCTCTTTGTTTCATTTCTGCTTATCTCTTTCAGAAACTGACTTATGAATTAGAGCTATAGTGCCTGTGGGCACATTTACAGTAGGAAATTATTTCAAAGTAACTCTCTAAATAACTATTTCGAAATAGCATGTCCGCATTATAGGGTAGCCTGAAAATTAGCCTAAGGCAGGCTCCCTTAATGTGGATGCGCTACCTCAACTTAGAGCCCCAGAAAGCACTAGGAAGTAATTACTTTGAATGACTGTGGGGATTAGTTATTTTGAAATAGCAGTAGCGGAGCGTCCACATTACCTCTATTTCGAAATTATCTTTTTGAAATAAGTGCTATTCCTCATGGAAAGCAGGAGTTACTAGTTCAAAATAACCAGCTTATTATTTTGAAATAATGGGCTTGGTAGTTTGGATGTTCTGTTTGTTATTTTGAAATAACCCTATTGTAGACCAGGGCTATGAGTATAAAGCTTCCTGGTATATTGTACACTGATACCTGACGTGTGTGCGTGTGCGTGTGCATGTGCGTGCGTGCGCGCGCGCACTGATACCTGACCTGTGTGTGTGTTTCCTTATCTGATGAGAAATATTATGAATCATAGAGCTGGAGGAGACCTCAGGAAGTCATCAAGTCCAGCTGCTGCCCAAGACAGGACTAAATCAACCCAGCCAGGGCTTTCTCAAGCCGAGACTTAAAAACCTCTAGGGATGGAGATACCACCACCTCCCTGGGTAACCCATTCCAGTACTTCACCTCCTTCCCAGGGAAATAGTTTTTCGTAATGTCCAACCTAGACCTCTCCCACTGTAATTTGAGACCATTGCTCCTTGTTCTGCCATCTGTCACTACTGTGAACAGCCTCGCTCCATCCTCTTTGGAACCTCTCTTCAGGAAGTTGAAGGCTGCTATCAAATCCCCCCTCACTCTTCCCTTCTGCAGACTAAACAAACCCAAATCCGTCAGCCTCTCCTCATAGGTCATGTGCTCCAGCCCCCTAATCATTTTGGTCACCCTCTGCTGGACCCTCTCCAATGCGTCCACATCCTTTCTATAGTGGGGGGCCCAGAATCGGGTATTACAGATGTGGCCTCATTAGTGCCAAATAAAGGGGAATAATCACTTCTCTAGATCTGCTGGCAATGCTCCTCCTAATGCACCCTAATATGCCATTAGCCTTTTTGGCTACAAGGGCACATTGACTCATATCCAGCTTCTCATCCACTGTAATCCCCAGGTCCTTTTCTGAACAACTGCTACTTAGCCATTAGGTCCCCAGCCTGTAACAATGCTTTGCATTTTTCCATCCCAAGTGCAGGACTCCGCACTAGTCCTTGTTGAACCTCATCAGATTTCTTTTGGCCTAATCCTCTAATCTGTCTAGGTCACTCTGGACCCTATCCTTGCCCTCCAGCATATCTACCTCTCCCCCTAGCTCAGTGTCATCTGCAAACTTGCTGAGGGTGCAATGCATCCCCTCATCCAGGTCATTAATAAAGATGTTGAACAAAACCGGTCCTAGAACCGATCCTTGGGGCACTCCACTAGAAACCAACTGCCAACCTGACATCGAGCCGTTGATCACTACCCATTGAGCCCAACAGTCTAGGCAGCTTTCTGTCCATCTTGCAGTCCATTTATCCAATCCATACTCCCTTAACTTACTGGCAAGAATATTGTGGGAGACCGTATCAAAAGCTTGTCAGCAAATGCTTATCAGATAGTTGACTAGTGTAGCGGTTCTCAAACTTTTTGGGCTCCGGAGCCCTTTACATGCATAAAAATGTATGCGGAGCCCCAGTGGTCCACTGATTGTATGTGTTGTACCTATTGATGTTTCCAGTTTGTCAACCTCATGGAGCCCCCTGGAGATGTCTCCGCGGAGCACAGTTTGAGAAACACTGGACTAGTGATTCAACTAGTCACTTCCATCCCCATTGCTGCCTCTATCAGAGAGAGGGAGCAAGGGCGGGGTGAGGGGGGAGCAGGATGCGGTGCTGGGGGGAGCCGTCTTAAAAGCAGGTTCCCCGCAGCACCATCTCCGTGGGGAGAAGGGGCAGGGGCACAGTGGGGAACTGGTAGCGTTTCCGCTTTCGAAATGTAGCAAAAGCGGGGCTCATGTTATGTTATGTGAAGAAGTAAATAACCCTTCCTTATTCACTGACTTGAAATCGTGTCATGATTTTATAGACTATCATATCCTCCCCTTAGTGTGTCTTTTCTAAGATGAACATTCCTAATCTTCTCCCTAGATGTTCCCCACACCTATTCGTGTTGACCTGTTCTGTACCGCTTCCAGTCCTCCTATCTTTTTTGAAATGGGATGATCAGAATTGCACACCATTTTCAAGGTGTGGGTGTATCATGGGTTTATGTAATGCTATTATAATATTTTCTGTTTTATCATCAGTCCCTTTCCTGATCGCTCCTAACACTCTTAGCTTTTTTGATGGCTGCTGCACACCGAGCAGATGTTTTCTTAGAACTGTCCATAGGGACGCCAAGATCTTTCTTGAGAAGTAATTTCTGCTTTAGCATCAGCATTGAAATTCATCTGCCACTTTGTTGCTTAGTCACTCACATTTTGAGATAGCTGCCCTGCAGTCATGCAGTACAACAGCTGATTTAAGTTTCACATTTGGGTTCCTTCAGAACTCTTGGATGACCATGTAGTTCTGGTGACTAATTACTTTACCGATTTGTTCCATAAAGTACTTTGTTGATACCTTAATTTGGGACAATTCCTCAGATTTCTCACCTAAAAATTAGGAGTACAGGATCTTTCGAAAAAGGGTTTCATTTTTGATCAATCCCCGTCTAAACGGCTGTTTTTTCTTTCGAAAAGCCCCATTTGGAAAAAAACCTGCGGCCACCATTATGCAAATGAAGCACGGGAATGGCTTCATTTGCAATTTTGAAGTGTCTAATTTACACCCCTTTTTCGAGAAATGGGATGTAGTTTAGACATAGCCAAGGATTCCAAAGTGATAGATCTGACTATCTTTTTTTTTTTTTTATAGTGTCATGATACCTGCTGTTTTTAGTTCTCTTGTAACTGTTTATTGGTCGTGTTAAGTGTAGGAGAATTGTAGCATATCTTCCAAGCATAATGTGATTGGAGAGGAAATTAATGTTTTTCTCAAAATGCATATAACCTATTCTAGCACTAGATTGGTATATTTTCACATACAACACATATTATAGTGAGTACATTTAAGATAAAACAAGTGATTTAAAATCAGTTAAAGATAGTTGAATTAAGTTGGATACAGTGGGAAGAAACTATGTGTACACAGCAATCTAGTAGATTGTTTTCACAGCTGTGTTTTTTTGAGTGCTCAGTCCAGTCTGGGGCATAGGCTATTGTTATCAGGGATCTTCGTTTTCAATGGTTTAAAAAAAAAAAATTCCCCGGTTAAAAAAAATTATTGATATATTTACAGTTTTTAAGATGACAGCCTGAGCCTTGCCTACTATCCTGATCATTTGAACCCACCCCCAATTAGATCAGATATTTGTGGTTCCACGTTATATGTTTTTATTTTTAATAACATGTAAAAACTGAAGATTCTCTGTAAAAACACAAATTGTGCTTTTTTTGCTGGCAAATGGATTTGTAGGATTCTTATTATATAACCTTTTTTTGGTGGGTCTGCCTAGCGGTTTCCACCACATCAAGACTCCATTGTGCTAAGTACCATACAAACAAAATAAATGTCAGTCCCTGGCCATCTGAGCTTATTATGTAATGTGTATGTTTCTAAATCTTACTGTGCAGTAATAGGAGGTATACTCATTAGTGCCTTTAGACAGCTTCTTGTAAAAGAGGAAACACAAGTGAATTTTCTGGAAGAATGTACTTGCATATTAATTAACTAGAAGATTTACCTGGTGATGCTTAGGTCCTTAACTCAAATAAGTTTTGTTTTTCTTCATTTAAATAACTGTTCTTGGGTGGGCCTGGGCATGGGAGGGTTTCAGCATGCAGGCTGCTCTGAGGAGAGAGGACAACCCTAGCCCCTCTCTCACTGCAGTAGAATGGGGCCTGGTGAGAAGAACCTGTCCATGGCTGCTGCAGATGGTACATTGAAGAGAGGGGTGCATGACACACACACAGATAAACACAAACACACACAAACTCTCTGAAATACATAGTAGATAACTGTCCCTTTCTCACTTCTGTCCCTGGCTAGCCCAATGGGGTTATAGGTGTCCCAGTCTCTATCTCAGGCACCTTGCTTGCCTCCCTGTGGTCATTCTACAGTATAATGTCTTCCTGCCAGACCCCTCCCTTTCCTTTTTATGAGAAATAATAGAATTCCAGGCACATCCCATTGTCTTGGCACAACCAAACCCTGACCTTGCTCTAAGTTATGATAAGAGGAAGCTGCTTACCAAATTTGCTCGTCCTACCTCTTACAGTTTCAGAGGAGTTCTTGAACAAACTCACTCACAGAGAGATGAATAGACACATATTTCTAAAATGTATAGTAAGATTTGGTACGTGAAAACTATGCAGTACTTGTATACAATGATCACCATTTGAAAAGTGAATGTTTAAACTCAAAATATGATGGAGCTACTAGGTGCTTGGTATTTTTAAAAGTTGCCTGTTTAAGGACCTAAATATGAGCGTTAGCACCTCATATTAGGTTTATATTTCTGAAAACTATTGATTTATACGTGTTCTCTTTGGAAGCTTTATATAGAATACTATTATTGAGCATTATATGTAAGTTCAAGTCTAAAGTCTGATTTGTAAAACTATAGAGAACTTGACTGTGTTCAATGGACAAAATAACATGTGTTTCCAGAAAGCAGTCTACTTTGTTCAGATTTATTCCTTTTATATGAAAATTCCTATGACTTTAGGTTCAGTTATATTTATATTGTGATTTGAGGACTATCATAATTCTTTTCTGACTGCAGGGGGAGGGGCGACACGCCCAGATGGACTTCTGGCTTCCTGCAGGCTGTCACGGTAGAAACAGGCATCCAGGCAGGTTAGAGGGTCTGTATGGGGGTCCCCCTTCCGCCTGTTTGGAACTGCCCCAGCCCTGAGCCCCACCTGCCACCATTTTGGGGGTGAATGGGCTGCAGCTGTGCTTACCAGTTGCTGTGTGGGTTTTTTTCATGTTTGCTGTGACTAGTGAGCAAGGGCAAAGTGCTGCAGAGCCTGCTGTGTTCCTCTGCCCCTCCTCTGGGCATCCTCCAACTCCCTGTCCTCTGCCCCAGATAAACACCCATCTCTGACTCCTGCATCCCTGTCCCCAGCCCCCTGCCCTAACTCCTGCACCTCCCCCCCAATGCTCTGAATTGAAACCCTGGCCATCCACACTTAAATTTCTTACAGGTACTGTTGTATTGCCAAACCTCCCCCCCGCCCTAAGGCTCCCGGCCAAGGGGGGCGGATTGTGATAGGACAGTACCTATAACAAATGTAAGTTGAAGTCTGGAAATGGTCAAAGAGTGTGGTGCCTATTGTATAATTTAATATAGGATATTTGTGAAGATGTCAGTGACCCCTGAAGGTATGAAAAGTAGTAGCAGGGTAGATAGATTTAAATCAAGTTTTCCACTGATATTTCTTCCCATATTTCTTAAACAATGGTGCATATCTGATCTCTAAAACATGTTAATTTACCACTCAGTACAGCATTTTACAACAGCCAAGAGGTTATACTTTGTGTAATTTGTATTAGATAACTTGGTTTTTATTAATTTAGGAAATTGTACGTAATACTCATTACCTGTCATGCTGCAGATGCAGTAGCAGCACACTAAATCACACACAAACACAATAACACTAATATTTTATTAAATTAAATCTTAAATGTTACATAAATGTTTAATATTTGCAATTGCAGTAGTCTCCTAAGTTGCCGGCTGAAGGCTGTTCTTAATTTTTTTTATTTTCTAATTTTATTAACTCTAACAAACAAGGCCTCACAACACTAACTGTATGGTGTCCTTAAAACGTCTGCAACTAGCTCTCATCTTCCCCAGTTCTACTGTCATTTTGATTCATAGATTGAAACAGAAATACGAGTTTTCCATCTTTTTCAACTCCCAGTCTTTTCTTAGCTTTGAATGAATAATACCAAAGGATGAAAATATACTCTCTGTGCCTACAGAGGAAGCTACTGCTGTGAAAAGTTGGCTTAGCAACTAAAGGAACTCTGTTTCAAGTGCCTGGCTGACTAATGATTTCCACCAAATTAGGGGAGTGACGTTCAAAACATCTTCAGTAAACATGTACTGATTAAGTGGTTTTGCTCCAGCCCTGAAATTTATGACCTCTGGCATAAAGGAATGATTTTGAAATGCCCATGCCATGGCAGCAGCATCACCTTCAAAAGTTAGGCATCTACCTTTTATAATTGGGGTTAAGGATGTTAGTAAGAAAATAAGGTGGAGTTAGTATTTATCCATTTGGTTCTTTATTGCCTGCAGTTTAACTTTCTGGTGCGAAATTTCTTTTGTTGATGTCTCTTGAAGTGCCTTCCAGATTTCGACAGCATCAGCAATGAAGCAGCAATTTCTCTGAAGTTTAAGGCTATGGATAATAAGTGTCAGTGTACATAGCATATCCTCTATGTTCCTCTTTAATCCAACATTAGATATTTTGGATGAGCTACTTCTGTCTATTTAATCACGGCTTTCTTCACAAAGTTTTATGAGAACAGGCCAACTCTTAACAAATTATTCAAAACAATCAACCTCAAAATTCAATCAAACATTTTGAGGGAGACTTAGTTTGGATCTTCCTGCTCTCTTCAATGAAGCTGAATCAAAATGATTGTTACAGAAGTATTTTGTGACTTCACCAGCATTTTCTTTTATTCCTGAAGAGGACACACTTAAGTCTTTGGCTAAAAGATGCATTAAATAGGCATTTCAGCCATATGTTATTAAGGATCATCCTTCCTTTTCTTCTTCTAAGTGTGTTCTAATCTTCTCCAGGTTTGCAGCATTGTCTGTGACAAAACTGCACCCTTGCCAGTTGAATATTCAGGTTTATCTGCCACTTGTGTGGCCTAGGGATGCGATAGTGTGCATGTGTAAATGGTTAACTGATGAGCCTGGGCTCGTCACTTAACCTTCCTGATGACATGCAAGCCCCTGCCCATGTTGCTGCCTCTGTATCCGAGTCAGCAACACGGGAGAGAGTGTAGCCTGGTGATAGGGACTCAGCTATCCCAAATGTAGATGGGCACTACATTTGCCTTTTGCCAGTTATCTGGGATTTCTCTCAATCTCCATGAGTTTTCAAAGTTAATGGCTAAAGGCTCTACAGTTACATTTGCCAACTCCCTCACTACCCTCGGATGCATTAAATTCGGACCCATGGATAGAAGCTCATTGAAAGGGGGCAAAGTAATTTTGCGGAGAGCTCTTAAAACAAGAAGCAGTTTTTTAAAATTGGATTTGTCGACTTATGAAGAGCCATTGAAGTAATCAGAATTTGGGCTGCTATCTTCCTGCCTACTTGGGCTAGAAGGATTTTCTTGGAAAAATGAGCCAGAAATAGGGCCTGGCTTTTGTTCAGTTACCAGAAAATGTTTTCATATGCTGTGAACTGGAAAATCCCTCAGGCTTTAGGATGTTAGCATACACCTGACTCATGCTTTGTAACTTGGTAGCATGGTTTAGATCAGGGATGGGCAGTAAGTGGCTCGTGGGCTGGTCACAATTTGCCAAGGTTAGCCACTGGCAAGCCGCTGGTGCTTTATTTACTTAAAAAACAACAAAATGGTCTGGTAGCACTTTATAGACTAACAAAACATGTAGATGGTATCAAGAGCTTTCGTGGGCACAGCCCACTTTTTCAGATGACCGGGGTTCTTCACATGACCTGTAAAGAACTAACTCGGCTACCCCCTGAAGCTTCTTTATTTACTTGTGCATCCGCACGTACTGTTGCTTGCAACTCCTGTTGGCTGCAGATTACCCTTCCCAGGCAATGGGAACTGTGGGAAGCGGTGTCCTGGTCCACGCCACTTCTGTTGGCCAGGAATGACGATCCAAAGCCAATGGGAGCTCTAAGCGGCCATATCTGAGGATGCACAGGTAAAGAGCCTATGGCCTGCTGGGGCTAACCCTGGTGAACTGCATGTGGCTTATTGCCCACCCATGGTTTATACTGTAAAACAATGTGGTGTTTTTTTTTTTTAAAGAGCGAAGAAGGGGTAGAGAGGGAGTTGTTCATAATTATGTATGTTTCAAAAGTCTGCCTACAGAATATTAGAGAGAAATTCTCAGAAATATTATAAGTCATACACCATTAATTAAAGTGCAGAATTTACAAGTATAATTAGAAAGAGGATTATAGATATTTAAAAAATAAAGGCATTTTAGCAGTGTGCAGATTTTATTGACAGCTCACTAAGAGTTGCTGCATTCACAAAGACTTGCACTGTAATTTTGAGGGGATGGAAGTTCACTGGTGAGAGACTCACTGCAGAAAGCATTCACGTACTACACTGTGAATACAGATGGAATATAATCAAGCAAATTACGGGTAGGCAGTGTTCATTATATGAAGTATAAACAGTAAATAAACTAGTGTAAAATACAAAGTAGAAAATGCCTTACTGCGTTATTAGATGTTAAGCAGATCAATGGCACTAAGTTGCTGAAATATTTTTAAAGGAGTATCTTTATTCAAAAAATGTTACAAATTGTTAAGATTTTCAGGAATCAAATTGTGAACTGTCCGCTACCTTAAAAAAAAAAATCTTTTTGCCTCTATTTTAGTATAGCTACCTCCTATTACCTTACTGTCTAAATGGTGGTGAACAATTATAAAGAAGATATAAAAGGTGGTTTCTTGGGAATGTGTGGATTTATGAAGTGATTCATAAGAAAAGTCTTTTTTGGTCTAAATCTATTTAGATTTGCACTCATTAACAGGTGTTTGCTGTTTCAAATGTTTTGACTACTTCATTTGAAAGTCTTAATATGGATTTCTCCAGTCGTATCCTTCCCGCAGAGGGCAGTTGTACTGGAGTCATGAATGACCATATAATTTTGAAGCTATTTCAAGAAAAATGATATTGTATATTGCTATTTTAACTATGGTACATCATATTTCTTAAGTTGTTTTGGAAATGGAGTTTGTTACTTTAACATTGAACAGAGTAACAGAATATTGTATTTTAAAATAGACAGACTTCTACTTCCCTGATTTAAGAGATCCCTGGATCATTAGAACATGAATTATACATTAAGATTACTACAAGCATAGCTACTTTTTATAACATTCACTAATACATATTAGTGTCTAAGACAGTGGTTTTCAAACTTTTTTTTCCCTCATGACCCTGTTGAAGAAAATCGTTGTGACGGTCCCCTCTCAATGCTTTATAAAATTGACGTTTGCATACCAATATCATGCATAACTCCAAGATGTTTTGGACAATATATCTCATGTAACCTATCAATGTTATTGTTTCAGTCTGCTGGATTTCTACATCTTATTTTGGTGTATGTATCACTCTTGTATGCAAAGTTAGATATGGAGCATGGAATGGTTCATGATTTTAAATGTGCAAATGAAAGCTATCAAGGGTGTTTCCCTCAATGTCTGGGTGATCACCTGTAAACAGCCCCTTTTGTCCTCTAAATCTTAGCAGTGGTTGGTCTTAGGAAATCATGTGACCTCCCTAACTGGTAGGGACTGACCAAATAATTTTCCATGGAAGGGGAGAATGTATAATAGAGAATTCCCACCTGAAAGGGAAGCTATTTAAGATACAAAGTTTTTCAGTCTTTGTCTTTGACTGGCCTGCCACTCCCAAGAGAATGAACCAAAGACTCCAAGGGGCAAAAGGAACTTTTCTGTTTTGGAGGCTTAGCTGGAGTAATAACAGTTTTAAGGTAAGTTTGTTATAAGTGTTAGAACTAGCTATGTGGTTTTTGTTATTTTAAGTTTGTGATTCACTTTGCTCTGCCTGTCCTGTTTTCACTTGCAACCACTTAAATTCTACTGTTTGTACTTAATAAAATCACTTATTTACTCTCAAGGTACATGATTGTTACCTGGGGGAGCAATCCATGTGTACAGCCTCCTTTCGTTGTTAAGGGGAGCTTTTCTAAATAATTTATTTGGGTTTCTGATCCCATTTGGGGAGCGGTTTCCCTGAAAGCTGGGCCCAAAACTGCATTTTCCTCAGGCCTGAAGAGTTTCCGTGTCTATATTGGTACTTGAGAGGAGGGCGATGATCTCAGTTCTGTGCCTTAGCTGGGAAGATCAGTTGAGCTGGCCCAGAAGGACAGGTTAGTGAGAAGCCTCAGAAAACAAGAAGGAGAGTGTCAGTGGCTTTGTCAGCACACCAGGAAGCACCCCAAGGGGTCTTCTGTGACCACACCTCATCACACCTGCAATCTAACATAATTTGACTAGAGTGTGAGCCACAGGGTGAGGATGAGAGCTTTGGCGTGTGGGAGGGGCAGGGCTGGGGCAGAGGGGCTTATGTTGAATGGCTCCTGTTAAGTGGTGCAGCGGGGATGCTAAGGCAGGCTCCCTGCCTTTCCTGGCACTGCAGACCATGCTGTGCCACGGAAGCAACCAGCAGTAGATTCCCAGCCAATGGGAATGCAGAGCTTAGAGCTCTGGGCAGGTGCAGTGCATGGAGTGAATCTCTCCCCACTTCTATGACTTTTCAAAGTTGATAGGTAAAAGCTCAGATGCCTCCTCTATCAGCTCCTTGAGTATTCTAGTATGCAGTTCATCAGGCCCTGATGACCTGAAGGCATTTAACTTTTCTAAGTAACTTTTAATTTTTTTTTTTTTATTTTAACTTCTAAACCTACTTCATTTTCACTAGCATTCACCATGTTTAGGCATCCTGTCACCAGCAGTCTTCTTGATGAAAACTGAAATGAAATCATTAAGCATCTCTGCCATTTCCAAGTTTCCTGTTATATGTGTATATAGCCACAAAATAGGGTACCATAGCTGAATTTCTTGGATTTTCACGTGCTTGATTTTGGGGTAATTACAACATTCTTGCAATGTTTATTTCCTCTGAAGTTACTGATGTATGTGCTGTTTTTTGGATGGAATTAAGGATGACAAAATGTTATCTTTGAACACTAAATAGGAAACTAACTGAGACTGCTATCATATGGTATTTCTGAAGATTTGAATATATATTATTAACCTTAAATAATATTTAAAAATGCAAGGCAAGAATCATGGTGTCATCAAAACAGCCAGTGCATGCCAGCTAATTGTGCTCATGTTATAGTTGCTTTGTATCACAAAACCAATGAGATGTACTGGTAAGTTTGGTTAATTTGCAGTAGTCTTAGGCTTGGTTTACTCTTCCAGTTTATGACCCTATAACTAAGTTGTTCAGGGATGTGGAAAATCTACACATCTAAATGACACATTTATCCCAACCCAACTCACAGTATAAGAGCTCATTGCTGATGAGAGGGCTTCTGCTGACATAGCTATTGCCTCGTAGGAAGGTGCAGCACTGATAGCATAGAGGACCCCTTTGGATTTGTCATCAGTGACACAAAGGTAGGTTTCTTACAGAGAGATAATTAATGTGCAGTAGTTTTCTTGCTTGGGAATCTTAAATGGAGACAAGGCATTTGTAGGTTTTACCATAAAGATAGTGAGATGAGGTCAGCAGTCTGTCGTCTGTCCAAGACTGACCTCGATTAGCTGTTTTGCTGTAACTCTAAAGTGCTTTGTTTCCACTGTGTTTTTACACAGTGACAGCTAATGAACAGTACAAATGCAGCTTTTTTGTCAATGAAGATGCTGCCTTACTGGTTTACAGTGTTAAGGGGGCAGGAAAACTCTGCCTCTCAGTCCCCATGTCTGTGCTTAAGAGCACTACTGCTTCACTTCCCATGGTAGTGTTGCCTCAATGCACAGTGGGGCATCGTACCCAGTGGGGCAGCAATGACTTAACAAGCCTTTCAGGTACTGATGTACAAGCTGGCATGGAGCCACAGAGTGTTTAATGAGTAATGACAGTTGAACCAACTAATCTGTCAATGAGAATGCGTGACATGTGCCCAGTCTTCCTCGTACTGCTGAGTAATTCCAACCAATTGAATTACTGCATGAAATTTAGTTCTAAACAAAGAATGGTGATTGGTTGAGTAACTCTCATGTCACAATAGCTGCATTTAATTTACCTTTACTGTGGACCTGAGCCTGACTGTTCCTGATATAAGCATAAATTAGATGCCACTTTAATAACTTTATTATAACTTCATTTCTTCACATTTATCATTCAGTTCTCTTTAACTACATTGAAAGTTTGAAGTGCCTGCATTATCCCATTATTAAGATAATTCAGGACAATTAAAAGACTGACATAGAATCATAGAGCTGGAAGAGACCTCAGGAGTTCATCAAGTCCAGCCCACTGCCCAAGGCAGGACCAATCCTAACTAAATCAACCCAGCTAGGGCTTTGTCAAGCCGAGACTTAAAAACCTCTAGGGATGGAGATTCCACCACGTCCCTAGCAAACCCATTCCAGTGCTTCACCACCCTCCTAGGGAAATAGTTTTTCCTAATATCCAACCTAGACCTCTCCCACTGTAACTTGAGACCATTGCTCCTTGTTCTGCCATCTGTCACTACTGTGAACAGCCTCTCTCCATCCTCTTTGGAACCTCCCTTCAGGAAGTTGAAGGCTGCTAACAAATCCCCCCTCACTCTTCTCTTCTGCAGACTAAACAAACCCAGATCCTTCAGTCTCTCCTCATAGGTCATGTGCTCCAGCCCCTCATCATTTTGTTACCGTCCGCTCGACCCTCTCCTATGCGTCCACATCCTTTCTATAGTGGGGGGCCCAGAACTGGACACAATATTCTAGATGTGGCCCCACCAGAGCCGAATAAAGGGGAATAATCGCTTCTCTAGATCTGCTGGCACTGCTCCTCCTAATGCACCCTAATATGACATTAGCCTTCTTGGCTACAAGGGCACACTGTTGACTCATATCTAACTTCTCATCCACTGTAATCCCCAGGTCCTTTTCTGCAGAACTGATACTTAGCCATTCAGTCCCCAGCCTGTAACAATGCTTGGGATTCTTCTGTCCCAAATGCATTTGTCCTTGTTGAACCTCATCAGATTTCTTTTAGCCCAGTCCTCTATCTGTCCAGCACACTCTGGACCCTATCCCTGCCCTCCAGCGTATCTACCTCTCCCTCTCGCTTAGTGTCATCTGCGAGCTTGCTAAGGGTGCAATCCATCCCCTCATCCAGGTCATTAATAAAGATGTTGAACAAAACCGGTCCTAGAACAGATCCTTGGGGCACTCAGCTAGAAACCGACCGCCAACCTGACATCAAGCTGTTGATCACTACCCGTTGGGCTCAACAGTCTAGCCAGCTTTCTGTCCATCTTACAGTCCATTTATCCAATCCATACTCCCTTAATTTGCTGGCAAGAATATTGTGGAAGACCGTATCAAAAGCTTTGCTAAAGTCAAGGTATATCACATCCACTGACTTTCCCATATCTACAGAGCCAGTTACCTCATCATAGAAGCTAATCAGATTGCTCAGGCACAACTTGTCCTTGGTGAATCCATGTTGACTATTCCTGATCACTTTCCCCTCTTCCAAGTGCTTCAAAATGGATTCCTTGAGGATCCCCTCCATGATTTTTCTGGGGACTGAGGTAAGGCTGACTGGTCTGTAGTTCCTTGGATTGTCCTTCTTCCCTTTTTTAAAGATGGGCAGTACCTTTGCCTTTTTCCAATCATCTCTCCCGATCTCCATGAGTTTTCAAAGATAATGGCCAAAAGCTCTGCAATGACACTTGCCAACTCCCTCAGTACTCTCGAATGCATTAAATCCAGGCCCATGGATTTGTGTATGTTTAGCTTTTCTAAATAGTTCCTAACTTGTTCTTTTCCCAGCAAGGGCTGTCCACCTCCTTCCCATACTGCATTGCCTAGTGCATTTGTCTGGGAACTGACCTTGTCTGTGAAGACAAAGGCAAAGAAAGCATTGAGTATTTCAGCTTTTCCTACATCATCTGTCACTAGGTTACCTCCCTCATCCAGTAAGGGCCCCACACCCTCTCTGATCACCCTCTTATTGCTAACATGCCTGTAGAAACCTTTCTTTTTATCCTTCACATCTCTTGCTAGCTGCAATTCCAATTTCGCTTTCGCCTTCCAGATAATTCCCCTGCATTCTCGAACAATATATTTATACTCCTGCCTAGTCATCTGTCCAAGTTTCCACTTCTTGTAAGCTTCCTTTTTGTGTTTAAGCTCACCAAGGATGTCCTCGGTAAGCCAATCTGGTCGCCTACTATATATGCTTTTCTTGTTGCGCGTCGGGATGGTTTCTTCCTGTGCCTTTAATAAGGCTTCTTTAAAATACTACCAGCTCTCCTGGACTCCTTTCTCCTTCATGTAAGCATCCCACGGAATCCTGCCTATCAGTTCTCTGAGGGAGTCAAAGTCTGGTCTTCTGAAGTCCAAGGTGTGTATTTTGCTACTCTCTTTTCTTCCTTTGGTCAGGATCCTGAAATCTACCATCTCATGATCACTGCTTCCCAGGTTGTCACCCACCTCTACTTCCCCTTCTAGTTCCTCCCTGTTTGTGAGCAGCAGGTCAAGCTGCGCATGTCCCCTGGTCGGTTCCTTCAGCACTTGTACCAATAGAAGGTTTATTTCTGAAAAGGACATAGTTTTATTTATTTGTAACTCATAAATAGATCAAAGGATTTATTTTCAGAATGTGTTGCATGCTGTAATTGAGGGGAGGATGTGCTGTATTTTTCATAAAGTTACTCCCTTCTCTACCTGGGGAAAGTCTAGGGACCTTGAGTGGCAGGGTGAATACGATCAAAGAAAAAAATTCTGGATTTTCTGACTGGAATTAGAGATGGAAAAATTCACTTACAAGATGAAGAACAAATTAGCTTTTAATGGTTACAGCAGTTTGATGCCTCCTGAACAAGCTTCAGAGCAAAAGAAGAGGGTCAACTCACCCACAATTAGAGCTACCATCTTACTCTGCCAAACTGTAATCAAAATACAGTACAATACAGTATTAATAAATGACCTTTTCAAAGGTACCGGGTGATGCCACTTGCTGAGCTCATTAAACAGCTACTTGATACAAGAACAAAGCTAACTCCTGAAATCTTGACTTAAGTTTAGCTCCCCTTCAGTCATAGTTCTGTTTGTCTGTCCCCCAGCTGGGAACATGCGCCCCTCTCCCAGCTGAGCATTCTGTAGTAGCCATGGACAGGTGCTTCTCACCTGACCCCAAGCTGCTGCGGTGAGAGGGATCTGGGGTAGTCCTCTCTCCTTTTGCAGCCTGCATATTGAACCCCTCATTCCCAGCCCCATCTCAGAACAATGATTTAAATGAAGAAAAAACTTATTTGAGTTAATTACCTAAGCAACACCAGGTAAATCTTCTAGTAAAAACTAAATAAAACCTTTAGGAGTTGACTCAAAAAGCTGAGTAGTGTACAGAAAAAAATACTTGCAAGTAGTTGAAAAAATAGTATAGTGCTTTCTTTTTAAATATTACACTGGAGTGTATATATTAGGGATTTTAGAGAGTAGCCGGTGAACCGTTTACCCAGTAAACATCACTCTTAATGGGTGATGCTTAGTGGGTAATGGTTAACTGGTACGCAGGGAGCAACTGGGCCATGGTTGGAGGGCTGCTCTAGCTCTGTTGGTCCCCCTCGTGAGGCTGGAAGTAGGGCTGTCAGCTCTGCTGGCCTTTCACGGGTCTGCCACTTAGGCCCCGCAAGGGCTGGGAGCCAGCAGTCCCATGCAGGCTGACAGCAGCAAGGCTGGAACGGCCCCCCTGCCTGCCCCTGTTTAATCAGTTAACCAGTTAAACTTAATGTTTAACCCATTAACTAATTAAACGTGATTTTACATCTCTAGTTTATATTGGAAGAAACACTACATTATACTTTTTTCATTCCTCACATGAAAATCTTTGGGGAAGGGGGGAGTACTTCAGCTGATCAAAATTAATTTTGATGGGTCAAAGTTTTACAGGTATGGAATTTTAATGGTGAGGAGGACTAATAGATGATAACTGATGCAGCTTTTCCTGGGATATTAATGTGAGCTGTGACTTTATGTACACTTTCTTCAGTGGGGTTTAATTTGAATTCCAAAATGTGAGATGTAGTGTGCCAGATGGTTAAATGCAATATTTCAAGCAGCTTAGTACTAAATTTTGTTGATTTTTGTTTCTTGCAGGATTTTTGGCATATGGAGGAAGGCACTTATCTCGTAGAAATTTAACTCAATTCCAGATTTCAAGGTAAGAGGGCCCCCTGTTTTCCCCCTCTTATTTATTGAAACAGTGAGACTGTTCCTTCAATATCTGTGTTGTTTTTATATTCAAGTCTGTGTTATTCTTTGATTATTCAAGAGGTGTAATAGAGTAGGTGGTACAATCTTCCTTTATTCATTTTATAGTTCTGACTTTTTTTAGTTTTATAGTTCTGTGCCATTTTCCCAAATCTATCTTCCTTACTAATGTGTAAGCTTCATTAATCTTATTTATTAGAGATAGTGGAATAAAAACTGAGTAGAATAAAAATATATTCATGCAGAATTCTAACTTCTTCCTATGGTTGTAAATATCAACATGTTTGTTTTTAATTACTGATAATGTAATTTTAAGATTAATTTTATAATAACATTTATAAAAAATAGTATAAAACTTTGCCATATATACTAAAAGCTTCCTTCAGTGTGTTTTGCCTCCATAGCAGCAGGCAGCCAAGCCTGGCTTTCCTGAAGAAAATTCCCAACTTTATTACAGAATGTTAGGTTAACAAATTGGCTTACTAATTTGTCTGTTTAATTCTCAGCCATGTCTCAGGACTGCATTTGATGTTTTGGAGAGATTTTCCTCTCAGTTCTGCTTTTTTTTCTGAAATGTTTGTGGTGACTGGCTCCCCTACAGGTTTGAGAGAGACATAAGATGAGAAAAGTCAAGGGCAAAACAGTTGATACTGGATTCAATTAGTAACAAATTAAAGGATAATGATATAATTAATTCTAATAAACAAAAAATACTCTCCTGAGAGCAGCAAGTTACAGGATTTGTGCATATGAATCTTATTTTCTGTTAATAAAATGAAAGACCTTGAAAGTTTGTACTGCCAAGTGAGAGCTGAGAAGTACAAAATATACATTTCTGGGGAAAGACTGAGGCTGGGAATTTGCTGGGGTTACTCTGTGATGTAATTCACAAATGTCTGCCTATAGTACTCATGCAGTGTAACTGGGAATAATTTACATGCTGGCAGCTGTGTGTAAGCAGACCAGCAGTAGTATCTCTCACAGCAAAGCAACATAAAAAAGCATTGAGGGAACACAGCTGTTCATCAGTCCAGCTTGTACCTTGTGTTAATGTCATAGGTGTCCATGAGCGAGTAGTCGACTAGTTGATTAACCGATACACCTAGGCTTATTGGTTGATCTAGTGGACTGCTTACATTTCTCCCTTCCCCCCACCCCGGCTGCCTCTGTATCAGAGGCAGTAAGGCAGGGGAAGCAGGAGCTGGTGCTGCGGGGAGCTGGCTTAAAAGTCAGTTCCCCCCAGCACCGGCTCTGCAGTGCCACTTGCCCCACTCCCATGCTGTAGCGTCCCCGAGCAACCTCCCCTCAGCAGCCTCTGAGTGGCATGTGACTCTGCAGGAGTGGGACTGGATTGCACTAGCTGCCACCCCTGCCCCGGGGATTGTAGAATAGTCGACTAACCTCTAAGAATTCATGTGGTTAGTCGACTAGTCTGCTATCTAACATCCCTAGTGGCCACTGTAGATGTTTCAGTGCCCTGCACTTATAGCTGGAGATTTACAGCAGCAATTCTCTGGGTGGAGATGAGCATGCAGTGCTGTCTCTTGATACTGTGTGTAACTGATACACACCGTCAACTCTGTTCCTTCTCTACTGCCCAAAGCTTAGGTCAGAGCATAGCAGCACTCCTCACATAATATTTTCCAGAAAAGATACCCCCTCTAACCTCATCTTTTTTAACCTAATATTTGAAAAAAAAAAATCCCTTCCTATGTACCCTCACCTTATAGGGCTTCCATCATGCCGGGCTCCACCAGTTTCAAAAGATGTCTGACTTGCAGGTTTGCCATCAAGGTTCTTTGTAAGGTGTGCACCATGTGAGAGTGCAGCCCTTTTCTGAGCCCTGCACAGAAGTTCAGAGCTCCCCATTCAGGCAGGCAGCTCAACTGATCATCTGGGGGAGGGGAGGTGGGCACTTGCCCTTTTAGAGGAGCAGAAGCAGCAGCATCTGGAGAAGCTGGCTCAACCCTCTACTCCAGGGCTGGGCAATAGATGATCTGTGGGCTGGATCTGGCTGCAAGAGCTCCAACTGGCTCCCTGCCTGCCCCGCCCCTGCCCAGCATTCAGGGAAGCTGGGTGCAGGGCCACGTTTGTGTGTTTGTGAATGCTGAGAGCCTGGAGGGAGGGGAGACAAGCTTCTCATGCTGCCCCTGCTCTCCAGTAGCCCCCATTGGCCAGTTTCCATGTTTGCAGGACAGGCAGCATGTGTAGTGCCTCTCTTCCCTCATCCCCTGGGCTTACAGCATTCAGTTTAGAGCAATACACATGGCTCCTACAACTCCCCCGAGCATGTACAGGGGCTGGAAGGCAGGGTCCCAGGCTAAGGAACATGCTGGGCTGCTGGCTTGGAGCCCTAGCTGGCACCCCAGACCTTCTCTTCCTGGTTCCCCCAACCCTCTGCCCCCATTCTGCTCTCCTACCCCATGTAACCTAAACCTTCTACACTCCTGCTCTAGCCTCCATACACCTTCCCAGACAGTGCATTCCTTCCTGCACCTTCCTCAAGTCACAACCCCCTTTCAGGTATTGCACCTCAATCCGCTATCTCTGGTCACAGCCCAAATCCCTGCACCCCTGCCCCAGGTCATAACCCCCTCTCAGACCTTGCAGCCTAATCCACTATCCCTGGTCACAGTCCAAATCCCTGCACCCCTGTCCCAGGTCACAATCCCCTCTCAGGCCCTGCACCCCTTCCTCACTCCAGACTGTTGCCGCAGGTCATGATTGCCTGCTTCACTCAAACTCTCTCCCAGACCCCACAATCCAGTCCCTTACCCCAAGCTGCTTGCACCCAACCACCACCCCAGAGCCCCACACCTCCTCCATTAATATAATGGAAGAGTGCGGCCCTTGACTACTTACCAAATTCTTGAAGTGCCCCCATCAAAATTATTGCCTACCCCTGTATTAATGGCTTAAGGTAAAAAGGAAAAAGATTATTTTAACAGAATTTTTTTTGAGTGTTGCAGATATCTTAAACTCTGATCTTAATGATTTTTTTAAAATCCTGTGTTACTGATTAATACACTGTAAACTGTATTGAATTAAGGCCAGATCTTTAGTATCTGGTAGAATTCTGGTTCTTGAGAGTCAGAAGCAGCAAGTGTGATGCTAGCTATTTTGTAGATTGAAACCTTATTTGCAAGATCTTTGAAACATTCATCTGTCTGTTAGAAAAGGTGATGATACATGTACTCTAAGGTCTGAGCAGGGCTGGCTCGAGCCATTCCTGCGCCCCGGGCAGCAGGTGCGCGACGCATGCGCGGCTCCGCCCCCGGGTGCACGGCGCATGCGCGGCCCCGCCCCCTGGTGTGCTGCACACCTTACAGCTGCAATCGGGCACGCGGTGCCTGATGGCAGCTCTAAGGGGCGCCGCGTGTCCCCCGGCCCCGGGCGCGTGGTGCCTGATTGCATCTCTGGAGCCCCTTACAGCTGCCATCAGGTGCCCCCCATAGGTTGGCGCCCCGGGCAGCTGCCCGGCTAGCCCCCCCCTTAATCCGGCCCTGGGTCTGAGGGGTAGCCGTGTTGGTCTGTAACTAAAAAAACTTTTAAAAAATGGGCCTGTAGCATCTTAGACTCACAAAAATGTATAAATAGTAGCATGAGCTTTTGTGGGCACAATGCACTTCTTCTGCCAAGGGTAGTGTTATTTTCTTTTTATTTGATTTCATATTAAATAATCATAAGGAATGCTCCTTGTTATTTATCTTCCACCCCATGGACTACTTAAAATATATATTTATATCTGCAATTTTTGTTTGTACTGGTGGGTGCACATCCATACACTACCTCAATATTGGTGGTAAAAATAAGAAATTTCAACCCGCCCAAAAGAAAATTCAAGCTACCCATGGATGGAATCTTATAGGGAACACTGTTCTCCATACCCATTTTCGATGGCTATGCTCAGTGTATCAGATGTCTTGGGGACACTCATTTTCCCCCAAAATACCCCAATTGCACGAAGCTATCAGTGATGTCACTTAAGGTTACCTCCAGTTAAAATTTTTCCTCCTGGAGAAATCACTAAGACCGGTTTATCCACAGTGACCTCAGATCAGGGTCCCTGTCTTCCACCTTCTCAGGACCCTCCAACTAAGAAACTCATAAAATAAAAAGACAGCCCTTACCAGGGGATGATTTCCCTTCAAAAAAGCAGTCTCCCACAGCAAAGTTCGCCTCGGTACTGATGGCACCATCCTTATTGAACCAACAGGCACTGGGTGTGTCTTGTATGGACAAGTCCCGAGGGTCTATGTTTGATAAGCAGCCATGCCCTCCATTAGGCTCAAAATTCAAGAGCAAAATAGCCATTCCAGCACCAAAGGAACTGGTGGCACCGCAAGTGACCCTACTGCTAGCACTGAAGGAACCCACTCTGCAGCCTCCTCTCAGCTGCACCTCTGGTACAGAGGGCGACCAACCCCGTACTGTCATTGGCACCGATCTTCACTGTACGGCACCCACTCACTTTTCATTCGGACCTGGCTTTATATTCAATACCGATGACTCCAATTTACAGTATTCCTTTGGTATATATGGTCATGCCAATTCTCTTTCAGAATATGATCTGAGGAAGTGGGTCTGGCCCACGAAAGCTCATCACCTATTAAACCATCTTGTTAGTCTTTAAAGTGCTACATAGTTTTTCCTTTTGTTTTAGCAAGATCAGACTAACACGGCTACCTCTCTAACACTATTCCTGTGCACCAGGCGCCTAGCAGACTAATTACACCAACTAGCTCTGCTTCTCCCCCGCATTGACAGACTTGACAAGCATTTCCATGGCTGCCACCCATTCCTCTCCCTGCGACTTGGGCAGGATGGGATCCATGGGCCCTCTAGAACTCAACAATCTGCTCCTTCGGGAACATAGGCAGTTGCATCACAGAACCAGGAACCTCCCACTCACCCCACTCGGACATACCTCAAGATGATACGGAGAGCATAGAGGAGGCCCAGGAGGATGACATCATGCCTCCTCCACTCCTGTCATCATCATCATTGGATGAGACTATCATGCCCCCATCCACGAAGACTGGAGACTATTTTAAATCGTTCCAAGGCCTTTTTGAAAGGGTGATAGATTCATTGGATAGCTCTCTTGCAGAGTTACTTGAAACACAGCATAAATGGGCTGATATCCTACAGGCCTCCCCTTTAGAAAAGATAGCCTTGCCAATAAATGATGCCATAATGGAGCCTGCAAGAGTAATTTGGCAAACTCCTGCATCGTCCCACCCTCTTCCAAGAGGTCAGGTTGAAGGTACTATGTGTTGGCCAAGGGAGCCAAATTCCACTTTTCCCATCTTGCCCCAAATTTATTAGTTGTAGATGCAGGATATCATAAGGGCAAACAGACCCAATACAAAGCAACTGCCTATGACAAAGATTGGAAGAAATTAGACCTTTTTGGCAGGAAATCACACTCTTTTGCTTCCTTGCAGTTCTGTATGGTGAACTACGCCGCCATACTGGCAAAATACACTTACAGCTTATTTGAGAAAATGAGACCTTTCTATTGATCAGTTGCAAGATGATAGATAGTAAGGAGAATTACAGAGCAAATCTATGAGAAGGATCGTTCATGGCACAGACAGTTCTATAGCAGTGTTTCCCACAGGCCACTTTGGGAAAGCCGCCAGTGGGCCTGCAACACTTTGAGTAATCAAAGGGTCTGCAGCCACAGAGTCTCGTGACTCCCATTGGCTCCAGATCGCCTTTCCAGCCAAAGGGAGCTGTGAGAAGCAGCGGCCCAGGCTGTGCCACTTCCCCGCTCCTGGTTACGGGCTCTGCAATATAAAGCTTATTTAAGAGCCTACAGTATGCAACTGCTAGGATTTTAGCAGTTTACACGGTTACCTTTTTAAACAGATTTTTGTACCCCTAATAGTGATTGTGTTAATGGTAACGTATATGTGGGTGAAGGAGAAAACGTTTAACTTTTCATTTGCTTCCTCTTGTTAACTTGAGTCAGGTATGTTTCTAGCAAGTAATCCTAATTGCTTCACAAAAAAGTTTGTATGTCTGTGTATGTTACAGTTTAATCTAAAAGGCTAGGTTTCTGAAATAGGTTGTGTTAAGGGGAGAGTGTAGAGTGTTTTAATGTAGGCTACGTTGATTTTAGTAAGAGCTTTTTTAGAAAAAGTTCTATAGTATAATCCATAGGATGTGTCTGCATGTAAATGCACAGCTCAGGTTCAATTGATAAAATAAGTACTTCATTTTAAAATGTGTATGGGATAGGGTTTTTTTTTTTTTATGTAACTTGCAATTTAGTTATAGTCTCCCCTAACAGATAAATTATTAAGTGGAAGTATCCCTGGCTTGGATTACTGGTCTCATTCCAATACCAACACCTGCTATTTTGCATGCATAGATTGTCGTCTGTTGAACTTTTTAACAGACCAGTTGCTATCCAAGTTATGATGTCATATTTTTTTTAACAGAAGTTAAGTAATGAAAGAAGCTGCATGCCCTTTCCCCGTTCATTCCCTAGGGAGACAGCTAAAATGTAGAATAAATAAGCAGATTCATTGGTATGTTAAGTAAATAGACTGTAATTCCTGGACTGGGAAAAGCAAAATATATTGTCAAGGTGTACAGGACATTCTTTTAGAAAGTGTTAGAGAGTCTGACCATAATATATAGTCACTAATACAGAAATGGAAATCAAATTGTGCAGAACAGTAAATTCTTGTTTAAAATTAAATCTCAGTTTATGGATCAGTGTATTTTCTTTCATTGAAAAATATTCAGAGGCTTGACTTTTGTTTCTGTTCTAGATCATTATTAGCTTCTCCTACCAATGCCTCGGCCCTACTATAGTATCTTTACATTAGGTTGAATAGTTTTCCCTAATATAAGCCCCAGCATCTCAGTAGTAAGTACTTTAAATGACTGGAGAAAAAAACCCTTTTCAGAATGACAAGTTCATACTAAGAAACATAAAGCCCATTTTCATTTTAGGGCTGCAGCATATAGGAGTAAATACTTAGCAGCTAGTAAACTTGTGTTGGTGTGGGATTAGAAATGGATGTGTATTTGGGAAAACATATGACTATGAAGTTTCAGTATAAAGGAGAAGCAATTTTCTACTTGTCAATCCAAATCTGTAAATACAAGTTGTACCTTTCTAGTCCAGCACCCTTGGGACCTGACTGGTTCCGAACCAGAGAATTTTCTAGACCATGGGAGGTCAATATTGTCTAGCAGTATTATCAAAACCTACTCCTTATTAGGCTGTTAGAGAACATTTAGGGGTAAATTAGAGCACAGAACACTGAGAGCTAGGACTGGGGGCTGTAAACAAACTTCATGGGGCTGCAAGAAATTTAGCCACACTCATGAAAATTGGACATGCAGCGAACTAAAAATCATCTCAGACAAAAGATAAGAGTTCTAGACTAGAGAGGTTCAGCTTATATGAGATGGTGGATATGCTTCTGTCCCTTTTGTGGTTATTTCCCAGTCTCCATTTTGCTGCACAGATCCATGGCTGTACCCCAGTCTTCGACATGCAGTGAAAAAGATACTTTTTTTTTTAATGAGATTTTGTGATTGTTGTTAAGGGAGTCTTTTGCCTGCAATACAGTGTTCATTCTGCTTGTAGTCACCAATCAGTAGTCTGCTTGCATTCAGAACATTCATTCATGATGAAGTTCTATACACCATAGAGTCTCAACCAAAGACTTGTGAAGCTGATCCATAACCACCTTCTTTGGGGATGTCCCCGCGGGTGCTCCACTATGGGTGCTGGGCTTGCCCCAGCGCCGCAGACGGAAGCTTGTGATGAACAGTGTTCGGCCGGACCGCGCATGTGCCGCGGGCTTGCGGCTTTCGCGCTCTTTTCTGTCTCGCACGGTCCGGCCCCCCGCCAGTTCCTCTTCACCGCCTCAGGCTGCAGACGCTTGGAACCGCGCTCCCTACTTCGCTCACTGAACTAGATACTTTCTAGTTCCCCCTTCCACATACATCCCTTTTTTTTCCCCTCTTTCCTTTGTTTTCTCCTTATTTAAAAAAAAAAGAAAGAACTAACCGGGAGTAGGAACAGAAACCGCATACTGTTCTTACCTCCCGCCTCTCAGCTGTTTTCCCGTCCGCTCCTTTGTATATAGTTGCGTTCCTCTAAAAAAAAAAAAAAGGATAAAGACAACAGAACAGAGACATTTTCACAGTTTTACCACTAATTCGGAGGCAAAGTTACAAAAAAACCCCCACCCCACAACTGCCTCAGACAGCCGGCAATATGTCTGCTACCGGCTTCAAAAAATGCGGCTCTTGCCGGGAGGCAATGCCAGCCTCCGATGGCCACTCAGACTGTATCCGTTGTCTGGGGGAATCTCACGTCCCCCAGAAGTGTAACCATTGTACTAGACTTACCTCCAGGACTAGAAAGGATAGAGAGAGGTGCCTGCAAATGCTCCTCTTTGATAAAGCCCTGCAGCGCAGGAAACTGACTCTGGTCAGCAGCCACACAAGTGCCGGGCTTCCTCCCCGACTACGGGGCTTCAAAAGAAATCCAGGCTCTCGCCAGCAAGACCCCTGCCAGCTGCCTTAAATGGCAGGGAGAATCAGGCAGACACACCTGGGACGTCTGGCAATGTAAAGCCACGTCCCCCTGCCTCAGCGGCTCCGAAGCCTCCAACTCGCCGTGCCGGACTACATGGCGCCAGTCCGCTCCACTACCGGCACGGCGCCGATTGCTGCTGCCTCTGAGCCACTGGCGCCGAGCAATGCAGCTCCGGCTGGCACTTCAGCACACGCCGCCAGACAAGGACCTCGAAGCCCTGCTCCTTTCACGTCTCCGCGCCGGAGCTGCTCTCGCTCCCACCTCCTCTCCCCGGCACCGTCCTCTCCTCTGCCTGCGCTGCGATCTCCACGTCAGTCCACTCACTGGCATAGGTCTCCCCGTGCTTTCTCCAGACTGCCTTCTCCATTCCTGGCTGCTGCACCTTCTCATCACAGACGCTGTTGAAGACAGCTTTTTGCTTCTCCTGCTTCCTCCAGGGCATCAGACATCCGCTCCTGTTCGGCCTGCTCTCTGTATCACTATTGATATTATCAGGGCTCGCCGAACCGCGGTGAGCCCCACTCGCCAGCTGTGGTGTCCGGCGATCTGCGCATGCGCAGATCGTTCTGCACATGCGCAGATCGCCTGAACCCGGCTCTTCCGGGCGAGTAGATTACATAGTTTGTCGAGCCCTGGATATTATAGCCGCTCTAACTACCACGACGACCGCTCACCGCTACATGGCACACACCATCGCTACTCCCGAGATTCTCGCAGCGGGTATTCTTGTCGATCATGATCCGCCTATGACTATGTCCCACGCAGGCGCTCTCCAACTCCGGCTCCCCTTACTCCTCCACACCATTTAATCACCATCTCACCCTCCATCAGAGCCGGAACATACCCCCTTCGCGGACCAACTACCGGGGACTTCCATTCCAGACTCGTCCCCGCCAGATGATGCAGTCGCGCCAGCCGAGAGCTCCCCACCAGATGACCTCCGTCAGTTCCAGGAGTTGTTTAAACGAGTAGCGATCACTCAGGAGATCCCGTTGCAGGAACTCAGGGATAAGCAACACAAGCTTTTTCAGAAACCTCCAGCCGCAGCATAGGTCGCGTTTGGCCATCCCGCTCGATGAAGGCATCCTGGAAATTGCAGATGCTGGAGCATGCCATATCTCTTCGGCTCTTCCAACCAACAAACAGTCCGACAAGAAATATTTCGTGCCGCCGAAGGGCATGGAATTTCTCTTTGCCCATCTGCAACCTAATTCCTTAGTAGTCGATGCAGCCCAACAGAGGGCTAGAGCCTCACACTTCAAACAATAGAGCTCAGACAAGGACATAAAGAGATTGGACCTTCTAGGCAGGAAGGTCTACCTCGGCAACGCTACTCCTTAGAATCGCCAATTACGCGGCACATCTATCTAACCATACTTTTGATACCTTTTCGCGTCTCACCCCCCTCATGGATCATCTCCTGGACTCAAAGAAATCTATCCTGAGATCGGTAATCCAAGAGGGCTATCCATCAGCGAGAACGTCCCTCCAAATAGCCATGGACGTCGCTGACACCGCTGCTCGCTCCACTGCTACTGCCATCGTTATGCGCAGAGCTTCTTTCCTTCAAGCGCCGGGAGTTCCGAAGGAACTACAGGCCAAAGTCGAGGACTTACCCTTCGACAAGGGGAAGCTCTTTGCAGAGACCACGTACTCAATCTTACACTCCTCTAAAGACTCCTGAACAACCTTGCGAACTCTGGGGATGTACACTCCCCCCTTTAAGAGACGCCGGTACTCACCATACCAGCGCAGATATGACTACTCCTACATCAGACATCAGTGGCAGCAACAACACCAGCAACAGAGGCCCTTTGACAACCAACGCTCTCGCCAGAGGCCTCAGCGATGCCGAAACCCAAACAGTAGGACGAACATGCCTCCCAACTACAAGCAACAGGTTTGATGCATTGGTCGGGGGCGAGCAGACAGTCACAGGCAGCATCACCAATCGTACGACCCAGCTCTTTCATCACCGGCTGAGGCCCTTTCTACATCAATGGGCAAAAATCACTACGGACAGATGGGTCCTCGAGATTGTTCAATCTGGCTACCCTATCCCTTTTATAGCCATCACACCAACTACCCCTCCCACCCCCTCCCTCTTCAGGGACCCCTCTCACGAGACCCTCCTCCGACTAGAAGTTGACCGCCTTGTCTCTCTGGGTGCCATAGAGCCAGTCCCAAAGGATTTCAGGAACAGGGGCTTTTACTCACATTATTTCCTCACCCAGAAGAGGTCCGGAGGTTGGCGCCCCATCCTAGATGTCCGCCGTTTGAACAAATAACTCAAGAAACAACGATTCAAAATGACGACTTTAGCTGCCATAATCCCTGCGTTAGATCCACAGGACTGGTTTGCCGCCCTCGACCTCCAGGACGCCTATTTCCACGTCCCTATCCATCCAGCTCACAGGAGGTTCTTGCGCTTCGTCGTGGCAAAGGACCACTTCCAATACAAGGTCCTCTCCTTCGGGCTATCGTCAGCCCCCAGGGTGTTTTCGAAGGTTCTATCTGTGGTCATGGCCTTCCTCCTACACCAAGGGGTACTCATCTTCCCTTACCTGGACGATTGCCTACTCAAGGGCCCTTCTGCACACAAGGTCTCCCAGATGGTTCACCTCACGAGGCAAGTCTTTCAATTGCTCGGACTCCTCCTCAACGAGCAAAAGTCCGTTTTGCGCCCCACTCAGAACATCGAGTTCATTGGGGCCCGCCTGGACTCACTTGCCAGCAGAGCGTTCCTACCCTTACAGAGGTTTCAAGCCATCCAAGACCTCATTCACGCCATCACCGTCAGCCCTACCATTCCACTCATCACATGCCTCAGACTGATGGGCCATATGGCCGCCACAACATATGTGGTGAAATACGCCAGATTACATCTGCGCGCCCTTCAGTACTGGCTGACTCTCGTATACGACCACACCAGATACGATCTCCACAGGCCGGTAACGCCGCCACCTGGCGTTCTCCAATCACTCCTATGGTGGACCAGCCACACAAACCTGCTGTCAGGTATACCTTTCCATCGGCAAGAGCCACTCCACCAAATCACAATGGATGCCTCCCTACTAGGCTGGGGGGCTCACATGGGCTCCCTCTCAGTCCAAGGCCAATGGTCCCCACAAGAAGCACGGCTACATAAACCTTCTAGAGCTACGCGCCATTTTCAACGCATGCAAATCCTTCCTCATCTACATTCGAAACACCATGGTGAGGATACTCACGGACAACATCACAGCCATGTATTACATGAATCGCCAAGGCGGCGCTCGCTCCCGTTCCCTATGCACGGAAGCCATCCGCTTTTGGAACTGGTGCATTCGCCACGGAATAACACCTACGGCATCCTACTTACCTGGCACCACAGACGTGACAGCAGATTTCCTGAGCAGACACTTCCATGTGAAGCACGAATGGGAAATGCACGATGGCGTTCTACGTGAGATCTTCCAACGTTGGGGTACTCCCCGAGTGGTCCTCTTTGCAACTCCCGCCAATACAAAATGCTGCAAGTACTGCACCAGGGCGGGCCTAGGCCACGCATCCCTGGGGGATGCCTTCCTTACAACTTGGCGCGGACCCCTCCTCTATGCATTTCCCCCATACCTCTGATCCCCAAAGTCCTTCAGAAGCTGAAGGCGGACAGGGCAACACTAATCCTCATAGCCCCGGACTGGCCTCGCCAGCACTGGTTTCCCTTCCTCCACCGTCTCTCCGCGCGGACACCGATCCGCCTTTCGCCTCTCCACAATCTCCTCACACAAGACCGAGGACGCCTGAAACACCCCCAGATACAAATACTGAACCTAACAGCATGGTTCCTAACTGGCTGACTCCATTCGAATCCCTCTGCTCCGTTCTAGTCCAACACGTCTTAGTACACAGTAGACGACAAACCACGAGAAAAACTTACCTTCACAGGTGGCGCAGATTCTCCTCCTGGTGTACCTTGAACCACCACGATCTGACACGTCCGTCGATCCCCTTCGTACTGGACTACGCGTTGCACCTAAAGAACAAAGGCCTCTCATTAGCCTCCATCAGGGTGCACCTCGCAGCAATTTCAGCATTCACATCAACGATAGATGGTGTTTCTGTCTTCACCCATCCTACTGCTAAGAGATTTCTCAAGGGCCTTACCAACATGGCCCCACCGCACGACCCAGTCCCGCCGGTGTGGAGCCTGGATGTAGTCCTCGACGCCCTAATGAGGCCTCCGTTCGAGCCTCTGGCGACTGTATCCTTGCATTTCCTTGCATTTTCCTTGCATTTTCCTGCTTGCCATAACATCGGCACGCATAGTGAGCGAGCTTTCCGCCATGATGGCCACGCCACCATATACAATTTTCCGTAAGGATGGAGTAGTCTTGAGACTACACCCAAGATTCATACCCAAAATCATCTCACATTTCCATGTCAACGAACCAGTGATCCTGCCAACCTTTTTCCCGAAGCCCCATGCCTCACCACGAGAAGCGGCCCTACACTCCTTGGACACCCGTAGGGCCTTAGCATTCTACATAGATTGCACTAAACCTTTCAGGCGTATGGACCACTTATTCGTCTCCTTGGCACAGAGGTCAAAGGGTCAACGTCTATCTTCCCAGAGGATTTCCAATCTCGTAACCTCATGCATAACGCAATCGTATGCAGCGAAAGGCTTACCCCTTCCATCCCAACCACGCACCCGCTCCACTAGAGCCATGGCCACATCTACAGCGTTTCATAGAGGGATATCTCTGAAGGACATCTGCAGGACGGCAACCTGGTCCTCACATGAGACCTTCGCCAAACACTATTCTATTTCTCTAGTCACTGGTTCAGATGGGGCAGTGGTGACTGTGGCGCTCTCCACAGCGGATAAATAGGGACTCCTTGCCCTCCTTCTGTTCTGGCGACTACTGCTACGCAGTCAACCATAGTGGAGCACCCGCGGGGACATCCCCGAAGAAGAAAGCGAAGTTACTCACCTTCGGTGCAGTAACTGTCGTTCTTCGAGGTGGTGTCCCCCCGGGTGCTCCACTACCCGCCCTCCTCCCTGCTTTGGAGTCCTCTCTCTCTCTCTCTGCTCTTGTCTCTTATAGACTCTGAGGCGGTCTCGAGGAACTGGCAGGGGGCCGGACCACGTGAGACAGAAAAGAGCGCGAAAGTCGCGAGCCCGCGGCACATGCGTGGTCCGGCCGAACACTGCTCATCACAAGCTTCCGTCTGCGGCGCCGGGGCAATCCCAGCACCCATAGTGGAACACCCGCGGGGACACCACCTCGAAGAACAACAGTTACTGCACCGAAGGTGAGTAACTTCGCTTTCCTGGCTCGTGAAAGAGGAGTCATGAGCAACTGGTGCTACTCGTTCAATGCTCATTCATGAAAGGAATCGTCTCTTCACTTTTCAGACATGCAATTGTCTGCTCAGCTTAAGAAATCCATTGTGTATATATGAGTGGCCAACTACTGTCCAGTTTCTAGCAACACATAGAGGAGCTAGCCACAGGCCCACTACAAGCTTATATAATTGAAGTTAATATGCTAGGCTATGTCTATACTATAGCCTTTTCTGCAAAAACATATGCAAATGAGGCAAAGCGTGGAATATTGCTGCACTTCATTTGCATAATTAATGAGGCCCCATTTTTGCTCAAAAAACCACCTCTTGCACAAGAGCCGTTCTTCCGGAAAAAAATGCGGAAGAACGGTTCTTGCGCAAGAGGGGTTTTTTGCGCAATAAAGAGCTGTGTAGACTGCTCCTTTTTGCGCAAAAGCCTCTTACACAAAAACGGGCACTCATTAATTATGCAGATGAGGCACGGCGATATCCACACTTCGCCTCACTTGCATATGTTTTTCTGCAAAAAAGGCCACAGTGTAGACATAGCCCTAGACTTGTCATAATCTGGGTTCAGGCCAGGACTTGGAACTGAAGCTGTTTTAGTAGCAGTGGTGGAATATTTCCTGGAGTCAGTAGATAGAGGTGACTCCATCGCCCGTATCCCTCTGCAACATTCAATGCTATTTATCACAGTATGCTGCTGTCATGGTTGAGATGTAGCAGTGATATAGGATGACAGACACTGTATATCATTTACTATATATGAATATACCACTACCACCATGGTGGCCCAGTGCTTGGACAAGATCAACTCATAGAACAACATCTGAGAGAAGCTGAACCCAGAGAAGACAGGTTATGAAGGGGGCGAGGGCAGTTCGGAAAACACGGTATTCTGAAGAGTTTGCAGCGATGTTCCAGTCTTATTAGATGGTATGGTCCCACAATTGATCAGTTTGCACCTTAATACTGCTCTTGGATTCATCACGTAGCAGGACCAATGAGTAACTTTCTGCTATCTCTCATTGGTTAGGTGACTCTGTCCCAAACTTGCAAATGATGAGCTGGCTTCAGTTATTCACCTCGAATAGAGCAGTAAACTATATCTTCAGGGATTAGGAAACTCCGGCTGGTATAGATAACTGCAGCAAAACTGGCTACTACCAATACATCAAACCTGTCCTGTGCTCCCTATGCTGTTTTCCTATAGAAACCAAATTAAGTTCATGATATTGGTCCTCACCCTGGGCCCAAGCCAGTAAGTACCTTGAAGGTATCTAGAAGATTACCAAAAGTTCTAGGATGAAAAATGGAGTTAACAAAAAATGGAATAGTTATCAACGTTGATGTTTGAATTATAATAATGGGCATGAAAGTGTTGATTCTGAGATGAATGGGACAATTTATACCTTTAAAAGCAGTTGTTTCAGATCTTCCTCAAACTCAGGAAGACATTGGTTCTATTCACGTCACACTTTTTTAGGATTTCTTTGCCACTCTAGCATCTGGAGGCATACTTAATTTTCCTCTGATGAAAACTGACCTTCAGAACAACAAGAACCTTGAAAGAGGTTTTGGGATGCTGAGCTGCAGAGTTTTGTAGTTTGTGATCTGTATATGTCTTTAGCTCAGCAAGAAAAGACAAAAGCAAAGAAGTCTGGTGCAGAAGAAAGCCTGAAGCAGAAGGTATGTTTGTATGTCTAGTATAAATGGTAGCAAGGTCCACGCATGAAAGAAGCTGGTACAGTTTCCTAGCCGAGACAGCTAGAAAAAAGTATTTCAGTACACTGCTGCTTGTTTGATCATATAATTGTAGCCTGGGGATCCAGCACAATCCACAGATTATGAATAGGAACACAATAGACAATATGTAACTGCAATTAAATTATTATTTCCAATCTAACAGCATCACTGTAGTTTTAACTGGATTGAGCTTCAGCCATCTAGCTCTCATCTATGGCCTAATCTCTCCACAAAACAGCTTCCTAGTGTTCAGCAGCATTCATTGCATGAAGCAAAACATAGGACATACAGCATACTGAAAGAGCTGCAGCACACATCACCTTACAAATATCTTGGCACTTTATTTATTTTGAACATTGGGAGAGACAAAGTTTGAACCTTGTGGAATTCCATGGCAGTGCCCTTAGTGAGGAGGGCAATTGCTCCACACCATCCTCTATAAACACCCAGCAAGGAGAGAACAGAGCCATGTATGAAGACTACTAGCCACTCTTGCTGCAGTCTGCATGTTAATCAATATCTCATGATCAGTGGGATTGAAGGAAGCTCTTAGATCAGTGGTAGGGAACTTGTGGCATTCTGCTTGTGGCTTGCACAATTCGCCTCTGCCTCTGCCTCTCACGTGCTGTGTGCCTTGCACTTACCTTATCCTTCCTCCCAGAACTCGACAGCTAGAAAAAAGTATTTCAGTACACTGCTGCTTGTTTGATACATCATAGGAGGCAGGGAAGAGGCTGGGTGGGTGTTTGAGGGATGGGATGCAGTGCGGGATGGGTCCTGCACTGGAGGGGGAAGGTCAAGCAGCCATTGGAAAAATGAAGAGTCACACATTTAAAACAAGGGCACATCTGTGGTGCATGTAGTTTGCACACAACATTGTGAGAGCTGTGTGCTCCCTCTGCTTTGTTATTTTTGCCAGCAATTTAATTTGCCAAGAATAATGGATACTTTGTGTTGAAAAGGCATGATAAAGAAGGAGAACCAAGTGCAGAATATAATCTTATTCTTGGGATCATGTTTAGTGCACTTGCAAGATTTCAATCTTGCGGCCCACAGAGATGGAGGAGGGCCACTCAGGCAGTCTACTCGCTAGCCTTGGTTACCCATCACTGTTTTAGATGTATATTAAAAGCATAGGATGAGATTGCCTGCCTAAACAATGTGCATTGTGTCCTATGCCCAATTGGGTACAGATCGACAAGGGGTCATGGAGGCATTTAAGTGCCAGTGGGGCTCGGGCTTAATACCAGTGGTGCATACTTATCCTCAGTTGTAACCCTAAATGGTCAAGTCATGAAAAACTACAGATATTGGTTAATAATTATAAACCCACTCCAAAACTTCATAAATATCAACATTTCTCTGTATACAACTTTGAAATAGTCCCATGATAAATTTGTGGTATTGGGGGATAAAAGATGACGAAGCATAATCTAAAATTATTTATTTAAAACATAACTTGTATCACCACATAAAAACCTCTTCAGTTCACATTTTCTTTCTCCATTATGGAGAGTTAGTGAATAAATGTTGTGTATATGTGTGAAAAATTGCCAGAGAGCCAAGAAAGGAATATATTACTTGAATGTTGGGTAGAATGGGGAGTTAGGACCCAATTGAACAAATTACTTAAGTATGTGCCTAACATTAAGCTGGACAGTAGGCCCACTTGCCTTAGCAGCATTAATCTTATGCTAATTATTATAAGGAAAATATAGTTCAGACAAGAGATTTGGTGAAAGAGGATTTTTGTCAGTAGAGATCGAGAGGAGAGACAAAATTTAGCAATACCATAGAAAAGCAATAAGGTTAGTAAAATATGAGTGTGAGGGAAGGACGATAGAGGACAAAGTGTGAAATTAAAATACTGCAAAGTGAAAATGCTTTCAGGCTTTAAAGAGGATATCAGAAACAACAGATTTTTAAAAATTAAAATTTAAACTATATGGACACAATTTTATCCTCTGTATGGAAAATATTAATCTCACTGATTTCAGTAAGACTTCTGCATATGTAACCTGAAGGATCCAGATCCAAATTCAAGGGGTCTAATCCAAGAGGCAGTTGTCTGGGACATATAAGCTGGATGCACACCTGTCTGAGTTATTGAAATGGTATTTACAATAGAAAAATTAAAAAAAAACACCTGAATTTTCAGGTGTCAAGGAATACAGACAATTTTGTTTCTCGCATCTCATCAATACTTTACTTTTTTTCCATTCATAGTTTATTGCCTCTCATTTATTGACATCATATGGACCATGGAAGTTAAAGTACTAAGGCTATATTTGACTTCATGGTCAGTTCTGGGGGTGTTAGAAGGGAAATTAAACTGAAAAATGTCAGGAAAATGTATATCAATATATCCATTATTGATAGCGTAAGAATCTTTCCCAAATCTGATTTTGTTTGATGAGAAAGCACCCTAGAAGCAGAGCTCTGTCCAGTTGACTGATAATGGGAGGGGGGAGCTTTTCAGCCTGGTGGGCATTTCCTTTCTTCATTGGCAGGGTATCATCACAGATATTTGCTTTTGGGCCCTGTGGCCATTATGAGACTTTCTCAGTTTGTCACACAAATGAGGAAGAATGAGCTCCACAACAAAATGTCATGGCAGATGCTGAGCACATTGAGTACTATTAGCTTCATTAATTAGTGCCCATTTTATATAGGTAGTGCTAGGTCTACTATGTCCCTAAAAAAAAGGAACAGCATGTCACAGAAAGACTTTGTGACTGCTTCAGAAGTGGAACTTTCCCATTGGAAAATGAAGTTGAGTCTGTGTGCAGCACAGACTCAGCTTCTTTTTCCAATGGGAAAATGGGTGTTGCAGTTCTCCAAAAAAGAGCCTTATTGCTGCAGTTTAGTGGGTCTGCACTACACACACCCACATCACACATCATTTGAAAGCTTATTTTATGCAAGTTTAAGGGAGGGATAATGTGAATCTGTCAAGTGGTGCCAGAAGTCTGTAGGCGAGGTGAAACAATGGTACCCAAAATCAGAAAAGGTGTTGTTGTTTTTTGAAGCAGCTTCAGAAACACTGCAATATGATTATGTTTAGAGTTTTACTTGTAAGTTGAAAAATAACTCTTAATATGATGTTTATTGGTCAAAGCTACCAAACTGCAATATATTAAATGATTTTATTGGTTTTGCATGGGCAAATAACTTTTTTTTAAAAAATGATAAAACTGTTTAGCATGGTGCAAATATGGTGAATGTCAACATTTTGCAATATATTTTCACATCACATGCTTAGTTGTCAAGGTGTCTCAGAAGTGATTAAATAGTTTTCTATATTTTCAGTTGAAATTTGCTAAGCAGAGTCCCACTACAGATTGTGCACTGGTAGCATGCACGTACAACAAGGAGTCCTGTGGCACTTTAAAGTTTAACAGATTCATGTAGGCATAAGTTTTGGTGAGCAAAAACCCACTTTGTCAGATATATGCACATAGTTTGTGCTATATAATGGTAGGTAGAAATGTACTTGAATTCCTAATGTAATGTTTCTCCATTTAATTAGGTTTTATATATACAATGTGGCATTTATTCTGCATGGCTGAATTACAAATTAAGACCTTGCTTGTACATGCAGTACTAGCCAGTTTAATTCACTGAGACTAATGCATAGATCAGTATGAGTGATAGAGATGGCAATATACAACTTTGTTTTATGAATATGCAAAAAATATGAAAGAAAGGAGTGGCCTAACAGAAGTTAGACAAAGTCCACCATCAAGTTCTTGCCGTTGCACCGAAGAGGTATGAATAGAATGTTACAGCTTTCACCAGCCATGCCATTAACAATATAACAAAATCATGTAACCCTGAATCATATCTAAAGGTGCTTCTCAACACAGCTGTTAAACTGCATATAATATTGAATGTACAAGTGTCTCCAAGGAAAATAGCAGATGCTGGTGAAGAATATATGGGTGATTTTGGAAGAGGTCCACTTGATTCTGATGTGACTACATAACTTCTACAGCACAGTCAAGAAATCTGGCTCAAAATACTTGCTGAAATGGCCAAGATGACCGAATTAAAGTCTGACAAGGAAGGAATAATCACAAAAGCTATCATTCCAGAATTTGTTTTCTGCAGAGCCTTGCTCTTAGTAAGATACAGAGGTGATATTTCAATAGTGACTGTTCTTAATCACTATATACAAACTGCTTATATCCCTCTTCCATGCTGATGGAACAGTGGAAACAAAATAAGCTGAATTAGGGAGTCATTTGGAAGCTCAAACTGAAAGAATCAGTGAGCTAAGAGCACACAAGCAAGAAAGAGATGTTATACTTGTGATACACATAATGGCCATAGGCCCGGAGTGGGGAGCCTTTTTTGGTTCTTTGGGTCAGTGACCCACAGAAAAATGAGTTTGGGGCTTGTGATGGGGTGTGCATACCCTGCACTGGGACAGAAGGGGTTAAAACCATGTGTGGAAGAAGTCCCACCCCTCCAGCCTGACTGGGCACGTTTCAAGTGCTGGGGCAGTATAAAAGGGAGCAGCTCAGCTTAGCCTTGACTGGGTGTTGGAGAGGAAGGACCTGCTACGGGAACTCCAGAGTTAACCAAGCCAGAGACCCACATAATGGGAGCTGGAGACCTGGGAGACTGCATCAAGCCTCCAGAGCTGGTGACACCTCATAGGAATAAGGGTGCTGTGGATCCTGAGGACCTCAAAACCATGTAAATAACACCAATGCCAGAGTTGGTAGGAAGTGACCCAGGAAGGGTGTGGTGTCTCCCACCTGGGTGAGCTCAGCATGTTGCCGGTAGGATTGGTGGATCACTCCCCCATTGACAGGGCCCTGTGTCGGGGTCTGGTGGAGTAGGGTGGGCCCCCCTACTGGGACTTATGCTCCAGCCTTCTTTGACTCTGGCCATTAGGTGGTATTGCGCTGAACCCAAGGGCTTCTCTACAGACTCTAGCCACTAGACTATATTGCCTGGTTCCCAAGGGCTACTATATAGGCTAGCCACTAGGCTGTACTGCCCTGCACCCAAGGGCTACTGAACCTCTGGGACTCCATCTCTCTTGCTTCACACCTTAAGCTCTGTTCAGCAACTCCAACTGAGACAAATTCCTGATAGAGACTGGTATACTCTTCAGAGATTAATGTACCTTACTAAACATTTGTAGTGACATTCAGAATTATCAAAACAATAGGGTTTATTAGTCAAGTGGAACACATCATAGGAAATCCTTAGGTTAACATACAGAAATGAAGGAGATAATTTTTGATGGCCTCAGAATATAGCCACCAAATTTTGCTGGTAGTTGCTCTGAAAATTTTTCCTAAAACACTTCATTAACTGTAGGAAAAACAAATACATGCACACATATACATGTCCAAATCATTGTAATTTATTTATGTAGATTTTTATTACAGACTCAGTAATAAAAATAATGTGCAGTTGTCTCTATACTTTACAGATACATCTACACTGCATGCTTATTTCAAAATAAGCAATTTCAGAAGAAAGAGTCCGAAATAGCTAATTTCAAAATAGTGTGTCTACACACCAAAAGCGCATTGAAATAGTGCTTAGCTATTTCAAAAGAGAGTGTCCACGCTGATTGGATGCCGAATTGCATTTAAGGCCACCCAGAACCACTTCAAGCAGGGCATCGGGACGCAATTATTTCTGGGAGTTGCTGACTGAGGCTATCTGAGACTCGTGCTTAAAGGGACTCCCTGTATAGCCGTTTCTCAGGTTCTTCTCCTTTGTCTACCTCTTTGAGGGACAGCAAAGCCTTTGCTCTGACTGCTGTGGTTGCCCTTGCAGATACCTCAGCTTGCCAGCCATGGAACTGGAGGTGCTTCTAGGTACCCAATGGCCTTCATCTGTCATGCAGCAGTTTCTGCAGACTGCCCTCCTGACTCTGCAAGAATGCAGTCCCCAGCTGATTGTGGAGAAACTCACCATCTGTCTGGGAGCGCAGCTCTTCTGGCTACATCCCATCTGGACACCAGTTCCAACTGGTGGGACCAGCTCGTCATGGAGCGGTGGGACAACCAGCAGTGATTCCAGAACTTCCGCATGTGGCAGGGCCCCTTTCTGGAGCCATGTGCCTAGGATACTTTTCAATGGTCCTGCAGGTCCTGGTCAACCACTGTGGGCAGTTTACCGATATCTTAGTCGGGTGGTCAGGGAAGGCGCATGATACTCGTGTCTTCCTCAACGTCAGCATCTTCCAGAAGCTGGAGTCCAGCACTTTCTTCCCCGACTGCACCATCAGTGTCGGGGACATGGACGCGCCACTCTGCATCATGGGGGACGCGGCCTGCCCTCTCTTGCCCTAGCTCATGAAGCCTTGCACTGGACACCTTGACCCCAGCAAGGAATGTTCAAGCTCAGCTGGGCCCACATAGTAGTGGTCATATGCCTCCTCACCCGGCTGGAGGTTGGGGAGCGGAACATCCTCCAAGTGGTGGCCATGTGTTGTGTGTTCCACAATATTCGTGAGCAGAAGAGGGAGGCATTCCTCCCTGGGTGGGAGGCAGAGGGCAGGCCAGGTCAGCAGGGCCTTTGAACAGCTTCGCACAGCTGCCATGTGGCAGGCCCATCAGGTGCGTGGCCCTGAGGGACACTCTCCCCGGGGCCTCCCTACTAGGAGCCTGTGCCTTGCCCCTCTTTACCTTTCCTCCCTCCTCTGCAAAGACAATAAAACTGACATTTCTTCTTCGAGTGGTCCCCATGGGTGCTCCACTCCTGGTGTCGGGTCCCGTCCCGGTGCCACGAATCAGAGAACTGCCATAGCTGTGCTCTGCCAGACCATGCATGCGTGGCTTCTCTATAGCGCCATTCACGCCTTTGATCTGTTGCGCGTGGTCCAGCCCCGCTCAGTTCCTCTCAACCGCCCCCGGTCGCGGACGGTTCTCTTCTCTTCTCTTTTCTCTTCTCTTCTCTCTCACAATTTCCTCAGCCATATCAGTATTTGTAAATAGTTAAGAAGTTCTTCGTTAATTGTTCTATGGTTCCATAGTTATCTCCTGTTCAAAAAAAAAAATAAAAAATTCTTCAGAAGTTGTGTTTAAAAAAAAAAAAAAAAAAAAAAAAGGGGGAGAAAGAAGGGGACAACAATTAGTTATCCTTCTTAATATTCTGACAATGCCGGTATCCACTGGTTTCAAAGAGTGCTCAGCCTGCCGTGAACCCATGCCGGCTTCTGACGGCCATGACACTTGCATTAGGTGCCTGGGCACCTACAGAAGTGCACCCATTGCTGCAAGCTCACGGCGAGAGCTTGGAGGGATTGTGAAATGAGACTAAAAATGATTATGTTCAGCAAGGCATTACAACCTGAGGACATGCCTGCCTCAGCTGCTGCAAGACGCTCTGAACACAAGTGGAGAGTGGCTTCTCCTGGGATGGCTTTTTCAAAGAAGACTAAAGCGTCCCCAACGCGATCCCTCCCGTCTGCTTCTGCTAGCAGAGCGGGTTATGCAGAGAGGCCAGGAATCTCCGGGGTGATCACCTCAGGGTCCCGACACTCAGCTGACCCTAGGGCAAAGAAATTGCCTCCACTGGTGCTGAGAGCGCAATCTGCGGCAGCACCGGTAACTGCGCCGGCTCCGCAACTGACCAGCCAAGCGGCACTGGCTTCAGCAGTTCCGAACCCTGTGGCACCAAATGCTGATGCGCCGGCCTTGGCACCGCCAGCACTGGCTGCAACGTTGGTACCGTGCACAGCATTGGCACCGGCAACACCACCACCAGAGCTGACCTCCTCGGCATCGAGCTGCCCTCAGTCGGCACTGACCTCCCCGGTTCCCATGGCAACCAATGATGCTTCAAATACGAAAGAGCTGTCTTCTTTACCAACTTTTTCTCCGGGCCCGTCTCCCTCACTGCCAAGGCACCGGTGATATCGAGGGTATAGTGTCTCTCCTGTCCATGTGGCATACAGGCGACACAACTATAGGGACACTGTATATGTAGAAACACGACGGTCCCCATTGCGTTCTCGCTCGCCCAGATGGTCACCAAGTCACAGATCACCTAGATGATTACCACGTCGCGTTTACTATATACGTCACGGTAACGTGCTGTCTTCACGCACTCCTCCCCGACGTGCTCAGAAAGATAATATGGGCACTATCATAGATCCTACAATGATCGCTCCCACCATGACCGCATTTCACTGTCCTATAGGGGATCTTCCTGCGCCTGTCGATCACCCAGTGTTCAATACTTACCTCAGTAACCACACCGGTTGCCCTCACCTCCTCTATCGAAGAGTCCAACCGTCCAACACGACCAATCGGAACCGGAGGAAAGGCAGATGTCTGAACCAGAAGACCCTCAGCCGGAAACTTCCCCAAGTGATCACTCTTCTTCATCACCAGACGAGACGGTGATTCCAGGCGACACCTCTCCACCGGACGACCTGAAGCAATTCCAGGACCTGTTCAAGAGAGTAGCAAACACGCAAGAGATACAGTTGGGAGACATCCCGATTAAAAAGCACCGTCTCCTAAAAAATCTATGATCACAACAGCGTGCAAAGATCGCTCTCCCTATTGACGAGGTGATTATGGAAGTAGCGGATGAAATATGGCAGACCCCAACATCGGTTACGCCAACAAGTAAGAAGGCCGATAGAAAATACTTCATGCCAGCTAAAGGGTTGGATTTTCTCTTCAATCATCCCCAACCCAATTCACTCGTAGTTGACGCGGCGCAACGCAGAGCTAAAACACCGCAGTACAGAAACACACTTCCAGATAAAGACAATAAAAATTGGATATTTTCGGTAGAAAAATTTACTCCTCTGCCACATTACTGCTATGTATCGCAAATTATTCAGCCCACCTCTTGAACCATAACTTCGACAGTTACTCAAAATTAGTGGAGTTATTACATCTCCTGGATACTAAGAAACCATTATTGAAGGCCATAGTACAGGAAGGTTATGCCTCATGTAGTACTGCACTGCAGATTGCCATGGATGTAGTGGATACAGCCACACGGGCCACTGCTACGGGTATTGCCACGAGAAGATCTTCATGGCTTTCTTCTGAAGGAGCCCCGAGAGACCTTCAGAGTAAGGTCGAAGATCTACCGTTTGACAAGCATAAGCTCTTTGCTGCCAATACCGATGCAGTTCTTCATTCGGGCAAAGACTCTCAGACCACCCTACGTACACTAGGGATGTACATGCCTCCCTTTAGGCATAAGCACTACTATACCTATCAACGTAGGTATGACTATACTTTTCAAAGACAACAACCTCGTGCCTTAGAGCACCACCACTTCCGACAGCATCCTCAATGCAAGCGGCCTCAACCAAACCGCTCGTCCAGTCAACCTTCGACAAAGCAGCAGATTTGACTTTCCCGTTGAGGATGTAAATATGAGTCCCATAGTCAACGCGGAACACAGTTCTTCCCATCTTTTTCACCATCGTCTGAAGCCATACTACCACCACTGGTCCAACATCACCTCAGACAAGTGTGTGTTAGAAGTTATAGCGTCCGGTCTCTCTATCCCGTTTGTCTCCATTCCCCCAACTACCCCACCCACTGCGTCCATTTTCAGGGACCCCTCTCGCGAGCAATTGCTGAAACAGGAAGTCCAATGCCTACTCACCATTGGCGCAATAGAGAGGCTGCCCAGGCAGTTTTGGGGAAAAAAGGATTTTATTCTCGATACTTCCTCACCCTGAAGAAGACAGGAGGATGGAGACCTATTTTGGACCTACGCAAGTTAAATCGCTACCTTCTAAAGCATAGCTTCAAGATGGTGACCCTAACTACTATCATTCCATCGTTGAACAAGGGAGACTGGTTTGCAGTCTTCGACTTGCAGGACGCTTATTTCCACATTGCAATGCATGTGGCACACAGACGTTTTCTCAGCTAGGAGACGAGCATTTTCAGTACAGGGTACTGCCCTTTGGTTTGGCATGTGCTCCCAGGGTTTTCTCCAAAACCTTAGCAGTAGTGGCGGCCCATTTACGCAGAACAGGGGTGACAATATTTCCCTACTTGGACGATTGCCTTGTCAGAGGGCGCACATATATAGAGGCACGCCAAATGGTGACAACAGCGTCCCGAATATTTGCGTCCCTGGGCCTTCTCATAAATGCACAAAAATCATCACCAGAGCCGACTCAGGACCTGATTTTTATAGGAGCACAACTAGACTCAAATGCAGCATGTGCTTACTTACCAAGGGAACACTTCGGGGCGATCCAGGACCTTATAAACACCCTGATGCATGCTCCCACGATCCCCACACGTGTTTGCTTACAACTGGTGGGCCACATGGCTGCTTCCACCATCGTAGTTCAAAACGCAAGGTTACATTTTCGCTGCCTCCAACACTGGCTGGCCACGGTTTACATCCCTGCGAAGAACAGCGTCCACAGACTGGTAGCAGTACCGCCGCACGTGCGAGAATCTCTCCAGTGGTAGACCGAGCCAAACAATCTCATGGTGGGTATTACATTCCACCGCTCACAACCCTCAAAGCAAATAACTACAGATGCTTCTCTTACGGGTTGGGGAGCGCACCTGGACAACCTTACGGTCCAAGGTCGCTGGTCCAGACAAGAGATGCTGTTGCATGTCCATGTACTCGAACTAAGGGCAGTACGACATGCATGTAAATCTTTCCAGTCCCATATAAGAAATACGATGACCAGAGTCCTCACAGACAATATTCAACCATGTATTATATCAACAGACGGGGGTGCCCGATCCCGATCTCTCTGTGCAGAAAGTATTTGCTTGTGGAATTGGTATATCCGCAACAACACTGTACTCACAGCCTCCTATTTACCAGGGGCCAGCAACTTTATTGCAGACTCACTCAGCAGGCGATTTCCCCACGATCATGAATGGGAGATCTGCACGGACATTCTGAATCGTATATTCACCCGATGGGGATTCCTGACAGTAGATCTGTTCGCAACTTCAAACAACGTGAAGTGTCCCAACTATTGTTCCAGGGTGGGAATAGGACGTCACTCATTGGGAGATGCCTTTCTCCGCCATTGGGGGATGCCGCTGCTATATGCCTTTCCCCCAGTCGTTCTAGTGCCCAGAATCCTGGAAAAAATCAACATGGAAGCAGCTTGAGTAATTCTCATAGCCCTAGCGTGGGCTCACCAGCCTTAGTACTCAATTCTCTACCAGATGTCGGTGAGGGCACCGTACACCCTGCCTCCTCTTCCGGACCTCCTGACCCAAGACAACGGATTACTGTGTCACCCGAGGCCCGAAATCCTGCACCTCACGGCATGGATGTTAGTTGGTTCAACGCTTCCGAACACCTCTGCTCACAGTGAATCAAACAAGTATTAATGCATAGCAGAAAGGATTCTACACAGGCAATGTATTCAGCTAAGTGGACCAGATTCCGGGTGTGGTGTGGGTATAATAACCTGGATCCTCACACGGCAACTTTATCCCACATACTTGATTATATTCTACACTTCCACGACAACGGCCTTGCAATAGCCTCCTTGCGAGTGCATCTAGCAGCAATAAGTGCATTTCGCCATATGGAGGAGGGTTTCTCCTTATTCGCTCACCCCGCTACAAAGAGGTTTCTGAAAGGGCTCACAAACCTCAACCCACCATGAAGGCCGCCTCCGCCCTCGTGGGACCTTGACCTCGTTTTGGAAACTTTGACCCGCCCTCCCTTTGAACCCTTAGCCACAACATCACTACACATACTTACCATCAAGCTTTTGTTTCTGCTAGCCCTCACTTCAGCTCGTAGAGTAGGTAAGATAGCAGCCTTCATGGCATCACCACCATATACAATATTTACTAAAGAATCAGTGACGCTGAGATCCCACCCGGCGTTTGTCCCGAAGGTCTGTTCTGAATTCCATATCAATGAACCGGTTGTCCTCCCATGCTTCTACCCTAAACCTCATACTTCGATGCAAGACGCAACATTGCACACACTCGATGTAAGGAGAGCATTGGCATTTTACATCAACAGAACGCGGGAGTTTAGAAAAACGGATCATCTGATAATGTCACTGGCGGATGGTTCCAAGGGTCAACCCTTGACTTCCCAGCGCATTGCAAGACTGAGTCTCATGCATTACTATGTGTTATTCCATACGGAACAAACCCCTTCTATACCCACCTAAGGCCCATTCCACCAGAGCAGTGGCCACTACTACAGCCTTTGTAAGAGGAGTCCCATTTCGTGACATCTGCCGGGCAGTGACCTGGTTGTCTAACGTCACCTTTATGAAACATTATGCTGTAGTTGATCAATTTGCTTCAGACTCCTCAGTGGCTACGGCAGTACTCTCTTGCTCCCACAAACTTGATTTCTGGAGCCCTCCGGCAGTTGGGTACTGCTCCAAAGACACCAGGAGTGGAGCACCCATGGGGACCACTCGAAGAAGAAGAAGAAATTACTTACCCCGTGAAGTAACGATGGTTCTTCGAGATGTGTCCCCGTGGGTGCTCCACGACCCGCCCTCCTCCCTGCTCCGGAATTGTTTTCTCGTTTCAGATAAGTGGGTGAGAGGAATTAAGCAGGGCCGGACCGCACGCGACAGATCAAAGGTGCAAACAGCGCTACAGAGAAGCTGCACATGCGTCGTCCGGCAGAGCATGGCTATGGCAATTCTCCAATTCGCAGTGCTGGGACGGGACCCAACACCAGGAGTGGAGCACCCATGGGGACACATCTCGAAGAATCATCGTTACGTCACAGATTGAGTAACTTCTTTTTTTGGAAACCATAAACTGGGTGTGGTTTTAACTTGGGGTTAAAGTAACTGGGGGGAGGAGAGGACAGGGGAAAGTACCTGGAAGAAGAGAGTGAGGGTAGGGAAAGCAGGGGATGAGAACCTTCAAGGGTGGTGGAGGGGTGAGGAGAGGCTCAGGGCTGGGAGTGGGATTGGCGTCTGGCTTAGTTGTTTCCACCACTTTGTGTGTGGGGACCTTGGCCACCACAGGTAGGGGGAAGCTAGGGGAAGAAGCAGGAGCTGGAGCTGGGCATGGGAGGTGGAGCAGAGGCTGGTATGGGAGCTGGGGCAGGAGCTGGAGCCTGGGTAGGAGCAGCAGCAGGAGCTGCCTCCGTGCTGGTGAGGAGAGACTGGAAGGAGGTGCACATGGTGCGGCCCTGCTGCAGCAACTCTCTCCACAATTGCATGTCCTTCCAGTGTCTCGTGGAGGGCCCGGAGCACAGGGATGTGCTCCCGCAGTAGTTTCTCCTGCAGTCTCCAGCACCTGTGGGTCCCCCAGTGTTGGGCAGCTGCCCCGAGTGGTGTCGCCCACCACCCTCTTGCAGCTGGTTCAGCTGTGGAGAATAGAGAGAGTCAGTCATCCCTGGAGACCCTGTCCCTGAAGCCTTGCCCTCATTTGTGAGCTGAGACCAATAGTTCTCGGGTCAGATGAAAGTGATGTATTGGCAACAAGGCCATCTGTGGTCTGGACAGCAGGCCCTTTCTTACAGAAGCCCAGATGTCCCCCTTGGTGGGGAGCCTCATCACCCCCACATCTTGGCGACAAGCAGGCATGGGAAGTTGCTGGCCACACCGGGATCCTGTGGGTGGGAGGGGGCCTTCAGGCCGGATGGGCTTGCCTTGGTGCCACGTATATGCCGGGTCTGGCAGTGGTGGCATCCCCAGGGGAGAGGACTTGTGTCCCTGGCTACTGGAGGAGATGGGGTCAGGATGTAGGGGGGAGGTGTGTGTGGCAGACACTCCTGCACCCGGCAACGCTGTACCCGGGAGCGAGTGCTGCCTCGAGCGTGCAGGCATACCCATGTGCCATACGCGGCACTCCTGAGTGTGCGTGCATGCGTGCGGTCATGTCCCTAGCCTCAGTGTGGCCGAACTTCCCAGACCCTGTAAGCAAGAGCCTGGAGTTGCTTTGGTGCAGCCTCCTGTGGCTGTATGGATGACTGGCGCTGCACATGCAGGCAGAGAAGGCTGATCAAGGAGCACACCCCATCCCTCACTGCCTGCCACCTCCGTTCTGTCTGTGTCAGATAACTAAGCTCTAGGGTCAGCGTGGTGATGGTGCTGGCCATGTCGGAGTCCTCTTCCTCCCAACGACTGGCTCTGCCCTCTTGGTGGATGATGGGCATCACCACCCCCGAGTCAACCACCAGGGACGGGGAAGGGACTGCATGTCCCAAGGATGCGGTTCAGGTCTTAGTAATAGGGGCAGGAGTGGGCTTCTGCCCCGGAGCGGGAGCTGCCCTCTCTGGCCCTGGCACATGCATATTGGAGCTCTTTAATTTTCATCTGGACCTGCTCATGGGTCCGGATGTGGCCCTTTGTGGTCAGGCTGTCAGCCACGTGGCTGTAGATTTTGGCGTTGTGCTGTCTGGTGCAGAGATCCTGGAGGTTTTCCTCCTCACCCTAAACCTCAATGAGGGACAGTATCTCTGCCCCAGACCAGGACGGCGCGCGCCTCTTGTGGCGCCTGGCAGGCTCCTGGGAGCCATTAGATTGCTCCCTGGGAGTGAGGGAGGGATCTTGGGGAGCTTGAGGGACACTCATGTTGGCCCGATGATGTGCTGTGGCAGCTGTGGTGTGGCTGAAGGCTGTGAGGACCAGCTTCCTGCCATAAGCCCTTTCCCCTGTGGCTGTAGCTTTGTTGGACCGTTTGGCCTGTTGCTGTGATCAAGATGTGTGTCATTTTTTAAAATATGTATATGGTGGTTTTAAACAGGGAACATATGGGTAGAGTAATTTTCATAGAATATCTCATAAGCATTTCAATTTAGGATATAGTAGTCCAAAGAAAAGTGAGGTTGTACACATTGAGATTGCTAACAATACAGGGTATCTTGAAGGGAACATAAATTGCTTTTTAAAGTACTGAAATGTGTCGTAGTACACATTTTGAGTTGGAACTGTAGGTTAAAGAGATTGTGAGGTGAGATAAGGGGAAGAAAGAACTTAGATCAGTTAGCCATCCTTTCATTTCAGCTAGTCAGCATTTTCTATCTTCTCTTTCAGTGGCTCATCCCAAGAGCTATCTTTTATCTGCAGTGGAGGATTACTTTGTCACTTCCTTTTGTTGAAGCTAAAAATATTTCTTAATGTTCAGGTACTTAGAATGGATCAGACTAAGAACAGGTAAGAATAGTTCTGCAGGTAACAGTAGTTATGCAGCACTGTGCAACATGATTGGGATAGAGATGTTCAGCCAGTGTATTAACCAGACTAGCTGATCAGCTTTGTGAGTATTTCACTATTTAACATTTTTTGCTGTTTTTATCTGGTGAATTTTATTTTTCTAAAAATTAGATGTAAAAACTGTTTTAAATAAGAAAGCTATATTGGTGTTTTAACTCCCCCATATATAAATATAATATTTACATGTAAGTTGGTATAATATTTAAATTTCATAATATGTTTGGCTAAAATTAGATTTCTCAAAAATATTTCTTTTTGGAAAGCGATGTATGTAAATGGTATATGTTGATTTCAGAGTGATTAAAATATATAATTATCCTGGATATCTTTTATCTTTTGTTTAAAGATATGGATCAAATTACCAGATGGTGTAAATCAGTGTATCTTCATTGAAGACAGTATAGTTATACCAATTTACACCAGCTGAGGATCTGACCTATTGTTTCATTATGGGTCTGTACTCATATCTCAGTACTTTCTTTTTCTTAAGTATACCTTCTTGTTCTTAAGTGTTTTTAAAAAGTGAATGATTTTTAACCAGTTGGTTGGCACAGGATACATTGTAATGACTTAAAGTGAGACAATAAATATAAAGTGGCTCAAAAATCCCAAAACATGGAACCTGATTTCAGTCTCAGTTAATGTGAACTTGTCTAAATTAGGAGTATGGGATTTATACCAGTGAACAGTGACTGAAATCAGAATCTAGTTTAGGCCTCCTATAGCAGCTATCGCTTGGATGCAGAGATAAAATTTCTTGATACCTTAAATGATTGCTTCTTGGAGCAGCTAGTTCTGGAACCCACAAGGGGGGGAGGGCGGGAATTCTTGATTTAGTCCTAAGTGGAGCACAGGATTTGGTCCAAGAGATAAATATAACTGGACCACTTGAAAATAATGACAATAATGTAATAAAATTTAACATTTAACATCCCTGTGGTAGGAAAAACAACTCAGCAACCCAACACTGTGGCATTTAATTTTAGAAAGGGGAAATACACAAAAATAAGGTGGTTAGTTAAACAGAAATTTAAAAGGTACAGTGTCAAATGTAAAATCTCTGCAATCTGCATGGAAACTTTTCAAAGACACCATAATAGAGGCCCGACTTAAATGTATACTTCAAATTAAAAAACAACGTAAGAGAACCAAAAAAGTGCCACCATGGCTTGACAAACCAAGTGAAAGAAGCAATGAGAGAGAAAAAAAATCTTTTAAAAAGTGGAAGTCAAATCGTAGTGAAGAATATAGAAAGGAGCATAAACTTTGTCAAATTAAGTGTAAAAATACAATAAGAAAAACCAAAAGGGAGTTTGAAGAACAAGCTAGCCAAATACTCAAAAAGTAATAGCAACATGTTTTACAACCAGTGGGGCCCTTGGATGATTGAGATGCTAAAGGAGCACTCAAAGATAAGTAATTGCAGAGAAGCTAAATTAATTCTTTGCTTCAGTCTTCACGGAACTATAGTTCTGGAACTATTAACTGTGGTTTGTAACCTATCCTTTAAATCCGTTTCTGTACCTAATGACTGGACGATAGCTAAGCTAATGTAACGCCAGTATTTAAAAAGGGCTCTAGAGGTGATCCTGGCAATTACAGACTGGTGAGTCTGACGTCGGTGCCAGGCAAATTGATTGAAACTATAGTAAGGAATAAACTTGTCAGACGTGTAGATGATCAAAATTTGTTGAGGGAAAGTCAACATGGCTTCTGTAAAGGAGGGAAATCATGCCTTACTAATCTACTAGAGTTATTTGAGGGAGTCAACAAACGTGGACATGGCGGATCCAGTGGATATATTATGCTTAGATTTTCAGAAAGCCTTTGACAAGGTCCCTCACCAAAGGCTCTTAAGTAAAGTATGTTGTCATGAGATAAGAGGGAAGGTCCTCTCATGGATTTATACCTGGTTAAAAGACAGGAAACAAAGAGTAGGAATAAATGGTAAGTTTTTTGAGTAGAGAGTGGTAACTAGTGAGGTCCCCAAAGGGTCTGTCTGGGACCAATCCTATTCAATTTATTTATAAGTGATCTAGAGAAAGGGGTAATTAGTGAGGTGAGAAAATTTGCAGATGATACCAAACTGCTCAAGATAGTTAGGACCAAAGCAGACTGTGAAGAGCTTAAAAAAGATCTCACCAAACTAAGTGATTGAGCAACAAAATGGCAAATGAAATGTAATGTTGATAAATGTAAAGTAATGCACATGGGAAAAAATAATCCCATACAATAAGATGGGGACTAATTTAGCTACAACTACTCAAGAGAGAGATCTTGGAGTCATTGTGAATAGTTTTCTGAAAACATCCATTCAGTGTTCAGCGGCAGTCAAAAAAGCAAATAGAATGTTAGGAATCATTAAAAAGGGAATAGAGAATAAGACAGAGAGTATCTTATTAACTCTGTATAAAATTCATGGTATGCCCACATCTTGTATACTGCATACAAATGCAGTTTCCTCATCTCAAAAAAGATATCTTGGCATTGGAAAAGGTTCAGAAAAGGGCAAAAACAATTATTAGGGGTTTTTAATGGGTCCCATATAAAGAGAGATTAAAAGATTTCGATTTTTCTGCTTAGAAAAGAGGAGACTAAGGGGGAATATGATAGAGGTCTATAAAATCATGACTGGTGTGGAAAATGTGAATAAGGAAAAGTTATTTACTTATTCCAACAATAAAAGAATTAGGGGGTCACCAATTCAAATTACTAGGTAACAGATTCAAAACAAACAAAAAAGGAAGTTTTTCTTCACTCCGCGCACAGTGAACCTCTGTAACTCCTTGCCAGAGCATGTGGTGAAGGCTAGGACTTTAACAGGGTTCAAAAAAGAGCTAGATAGATTCATGGAGGTTAGGTTAATCAATGGCTATTAGCCAGGATGGGTAGGAATGGTGTCCCTACTCTTTGTTTGTCTGGAAATGATTGATAGGAGAGGTAATTTTCTCTTTGGCCACAGAGAAGAGCAAACATCTTTATAGGATAATGTTCATTTTTGCTCCAGTCTAGCTCTTAGTTTGTCTTTTTGATATCTGTGTCCAAAGCCATTTTCTAATGCATTTTAGGAAATTCTAAGGGCTGTCAGATATGGCTTGTTAGACAATAAGATTTTTAAAAATTATGTACTTTGTTTCTATTTCAAATATATGATTCTACTTTTAGATCTTTAAGTTTCCTATATTATATTTTCATTTTTTCAAGCTATAATACAAGGTTCTTGGCTTCCTCAATGCTCTGTATTGCATACAATCAACACACATTGCCTTTCCAATTCTCAGAGTTCCTGAATATTTCATGTCTATAATTCTGTTTTATTTTGTTTCATTGAATGGACTAGTGAGAGTTTCTAATATATGTTTTAGACTTTCAGGTTGTTCCACTCTCATGCTGTAGGCAAAAGATGTTACAGGGTGCAAAACATGTTTAATTTTAAAACTGCTGTTACCATAAATTTAATGAAACTTCAGAGATGTGCACTCTACCCTAATACTGCCAATATGGTAAACCATCCTCATCGTGGTTACTCTGCTAATTGTATAAATTTGTTAGTTTGGTGAAAGTATCAAAGTGTAGGAAGAGTGCTCAAAAATGGTAGTAGTGAACGTATTTTGTAGAGATAATCAACTATGCTTCATGTAATTACGTAATCTCCCTTAACATTTACTTGGTTGTGGACACAGTTTTAAACAAAAAAGAGTGTAGGCTAAAATTTTGAATAATTTACGAACATGAAAAGTTTCAATCTGGCAGCTGTTGAAAGCAAGTTCTATATACTTATATGTATTATAGATGGCATTCATAAATGCTTGAATACACTTGGTTTAAACTATTCATGGACTGTATTTTTTCTGTTCTTTCACTGTTCTGTTTGTCTTATCTTGGGATAATTAGAATTATAAATCCATAATTTATTTAAAAAGGTTTTGTTGTTTATCATTTCCATTACTGTGCTCGTTAAAAATAGTCTGGTAATTGTGATTGTTGTTAATTACAAAATCTAGTTAAATATTTATATCTAAATACTATCTCTAAACTAGCAGGCCAAGTACATACCATACTAGAAGACATGTTAAAATTTCTGATGGCTGAGGTGGAAAATGTTATTTCCTCCAAAATAAGCTAGCATCTGCTCTAATAGTTTTTTTTTTTTAACTTCCATGCTGATTTGTTTTGAAATTCTAATGTCTACTATGTTTCCTTTCCTCTCATGGAAATGTTATGTCTACTGTTTACTTATAAATAGTGTCTCCTTTACATAATGAGAATATGTGCAGCCAGACAGTGTCACCATGTGTTATTCTGAATAAATGTAACAAATGAGGAAGTTTGATTAAAAATCTGAAGTTAGTTTTTATGGGTTATATATGGTAATAGCCTTTGAAAATTCTACTTTTGATTGTCCATTAATGGTGTGTGGTGGCCAGCCTACTTACCTAATGAAGCAGGTAATAATGTAACTGTCTTCTTACAGTATTCAGTTCAGTGATTTGTCCTGTGATTTCACCAAGTGTATGGCTGTATAACTGAGCCATCTGTAAGTACATTCTAGACCTAACTAGGTCATATGTCATTGTATGTTTCATTTAAAATGTTACTTTATACTGTTTCAAAAATACTGATTATTGATGTTGGGAGAGACAAAATGGACACCTGTAAGTGGTTTTATTACTGAGTATAACCAAGAAGCTGCTAGTGATTGTAAGACTGGGGGTCCATTTTATTTTGAGAAGATAGTGCACAATGCTAACTGATGGTGTATGAGGTAGATAGCAAAATTAGGATTCTGCTGTAATTTGTGGGAAAACAGAGTTTAAATCAGTCATGGTTATTTTCTTGGAGCAGTTTACTGTTCATATTGCTGAGTCATTCCAGGACAAGTCTCTGTTCAAAAATATTAAATTAAAAATGTAAACTTTTCAGTTTAAAGGATGAATAATTTTCTTATAAGATCGTTAAAAAAACAAAACAGAAAATATATTTAACAGGTTCAGTCACAGAGATCCCCTTGGAGACTGTCACCTGGGGTCACCCAAAAACCCTTTCCTTCTGAGCCAGAACCTCTGATCTTCCTTCCCCCTTCTCCCCTGCAAAGGCACAGATTTGGAGTCACAGCCCATAGCAGAGCAACACAGACACTTTGAGTTTTCCCAGAGCTAAGCTGCTCTATCACTGGGACTTGACACAGCACCCAGGTACACAGCCCACTGGGACTAGAATCTCCGATAAATCCATCTTACTCTGCATAAAAGTTTTATACTGAGCAAGCTCATACCTTGTTCACTCCCTTTATCAATGAAAGAGAGAGATTCACAGCTGTTTCCTCCCCCCACGTAACACTTATTTACATTGGGTTTAATAATTAACAAAATTATTTTATTACATATAAAAAGTAGGATTTAAGTGGTTGCAAGTGATAATAAACAGATCAAAGTAAATTACTGATCTAGATAAAACAAAACGTGCCAGCTAAGCTTACTACTCTAAAAAACTTGTTATATGTAATCTCTTACCCTAACCGTAGTTCTAATAATCTTTTCTTGTAAACTAGACAACCTCCTTGTTTGGGCCTGATCCTTTCATGTTAGTCCTCGATGTTTCCAGCAGTCATCTGGGTGGTAAACAAGGGGTGTGCTGGTGTCTGGCAACAGCCCCTTTGTTTGGCTTCTTGTCTATAAATAGATTATGCCCACAGCGGGAATCCTTTGTGCTCAGTTTCAACCCTTTTACACTCCCATGGAAAAGTACCACATTCTAAATAGGTTCCAGCATCAGCTGACTTGGTCACATTTCTGGGCACGACCAATCATAGTCCAAACTTACATTAAAAGCAAGACTATTCACAGATCATTGTCATGAGTTCCAGGCCTTAAATTCCTTGAGTATTACTAATGGCCTTATATATTAGATCAGTGGTCTCCAACCTTTTTAAGCACGAGATCAATTTTTGAATTTAAGTGCAATCCAAGATCTACCTCAAACCAAATACCCTTGCCCCGCCTTCTTTCTGCCCCTTCTCTCAGGCCCCACTCCTGCTCACACCATCCTCCATCCCTCCCCCATCCTCCCTCACTTTACTAGGCAGGGGCAGTGTGTTAAGGTACAGGCTCTGGTCTTGGATTAAGGGATTTGGAGTGTGAGAGGAGCTCTGAGCTGAGCTTTGGGGCAGGTAGTTGGGGTGGCAGAGGGGGTTCTAGGTACAGGCTCTGGGAGGGTGTTTGGATGCAGGGGTGGTTGGGGCTAGGGCAGGGGCCTGGGGTACAGGAGGGGGTTCATGACTGGGGTAGGGTTTCGGGATGTGGGCTCTGACTGGGCACCGCTTACCTCAGGTGGCTCCTGGGTGGTGGTGCAGTGGGGCTGAGGCAGGCTCACCCCTGCTCTGGTCCTGCACCACTCCCAAAAAGCAGCCAGCAAACTCCATCCCAAATCCTGTTGTGCCCCTTCTCTGCTCTGTGGAGATAGCATACAAGGTGGGAGAGGGGGCACCTTGAGATGAACACCCCTCTTCTCCCTCCCCTGCGCTGCATAACAAGCAGAAGGCTCCTAAGGTGGGGGGAGGCAGCTCCAAGGCAAAGGGCAGGAGGTGCGCAACAGTAGGGGGAGGGGCAGCTGAAGTGCCCGCACTTGATAGCCTCTTGGCCAAACCAGTCAGGATCACCTGTCAGAGGCTCCAAGATCTACTGGTAGATCCCGATCGACTGGTTGGTGACCACTGTATTAGATATATAAACAGGTTTATACTTCATATTTCTAACTTTAAATACAGGAATGATACATGCACACAAATATAATATACGCATTCAGGGGATTACAAGATCTCCAATGATAGGTTGCATGCAGTATTTTGCATAAAGCATATTAGTAAGGCATATTGATATTTATAAGCATATTTTCCTAAAGAATATTAAATACACTATCACAACATTAATGACTTTTAAATACATTTATAGGCCAATAAAGAACTTGACAAAACAAATAGTTCTGTATTACACTGTGTGATAAAGCAAACCAAATTCAGGTGCTTCACAAGAGGCAACAGTCTCCAGATGTTTGGATTTCTATATAAAACAACCCCAGCTTGCTGCAACCTGTGGAGAGGATAACCCCAGGAATGACAACAAGAATTACAAAGAGGGAATATAGTTTATGATGAGAGGGGGAGCAAACACAAACTCAAACACAAAATTGATAAATATACCAACATTATGGTATATTTGTAGCCAGTACAACCTTCTAATATTTTGAATTTCTACAAGACAAGAAACCAGATATGCTTCCATCAGACTATACTGTTCAATCAAGGATCACAGCCTGGATAGAATCAATGATTGGACATAGCTCTCATATAGAAGATGCTTTTTCAAATATCTGTCCATATCTCCTAGATGTTTCCTTCAATCTGCCATCTTGCTTTGCATCTTATCAGGATTAGGCATAAGTAACTTTTTACACATTTGCTTCCTTGAGTCTCATAGGTATTGAAGAGCATTAAGTACACAAATCCTGAGATGAAGCCTAAACAGAGATGTGGACCTCAGTGCAGGGGTGGGCAATAATTTTTGACCAGGGGCCACTTCAGAAATTTTTGAAGTGGCCCCAGGCTGCCCCGGAAGGGGTGCGGCAAGGACACTTCCATGCTTCCTCACCCACAGATCCTGATTGGTCTGCGGGTGGGGGGGAAGACGTGAAGTCTTTGCCCTTGCCCCTGCCCCTGCCTGAGAGAACCACCAGCTGTTCTGAACAGTTGGCGGTTCCCTGTAGGTGCCCGTGCTCCTGGTGATGGGAGGAGACTTCGCACGCTCTTCCCCACCCTCCACCCCTAGGTCAATCAGGGCTTGTGGGGGGGGAAGCATGCAAAGTCTCTTCCTGCCCTGCCTCTGTCCCCCAAGGAGCGCACGGTGCTTAGCAGCGCCACGCCCCTTGCAGGGCAGAAGGAGACTTCACACATTCCTCCCAGCCCTAAATCCTGATGGGCTTAAGGGTGGGGGCGAGCGCGTGAAATCTCTCGCTCCCTGTCCTTGGGCGCATGGTACTTAGAGTCAACCAGCAAAGTGTTGTGTAATATTAACAGTAGGAATAAAGCATAACATAAGAAAGAAGTATTTTTCAAACAACAAAAGATCCTACACAGTCTTTAGAAGATCTTATCATCCCTATGCAAACCTCCCTTATTTAGTCAACCCAAATTAGTTACGTATTCTCTCTCAACTGTGGCTTTCCCCTGCTTGACAGAGTGCCTTTTAAAATCAATTGTGGGTATTTCTTCCCTGTATTCATAAATATGGATGCAGGTGTGCAAAACCAGTTGGGTGAGCTCCACATGGGGACCGAAGTGTTGGCAGATGAGTGGGAATCTCAAGCCATTAACCTATTTCCTGCTCTTCCCCCATGATTAGCTATTAAAATAAAGCAACATATTCGCCTGAGCTTCAAAGAAGACAGAAATGTCTTTACATTAAGAAAAATGTTACTCTTGCGGTAGTCACAAGTCAGCAGTGTGGTGTCCTGACAGATATCTTGCTCATTTCAGTTATGATAACCGTTCCACTGCATGGTCCCTCTATATCATACCAGCTCTGTGCAAATTATAACCATTTGGCTATATGGTCTCTTTGTATATCATACCAGCTCTGCTCAGATAGCTAGCACAGTGGTGTGCAACCTTTTTTCAGCCACGATCTCCATATTTTATTGTAGTCATATCGCGACCCCCAAGAAAATTTGAGCAGCACGATGCAGCGCTTAGATCCGGGTGGCCGGGGGTGGCCCCGGCTGTTGGCGCCCCCGCAGCACGGCAGGCACTTAGATCCAGGCGGCTAGGGGCTGGGCCCAGCTTTTGGTGGCCTCCGAGGAAGACATCTGCAACCCACGGGTTGCACACCACTGAGCTAGCATACCAGAGTCCAAGAAAGAATCAGATTTGGTACAAAGGCAACCAACCCAGGTTTAGTGTGAAATGAAGTGCAGTAATAATTGTCAGCAGACTCTACTGAACCACTGTCAATGCACTCAGCTCAGTCACCGATGGGATTCTCCTTTGCCCCCCTAGGCTTGGCAAAGAGTTAAGTCGAGGTACCCCAACATTTACAGATGGAGACAAAGAGTCTGTGATATACACCTTATGTGTACTTTCCTCCTGATATTCCAGACAAAGTATTTCTATTCAGCACCTGTTATTGTGCTTTCACTCGTGATATTTCAGTCAAAATATTTATCACTTTTAAACTGTTTTGTTATGTGCGAGGTTGTGGTGGCTTTGTACTGCCACCATGGAGACTTATCCTGTTCCCAGCGGCTGCACTTACTGCAGCTGCCAGATCATCTCCAAGCCTCCCGGGGGAGCCACTGCACTGACCTGTCTGCTCCTTCCCTTCTGCTCCTGGTGGGTGGACAGGTGGCCCTGGGCTCTGCGGGCAGGGCTGGGGCAATGAGCAGTGCAGGCGGGACCACACGGGGGAGAGGTCGGGACAGCAGCCTCCCGCGCTGCTGCTTTCCCCACCTCAGAAGTCTGCAGTGCCCCTGAGTACTGTGTGTACATGGCACTACCTGCACCTCAATGTGCTCTATGTGGGGTGGGCAGGCACCCCTGTACCTCCCTGGCTACCAGGGTTAGAGCCGGGTCTGGTGTGCACCGTGGCTGGGAGCAAGAGGTTAGGTTTGGGAGGTAGAGAAAGGGCACCGGGCTGGCAGTGGCGGGGGGAGGAGGGAGAAGGAGCTGGGGAGGGGGCGCTGGGGTTGCTTACCCTCTGCAAGAGGGGGGTTGGCGAGTGCAGTGAGCAGGGAGCACAGCCCCTTAGTGATTATAATTATGGTGTTACTTTACATTTCAAGATTCCATTCTCTTGCCAGAGATAAACTCTAAAGGTTATAGTTGTTACAAAGAATACCTATCTTTGTTCAGTGGTGGTTTGGAAGAATAATGGGTGTGATGTGGGAGTCACACTCATCGAAGGCAGAAAAACAAAGAAAAATTACTTGTAACTTTACATCTTTGTTTGAAAAGGATGAGAAGTGAGTAGAAAGAACACTGTGATAGATCTTCAGTGCATTTGAATAAAGTAGAACCAGTCACTTCCTGCATCATAGTTCATATTGGAATTTGCAGTGTGCTCACTGAGATGAATAATTTTCTTTTCAGCAACTTCTTGTGGCACAGACATAGGGATAAAACTGCTTCATAAAAAAATGTTTCTACTTCAGTATAAATTGTCATTTAAATGACAATTTCTGTGAATTTACAGTGTCTTAGAGGTCTTTGAAATAAAAATGACATGTTTGAACCAGTTAAAATAATAAAAAACAGAAACGCTAATCCTGACTGAAGAGTTACTCTACGAAAGTAAGCTTAATTGGCAAAGGTCTCTATTGTAGCTGGAAATTATTGGTACAATTAATTTATTAATCGGCATAACACAGATTTTAGTGGATGCATACAGAAATAATTTATAGCAACTAACTTGTTATCTAGAAGGTTTCAGAAATAATAATTACTCCTTATTTAAGAGGCAGAAGGTACATAACAGACGTTGAACCAACTCTATTGCCATGCTGATTTAGCTTCCAGATGACTTACTTGTGGAGCAAGTAAAATTTATATATTATACACATTTAAGAAAGGTGTTATATCATACATATAAGAATGTAATTGTTGGAGCAGTGGTTTTTAATCTTTGCAGTCAAATTTGTATTTTCTGTCTGTCTGAGAAATCTGAATAATTTATGCAGTATTGCTATAATGTGTGTATTGCATTCTAAAGATTCATTAATTTAATACTTGGTTTTAAGTTATAGGAAAGAATAAGCAAAGCACCAAATGTATTTTTAATCCATAAGAATGTCTTCTCCTTCCTCTACTTCAGCATCAGATAACATATAGTCACAGCAGATAAGTTCAGCAGACATTATTCTAATTTTGTTATTTGGTGGTGGTTTTTGAGTTACAGGAATTTGCTGGGAGAACCACAGGTAGTAAACCACAGCTTTCTAAATTTGTATTTAATGATGGAATTGCCATTGATCTAGACTCTTGTTTTGTCAGAAGTTCTAAAATTAAACAAAAGAGGGGTTCTGACTTCAGCACAAACAGCAAAAAGAAAACAAAATTAAGAATATCTGCACAGCTTTGATTGGGCTAACATTAATACCAATTTCAATTGTATGAAGTATGGCAACTAGCTAGCATAAATTGTAAAAGGAAAAATGTGTGTAATCTATAAAAGCAAAAGTAATCTTTTTACTTACAAAGCCAGTTTCCTTCAGCAGTCTTACATTTATTTTACAAAATGGAAACATTTGATTTCTTAAGATTTAGAAATTAATTCACTCATTCCTAACACAAGTAGTTGTTTGAGGATTACAGTAACAGTAGTGTAGGAGAGAAAGCATAGGTATGTGATCTCCACTGTACTAGCCCAATTTATTTAGCAGTCTAAATAATTGTTGGGATGTTAGCTTTGATCTCAACAGATGATACCTCTTATTCAATAGATGAATACACTGTGTATACTCAATGTAGTTGGCAGACTTCACTGAGGAGAAGTTGAAGACTATTGCTGGCATTTGATGGTATAGATCACATTAGTGGATGTGCAGTTAAATGAGCCCCTGATGCAGTGCTGATGTTGTTGGGTCCAGTGGTGAAATTGCTTATGTAGATGTGTGGATAGAGATGACACCGGGGCTGACTGCAGAGGTGAGTTCCTGGATGATTATGATGGAGGTGTGTTGCATGGTTACTGGAAATAATTTGTTTGAGGTTAGGGGGTTGTCTGTAGGCGAGGATTGGCCTTCCCCCCCAAGGCCAGTGAGAGTGAGGGGTCATTTTCCAGGATAGGTTGTAGATTGTTGATAATGCTTGGAGGGGTTTAAGTTGTGGGCTATAGGTAATGACAAAGTGGAATTCTGTTGTTTTCTCTTCTTGGCCTGTCTTGAAGTAGTTCATGTCTGGCTACTCTTCTGGCTCTGTCGATATGTTTTTTCACTTCTCTGGATAGGTATTTCAGTTTTAAGAATGCTCTATGTAGATCTGGTGGGTGTTTGTCTTTGTCTGTGGGACTGGAGCAAATCCAGTTGTATCTTAGGGCTTAGTTGTAAACAGTAGATTGAGAAATGTGTCTGGGATGGAATCTAGAGGCATGAAGGTAAGTGTAGCGGTTGGTAGGTTTCCAGTATAAGGTGGTGGAAATGTATTCGTCATGTAATTGTACTGTAGTGTCAAGGAAGTGGATCTCTCTTGTGGACTGATACAGGCTGAGGTTGGTGGTGTGGTGGAAGTTGTTGAAATCCCTGTGAAATTCTTCAAGGGTCTCTTATAATTTTTAGGTTAGGTTCAGTGAGATCAAAAGAAGAAAGTGGGCTTCAAGAGAGGTGCTTCCTCTGCCCAGTGTTCTCAGCATCATATGACTATGTGAGGTTTCCTAAGTGCCTTGAGGAGGGTCAGTCCTTGTGGATGTCTGTTGGACCTTCAAACCATAAGGGGGTGCAAGGTGGTTCTGCTTAAGGAAGCTCCTGCAGGTAGACTTTTTGGGCATGTCTGCACTAGGAAATTATTTAGAAATAACTTATTAAATAACTCCCAAAATAACTATTTTGAAATAGCATGTCCACATTACAGGGAAGCCTTGAAATTAGTCTAAGACAGGCCTCCTTAATGTGGACACACTGCCTTGACTTACAGTCCAAGGAAGCAGTGGGGGGTAATTACTTTGAATGATTCTGGGGAGCAGTTATTTTGAAATAACAGCAGTGGACCATCCATGCTACTGCTATTTCAAAATAACTATTTCAAAATAAGTGAAATTCCTTGTGGAAAACAGGAGTTATTTTTTCAAAATAACCAGCCTGTCGTTTCAAAATAACGGGCTTGGTAGTGTGGACACTCAGCTTGTTATTTTGAAATAAGGAGAGTTATTTTGAAATAACTCCCTAGTGTAGACCAGGGCTAAGAGGCCTGTTTCTGCTTCAATTGCACCATTGAGTAAGGCTAAGATGTCCCAGAGAATGAACCTTTTCCAATGCCAATACATCTTTTTTGAGATGAGGTGACCACACCTGTACGCAATATTCAAGATGTGGGTGTACCAGGGATTTATAAAGGCAATAAGATATTCTCTGTCTTATTCTCTATCCCCTTTTTAATGATTCCTCACATTCTTTTTGCTTTTTTTCACTACTGCTGAACATTGAGTGGATGTTTTCAGAGAGCTATCCACAATAACTCTTAAGATCTTGCTCTCTTGAGTAGTTATAGCTAAATTAGTCCCCATCATTTTGTATGTGTAGTTGGGATTATGTTTTCCAATGTGCATTACTTTGCATTTATCAACATTAAAATTCATTTGCCATTTTGTTGCCCAATCACCTAGTTTTGAGAGATCCTTTTGAAGCTCTTCACAGTCTGCTTTGTTCTTAACTATCTTGAGTATTCAGTATCATCTACAAATTTTGCCACCTTGCTGTTTACCTCTTTCTCCAGATCATTTATAAATAGTTGAATAGAATTGGTCCCAGGACAGACCCTTGTGGGACACCACTAGTTACCTCTCTCCAATCTGAAAACCGACCATTTATTTCTACTGTTTGTTTCCTGTCTTTTAACCGGTTGTCAATCCATGAGGACCTTCCCTCTTATCCCATGACAACTAACTTTACTTAAAAGTTTGGTGAGGGAACTTGTCAAAATATTTCTGGATGTCTAAGAACACTATGTCCACTGGACCCCCTCCCCCCTTGTCCACATGCTTGTTGACCCCCTCAAACAACTCTAGTAGATTAGTAAGGCATGATTTCCCTTTACATATTTGTGTTGATTTTTCCTCTACAAATTATGTTCGTCTGTGTGTCTGAGAATTATATTCTTAAGTATAGTTTCAACTAATTTGCCATGCAGTGATGTTAGACTTACTGGTCTGTAAGTGCCAGGCTCATCTGTAGAGCCCTTTTTAAATATTAGCATCAGATTAGCTATCTTCCAATCATTAGGTACAGAAGCTTTTTAAAATGTCCATCTTCACTGATCTTGGGAACAACAGAAGAAGCCAAGATGTTGTATGGGAAGATTACAATAGTAATCTGTGTAATAGCCCTGTGCATTAAGGTAGAGATGAGCTTGTGCATGGACTCAGGGCTATCAGTATTTTGGAGCATGCACTGTCCTGTTTATTGATGCAGAACATTGCTCTGATGTTGTCTGACAGCACTTGGAATACAGATATTAGAGTATATCAAATCTCTTATTTAATAACTTTAATCTACATCTTGACTTCTTTCCCTCATTTGATTGACTGCATATTATCAGTTCCTGGAAGAGGTTTCTCATGTCCCCAATTGAATGCATCTGTGATGACTAATTAGAATGATAATTGAGGACTAAAGCATTACTCATAGAACTGAAAAACTTTGAGGACCTTAGGTAGAATGTTTAGAAGTACTCCCATGTCCAAATTTGGAGAGTAATCCACTGGTGACCAATGCTGTAATGGTGTCGTTTGCAGTCTGGAAACATGTTTTGTATCTTAGGAAAACTTAAGAACCTTCACTTTGAAGAAATACTTCATTTATTTTTGAGATCGCTTTTGAAATGAGTGTGACTTGATAAATGTTTGCAGATATTTCCTCTTACTGCATATGTTAACCTTTTTTATCATTGCCTTTTCTGACTAGGACTTTCAAGCTATGTTAATAGATATTGACTGGATAAATTAGATTCTGGGAATACATTTTGTCTTCATTGTAAAGTACAATATAAACTACTTCAACCTGAAAAGGACATTAAGTTAACGGGACCATTTGTTTATTGCTGAGGTGTTGCTATTTACATGCTACTACTCCATTTCCTTTTTGGGTAAAGATAAATATACAAAAAGGCAGTCCACAGAATTGCTAATATTTTTCCAATTTGGAAGCAATGCTCAAGGAGAATTTTAATGTTAACCTTTTTATATGCTCAGTAGTAGTCTTGGACATGCAATATTTTCTCTGACTATAGTGATTACTCTGTCTAACTCTGTCTAATTAAGCATCCATCCATCCATACACAAATACCAGAAGACTTACCTGGCTTCAGGGCCGGGAAGCTGGCAGTGTGGGGGGTACAGGAGTCAGAGCAGGTCCTTGGGGATGTGTGTGTGGGAGGCAGGTGGTGTAGGAGGCTGGGGACAGGGGAATGTGAGAGTGAAGATTGGGGGTCAGGAGGGGCTCAGGATGGGGATCCCATTTGGCATGTGCCTTCTCTCCCCCCAGCTGCCTCTGGCCACTAGGGGTTTTTTCTCACCCCCCCCCCCTACCCCTGGCACTGAAGGCAGTGGCTGGGAGGGGCTATAGGGTTTGGGGCAGGGGGCTACTTACCCGGTGTACTGGCAGGCAAGATGGTGGAACTTCAGCTCTGCTGGCCTCTGGTGGTACAGCTGCCCCCATAGGACATGCTGCAGAATAGCTCAGCCCTGCAGGCTCACTGCCCCCCAGTGGCCACTCTCAGTATTGAATCCTTCTGATCAGCTCTTCCCTTTCCACACTTCAGGTTGTCCTGGCACAACCAAACCCTGACCCTGATTTAAATAAGGAGAAAAAGCTGTGTATCAAAATTGGTGGCCCTAGCGCTTACCGTTTAGGAGGAGTTCTTGAACAAAAGGACGCACAGACAGACAGACACAGACAGATGCACAAATCTCTAAAATGTATAGATATATTAGAACTGAATTCAAGAAGTCTCTAATTCAAAATTAAATTCACAAGTAAAACTGTGACTATTAGAACACTATCTGTTACATTTACAGCATTCAAAGACCAAAATGTTCCACAGTAATGATTCTCGCCAGAAGCATTTTTTTTGAAATATTCTTTGTTATATAGATATTTTCATCCCACAGGTTAACAATTAGAAACAAACTAAAAACTTAAGTGGAAATAAAACTCTTCAAATCATAAGCACCAACTTTATAGGTGCGCTAGGGCTGGAGCCCCTACAGAAAAAAACACTTCTTCCCAGCACCTCCCATATGCCAGTATCTCACGCTTGCCATGATCAGCTGTTCCATGCTATGCGAGACATGATGGCAGGAGACGGGGAGGAGCGGGGACTGTGAGCGCTTGGGAGAGGGGGTGGAACTGGGCACAAAGAGCTGGAGTGGGGACTTAGGAGAAGGGCTGGGGCTGGGGCAGGGGTGGGAGGAGGTGGGATGAGAGTTTGGGCAAAAGGATTAGGTTGAGGTGTGCAGAGTGGGGACTTGAGCGCTGCTGGGGCCATGAGGAAGCCAGCACTTGGGCTTCATATTGTATTTTACATAGTATGAACACATTTTACTTCAGTTTTTTTCATATATGTAGTTCTTCTTATGTTTACGCACTGAAGTCTATAAAATATTTCACCAAAAAAAATTAAAAGTGCTGTTCTACTCTGAAATAGTATTATTTAAAATAATACTTTTACTCAATAGCCATTGCCCATGTTTCATGAGAATAAAATCTGCTTACTGTAGTGACTAAAATACTTTTTTGCTACTACTTACTGGTACTTACAACCAATATGGTTTTGGGAAAGGTATTTCAATTCATCTTGCACATCTGCAAGAGAACTTTTAGGTAGCTTTGAAATGAAAAGCAAGATTCTTTCCTCTTTTACACCAATGAAATCCCATTGAAAAAGTTAGAGTTGTACTTCCATAAATGAGGACAGATATTTATTTGCAGTATCTTATTGGTAGGTCTCTATGAAATTCGGGATCCATTTTGGTTAATGTCACAGTCAAAGGATTTTAAAAATTGTCTATTTCATTATTTCAGCTATTTAAATTTGAAATTTCACACTGTTATAATTATAGGGGCCTCGACTAGGGATATTAAAATACATTTAATCAAGTAAATGTAGCTGCTGAAAATTTCAGCAGTTACACGCTGGGGGCAGGCAGCAAGCAGTCTGGGAGCTGGTGTGTGGCTGCTCCTTATGCATACCAGCTCCCTCCTGCTGTCCCCCATCCTGCTGTTGCCTCTGATGCAGAGGCAGCATGGGGTTGGAGATAGACAGGCGGCTCCCTGGGAGCCTGTGTGTGCAGGGAGCTGGCTTTTAATCTGGCTTCCCAGGCATACCGGAAGCCTTCATGTAACTGTGAAGGTTAACCGATGAATCCAGGCTCATCTGCTTCAGAGGGGCCAGTTAATCATGTACATGGTTACACTTTCACATCCCCAGTCCTGACCCAAAAAGGAGTTGTGGGGTGGTCACAAGGTTGTTGTAAGAGTGTGTGTGTACAGTACTGCTACCCTTACTTGTATGCTGTTGCTGGTGGTGGCACTGCCTTCAGAGCTTAGCCCTTGGCCAGTAGCCACTATTCTCCAGCTCAGAACACAGCAGCATGGTATGGTATTGCCGCCCTTCTGTGCTGCTGATGGTATGCTGCCTTCAGTGCTGGGCACCTGGCTAACAGCCAGTGCTCTCTCAGGTGCCAGCTCTGAAGCCAATGCCAAAATAAGAGCGACAATACCATGATTCCCCCTAAAATAATCTTGTGATTTCCCCTCCCCCCCCCAATTCCATTTTGGGTCAGGGTCCTCACTTTAAGACACACCGTGGAAAAGCACACAGAAGACCAGATTTTACGTGGAAGAAATCTGGAACCAGAATTCCTAGTCTATGGCATGTTTTTCCTATCCATGAATTTGTTAGGGACCAACTTACTGGTTGTGGCTGTTGCACTTTCTCAGACCTGCTAAGGAACAAACCTGGACAAAGGATGGGCTGGAACAGTATTGCTTTTGGGGTTGTTTATTGGTACAGATTCTTAAGATACTCACACACATACATCACATTCATGCTGGCAGTTTGGAGGCAGACTGCAAGTGTGGTGTAGATTACTTTTGATTTCACTGGTGGCTGGAGTGCTGGCCAGGAGTCAGCTTCCCGGAGACTCGACCATGATGTTCCTAGGGAGATCCCTTCAGATTTGCAGGAGGTTTTACTTTCTCTGGGCTGGTCCCAGGTTTCTGCTGTGATGTTACATTTTGTCCGAGAGAGAGAGAGAGAGATTTTCTGGCCGCTTCTCAGTTTATCTGGTTGCAGGGTTCTTTGTCTGCCTTAAAAGGTGACAGATCCTAAACTGCCTTTGATTCCTCATTCACACCTCACACACATTCCACAGGTTACATACATATTCATAAGTAACATGGTTTCTAGGCAAAATTGGGCCTCATGGCCTTGAGTACAAGAAATTGCATTGTACTAAAGATAACATACCAACAGAAGCATGATAAAAAGCTTAACATAAATTATAACTAAGAAAGCCAAGGTCAGGGAAGAAGGGAAAAGCATAGGAGTATATCCAGTTAGCTAAACTCCAGTGGAGAAGAGGCAGGGGGTTGTGTCTGACTGGTTACAGTGGTATCTGAGGCAAAAAGAACTCATGTTGGTTTTTTAAATCTGTTTCTGAATTTGCAGAGCATACAATTAGGAAAAAAACTTTTCCTTTCTTTGGGATTAGACGCCATTCTAGATGTCTAGTATAGATTCTCCTGACAGCAGATGGAGGTACTGTATGGAGATTTCTTGAAGATGTCATCTCTTGCATATGAGTGGCTCCTTGACCTTGGTATGTGCCTTCAGTGATGCAACATCTGTAACAGTCTGGGGAGAGAACCTGAAACAAGGAAAATGTATAGTATGCCCTCAGTGGTCTGTAGTGATCTCTAGTCCCGTGTAATCTGTACTTGCCCTTGCAGCACCAGAGATTACACTGACTGTCTGCAAATTCTGTCTGGGTACATCTACACAGTGGCGCTATTTCGGGATAACGTCCGTTATCCCGAAATAGCATTGTGCACCTCTTAACAGCACGCCCTTCATTTTGAAATAGATTCGAAATAACAGGCATCTTATTCCAGCTTCCTGTAAACCTCGTTGCATGAGGAATAAGGAAGATGCTGGAATAGCACTCTATTTTGAAATCTGGTGCTATGGCCGACTGTGTAGATGTACCCTTTCAGTGCAGAAGAAATAGTGAAATATGCTTGAGAGATATAGGAGGATTGGCAAACATTGAGCAGCATGCAACAGTTACCTAACCTCCAGGAGGTGGTGTGGGGTTTTTTTTGGGGTGGGGCCGGGACTTTATCTGGGCAGCTGTCGTCATGCATCAGGCTGATGCCTGAAACTTCCTGCCAGCCAGCCAGCACCTCTCCTCCGCTCCCCTTCATTCAGGAATTGAGGGGAAGGAACTGGATAACTGTGGAAGAAAGGGAAATTGCAGTAATTGCTTCAACAGCAGTAGCATGCTTGGAGCCAGACTTAGGGGGAAGAAGAACATTCAATGTATGGATTTCAGGAAGAAAGAAAAGGTGAATTGAGAAAGCAGTTAGGGTTGCCAGATGGTTTCCGAAAAAATACCGAACAGACACTGACACCGAGAGTTGCTAAGCAAAAAGCAAAAAAACCAGCGTGGCCCCTTTAAAAAAGTGTGGCTTTTTGGCCCTAACAGGCTGCCGGCGGCTGCCCGCCATCTTGCCTCCCTGCATGGGGCCGGAGAACTCCCCTGCGGAACCTGGTAAGCACTAGGGTTGCCAGGTTGCCTCTATATTGAAATGGACAGCCCGGGATTTTTGCCTCCTGGCCGGGAAAAAAATCAGAAAATACCGGCCATTTTAGGTATCTGGTATTTTCTGAATTTTTTTACCGGACAGAAGGCAAAAATACCAAACTGTCCGGTTCAATACAGCCGGTCCCTAACTTACAGCCACCTCAACTTAGGACCGTCCGCACCTACGACCAAAGTGGTCATAAATGCAGGCTCTGAGTTATGAACGCAATCCGCGCTTACGAACAGCGCGGTTGCAATGTAACTCAATGGGTTCCGAGTTACGACCATTCCGAGTTATGGCCAAGTGTTTGGTCCGTAACACGTTCGTAACTCAGGGACTGGCTGTACTGGACACCTGGCAACCCTAAAAGCAGTTCATGTATGCAGGGTGAGTTGTGACAATATGCGAAATCTGTTTGCATAGGTTGTGAATTCTGTGTGAGATTATGTGAACGCTATATGTACGTGTAGCAGACTGCAAAGGCCTAACAGAGAGTTGGTTCTCCATTCAAATAGGAAGCTCACTAGATAAAAGTCAGGTTTCTACCTTTTAGAACTGGTTTGTCAGGAGAATAGTCACCAGGCAATGAAGTCACTTGGCAGATCTGTGATCACCTATTGAGACTGACTAGTTAATCATCTGATGGAGAGTGGAAGGCTACAAGGGATAGGACTTAGGGCTGTCATGTGGTTAAAAAATTAATTGTGCTTAATCATGCACTTAAAAAAATAATCGTGCTGTTAACCATAGAATACCATTGAAATATTTTGGATGATTTCTGCATTTTCAAATACATGTATTTCAATTACAGCTCAAAATGCAGACTGTACAGTGCTCCCTTTATATTGATTTTTGATTACAAATATTAGCACTGTAAAAAAGAAACAAAATAAATAGTATTTTTCAGTTCACCTTATACAAGTACTGTAGTGCTTTCTCTTCATCATGAAAGTTGAACTTACAAATGTAGAATTGGGTACAAAAAACCTGCATTAAAAATGAAAAAATGTAAAGCTGTAGAGCCTATAAGTCTACTTTGCCCTGCTTTTTCAGCCAATTGGTCAGACAAACAAATTTTGTTTACCTTTGCAAGAAACAGTCCTCCCCATTTCTTATCTATAGTATTACCTGAAAGTGAGAACAGGTGTTCACATGACATTGTTGTAGCTGGCGTTGCACGGTATTTATGTGCCGGATATGCTAAAGATTCATATGTCCCTTCATGCTTCAGTCACCATTCCAGAAGACGTGTGTCCATACTCATGACAGGTTCTGTTTGATAACAATCCAAAGCAGTGCAGACTTGATGCATGTTTCAATCCAAAGCAGTGCAGACTCGATCAAATCCCTAGATTTAATCCTAACAAATAGGGAGGAACTGGTTGAGAATTTGAAAGTGGAAGGCAGCTTGGGTGAAAGTGATCATGAAATCATAGAGTTCACAATTCTAAGGAAGGGTAGAAGGGAGAACAGCAAAATAGAGACAATGGATTTCGGGAAGGCGGATTTTGGTAAGCTCAGAGAGCTGATAGTCTTGATTCCCATGGGACCTTACCTGAGGGGAAAAACAACTGAGGAGAGTTGGCAGTTTTTCAAAGGGACATTGTTAAGGGCCCAAAAGCAAGCTATTCTGCTGTGTCGGAAAGATAGAAAATATGGCAAAAGACCGCCTTGGCTTAACCACGAGATCTTGCATGATCTAAAAATAAAAAAGGAGTCATATAAAAAATGGAAAGTAGGACAAATTACAAAGGATGAATATAGGCAAACAGCACAGGAATGCAGGGGCAAGATTAGAAAGGCAAAGGCACAAAATGAGCTCTAACTGGCTACGGGAATAAAGGGAAACAAGAAGACTTTTTATAAATACATTAGAAGCAAGAGGAAGACCAAGGAGAGGTAGGCCCACTGGTCAGTGAGGAGGGAGAAACAGTAACAGGAAACTTGGAAATGGCAGAGATGCTCAATGACTTCTTTGTTCTGGTCTTCACCGAGAAGTCTGTAGGAATGCCTAACATAGTGAATGCTAGTGGGAAGGGGGGAGGTTTTAGAAGATAAAATAAAAAAGAACAAGTTAAAAATCACCTAGAAAAGTTACATGCCTGCAAGTCACCATGGCCTGATGAAATGCATCCTAGAATACTCAAGGAGCTGATAGAGGAGGTATCTGAGCCTCTAGCTATCATCTTTGGAAAATCATGGGAGACAGGAGAGATTCCAGAGGACTGGAAAAGGGCAAATATAGCGCTCATTTATAAAAAGGGAAATAAGAATAACCCAGGAAACTACAAACCAGTTAGTTTAACTTCTGTGCCAGGGAAGATAATGGAGCAAGTAATTAAGGAAATCATCTGTAAACACTTGGAAGGTGGCAAGGTGATAGGGAACAGCCAGCATGGATTTGTAAAGAATAAATCATGTCAAACCAATCCGATAGCTTTCCTTGATAGGAGTCGTGTGGATAAGGGAGAAGCGGTGGACGTGGTATACCTAGACTTTAGTAAGGCGTTTGATATGGTCTCGCATGATATTCTTATCAATAAACTAGGCAAATACAACTTAGATGGGGCTACTATAAGGTGGGTGCATAACTGGCTGGATAACCGTACTCAGAGAGTAGTTATGAATGGTTCACAATCCTGCTGGAAAGGTATAACAAGTGGAGTTCCGCAGGGGTCTGTTTTGGGACCGGCTCTGTTCAATATCTTCATTAACGATTTAGATATTGGCATAGAAAGTACGTTTATTAAGTTTGCAGACGATACCAAGCTGGGAGGGGTTGCGACTGCTCTGGAGGATAGGGTTATAATTCAAAATGATCTGGACAAATTGGAGAAATGGTCTGAGGTAAACAGGATGAAGTTTAATAAAGACAAATGTAAAGTGCTCCACTTAGGAAGGAACAATTAGTTTCACACCTACAGAATGGGAAGCGATGGTCTGGGAAGGACTACGGCAGAAAGGGATCTAGGGGTTATAGTGGACCGCAAGCTGAATATGAGTCAGCAGTGTGATGCTGTTGCAAAAAAAGCAAACATGATTCTGGGATGCATTAACAGGTGTGAGCAAGACATGAGAAGTCATTCTTCCGCTCTACTCTGTGCTGGTTAGGCCTCAATTGGAGTATTGTGTCCAGTTCTGGGCACCGCATTTCAAGAAAGATGTGGAGAAATTGGAGAGGGTCCAGAGAAGAGCAACAAGAATGATTAAAGGTCTAGAGAACATGACCTATGAAGGAAGGCTGAAAGAATTGGGTTTGTTTAGTTTAGAAAAGAGAAGACTGAGGGGGGACATGATAGCCGTTTTCAGGTATCTAAAAGGGTGTCATAAGGAAGAGGGAGAAAACTTGTTCATCTTGGCCTCTGAGGATAGAACAGGAAGCAATGGGCTTAAACTGCAGCAAGGGAGGTTTAGGTTGGACATTAGGAAAAAGTTCCTAACTGCCAGGGTAGTCAAACACTGGAATAAATTGCCCAAGGAGGTTGTGGAATCTCCATCTCTGGAGATATTTAAGAGTAGGTTAGATAAATGTCTATGAGGGATGGTCTAGACAGTATTTGGTCCTGCCATGGGGGCAGAGGACTGGACTCGATGACCTCTCGAGGTCCCTTCATCTAAGACTGCTATAATATGAAATATATGGCGGAATGCAGGTAAAACAGAGCAGAAAACATGCAACTCTCCCCCGAAGAATTCAGTCAAACTCATTTTTTTAATGTGTCATCAGCATGCAAGCATAACCTCTGGAATGGGGGCCAAAATATGAAGGGCCATGTGAATGTTTAGCATATTTGGCGCACGAATATCTTGCAGTGCCAGCTACAGCAGTGCCATGCGAATGTCTGTTCTCACTTTCAGGTTACATTGTATATAAGAAGCAGGCAGCATCATCTCCCATAGAGGTAAATAAACTTGTTTTTCTTGGCAATTGGTTAAACAAGAAGTAGGACTGAATGTACTTGTAGGCTCTGAAGTTTTACATTGTTTTGTTTTTGAGTGCAATTAAAAAAACCCTACATTTGTAAATTGCACTTTCACCATAAAGAGATTGCACTAGAGTTACTTGTATGAAGTGAATTGAAAAATACTTTTTCTTAGTGATTTTTACAAGCTTTTTTACAATACTTTTTCTTAGTAATCAAGTGAGCACTGTACACTTTGTATTCTGTGTTGTAATAGAAATCAATATATTTGAAAAATGTAGAAAACCATCCAAAATATGGAATAATTTCAGTTGGTATTCTGTTCAACAGTGTGATTAAAACTCTGATTAATCACGATTAATTTTTTAAATTGTGATTAATTTTTGAGTTAATTGTGTAAGTAATTAATAATAATTAATCAACAGCCCTAATAGGAATAGCTTACTTGAGTGTCTTTACTTAGAAATAGCTTTACAGGACATTGTTCACTAGTTTAAAAAGAAGGAACTAGGTGAGGGTGTGTAGTGGCGCGTCTGCTCAACTAAATACACATGATTACCCAAAGACTCCTGGGGGATAGGCTTGATAGTGTCATGGGGGGAGGCATTCAGCATATTTGTTTTCTAAATTATCTATATTCTCTTGGTATATTTGTATAATGTGCTAGACTTATGGGCAAAGTATCTCTATTATATACTGCACCTATCACACAGCCCTTTAAAGAGATATACCAGAAAGCTCTCATCTCTAGATGGAGTTCTAGGAGAAGATGTGTTTAATCTGTTGTGGAATCTGAAGAGTCAGCACAGCTTCTAGGAGCTAAGCAATTGGGCTTCTTGGCTACAGGTCTCAGGAGTGGATGCTGGACAGGACATCCACACTCTGAGAGTGCAAGTTGGGACCCCACAACTGGAACTGTGTATGGGTTCTACTCTAGCGCAAAGTCTTAAAACATGGGATGCAGAGGCTGAATTCCCCTTGTAGTAATATGATGAGTGGCCAATAGGAGGTGCTTGACCAGATCTGTGACAATATGTTTTTGGACAGGGGCGGCAGATATGCTGGGCAGGAACACTTACAGATGTTTGAACGTGTCATGTGTGTTTTTCCCTCCTCAGGTGAAGAAGGGGTCCTGGAAAAGGTGCACTGGAGGAGAAGGGATTTGGGGTAAGGGCGTGGTGGTAGTAGTAGCTGCAAGAAGTCAAGAAATGGGAATGGGAACAAACACGTAGTAATGAGAAAGTGGATTTGGAATATGGAAGGAGTAACAGGAGGAGGAAGGGAAAGTTGACATAGTTAGCAGCTGGAGTTGGGAAGTAAAGGTATAAAACAGTGAAGGGCAACTGAGGCTAGTGAGTAGGCTGCATGAGTGGCTTTCCTTCATCTCAGTGGGCCTCGATTTTTTTGTAACCAAGATGGACTTTCAGGATAGGGTAGTTTTGTTAACTGCACTTGTGTACCTAGAATTTGTGAGGTGTGCCAATTGAACCATAGCCCAACCTTGCGAGTAGGTAATGGTAAACAAAATGCCTAGTGGGCCACACATAGAACCCCAACTGTGGCCGTTGGGCTGCAGTTTGCCCACCACTGATGTAAAAAGAGCATATTAGCATGCATAGCAGTCCTAGTGCAAGCCTATAGAGGGGTGTAATAGCTGGAAGATAAACATGTTTATGGAGTCTTGGGAGCAAAAGGGAAGAATTAGGAGAGAGTCAGCCTTCAGGGAAGAGAATGAGGAACTCTTGAATGTGCCAGAAGGGAAGTGAGCTTTGTGCCTGCCTCCAAAGATTTGTAAATGAAAAATATTCATTTCTCTTTAGGCTGAGTATGCAAATTATGTTCTTTCTTTCAATTGTTATGCATATTATTACCTTAGCTTTTTGATGTCCCGTTGTAGGTTGATCAAGTAATTCTTCAAGTAATTGTTCCTATGGATACCCTATGCCAAGGATGTGTGTGAGCTTGTGCATTTTTTATCAGATTTATGTCATCAGTGCCCTTGGGTCCATGCCTGTGCCCTGCAATCCCTAATGCTCCTGTACAAGATCATATAAAGAGTGCCTGCCACAGCTCCAGTTCCTTCTCAATTGCATGCAGATTGAGACAGTGTTGTGGTGCCCATTAGCTAGCTAAGTCACTTCTACATTATTTTATTCTTCATTTAATTGTATTAAGTATTTATTGTTTTGTTTGGTGTTTTATTCTGTAGTTTATAACACATTGTGCCATCAGGGGTTCCCCTCCCACTTTTTGCAGTTAGGACCTCTATCACCCTTGTGCCCCTGTCTGTTTTCAGCCTTTCTTCCTCAAGTTATGACAAAAACCCTGGGCTTCAAACCCTGCCAGAAATGCCACAGGTCCTTTCCCATCAGTGTGTCTTATCAGTAGGTTTAATTTTTAATTCCTCTTCTGATACACTTTTATTTTGGACAAGTCAGTTAAACTTTCTGGGCTTCAGTGGAGTTGCACCATACATGAACAATTACCTTCTGTGTCTTTAAACATTTGTAAAGTGAGTTATGACTCATCTAACTGTGACAGGGTTAGGCCAGAGGGGCACAGGAGAGTGGTGGAAGGGAAGTAGATTAGTCCTGGATAGAGTAAATCTCCATTCCCAGGGTCAACTAATAAGGGTTAGTCCAGAACCAGCAGGGATTTGCCAGAATCAATCAAGGCAATTAAGCACAGAGAGCCAATTAGGAGGTTTGCAAAGGCAAGTGAGTCAGACTGTTCAGAACACCTGGGCCAATTAAGAACCAGTTGAGAGTGGTTAAAAAGAGCTCCTCTTCATTGTGCGCAAGGAGTTTGAGGAGTGACGGAGCTGTGGAGAGTCGGAGAGGAGAATATGCAAGCAGATACCAGGAAGAAGAATCTCCAGTTAGGAAGGTGCTGGGGAAGGCTGTGAGGAAGTGACCAGAGACATCACAGACAGTGGCTATCACAGGCTCTCTGGGCTGGAACCTGGAGAAGGGGGTGGGCTCAGCTCCGCTCCCGCCAATTCCCCATTTCAGTACTAGAAATAGACTGGCTTTGTTAAAAGGATAAACTTAAAAAACAACAAATAGTCTGGTAGCACTTTAAAGACTAACAAAACATGTAGATGGTATCATGAGCTTTTGTGGGCACAGCCCACTTCTTCAGATGACCGGAGTGTTGGATGTCCACAGCCAAATTTATGGCTCTGGACATCGAATTTTAATGTTAATTGCTCCATTACCACAGAGGGTTCTAGGCAGCAGAATGAATGGTAAGATGGCAGATCTGGCTCTTCTTAGAGTACTTGTTCACATCAATTCCAATGAAGGAGTGTGCGTGTTGCATTCATGGTCATCAAAACTTCCCTAACAGCCTTTGTAGGGTCAGCCAGGGAGACTCCTGGAGTGGCACTGGTATATGATGCTATATATGATCATGTTGACCCACCCCTCCCTGAGTTCCTTCTTACCACATGTGACTGCATTGGAACATCGCTCACTTGCTGTGCAAGTGCGCCATTCCCTAGATAGAGCCTTCCCTTAGGTGAGGCAGTTGCTGCCTGTGTGGGTCCTTAACTTAGTCCTCTCCAAGTTGATGTGCCCACCTTTTGAGCTGCTAGCTTTTTGCTTCCTCCTCTGGCTGTCATGAAAGGTAGCGTTTCTGGTGATGATTACATCCTACAGAAGGGTCTCAGAGCTGAGGGTGCTCACATCAGTCTTCCACAAGGACAAGGTGCAACTCAGGCCTCACCCGGCTTTCCTTCCCAAGGTGGTTTTGAAGTTTTATTTAAGTCAAGATATCTTCTTCCGTGTATTCTACCCTAATCTGCGTACCAGTGTGCATAAAACATTTTAGAAAGTCATCTCAACTTTTTGTTGCTAATGCGGAGTGCATAAGAATGCTTCTTGTTTCCTCTCAACGCATCTCTTCATGGATCACAGACTGTATCCATAAGTGTGATGAGTTAGCAGGTGCTCTGCCCCTATGATTACTGAACATTCCATGAGGACCATTGCCTCTTCAATGGCCTTCTTAGCGCAAGTTCCGATCCAGGACATTTGCAGTGCAGCTACCAGGTCTTCAATCCACATGTTCACCACCCATTACGCCATTGACCAACAAGCCCAAGATGATGCTGCTGTGGGAAGAGCAGTCCTACAATCAGTGGCTAACTGATTCTGACCCTGCACCTTGGGGTTCAGCTTGGGAAGTCACTTTCATTGGCATTGATGTGATCAAGCACTCGAAGAAAAAAGATGATTACTAACATTGCATAACTGTTGTTCGAGATGTGGTGTTCACATCCATTCCAATTCCCACCCTCCTTCCCCTTTGTTGGAACCGAGGGAAGGGTGGGTCAGCAGAATTATATATAGCACCTTATATCAGTGCCACTCCAGTGGGCTCCCTGGCTGACCTCATAGAGCAGGGGTGGGCAATAATTTTTAATGAGGAGCCACTTCAAGATTTTGGTAAATGGTCAAGGACCATTTACCAAAAGTGTGGTCTGTGAAAGTGGGTGGGGTGTAGAAGGGAGCTTGGGATAGAGGACTGAGGTGCAGGAGAAGGTGTGGGATCTGAGAAGGAGTTTGGATGAAGGAAGGGGATTATAATCTGAGGTAGGAGCTTGGGGTGCAGTTTCTGGGAGGGAGTTGTGACCTGGAGGAGGTGGAGAGAGGGGATACAAAAGGTTTGTGTGGTGGCCTGGGGCAGGTAGTTAAGGGGAGAGAGGGGGTGGGGTGCCAGAGACAGCCTCTGGCTGGGAGGCGCTTCCCTAAGCGGCTCCCAGCCAGCAGCTCTGCAGACTCCATTCTTGTGGGCTGTTCCATATGGCTCTGCTCCAGCATGGCAAGGGAGTGAGGGAGGAAGGAGGAGTGAGGGAGTGAGGAGACTTCATTTGCTGCCCCTGCCTTCAGCAAAATTTCTCAGCTCCTATTGGCTGGAAACTAGGCAATGGGAGCTTGGGGATTTTGCTAGGGGGTGGGGACAGTGTGCAAAGCTTTCCTCTCCCTACCCAGCTTGCAGAGCAATTAGCAGCCTGCTGTTTAAAGTGGGTGCTCCTGCTCTGCAGTAAGGGTGCCAGCAAGGTGGCCACGGGCTGGATCCGGCAGCTTGGTGGGCTGGCTTTGGCCCGCTAGCCGCCTCTTCTGCACCCCAATATAGAGGCTGCTAGGGAAAAGTTTCTGAAGTCCAAACACACAATGTGCGCATGCAAAGAACAAGGGTTATGAAAGGTTAGTAACCTTTTTTTTTCTAGGTAACTGTAGAGCGATTGCACATCCTTTGTGTGTATTGCAGGTAGAGTTTTTGCAGTTTCATGGAACATATGTTTTTTCTTTTTCCTATTGGGACCATCCATTCCCTGATTCCCACACCTAGGCTGTGTCTACATTGGCACCCTTTTTCGGAAAAGGGATGCTAATGAGACGGATCTGGGGAAAATATCCCGCTATTTGCATTTACATCTGCCGCTTTCGGCTACTTGAAAGTAGGCATAGAGATCTTGCGGAAAAGGGTTTATTTTCCGCAAGATCCCGTCTAGACTGGCGCTTTCGGCAAAGCCCGAGCCGGAAAAAGCGGCAGTTATGTAATGCAAATACCGCGGGGGATATTTAAATCCCACGCGGATTTGCAATTGCGCTGTGTCTCATTAGCATCCCTTTTCCGAAAAAGGGTGCCAATGTAGACACAGCCCTACTGTCCATCTGAGTTAGGGTGCATAGTGCTACTTCAATTAATTGTATTTCTAGTGCAGAATGCTCACTCTTGGAATCCAAGGGCTTTAGCTTTCAAGAAGGGCAAAAATTTACTTTAAATTCTACTTCATATAACTTAATAAATTCCATGGTTTAATTCATATATAATGATTATTAAAAATTAAACACAAAACCACTGCAACTTTTTCTTTTTAGTTAAGTTTATGTTAATTTAACCAGCAGTCATTTTGTCAAATGATTCTGCCCTGATTTTCTGAAAATGTGAGAAATGGTATAATTAATAAATACTGCATTAAGACATCTTCTGCAAACTTAGAAATGTAAGAGAAAATAATGTATTTAAAAAGCATCCATTTAAAGTCTGAAAAAAAGTCTCTTGTTTAAGGTTCATGTCTGTTACATATTGATGTAGTAGCCAATCTGGATGCAGAGGTTTTGCTAACAATCTGTCTTCTCCTGCAGTGCAGACAAGCCTCCCCTATTCTGATTCCTTGCATGAAGAATCAATACATGGTACCTGTCTGCTGAGGTCCATTTTTCTTCCAGGCCAGAGCAAAGCAATGAAACTACTCGGGGAAGGGAAGACGAATGAAACTTCCTCTAGGAAAAAACTGAGAGAGAAGGGCTGAAATGCCATATCTGTGCCTTCAGTAACAATTCTGTTCTTTTTGCCCTTTCTTCTTCTCCCCTCCGCCTCTTTTCAGCTTCTGGCACACCGAGTTCCACCAGCATCAACTTTCCATTATAAGTCTTATGACCTGCTTCACATGTAGTTCCTCTGCATTCTAAAAGGCAGTGGAACTACATGTGAAAATCCAGCATGTAGTTTTGATGGAATCCTTCCACTCTGTTCAACACAGATAAGACATCAACTGGAGTTTTGTATGCAGTTTTGGGCACCACACTTCAGGAACTGTGTGGACAATTTGGAGAATGACCAGAGAAGAGGAACAGAAATAAATAAAAGTCTAAAAAACATGACTTGTGAGGAAAGATTGAAAAACTTGGGTTTGTTTAATTAGGGGATAGGACAAGAATTTAAGTTAAATTGCAGCAAGGGAGATTTAGGTTATACATTAGGAATAGCTTTCTAACTGTAAGAAGTTAAGCACTGGGACAGATTTCTTTGGGAGACTGTGGAATCTCTGTAATTGGAGGTTTTAAAGAAAAGGTTAGATAAATACTTGTTAGAGATGGTATAGATAATACTTAGTTCAGTCTCAGTTCTGGGGACTGGACTAGATGACCTATTTGTGGTCCCTTTCAATCGGTCATATATTATGTGGTCACTATTGACTACCACTTCTTTAAATATTAGATGACAAAGGCTTGATATTTCTCTATTGTTATTTCCCATCACAGAAAATTGTTCTAAAAGAAACTTGTTTTTTCTTAACCGTGAGATCCACAGAACTATTACATCATTCTCCTTGCAGATTAGGAGCAGAGCCAGTCATTGTCAGTAGGTATAAATCCTACCTCTCTAAGTTCCCTCCAGTTTATTATGTCTCCCCTAAAAGACTGGGAAAATATCAGAATGTCCTCCTCAACTGCCAGAAAAATCTTTACTATGCAGGTTCTTTACAAGAAGACACGTCCAGGAAGGCATTGCCTCAGACCCCTCCGTCAGGCATATAAGCTCTCAACAGCATCAGGCAAACAAAGATAAACATGTCATTTGATGTTCTAAGTTGTCGTGTATCCTTGCACAAACACCGTTAATATTGGTGGACAGAATTGCAAGTATGGTCCCTTTCAATCTAAAAATTGAACAACTAGCCCCCGGCCATGTCCCCTTCCACCCCAGGCCACACTTCTTCTAGGGGCCCAGAACTCCTCCCTCACTTTCCCCCTTCCCAGTTGCCCAGGGTCCAGCAATTCTATAGGCAGCCCTGGTTCCCATCTAACTTAATAATACAATGGGAAACAAGCTATTAGAGAAATGGTCACCAATCAGTAGATCAGGAGCTATTGGTAGATCTTGAAGCCTCTGACAGGTGATCCTGACTGGTTTGGCCAAGAGGCTATCACTTGCCGGCACTTCAACTGCCCCTCCCCTTACTGCTATGCACCTCCTGCCCTTTGCCTTGGAGCTGCCTTCCCCCATCCCCAGGAACCTCCCACTTGCTGTGCAGGGCAGGGGAGAGATAAGAGGGGCACTGATGTCAAGGTGCCCCCTCTCTCACTCCGTATCCTATCTCCACAGAGCAGGGCAGGGGGGCCCAACAGGACTTGGGATGGAGTTTGCTGGCTACTTTTGGGAGTGGTGCAGGGCCAGGACGGGGTGAACCTGCCTTAGCCCCATTGCACCACCACCCAGGAGCCACCTGAGTTAAGCAGTGCCCAGCTGGAGCCCACATCCTGAAATCCTACCCCAGTCATGAACCCCCTCCTGTACTCCAAGCCCTTGCCCTAGCCCAAGCACCCCTGAATCCATCCCAGAGCCTGTACCTAGAGCCCCCTCCAGCATTCTAACTGCCTGCCCCAAGCCCAACTCAGAGCCCCTCTTGCAATCCAAGGCAGGGCAAGGGTATTTGGATTTGGAGTAGATCTTGGATTGCACTTAAATTCAAAAAGTGATCTCATGCTTAAAAAGGTTGGAGACCACTGTATTAGAGTTAGAAAACTTGACTTACAATTCTCACTCCTGCCTGACATTGTAGAAAGGAAGAGAGGTTATATGACAAGTTGAAGTAATATGTGAAATACAACAGACAGTTCCCTGTTTTGCAAGCAGTAGTTAAATTAAGGACAGGGTCAGTAGTTGTCTTCTGTTGCCTTCAAACGGTCTATAAGTCTTCTAACAGGACTTATTTGGTGTTAGACCCTGAATTGGTGCCAGGATTTCTGAGTTTGGAAGTAAGAGGGTTACCTGGAGCTTTGATCTGACAAGGTCACTGGATGTTGAAGGACATTTAGTCTCAGTAAGCTATGGAAATTAAGAGAAAATTAAGAAGTCAACTAATATCACCTAAGAACTAATATATATATCACCTAAGTTTCCCATGTCTTCAGCACAAATAGGTTTTTTTATGGCCTACCCTGGATGAATATTTATTTCTTTACTCCTTTGAAAGAAATAAATAGCAGTTTAACCTAAACACAAATGTTTTGTTTGCTAGCACAGGCTTGGTCTACACTACCAATTTTTCCACCAAAAATTGCCTATTGGTAATACAGCCATGAGTGTATGCACAGGCGAAATGAGTTTTGTTGGGGAAAATGCCTGATTTCAATACTTCCACCCATAAAAGAGACCTTTGTCTTTTCCTTAAACACCATGTTTGCCTTAATCACTTTAGTTGGTCTCCAGGAAATGTCCCATAATGCCCAGCCTGACCGCTTTGATCAACAATTCAAAGTTTGCTGCCATGGAGCCTGATTTAAAAAAAAAAAAAAAAAGTACCTCTCTCTCTCTCCATTGCATGCCCCGGGTAGTGTTCCTAGTGGTAAAATCAACATGGCTTCCATTTCTGTTTTAAATATAGAACGTTTTGTACAAATTATAAAGAGTTTAAAAACTACCTTCTGCAATGTGTCTACTTTCTGTTTATTTCAATTCTAGAATTACAATCCGCTAGTAACACATACTGCTATCATAACTCTTGGAACAGTGCATAATGTATGCATATAGATATGCACATATGCAAGAAATGAAAACACCAGTAAATTGCAAAAAGATCTCTCCTGTAGGGAAAAGCCTTCCAATTGAATTTTTGGTTTCTCTGCCTAGGAATTCAACTGATGTTTAGTCCTTGTAACCTCTGTGTAATATTTCCATTTGATAATGCCAAGAAAAATAAAGTAACTTGGCCATTTGTTCCTCAAAAATGATTTTACTGTATTTCTTCAAGTTAAATTTATGTGTAATGTATCACCAGGAAGACAAGATCATAATTCTTAGTAAATTGTGAATGTATTTACAATCAGGTACCTCCTGTTGATTGGTATGCTTTTAGGACCTTCACAATCAGATGTTATTTCTGATATAATTATATCAGAAAATTTCCTTCACAAAATTTCACCTACCTTGAGGTCTTGTGGGAATGAGTCACTTCTTAGTTTGAAAAATGCTATTTTGCCATCCCGGTAAACCTTGTTGGATGAGGGATAAGGGATGGCTCGAAATAGTGCATTATTTCGAAATGTGGTGCTTTGTAGATGCGCCAAATTTCAAAATAAGCTATTTTGAAATAGTTTTGAAATAAGATACACAATTTACGTAGTGCAAATTGTGTATCTTATTTCAAATTTAGGGTGCTGTTACTAAACTAGACTATTTAAAGTGAGTTTAAAATGGAAAACTCAAAGTTTTGTCATTAACAAATAATTTTTCTTCTAAATTGCTAATATAGATAAATTTCAGTTGAGAGGGTTATTTTTGCACCAGAAAAGCTTTATTTATAGGCATTCTAAGCCAGTTGACATATTCATATGTATTTACTTTTGCTATGGATGTGACACATTTATAATAATACATAGTGAAGAGTGATTGGAAACCTCATTCTAAAACTAAGTTATCGGAAAAATTTGGTGAACTTGCAGCTCTCTGAAAGTGATCTTTGTAGATTAGAGAAGTCCTTTTTGTCAATATATGAGCTAAGTGCCGTGTGTCATTAAAAGAAGCACCCATGTTTTAATAGATGGTCATTTGAATTTAGGAACTGATAAAAATGTCTTACAAGAAAACTTGGAAACACATAATACATTTAAGCTTTTTTAACAAGCTTCATAAGGAAAAGATTAACAGTGTAGATAAAGCACATGTGAACTACCATATGGTCTTATATTCAACATAACATACTTATTTTCATTATAGCACAATATGTTGCTCCTGAGAGTTGCATGGAAATTGTAAAATGAATTTACTCAATTGACCTTTGAAAAGGATTGTTAGAGATTGTGTTTGAGCCTAATTCTTGATAGAGAGTATAGGGTTTTTTTAAAAATAAAAGGCAAAGAAAAAACAGTTCATTCTGTTAAAACTATGTGTTCTATGAAAAATTTAGGTTGAAAACTTCCACCCATCAAGCACAAGAGATAATTATGAACAGAAGGGTAAATCTCAGCATCATATGTCCTTACGCATTTTTCAAAACTTTCTTTACTTTGTTTTTCTAACATAACAGTGTGTGCCCCAGGTATTTCTATAAACGAGGGTAGATCAAAAGAGAAAGTTACATGAACTTTTTGTTATGTTTAATTTTTTTAATGTTTAGGTAAATGAAACCTAGCTTGGTAAGAAACATGTAGTGTTGGTCTTGAAATAAATTAGATTGTGGTTTTCACTTGTAAGAGAGAACTTTTATTCTACGGAGACTTATCAGTATGCTGATGATGTCATTGCCATCATTTGTTTTCCAGCCTTTCAGTGCTTGTCTTGTATCTGTGTTGTGAGAAAAATTAGATAAGTCTATCTGAGCTAACAAAAGGGCCATCTTTTGTCGCCTCATAGTAATTCCTCCTATAGCATATCATAATTACATTTCTTTAAAATTACCATAGTGTATCACAACTAGATTGGCAATTAAGCCATGACGCAGCATTTACATTATTTTAGTCATTTAACTAAATGACAATTTCTGCTCTGTCTAATACTGATGTATTTTTTGAAGGTCTTTTCTAACTTTCAGCTTTTGAGTCCCTGTTACTTAGATATCATCTATTCTTTTCTACTCTGCAGGCAGTGTTTCTTTCCTCCACAGACACTTTCAGACTTTGCTTCTCAACTACATATGAGCCAGATTAAGGTTAAAAAACACTCTCTCTATTTTAGGAGCAACATGAGCTTCAGTCTTTTCATAAGAGGATTGTTCATCTATGTACTGCAACACCTGAGATTTATAAAGAAATGTGGCAGAAGTTTGTGATTCATTAAGTTCTTTCTCCCTGCAGTCAGGGTCAGGCATGTGAAAAATAATGGAGGAAATTAATAAGGAATTCATTTGCAAACATCTGGAAGATAAGGTGCTAAGTAGCAGCATAGATTTATAACAAACAAATCTTGTCAAACCAACCTGATAGTTTCTTTTGATAGGATAACAAGCCTTGTTGGGTAAGGGGGAAGCGGTAGATATGGTATACCTAGATTTTTAATAAAGCATTTGATACAGACTCTCATGACTTTTCTCATAAATAAACTAGAGAAATACAACCTAGATAGGGCATAACTGATTGGATAACCATTTCCAGAGAGTACTTATCTATGGTCCAGAGTCATCGAACCGAAGTTGATTGGGGTGCAGACAGGGAGACAGGGGAGTATGAGAGGGAGCACAACAGATCCCACTGCTGAACAGGCCACCAGGAGAGTTTACTAGCTTTGGTGTGAGTGAGTTTGCTTGACTGTTTGCATTTTGTTTCTGTCTCTGTTTCTGTTGCAAGTGATTTCATTTAGTGTGGCAGTTGGAATTGGGTATTTGATCCTTTGTTCCCTTTATTCCCTTTGAACAGCCTCACTCAGCCTTGTGATCAGCCTCCTCTGTAAGGCTAACAAGGGAGTAGTCCTGACCTAGATGAGGACGCTTTAAAAGCCAGAGGCAGAGTGACTAGGGGAGTGAAGTGGACAGGAGGCTGCAGACAGGGGTGTTTGAGAGGGAGTTCCCAATATGGTTAGGAAGCCCCACAACACCTGTGCCAGCACTGCTCCTGTCTCCTCTGCCTGTACCTGTAGCCAGACAGACCTGATCATGGATGCCTTTACTTCAGATCCTGGTGTAGTTTTGCAGGGCTGTGGCTTGCAATTCCCACTTACTGAAATCCAGGCTGGGGAGACCATCCAGTGTGAAAGGTGCCTGCTGGTGGAATATCCCAGGAAGCAGGTGGGAGAGCTACAGGAGGAGGTGGGTAGGCTGAGGAGCATCCAGGTCCATGAGGAATTCCTTGAGAGTATTCATGAGAAGAGAGAGCTGAGGCTGAGGAAGGTCTGCAGTCATCACTGTGAGGAGGAAGCATAGGGTAATGGTGGTTGGAGACTCTTTTCTGAGCGGGGTGGAGGCACCCATCTGTCGCCCTGACATATCTTGGGAGGTATGCTGCCTGTCAGGGGCCCTTATCCGAGACATTACAGAGGTATTGCCGATGATTATCCGGCCCTCTGACTACCACAATATGCTACTCATCCATTGGGTACTAATGATACTGCAAGGTGTGCCCTTGAGCAGATCAAGAGTGACTACAGGGCTCTGGGAGTACAGGTGAAGGAGTTTGGAACACAGGTGGTATTCTCTTCAGTCCTTCCTGTCAAAGATAGGGTCCAGGCAGAGATTGTGAATACTGGAGGTGAATGCCTGACTGTGAAGATGGTGACCCCAGGAGGGCTTTGGCTTCCTTGGCCATGGGATGTTGTTATAAGAAGGACTGCTAAGCAGGGATGGGGCTCACATTTCAAGGAAGGGGAAGAGAGTATTTGGATACAGATTGGCTAACCTTTGATAGAAGGTGGGTGCATAACTGGCTGGATAACCGCTCTCAGAGAATAGTTATTAATGGTTCACTGTCATGCTGCAAGGGCATAAGAAGTGAGGTTCCACAGGGGTCTGTTTTGGGACCGGTTCTGTTCAATATCTTCATCAGCGATTTAGATGATGGGATACAGAGGACGCTTATTAAGTTTGCAGGTGATATCAAGCTGGGAGGGGTTGCAAGTGCTTTGGAGAATAGGGTCATAATTCAAAATGATCTGGACAAGCTGGAGAAATGGTCTGAGGTAAATGGGATGAAGTTTAATAAGGACAAATGCAAAGTACTTCACTTAGGAAAGAATAGTCAGTTTCATACATACAGACTGGGAAACGATTGTCTAGGAAGGAGTACTGCAGAAAGAGATCTGAGGGTCATAGTGAAGCACAAGCTAAATATGTGACAACGGTGTGACACTGTTAAAAAAACAACATGAATCTGGAATGCAGGAACAGGAGTGTTGTGAGCAAGACACGAGAAGTCATTCTTCTGCTCTACTCTGCACTGATTAGGCCTCAGTTGGACTATTGTGTCCAGTCTTGGGCGTCACATTTCAAAAAAGATGTGGAGAAATTGGAGAAGATCCAGAGAAGAGCAAAAAAAATGATTAAAGGTCTAGAAAACATGACCTGTGAAGGAAGACTGAAAGAATTGGGCTTGTTTAGTTTAGAAAAGAGACGACTGAGAGGGGACATGATAGAAGTTTTCCGGTATCTAAAAGGGTGTTACAAGGAGGAGGGAGAAAAATTGTTCTACTTGCCTCTGAGGATAGGAGAAGAAACAATGGGCTTAAATTGCAGCAAGGGCAGTTTAGGTTGGACATTAGGAAAAAACTTCCTAATGGTTAGGGAGGTTAAACACTGGAATAAATTACCTAGGGAGGTTATAGAATCTTCATCCCTGGAGATAGTTAAGAGCAGGTTGAGTAGACATCTATCAAGGATGACCTAGACCAGTGGTTCCCAAACTTTTTGGCATCACGCCCCCCTTTTTGATTTTTGAAAAACCCTCATGCCCCCCCCCCAAAAAAAAAGAATAGCAGCAAAACTTGTTGAGCGAAAAAAAAAAAAAAAAGGAACTGAGTGGGGCAGCAAAACTTGATGGGGGCAGGGGGAGGCTGGGTCGCCTCGCACCCCCCCTGGAATTTCTTCATGCCCCCCCAGGAGGGCACGCCCCAGTTTGGGAACCCATGACCTAGATGGTGCTTGGTCCTGCCATGAGGGCAGGGGACTGGACTTGATCTCTCGAGGTCCCTTCCATTTCTAGTATTCTGTGATTCTGTCCTGGGAAGGCATAATAAGGAGGGGGAGGGGGTCAGTTTTGTGACTGGTTTTGTTCAATATATTTATCAATGATCTAGAGTATGGCATAGAGAGTACACTTATAAAGCTTGAAGTTGGTACCAAATTGTGAGGGGCTGCCAGTGCTTTGGAGGATAGGATTATAATTCAAAATGATGTGGACAAACAGGTGAAATGGTTTGAAGTAAAAAGATTGAAATTCAATAAGGAGAAATGCAAAGTACTCCACTTAGGAAGGAACAAAGTACTCCACTTGCACACGTATAAAATGGGAAGTGACTGTCTAGAAAGGAGTACTGCGGAAAGCTATCATAGAATCATAGAATACTAGGACTAGAAGGGACCTCGAGAGGTCCCCTGCCCTCATGGCAGGACCAAATACTGTCTAGACCATCCCTGATAGACATTTATCTAACCTACTCTTAAATATCTCCAGAGATGGAGATTCCACAACCTCCCTGGGCAATTTATTCCAGTGTTTGACTACCCTGGCAGTTAGGAACTTTTTCCTAATGTCCAACCTAAACCTCCCTTGCTGCAGTTTAAGCCCATTGCTTCTTGTTCTATCCTCAGAGGCCAAGATGAACAAGTTTTCTCCCTCTTCCTTATGACACCCTTTTAGATATCTGAAAACTGCTATCATGTCCCCTCAATCTTCTCTTTTCTAAACTAAACAAACCCAATTCTTTCAGCCTTCCCCATAGGTCATGTTCTCTAGACCTTTAATCATTCTTGTTGCTCTTCTCTGACCCTCTCCAATTTCTCCACATCTTTCTTGAAATGCGGTGCCCAGAACTGGACACAATACTCCAACTGAGGCCTAACCAGTGCAGAGTAGAGCAGAAGAATGACTTCTCGTGTCTTGCTCAAAACACACCTGTTAATGCATCCCAGAATCATGTTTGCTTTCTTTGCAACAGCATCACACTGCTGACTCATATTCAACTTGTGGTCCACTATAACCCCTAGATCCCTTTCTGCCGTAGTCCTTCCCAGACCATCGCTTCCCATTCTGTATGTATGAAAATGATTGTTCCTTCCTAAGTGGAGCACTTTGCATTTGTCTTTATTAAACTTCATCCTATTTACCTCAGACCATTTCTCCAATTTGTCCAGGTCATTTTGAATTATGACCCTATCCTCCAGATTAGTCGCAACCCCTCCCAGCTTGGTATCATCTGCAAACTTAATAAACGTATTTTCTATGCCAATATCTAAATCGTTGATGAAGATATTGAACAGAGCCGGTCCCAAAACAGACCTCATGGAACCCCACTTGTTATGCCTTTCCAGCAGGATTGTGAACCATTAATAACTACTCTCTGAGTACGGTTATCCAGCCAGTTATGCACCCACCTTATAGTAGCCCCATCTAAGTTGTATTTACCTAGTTTATTGATAAGAATATCATGCGAGACCGTATCAAACGCCTTACTAAAGTCTAGGTATACCACGTCCACCGCTTCTCCCTTATCCACAAGACTCGTTATCCTATTAAAGAAAGCTATCAGATTGGTTTGACATGATTTGTTCTTTTCAAATCCATGCTGGCTGTTCCCTATCACCTTGCCACTTTCCAACTGTTTACAGATGATTTCCTTAATTACTTGCTCCATTATCTTCCCTGGCACAGAAGTTAAACTAACTGGTCTGTAGTTTCCTGGGTTGTTCTTATTTCCTTTTATAGATGGGCACTATATTTGCCCTTTCCAGTCCTCTGGAATCTCTCCTGTCTCCCATGATTTTCCAAAGATGATAGCTAGAGGCTCAGATACCTCCTCTATCAGCTCCTTGAGTATTCTAGGATGCATTTCATCAGGCCCTGGTGACTTGCAGGCATGTAACTTTTCTAGGTGATTTTAACTTGTTCTTTTTTATTTTACCTTCTAAAACTACCCCTTCCCACTAGCATTCACTATGTTAGGCATTCCTACAGACTTCTCGGTGAAGACCGAAACAAAGAAGTCATTGAGCATCTCTGCCATTTCCAAGTTTCCTGTTACTGTTTCTCCCTCCTCACTGACCAGTGGGCCTACCTCTCCTTGGTCTTCCTCTTGCTTCTAATGTATTTATAAAACGTCTTCTTGTTTCCCTTTATTCCTGTAGCTAGTTTGAGCTCATTCTGTGCCTTTGCCTTTCTAATCTTGCCCCTGCATTCCTGTGCTGTTTGCCTATATTCATCCTTTGTAATTTGTCCTACTTTCCATTTTTTATATGACTCCTTTTTTATTTTTAGATCATGCAAGATCTTGTGGTTAAGCCAATGTGGTCTTTTGCCATATTTTCTATCTTTCCGACACATCGGAATAGCTTGCTTTTGGGCCCTTAACAATGTCCCTTTGAAAAACTGCCAACTCTCCTCAGTTGTTTTTCCCCTCAGTTTCGATTCCCATGGGACCTTACCTATCAGCTCTCTGAGCTTACCTAAATCCGCCTTCCTGAAATCCATGGTCTCTATTTTGCTGTTCTCCCTTCTACCCTTCCTTAGAATTGTGAACTCTATGATTTCATGATCACTTTCACCCAAGCTGCCTTCCACTTTCAAATTCTCAACCAGTTCCTCCCTATTTGTTAGCATCAAATCCAGAACAGTTTCCCCCCGGTAGCTTTTTCAACCTTCTGAAATAAAAAGTTGTCTCCAATGCAGTCCAAGAACTTATTGGATAGTCTGTGTCCTGCAGTGTTATTTTCCCAACATTTATCTGGATAGTTGAAGTCCCCCATCAGCACCAAATCTTGGGCTTTGGGTGATTTTGTTAGTTGTTTAAAAAAAGCCTCATCCACTTCTTCCACCTGGGTAGGTGACCTGTAGTAGACTCCTAGCATGACATCACCTTTGTTTTTAATCCCTTTTAGCCTAACCCAGAGACTCTCAACACTTCTGTCTCCTATGTCCACCTCCACCTCACTCCAAGTGTGTTCATTTTTAATGTATAAGGCAACATCTCCTCCCTTTTTTCCCTGTCTATCCTTCCTGAGCAAGCTGTACCCTTCTATACAAACATTCCAATCGTGTATTATCCCACCAAGTTTCTGTGATGCCAACAATGTCATAATTGTACTTATTTATTAGCACTATCTAAGGGACCACAAGCTAAATACAGGTTGAAATTCTCTAAACCAGGACTTTCTGGTCTGGCAACATCCGTGGTCCAGCAGAACTTATGGATATTTGAGGATCAAAGAGTCCTGGTTGAGGGCTAGTGCCTGGGAGCCTAATGCATGGCAGTGGGGCTTCCCTGCACGGCAGTGGAAGCCTAATGCATAGTAGTGGTGTTGCCAATAGGCTGCCCAGCATTACAACAGAAGCTGGGCATGGCTGCGGGAGCTTCGCATGTGTTGGTGGCAGGGCTGGCTGGTTGGGCAGCAGGGGCCAGCGGTAGGGGCGAAGCTGGCTGGGAGGCCGGCAGTTGGGCCAGGTTTGGGGGGAGGTCTGGTGGAAGGGGGCAAGAAATGACCTCTCCTGGTCCAGTAAGATCCCTCATCAGGGACTGGTCAAGTCCTGAGGATTTCCAACCTGTATGAGTCAACAGCGTAACACTCTTGCCAAAAAAAAAAAAAAAAAAAAAGCAGCAAACATCATTCCAGGTTGTATTAACTGGAGTGTTGTAATCAAGACACAAGAAGTAATTCTTCCACTCTACTGTGCCCTAATTAGGCCTCAGCTGGAGTATTGTGTCTAGTTCTGGATGCCACATTTCTGGAAAGATGTGGACAAACTGGAGAAGCTGCAGGGAAGAGTAAGAAAAATAAATAAAGGTCTAGAAAACATGACCTATGAGGGAAGACAAAGAATTGGGCTTCTTTAGTTTAGAGAAGAGAAGGCTGACGGGAACAGCTTTCAAATATCTAGACAGAGCCCCCAAATTAACACAGTCTTATCATAAACTCGTGGAGTGATCATATATTTGCACACAGTAGTGTTGTGACCATTAAAGCATTATGTTTAAAAAGTAGTTGATAGATGGAGGCTTTGATGCAGTGTTCCTTGTACCTGGAATGTGTCATTTTCTGTAAAAGTAACTTTCACAAATTGTATCTCTGGAACAAAAAATAAGTTTAATCTTTATTTTTTATTATAATAATGCCTAGGAGCCAACCAAGAATGGGGTCCCATTGTAGTAGGCACTGTACATGTTCTACCCCAGAGTACTTACAGTCTAATTAGAAAAAGTAGATAAAGAATGAAGGGAAAGACTGGAATGTACAAAGATAGAATCATAGAGACCTCCTGAGGAAGAGACCTCAGGAGGTCATCAAGTCCAGCCCCCTGCCCAAGGCAGGACCAACCCCAACTAAATCAACCCAGCCAGGGCTTTGTCAAGCCGAGACTTAAAAACCTCTAGGGATGGAGATTCCACCACCTCCCTGGGTAACCCATTCCAATATTTCACCACCCTCCTAGGGAAATAGTTTTTCCTAATGTCCAACCTAGACCTCTCCCACTGTAACTTGAGACCATTGCTCCTTGTTCTACCATCCGTCACTACTGTGAACAGCCTCTCTCCAGTCTCTTTGGAACTTACCTTCAGGAAGTTGAAGGCTGTTATCAGATCCCTCTTCACTCTTCTCTTCTGCAGACTAAACAAACCCAGATCCCTCAGCCTCTCCTCATAGGTTATGAGCTCCAGCCCCCTAATCATTTTGGTCGCCCTTTGCTGGACCCTCTCCGATGCGTCCACATCCTTTCAATAGTGGGGGGCCCAGAACTGGACACAATACTCCAGGTGTGGCCTCACCAGAACCGAATAAAGGGGAATAATCACTTCTCTAGATCTGTTGGCAGTACTTCTCCTAATGCACCCTAATATGCCATTAGCCTTCTTGGCTACAAGAGCACACTGTTGACTCATATCCAGCTTCTCATCCACTGTAATCCCCAGATCCTTTCTGCTGAACTGCTACTTAGCCATTCGGTCCCCAGCCTGAAACAATGCTTCGGATTCTACCGTCCCAATAGCAGGACTCTACACTTGTCCTTGTTGAACCTCATCAGATTTCTTTTGGCCCTATCCTCTAATCCCATGGTCACCAACCAGTCGATCGCGAGGCGTTCGGGCACCCCCACCCTTCATTCTCCCCCAACCCCTGAGAAGCCCCACTACCTACCTCTAGTGTAGTGCCGGCTTCCCGTGGGGTGGACGGAAGTCCTGTCTGAAGCCCGTGTCACTTCCGGGGATTCCGGAAGTGCGCTGGCTGCTCCCCTCCCATAGCTCTGTCATGTGGTGTGGGAGGGGGCGTTGGCCCTGGAGGAGGAGTGCGGCGGCTTCCCTGCTCCGCTGGCGCGAGAGGGGTGAGTTGAGCACAGGGGTTTTCCTGCGCCGTGGGAGCGGGGGTCGGCCCCGGGGTTTGGGCCGCGCTGCGGAAGGGGGGTTTGGCCCCGGGGCAGGCTCCCGCGGGGGTTTGGCCCTGGGGCAGGCGCCTGCGGAGGTTTGGCTGCACTGCGGGAGGCACGCGCCGGCTTCCCTCAGGGGTGTGGGGGGGAGAATCCTGGGAGTAGGCGATAGCAGGGGACTCTCTGCCCCCACTCCCACCGTTCCCTTCCCCCTCTCCCCACTCCCCAGCCTCAGAAACCTGTCCCCACTGGTACCCTGTCCCTTGCCCTCCTGACACCCTGTCCCCTCTCCTGTTCCCTGCCGCAGAAACCTGTCCCCACTGGCACCCTGTCCAAACGGGTTCCCTGCTCTTCTCAGAAATAAAGACAATGCAGAAACTTTTTGTGTTTGACACAGTATTTTATTTGGAAATGAAGCCTGGCCAACAAACCCCCAATTGGGGCCAAGCCCCTATCTGGCCACAGCATCATGACACTCCTGCACTCCCCTTTCCCCAGACCCTACATCTCAGCCTATCATACACTGGAACCCCCTGCCCTGAGCCCCTCACATACCCCAACCCAAATTCCTGAACGCTCACATCCAGAAGTCTGTGGCTTACTTAGTACCCTAACCCTACATCTGACCCCAACACTGCCCGGCGTGAAACTCCCTCCCCAGGCCAGCGTTCCCTTACCCACTTCCTCCTGCATCCGGATTTCCTCCCAGAGTTTGCACCACTCACCCCTTCCTGCACCCAAATCCCTCATTCCCACCCCGGAGCCTACACATCCTGTCTCAACCCAGCGAGGGTACGTCTAGACTGCAGGAGTTTTTCAGGGTTCCGGAGATACCCCAGAAAAACTTCTGCATCCAGGGATGCGTTTGTTCTTCCACTTCTTTTAGTGGAAGAGCAAACATGATCTTTCGGTCACCCCTATATGCCTCATTCCACGAGGAATAAGGGGGCTTCCAAAATAAGGGTTTTTTCTAACATTTGGTCAAGTCTAGACAGGCGAAATGTTGGAAAAATTCTTCCTACAGAAGAATTGGGGGGAAAAAAGCAGCAGTGTAAGGGTTCGGGATAGCAAGTGATGGAGAGGAGGCGAACAGAGAAGGCGGGGCTTGAAGGAAGGGGCAGGGCGGTAGATCTTGGCTTGTTCTGTCATTTAAAAAGTGATCTTGGGTGTAAAAAGGTTGGAGACCACTGCTCTAATCTGTCTAGGTCACTCTGGACCCTATCCCTGCCCTCCAGCGTATCTACCTCTCCCCCTAGCTTAGTGTCATCTGCAAGCTTGCTGAGGGTGCAATCCATCCCCTCATCCAGGTCATTAATAAAAATGTTGAACAAAACCGGTCCTAGAAGAGAAATTGGGGTACTCCGCTAGAAACCAACTGCCAACCTGACATCGAGCCGTTGATCACTACCAGTTGGGCCCGACAGTCTAGCCAGCTTTCTATCCATCTTACAGTCTATTTATCCAATCCATACTCCCTTAACTTGCTGGCAAGAATATTGTGAGAGACCATATCAAAAGCTTTGCTAAAGTGGGATGGTTTTCAAGTAAAATGTCAAAGGTCCCGTTTGGTTTCTAAATCATTTGAATGTGGTTTAGTGAGGAGTGGGGTAGCTCAGCAGGAAAACTAGGAAGGGTAGGAGGACATATAAGAAATATGCTGGTGAGAAGGAGGAAAGGAAGGAGCAAGGCTGAGATGAAGAGACTGAGGGAGAGGACAGACTGGAAACCATAGAAAACTTGTGACATTGTCAATATCTGATGTTCCCTGCTTTTTTGCGTTACTGCTCTGCATTCTCTGACTGTCTTCACCCTTCACTTTTTTCCGATTGACCACCTAGGAGGATGTTACAAAGATCGTAGTGTCCCCAGAGGGATGTTTGCATCTCCCTTGCACAATTCTGGATTCAAGGGGAGCTGGTGGAGACAGGGTATCCTTGGCTAGGCCCTATCCCCCTTCCTCTCACCCGCCCTAAGGGTTGCAGTACTTTGCTTAAACTGTTTCTGCTTTCTAATTAGTACATTAATTAAATACTCAAAAGAAATTTAAACTGCTTCTGCTTCTAATTAGTATATAATTAAAAAAATACTCTGAAGGATAGTTATTCTCTGTTCCTATCCCCTGGTTTCATAGTGTTTTTTAAAGACACTGGTAAGACATTCCCTCTTTCCAAAATAATAGCCTTGAAAGTGAGTGAACGCAGAAATTAAAAGAAAAAATATCTTCCATCTTTGTTTTTGGGAGTCAATTTACATGTATGTGAAGACTGTGAACAATGAAATCCCATTGGAGGTATATAGTAATTAGGGTACCTGTTAGAGCAAAAATACATATTTCACTGAGTATAGAAATTCTGTACATATACTATCCCAATGTGAATTATCATATACACGTTTGTGTGCTTACATCACAACAGAAATAATGATGGGTTGGAGAAGAAATTTGTCTAATATGGATTCCTCTTTTGTGGTATGTGGAAGACTTCCGAACTTGATTTTTTCAGAGGTATTCAGCACGTGCAATTCTTACTCACTTCCTAGAGTTCTGTATCTCTGAAAATGGAGCCTAGAGTTTTTAGGAAGGGATGTCTAATGCTGCAGAACATGTGGAGTCTAAAACTGAGGCGGCAAAGTGGTACATGGATTTACAACAAGGGTCAGAGTGTAAAGGGTTTAATTCTTGACTGTGTAGTTAGTCATTCTAAGCAGTTTGTTCAGTGTCAGACTTGTGCCTCAGTTTACATTTGGCCTGACTTACTCTCACGGAACTAAGGTCATCTGCTTCACCCAACCCTAGTGTCCCTTCATCTGCCAGCATAACTTCTGTGTGACTGAATGCTAAAGGAACATATCTGCTCGGCACATATCCAGCACATCCTGTTGGGTAACAGGAAGTCCTGTACCTGCGCAACCTACCTGGCCAAGTGGAAATGCTTTATCTGTTGGGCTTCGGATCAATCAGTTTTGGACTTCTTTATGTGAAACTCCAAGGCTTGGCCTTTTCATCAGTAAAGGTGCACTTGGCTGCTATCTTGGCCTTTCATCCTCTGATCCAGGGCAGATACATTGTTCTCTTAGGAAATGAGGCTCAGGTTCCCGAAAGCCTTGGAAAGTCTCTACACTCAATTCCATTGGACCCAATCCCAATGGACTTAAATCTAGTTATCTCTTGGTTAAAGAGTCCAACCTTCGAGACACTGGCATCATCCGCCCTGCTGCGTCTCTCACTGAATGTCACCTTCCTGATGGTGATAATTTCAGCCTGATCAGTGTCTAAGATCAGAGCATTTACATCAGAACCCCTTTACATGGTTTTCTATAAGGATAAGGTCTAGCTGTGTACCCATCTGGCATTCTTACCGAAGAGGGTCTCGCAGTTCTTCTGTAATCAGGACATCTTCCTCCCAAAGACCTACCGGTTTAACGAGGAATGCAGGCTGCATTCTTTAGTTGATAGATGGGCCTTAGGTTTCTACATTTCTAAATGGAGTATTGTGTCCAGTTCTGGGCACCACATTTCAAGAAAGATGTGGAGAAATTGGAGAAGATCCAGAGAAGAGCAACAAAATGATTAAAGGTCTAGAAAACATGACTTGTGAAGGAAGACTGAAAGCATTGGGCTTGTTTAGTTTTGAAAAGAGAAGACTAAGAAAAGAGGGGACATGTTAGCAGTTTTCCAGTATCTAAAAGGGTGTTACAAGGAGGAGGGAGAAAAATTGTTCTCCTTTACCTCTGATGATAGGACAAGAAGCAAAGGGCTTAAATTGCAGCAAGGAAAGTTTAGGTTGGACATTAGGAAAAACTTTCTAATGGTCAGGGTGGTTAAACACTTGAATAAATTGTCTAGGGAGATTGTGGAATCTCAATCCCTGGAGATATTTAAGAGCAGGCTGGATAGACATCTATCAGGGATGTTCTAGACCAGGGCTACTCAACTTTGGAAGCCCAGGGGGCCACAATGATACTCACAAGCACATGCCGAGGGCCACAATTTAAGTGTAGTTGCATTTACATGCAAATATATATTCAAATAGCTTCTTTCACACTGACAGGCATGAATACAAAGGTTAAGGCAGGAGTACACAACACACAGGCCCCATTTAAGTCAGTTCTGCTGATATTAATAAAATGCAATATTTACCCAATTTCCACCCATATGACAGCACTTTTAATGAGCAATGACAGTCCAGGAATTTAACTACTAAATTGCGTATCAACAGAAGACCATTATATTGACTACTTTTTTGTTTTGGCTCCTACCTGCAGGCCGCATGTTGAGCCCTGTGTAAACCCAAGTTTCACCGCAGGCTGCAAACAAACATGCTGTGGGCTGCATGTTGAGTAGCCCTGATCTAGACAGTGCTTGGTCCTGCCGTGAGAACAGGGGACTATACTTGATGAACTTTCGAAGTCCCTTCCAGTTCTAGTATTCTTTGATTCTATGATTCTGTGTTTGAAAGGACTAACTAAACCCTTCCATAAGTTGACTCAGCGCTTCGTTGTTGTGGAAAACAGGATGAAATGCCCACTGGTTTCATCTGAGGATCATCTCTTTGTGGATATCGGCCTGCATCAAGTTCTGCTATGATTAACTATGAGTGTTACCTCTAGCTGTCATGATGGTCCATTCCACCAAAGCATAGCCTTCTTCACATAAGTACCGATTCAGGATACAGACTGTGCTCGCTATAAATCCAAGATATATTCAAAAAAACTTGAACAACTTAAAGTGAGGAATTTTTTTCTGCTGCTGACTTCATTGCTCAACTTAAGAGTGGGGAATGGGAGGACTTACAATGTATCTTTTCCTACAAGCATCAACAACTTTAGTGCAGAACAGATGTATACCAGAGCGACTTACAGTGGGGACGCCCTGTACCTGTGGATCTGCCACCTCTCTCCTCCATTTCTTTGGCTTATAGCTCCATAGCTTGCTTCTGAGCTTACTTGGTTCTCTTGTGGCCTGCTTTCTGTCTGGGTTCTTCCACTTCCTGTTCTGTTATCTGCAATTTACTTAATTCCACCTGTCTCTGGTGTTCATCTCCCTTTTCTCTGTCTGGAATCTGAGGAGCTCCAGCTTTGCAACTGTTTCAGTATTTTCACTCATCTTTTTGCTTAACTGCCTCTACTTCCATTACATGAAGTAAGCAAACAGAAAATAATAAACCAGTAAACCATATTGTCTGTTCTATCCAATACACTTAAAACTAATTCAGAATCACCATCAGTGTTTCAGGGCAATAAGCTGTTCCTGTGTTCACTGTCCTGCTGAAGTATGCCATTGTGACAGGTTGTCCCTTTTGAGATGCTACCTGAGGTTTTCAGATACCATTGAGCCTGTCTGTTCCACCAGCCTGGGTACCTTTTTACTCTGTCTTGCTGAGTCAGGTCGTTAAGCCTCCTTTAGTACACACACAGGCATGGCCACACCCAACTACAGAACAACACAGATACTGAAATCAGCTCAGCTTAAGGGACTTGCCAAAACATGGAGGTTTCTGTCTCGCATGTAGTACAGACCCAAAGTTATATGAAATTTTCCTCTTCCCTGAATGTGGAGGAAGATATGCACATTCTCTTTCCTCCCACTCTCCCCCTGGTATGAACTGTAGAACTGTAGAAACTAGGTTATGTTATAAATAAGAAATACCTTCATTAAAAGGTGACTTTTAGTGAATATAGAGTATATCAAACAGAATAAAGCAGATTTGTAAGGAAAACACACAGGATATCTTCATTGCCTAATGAAATTGTCTACAAATAGTAATTTCTCATCCCAGATGTCACAGGGAAATCACAGAGAGTATTGAAAACCAGCTTCAATGGCCTGCAACGTGTAACTTCAGGTATTATTACTCACAAGCTGGATGCCCTTCCAGCTTGGGTGCAAATCTCCCTCCCCAGTTTAATTCACTCTTGCAGATGTTTTTCAGTGTTTCTTTGGGTGGAGAGGTAGAGGAAAACCACAATGTTGTCGGTCCCCTGCCTTATAGAGTTTTTGTGTAAGGTGGGCAACCTTTGTCTTCCAGTGGAAAAACAGTGGTATTCCAAAAAGGGAGGGGGGAGGTCCAGTGTCAGGTAATCCTGACTCATGTCTCTATAAGGCTGTGACAGCCATAACTCACAGGCTCTGTGGAGCATGTACAGGAAGACTAAATTCTTTTAGAGTCCATTATCTTGGCCAATGGGCCATCAGCATTGTTTGGCTTTTTCATTGTTGTACCAGAAGGGCTAGTTGAGATTGATACCCAAAGTAGCACATTGGAAATATAGATGCGTGGTCAATATTTCTAACTTCAAAAACAGAAATGATACAGGCATACAAATTGTATAATCGCATTCAGTTAATCATAATCTTGCCAATGATCTTCCATGAGCGATCTTGCAAAAAGTACATCTCAGTGATGTCATATCCATATCTTAAGCATATTTTCATAAAGAATATGGAGTGCACTGCCACATACTGCAGAGTTGCCATATGGTTGTCTAATCATATCTTTGAGTCCCACTATGTCATCACCCAACAGGTCTGGGATGATGCCAACCTTGGCAAAGAAGTGTTGCAAAGAGCACAACTATGACTAACATGGAATTGACATGGGCAAGCAGTCAAAGAAGAAAAAAACAGTTATTTACCTTTTTGCAACTGTTGCTCTTCGAGAGGCATTGGTCATGTTCATTCCATGACCGGCCCCCCTTCCCTGTTGTCAGAGATGATGTCAAGAAGGAACTGAGAGGCTGTAAGGCATATACTAACTCATGAGCGTAAAACTCCAGAAGGCTCTATTGCCGACCCTCCAGCTACTAATAGGTGAAAAAAATGTCTGGCAGCTGTGCATGTGGGCACGCACACACCTAACGTGGAATCGACATGGAATCATAGGGTTGTAAGATACCCGTGAAGGTCATTGAGTCCAACCTCCTGCTAAAAGCAGGACCAGCACCAACTAAATCATCCCAGTGAGGGCTTTGTCAAACTGGGACTTAAAAACCTTGAGAGATGGAGATTCTACCACCTCCCTAGGTAACCTAGTCCAGTGCTTTACCACCCTCCTAGGGAAAGAGTTTTTCTAATATCCAACCTAGACCTTCCCCACTGCAACTTGAGACCATTTCTCCTCTTTCTGTCATCTGTCACTACTGAGAACAGCCTCTCACCATCCTCTTTGGAACCGCCTTTCAACTACCTAGTTGAACACTGCTATCAAATCCCCCCTCACTCTTCTCTTCTTCTGTAGACTAAATAAGTCCAAATCCCTCAGCCTCTGCTTGTAAGTCATGTGCTCCAGACCCCTAATCATTTTTGTTGTCCTCCGTTGGACTTTCTCCAATGTGTTCACATTGTTTCTTTAATGGGGATGCCCAGAATTGGATGTAATACTCCAGATGTGGCCTCAAAAGTGCCAAATAAAGGGGAACAGTCACTGCCCTAGTTCTGCTCCTGATACTGTACCCCAATATGCCAGTACATTTTTAAAGCTGCATTAAGTTGTTCAGTTGCAAACTTCTGAAAGAATAGTCATAATGTTACAAATATTTCAGCGTTATGAACAACTTCCATTCCTGAGGTGTTCCATAACTCTGAGGTTCTCTTGCAACACATAACAGTTCTTGTTGCATCTATCACAGATTATCATCCATTGTGGACCGTTATTAACTCTGATGATTGACAGAACTGATTCTTTCTTTTCTTCACTCTACATTAATCTTTCTTTGCTCTGTGACATTAACAACTTTTATTTATATCGGCTTCTCACTAGCTGTTTTGTTTCTTCCTTGTGATAAAATTGTGCTGAATCATTGTAGACTTTGACATTCTTCACAAATAGGTGAAGGCGTTGGGGTGATTTAACAAAAAATTAACTATATTAGGGCTGAACGAATTGGTTTGATTTAAATGAGAACCAACCTGAAACTTCATTCAGCAACTGAACTGATAAAATGAACTTTTTGCATGCTAAAAGTGTGGTCAGCACTGAACAAGGCTCAGACGAAGAAACAGACTGCCCTGAGGATTTAGTGATATAAATTGATAGAAAACACAAAATGCACTGGCAGGCCCATAGGATGATTGCATCTTGGGGTGTATGGGAGTTTTCTTGATTTTGTTCTGATTTTTTTTTAAACCTTAAATAACAACTCCCTGAACACCTAATCCCATTACAGCGTCTTGTTTCTCTTGCTTTCCTATCGAGATTGGCATAGCCTCAACTATTTTCATGGTATGTAAAATATTTAATTTTAGTTAAGTTTTCTGATGGGCTCCTTTTACTTCTTGCACTTTTTCCATTTTAAAAAATTCGAGTAGCCCTGTGGCACCTTAAAGACTAATCAATCATCATGAGCTTTTGTGGGCAAAACCCACTTCTTCAGATGACATGATCTTGAGTGGAGAAAAAAAGATGGATCCTCAGAATAAGAAGGGAGAGAGAGAAAAATAAGTACCTGTCGGCTTATAAGTACCTGAGCCAGCTTTCTCAGGACTGTGAAGGCTGGAGAAGATTCGTTGGCGCCTTATGCTAGCGAAGAGGATTAATAATAATAATAATAATAATTAATTGTAATCCTGGTTCTAATGAGGCTAATTGAGTGGGCTGGAAGTGTCCCTTACTTAGCTTTTGATGTCAATATGGTGTGGAATGTAAGGGAAGCTGATTTTATATGTTAACCAATTCAAGTCTTTATTTAGACCAAGAGAGACATTTGCATATGAAGGTGAATTCCACACTCTCTCTCTGTAGTTGGCTTATGAAATTCCTTTATAGAAGAATGGCTACTTTTAAGTCCATTAATGAGTGCCTGGGCAGGTTTAAATGTTCTCCTACTGGTTTCTGTGTGTTACCATTTCTAATATCTGTTTTGTGTCCATTAATCCTTTGTCTCAGACTGTCCAATTGGCTAATATACATGGCAGAGGGGTGTTGCTGGCATATCACATTAGAGGATGTGCAGTTGTATGAGCTTCTTACAGAGCTCTGTGTGGGAAAGTTCAGAGTTGTGTACAACCACTGATGCAGGAATGATCTTGTACAAGAAGCAGGCTGGGTAGTCAAGGATGGGAAACTTTGTTTGGGTTGATGGCCACTGACCCACAGAAAAATCAGTCGGGGGCCCGCACAAAAGCGAGAAGCGAAAAACCAAAATACTCACTGACAGGGCTCCTGTTTGAGAAGCATGACTGGTTGAACCCATCAGCAGGCAGAACATCTGAGCTGTGTTACTTTTAGGAGTGGTTCCTCTGAGAATGCTTTGCCTTTTTAATGTTGGCCTTGCCTCTCCCATCTGTTTGCACAGATTGTTCCTTCTCTTCTTGCACACCAGAGCCTAAGGGGGCCAGGGCTAGTAGAATTTGTGGGACCCCCTAGGCTCTGGGGTGGGGCTAGAAATGAGGGGTTCACTGTATGGGAGGGGGCTGCTGGGAAGCATGCTTGGGTTGTAGGGTAGCAAGAGAGAAAGTACAGGAGTGGGTTGGTGGTTGATGCGTCTGGGAGGGTGGGAGAGTGCTGGAGGTGGGAGGGCTGGATGGGAGGTAGGATGCAGGAGTAAAGTAAGGGTGGAAGAGGGGTGGGTCGGATCTGAATCCAGCTTGCCTGATTCCGGCCTGTGAGGCTCAAGGCTCCCCCTCTGCAGTGAGGAGTGGGCGCTGGCACTCTGATCTCTCGGGGGTGTCTTTAGATGGGCTGTAGAGTTAGAGCACCAGCACCGGCTCTCTAATGCTGGGGAAGGGGAGCCCCAAGCCTTGGGGGCTGGATCCAGACAAGCTAGGGGCCAGATTCTAAGGCTCCCAGGCCTTAGATTTCCCACCCCTGATCTAAGTGGATATTTGAATGTTATTCATGAATTTTGGTGATACACAGTAGGGATGTCAGTGTGTAGTTTATTAGAATATTAGCTGATAAGCCTGGGCTTGTCGGTTAATCCTGTCAACTACATGCATTTCCCTCCCGCCCTTGCTGCCTCTGATAGAGAGGCAGTAAGGGGAGAGGGAGGCATGAGCTGGGGGCTGGGAGTTCCCCAGGAGTGGGGCTGGGAGCACACTGGCTGGCAGCCCTGTCTCTGGGGACTATTGAATAGTCATGTAACCATGTCATGTAACAGTGGTATCGTTAGAGAGAGGCAGGCAGCAGTCTAAGAAATGATGTAGTTTTGGAGCCATAAAATAATTGGGATCCTGGTAGTATTCATGTGGTCAAACATATGCTCTCATAAATGTTTTATTTAAAAAATGTTCTTTTGGTATAAGAAGTTAAGGAAAAAACTGGTGCCAAAATTGATGAATAATCCTGTCTCAAAAAATATCATTATATCTGCTTGATAGAACATTCTGTTAACTCTTCCTATAACACATCTCTCTTCACAACACTTTTTTTCAGCAGGTGAGGATTTATATAGCAGTTTGGCCTCTTTAGCTGTAAACCTGTAGAAAAGTTAAGAGTTAATTGCAATTTTAGATACAGCAAAGTCTCAATTGGTGGTGTAAACATGCACTTGGTGGAGGGAGAAATGTACTGCCTTCTAGTTTTCTGGCTTAAAGCCCAGATAAGTATATTTGGATTAGTGGACCAAGAGACCTTTTTGTTAGTGACCTCTTTGATACACTCTTTCAGCTGTGCTGTATGCATAATGATATAGCATTGCATATTTTATCAGCCTAAATTTTTTGACTGTTTCATTTCTGTATGATTAATTGGTTTGGGATTATTACTCCTATAAAATGTTCAGGCATCATCTCTTTTGCCTTCTGTTTACCGGTAATTTTGACTTGTTTTTAATCTTCCTGATATTTCACAGATTATTGTGTATGTATGTGAGTATCTTGAATCCCTAATGAAATGCACTGTTTATTAAAAGGAACAGTATTATTGATAGTGTATTGAAATCAGAGGAAGATTTTGCCAAGTCCAGAACTTTGCTTTTTGTATAGTAAACTAGACCAGGAGTCCTCAACTTTTTTTCTTTCTTTCCCTCATCCCATCCCCAAACATGCTATAAAAACTCCATGTCCCACAACAATTGTTTTTCTGCATATAAAAGCCAGGATTCACTTTAATAGCAAGCTGGCCAGATGTCCAGGGCCCAATGCCACAAGGGGCTCTGTGAAGCTAAGTTCCTCAGGTAGGTTTAAGCTTCAGACCCAGGTGGCAGAGATCAGGGCCCCAGGCTTTAGTCCCATGTAGTGGGGCTTCAGCTTTCGGCACTGGGCCCAAGCAAGTCCAGTGCCAGCCCTGCTTGGCAGACCCCCTGAAACCTGCTCGTGGACCCCAGAGGGCTCTGGGTCCCTGGTTGAGAGCCAGTGAACTAGAAAATGACAAGTCTGTAGAAAGTAACAACAGAACTCTTGTTTAAGACTGTTGTGTATGTGGCCAAGCAGAAAAGTTCAAGATCTTCAATTTGCTTGCCAAATAGGAAGCTTTGCATAATGGCTGATTGTCTGACAACCTGCTCTTAAAAGATGTATTATTTATTTCGGAGTTATAGGGGAAGCCTAAACACTGGTGTCTTTTCAGTTCTAATATTATATAGGACATCAAAAGTAATGTAAAATGACGTTACTGACCCGTATACACATAGCAAGTGCATACACTGTACTCTGTTTAAAAGTAAAATAAAAGCATGTTCCAAGATTCTTGTGGTCATATGGGGAAGGTACTTCAAAGTCAGGAAATGCTAAAATTAAGGTCAGCCACACAAGTTTAACTCTTTGCCTTGTGAGTATGCATTTTTAATGCTGTCTCTAATTTAAATTATAATTTTTCTCCAGTAACTGAGTACAGAATATTACAGTGACTTTTCACAACTTTAGATGCACATATATAACATTTTGAATTCTGAATACTACTATGAGTGTACTTGAATAAAGTCACTTTTGTACAATCTATCTCATTTCTTACCCACCCTACAAGAAGTATAACACAAGATTGTGAAACAATTGTATTATATATTGTATTAATTGAGCACTAATAAGTGATTATGTAATTGAAGACTATACTAATGTATACAGAATGGATCAGAGTTAATCTAGTTTTAAAATGGAATTGCCTGCTCTGAAAAGAATGGAAGCAGGGTAATGGGTATTGTGGGGGGTAGAGAGGTATAGGGGTCCAATGTTGGGCTGCTCCTTGGGGTGTGGGAAGAGTTAGGAATGGAGCCATGGCCAGTGATGTGGCTGGGGGCTGGGGATAGGAGCCACACCTGGGGGAAGGGCTGGGGCTGGGAGCAGACCTGCAGCTGCGGGTGAAGACTGGGGCCGGGACCGGGAGGATTACCATTCAGGGAATGTCCCACAATTTGGAGACCTCTGTCTTAGAGGAAAACATACTGATTATTAATATCAGTCATCTTAAGTTTTTATGAGTTTGGAGTCTACTGTTTTTCCTTTTGTACATTTAATAACTATCAGCTTACTGAAGTATGTGATATTTAATGGCCCCTGAAATTATAGACAGTACCTTGTAGTCTGTAGGTCAATGTCAACAAGATTGATAGGTCTGAGCAGAGCCACAGTCCCTGCCATAGTTGGAGAATGACTTGGCTGACTGTCATATCCTTCCCAACCCATTAAAACCAAGCTGGCCTAGCGATCCAATGTGCACTGCCAGTGCCCATGTCGAGCAGTGCTGAAGAAATTCTGTATTGTACAGAATTTGGTCAGTCTGGATGAATAAAGGTATTTGAAATGTTAGATTTTAGGAGTGGTGATTTAAATTTTTAGGGAATATAGAAAGCCTTAATGTTTTATGTTCCATTTTTTGCTGTCAGTGTGTAGTGATTTGAAGTTTTTATTTTTAGCTTCTCTTACTGTTTTTTCAAAATATTTCCATATTGATAAGTCAAAGACAAATTATATCTGTTTTATTTTACACAGGTTTTGGGGTGCACAGAGCAGTATAGTGCAGCCATGTTTCGAAACAGTCTCAAGATGCTTCTTACAGGTGGGAAATCAAACCGCAAAAACAGGTCCAGTGGTAAGTAAATGAAGAATCCTTCTCATGTGTACTTTTTTATCTGTAACTTTTGTTAAACATTACACTGCATTTTAAGTCATATTAAACATTGCTCTTAATAATTATTTTTACTGCTATATATGTACTGTATGTAACCCATCTGCCAGGTAGCACCAGCAACAGCCAGGGCTAGGTTCAATATCTAGGGATTCCTCTCCATCCATCCAACACAGAACTGGCTGTAGCCCCCACCCAGTAACCTGGAAAATTCACACAAAACCCCGGGTGGCAATGCTTTCCAACTCGCAAGCACAGAGTATGAGTGTAGAAGAGAAACTTTTAATAAAAGGGGAAAGAAGTAAATTTGGGAAAACATCACAAACAGAGTTCATAGGAACAGTTCAAACAAAACCTATGAGTAAATGTCCCAGCTTGAGTGGGTTGGGCAATGTCCTTTTCCTCTCAAGCACTGTAAGTGTCCCATTCACATGCCCAATCCTTCTCTGCACCCCACTCAGTCTCTGCCCTTGGTCAGGGCAAACCAGAGTTCAGAGGTGATCTGCAGAGTTCACCTCCCATCCTGAGTGAGTGTGTGTGTGTGTGTGTGTGTGTGTATATGGGGGGGTAGGAGTCATCTCACCCACTCCGCTGGTCACTCGCCATCCACATGCTCGCTGCTCTCTGGCACCACCCTGCTGGCCATCCATTGCCCCTCACTGCTGCCCCTCTACTGGCCACTCCTCATGCCTCTCCATCAGTCGCCCCTCGCTGGCGCCGCTTTGCTGGCGACTCCTAATGCCTCTCCATCACTGCCCTGCTGACTGCTCATTGCATCTTCCACTGGCTTGTGGCGGATTTGGCTCTAGGCCAAACCTAGTGATTTCAGCTCTTGGCCCAAAGCACGGTCCAGCCACAAGAGATTCCAGCATCCATGGGAGTAAATTTACATGCAGAGGGACTCCTTAGGGAGCCTTTCTTTAGCTCTGTCATTGCATGCCCTCCAGCTCGCACTTGGAGGGCATGCAGCCTGATGACTCACCTCCCTCCCCAGCTAAGTCTATAGGTCTCTGAAAGACAAGCCTCCTTCCATCCAAGTGTATTTGCACTGATAGGGTCTCTTCTTTTAACTGAATTAAACAGTCTGACTTTCTGCATTGTTCATTCCCATGATAACTGCAAGCATTGGTGGTCATATCTTACAATTCCTGTATTTAGTTTTGACAAAGATTGTGACCCCCACAACAGCCAAATTAGTTACAATGGACAAAGCACCTTCTAACAGTTGAACATCCAGCAGACCTGAGCAATCTGAGTGAAGTGTATTTACATACCTACACCCAGGTTTCCTTTCCCATTCCAGCTGGCTGCAATGGAAGCATTGGTTCAGAGTGGTGCCTATCAAGCTTGCTAAGAAGGGACCAGATGATGATCCTGAGGCATTCCTGGAAACATTTCAGCAGATGGCTGTGGTAGCTCAGTGGCCTGAGCGCAGGGGGCGGCAATCCTGGCCCCACACCTGACGGGGGTCGCCCAGACTGCCTACCGTGCCCTTGACCCCGTTGCCGCTCAGGACTACGCCCAGGTCAAAGCAGCGATGCTGGACACCCTGGACATTTCAGAGGAAATGTTCAGACAGTGCTTCCGGGGGGAGCAGTACCCACCAGGAGCCTGACCCCACCTCATTGCCCAGAAACTGCGGGACGCCTGCTGGAGGTGGCTGAAGCCAGAGACAAAGCCAGGAGTGAAGGTTGCTGAGCAGATCCTGCTCAAACAGTTCACCCAGATCCTACCCTTTGCGGGAAAGGAATGGGTGATGCCGAACCACCCTGATAGCACAACCACAGCTGTTCAACTGATGGAGAACTATCTAGTGGCCAAGTCTGCAGGGACGACACCTTCTTTGGGCCTCAGAGCAGCCAAGGGCACCCCAACACAGATGACTGAAAGTAGCCAGGGGTTACAAGGCTGGGGGGAACCTCATGGATTATGGGGTACCCATATATTCCAACTCCCGTGCACTGGACCAGCCCACCAGCTCCCCCTTTGGGAGACCAGGCACCCACCAGACATGGAGCCAGGACCCCTACTCAACCCCAGGCTTGGAGAAGCTCGTCCACGCCCATCATCCTGGGTGCCTCGAGGAGATCCCACCCTCCCCCAAAGTCCACCCAGGAGTAGTATGCCTGTTTTACATGTGGGGGCTTTGGGCATTGGTACAGGGACTGCCCGTACATGGAGTGTGACTTAGGGAAGCTCTGGACCCCACAAATACGTACACATCATCAAGACTCTGCCAAGCTGACCATCCCACTATGGATAATGGGACAGAGGCAATTGGGCTGATTGACTCCGGTTGTGCCCAGACCCTGGTACGGTGAGCACTCGTGCCTAACCCTGGCCCTTCTCGAAGCACCATCAGGCTGCAGTGCATCCATGGAGACGTGAAAATCTACCCCCGCACCCAGCTGACCTTACGAGTAGGAAGGCGTGAAGAGCCTTTAATGGTTTGCCTGGCCTCAACCCTCGCCTATCCACTGATACTGGGCAGAGACTGGGGATATTTTGGGGAACTGCTGTCAGAAGTTGTGAAACCTTCTGCTATGGAACAGCAACCCCAGTCTTTGAGAGCCAATTGAGTGGAAACCACGACTCTTGCCTGAGTAGGGGAAGTGGCGGATCTGTGGGAGGGGACCTCCCAGGGCCCAGCACAAACCCAGCGGACCCAGGCTCCAGCCAGTTCGAGAGGGAGCTAGCCCCATTACCCAAATCGACAGTCCTAATGTGCCCCTTGGACTTTGTGGGAGACCCTGAGCAGAGCATATGACCAGGTGGCTGAAGTAAATGGGGAAACCACGGGGCTCCATCAAGTGGGACAGTTTCCCCCATTTTGAAATTCAGGGAGTCTGCCTATACTGGGTAGATAAGGATCTGTAAACAGAAGAAGTGCACCACCAGCTCCTGGTGCCTCAGCTGTATCGGAGGGAGGTCATGCGGCTTGCCCATGCCATCCCCATGGTGGGACACCTGGGGAGGGAAAGGACGCTGGCTCGGATCCTGGCCTGCTTCTTTTGGCCCGGGATCCACTGGGAGGTGGCAGACTTTTGTGCCTCCTGCCCAGAGTGTCAGCTCACGGCACCCCGGCCAGCGGAGAAAGCCCCGCTAATTCCCCTCCCACTCATGAGTGTATCCTTTGAGCAGATTGGAGTGGACATAGTTGGCCCACTGGAGAAGAGTGCTGATGGATACCGGTTCATCCTCATCATAGTTGACTACACGACCCGGTACCCCAAAGCTGTGCCGTAATGCTCCATGAGTGCCAAGAAAGTGGTGACTGAGCTCATGAACATCTTTGCTCGGGTTGGAGTCCCTCAGGAAATCCTAATGGATCAGGGGACAGACCTTATGTCCCAGACAGCGCAGCAGCTGTGCTGGTTATTAAAAATCAAGACACTCCGGGCATTCGTCTACCACCCCAAATGGACAGACTAGTAGAGTGTTTCAACCTGACCCTGAAGGCTATGCTCTAATGAATGTGCGCCACCGGGACCAGCTACTCCCGGCTCTCACGTTCGCAGTCTGGGAGGTTCCCCAGGCCTCCACAGGGTTTTTGCTTTTTGAACTCTTGTATGGAAGGCAGCTGTGTGGGATTTTGGACTTAGTTTGGGAGACGTGGGAGGAACAACCCTCCCAAGCTAATAACATAGTGCAATATGTGCTTAACCTCCAAGAGAGGCTTGAAGCGCTAGGTACATTTGCGCAGGAGAACCTCCTCCAGGCCCAAAGGGCCCAGGAGGCAACTTCTAACAAACAGGCAAGACTCCTTGAGTTCCAACCAGGGGATCAGGTACTACTGCTGCTGCCCAGTGCAGACTCCAGACTCTTCGCCTGCTGGCAGGGGCCATATGAGGTGGTTCGGCGAGTGGGCCCAGTAAACTATGAGGTGCACGAGCTTGAGAAGCGCAAAGTGCGACACATTTACCATGTGAATCTCTTAAAACCCTGGAAAGCCCGGGAAGGGTTACTAATAACACCCTACCCACCAGACCTGGAACTGGGACCCCCAGCGGAGGATACATCAAAACCAGGAGAAGTCCAGACTGGGTTCAACCTCACCCCTGAACAGAAGCTTCAGGCCCAGCAGTTAGTCACCAAATTGTCCTGTCTTCTTCGTGAAACCAGGTCGAACTCACCTGGCCATCCATCACATCCAGATGGAACCCGGGAGAACCCCCAGGCCCTTCCCCAAAAATTGAGGGACGTGGTGAAACAAGAACTTCAGTTGATGCTAGCGTTGGGGGTAATTGAGGAGTCTTTCAGTGATTGGAAGAGCCCTATAGTCTTAGTCCCTAAACATGATGGGAGCACCTGGTTTTGCACTGACTTCTGGAAGGTGAATGCTGTGTCCAAATTTGATGCATATCCCATGCCCCGGGTGGATGAGCTGCTGGATTGGCTTGGGGAGGCAGAGTACTTTACCACGCTGGACTTAACAAAAGGCTACTGACAGATCCCCCTTACACCTGAGTCCAAGGAGAAAACAGCTTTCTCCACCCCCTTTGGACTCTTCCAATTCCGAACCATGCCCTTCGGGTTGCATGGTGCCCCTGCCACATTCCAGTGGCTGATGGACCGTGTTTTGTGTCCCCATGGTCAGTACATGGCTGCTTATTTGGACGACAGTGATTTATAGCTGTGATTGGCAGGTCCACTTACATGTGGCGGCCATATTGCAGTCCTTCAGGGAAGGCAGCCTGACAGCAAACCCTGCAAAATGCCGCCTCAGAAGGGATGAGACTACCTATCTGGGCTACACCTTGGGGAAAGGCACTGTATGTCCTCTAGTGAGAGAGATCCAAGCCCTCCAGCGGTATGCCCCTTCATCACCAAAAAGACATGTACGCCAGTTCTTGAGGTTAGCAGGTTACTATCGCTGCTTCATCCCAGGGTTCTCCATTGCAGCCCCACTTACTGACCTCCTCAAGAAGGAGAGTCCAAACTGAATCCAGTGGACCCAAGCTTGCGAGGAAGCTTTCCAAGCCTTAAAGGCCCAGCTCTGTCGAAAACCCGTCTTGTACAGCCCCAACTTCTCAGACACATGCCTCTGATGTGGGCATAGGAGCTGTTCTCTCCCAGGTCATGAGAGGGAATGAGCACCTCTACATCAGTAGGAAGATATTTCCCAGAGAGAAGGCCTGCTCTGTAATAAAAAAGGAGGTGCTAGCAGTGAAATGGGAAGTGGACTCACTCCGATATTACCTCCTGCGCAGGCACTTTACCTTCATCACAGACCATGCACCTCACTGGCTACATGCAATAAAAGAGACAAACCCCAGAATTATGAGGTAGTACCTGTCCCTTCAATCCTTCTCCTTCCGGATTCAACATTGTGTTGGGAAGGCCCATGCAACTGCAGACTTTTTTTTCCAGGGGGGATGGAACGCAGTTGGGGGAGGGGCAGACCCCAATGGGAGTCATGGGCGTGTATGTGTGAGGGAGTGAGAGGATGGCCTAGCAGTGCAGGGGCTAAACAAAGCCTTTTTTGCCCATTTATCCCCACCCCATTTTACCTGTAGCCAATGCCAGACCTGGAGGGAGACTAAAAGGAGGGAACCTAGTTCAGTTAGGGGCTGACCAGTGAAGAGGCAGGAGCTGGTTCTGCTGTCTGGAGGACCTGAGCCAGAGCTATCTGCTGGGTTGGCCGTAGGAGGATGCAAGCCTCCAACCCCTTCCTCTGGGGCAAAGGGGGAGAACCAGAAGGAAAACCCCTCTGAGAAGGGGGAAATTGAACTCTTGGGGCCATGCCCCAAATTGAACAGACTCTGATAAGCAGCCGGAAGTCCCACACCCCCCGGGCCCTCAGCTAACACCGGGACCTAACCACTAGGCCATCCTGCTGCCCGGGAGATCTGGCCACAGGAGGCAATATGATATTTTCTGTCTTTTTATCTATTCCTTTACTAATGGTTCCCAGTCAGTGCTTTTTTTGAGACGGTACTGCCTGGTACGCAGTACCAGCACCTCCAGATGCAATACCAGCACTTCCAGTCAGAGCTCAACAACTTTTCCCCTGGAGTACCGGCACCTTTTTTTGTTTACAAGAAAAGCACTGTCCCAGTATTTTGTTAGCTTTTTCGATTGCCACTGTATATTGAGTAGCCTTGAATAGATGTTTTCAGGGAACTATCCACAGTGATTCCAAGATCTCGTTCTTGAGTGGTAACAGCTAGTTTAAACCCCACCATTTGGTATGTATAATTGGATTATATTTTTCCATGTGGATTACTTTGCATTTATCAACATCGAATTCCATCTGCCATTTTGTTGCCCAGTCACCCAGATTTGTGAGATCCCGTTGTAACTCTTTGCAGTCAGCTTTGGACTTAAATATTTTGAGTAATTCTGTATCATTTGCAAATTTTGCCACCTCACTGTTTACATCTTTTCAAGGTCATTTATGAATAAGTTGAACTGTATAGGTTCCATTAAAGACTCCCAGAGCACATAAGTGTTTATTTTTACTGCTTGTTTTGTATCTTTTAAGTGAAATACCTAGCAGTGTTTTTATGATCTTCTAAGGATCTTTCAGTTACTTGAATGACGAGCCTTTTGCTGTCTTAACCACCCTGCCTTCCTCTGTTTATAAAAAAACTTCCTGCCCCAAAGGCAAAGCTGAGAGCAGCACAGACTGTATTGCAGTTAAGAGCTGTATTTGGGATTAGAACATGTGCTTTAAGCAGACCTCAAGTATTAAATTCAGGGGTTCAAACTTCAGGGGGCTACAGATTTCCTAGACCCCCTGTAAATGGTACCCTGTTTCCGTCATCACTACGGGGTGTGTGTGTGTGTGTGTGTGTGTGTGTGTGTGTGTGTGTGTGTGTGTGGAATAAGGCTGAGCATATGTCCTTGCCAATGAGAGAGAGAGTTTGTTGCAAATGGTGTAAATACTCGAGAATGGAAGAGTACTATTAAACTTCCTACAGAAACTTTGGTACAAGATAAAATACTACTTCACACATGCCTTTCCGCAAGTGGATAAAAAAACAAATGTGACAGATGATAGTGACATTACATAATGCACTACTGGAAGTTGTTCTGATACTATATTGATGAGTATGGTATAGGAGTCCATCTAACATAGAATGGATCTCTCTCTTTATTAGTTGAAGTAGTATTTGGCAGTGTTTCTCAGATAAAGAGATGAAAAAATCTCCCCCTCTTATTGTCTTTGCTTATGCTGTGTGTTTTTTAATAATGAAAGCTTACAACATTCCTTAAGACAGTTGATCGCATTGTTATGTAAATTTTCTGCCATATCAATTTTTAGACATCAGCAATTCATTTAGAACCTTGTTCATGACTGAAAAAGCATTTGCTTTGTTAATTTCCAAAATGGTTGCCATTTTGGTGACATTACTATATATATTCTTATATTTCATATTTATACTACAGTGAGATATTTATACTGTATTTCTGTGGTGAATGGCTCCTCCTAATGGTATCCTCTGTAGCTGGAACCTGTGAGGTTGCTTGTTGTTCTGAGTCTTATGACATTAAAGTTACCTGTCCATATTAATAGATCTATAGAGTTTGAGGCAGTTTCATAAAATTAAGTAATATATAATAATGAAATACATTTTTAAAGGCCTATGGGAGTATCAGTTCCTTTTCATTCATGTTACTGATCTTCCTGAAAATTGAATAGTAGACAAGTAAACTTGTGTTGTGATTTCTACATTTGATATAGGTCTCTTATGTTCAAATACTCCAGTTCAGTCATCTTCTCAGTCTTGTAGTATGGATGCATAACCTTCTAAATATGGACATTTTTAATTTTAGAAAATGTGAATGAGAAGTTAGATCTGAAGCAAAACCATTTTTATTTGGCTTGCTTATTCCAGGCAGATGGGGACTGACAAGTGAAGGAAAATGTTTTGGTGGTTAAATATATGACCAGATTTATGAATAGGTATAATTTGTAATAGTACACATCCGCTGTACTATTGATTTAACACCACATGTTTCAAATCTGCCTTTGATGAAATAAGTTGTTTCATTAGAAAGTGGTGATTGGATGCTTGGAGAAGGATGAAAAAAAGAGACTGTAAAGAGGAACAAGTGTAACTACACTGAAAAATAATATATTTCAAATAATGAATGTTGGCCAAACTGTAACATAGTATATGGATTCATTGCTGAATCTGTATCTTAATAAATATATTTAATACTGATTCTTTGCCATGCAAACAAGAAAAGACTCAATTTTTCAGGCTGTTTTCTCTATAAAGAATAATTTTAGGAGCTTGGCATTGGGTTATTTACTAGCTTTTAATTTCTGGTGAAATGAAATAGGATGGGCTAAGTCAATAATAAAAGGGTTTTGTTTGTCTGATGTAATGTGGAAGGAATTTGTCACCCTGTCAGATTACTAGACAGTTAATCAGAATCCAGTGGTGATAAAAATTGAAAGTAGAAATCTCAAGAAGTAACCAGCCACAAAGTTACTTTCATGACATTATAATGTTGCTTGTATCTGTTTTGATGGAGAAATACTTTCCAGGAAAATCAAAATCTGTTGTCTGACTCAACCAAGATTTATTCTTGCCAGACTTCTGAGTCTTGTGACATTAAAAAAAAACACAGATTCTTATTTAAATTACCTTATATTAAAATTATTTTAAATTGATAGTTAAATATGCAGTTAATACAAATAATAAAGTTCATTATTTAGATATCTCAGCTGTATGTTGATTGTAAAAGTACTTCTTTACTAATTTATCTCAACATTTTAAAATTTAACAGGAATATGTTTATTGACTTCCTGCTTTTACTGCAATTCTTTTGCAATTTTACTGCAAGTCTGCCACTTCTTCTAAAACAAACATTTCAGCTTGATTTCAACATTTATTACAATACTTTTAGTCTGGGCATAAACTTATCTTTAATATTGTTTCCTAATTAAAAATGAACCAATGATTGGACATTATGTGGATTTATGTTCGAGAAACCTAGAGCTCTACAATAGCACACTAGTTGGAAGTGAAGACAAAGGAATTTAACAGAATTGTGTAGGTGTGGAATTTGAATAGGGTTTCCCCTTGCTAGGCATGATTCCTGTTGGTGTAATCAAGCCCTCATTTGCCTGAATGGTACAACTAATGAAAGTTTTGAGTTTTGGAATATAATAGTATCCCCAAATATTATTGTATTGTTAATCTCATTCCAGGTGTTTATCCATTGGAATTTTACCATAGGTTAAAGAGGGGAGCTTTAAAATCATTACAGTTGGGAGACCTATACTGGCAAGAATTGGTCTGTGTTATAGGACTTGAAACTGGTAATGAGGATTTGATACTTTAGCAATGTTTAGTGAGGATCTGTTAGTTTAGGGTTTTTTTGTTTGTTTCTCAGTGTTTTTGCTATAACGAGGAAAGCAAAAATAAGAAAAAAATACAACAGCTCTGTCACCCCATCTCCCAATCTGTGCTCTCATTTCAGTGTCCTTCACTGTTGTTAATTAAAAAAATATGGTCTCCTGTGTCCTCAAGGTTTTATATTGCACCACCCTGTATACTTGAGTGAAGCCTAAGCAGGAATTCTGCTTGCTAAAAACCTGGTCGGGGCTCTAAATATTATCTGTAAAGCTCTTTAACTGTGCTTTATCAGTGTTGTTCACATGTTGCATTGATATTGCAGAACATTTTCATAGTAAATAGCTTGCCTGCCTTCCAAAACAAATGTCTTAGGGTATGTCTCCACATAAAGCTATAATTGCAGGTTTGGCAGGCTAGCACGAATAACAATAGCAGTGAAGATGGGATGGCATGGACTCTGCTGTGAGGTAGCTACCCAACTACATGTATAGGGTGCCTGGCAGGCTTCTACTGGGGTGGCTAGTTTGCACATCTGCTGTTGCTGCTCCCACTACCTTGTTTAAAATTAGTTACAGCAAGGGTGGGGAACCTTTTTTGGGTCAGAGGCTGCTGATCCATGGAAAAAACAGTCAGGGCCGCACACAAGTGAGAAGAGGAAAAAAAACCTGCTCACTGAGACAGCTCCCAACTGAGGAGAGACACTCCCTACATTCCCCTTGCACACCAGAGTCTGGGGGAGGGGCAGGCTAGTAGATTGTGTGCTCCAGCACCAGGGCGGGCAGGCGGGGGATGGCTAGAGAGCTGGAGCATCAGCATGGGCTCTTCAGGGATGGGGGATTGGGAGAGCTTGGAGGCCAGATCCAGGCTAGGGGTGTAAGCAAGTAGTTGAGTTGACTACTTGAATTCCCCCCCGTCCTTGCTGCCTTTGTATCAGGGGCAGCAACGGGAGGAGGATATAGGAGCCGGTGCTGGGGGGAGCCGGCTTAAAAGCTGGTTCCCCTGTCACTATCTCTACGATGCTGCCTGCCCTCCCTGCGCTGCCGCTTCCATAGGACGCAGAGCAGCTGATAGAGCAGCCCCCGTGGACAGGGGCTGCTGGACCAGGCGCGAACTGGGACTGAGCAAGTCTGGCTCAGTCTTAGCTCGTGCTGGGTCTGGGATCGCTGTGGCTCTGCATTTTAAATTGTAAGTGTTGCTTCCTTGACTTTCCCTTTTCTATGCAGTTTTTCTTTACTTTTTCTGATTTTGGTTATTTAAAAACAAGGTAGAATGAGATACAGTTTTAGTTGAGAATTTTGACTGCAGCCACAGGTTATGACTTCATGTTATTTATTGCCTGGTTTTAGCCAGGGGGGCGGCCCTAGACTAGCTGCCAGCAACTGGCGCCCTAGGCGAACCATGCAATTGGCGCCCCCACCTCCAAACCCCTCAATGATGTCGCGCCACCATTTGGCGCCCCATTTAACTTGGCGCCGTAGGCGACTGCCTAGTTCGCCTATATGGACGGGCCACCCGTCCATATACAGAGTTTAACTGTCTATTCATTTTCTACATAATGAGGTCTCTAGTCATTTTTAAAAATACATATATAGTGTACAGCTGTAAAGGTGGTCTCTCCCCTTAGGCAGTAGGGGGGGCCAGCCAACCCTGTTTCATGACACGGGCTTTAAGGAAACAAGGATTCAGGAGAGTAGCAGACAATTTGGGGGTGAACACATATAGAAAAAAGTGAACACATATAGAAAGGACAAATCAAATTTCAGAACAGAGGAGGGATAAGGGGGGGGAGGTAAATGTCTGTGAGCTAATGATATTAAAGGTGATAATTGGGAAAGCTGTCTTTGTAACGGGTAAGGTAATTAGGGTCTTTGTTAAGACCCCGGCGTAAAGTGTCAAATTTAAGCATGAATGACAGTTCAGAGGTTTCTCTCTCAAGCCTGGTGTGAAAATGTCTTTGAAGCAGTATGCAGGTAATCAAGTCATTGAGACAATGCCCTTTCTGGTTGAAATGGCAAGAAACTGTTTTTTCTTTGTGATACTGTCTGATATCCGTTTTGTGTGCATTGATTCTTTGGCGAAGCATCTGAGACGTTTGTCCAATGTACATAGCAGATGGACACTGTGTTAGTGAAGAGTTAAAGCACAGTCTTAAGGGAGAAAGAGGGCAGACAGCTTGGGGAGGAAAATGGCATAAGGAAGGAAGCCTGCCTGAACTAAATGTAGCACCAAGAAGGAGGGTTTGAAGGCTCTGAACTAAGGGGAAGAAGGCCACAAGTCCTATGATTAAGGGAGACTCTGTGGAATGGGGATGAAACCAGATATTGGTGAGCTGAGGATACCAGCTTGAAATGCCATACAGTCCCATGAGGACTGTGGAATCCCTTAAGGAAGAGTTTGAAATTGCAGGGACCAGGGCAGGAGGAGACCTGTGGGAAAGACTCACCAGACAGGCCAGTGGCTGCAGTTGTATTGGCAGAGCACTTGGGTCAGGGAGAAGCAGAAACCTGGCCCCTTCGAACACAGGTGAATTGTAAGCCCCCAGAAGGACAGGTGTGGTCTTGAGTGACCAAAGACTGCTTCATACTCAGTTGATTAGATCCCAAGAAGGGGAATGTTTCTTTCAGGACTTGAGACTGTCACTTTGTTACTGTGAGAATAAGAAGAGAATGCAATACCATGCCACAAGGAGGCATTTTCTGGGATGGCACCTTGCAACAATAGCCCAATGTTTTTGACAGTGTTGCATTTTGGATTTCTTGTATACAAATCATTCTGTATATAAGTTCAAGAGTAAGCAATTCAAACATGGCTAAAAGTGCTGTGGCTCTTTTCATGTGGTATCTCAAAGAATACAGTGAGTTTTGAAATTATAATTCTTTTCAGTCTTTTTCATATGAAGTATCTATACTCAGCCAATGAAGTCAGTAAGTCAAGTTAAAGATGTCTCTGTGTTCTTATGTGGTGTTGGTAATTCTGGTTAATTAGAAAAACACTAGTAGTTGTAACATTATAATGCCTTCTCATTAGTCGTCGCTTCCAAAAAATGCTGAGCAATAATTTTAAAGAAATATGGTTTGTTTATTTTGACTCAGCTTTCATTAGTTTTTTTTCTATGTTTTATGGTACTGTGGTTCACAAACACTTATAATTCAGAATATTACTAAAAAAGGATAAACAGTTTTATGTATATCTGTCTCACCAACAGAAACACACAGAGAGAATTTTGTTGTATACAAACTACTGCAAAAATCTCGCCAACACTATTTTGAAAGCACCAAAAGATAACCATAGGAGTCTGGATTCTGCAGGGTCTTATGTTTATCTTTTGCTGCTTTCAAAATAGTGTTGTTGAGATTTTAGCAGTAGTTTGTATACAATAAAATTCTCTCTTTGTGTGTCTGTTGGTGTTTAATCTATCTTTTCCAGTCTTGTGGGTCTCAGAAGTTCTTGTGCAGTAGAAACGATACTGTCAAAATATTTTATAACAATACTTGTTTTTATATAGCTTACACAATATTTTAGTTTTGACATGGGTTTTTTGTCAGTATACTATTCTTCCACTGTGACTAACAATCCTCTAATCTTAAAATATGGAATGTGACCCTGTTATTGACTGAGTATTATTAGAGTTGAAAGCAGATGATAAAGAACAAAGTATTCTTTTTATTTTAAAAAACACAAAAAGAAAGTTATTTCTGAGACATTCTAAGGAATGTTAATGTAAATGCTGCATATTTAGTTCTATTTGATGTCAGATTCATATCTATATTTTGCTATATTCTCTTTGAAACCTGGCAGTCCTTTCTGGTTTTTTTTTTTTTTTTTATGTGTTGGATATACATCTTAGTGAGCAGTTTTAAAATACATTTTTATTCTCTCGTTTCTGTTCTATGGAGATAAAATTAAAACCAGATGAGTAATTCAAATAATTGTGGATTAAACAGTCACAATAACTCACATCTCAAAGAATCTACATTTCTGTTTAAGAACTGCACAAGTAGCATGGTGATAGTGATACAAGTGTGTCACTATCTTATCTGAAGAATAGAGGTACGTCTACACAGTGGAGCTATTTTGGGATACAAGAGGTATCCCAAAATAGCTATTCCATGTCTTTTACGTGTGCCTGTTATTTTGAAATAGATTTCAAATAGATTTTGAAATAACGGGCGCGCTATTCTGGCATCCCTGTAACCCTCATTCCATGAGGATTAAGTGATGTCTCGAAATAGTGCGTTATTTTGAAATTTGGCACTGGGTAGACAGCGTCAAATTTCAAAATAAGCTATTTAGAAATACATTTGAAATAAGCTACACAATTTGCATAGCACAAATTGCATAGCTTATTCCAAGATAAGGATGCTGTCTAGACGCACCCTAGAAGTAGTAGATGCAGCTGACTCTTGGCGACAGTATGTAGTTTTGATGCACAGTTTGATATTGCACCCTAGATTATTTATGGAAATATACTTGTGAATATGAATATGCATAACTGGAAGATTATTTATACAAATTACACTCGTTCTTCTTGTAATCCTGAACTATGGTTGGCTCTGCCAACACAAGTGGCCAGGTCACCTGATGCTGGAACACATTTTGGATGCTGCACTTTTCCACTGGAAGTGTAAAAAATTTAAACATCACAAAAGGTGCCTGCCTTTGGCAAAAGGAATATAAAGACACGAAACCAAACACTGGCAGTGGCTGCCAGACACCAGAACACTCTTGATTTCCAACCTACAATGACTGCTGGAAACATCTAAGACTGAACAGGGGGAAAGATCAGGCTGGAGGCTTCCCAGCTTGTGACAAAAGCTGATTCGAACTGTTGTTAGGGTAAGAGATTGCATGTAACAAGTCTCTTAGCCCTGGTTTACACTAGAGAGTTATTTGGAAATAACTACCCTTATTTTGAAATTACAAGTGGAGCATCCACACTACCAAGCCTGTTATTTCAAAATAACAGGCTGCTTAATTCGAAATAATAACTCCTGCTTTCCACGAGGAATAATGCTTATTTTGAAATAGTTATTTCGAAATAGTGGTAGTGTAGAAGCTCCACTGCTGCTTTTTTGAAATAAGTACTCCACAGAGTAATTTAAAATAATTACTCCCCAGTACTTCCCCAGTGCTAAGTCAAGGTAGTGTGTCCACATTAAGGGAACCTGCCTTGGATTAATTTCGAGGTTTCCATGTAGTGTGGACACGCTATTTCGAAATAGTTATTTTGGGAGTTGTTATTTCGAAGTAAGTTATTTTGAAATAATTTCCTAGTGTTAACATGCCCTTTGAGTATTAAGCTTAGCTGTCATGTTTGTTTTATTTGGCTAAATAACTTACTTTGAACTGTCCTCGCTTACAATCACTTAAATCCTACTTTTTGTATTTAATACCATCACTTTTGCTTATTATCAAACCCAGTATAAATAATTGTTACCTGAGTAGGAACAACAGTTGTGCATATCTCTTTCATTGATAAAGGGGACGAACTTATGAACTTGATCTGCGTAAAACTATTATGCAGAGTAAGACAGATTTATCTATGATTTTGATCCCATTGGAGGTATGCACCTGGGTGCTGTGTCAAGTCCCTGTCCAAGGTGAAATGATTTAAATGAATGCAATTTAAATCACTGATTTAAATCAAGTTTCCCACTGATATTTCTTCCCATATTTCTTAAACAATGGTGCAAATGTGATTACTAAAACATGTTCACTTACAACTCAGTACAGCATTTTACAATATCTAAGAGTGCATACTTTGTGTAATTTTTTTATATTGCTGGATTAGAACATAATACTCATTACCTGTGTCAAGCTGCAGGTGCAGCAGCAGTACATTAGAAATGGTAAAAACTCTCACACACACAAATTCAATAGCATTTACATTTTATTAAATTAAAACTTTAAATGTTACATAAATGTTTCACATTTGCAATTGCAGCAGTTTCCTGAGATTAATAACTCTAACAAGTCCTCAGAACACTAAACGTATGGTATCCTTAAAACCTGTGCAACCAGCTCTCATCTTCCCCACTCCCACTGTCATTTTGATTCATAGACTGAAACAGAAATACGAGTTTTCCGGCTTTTTCAACTCCCAGTTAGTTTTTTAGCTTTGAGTGAGTAATACCAAACAATAAAAATATTCTCTCTGTGCCTGCAGAGGAAGCTACTGCTGTGAAAAGTTGGCTTAGCAACTGAAGGAACTCAGTCTCATGTGCCTGGCTAATTATTCCCACCAGTTCAGGGGAGAGACTTTGTTCAAAACATCATTAGTAAACTTGTACTGATTAAATGATTTTGCTCCAGCCCTGAAACTTATTATGACTGGCATAACCGAGGAGTGGATTTCAAGTGCCCATGCCATGGCAGCAGCAGCATCTTTAGAAGTTAGGCATCTACCTTTATATTTGGGATTAAGAATGTTCGCAAGAAAATGCGGTGGAGTTGGTGTTTGATCCATTTGCTTCTTTATTGCTTGCAGTTTAACTTTCTGGTGAGGTATGTCTTTCATCAATGTCTCTTGAAGTGCCTTCCAAATTTCAACAGCATCAGCAATGCAGAAGCAATTTCTTTGAAGTTTGTTTAAAGCTATGGATAATAGGTTTCAGTATATTGACCATAACCTCTACATTCCTCTTTAATCCAATATTAGATACTTTGGTTGAGATACTTCCATATATTTAATCACGGTTTTCTTCACAACGTTTTATGAGAACAGGCCAATTCTTAACAAATTGTTCAAAACAACCACAGAATTTGATCGAACATTTTGAGAGCAAGTTAATTTGGATCCTCCCACTCTCTTCAGTGAAGTTGAATCAAAATGGTTGTTATGGAAGTATTTTGTGACTTCAACAGCATTTTCTTTTATACCCAGAGAAGATGTACTTTAGTCTTTGAATAAAAGATATATTAAATGGGCTCTACAGCCATATGTTACTAAGGAGCATACTTCCGTTTCTTCTTCTAAGTATTTTCCCATCTTTGCCATGTTTGCAGCAGTGTACATGACAAAACTGTGCATGTCTTAGCTGAATTTTTATTCACAGTTTATTATATCTCTCTCTGCCACTTCTTTTAAATATTCTGTTGTGTGTGCATTTCCCGATGTATTTGTTTCTGAAAGATATGCAACCCCATCTTCTGTTGTCACATAGGCATATATTACTGGATTATTGTGTACATTTCCCCACCCTTCAAGGCTTAAACTGGCATATTTCACTTCAGTATTTCTTCCATTCTGTTCAAGTTACTTCTCATACAGCAGTGGTCACCAACCAATAGATCAGGATCTACTGGTAGATTTTGGAGCCTCTGACAGCTGTTCCTAACTGGTTTGGCCAAGAGGCTATCAAGTCCGGGCACTTCAGCCGCCCCTCCCCCCACTGCTGCGCACCTCCTGCCCTTTGTCTTGGAGCTGTCCCCTAGCATCTCCAGGGAGTGTCCTGCTTGCTGTGCAGAGCAGGGAAGGGAGAGGAGGGTGCTTATGTCAAGGTGCCCCCCCTCCCACTTTGCATCCTGTATCCACAGAGCAGAGAGAGGGCACAACAGGACTTGGGATGGAGTTTGCTGGCTGCTTTTGGGAGTGGTGCATGGTCAGGGCAGGGGTGAGCCTGCCTTACCCCACTGTACCACAACCCAGGAGCCACCAGAGGTAAGCGGTGTCCTGCTGGAGCCCACATCCCGAACTCCTGCCCCAGTCTTGAACCCCCTTCTGCACCCCAAGCCCCTGCCCTAACCCCGAGCACCCCTGCATCCAAACGCCATCCCAGAGCCTGCATCTAGAACCCGCTCTGGCACCTCAACTGCCTTCCCCAAGGTCATCTCAGAACTCCTCTCACGCTGCAGATCCCTTAATCCAAGACCGGAGCCTGCACCCCAACCCTCTGCCCCAGCCTAGTGAAAGTGAGTGAGGTTGGAGAAGGGAGGGAGGGAGTACGAAGTGAGCAGGGGCGGCGCCTCAAATAAGGGGCACAAATGAGGCGGGGCAGGGTATTTGGGTTTGAGGTAGATCTTGGATTGCACTTAAATTCAAAAAGTGATCTTGTGTTTAAAAAGGTTGGAGACCACTGTCGTACAGTGTATCTAGCAACCTTCCCCCAATGTCTGCTCTACCAGGTGGTGTGTATCCTGGCTGTAAGGACACAACCATGTCAGTGAAGATGTTTATTGTTAACAATGTGAAAAGGAGAATTTGTGGCATAAATGAACTGAGTAATCTTTTCATCTATGGTATCTTGTTGGTATTTGCTGGTCTATGGTGGTGGTTTTACTATATAATTGAAGTCTTTTGCTTGCTAGTAATATTTAGTTTTTGTCTGAAATGTGTTTTAGTTGCAGCAATGCTGCAAAAAGTACCAACAGATGATCCAGAGAAACAGTTTAAGTCTCTTATGCTTAAATGGGATCTTGAAACAAAATTAAAAAAAGATATAGAATAGTTGTTCTTCTCAGTTCCTCACTCTATTATTCAGTTTATCATTTACATTTTTTTCAGCAAGGATGCAGATCTGATTCCAAATTCCCCAAAAAGCAAAGACTGTGTTTAGAGTACGGATGTCAACATGTAGACAACTACACAATTAACCAATAAGCCTCGTCTTATTGGTTAATCTTGTCGACTACACGCACAGAGCAGGAGCTGGTGCTCATGAGGAGCTGGCTTAAAAGCTGGCTCCTCATGAGCACCGGATCCACCTCTTCTCCCCCCACCCCCGGCGTAGCTGCCTCTGATAGAGACAGCAGTGTGGAGGATGAGGGGGACGGGCTTTCGAGCAGGCTCCCTGCACGTGCTGGCTCTGCAGACTGACCTGTTGTCCCCCCTTGCTGTCTCCTACAGAGGCAGGGGAAGGGGGAAAGGCAGGAGCTGGTACTGAGAGGAAGCCGGTTTAAAAGCCAGAGGGGTATTAGATAGCATGGCAGCAGCCCCTGTCTGCCAAGCTCCCCACAGACAGGGGCTGCTGCCACCCCACGCTGCTGCCTCTGTAACAGAGGCAGCAGGCGGGAGCTGGTTTTTCAAATCAACTCCTTTTGAAAATCAGCTCCTACCTGCTGCCCCGCAAGGTGGCTGGGGGCTCCCTGAGAGTTGGGCTGGGAGTGCACTGGCTGGCAGCCCTGCCTCCAAGGACTATTGAATAGTTGTGTAACTGCTAAAATGTCATGTGGTTACACAACTTTTCAATTATACACTATCTAACATCCCTAGCTTAGAGTGCACTTAATTTTGGAGTAAGTCCCATTGAACTCACAGGCACCTCTGTTTTTTGATAAAACAAATATAGGATGGGGTTCCCTTGGAAACGCTGAGTTATGCTGAAGTAAAATAGAGAATAATCACATCATCCTTATGGTCTGTGGCTATCATATTCCAACATGAGGGGCACGCATTACATAATATAAAGTAAGAAAATGACAATCAGTGGTGACTGGCAACTCTAGATTTCTCTTATTGCAACTTTCTGTACTGTATACATACCTGATACATTCTAAACCTAGTTAACTAATTAAATAAGCCATAAAGTTTAGCTAAGCTAAACTTTTTTTTTTTAGTAACATCCAACATAGCAAACGGCTTGGCACTATACTTGTTAAATTGCACTTATACTAAAAGGCATGTAGAAAATCTTGAAAAATGATGTATATTTCACACCTTCATTCACATCATCACACCCAATAAGCAGTTTTCCTTATTAGATTTCATTCTTTCAACTAGGCCCTGCAGTGTCTTTTTGCACTGCTTACACTTGACACAGTTTCCTTTTTCCTCAGGGAATGGATTTCTTCAAAATATTCCCAGATAGTGTCTTTCTTATGATCAGAAACCGTGACAATTTTTCTGTCGCAAAAGTCTGGGAGAATATAGGAAACTTTGTGTATGATGAATAATACCTTCCATTTTTCTTTCCAGTCTGCTCCACTGTTCCTTTCTGTGCTGCCTTCATCCTTTCCTATAATTTGTGTCTCTGTGTTTAAGACAATGTCTTAACTAATTCCTCTGCTGTGCTTGACCCAGGTCCACCACCATATAAGCACAGAACAAAAACAATGCTATCCAGCTTGTGTCTTTCTTTGCATATTGCTTTAGTCTGCTGAGAAACAGAAATTGAAAGACTAGAACTTAAAAAAAAAAACCCTTAAAAAAGCAATAAATAGTCTAGTAGCACCTGAAAGACTAACAACACATGTAGATGGTATCATGAGCTTTTGTGGGCACAACCCACTTCTTCAGATGACCAGAGTGTTGGAAGATGACCGTAATGTTGGAAGAAGTCATCTGAAGAAGTGGGTTGTGCCCACAAAAGCTCGTGATACCAACTACATGTGTTGTTAGTTTTTAAGGTGCTACTAGACTATTTGTTTAAGTTTTTCTTGTTACAGACTAACTCGGCTCCCCCTCTGAAGCTTTAGAACTTTCAAGAAGCATGGGCTTATAGTTAGGCTTGACAGACTTAAAATGGTTTTGTTCAACATCTTTATTAATGACCTGGATGAGGGGATAGATTGCACCCTCAGCAAGTTTGTGAATGACACTAAGCTAGGGGGAGAGGTAGATACGTTGGAGGGTAGGTATAGGGTCCAGAGTGATCTACACAAAGTGGAGGATTGGGCCAAAAGAAATTTGATGAGGTTCAACAAGGACAAATGCAGAGTTCTACAATTGGGATGGAAAAATCCCAAGCACAGTTACAGGCTGGGGACCGACTGGCTAAGTAGCAGTTCAGCAGTAAAGGACCTGGGGATTACAGTGGTTGAGAAGTTGGACATGAGTCAACAGTGTGCCCTTGTAGCCAAGAGGGCTAATGGAATATTAGCATGAGTTAAGAGGAGCATTTCCAGCAGATCTAGAGAAGTGATTATTCCCCTTTATTTGTCACTGATGAGGCCACATCTGGAGTATTGCATCCAGTTCTAGGCCCCCCACTATATAAAGGATGGGATGCATTGGAGAGGGTCCAGCGGAGGGCTACCAAAATGATTAGGGAGCTGGAGCACATGACCTGTGAGGAGAGGCTGAGGGATTTGGGCTTATTTAGTCTGCAGAAGAGAAGAGTGAGGGGGGATTTGATAGCAGCCTTCAACTCACTGAAGGGAGGTTCCAAAGAGGATGGAGAGAGGCTGTTCTCAGTAGTGACCGATGGCAGAACAAGGAGCAATGGTCTCAAGTTACAGTGGGAGGAGTCTAGCTTGGAAATTAGGGAAAAACTCTTTCCCTAGGAGGGTGATGAAACATTGGAATGGGTTCCCTAAGGAGGTGGTGGAATCTCCATCCCTAGAGGTTTTTAAATTCTGGCTTGACAAAGTCCCAGCTGGGTTGATTTAGTTGGGATTGGTCCTGCTTTGGGCAGGGTGCTGGACTCGATGACTCCTGAGGTCTCTTCCAGCCCTAGGATTCTCTTATTCTCTGTCTAGAGCAATTAATTCATTTTTACGAGACTGTAAGTGTAGCATATTTGTAATGAGATTTAATTGTAACTGCTAGTTTAAAATGAGAAATTTAGTATTTTATTGATGACTTAAAATGATTTAAATAAAAAATATTCATTTTTATCCTGTGACTGAGCCTTCTCAGAGCTGAGTGGATCTCACTGTCTGTGTTGCTCTGCTGTGGGTTGTGACCCCAACTCTGTGCTGGCGCTGGAGGATACCAGAGGTTCTGACTCAGTGGAACAGGATAATAGGGTAACCCAGAGGGCAAGTAGGTGGTGGTATTTTAACACATCAAGTACCAGTCTTAAAGGGATCTCTGTGACTGAGTCAGTCCTGGTGATGATGGGAATTCCAGTTCATGGTGGTTGTGACAGTGGGAAGTCTCTAGATTCTTGGATCCTTTACAGTCAAATGCCTACCCTAAAAGGACAGGGGATACCTCAGCTCACTTCCAGTATGCTACTTATACAGCTTTGCTTCTGCAGCAGTACATGCTACTTCTCTTTCTTTCTGTCTTGGGCATTTTGCCAGGCCATTTTTCTATTACATCTCCTTTCCATTTCAAGCCCCATGATGTTTCATACCTCTTTAAGTGCCTTCATACTTATCTGTCTGTTCTTCAGAGTGATGAACTTTTTTTAAGTGAAAAAGTATGTCTTCCTGGCATTCACAGCATTTACTCTTTGTATATAGAACACATTTTCGGGGACTTTACAAGTAAATCCATTAATCAGCTCATGAGTTAAAATTGATTTTATAATGGGTCCTTCAAGAAATCTGCAAGAAATTTCACATTTGGCTTCTGCATATTGTTGGTCCCTGATTTTAACAAACTTACCTTAGAGTGCACAGAAATCTTAGTAAAGGATACATTTCTCTCTCTGTGTTTGTTTATTTATTTTAGAATTAGTAGTATTTTTTTTGTTGCCTTTAAATCGTTCTGCAAGTTTCTTCAGGGGAGGTGGAAGAATAATGTTCTACCACAGAGAATACTGTTATGGGTAGGAAATAACTGCCATCTTACTTTAAGGATAAATATAAAGAAGACATTGCAAAGAATTGTCTGAAACAATAGCAGTAGCACCCAAAACAATTTCTCCTCTCTTGATTATCCACATTTCCACATCAACTGCAGTGAATGAGCCACCCTGACTTAATTAGCCTCAGTTACACAGGTACCCTCTTTCTTTTGTTGTTCATAGAATCTCCATCCCTAGAGGTCCCAGCTGATGAAGTCCTGGCTGGGATGATTTAGTTGGGGTTGGTCCTGCTTTGGACAGGGGGCTGGATTCGATGGCCTCCCAAGGTCTCTTCCAGCCCTGTGATTCTGTGATTCTTATATATATCCATGGCTCTGTAAACTCCACTCCAGTTCATCTAATGAAGTGGATTTTATGCACAAAAGCTTATATTCTAATACATCTGTTAGTCTCTAAGGTGCCACAGGACTCCTCATTTTGAGTTTTAATATTTCAGATTTGGCTTGGAGATCCCATCACGGGCTCCTACTTCTCCCTCCCCACCACTGCCTCTGATATAGAGGCAGCAAGGTGTGGGGGGGATGCGAATAGTCGACTATTCGACTACTCTTGTACATCTCTTGTTCACAGGAATTGTTACTCAATCTAGAAGGAAGGAAGGTAGCATATTTGGGAGATAAGCAAGAATTGGAATGAGCTAGTTTTGGGTGAATTAGTACAGATTTTCATTTGTGTTGCTCTGGAAACACACACCATATATCTATGGAACTTTTAAAGGAATACATATTGGGAAAAAATTAATTAAATTTTATTGACAAATCCTTCAATTTCAAAGTAGGTTTTTGTGAGTGGCTCACTGAGCGTCTTTTGCTCACCAAAGAATTTAATATGCTGATGACCTGATTCTGAGTTATTTTGTAATACATGCGGCCACTGACTTGCGACGCGATCGGTTCCTGGGGAAGCATCGCAAGTCGTGGGCATCGTAATTTGAACCCGCATTTACGATAGGTGCCGTGCGCGGTTGTAAATGCAGGCTGAGGACGTAAGTCGGGAGTTTTTGGACCCTTCCGCACTTACAAAAATGGTCATAAGTATGGGGGGGGTCACAACTCGGACTGTCGTAAGGCGGGGGTTTCCTGCACACTTAATTCTTGGTTACCATTATTTACTTTTCCTAGAGGTACACAAATGTTGTTGTTAGTGCAGTGATGGGGCTAATTAGATGCTAAGGGAACGCTGGGCCTTGTGATGTATGTGTGTCTTGTGTTATTTGTTTCAGCTTTTTAAAACTAGGAGCTTTAGTAGTAGGTCATGCACTTGTTCCTAAGTATAGAGCCTATAAAAACCACATATAGGGCTGCTTGTCTCTTAGAATATGTCTACACTACATTATAAGTCCAGGGTTCAAACTTAGGCTCAAGCATAACCCCCAGTTCCATCTACACATAAATGGTGCTAATCCCGGGCTTGAGCTCAGGGAACTCATGGAAGTGGAGTGTGAGAGTCTGAGTTTAGCCAGGATCAATGGTTCAAGCCCTGTTCCTTTCCAGTGTAGAGATAGCCCCAATGAGAGTCTACTGGAAGAATTTCACAGTCCCATGGGCCAATTTTCTATGACCTCTGGACTGTCAAGTTTGGTGGATAGTCAAGTTTTCTCCTTTTGTGCCAAGAAAAAAGGGCTAGTGTGGCCCCATTTTGGGAAGGGGCTAGGAAGTGTGGGTGGTTGGACTTGGATGCACACAATGCAGTATCGATTCTGGAGCCTTAGTTTGGGTCCCAGTGTTCAACAGTTTCTAACCTGGCATTACAAATGAACGCATACATTCAAGCCCTAAGTTAACCCAGCTTCTACTGTGTTCTCTTGGGCTGACACTATAGTGCAGACATAACTTGTTAGCTGCAGCAGCAAATAGCAGTGACAAAGGGTCAAAGGAGAGCGTGAAAGGAATCTCTCCGCACCTACCATATGGAAAGCATGAGAGGATGATTCATCTAAGGAGTAGGAGCCAGCTGGGAAGAAACTTTAGCTGGGGAGGACTTTGAAGCTCTGAAAGAGGACTGTAAAGAATGCAAGTAGCAGTCAGGAAGGTTACTAAAGGGGAAAGATGTATCCCCTGCCCACCTTCTTGGTGGAGGCTGAGAGCCTCAGGTGATTAATATTTATAGTTTATTGAATCCTGGCTTTTATATGAACATAAGAACAGCCATACTGGGTCAGACCAAAGGTCCATTATCCTGTCTTCCAACAGTGACTATTATCTTCTGTTTTAATAAAACCAAATCTGTAAATAAGGATCTTTGGGAATTTAATTCTGTCTTTCCACCAGCTGGGGGGAGGGATAGTTCAGTGGTTTGACCATTGGCTGGCTAAACCTACGGTTCTGAGTTCTATCCTTGAGGGGGCCATTTAGGTATCTGGGGCAAATCTGTCAGGAATGGTACTTGGTCCTGCCATGAAGGCAGGGGACTGGACTCAATGACCTTTCAAGGTCCCTTCCAGTTCTGTGAGATGGGTATATCACCATATATTAATTATTAAACATTACTAATTACTCCCCCCCCCCGCCCCTTGTTTCTTTAAAACAAACAAAACCCAAATATCAGTGGAAAGAGCAGGAAGGAGTGAGTGAAGAGAGGGGGGAAGCTCCAGAGCTCTGATATGTATGGGACTTTGGAGGTTCTTCTGCATTTTAGGTGAATGAAGCTTCCTTTTCTATATTGAGAAGATAGCCAGTGTAATGCACATGTATTATCGATAGGTCCCTACCAAATTCATGGTTCACTTGGTCAATTTCACTGTTGTAGAATTTAAAAAATTATAAATTAGATTATTTCAGCTTTTTAAATCTGAAATTTCACAGTGTTGTATTTGTAGGTGTCCTGACTCAGAAAGGAGTTGTGGGGATCAGCCCACCAGATTATTGTAGGGAGAGGGGATTGTGGTATTTCTACTCTTAACGCTGCGCTGCTGCTATTGGTGGCACTGCCTTTAGAGCTGGGCAGCTGGAAAGCAGCATCTGCTTTCTGGGAGACTAGCTCTGAAGGAAGAGCCACTGCCAGCAGCATTCTGGAAGTAAAGATAGCATGGTATAGTATTGCCACCCTTACTTCTGTGCTGGTGCTGGTAGGGTACTGCCTAAAGCACTGGGTACCTGTCCTATAGCTGCTGCTCTCAGGCCCCCACCCAGCTCTGAAGACACTGTAGAAGTAAGGGTAGCAATACTGTGAACTTTCTAAAATAAGTTTGTTACACCTCTTCTGCAATTCCTTTTTTGGCCAAGGCCACCACTTTGAGAAATGCTTGTCTTCCCTGTGAAATCTGTGTAGTATAGGGAAAAAGCACGCAACGACCAGATTTCACCAAGGGAGACCACATTTCACAGTCTGTAGCATATTTTTAATGGTTATGCATTTGAGGGCCCTAATTATAGGAAGAGCTAACAGCACAGCCTTTTGTTAAGGTTGCCTAACTCTTCCCTTTATACAGTCCTGATTTGCTTACCACTTTGCCAGGCTTTACTTTTGGGCTGAATTCTTCCATGCTGTGTATCACCGCCTGGATGAATTTCTTTGGAAAACTGTACAGCCACTTCAGACAAAGCTTTGCACATATTGAGAAATGGTGACCTTTTATTTGAAAAGCTGTAGTGGCCCTATGCTTTGGAACAGGGGCTTAAAATTTGGCAGGGATGGCCTTTGTGTCAAGCACGTGCCCTTTGCCATCCCAATGAAACTCTGTCCAAATTTAATCAAGCTATAAGCCTTTGAAAAATCAGAACATGAATATGCTAAATAAATTGTAGCAAGCAAATTCACTGAAGATTCCTCCTGTACTTGGGCATGCCCTTGCCTGGGACTGAGTAGGATTTTCTCTGCAGTTGGAGCTCAGGGCTGCTGTGTGCGGTGCTGGGTCCGGACTCCTAAACTGAAAACAGGGAGCCTGCCTTTCCTGAGCTCACAATGAGTCCCCTACATCATGGAGGATGGAACTGCCTGATTTCAATGTGGAGGGAACAAGACCTACCCCTGTGTGTGGGGTGGAGACTACAGTAGAACAAAGGGAAACAGAGACTCAGAGATCATAGAAAACTATGATAGGAAATTAGGATCAGAGTTGATGGAGACTGAGACATGCTGGGCAAGGGAATTGGGACTGGGAATTGGAACAGGGAAGGGACATAGAGTGGAGGAGGCTGGGAGCCAATAGGTGGGAAAACAATTGAGAATGGTTGCAGGGACGGGGGCTGGTGGGACAAGGATCCTAGGACTGAAGAGCAGTGTGGTGGGTGAAAGGAAAGTTGGGAGGCAAGAAGACAGAACCATTGAAGAACCAGGTGCAGAGGGAGAACTGGGATTGACTGGACAACAAGCTTAGAAGGGCGCTAAAATTGACCAGGAGATTGGAAACCACTAGGGATGGGCAGTGGTTGGAGGGGAGGAGAGAACAGGAGGTGGAGGGAGGGAGACGCATCTGATTAGGAGCCAAGATCAGGGAGCTGGGACTAACTGTGCAAGGACATTGTTACTGGAAGTGGAGCTCACAATAATGTTTTTTCCCCCTGCTCCCCATTGCCCCTCTTTTTCTGCTTTATATTTGACCCTCTGTGCCTCTTACTCTGTGTTTGTCATCTGAAGAAATGGGTTGTGCCCAAAAAAGAAGTGGATTGTGCTTCAGATGTTAGTCTGATTTCAGTTTTGCTATGGCTGAAATTTTCAAAGAACACTAATTAGGTGTTCAGATCCTATTAAAATGGTTGGGCGTTTAATTCCCTTGGCTTCTTTGATAATTCCAGTGACTGTTGTTAAATGTTGCTGTTGAAATAGGTTTGTAGACAAGAATTATTTTATTCTCAACCTGTGTCCCCAGCTGCCCACAGCCCCATCCTCTGCCATGCCCCAAGTGGCTTCATCCTGAGTTCAATGCTGAGCCGCCCCAGTGGAACCTGCCAGCGCAGCCCAGCAACCCCTGACCCAGCAGCGTTCTGAGCAGCTGCCAACCTGCTGGTGCTGTTTCCTTGCTGGTTAGGCTTCCCAGTTGTGGGAGGGGGCAGGGTGTGCTTAGGGAGGGAGGAAGGGGGATAAGGTGTATGTGGGGATGGGTGGTGCGGTAAGGGGGCATGGTGGGATTGAAGGGGATATAGGAATGGAGGCAGGGGATGGGCAGTGTGGCAGTGCAGAGGGGAGGGGTTAGAGAAGGATGGGGTGTAGGAATGGAGGAAAGAGGTGGGGGTAGTGATAGGCAGTGTGGGGAGGGAGAGGGTTTAGGGAGGATGGGTGGGTGTAGGAATGGAGGCCAGGGGGTGGGACTATATGAATGGAGGATGGAGATTTGGGGTGGGCTGTGGGCCATGGAGCTCCAGGAACCAGATCTTCCCCCTGCTCCCCAGGCTAGGGTGGGGAGAGCCTGGGCTGGCACAGCCTGGACTGGTTGGCTGTGGGGATGGGAAGAGCTGGGTCTGGCACAGTGGCCATCCTGGTGGCTGGGGGGTGAGCCACGGTTGCCTACCCTGACAGAGGGCGGTAGGCGAGCGTAGTGACTGGGTGCACCACCCCCTATTATCATATAATGCTATACATGGGTACTGGATGAACTTAGGGCTGGGGGAGGTATGTACCCAGCCCTGCTCCTGCTGCCCAAGGGCCTACTCCTGCTGCCCAGGGCCCTGCGTAAGCCAAGCCCCTCCCCCTCACTGGAGGGGCAGGGCACCTTTCTCCCAGCAGCGGTGCATGGTTCCAGCCTTCTCCCCCAGCCTAAGAGCATGAGGGGAGGGAAAGTGGCTCATGGCCCCAGCCTGAACATGGGGGTGGGAAGAACAGGTGGTGTGTGACCCCAGCTTGCCCCAGCCAGACTATGGGAGTGGGGGAGAGGGGCTGTGCCCAGCTCAACTCTCCAGTCCCCTGAGAACTGGTGGCACAGCCTCAGTCTTCATAGGGATGAATCCCAGACAGCTGGGGGAGACAGACTCAAGAGGGTAGAGGGGTAGAGGCTGGGGGCAGGACTGGGCTGGCAGTTTGGGAAGGCATTGCCTTCCCCTGCCTTTTATACCTGCCACTTGTGATGATCTGTAGTCTGAAAAATCAATTCTAGGTGTGTTGATTTGGACATCCAAAAATAGTGGATACTTTTGTTCTTAATCTCAGTGCCTCAGCTCCTTGTGTTTAAAATAGAGATAATACCACCTTCTTACTTTTCAGAGCTCATGTGAAGATAAATTAACTGTTTTGTAGCACTCAGATTCTGTAATGATGAGTTCCATAGAAAAACCCATGAGGAAATTAATAATTCTGTCTTCAGAGGAGGGTTTGAATAGTGTGCAGTAATTAAGACATAGGGCCACATACTGAAGAATTAATTGAAAATATTGAATAAGTGCTCATTAAGTGAGACTTTAATGCCAGATCATCTAGACTGACATGCACATTTTACCATTTCATCCACCCACTGCTGTAGTAGGTATATAACTGCTTGCTAAATTATTGAAGTCCTCGAATCTTGATTTAAAGACTTTCAGTTACAGAGAATCCACCATTTATTCTATTTCAAACCATCAAATGATATGCATGCTGCAGGGGAAGGTGATTCCCATTCCTGGTCTCTGCCAATCTAACATGGGGGAAAGTTCCTTCTTAGTCCAAATATATCCATTAATTAGACTCTGAGCAAGTTGGCAAGTCCCACCAGCCAGACACCTAGGAAAGAATCCCCTGTAATAATACAGATCACTAGAGGGGGAGTGCTCTAAACTCCAACTATTGGAGAAATTTATTAATAGTAGTCATGGATTGCCTACCATGAAATATAGTCAATCTCATCATACCCTTGCTTCTATACACTTATCATGCATGGTCAGGAAAAAAGTTATGATTGCGCCCCTCCCATTGCTGCCTTTGGAAGGCTGTTTCAGAACATTGCTCCTCCTTCGAAACCTTTGTCTAATTTCAAGCCTAAACTAATTGGTAGTTTATATTCATGTGTTCTAGTGCCAACTTTGGATCTTAACGTAAATAACTTCTCTCCTTCCCCGGTGTTGATCCCTGTGATATAGCTGTAAAAAGCAATTATATCTTCCCTTAGCCTTTGTTTTGTTAAGGAGATTGATTTGTTTACCCTAAGTTTCCTTTTGTAAAGTAGGTTTTCTGTTCCTTTGATCATCTTAGCAGCCCTTCTCTGCGCATGTTCCAGGCGGAATTTTTCTTTTTTAAATATGGAAGACCACTAGTCCAATGAGGTCTCACCATACCTTTTGTAATGGTCCTTATCAGTTCCCTATCTCTTACTGGCAATATCTTATTGGTACATGTGAGGATTGCATTAGCTTTTTTCGTGACTGCATCACCCTACGGCTCATAGACCTGGGTATATTGGATGATCACAGGTTGACTTTCTCTTCCTCTGTTGCTTCCAGCTGATACATCCCAGCATATTCCAAAATCCTTGTTGTTTGTTCCAAAGTGCATGTCCTTGCACTTTGTACTGTTACATTTCATCCCATTTCTATTACACCAAATTTCCTGGTCATCCAGATCCAGTAGTAACCTCCTTTCAGCCAGTTCACCTTTCATCATGACTTGTTATAGTTTCCCTTTTAAACAGTCCGTTATTTTTCAGCTGTCCTATTGATCTCCATCTTCTCCGATTTAACTAATAATTTCCCATATGGAACTGTATCAGATGCTTTACTGAAATCTTGATTGATTAGATCTACCACATTTTCTTTGTCTAGAAAAATGGTTATCTTTTGAGATGGGTCAGGCATAATCCATCTTTTCTAAAACCATATTATTCCGTTTAACTCTATGACCTTAAGTACTCTTTCAAAAAAAAAAAAAAAAATAAGACATCGCATACGGTTGAGGTCAAAATAATGGGTCTGTAGTTTCCCAGATAACTTTTTCTCCCCTTTCTTAAATATAGGAACTATATTTGCAGTTCTCCAATCATAGGTTATCACCCCAAATTTAATCCTTGCTATTGGGTTTGCAGTTTCAAATGAGCACTGTTTGTCCTATCATTGAATGTGATAGGAATCTTGTGGAAAAAACAGACTAAAATTAAAATAAAAAACTATATCATGATGCATATACACAGATGAAACAAATAAAGATTGCATAGGTAATCTTAATTCTGGCTTTTCCTAAATTTTGAGAGCTTGACTTTTAACTTGAATAATGATATTTTAATGTAGTTTTTCATTTTTATATGTTTTACAAGCATGTATCAAATATTTAAATTATATTTCAATTTTAATTTAATTTTATGTTTTACTATTGAAGTACCAGAAGAGGGAGTACAAGTTGCCTAACAAATGATGTACTCGGGGTCATGCTAATATTCATGATGGTGGTATGCAAAGGAGATGGCAAACTGCAATTTTTGCCTTTATATGATCTCTTCTTATTCCTAAAATGTGTTACTATTCTTATGTACCACAAGATATGCAGAGGAAAGTAAATATATATTTGCTTCAAAACTGCCTATTACAAACCATGTCTCCCTTTAAGATATCAAGAAGATTTAGTGCTTTTTTAACCCATCCATAAAACATTTTTAAAAGTTAAAATTAGCTGAGAGAGGATGTCAGCTTATTCAGCTATTTCATCTGTAAAAATCAATAAAAGCATAGATATACACAATGTATAATGTTTAGCTTTATATTTTATATAGTCTTGTCTTTTATTCTTGTTTAACAAACAAATTTTGATTCTGTAATCTGAAACCATGTTTTAAAAAAAAATGAAGTCTATTATAATCTATGCTGCAAAAATGGTTCATCGTATTGTATATGAGCTACTGAATGAACACTGGTTTTTTATAGCGGTGGAACTTGTGAGTAAGCAGTAAAATTCATTTTTTTCTGAATAAATAAATAGGAGTGTTATCCTAATTTTAAACTAATATATAATTAGTGAGCCTTTTTCAGGTCCTGTAACTGAATTTGTGTAATGCAAGGCATATTTAATTGTGAGCAGATCCTGATATGCAGCAAAAGCATGGCTTGCCTTAAAAAAATTTGTAAATGAACTCAAATACTGCATTAGGCTTTGTTTTCATGCAAGTTTTGAAAGATGAAACTGCTGAGTTAGGCTGCATCCAACTTCTGCCTACAAGGAACACATACTAATAGAAGCCAATCCCTTTGTACGGGGCGGGTAATAAGCTTCCTGGGGACTGGATGCAATTCACAAGGGCTACTCCCTGGTGGTTTGCCAGATTCTTTATTTATCTGCATTTGCAGCACCTATTGGCTGCGGTTCGCCTTTTCTGGCCAATGGGAGCTGCAGGAAGCGGTATGGGCCAGGCCACAGCTTACTGCAGCTTCCATTGGCCAGGAACAGTAAATCACAGCCAGTAGGTGCTGCAAGCAGCGTACCTGTGGATGTGCAGGTAAATACAATGTCTGGTGGCATTGCAGGAGGTAACTCTTGAATATCATGTCCAATCCATGGGATTCTTATTGCCCACCCCTGCCATAGTAGTTAGTTAACTAGTGAACTTTCATATCACATGGTTTGGCATCATTTCAGTTAGGTTTTCCAAAAAATGCATGACATTCAGAGATGTGAAGTGGTTGTAGAACTAAGAAATGTATGTCTAAATTTTGTTTTCCCCTTATTTCTGTTATGTACAAATGCTATAGTATTGTGTACTTGAGGAGAAGTCAGTCTAACTGCTGTGCCAGGGTAGGTAATGGAGCAAGTAATTAAAGAAACCATTTGCAAACATCTGGAAGATAATAAGGTGATAGGTAGCAGCCAGCATGGATTTCTAAAGAACAAATCATGTCAAACTAATCTGATGTGAAAGATGTGGAGAAATTGGAGAGGGTCCAGAGAAGAGCAACAAGAATGATTAAAGGTCTAGAGAACATGACCTATGAAGGAAGGCTGAAAGAATTGGGTTTGTTTAGTTTAGAAAAGAGAAGACTGAGGGGGGACATGATAGCCATTTTCAGGTATCTAAAAGGGTGTCATAAGGAGGAGGGAGAAAACTTGTTCATCTTGGCCTCTGAGGATAGAACAAGAAGCAATGGGCTTAAACTACAGCAAGGGAGGTTTAGGTTGGACATTAGGAAAAAGTTCCTAACTGTCAGGGTAGTTAAACACTGGAATAAATTGCCCAGGGAGGTTGTGGAATCCCCATCTCTGGAGGTATTTAAGAGTAGGTTAGATAAATGTCTATCAGGTCCCTTCCAGTCCTAGTATTCTATGATTCTATGATAGCTTTCTTTGATAGGATATCAAGCCTTGTGGATAAGGGAGAAGCGGTGGATGTGGTATTCCTAGACTTTAGTAAGGCATTTGTCACGGTCTCTCATGATCTTTTTACCAATAAACTAGGGAAATGCAACCTAGATGGGGCTACTATAAGGTGGGTGCATAACTGGCTGGATAACCATTCTCAGAGAGTAGTTATTAATGGTTCACAATCATGCTGGAAGGGCATAACAAGTGGGGCTCCACAGGGGCTTGTTTTGGGTTTGGTTTGTTCAATATCTTCATCAATGATTTAGCTATTGGTGTAGAGACTACACTTATTAAGTTTGCAGATGTTACCAAGCTGGGATTGCAAGTGCTTTGGAGGATAGGGTCAAAATTCAAAAAATGATCTGGACGAATTAGAGAAATGGTCTAAGGTAAACAGAATGAAGTTTAATAAGGACAAATGCAAAGTACTCCACTTAGGAAAGAACAGTCAGTTTCATACAAACGGAATGGGAAGTGACTGTTTAGGAAGGAGTGCTGCAGAAAGGGATATAGGGGTCATAGTGGACCACAAGCTAAATATGAGTCAACAGTGTGACACTGTTGCAAAAAAAAAAACCAAACATGATTCTGGGCTGCATTAACAGGAGTGTTGTGAGCAAGACACGAGAAGTCATCCTTCTGCTCTACTCTGCGCTGATTAAGCCTCAATTAAAGTATTGTGTCCAGTTCTGGATACCACATTTCAAGAAAGATGTGGAGAAATTGGAGAAGGTCCAGAGAAGAGCAACAAAAATGATTAAAGTTCTAGAATACATGATCTATGAGGGAAGACTGAAAGAATTGGTCTTGTTTAATTAAGAAAAGAGAAGACTGAGAGGGGACGATAGCAGTTTTCAAGTGTCTAAAAAGGTGTTACAAGGAGGAGGGAGAAAAATTGTTCTCCTTAGCCTCTGAGAATAGGCCAAGAAGCAATGGGCTTAAATTGCATCAAGGGAGGTTTAGGCTGGACATTAGAAAAAACTTCCTAACTGTCAGGGTGGTTAAACACGGGAATAAATTTCCTAGGGGGGTTGTGGAATCTCCATCACTGGAGATATTTAAGGGCAGGTTAGACAGACATTTATCAGGGATGATCTAGACCGGGGTGGCCAACCTGTGGCTCACAAGCCGCATGCGGCTCACAAAGAAAAAAATTGCGGCTCCAAACGGAACCGAGATGGAACCCGGAACCACTCAGGTCAGCCGCTCTCACGGCTGTGCCGCTGTGAGTCGCATGCGCGCTCATGGCCCGTGCCGTTCTGCTCACGGCCCCCAGCGCACCTCATCATATCCTGAATGTGCAGGCCGGGTCGCACACAGCGTCCCAGCCTGCACGTGCTAGCAGCTGGCTGTTGAGTGCTGGCAGTGGCAGGGGCTCCGTGTGTGGCGGCGGCGGCTCCGGGACCTGGGCATAAGGTTAGTGGGGAGGGAATTGGGTTAGAGCGGGGGAGGGAGGAATACCTGGCTCTGGAGAAGGGAAGGGGAGGGGAGGCGGATTGGGTGGCGGGTGCGCATGGCGTCCCAGGTGTTCGTGGCAGTAGTGGTGGCACAGCTCTGGCTCCGGGACCCGAGCACAAGGTGGGGAGGGAGGATGCGCACAGCATGCCAGCCGCTCAGCGCGCGCGCATCACCAGCAGCTCCAGGACCCGAGAATTAGGTTAGAGTGGGGTGGGGGGTATGCCTGGCTCTAGTCTGGGGGAAGGGAGGGAGATTGGGTTCGGGGGCGAGGTGCGCACTGTGTCCCAGGCAGCATGTCTCAAGGCCGGCTGCTCAGCACACGCACCCCAGCACCTAGAGGGAGACGCGTGTGGCTGTAGCGGTGGCTCCACGACCTGAGAATTATGTTGGGGAGGGGGATTGAGTGAGGGGGGCGGTGCCCAGCTCTGGGGAAGGGGATTGGGTTGGGGAGGGGGTGTGCCTGGCTCTGGGGAAGGGGAGGATGATTGGGTTAGAGCAGGGGGTACATGGGGAAGGGGAAGGAAGAGCAGCCAGTGCGCTTCCTGAGATCTGGGATCCCCAGGTACTGGCCCCAGCTGTCTCTATCCCCTTCCCCGGGCCAGACCCCCCGCACAAGTACCCCCGCCGCCCCCCCGGGTACATGGCTCTTCACGCTCTATCTACCGCTATTTTGTCTCTTCGGCTCTAATGGGTTGGCCACCCCTGATCTAGACAATGCTTGGTCCTGCCATGAGGGCAGGGGACTGGACTCAATGACCTCTTGAGGTCCCTTCCAGTTCTAGGATTCTATGAAATCACCCCGGGAGGGGGCAAATATTCCTTAAATTTATTCTTTTTCACAAGACTCTGTGTTTCCAGCTTTCTTACTAAATGAGTAAATGGTAGTATAAAAAAAACTATAGCACTAGTAGACACACACAAAGATGGCTTATGCTTCAGTGTCTTATTCTCAAAAAGCCTCTCAAGTGCGTATGTGAAAAAATTATGTACGGCCTCTTCCCTACTTACGAACCGGTTACGGACCAAGCAATTGGTCGTAACTCGGTTCATTCATAAGTCGGACCCCATTGAGTTACATGCAACCGCGCTGTTCGTAAGCGCGGATCGCGTTCGTAACTCGGGGTCCGCCATTTATGATAACTTTGGTCATAACTGCGAACGGTCGTAATTCGACCGTTCGCAACTCGGGGACTGGCTGTATTGGTGTTATTATTGGTGTTTTTTTTTTTTTTTTCCTGTAATTTGTTTTTTGCAGACATAGCCAGGGGAGTAATTAGAGACCATAAATCCCTTAGTGCATTGTGAAGGATGTGGAGCTAATCTGTAATTTGAGTGCTGTATATGACATGCTTTTTGGGATAGTTACTATATGGCTTTACTGGCTTTTTGCAATATTCACTGTATGTATTATGGCAAAGCTCTGGCCGTGCCCTGTGGGTCTTGCGCAACTGAGTATTGGTCTCAGAAGAGTGCTGTGGCCCTTCATACAACCTCGTTAACTTTACAAGAGGCAGGGTCCACATCTTACTGAGCCATACTGATCACAGGCTGGTTCATGGTTTTGGGATGAAAACCCCTCTATTATCCTGCTCTCCCGTCTCAGGGCAGTCTCTGTATTGTGGGGAGGTTTGAGGGGAACCCAGCCTCTTCCCCCCCACTACTCCAGGTTGCAGCCCTGGGGCCTTAAAGCAGCAGCAACAGACAGGGTTGTTTTTGCTTCCAATTTGGCAGCTTTTTCCCTGGAACACATCCCCAAACAATCCATCCAAGTGCCTTTCCTCTTAATTGCTAGCCAGTCCCCAGCTCTCACACACAACTTCTTCTGTACCACACTTCCTCCTTCCAGTACATCACTCTTAGTCTTCCCTCTCTCCTTACCTGGGGGAAACCTTTTAAAGTAGCCCCACCAGGCTTTAATTGGCTGCAGGTGTTTAATTATCTTGCTTTCTAAGGCAAGTTATTCACTAGCCCCAAGTGTCTGCTTGTCTTCATGTCGTGGCAGCAGTCTGCAAGATTAAGGAAAAGATTACAGATCTTGTGGAAAAAGGGGTTTTGCACAAAAAGAAAATGTCCACACTGCTTGTTTTTGCACAAAAACCCCAGTGCAAAAATGGCAATACTTACGTTCATATTTGCCCAATTATGGGCTTCCTTGACAATCTGCCAGGAAGATAACCGCCGAGCCTTTTTACCATAATTACCCAAATAGAGTTCTCTTCCCCCTCTATCCTGATGAGCAGCCTGTTTTCTCTTGCCCAGGAGGAATATTTTTTTTTACTCAAGTCTCATGGATTATGTTCTCCCAGGTGTTATAGAAGTTCAGTCTGCCCTAAACCCCCAAATGGCAATTAAACTGGTGTGCTCTCATTTGAGCAAGAGATGGGGCTTGAATGGAGAGGGTGTCAGGAAGAAAGTGGTGCCTGTGGCAGGTCTGGGAGAAGGACAACTCCCACGCAGACTACCTGAAGGTAGACTGAGAATAAGAGAACCAGATGTGGGTCAGTGGCTTGGGTAGAACCTAGCTTCCAGGAAGAGTTTGGAGGGTCAGTACTGATCTTGTTGGAGTTGGACTGAGATCTCTTTCAGCCATAATCGTCTGTGAACTCTGTGTGGAGATGCGAAAAATGGCAAGCCACAGGGAGGAGTGGAAGAAGCCAACCCTACTATAGGTCAGTGAGCCTTTTAAGAAGAAATCCAAGAAAAGGAAGTGGACAGCTTTCCTGTTTAAATGGAGACTTAAGTGTTTTTCTCCAACTAAAGGGAGGGGCATTACAAGTTTCCTAGTTACTCATTCTTAATAATAGCAGCTTCCCAACCAGTAGCAGAAACAATTGATGTTTCCAGCTCATTACTGTCTAACAGACAGTTCTCCAACTCCTTCTTCAATGACTTTAGAAGTCTCATGAGCACCAAAGGAAAAGGATCCCTAAGTGAGCTGCACTAATAGCTTGATGGGCGTTCCATGAGAACCGATTCAGTAGGCCTGCATTCAGCAGTATTGGGATAGCTGTTGCATCAGAAAGTCTGTGTCTAGACTGGCATGATTTTCCGCAAATGCTTTTAACGGAAAAGTTTTCCGTTAAAACCATTTGCGGAAAAGAGCGTCTAGATTGGCACGGACGCTTTTCCGCAAAAACACTTTTTGCGGAAAAGCGTCCGTGGCCAATCTAGACGCTGCTTAAAAGCCCCGATCGCCATTTTCGCGATCGGGCTTTTTATGGAAAACAAATCTCAGCTGTCTACACTGGCCCTTTTGCGCAAAAGTTTTGTGCAAAAGGGACTTTTGCCTGAACGGGAGCAGCATAGTATTTCTGCAAAAAACACTGATTTCTTACAATAGGAAGTCAGTGCTTTTGCAGAAATTCAAGTGGCCAGTGTAGACAGCTGGCCAGTTTTTCCGGAAAAGCGGCTGATTTTCCGGAAAAACTGGCCAGTCTAGACACAGCCAAAGTGTTTTGAGGTATCTAGAACATGTCATATCTCCAGGAACTGTGACCACTCTGCTAATATTCATAATATGGATATGTCCCCAAAATGTCTATATTTGTAGCAGTACTCAATATCTTACATAATAAAGATAATATGAAGAATATAACACAAAAGCAGCCCATGACTGAACAAGTATTAAAAATCCTGCAGTTTTATGTAGAACACTTTGGCTACGTCTACATTGTGCTCTCTTGCGCAAGAACATATGCAAATGGGGTGCGGCAATATTCATCACCTCGCCTCATTTGCATATGTTCTTGTGCAAGAGAGCACAATGTAGATGTAGCCTTTGGGTTTTTTATTATTTTCATTATAGAAGTTATGCAAACAACATGGAGATTAGATGCTGCCCTTTTAGTTTGCTAACAAGTTGTCACTGCAGACCTAGTTGCTTCACAGTGTTGTATATTTGTAAGTGTGTTTGCAGTTTATGGCTGAGTCATGTGAGCTTTCAGACTAATGTGCAGTCAAAATGTGTCCCTTGTTCTGCCATCTGTCACTACTGAGAACAGCCTCTCTCCATCCTCTTTGGAACCTCCCTTCAGGAAGTTGAAGGCTGCTATCAAATCCCCCCTCACTCTTGTGCAGACTAAACAGACCCAACTCCCTCAGCTTCTCCTCATAAGTCATATGCTCCAGCCCCCTAATCATTTTGGTTGCCCTCCGCTGGACCCTCTCCAATGCGTCCACATCCTTTCTATAGTGAGGGGCCCAGAACTGGACACAATACTCCAGATGTGGCCTCACCAGAGCCGAATAAAGGGGAATAATGACATCTCTGGATCTGCTGGCAATGCTCCTCTTAATGCAACCTAATATGCCATTAGCCTTCTTGGCTACAAGGGCACACTGTTGACTCATATCCAGCTTCTCATCCACTGTAACCCCAGGTCCTTTTCTGCAGAACTACTACTTAACTGGTTGGTCCCCAGCTTGTAACTGTGCTTGGGATTCTGCCGTCCCAAGTGCAGGACTCTGCACTAGTCCTTGTTGAACTTCATCAGATTTCTTTTGGCCCAATGCTCCAATTTGTCTAAGTCACTCTGGACCCTAACTCTGCCCTCCAGCGTATCTACCTCTCCCCCTAGCTTAGTGTCATCCGCAAACTTGCTGAGGGTACAATCCATCCCCTCATCCAGGTCATTAATAAAGATAGTGAACAAAACCGGTCCTAGAACCGAACCTGGGGCACTCCGCTAGAAACCGACCGCCAACCTGAAATTGAGCCGTTGCTCACTACCCGCTGGGCCCGGCCTTCTAGCCATCTTTCTATCCATCTTACCGTCCATTTATCCAATCCACATTCCCTTAACTTGCTGGCAAGAATATTGTGGGAGACCGTATCAAAAGCCTTGCTAAAGTCAAGGTATATCACATCCACTGACTTTCCCACGTCCACAGAGCCAGTTACCTCATCATAGAAGCTAATCAGATTGGTCAGGCACGACTTGCCCTTTGTGAATCCATGCTGACTATTCCTAATCACTTTCCTCTCTTCCAAGTGCCTCAAAATGGATTCCTTAAGGATCCCTTCCATGATTTTTCCAGGAACCGAGGTAAGACTGACCGGCCTATAGTTCCCTGGATCGTCCTTCTTCCCTTTTTTGAAGATGGGCACTACATTTGCCTTTTTCCAATCAGCCGGGATTTCTCCCGATCTCTACGACTTTTCAAAGATAATGGCCAAAGGCTCCTCAATGACATTTGCCAACTCCCTCAGTACCCTCGGATGCATTAAGTCCGGACCCATGGATTTGTGTACGTTTAGCTTTTCTAAATAGTTCCTAACCTGTTCTTTACCCACCACGGGCTGTCCATCTTCATCCCATCTTGAGTCACTTAGCGAAGAAGTCCAGGAGCCGACCTTGTCCGTGAATACAGAGGCAAAGAAAGCATTGAGTACTTCAGCTTTCCCCACATCATCTGTCACTAGGTTACCTCCTTCATCCAGTAGGGGCCACACACCCTCTCTGATCACCTTCAATTCCATTTGCGCTTTCGCCTTCCTGATAACCCCCCCGGCATTCTCGAGCTATACATTTAAACCCCTCCCTGGTCATTTGTCCAAGTTTCCACTTTTTGTAAGCTTCCTTTTTGTACTTAAGTTCACCAAGGATTTCCCCCATAAGCCAATCCGGTCTCCTACCATGTTTGCCTCTCTTGCTTCGCGTCGGGATGGTTTCTTTCTGTGCCTTCAATAAGGCTTCTTTAAAATACTGCCAGCTGTCCTGGACTCCTTTCCCCTTCATGTTAGCATCCCAGGGATTCTGCCCATCAGATCTCTGAGGGAGTCAAAATCTGCTTTTTTGAAGTCCAAGGTGTGTATTTTACTACTTTCTTTTCTTCCTTTGGTCAGGATCCTGAAATCTACCATCTCATGATCACTGCTTCCCAGGTTGTCACCTACTTCCACTTCCCCTATTAGTTCCTCCCTGTTTGTGAGCAGAAGGTCAAGCTGCGCCCGGCCTCTGGTCGGATCCTTCAGCACTTGCATCAAGAAGTTATCCCCAACATGCTCCAAAAACTTCCTGGATTTCCTGTGTACTGCCGTATTGGTTTCCCAACAGATGTCAGGGTGATTAAAGTCCCCCACGAGAACCAGGGCCTGCAATCTGGAAGCTTCTCTCAGTTGTCGGAAGAAAGCCTCATCTACCTAATCCACCTGATTTGGTGGCCTGTAGCAGACACCAACCACAACATCACTGCTGTTGTTTGCTCCTTTAAACTTAACCCATAGACTCTCAACAGGTTTTTCTCCCTCTTTATACTGGAGTTCAGAGCAATCATAGTGCTCTCTTACATATAGTGCAACTCCTCCTCCTTTTCTCCCCTGCCTGTTCTTCCTGAACAGTCTATACCCTTCCATGACAGCGCTCCAGTCATGCGAGTCACCCCACCAAGTCTCTGTTATCCCAATTAAATCATATTTCTTGGACTGGGCCAGGGCCTCCAGTTCTTCCTGTTTGTTGCCCAGGCTTCTCGCATTAGTGTACAAACACCTCAGGTAACCAGTTGATCGCCTATTTTCTCCATTCAAACAGGGGTCCTCCTTTCTTGCTCGTTCCTCTCTGCATTTCTTCCCGGTATCTGACTTTCCCACTCCCCTCAGGGTTTTGGTCACCGTCCCCGAACCTAGTTTAAAGCCCTCCTCACTAGGTTTGCAAGCCTGCCCATAAGATGCTCCTTCCTCTCTTGGTTAGGTGGATCCCATCTCTTCCTAACAATCCTTGTGCCCGGAACAGAGTCCCATGGTCGAAGAAACCAAAGCCCTCTCTGCGACACCACCTGCGCAACCACGCATTTACGTCCTCAATTCGACGATCCCTGCTTAGTCCTTTCCCTTCAACAGGGAGGATGGACGAGAACACCACTTGCGCTCCGAGTTCTTGGATCCTTCTTCCCAGCGCTACATAATCCGCAGTAACCCGCTCAAGGTCATTCTTGGCCGTATCGTTAGTTCCCACGTGGAGAAGCAGGAAGGGGTACCGATCCGAAGGTTTGATCAGTTTGTAAGCCTCTCAGTCACATCCTGAATGCGAGCTCCCGGGAAGCAGCATACCTCTCGAGATTCCAGGTCCGGACGGCAGAGGGATGGCTCAGTCCCTCTTAGGAGGGAGTCCCCGACCACCACCACCCGTCGTTTTCTTTTGGGGGTGGTGGCCGTGGAACCCCCATCCCTAGGACTACGCATCCCATGCCTTCCAGTAGATGGTGTTCCCTTCCGGTTTCTTCCTTGTGAGATCCCTTCTAAAGCATTCAGCACCGCAGAGCCTGTGGAGAGAGCCTGAAAGCGATTACTTTCCTCTATAGCATTGGGGGATTCCCATGCTGGCCTTTTTCCCCTTCTAGAAGCACCTGTAGTTCTCATTTTACTGAATTACACATGCTCAAGATCTCCCTGGCTCATGTCTACAGTTTCCATGTTTATAGATATTTAATAAACAAAATGAGGAATATTATAACTTGGTAATATCAGGTGAAAAGATGTTCGTCCTCTTTTATGTGCTTGTGAATGTCATGAAATTGGGCAGATGAAAGAATCATAAATCATCAGGAAGGATATGATAAAAGTTCTGCAAAATTATTCTTTTCTACTTATTCTTTTGTAAGGCCTTATAAATGTAATATAAATCTTCTCATTATTTCATATCATTTTCATATTTAAAGCATCTAAACTTAGGGGTGAAACTGTTAGATGACATCTGCCAAAGGCTGGATGGGAAAGAAGATGAGCAGATTGTGACTATTAACTTTGACTTTCAGTACGTTCGACTTTTAAACTTTGTAGTGTGGCAAGGGCCGCTCTTCCCCAAGCCACCACTGGGTAGGCCTCCTCTCCTTAGCCCCCGAGTTAAGGGTTTTGCAGCGGGTCTCAATGGTAGGGAGCCCAGGCAAGGTGCCCACAGGCTCCCTCCTTAGCTGCCTTTACCTAATGCTGGTCAAAATTGTTCTCTCCAGTGTCTTCCTCTCCACCACCTTCCTTTCGTCCTCTCCCTCTCCTCTCCTCTCCAGCCTCCAACTGCTGAGGCTTTTAAAGGCCCTCAGACAGACAGCAGTGAAGTCAGCTGGCCCTAATTAGCCTGAGCCAGCTCCCTCCCAGCTGCATCTAATTGGGCTGCAGTTCTCTGCTTCTCTCACAGGGGTTTTTCCCTTTTGGGCTGCCTTTTCCCCTCTCTGCAGCAGCTCCCTGGCGTGACCCTGTCACAGTAGTTACTTCATTTTTACTGTCCATCTCTGGATCTTTTTCTGTTTCTATAATGGTCTTTAAGGGGTGACCAGAACAGAATATATTGTTCAGGGAGGGCATGCCATTAATTTATATATTAGGACATAATATTTGTTGGAATATTGTTTGCAGATATAAACTAGAATATGAAGAAACTGACTTCAGACTGCACAATCATGTCAAATTTAGGTTCCATCCTCAAATTATGCTAATCATAGTCAGTTTTTACAGCACCTGGCTATGTTCCTATGTGCAATGCTTGGGATTACATGAGAAAAGAAATGTTATTTTAAGTTCCTGACAAGGTAGTCAAATAAATGGTGTGGGGGAAGGTGGAGAGATAATGATAGTGACTAGTAATAATTTTTTACTTTTCTATGCAGTTTTCCCATTTGTTGTAGATGATGATTTTGGCAGAGATATGTAGACCTATTTTTATAACTACTATGTTGTGGAGTTTTATATAGAATAATATAGAACAAATATTTTGTGGATTTCATTTAGCAGTTGCTTCAAGAAGTTCTGAAAGCTGAAGTTTTGAATGGCATATGCTTTCCCTACTCCTGCCAAATATGCAATCTCTTAGTAAAATACAACAAACTAATATATACAACTTTGGTTGTACTGATGAAAGTTATGAGGAATCTGAACAGAGGCAAATTATTAATATTTAGAGAAATTAACTAAAATAAAATCATTAAAACAGATCACTGTAGCACCCTCTATAGTTAAGCCTGTAAAGCAATTTCTTTTGTAATACATCTGTTTTCCCTCTTTGAAGCAATCACCTGTTTGTCTGAAATTTACTGTAGTTCAGAGAAAAGCCAAATTAAAGACCCACTGGACAATCTGAGTGCAATTCCTTCAGATATGTTTGAGAAAAGTATTTCCCCGTATTCCATAACTCAGTGTTTAAAAACGACAGCAAAAATCTAAGCATACTTTTTCACCAAGGTGGGTGATGTTTTGAAACTTGGCATGAAGCTAGTGTCTTAATTAAGGATTTATAGTTTTGCTGAGTTTGGAAGGGAAATTACATTTTTCTAAGAATTAGAAATAATTTCTGAGGATGCTTAGTGGCATATATTGAGATTTTTAGCAGAGTTCAGTTTTGCCTGGTGACATCACTGATTATAAATGGCATCACTAATTATAAATGTTTCGAAACACATTAAAAATCTGAGAAGTTGCTTTAGGATCAGGATTAGGGAACTGCAAACACAGAAACATTGAGGACCCTGTAATTTTGCTTCTCTGTTTCTTTGGCTATGTTCTGAAAACTCTTTGTTAATTCTGTTTCTATATTTGCATTTAATAGCAATAAATACAATACAGGAGAAGAAAGTTAGAGCTCATTTCAGTACTTCTGTGAGCACTATTCAACAGTATCTAAGGCGGAGACACATCTTTTTTCAAGTGATTGTGCACATACCACTTCTGTTGCTAGTACCTGTATGCTCTATGAACTCCAATCAGGGACTTTTGTCAGCAATACCACTAGTTGGTACTCCTCAGGATCCTTCAAAAAAGGGTTTTATTTTCTATAGATTCCCGTCTAAACAGCGGTTTTTCTTTAGCAAAGCTCCTTTTAAAAAAACCCGCGGCCGCCATTATGCAAATGAAGTGCGGGAAATTTAAATCCCGGCTTCATTTGCAATTTCGAAGTGTCTAATTTACATCCCTTTTTCGAGAAAAGGGATGTAGTTTAGACATAGCCATACTCTCAGTTGATGGCATAAAAGGGGTTTGTCTGTCACTTCCATTTCAGTGCCTGTTTACTGCCCAGGGAAATGTCCAGTGAAGGGGAGTCAAGGCTGCCACCACAGTGTCCTTGGATGAGGACCCACAGTAGTGAGCTCCTTGTAGTATTTGCTCCAGTTAGCCAAGGTTTCAAAATTCTTATAGAATCATAGAGCTGGAAGAGACCTCAGGAGGTCATCAAGTCCTGCCCCTTGCCCAAGGCAGGACCAATCCCAACTAAATCAACCCTGCCAGGGCTTTGTCAAGCCGAGACTTAAAAAGCTCTAAGGATGGAGATTCCACCACCTCCCTAGGTTAACCCATTCCAGTACTTCACCACCCTCCTAGTGAAATAGTTTTTCCTAATATTCAACCTAGACCTCTCCCACTGTAACTTGAGACAATTGCTCCTTGTTCTTCCATCCGTCACTACTGTGAACAGCCTTTCTCCATCCTCGTTGGAACCTCCTTCAGGAAGTTGAAGGCTGCTATCAAATCTCCCCCGCCCCTACTCTTCTCTTCTACAGACTAAACAAACCCAAATCCTTCAGTCTCTCCTCACAGGTCATGCGCTCCAGCCCCCTAATCATTTTGGTCGCCCTCTGCTGGACCCTCTCCAGTGTGTCCACATCCATTCTATAGTGGGGGGCCCAGAATTGGACACAATATTCTAGATGTGGCCTCTACAGTGTTCCTGCAACCATCCCTATACCCACTGGACTGGACTCTACAGAGGAAGGCAAAATAATGAAGTGAACCCCTGTATGTTCCCATCAATATTTCATCATCTTCTCCAGATGAAGCTGTCACTGCAAAGTCATTGGCTTTCCTTTCCCAGAGGAGTTAAGGTCTTCACGAAGAGGGTGTTGCTTCTCTAGGGGCATGTCTACACTAGGACATTATTTTGAAATAACTCCCAAAATAACTCTTTCGAAATAGCGTGTCCACACTACAGGGAAGCCTCAAAATGAGTCCGAGGCAGGCTCCCTTAATGTGGATGTGCTACCTCGACTTAGAGCCCCAGGAAGCACTGGGGAGTAATTACTTTGAATAACTCTGGGAGTAGTTATTTCGAAATAGCAGCAGTGGAGTGTCCATACTACCGCTATTTTGAAATAACTTTAAAAATAAGCGTTATTCTTCATGGAAAGCAGGAGTTATTTCGAAATAACCAGTCAATTATTTCAAAATAATGGGCTTGGTAGTGTGGATGCTCCACCTGTTGTTTTGAAATAAGGGGAGCTAGTTCGAAATAACTCTCTACTGTGCACCCGGGCTAGGAGTGCAGGCAGAACTTATGCAAGAAAATCCAAACAGCTTTCTTTATATTTTAAAGATTCCTGTTCTGGATTGCCCTTCCTAACAATGTAGCCTTACTGGAGCTGGGGAAATCCCTGCAGCTCTGTTGCAAGCACACAGACAGATATCAACTCTCTCAACAAGATTTTCATTATTATTTATCAATTCCCCATTCCTTAGTGGTTATGGCAGCTAATAAGTGCTACTGTCATTCTGTCCTACAGCTAGTCCTAAAGAACAGGAACTCAAGAGATGGGATTTATATGGCCAAAAGATTTATTCCATTGCTACTCTTTAAATGAGAATGGCTCACTATCAGGCTGTCTTGTCTTAATCTTACTATGGTAACCCTTGCCTGTTTTTCCTCAACCCATTTTTTGCTTTTGTAAATAAGAGGTGTGTGCGTGTGTAAGTTAACTTTTTTTGAGCAACAAAAAGAAAAATATATTTGTTAATTTCAAATAATCAGATTTTATCTTATATCCAGTAGAAGAGACAGGTAGACAATAAACTGAATCTATTTCACCTAGTTAAAAAAAATGTGAATAACTGTTGAAATAAAAAGAAATAATACATATGTTAATCTCTATTAGAGTGTCCAATTAAACTGATAAGAACAGTACTACACTTGATCTTAGAAACTGAAACTTGGTAATGTTTTACTTCATTAACTGCTCAAAACTGACACAGCCTCTGGAGGCCTTTACATTATTCAGTATGGGTATGTCTACACTAGTCCCCTAGTTCGAACTAGGGAGGCTAATGTAGGCATTCGAAGTTGCAAATCAAGCCCGGGATTTAAATATCCCGGCAGTTGCATCTTCAACCGGTTGCCATTTTTGAAATTTACAAGTCCGGACTAACTGCCGGCGTCTACGCGCGGCGGGACCGATAGTTCGAAATAAAGCCCCTAGTTCGAACTACCTGTTAAACCTCATTCCAGGAGAAATAACAGGTAGTTCGAACTAGGCTTTATTTCGAACTACTGGTCCCTACGCGTAGACGCGAAGTTAGTCCGACTTGTAAATTTCAAAAAATGGCAATCGTTGGAAGATGCAAATCAAGCGCGGGATATTTAAATCCCGGGCTTGATTTGCAACTTCAAATGCCTACATTAGCCTCCCCAGTTCGAACTAGGGTGCTAGTGTAGACATACCCTATGAAAGTAGCTTTATTGAAATCAATGACATCAATGTTAGTTGCCCCAAACAAATCTTAATATTCATTTTTCTTATAAAACAAGTGTTTTTCCATTTGAAAACAATTATTTAATGATAGGTCAGAGTGGGAAAAACAAAACTCTTAATTACAAAGAGTAAACAGAAGAGCTGCATGTATTGGGTAATGTTTTTGAAGCATCTCTTTGGTTGCTCCCCACCTTTACCTCTCATGCTGTGCAGTGACTATAGAACCTCTGTTCTCTCCTGTTATTTCCCAGCTGGGTCCCTAAACACTGTTCATTCTTTTTGGCTTATAATTCCATTTATCTCCTCCTCCTGCATTTTCATTCAGTATTTTTTTTTCATACACTACTCCCTACACCTGGAATGCTATTCCTCTTTTCATGAGCCGAGTAGTCACACTCCCTTCCTTCTGAATTATGCTTATAACCATTTTTTGCCTTGTTTTCCACTACAAATTTCTACTTCAGTACTATTTACTCATCCCCTCATGAAGTGTCTCCATTTAGAATCATAAAATCATAGAATCATAGAGCTGGAAGAGACCGCAGGAGATCATCAAGTCCTGCCCCCTGCCCAAGGCAGGACCAATCCCAACTAAATCAACCCAGCCAGGGCTTTGTAAAGCCGAGACTTAAAAACCTCTAGGGATGGAGATTCCACTATTCCAGTGCTTCACCATCCTCCCAGTGAAATAGTTTTTCCTAATATCCAACCTAGACTTTTCCCACTGTAACTTGAGACCATTGCTTCTTGTTCTGCCATCTATCACTACTGTGAACAGCCTTTCTCCATCCTCTTTGGAACCTCCCTTCAGGAAGTTGAAGGCTGCTATCAAATCCCCCCTCACTCTTCTCTTCTGCAAATTAAACAAACCCAAATTCTTCAGTCTCTCCTCATAGGTCATGCGCTCCAGCCCCCTAATCATTTTGGATGCCCTCTGCTGAACCCTCTCCAATGCATCCACATCCTTTCTATAGTGAGGGGCCCAGAACTGGACACAATATGCTAGATGTGGCCTCACCAGAGCCGAATAAAGGGGAATAATCACTTCTCTGGATCTTCTGGCAGTGCTTCTTCTAATGCACCCCAATATGCCATTAGCCCTCTTGTCTACAAGGGCACACTGTTGACTCATATCCAGCGTCTCATCCACTGTAATTCCTAGGTCCTTTTCTGCAGAACTGCTACTTAGCCATTCAGTCCCCAGCCTGTAACAATGCTTGGGATTCTTCCGTCCCAAGTGCAGGACCCTACACTTGTCCTTGTTGAACCTCATCAGATTTCTTTTGGCCCAATCCTCTAATCTGTCTAGGTCACTCTGGACCCTATCCCTGCCCTCCAATGTATCTACCTCTTCCCCTAGGAGAGAGGTAGAGACATCTGCGAACTTGCTGAGGGTGAAATCCATCCCCTCGTCCAGGTCATTAATAAAAATGTTGAACAAAATTGGTCCTAGAACAGCTCCTTGGGGCACTCTGCTAGAAACCGACCGCCAACCTGACATCGCATCGTTGATCACTACCCGTTGGGCCCGACAGTCTAGCCAGCTTTCTATCCATCTTACAGTCCATTTATCCAATCCATATTCCCTTAACTTGCTGGCAAGAATATTGTGGGAGACCATATCAGAAGCTTTGCTAAAGTCAAGGTATATCACATCCACTGACTTTCCCATATCCACAGAGCCAGTTACCTCATCATAGAAGCTAATCAGATTGGTCAGGCACGACTTGCCCTTGGTGAATCCATGTTGACTATTCCTGATCACTTTCCCCTCTTCCAAGTGCTTCAAAATGGATTTCTTGAGGATCACCTCCATGATTTTTCCAGGGACTGAGGTAAGGCTTACAGGTCTGTAGTTCCTTGGATTGTCCTTCCCTTTTTTAAAGATGGGCACTACATTTCCCTTTTTCCAATCATCTGGGATCCCTCCCGATCTCCACGAGGTTTCAAAGATAATAGCCAAAGGCTCCGCAATGACACTTGCCAACTTCATTTATTTAAAAATTACCAGGATTTATGATTTGCTTGCTATGTAATATGACTTCGATTATTTTATATTCTTTATTTTTATTCATTCTTTCCCTACTTGCTTAGCACTCTGTCAAAGTTAGCAAATACATTTTTAAAGGCATGGAGGTTTTTTTTTTTTTTTTTTACATTTCTGTTACCCACAATGAAAAGTTATGGTATTATATAAATATTTAATAATTTTGTCAGCTATATCAACTTTAAATTTCATTTGATAGGAGGTTAGCTGGTGTGTTTAATTACACAAATTATTTCAATATTTATAAAGAAATTTTATCTCAACATATATATATGAAGGCTAGGCTCTTACAAACACATATGTACTTAACTTTATTCATGTAAGTAGTCTCTTAATATTAATGAATTAATCATATGCATGTTTCTGGTTCAGAAACTGTGGTCTATAAGTCTGTTATTAAATGACTCATGACAAAGCTTGTATTTTTGACATGCTTTTTCATATACTTCTCCCATATAGAAAAGTAAAAATGTTGGGGAGTTAAGTTAATTCTTCCACTGGAGAAGTTAATATCTTTGCTGTGCAAAGGCATTCATCTGAAATTAATCGGTTCTTTATACACTTCTGCACTTTCAGAACATACTCTCCTTACGAACGATTACAGCGAAGCTAAACTCCTCTTTTTCTTATAATTTGGGAAGTATTTTTAGAGTTGATCATTGATTTTTTTTCTAGCACTTAAATCTTCATACAACATGTTTTAGAAATTAAACCTACCTGTGGCAGGGTGGATTAGGTTTGGAGGCCCTCTGTTGGAGGCCTTGTGGCCCTACTTCACCCTTCCCTGGAACAGAGCAGATAGAAATCTTTCAGGCAGGCTAGAGTGGCCGCAGAGGGGGCTGATAGAGCACCCAATCTGGTGCCAGAAGAGCCCTATATAAGAGAAGCAGCAGAGCAGAGAAACTTAATTGCTGGATAGAGCTTGAGGAATAAAGACTGGGTGCCTAGGTGCCTGTCTGGTTTGGCCAATATCCATGGCAGAGGGGGCATTGCTGGCAGTTACTGGTATATATCACGTTAATGGATGTACAAGTAGATGAGGCCCTGATGTTGTGGCTTATGTGGTTAGGTCCTCTGATGGTGTCTCTTGTATAGATATATGAAGAGAGTTGGGAACGGGATTTGTTGTAGGGATAGGTGAGTGCCAGCAATGCCCTTCTGCTATGTAAATTGGCCAAACTGGACAGTCTCTTCACCAAAGGATAAATGGACACAAATCAGACATAAGGAATTCTGTTCCTCCTCGAACCATCTACCCCACCTCACCCCAGACGGGAGCCACATTGCTGGAAGCGCCTGGTAGGACTCTGTCCCTGTGCTGCCCACACCTGGAGGCTCCGTCCCATTGGCCCCAGGCCCCAGAAGAGTTAATCCAACCCTGTTGGAAAACCATTGGTTTGAATTCTAGTTGTGCAATAATGCTTGTTTCCGGTTTTCCATGTTTGTTTTAGATTTGTCAGCTAGAGAGCTGAGATAGGGCTCTTACTACATTTAAAATGCAGAGCTGCAGCGGGAGTAGCTCCCAGACACAGTAGCTCCCAGGACTATGCCGGGCTTATTCAGTCCCAGCTAGCGCTGGGTCCAGCAGCTTGTGTTCGCAGCCAGCCCCAGCCACCACGGATAGGGTCTGCTTCATTTAAAATGCTCATGCCGGAGCTGGTACCAACCACCGCTTTGGCTCTGCTTTCCAGCAGCAGCAACTATCTGCTGTGGCCTGGGCTGGCCGCAAACACCATCTGTTCCAGTAGCAGCTTTTAAGCCGGTTCTCCCAGCACCATCTCCTGCTTCCCCTCTCCCCTGTTGCCTCTGATGCAGAGGCAGCAAGGGGAGGGGAATGCAAGTGTTCGAGTAGTCGACTGAACTACTTGCTTACATCCCTCACAAGATCCCTTATGCTTCTGGGCAGAAGCCAATCTCTGAGTCTGAGATCAGGAAAAAAGTTCTGCTGTAAATTGCCCATCATAGGGGAAAGGGACATTTATTTTCTTCTAAAGAACTATGTATCGACTGTTTCTGGACATAAGGTAAATCAGGTGGACAGTTGGTCTGATCTCTTTTGACAGCTTGTATATTTATGGATTGTATAATGCATATTTTATAGATTCTTTTCTATTTTAAGGTTTGCTGAAATAAAGATAAAAGATGAGCTCATGGTTCAAACATTTCTCTAAGCAAGGAAGTTTAATTAATTTGTTACAATTGTATTTCTTATAATTGGCAACTAAAAGTTATAACTAGATATACTACTGTACGGAATGTTAATGTCTGTTTTTAACTTGAATTAAAATACTTTGTTCCCTTGCTACATTAAGAAGTAATATAATATGAACTTAGATTATTTGATTTAATGCTTTTGTTCTTGTCTGAAAAGTAAGTGAATGACTCACTTGATCATATAAAAGATCTTAAATCTACTTACATTTTTCACAGTACAATTTCTCATTCAGGCATGTTAGCAAGAAGAAGGTGATCTGAGAGGGTGTGGAACCCCTACTGGATGAGGGCGGTAACCTAGTGACAGATGATGTGGTGAAAGCTGAAGTACTTAATGCTTTCTTTGCCTCTGTCTTCACGGACAAGGTCAGCTCCCAGACTAATGTGCTAAGTGACGCAATATGGGACGAAGGTAGACAGCCCTTGGTGGGGAAAGAACAGGTTAGGAACTACTGAAAAAAGCTAAATGTACATAAATCCATGGGTCTGGACTTAATGCATCCGAGGGTACTGAGGGAGTTGGCAAATGTCATTGAGGAGTCTTTGGCCATTATCTTTGAAAAGTCGTGGAGATAAGGAGAGATCCCGGATGATTGGAAAAAGGCAAATGTAGTGCCCATCTTTAAGAAAGGGAAGAAGGACGATCCAGGGAACTATAGGCCGGTCAGTCTTACCTCAGTCCCTGGAAAAATCATGGAAGGAATCTTCAAGGAATCCATTTTGAAGCACTTGGAAGAGGGGAAGGTGATCAGGAATAGTCAGCATGGATTCATGAAGGGCAAGTCATGCCTGACCAATCTGATTAGCTTCTATGATGAGGTAACTGGCTCTGTGGATATGGGAAAGTCAGTGGATGTGATATACCTTGACTTTAGCAAGGCTTTTGATACGGTCTCCCACAATATTCTTGCCAGCAAGTTAAGGGAATGTGGATTGGATAAATGGATGGTAAGATGGATAGAAAGCTGGCTGGAAGATTGGGCCCAGCAGGTAGTCATCAATGGCTCGATGTCAGGATGGCAGTTGGTTTCTAGCGGAGTGCCTCAAGGTTCGGTTCTGGGACCGGTTTTGTTCATCTTTATTAATGACCTGGATGAGGGGATGGATTGCGGGGAGAGGTAGATATGCTGGAGGGCAGGGATAGATTCCAGAGTGACTTAGACAAATTGGAGGATTGGGGCACAAGAAATCTGATGAGGTTCAACAAGGACAAATGTAGAGTCCTGCACTTGGGACGGAAGAATCCCAAGCATTGTTACAGGCTGGGGACCAACTGTCTAAGTAGCAGTTCTGCAGAAAAGGACCTGGGGATTACAGTGGATGAGAAGCTGGATATGAATCAACAGTGTGCCCTTGTAGCCAAGAAGGCTAATGGCATATTAGGTTGCATTAAGAGGAGCATTGCCAGTAGATCCAGAGATGTCATTATTCCCCTTTATTTGGCTCTGGTGAGGCCACGTCTGGAGTATTGTGTCCAGTTCTGGGCACTCAATTACAGGAAGGATGTGGATGCATTGGAGAGGGTCCAGCGGAGGGCGACCAAAATGATTAGGGGGCTGGAGCACAGGGCGTATGAGGAGAGGCTGAGGGAGTTGGGTCTATTTAGTCTGCAGAAAAGAAAAGGGAGGGGGGATTTAATAGCAGCCTTAAATTTCCTGAAGGGAGGTTCCAAAGAGGATGGAGAAAGGCTGTTCACAGTAGTGATGGATGGCAGAACAAGGAGCAATGGTCTCAAGTTGCGGTGGGAGAGGTCCAGGTTGGATATTAGGAAAAACTATTTCGCTAGGAGGGTGGTGAAGCACTGGAATGGGTTACCTAGGGAAGTAGTGGAGTCTCCATCCCTAGAGGTGTTTAAGTCTCGGCTTGACAAAGCCCTGGGTTGGTTGATTTAATTGGGATTGGTCTTGCCTTGGGCAGGGGGCTGGACTTGATGGCCTTCAGAGGTCTCTTCCAGCTCTATGGTTCTATGATTCTATGATTGTGGTTTGTCATCTTTTGTTTAATTAAATGATAGACAATGGAAAGCGTGGTATGCATTGTTGCTGACTTTGTAGGTCAGAAATTCATGTCCAGAGACTGTGCTTCTTTTTAAAGAATCTATGAAGATACACATTCAGAAATAAGAAACTACTTAATATTACCCAAATGCAAAACTTTGAGAAGATTGATGTTCATTAGACCAGACTTTAAACAATACAAAAGAGCTGGATGATTGTTTTAAAACAGTTAACAAAATCATCAAAGCACTGGTGAGTGGGGACTTCATCCTTCCAGACATCTGTTGGGAAAATAACACAGCAGGGCACAGATTATCCAACAAGTTAATGGAACGTATTGGAGATAATTTTTTATATCTGAAGACTGAGAAAGCTAGTAGGGGGGATATGGTCCTAGATTTGATTTTTAACAAATAAGGAAGAACTGGTTCAGGATTTTGAAAGTGGAAAGCAGGTTGAGTGAAAGTGATCATGAAATGACAGAGTTCATGATTTTAAGGAATGGTAGAAGGGACAACAGCAAAATAAAGGCCAATAGACTTCAAGAAGGCAGACTTCACTAAACTCAGGGAGCTGGTAGGTAAGCTCCGATGGGAAGCAAGACTACGGAACAACACCGGTGGCATTTTTTGAAATGGACATTATTAAGGGTGCAAGAGCACAGCATTTAATTGCATAGAAAAGATAAAAAGAGACTTAACTAGGAGATCTTGAATTATCTAAAAATAAGAGTCTTATGAAACATGGAAACTAGGTAAAAGTACTAGGATGAATATAAACAATAACATAAGAACGGCCATACTGGGTCAGACCAAAGGTCCATCTATCCCAGTATCCTGTCTGCTGACAGTGGCCAGTACCAAATGCCCCAGAGGGAGGGAACAGAGCAGGTAATGCTCACGTGATCCCTCTCCTGTCATCCATTTCTAGACAAACAGAGGCTAGGGACACCATTCCTACCCATCATGGCTAATAGCCATTGATGGACCTAACCTCCATGAATCTATCTAGCTCCCCTTTGAACCCTTTTAAAGTCCTAGTCTTCACATCCTCTGGCAAGGAGTTCTACAGGTTGACTGTAGGCTGAGTGAACCTCATTTTATAAGGAGTAAGGGTTATTTCAAAAGAAGGGTTTTTTCTCGAAATAACCGCGTCTCAACAGCATTTTGTATCTCAAAATAGGGTATTTCGAAAAAGTGGCCAGCTGCGATTATGCAAATGAAGCACGGGAAATTCAAATCCGTGCTTCATTTGCAATTTCTTTTGTCTGCATTTGCATTCCTCTCTAGAAAGATGAATGCAGTGTAGGACATACCCTCAGGGAATAGTTATGGTTCACAGTAATGCTACAAAGGCATAATAAGTGGGGTTCCATAGGGATCAGTTTTGGGACTGGTTTCGTTCAATATCTTCATCAACTATTTAAATACTGGCATAGAGAGTACACTTATTAAGTTTGCAGTTGATACCAACCTGGGAGGGGTTGCAAGTGCTTTGGAGGATAGGGTCATAATTCAAAATGATCTGGACTAACTGGAGAAATTGTCTGAGCTAAATAAGATGAAATTTAATGAGCACAAATGCAAAGTACTTCACTTAGGAAGGAACAATCAGTTTCACACATACAGAATGAGAAGTGACTGTCTAGGAAGGAGTACTGCTGAAAGGGATTTGAGGGTCAAGCTAAATGTGAGTCAACAGTGTGACACTGTTGCAAAAAAAGCAAACATGATTCTGGGATGCGTTAACAGGAGTGTTGTGAGCAAGACACAAGAAGTCATTCTTCCTCTCTACTCTACCCTGATTAGGGCTCAACTGGAATATTGTGTCCAGTTTTTGGCACCACATGTCAAGAAAGATGTGGAGAAACTGGAGAAGGTCCAGATAAGAGCAACAAAAGTGATTAAAGGTTTAGAAAAGATGACCTATGAGGGAAGACTGAAAGAATTGATCTTGTTTAGTTAAGAAAAGAGAAGACTGAGAGGGGACATGATAGCAGTTTTCAAGTATCTAAAAAGGTGTTACAAGGAGGAGGGAGAAAAATTGTTCTTCTTGGCCTCTGAGAACAGGAAAAGAAGCAATGGGCTTAAATTGCATCAAGGGAGGTTTAGGCTGGACATTAGGAAAAAGTTTCTAACTGTCAGGGGGGTTAAACACTGGAATAAATTGCCCAGGGGAGTTGTGGAATCTCCATCACTGGAGATATTTAAGGGCAGGTTAGACAGACCTTTATCAGGGATGATCTAAACAATGCTTGGTCCTGCCATGAGGGCAGGGGACTGGACTCAATGACCTGTTGAGGTCCCTTCCAGTTCTAGGATTCTATGAAAATGGTTTACATTTGTTTTTATGTCTTTTGACAGAAAGCTTTGCAAAGAATAGCAGTTTAGAAAAGGTTAATATGAGCTTTGATTAAAAAGAGACTGGGTCTGTTAGTATTCTGTAATGACAGTTGGCAACAGGAGTGATTTATCACAGTTTTTATTCCAAATGTCTCTTTATTGGATACTATGCATGATAGAAATCCAAGCTGATGGACTTTGTTCAACTTCAGCAACATAGAGGATTAATAGCATAATGGCTCAGGGCTAGAGAACCCTATTGCTCTCCTGTGAATGGAATTATTTAGAGACTTGAAGAGGAGGAGCCAGAAAGGGGAAGGAGACTATTTGAGGACTCAGTTTGGCTAACTACTAGCCAGCTTTCTGCTTCATGCTGTTGCTGTTGCATTGGCATATGATGTGGATAAGTATTAGGTTGAGGACAGAAAGGAATGCCTGGGTAGCAGAGTTGATCATGGAAGCAACAAAATAACAAAAGAACATCAGGAAAGTGCTCCTGCATTTTACCTATTTGATGATAAAAAAGCTTTATTGATTAATATAAATAGGCTTCTTCGTGCAGAGGTAAAGTACTGGATTCTTTTGGAGAGATCTATAAATCGTGAATGTGTATTTCATCAAGGACTTGTTTAAGGATTTGATTATCAAACTCAGCTGCTTTGTGATTATACTTTAACTCACATGTGTTTGCAGGTAAGTTTAGCAATAATTTTTAGATTTTATGTCATAAGAGCTATAACTAAGACGACATCTCCATGAAAATGTGTCTCTATTCTACCACTAATGTGCACGAGTCACTCCTGCTAGGAGTAAGCATGTGTATTTAATTTTGATTGAATACAGCAAATAACCAGAGGAGGTATGGGGTAGTCATACTTCATTAACTTATGATTTTTCCCTTTTTCTTTTAAAATAATATACACAATTGACATGGGATTGCTAGCTCCTAAACGTTCTGTAATCTTCGTGTAGTCACAATCAACATAGTTTTTTGTTAACAATTTTGTACAAATTTCCTAAGTTTGTTTTCAAATAAATTCTTGTAGATTGTGTGTCTGGGATATAAAATATTTCTCAAAGCCTTTAGAAACTAGGGATATAAATAGTTAACTGATTAACCCAGAGGTGCAGCGAGGGTGTTATGCACCTGGGGGTAAAGGCAAAATGTGTACATCCCCCTTCTCCCCACTGCTGCAACCGCCGCACGGTGGGTCCCCGAACCTGGCACATGGCTAAGCCCGACCCTGGGAGCAGGGGGGAGCTTCTACCACGTGTTCCCGTGTCCCCTCCAGTTTGGGGTTGGGCCCCCGCACGTACGAACCCACCGTCGGAGATGGAGGTGAAGAGGCAGGGAGGAGGCTCCAGCTGGCGGCGGCGGGTGGAGGAGGAGCAGGTGAGCCGAGGGATGACGGGGGAGCAGAGGGGAACTAAATTGATGCCCCCCCTAGCGTGGCACCTGGGGGCAACTGTGCCCTTGCCTTCCCCTCGCTATGCCACTGGATTAACCGGTAAGCCTCATCCTTAATAGGTGCAGTATATATACCGAAGAGCCTGCAGCGCATATAACTGCTAGGATTTTTGGTGGTTACATAGTTACATTTTAAAATGACTTTTTAGATTCCTGTTAGAAATCAGTACAATGTATTTTAAATACAAATTAAAAATGGAAGTGCCATCTGTGACAGATACGATAATACCTGTAATATATTAGTTGAACCTTGGTGAATTAACAATGAGGAGTCCAGTGGCATCCTGGAGACCAACAGTGCAAATGTTTTATGTTGTTGTGCGATTGTATGCAACTTCTGTAAAGAGAAGGCATGGCTGATGTAAATCCTATGATGTGTATGCACTTCAAAAAGCTTGTTGAAACAATGTGCTAGATTAAGAAATCATGGGGATTCTCCGGAAATACTTGGAAGGAGGAGAATGCAAATGAACCACTTCTGGATTCATTCCTTTGAGGCTATGGCTTGGGCAGAAAACCGCTATATGGTTATTTTTATTCATGATGGCTTCAGAGAGTTGAGAGTGACTGGAGCAGAGAGAAACAGTCCCACAGTTGGGATCCTCTCTCCAGAAGATGTCATGGTATCCTCTTGCACTGAGGATACCTCTGTGTGGGGAGATCCCTGTTATTAGGAAGATCTAGGTAATAGTAAAGGGGAATTAAAATATTAGAAATATTTACACTTGGGTTTATGTTGATTTGAACAATTGCAGTTAGTAAATTGGATAGAATTTCTGTGTGTAGAAATTCTGTGCTTGAATAATACGAGGATAACAATAGAAATACATTATCAACCACTAGACCAGGATGGTGGCTGTGAGTGTTTAATACAGAGGGAGATTAGCAAGGTACAAAAGAGAAAACACAGTAATAATAACTTTTAAGTGATTTCAGTTGTCCTCATATTGACTGGGTACATGTCACCTGAGGATGGGATGCAGAGAGAAAATTTGTAGATGCCATTAGTGACTGCTTCTTGGAGCAGCTTGTCCTGGAACTACCATGTGGAGAGCCAAGTCTTGACTTAATCATGGGCCAAGAGGTGAATATAACTAAACTCCTCAGTAACAGCAACCATAATGTAATTATATGTAACATAATGGGGAGGGGGAAGTACCAAAGAAATCCATCTTGGTAGTATTAACTTCCAAAATGGGAACTACACAAAAATGAGGAGACTAGTTAAATGGAAATTAAAAGGCATCCTTTAGAAACTGGCAGTCAAATCCAACTGAGGAAAATAGGAAGAAGCATAAATTCTGACAAGTCAAGTGTAAAAATATAATTAGGCAAGCCAGAAAAGAATCTGAAAGCAACTGGTAAAAGATAAAAAAAATGAACTGCAAAAATGTTTACAGTACATCAAAGGAAGAAAGCGGGATCACTGAATGATCGAGGTACTAAAGAAGCACGCAAGGGTGATAATGCCTTTGTGGAGAAGCAAAGTGCATAAGTCTTCACTGCAGATGCTGTGAGGGAGATTCCCATCTTTTTAGATGGCAGATCTTAGGCAGTGTCCTACATTGAGGTGTCAGTAGAGAAGTTTTTGAAACACATTGATAAATTCTACAGTAATTAGTCACTAGGACCAGAAGGTTTCACCCTGGAGTTATGAAGAAATTCAAATTAAAAATTGAAGAAATATGGTATGTAACCTGTCACTTTTATATCAGTTTCTGCATCAGATGATAGGAAAATTGTAACACTGATTTCAAAACAAAAGCTTCAGAAGTGATCCTGGCAATTACAGACTGGTAAGCCTAACTTCAATACAAGACAAACTGGTTGAAACTACAGTAAAGAACAGAATTTTCAGATGCATAGGTGAGCATTATATGTTGAGGAAGTGTCAACATGGCTTCTATAAATGGAAATCATACCTCACCAGTCTATTAGAATTCTTTAGAAGATGTCAAGAAGCATGTGAACAAGGGCGATCCAATTTATATAGTGTATGTGGAGTTTAAGAATGCCTTTGATGGTGGTTCATTACCAAGGGCTCTTAGGCTACATTTAAACTGCACAGTTATTTCAGAATAAGCTATTCCGGAATAGTTATTCCGAAATAGCTTATTTCAAAATAGTACATCTACACTGCTGGGAAGCCTCAAAATTAGTCCAACACAGGCTTCCCTAATGTAGGCATGCTATCTTGATTTAGAGTACCAGGAGGAATAAATTAGAATCGCCCTGGTGAGGGGCTATTTTGAAATAGCAGCAGTGGAGTGTCTACGCATGCCTTATTTCCAAACAGCTATTTTGGAATAGGCGTTATTCTTCATAGAATAAGGTTTACAGAAGTTGGAATAAGCCATCCATTATTTTGAAATTATTTCGAAATAACAGAATTGCTGTGTAGACGCTCGCATAGTTATTTCGGAATAATGTCCGTTATTCCGAAATAACTTTGCTGTGCAGACACGCCCTAAAGGAAGACTAGATAGACAAGAGATAAAAGGAAAACACCTTTATGGGTCAGTGATTTCCTGGTCATAAGATCGGAAACAAAGCATAAAATAAATAGTTTTTACAGTGGAGAGAGAGAAATGGTGGGGGACTCTAAGGATCTGTAGGGGGACGACTTCTGTTCAACATGCCCATAAACAGTCTGAGAAAAAGGAGTAAACAGTGAGGTGGCAAAGTTGCCAAATGATACAAAATTTCTTAACATAGTTAAGCACAACACTGGCTTTGAAGAATTACAAAGGGATCTCAGTAAAGTCAGTGACTTGTCAAGGAAGTGACAAATGAAATTCAGTGTTGATAAAGGCAGAATAGTATGCTTGAGAAAACATGGTCACTACTATACATACAAAATGATGGGGATTAAATTAATTGTAACTGCTCAAGAAAGAAATTTTTGAGACATCCTGGACAGTTCTCCAAAAATATCTGGTCAGTGTACAGTGGCAGTCCACAAAATTAACATAATGTTATAAAACATTAGAAAAGGGGAAAAACAAGACAGAAAATATCATCATGATATTTATTATTATAAACATAATATAATAAAATATTAAAATAACAAAGAAAAGAAAATACAATATTTAAGATATAATATATAAATCAACAATACACCCACACCTTCAATATTGCATACAGTTCTGGTTGCCTCATTTAAAAAAAGATGTTCAAATTGAAAAAGGTGCAGAGAAGGCAATAAAAAGGATGAGGGTATGGAACAGCTTTCATGTTAGGAGAGATTCAAAAAACAGGGAGGCTGTGTCTAGACTGGCAAGTTTTTGCGCAAAAGCAATTGCTTTTGCGCAAAAACTTGCCAGCTGTCTACACTGGCTTGAATTTGCAAGAGCACTGACTTTGTAATGTACAAAATCAGTGCTTCTTGCGCAAATACTTCATGCTCCTGCTCGAAAAAGCCCTCTTGCACAAGAATACTTGCAAGAGGGCCAGTGTAGACAGTGAAGAACTGTTTTAAAAAGCCCCAATGGCTAAAATGGCGATCGGGGCTTTCTTGCGCAAAATCGTGTCTCGACTGGCCATGGATGCTTTTGCGCAAAAGCACCTTTTGCGCAAAAGCATCCATGCCAATCTAGACACGCTTTTGTGGAAATACTTTTAACGGAAAAACTTTTCCGTTAAAAGTATTTCCGCAAAATCATGCCAGTCTAGACGCAGCCGGACTGTATAGCTTAGGAAAAAGATGACTAAGGGTTTATGATAGAGAGCTATACAATCATGAATGGTATGGAGAAAGTGAATTGGGAATGTTATTTACTCTTTCGTATACCACAGGAACTGACCCAATGAAATTAACAGGCAGCAGGTTTAAAACAAACATGAATACTATTTCACACAGTGCACAATTAATCTGTGGAAAATGTTGCCAGGAGACATTGTAGAGGCCAAAAGTATAATTGGATTAAAAAAATGGATAAGTTCATGGAAGCTAGGTCCATCAATGGCTATTATTCAATATGATCAGGGTCTCAAACCCATGCTTTGTGTGTCCCTAAATCTCTGACTGCTAGAAGCTGGAATTTGCCAAGAGAAAATGGATGACTCAATAAATTGCCCGGTTCGGCTCATTCCCTCTAAAATCTGGTACTTGGCACTGTCGGAGGGAAGATGCTGGGCAAGCTGGACCATTGATCTGAGCCTGGATGGCCATTCTTATGTTCATATTGACTGACAAAAAATGAAGCGACACACTAACAGGGAATCTTGAAAGCAGTAATGATTTGTGAATTAGCTTGGAAAGTGTTGCCTTTTCATGGAACACGTGGAGGAAATCACAGAGGTCTTCTCGGGAGAAATAAAATGTGCTGTGGAGTTTAATATTTATTATTTCAAACTTTTTACTTAGCGGCTTTCCACCATGAGGGTTTTTTTACACTTTTCATGTGATTCTGAATAGTGTACAGAACGGCCATACTGGGTCAGACCAAATGTCCATCTAGCTCAGTATCCTGTCTTCCAGCAGTGGTCAATTCCAGGTGCCCCAGAGGGAGTGAATGAAACGGGTAATCATCAAGTGATTGGATCATGTCATCCATTTCCAGCCTCTGACAGAGGCTAGGGACACCATTCCCTCCCATCCTGGCTAATAGCCATTGATGGACCTAACCTCCATGAATTTATGTAGTTCTTTTTTGAACCCTGTTAAAGTCCCAGTCTTTTAAATCTGTCTTCACATGGCATCCATTCCAAATCCCTAATAATTTTTGTTGCCCTTTTCTGAATCTTTTCCAATGCCAATATATCTTTTTTGAGATGAGGTGACCACATCTGTATGCAGTGTTCAAGATGTGGGCATACCATAGATTTATATACAGGCAATAAGATATTCTCTGTCTTATTCTCTATCCCTTTTTAAATGATTCCTAACATTCTGTTTGCTTTTTTTTGACTGCTGCTGACAACTGAATGGATGTTTTCAGAGAACTATCCACAGTGACTCCAAGAGCTCTCTCTTGAGTGGTTCTAGCTAAATTAGTCACCATCATTTTGTATGTATAGTTGGGATTATATTTTCCAGTGTGCATTACTTTGCATTTATCAACATTAAAATTCACTTGCCATTTTGTTGCACAATCACTTAGTTTTGTGAGATCCTTTTGAAGCTCTTCACAGTCTGCTTTGTTCATAATTATTTTGAGCAGTTTAGTATCATCTGCAAATTTTGCCACCTCACTCTTTACCCCTTTTTCCAGATGATTTAGAAATATGTTGATTAGGACTGGTCCCAGTACAGACTAGTTATCAATTCATGAGAGGACCATTCTATGACAACTTACTTTACTTAAAAGCCGTTTGTGAGGGACCTTGTCAAAGGCTTTCAAATTTCTGTAAAGGATTTTTGTGTGTGCCAAGCATATATTGTATGGGTTAGTTCCTTTTGATTTTCTTTTAAAGGGACTCTGTCTAGAATGATTGTTTCTAATGATTAATGATTGATTATCTACACGATTATTCTGGATTACTTGTTTCTGCATGGTATGTTAGATTTTTTTCCCCTCTTCCTGTGTCTAATTATTCAAATGCTGCTAACAGGTAATATTATAAATCTTAAAGATGAACTGCTGTAACAAAATGTGTTGGACTTTTAGAGGCAAGTTTATGACTTGGTTCAACCTCGTTCAAACAAGTAGGTATTCTGAGACTCAGAAGTCCCAGGAATTCTATGACTGTAGACAATAACAGGGACCTTTTGGAAAGCAGAATACAGGATATAAAAGGCACATTCTCTTCCCAAGTGTGGAGGAGAACTTGGGTGAGGAAACTTGTGCATTTGCATTTTCTTCTTTGAGATCTCATGTCTGTGTAAGACGGGTGATAATGCCATCTCAGAAGAGAAGGCAAGGAAGGATCCTGAGAGAGGCTGTGGGAAGAATCATGTGAGAAGGTCACAAATGAAGCTTTAGAGGTAGGTGATTAAGAAATTCTGGGGAGAAGGTAAATTTTTGGATGACTCTATGTCCTGGCCTTACAGTGTTTGATTATCCATGATCTTTAAGTTAAGTATATATGGTTCCTTGCAGGGTCACGCCCATAGTTCTGTACAAGTGAAGTAAAACATGTATAATAAAACTAATCCTTAGCTTTGGTGAGAAACGAAGTCAAGATCAGTAAAAAGAGAAGCCCTTTATTATGAAATTTATTTTTAATGGTGGGTTAACAGAGAAGATATTGCACACTTCCATTAGCATTAAAACCAGCATTTTTGCAAATGCCCTTCAGAGATAGAAATCCTAGTATACTTGTTAGGTGAGTGATGAAACAGAACCATGTTAAGTTTTAGCCCTATATATTTTTAATTGTGTGAAAATTAGCACACAGCACATGGGACTTAGGAGAGAAGTAATGGAGGATGCTTTAAAAAGAGTATAGAGTGATATCTGTCTTTGAAGGGGCATTTGTATTAGGTTATAAGCATATTCATATCAGACAAATATTTGTAATGGGAACTGGGGGCAGGGGATGGGGCAAAGCGTGTGTGTGTAGGTGAGAAGAGAAAGCACTTCTGGTAAAGTGGTTAGTTGGTCAGATAAATGTATTAAGTAGAACTAATGTTCTCACCAATTATTCAAGGTCTTTGAAAGGATAAAATGACTGAACTGCCACACTTTGAGTAACAATAGCATTGTAGGCTTTATTTCAGGTGACAAAAGGCTCTACAGAGCTATGCATCAAGACATGCAAATAGAACTTGGGACTAACTGTGTCTACCTAGGACAACATATAAAAGCCCATTTCTTCGAGATAGTCTGCTTCAGAGGCAGATTACTGTTTGGGGGGCGGGGGCCCTGGGCCAGAGCAAGTGGGGGCCCTTTCCTCACCCCTTCCATCTGTAGTCATCGCCCCATTCCCCTCCCTTGTGCTCCTGCCAGGGGCCAGATTAGTGGTACAGGCATCTTCCCCTCCCCATCCAGTGTTCCAGACAGAGGGAACAGAATTACATTGTGGGGGCTTTCTCTCCTCCTTGGCAGGAGTGCCACATGAGTGGAGTGCCCATTTTTCCATGGCCTACAATTAGCTGGGTTCTGTTGGCCCAGTGTCTAATCTGCTGCTGTCTACCTTCAGTCACTTCATCAACATTTAATACAATTACATCATATATTCTAAAAGAGGCAAATTACCCATACTCTGTACAGAATAGGGGAAAGGTAGAGAGAGATTCAGACATAGTGTTGGATTCAGCTTATTAAATTTGTGGGCACCTAGACACCAAAGGTAATAGGTGCATTATAAAAACATAACAATAGAACTCGTTTTTATGCCTGCAAATGTTATTCTTTGGAAGCTTTTGAATAATTTTAATGGCATCTAGTCAACATTGAGTTTCCAATAATGTGAGCTTCACTTATACCATTCTGAATTTTGGAGGATTCAGAATTGCAAGTGTTGTTTGATCTCTGAATGCGCTCCTCCTATCCAACAAGTCTGCTTGGGGCACAGTCCAGGAAATTTTCTTTAAATGTTGTTTCTCTTTCCCTACCTTGTGCTAAAGTTCTGTTTTTCCTATTTGGCAGGAGTTTGAGGGGTAACATTTTCAATAGCACCTAAGGCCTTGTCTACGCTACGAGATAAGGTTGAAATTATTAAGGTTGATTTTTTTACCACCTGAATTTATAAAGTCAGAGGTGCATGTTCCTACTGGGTATAAGAGTCTGATGTTGTGCATCCCCAATATAGTGGCTTCTATCAACTTTGTCGACAATGCACAGTGGGTAGATATCCTATAGTTTCTGCCACTCCTTTGTATTCTGGGTTAGGCTCCCAGTGCTTGATGGGATAAAGGCAGTGCAGTGGGTGGTTCTGGGTACATGTCATCAGCATCCCATAATGCAGTCATCTCCTCCCCTCCCTACACACTTGAAAGTAATGGCAAACAATCTTTTTGTGCCTTTTTTCCCCTGTTTATCTGTGCATGGACCCCATTCAGAAGCAAAGTGCGATGACAATCATAGTAAACATCTCACACCTTATGCTGCAGTATGTCCAGAGCCTAGCCAGAAGCTGATGGAGCAACAAAGAATGTGAGGAGGCCATGAACAGACACATGTATGAAGCACTTGAGTGGAGTAATTGGCAGATGCGGACAGCAATCGAGCCTCTTGACACAGTGGAACACCAGTTCTGGTGCTGTGAGATACGCACAGACTGGTGGGACCGCATAGCTATGCAGTTATGCAGTGGCTGCAAAACTTACACATGCATAAAGCCACTTTCATGGATGTTTGCAAATTGCTTTCCGCTGCCCTGAAGCACAGCAATACCAGAATGAGCAGCTGACAGTGGAGAAGCAAGGGGCAATAGCCCTATGGAAGCTTGCAACTCCAGACAGCTATCAGTCAGTTGGGAATCAATTTGGAGTGGGGACTACTGTGATCCAAGTATCCAAGGCAATCAATACCCTTCTTCTGTGGAGAGAGGCTGTTCAGTGGTGACAGATGACAGAACAAAAGCAATGGTCTCAAGTTGCAGTGAGGGAGGTGTAGGTTGGCTATTAGGAAAAACTATTTCACTAGGAGGGTGGTGAAACACTGGAATGGGTTACTTAGGGAGGTGGTGGAATCTCCATCCCTAGAGGTTTTTATGTCCCAGCTTCACAAAGCCCTGGCTGGGATGATTTAGTTGGGATTGGTCCTGCTTTTAGCAGGGGGTTGAACTCGATGACCTCCAGAGATCTCTTCCAAACCTATGATTCGATGATTCTGGGAAATGTTCAGGGCATAGTAGAGTGCTTTGCTGCGATGGGGTTCTCTAATTGATGGAACCCGACCAAACATGAAGGGGTAATTCTTGATTATGTTGCAGATGCTGGTGGATGTCAATGACTGTTTCACCAACATCAGTGTGGCCTGGTGGAGAAAGGAACTCTTCAAAAAATTGCAAGATGGAACTTTCTTCCCAGACCAGAAAATTACTTTCAAAGACGCTGGAATTCCAACAGTGATCCTTGGAGATCCAGCCTACACCTTGCTCGAATGTTTCATGAAGCCATATGCAGGCAGTCTGGACCATACTAAGGAGCAGTTTTACTACAGGCTTAAGCAAGTGCAGAATGGTGGTAGAATGCGCTTTTGGATGTTGAAAGGGAAAGTTTCACAATTTATTGGCTAGGTTAGACCTCAGCAAAAGCAGCATTCCCATTGTTGTGGCAGCCTGTTATGTGCTCCATAATATCTGTGGAAGTAAGGGAGAACATTTTATGCCAGGGTGGGGCATCAAGGGCATAGTGGCTAATTATGAGTAGCCAGACACCTGGGCAGAAAGGAGAACACCTAGAGGAGCACTGCAAATCAGAGAGTCTTTGAAAAACAGCTTTGTGAATGGCCAGACTGTGATATGATAGTTGTGCATCTTGCTCCTGGTGCCACACTGGCCAAACAGAACATGAAATTCAAAATTTCCCAGGGCTTTTCCCATGCACCTGGAGAGCAACAGAGTTGAAAGTCCTGGCCACAGCAGTCACATTGGAGCACTGTGGGACACCTCCCAGAAGTAGCCAAACATGTAGACTTTGACTGCACTGCATCTGCACAACCCTAAAGTCAACCATGTCAGGTCGAATTTACCATTATTCCTTGTGAAAAGCAGGAGTAATGAAATAGACTTTAACAGCTCTTAAAGTTGGTGGAATGAGCTTGGTGGTGTGAACTCATTGTTTAGAAAATCTACAGAATTCAGCTAAGTTTTACCTAAACTAGTGTAGACCAGGCCTTAGTGAGTGAGGCTCTATAAGTTCTATTGACTTTAAATGGGATTTATGTTTCTAAGTCACTTGGGCATTTTTGAAAATATCTAATATTTAATATATCTCTTGAATTTCAGAATCTTATGTGGAGAGACTTTTTTGCTTTAAAGAAGTTGAATAATCAAGATTTTTTTCATTCTAGCAGCCACCCCACAAATTTGGATATTATTATCAACTTATATTTATCTACTTGCGTGATCCTGTTCTATATTTACCAAATACTCTTAGTCGCATATGGAGTTCACAAATAATATCTGCGAAGACGAAACTGTGAATCTTCAACACAAATGTGAAGAGTGTGCTCCTGTATGCATGCGAGATCTGGCATACTAAAAAGTCTTCAAATCACAAGCTACAGACATTCATAAATAGATGCTTGAGGTACATCCTTCACATCAAATGGCAAGACTTCATCACAAATGAGGAGCTTTGGAACAGAGCAGGACAAGAACTACTTGATGTTCAAATCAAGAGAAGAAAGTGGGGATGGCTAGGCAACACTCTCAGAAAATCATCATCCAGCATAGTCCGTCAAGCTCTCACATGGAACCCGCAAGGAAAATGCAAAAGAGAAAGACCTCGGACAACGTGGAGAAGATCTACTGAGATTCAAGGACAACAACTGGGGTACTCCTGGAGTCAGCTAGAAGTTTTGTCTCAAGACAGAGTGAAGTGGAGGAGATTTGTAGATGTCCTATGCTCCACTCAGAGTACAGGGGTTTAAGAAGATTTAAATCCCTTCTACTTACTGTAGATGCTGTGCAACTCCTTTAAGTTGCTGCTATACTATAGTTACATGAACATCCAGGAAATTTATTTTTGTGTAGATAGTATCAAGTGTACTTTACAGAGTAGACAGTTTTAACTGAATTCCTTTTGTTTTTCTAGTCAGTGACTTTGAGAGTCCTGCAGTCTGGTGGGAAAGAGGAGGAACTGGATGGCTCCTGAAAGGAGCCATGGATTGCTGAGATTTAGGCTTGTTTTTGGATTCCCTTTGGTTTTGGCTGACTTTTTTGGCAGGATTTCTTGGCACTGGGGTCCAGGCATAATGTACGAATTTGTGCTGAGCTTCAAAACTTCTTCTTACTTAGGTTATGAGTAGTCTGATTCTTGGTTTTGTAACAGGGCCATCCTCATTACTTGCTCTGACAGGAAGATGAGCAATCAGTATCTAGGATTTTTTCTTTGCCCCTTTCTTTTGATTATAGCTTTGCTTAACAACATGCAGGAAAGTGGATGCTCTGGCTGGCACCATTTTTCTCTTGACCAGATGTTAATGAAAAAGGGAAAAAAGTACCACCATGCATACATAATACCTTGCATAGTAAAAGAAGAGTTAATGTGGCTGTACTTCTGTGGACCAGACACTAGAAGGGGATGACAGAAGTCAGAAACACTTTGCCAGTGGGTTTTGAAGCTATTTGCTAGGTGGCAGAGGAGTGTTGCGACTTGGGAATTCTGGGTTCTGTTCCAAGATACGAAGAGGAATGTGAGCTTGTGTTTACCAACCTTAACTGCCTTGTTACCCAGCTCCTGTCTAGTTTTCCCACACCACCCTTATTCCTATTTTGTCTTTAGGATCTTTTAATAAAAATTAGAAGGTGATTGATTCAGCTGCATGGATACCTCTTAGGTTCTTTTCCATGTTCCTTACAGCTGACCTTCATCAAATCAGTATACTTTCCTAATGCAGGAGAGACAAGGTGGGTGAGGTAATTTAATTGGATATAATGATTGATGATTTTACCACCTTTCATTTTCCTTAATGGCGGTCAGATCTGTCTGTCTGAAGGGATTTTTAAATACAAAATGTGGAATCATTTCATTATATTAATTATAAAACCTGTATGAAAAAGATGTAAATTTGTTTAATCTCTTATAGTGGGCTCCTATAATTATATTAGCATAAAGCACTGTTTTAAACCTGATGGCCACTGCAGTTGTAAACTAAATAATGCCAGTTATAATTAAACACACAGGTCAGTAAATTTCTTTGGTGATCAAGGTTTTTTGAGTTTATGATTTGAAGAGTTATAGATGATTCTAAAAAAAACCCCAAACTAAGTTTAAGAGCATATCAGAAAAAATCACAGATGAAACTGGAAGGTAGGCCAATCAGGACATGCCACAGCCTTCAACTGTAACACTTTTACTGAAGTAGTCAGAATATTTTCTAGTATGCTGAAGTCAGGTTATACATAACTAGAGAAGAGGTACTCGTGTATGGCGTGTCAAGTAAATTATTTGTATTTCAAATCTTGTGGCCAAATATGCCTTGTCATGCCTTCTTTTCTAAGAAAACTTGTCAGAGGTTAGAAAAGATTGAATCTGGGGCAACCTATTTTTCATGGTGTTTTGCGTATGCACTGAATGCTTGCATTTTTAGGTTTCATTTGTTACCCTTTTCCCTTGGCTATCACCACTTCTCTTTTATACATATTCTGTATGTTTTAATAATAATGTACTCTTAATAAAAATATATGTAAGGTAGCATAACACTGATTTAATATAAATTGGTTTAATAGCTGAATATGATTCTTTTGGGGATTTTTCAACAAACGATTGTGTGTAACCTAGTAAATGTTTTTAGGGATGTTGTCAATTGTAATTGTGACACTATGTACAATTTTTGTTTGTGTATTGGTTGTAGGCAATAGCTCCGTAACTAACATTTACAGTTATCGAGGCTTAGGCATTGGACAGCTGTAACTGGAGATATGCAATGCACAAAAAGAAAAAATGTCATCACTACTAACAGTGGTTTTTTGGGATATCACTATGTATGTTAATTTTACAGGTTCTGCTTAAGCAACCAGTGAGTGCGCCATTTGGTGACTACCAACAATGAATTTATAGGGGGAAAAAAAGTAAATGTAAATTTTACAATTAATATGGACTAGAAATGTCCTAATTACATGTTTCATAAAATTGGTATTTAAGTTCAAACTAAATTAAAATATGAACTTAATAACAAATACTGTATACATGCTGTCTCAGAAGGCTTTATGCCATGGCCAGCATGAGTAACATGTCTGTGTTTTTGCCTCTTTGGATTCTTTTGGTGTGACCAAAGTGGCGTAAGTTTTCTTGGTAAACAAAACTGACTTATTGCCTGGAAATAGAACTTCTTGAGTTGTAGGCACCACCAAGCAAATTGAAATCTACCTCCTGTAGTTTTAGCAAATGTCTATGTTCTATCTAAACATTCCTCTGTTCTGTCTGTACCAGAGAGTATTTCAGTGTGTTGTAACTTGGCTTTAAATAGGGTTAGGCTATCGCTGACCATCATGATTTTGTATTGCACGTCTACTTTCTGTTCCTAAATAGGTACAGTGTTCTTGTAATATGTGGATTAGCAGATCAGCCTTATGTTTTCCTAAGTTGATGATTTTTGGATTCTGCTGCTGATTTTTGAAGGCAAAATGAAATATCAGCGTGACTCATTAGTGGAGGAGATCAGTCCTCTGCTATCATTTGGTCTTATCCTGTTCCTCCAGGTGGCAAGGTATGAGTGTCAATCTCTCTGCAGTCTGCTTGGATTTTACTAACAGGCATTTTCTGGTTATACTCTCTTTTTTCTCTTTGCCCATTTGACTTTAAATTATAAGACTTAATGTCATAAAACAAAATCATACCTCTGTGCAAATTTTACTGGGGTCCATTGCTTGACACCATCTCCTTAGGTATTTTGTGTCGAGTAGAATTCCTTTATGCTTAGCAATAGGTGCCAGTGTTTGTGTTTCTCAGTCTCTGTTGCTCAGAATAAAGCAACTGCATAACATGCAGGACAGGGTCGGTGGTAAAGGTGGCCATCTTTCTTTTGCCTTGATTTTGTTATAGGGGCCAAAACCTCTCCCTGGCATGAATTAGAACAACCCTGGAAGGGGCTCATAGCTTCCCCCTGGCTGTCTGTGGGCTGCATTGAAGCCCAGAATCACTATGGCACTAAGATTTATAGCATGGCTCCTCCCACTCCTGGTCCTGATGTGTTCTAGGGATGTAAACAAAAGCTTATCAGATAGTTGACACACTAGTTGACTAGTCACTCCCCCCCCCCCTTTGCTGCCTCTGTCACAAAGAGGCAGCAGGGGGGGCAAGAAGAGGGGATGCTGGAGGGAGCCAGTTTAAAAGCTGGTTTTCCCTAGCTCCAGCTCCGTGGGAGGGGGCGTGGTGCAGTGGTGGCCAACTTTTAAATGTACAAGAGTCCCTGCTGGGGCTCTTGTACATTTCAAAGCAGAAGTTCGGAAAGGAGCCTGGGGCCAGCGGGGGACTCCCTGCTGGCCCCAGGCTCCATGCGACATGCCAACTTTGAGATGTACAAGATTTCCAGCGGGGGCGCTTGTGCATTTCAAAGAGGAAGCACCACATGGAGCCTGGGGTCAGTGGGACTCCCCGCTGGCCCCGGGCTGTACACAGCATTTCAAAGGCCGAACACGGTAGTCCTTATCAACTAATCGAATGGTCGATGGAAATCCCATCAACTAATTGATTAGTTAATTAATCAAAATTTAACATCCCTAATGTATTTGGTACATTGGGACCTGCCAAGAGGGGGGCAGCACAGGTACACTTACATTAGTCCAGGCTGCTTCTGTATTAGAGATATCTCCCACCCCTTCCCATTATTGCTTCTTTTCTTAGTTCTTATGTAACTCATAGGGATGAGATAAAGGGAAAGAATCAGTCTCAGCAAGTGAAATAATCCACTATATGTACATAATTTTAACTATCCAGCTTTCTGCCGTGGGTGAGACATGAAGTATCATGAGCTTACAATATATAAGATGCTGTAAAGAAACTGCATTTTACAGAGTCTCTTCAAGACAGCAGCAAATCTCTAGTCTATGCTTATGTTTCTGTGTTCCCATGAATCTTGAATTCATACTCTGTTGTTATTTCAGGTCTTGGTGATCATGTTATCAGAGGTTTTTCACATTAAAATTGGATCATCTATAATTGGTATTTCCTTGTGGTAATGACCAGTATTCTCTGCCATATAGCAGATGCAGGTTTTTTTAAAACCATCAATAAGCATTTCCATCAACATAAAATGCTAAGGATCTTAGCTGCGTACGTTATTTCTGCCATTTTCTTGTCTGTTATAGGTAAACAGGACACAAATAAGTGAAATATTACCACTAGACCCTGTGTTTGAGCTGTCAGCAGGTATTATACTCTTTCCTGACTTGGGTTTACCCACTGTACTGAAATTAATGCCTGTGCAATACCATTCACAGTAGCTTTGGCAGTGTTGCAGTATGCATTTTCCCTGTGTTCGTCTCCAAAAAACATAGAGCAGTTTGGCTTGGCTACCATATGCATACTGATGAGGCAGTGGAGTAGTCTGTTTATTTGTATTGCTGTAAGTGATCGTTTAGCTGTTTAAATGTAACAAACTCACATCTTGAATATTTTTTCTAGCTCATCATGATTTGCTGGTGACTGAAAATCAGTCATTGATCTCACTTTTGTAGAGTTCGGATTGACAGTCTTAGAGAATGTGGCCATAATTCAGTTACTCTGAAAATGAATTTTTGAATTTAATTGTTGAGCTCCTTATATCTAGATTTGTGGGGAATGGAACACAGGCTGGCATGTTCATACATTGTAGATCCGGACACCAGTGTGTCATCCACAATGGCTCTGCAACTCCTTAAAGTTTGGCAAAAGTTGTGTCTACTTTTAAAACACTTATTAGTGGGAATAAGTACCAAAGGATAAACATGTGAAGCTGCGTGGTATTAAACATGGCTAGCAGTGAACTTTGTGAACTTTCTTTGTCTAATTTGATCTGCCAGCAACCAGTCCACAGAAAAACTACCCACCAGCTGATTTGCTTGCTAAACTATCAACTACTAGAAGACTTAACTGGCATTGCCCAGGTTCTTCATGGCAGGGAGCTGGCAGTGTAGGGGTGCAGGAGTCATGGCAGGGCATTGGGGTTGCGGGGCAGTGCAGGAGGCTAGGAATGGGGACTGTGAGAGTGAGAATTAGGGGGTGAGGAGGGGATCAGGGTGGAGTGTCCCATCCAGCATAGACCTTTCCTCTCCCCCCAGCCTCCCCATGGTTGCCAGGGGCCTTTTTTCTCCCCCCATCCCTCTCCTGGCCACTAGGGCCTTTTTCTCTCTCCCCTGCTCCCCACCTCTCCCTGGCTGCCAGAGACCTTATTGCTCCTCCCCAGCTTCCCCTGGCTGCCAGGTGCCTTTTTTCTTCCCCTCCATTTCCTCCCCCCCCACTGCCAGGGACCTTTTCTGTCTGCCTCTAGCCCCCGAAGACCACCAGGGCTTTTTCTCCCAGTCCTCCCCTTCCAGATACCAGCTTCCCCAGGACTGCTGCCAAGGGTCGGGAGGGGGAAAGGACAGAGGGTCTATTTACCTGGTGTTCTGGCTGACAAAATAGTGGAGCCGCACGCCCTACTGGCTACTCCCTTGGTGGTATGGCTGCCCCCAGTGGACACTCTGCAGGATAGCTCTCCCCTGTGGGCTTGCTTTCAGTATCACGTGCCTCTGAACAGCAGCCCCCCTCCCTTTCCATGTTATGGAAAACACTCCCTTTCCCAGTATTTCCGGTTGTCCTCACACAACCAAACCCTGACCTTGCTTTAAGTTAAGAGAAGAGGTGGTCTTACCATTTAGGAGGAATTCTTGAGCAAACAGACTCACAGACAGACTCACAACTCTCTAATATATATATATGTTACATTGTAGCAGTCATGAGCAGCCTGTTTATTATATTTGATAATTAAGAGGTTATTGTTCTGAGTGTGCTTAAAGCACAAAATAGGTGCCTATTGATGGAAAAAATAAATTGTGTATTAAAAAAAAAAAGTTCATTCATATGAATAAATGTAAGAATCAACTAATGCTTTCTCAGTTGTCCTGTTCAAATCTTGTGGAACACAGCATAGTTGCACTGCTGGGTTAGCAATAGTTTTGTGTCCATTAAACTTGTTTCAGCATTGGACAATGTTTTTTGCACCAAGTGGATATTTGTCAACATTTGACTAAACTTTTTGCTTTGCACTTTAAGTTTTGTATTGGATTAGTGAATGGTAGTTACAGGATAACTGGCTGAGTCTCATCCCCTGTGCTCAGAAAAGTTAGAACAAAAGTCATGTGACGCAGGTTCTCTAGAATTTAGTATGTTTTGTACTCCCCCTGTGTGTATTAACTACAATATAAATAAATCAAGCCTCATCAGTTGAGTCTGTAAGATACTGGCAGGCAGTGGTTTAGTACATTTTATGTTCTTATTATTGTCCCAGTTTGTAAAAATTGTACTATTATTGGATATTTCTCCTCATACTATATTTGACTGTAGCTTTATTAGAAAATCAATAGGTCTTCATTTCTGGCAGAAACTTGCATTGCCTTAAGCTAGTAGTCCAACTTCTGGAATTCAGCAAGCTTTATTATTGCCAAGGAACTAATTCAGCTTCTTGTCTGAGGCTCACATTATAATAATCATATTTTTAAAGAGGGGCCAGGTCCCTTCTGTGAAAGAGAACTGTTAATGGAACCTGGACACCTGGGTGTTGACCTTAGGAACAACTATTAATGGATGATAGGGAGATATAGCCACACTGCTCTGGTCTCTGGGGCCCAAGATGGCTTTTCATCTCTAAACAAAAAAGTATGTTGTTTGTCCCTCTGCCTAAAGGGTGAAATAATCCCAAAATGTTATACGTTAGACTTTACAACTCTACCATACCATAGTGACGCATACCCACAGACTTCCTGCCCCTTCTCTGCTCCTCCACCTTCAATCACAATATGAAACTTGTTTCTGTACAGTGTATGGAAACATTGTAATTGTTTCCCCTCACACTCTTTCCTTTGGTTAACAATCTCCAAAAGAACATTTTAAAAAGGTATTAGCTACCCTATTTCTCCTTGAATTGAAAATGAAATAGAAAATGATATGTTGAAACCCTTTCAGATGCATTCCTCCCTCCCTCCCATTTAGCAAGCGCCTGCATAGAGTCTGTTAAAACAACAGTAAAAATTGATTAAAATATCAATGACGTTGAAAAGGTGTGCTCAGTTCCCATGAGAAATTTCATAAAGATATAATGGATCAAATGGAAGAATCTGTCATTGACACTGACGTCTCCTGTTGTTTTATGCTAGTCATTTAATCTCCCATTGGCTCAGTTTCCTGTTCTGTGAAATTAGGATACTACTGTCCATCATAAAAACAGTTAGAAGGGACAGCAAGGGTTATCTAGTCCAACCGCTGCCAAGATGCAGGATTTGTTGTGTCTAAACCAGGGGTGGGCAGTAATTTTACGGGGCGGGCGGCGCTCCAATAATTTGATAGGTGGTGTTGGGCACACTTTTCTGCTATATTAATGGGGAGTGCAGAGTCTGGGATGGAGTTTGGGTGTAGGAGCAAGCTCAGGGCCAAGGTTTGGGGTGCAGGAAGGAATGTGGAGGCTGGGGAGGAGTTTGCGTGCAGGAGGAGGTTCTCACTTGAGACGGGGGTGGAGCTTAGGAGGGGGTGACAGGTTCATACTCTGGCTGGGAGGCACTTACCATAGGTTTCCAATCAATGTGAGCTGTGAAGATGGTGCTGGGAGTGGGGACGGTGGACAGAGACCCACTGCTTTCTTCCCCCCAAGGGGCACGCATGTAGAGACACTCTTGCCACAACAGTTGCCCGCTCTTACTAGTGTGAGAGGTCACAGCAGGCAGGCAGTCTGCCTGATCGCCCTGCAGAGTTGCGGGACATTAGTAGCCTGGAGGGTCATAGTGGGCTGCATCCAAATGTTTGGCAGGCCACATCTGGCCTGTGGACTGTATTTTACCCATCTCTGGTCTAACCATCTAAGACAGGTGACTTGTCATCACACAGGTGTTTTGAGGATTGATTAACATATGTGAAGTGTTTTGAAGATGAATATTGCTGCATGAGTTCAAAGTATTCTTATCTAAGCTGTCTCCTGACGTGTGGCCACTACTTAATGTCATATTGTAAATTTGTAGTCTCTTTATCCCCCTCCCCCCATAGTTATTTCATGGTGCTTTAAATTGTGGTAATCTTCTATTTTATGTGTGAACTATCTATATGTGTCATCCTAATTTACCAGTGATCCAGCATAGGCACTGATTTGATTTTTCATTTTTTAAATTATTATTCTTTTTGTAACGGAACTATCGTGTGAAATAAATAACTGAATCTTCTGTTGCAGATTAAACTTTTGCCTCAGGTAAATTGCAATCTAATGGATGGAATACTGGGTTGAATATTGGAACCTAAGGTCTGTTCTCATAGTTGTGGCTTTTCTCCTGTCTGATGTTGGAAGTCATTTATTATTATTTATTACTGTTTGTATTAACATAGTGCTTATGAGCCCTACTCATGGACTGGAAGGCTACTGTACTTGGCATTGTACAAACAGAACAAAAAGTACAGTCCCTACCCCCGGGGAGCCAACAGTCTAACTATAGAACAAGAAACAACAGATGGAGAGAGACAGGCGAGGAAGTACAAATAAACAATGAGACAGCATTGGTCAACATGACAGGCAGTGGTCTGTGTATACACCTGCCTAACTACTGTCAAGTTTTTTTTGTAGGCATTACAGCAGAGGAGAGTTTTGATACTGGATTTGAAGAACTGTGAGAGTAGTGTCGGAGAAAGCACAAAGGTGCTTATTTGAAAAAATTAGCTTCTGCCTGCCTTAGTTTTGTCATCTTGGGGGATGTGTGCGCGGTGTGTTTCTGTGCATGTTTTGGGGATAACACGTTTGTAAAGTGCTTTCAGATTCATTAATAAAAGGTGCTATATCCATGTTATTATATATGTGTTCACTCTACATTCTCCATTTTTCATCTCATTCCGTCTTCTTTTCCCACAACCCCAGCCCCAAAGTAATTAAGCACCCCAATAAGGCTTATCTTATGAATTAAATTATGTGATTATGTTTGAAAAAAAAGTGTGCACATACATACACCACTTACACAAACACACAAGTGTGCGTAAAACATTTGTGGATTTAACATACTAGAAGATTTACCCGACATTGCTTGGGTCCTTAACTCTTCGTTTAAATCATTGTTCTGGGGTGGGATTGGGGATGAAAGGTGGAGTATGCAGGCTGCCCCAGTAAGGGAAGACAGCTCCAGCCCCCTCTCACCTTAGCATTTTGGGGTCAGGGGAGAAGGACCTGTCAATTAGCCTCTTGTACCTTGAACAATCTAATTCACTATTGTTTTTCCTTTTTTAAAATTTTCCTGCCACCTTCCCTTATTTATTCTTGGATCTGGACTTTTAATACTCCAGTCATCTGAAGAAGTAGGTTGTGCCCACGAAAGCTCATGATACCATGTACATGTTTTGTTAGTTTTTAAGGTGCTGCTAGACTATTGGTTGTTTAAGTTTTTCTAAAATATGTAGTAAGATATCAATGGTATTTTTTCATGAAGGTTTGGGGCCTGGACTATGATCTCTTTGGAAAGGTACTTTTTCTTCTTATGAACACTGCCAAGTACAAAGAGGCTATGATCTCAGTCGTGACTTTTAGGCCTTGCCATAATAGAAATAATAAATATTCACAAAAAAATCTGAGTGGGGACAAATGACATTTTTTGTACTGTTTATTCTCCCTGCATTCATTGATTTTCCACTGTTTGCTTTTCTCATTTATTGTAGCTGCACATTTTTTAATATTTGTATCTCATAATAAACAATATTACCTTAACTAGGATTTCCTCTATTCAACCCAAGTCCTATTAAATTTGGAGATAAGTCCATAAGATATGAATACTATTATTAGTGACTGCAGCAGGGATAAGATTTTACATCTTTTGAGATGGCTTTATAGATACTTGCAAAATAAATTGTGCTGCCTTTATCCCAGTTGCACTAGAACTTTTTCTTTGAAAAATTCAGAATTCTACTTTATTTCTTTTCCTAGTGAGACTTTAATTGTTGAAATATATTCATAAGACAAGTTAATTATAGTAAGTTACTAATGAGTATATTTGAGAGAATAGATGAGATTGTCACAAGAAGTCTAGTGGAAGAGACAATAGAGGACTTTTTAAACAGTAGGAAGAGCCACTAAGTTATTAAGCTGACAATATTTAGATTAATGTGCAAGTTAACTTTCTCCTGCAGTTTTCTTTAAAAACCAAAAAATAAAAAAACTGCAAAAGAACCTCATTGATTCTGTTAGTATCTTGAGTGACCTTTCTTTGCTAAGGAAGAATTTATGATAAATGGGTGGAGTTAACTTTGTTTATTTCTGCTGTTGTGTATGCCAAATTTTGATTTTTTCTTCACTAATTAGAATGTCTGCATATTGCAAACAGTGGTAGGTTCTCTTCTAGGCAGATGGCTTTCCCTATAGGGAACTTTAGTATAGAGAACATGCAGAAGTACTAAATAACTGTTCAGCCACCTTAATGCACATTATTGCTTACACTGCATGTGTATGTATGCATATATAAAACATCATAATGAAATATGAAAAAACGTAAAATGGAAAGCTGTTTAAAGTTAAATTATTTCAAATACAGTAAAACTCCAATAGTCCGGCATCCAATAGTCCGGCACTCCTGATAGTCCGGCATCAAAATGGCAAGAGCCTAGTGAGTGAGCTTCGGCAAAAAATGAGTCACAAGGTAACAGCGGCAGCAGCTGAACTGAGCAAAAAGGGTAAAAAAGGCTTAAAAAAACTAAAACTTTACAGTGTACTATATACAGTATGTACAATAAAAAAGGGTTAAGAACACTTTATATGCAGTATATAATGTATACAGTATATATATAACCTGCTTATAGTACCTCCTGATAGTCCGGCATACCTGATAATCCGGCACCACCTAAATCCCATAGGTTCCGGATTATTGGAAGTCTACTGTACTAGTAATTAAGAAAAGCAAGGTGAGCAAGCAAAATATTAATATGCCATGGAATTATTTTTATAGTAAGATGTACTGACTTTATTCTGTTTGAAATTCTCATTTTCGGTTTGAGTACAACCTTCTGAATGTATTTTGATTTAAGAAAGTGCAGTTTATATTAAGCTGCTTGATCTAAAAGCTGTCTGCCTAAGTCAAGATTTTTTCATGTATATGGAGATGTATATTTGCATGAACATTTTAAGAAGTGGTATTCTGAGCAGGCGATGAGTTAATGAAAAGTGAAAGTAGAGCACAGACATGCTGCTGAGGAAGCATTAAGTTGCTGTCTGCAGCTGGAGTGTTTTACGTAGGCACCTGTGGGTTTCATTGCGTTCAATACAGTATACAGACTGCAGTATGAGGCAGGCACTGACTCTGCTGATTCCAGTACACTCCTTCACTGCTGTTCTGCCTGTTTCTTGCTGTCCAGAAGATAAATAAAATGGTGCAGTGTATTCTGGGTTTAGAAAAGAAAAATCTTCAACATGATCCAGAGGTAGGTTTGTAACATAGAGTGGGAGAGGAGATTGTTTGCAAGATTAAGGGATTGGATAGAAATTGGGATGCATTATGCTTCCCTATCTGTTTCTTAATGCAGTTGTGGGCATTTGAATAGTGATATGTGGTACATATGGATTATGTTTGGGGTGTGTGTGTGTGTGTATACACACACACATACATGTGTCTCCATGTATATGTTAAAATATTTAATTTGTAGCAGTTTTAAATATTTATTTTCATTTTAATACTATAGATGTGCCATCTGAATAATTTGATGTAGTAAGCAAATATATGTTTTTTCCTTTTTTAAACTGTACCACAACTTCTGTCAGTTTTTTTCTTGTTTTTGTTTTTTGATATTCTAGAGCATTAGTAGAGGAATTTGAGCTGACTTAAAAAATCAGGGGATTGAACACGAGAGTTGTCATTTCATTTTTGTTGATGACCGTAATACACTGTTAAGTTCATATTGCAAATAACTAAGCTTAAAATAATTACCTTTTTAAAAACTGAAATGTTTGTAAAAATCAGCCATATTGTACACAGTGTGAAAGAGGATAAGAAATTGGGATGAGAGTCATTAAGAAACCAAGGATACAAATGCGAATGTTTAAAAAAACCCTGTATTTTAATGATCTTCATTTATAGCTTTCTTATTTTTAAGCCTATTTAAAAGTGAAGACCGTTAAATCAATCAGAAGTATGTTAATATTAAAAACATATTAACAAAAATTGTAGTTTTAATACAGCTTGATCAGAATAGATCTTGTAATTATACTTTATAATCTTATCATTGTTACATTGCTGGAGATTTAGAACTTTTCATTTTTTAAAAATACACCTAGATTTCTATTTAGCTTCTGATGTGTGAAATATCTGTGTTAACATACTGCTGATTCACAAGCTTTGGTAATGGGATGCTGCTGATTTTAGAGTGCAGCGAAGAGTCTGGATTCACCAGTCACAGCTGAGTGTGCTCTTGACAGTTTGGGCTGAAATGTGTTAATGTAATGGTACACCATTCCTTCCCTCCCCTCTTAAAAAAAAAAAAAAATCATTCACAGAGCAAAATTTTCAGCAGTGGTGCATTATCATTAGGGGGAGAGAGAGGACAGGAAGGCGTGTTAGTGAACTTAATAAGATCCTTGTTTTAATATTAAGGGAGATACCATGCACTTATACTTCAACAAATAGAACTTAAGTATGTACATAAAATACATAGCCACCTATGCTGTTATTGCTTAGCTTTTCGGGCATTTTTGTGTTTGCATGTTTTTAGAAATTGAATTATATCACTTATACTGTTTTTGTTGGGTAAGAAAATAGTGTCTAACCAGGAAGTTGAAATAATATATTTTAAAAGATACAACTGATTTTTTTTTAAGGGTTAAGCATGAACATTTTCACATTTGACTTCAGTTTTACTATTTATTTTATTTGTTTAGTAATGTATTCTTCTGTTTTGTCCTTTTATGTGCACAATTCCCACACCCTTTTTATGGTAGCAGAAAAATTTAGCACAAGGCACAGGCAATGTCAGTCTTGAAGTAATAGTAATGTCTACTTCGTTTTATATGTTTTGTAACATTTTCTGGGAAGAAGGAGCACATCCCCATTTTCCTCTTATGCCTAGTTTACCTTGGATTGCTCTTCACAGATGCTAATCTCTCCTAACTCACATGAAATTCAGAAAAAATGTATGAGACCTATAGATGTTAAAAAGAGTAACACTATGCTTCAGTATGTACTCTAGTAGTTGTAACAGATCTGCTGTACAATAGTCTTCTGCCTCTTCATGTCTCTAGAATGTTACATAACTCTGACGGAGCTTTGCAGATGAAACAAAAGAATCTGATTGGTTTTTTTACAAGGTACAGCACTAGTGAGAGCCATTCAACCTGTGTGCTCCCATGCCAGTGTGGAGAAACAATAAGAGTGGAAACATTCTAAAATGAGTATTTGTATTATATTGATGACAGCTGTTATATCAATCCAAAGGAAATATCTATCTCCCAGCCAGTCATTATCTCTAATTAAGGAAGTGATCTGTAATTTGCTTGTTGCTGCTTAATAACATACCCATAGCATTGTAACCAGTTGTTAATTTGTGTCCAGGCTTGGCAGGGCTGAGCCCTGTCATCTCTAGGTTTGGCAGTTAATAGCCTCAGCAGCTCTGGGCTTGCCAGGTCAGTTAAGAAAGAAAAAAAAATGCTCGAGCCTCTTTCATTACAAATTAAGCACTGATTCTAACATGTTGTACAGTAGCAAAGTATATTAGATAAAGGATTTCCATGTATAGGTATATTTAAAACAAAGGTAAAAGTTTTAAAATTGCTCTTAAAGGAAAAGCGTAAATTTTGTCTAATTAGAACAAAGAGAATCACAACTCCTTGAGATTTTGGAAATATCATGTGGTGGTGAGGAGCTTTACATTGAAGACAGAAGATTAGTTGAAAAAAGCATTGGCAACCTCACTCAAAAGTATCTTAAGGCTGTAGAAACTTGTCATGTTGGACTTCAGTGACATTTTCTATGAGAAAATGTAATTGGCATTCATACAGCAGGGTGTTGCAGTCAAAACAGGTGGAGAATTGTCTTCTGTCTGATACTTATTAGGGACACCCTTGAGAAAGGAGAATAATTCATGCTAGCCTTTACATATTTATTATTCATGGATAGCTAGTCTAGTGAAATACAGTTATAATTACCTAACCAAATGTATGCATTCTTCCCTTTAAAATATTTAAAAGGTCAGCTATACTCTGAAACTATGTAATGAGACCATAGTAATTCAACCTTTGTTTTATGCAATTGAGAGTGAAGCTACAGTGAATATGTGAAAATGTTGTAGGTAAATTAGTGGTTAAGATTTAAAAAGAAAAGATAAGAAATCTTGCTGAGTAAAGGCTGGTAGAACAGAACCAGGAAAAAAATGGAAAAAATCAGGTATCAGCAGCATATGTATAGATATATTCCCCAAGATAAAAATCAACCATTACTGGTAGTCTGTTTTGGAGCTGATTTTTCTAAATTATCTGATATGGTAATAGAGAGGCAGTCGGGAGACAGCTGGTTGCTAGTGTTACATGCTGAAAACAAAATGGCTGGTGGATATTTGTGCTGCAAAATTGCAGATGAGGAGTTGGCTGCAATTAAGATTATTTTTAATTGAAAGGGAATTAAACTAAATACAATTATTTGAAAGCTGTTGGGCCAGATGTTATTGAGATTGCAGAAAGGAAAACAATTTTTATTAAAGAAAATGTGCAAACAAATCTTCAATTGCTCCTTAAAAACAAAGTTCTTCATTTAGAATTAAATACCAGATAAATTTGTAGCTATGCAGCTAGGGACCGCTATTAGTGTTCCTTGAAGGAATTTTGTTAAGAATAGTTGACCCAGACTTTAGTGGTATGTCTCTTTGCAAATGTGCAGCATGCCATACGCAATTCTTTGAAGTAAATGCTTCAGTGCTTTTTAGAAAAAAGCAAGTTGGCACACATAAGAGCCTTTTCAATCAGAAAGTTTTTACGTGTTACAAGAAAAGCTGTTTGGATCAGGATATAAATTTCAGTTTTAAGCCTACCAAAGATTTTATTTATTAAGGAAGAAGGGAGCACTCTATGGAATAGATTGTATCTTTTTAAAGTTACAGTTCAGAATGTACCTATGAGTTTTCACACACGTAGGTTTGTCTTCCTCCTGGACCATGCTCCAATAAGATACATTTTAGAGTATCTGCTTTCACTTAAAGAACAGACCTTTCTGCCATTGTGAACTGGGTAATAAAAATTTATTGCACTATTGGGAGGACTAGTTGACTCAGTAGATTAGTAACTGCATGTGAATTCCTTTATGTTTATCAGTCTAACCAAATTTGTCTGTGATCAAAAGTGATTTCTATTTGATAGTTATTTAATGGCTTACTGTATTGGAAATGCATTTATAATGGATTTCAGGAAGGTGGATTTTAGTAAACTCAGAGCGCTGGTAGGTAAGGTCCCATGGGAAGCAAGTCTAAGAGGAAAAACAAGTGAAGATGGTTGGCAGTTTTTCAAAGGGATGTTTTTAAAGGCCCAAAAGCAAGCTATTCCACTGCACAGGAAAGACAGAAAGAATGGCAAGAGACTGCCTTGGCTTAACCATGAGATCTTACATGATCTAAAAATGAAAAATGAGTCATATAAAAAGTGGAAACTAGGTCAAATTAAAAAGGATGAATATAAGCAATGTTAGAAAGGCAAAGGCACAAAATGATCTCAGTTTAGCTAGAGATATAATGGGTAACAAGAAAACATTTTATAAATATATTAGAAGTGCAAGAGGATGACCAAGGACAAGGTAGGCCCATTGCTCAGTGAAGAGTAGGAAACAAAACAGGAAGCTTGGAAATGGCAGAGGTGCTTAATGACTTCTTTGTTTCGGTTTTCACCAAGAAGGTTGATGGTGACGGGATGCCTAACATGGTGAAGGCTAGTGGAAATGGGACAGGGTTGGAAGTTAAAATAAAAAAAGAACAAGTTAAAAATTTCTTAGAAAAGTTAGATGTCTTCTACTCAGCAGGGACTGATGAAACGCACCCTAGAATACTCAAGGGGCTGATAGAACAGGTATCTGAGCCTTTCGCTATCATCTTTGAGAAGTCATGGAAGTCGGGAGAGATTCCAGAAGACTGGAAAAGGGCTAATTTAGTGCCCATCTGTAAAAAGGGAAATAAGAACAATCCAGGAAACTACAGACCAGTCAGTCAACTTCTGTGCCAGGAAAGATAATGGAGCAAATAATTAAGGAATCTATCTGCAAGCATCTAGAAGATAATACAGTGATAGGTAACAGCCAACATGGATTTGTAAAGAACAAATCATGTCAAACCAATCTGATAGCTTTCTTTGATAGGAGAACAAGTCTTGTGGATAAGGGAGAAGTGGTGGCTGTGATATACCTAAACTATAGAGCATTTGATACAGTCTTGCATGAGCTTCATATTAGTAAAGTAGGCAAATAGAACCCAAATGGAGCTACTATAAGGTTGGGTGTGCAACTGACTGGATAACCATTCTCAGAGAGTAGATATTAATGGTCCACAGTCATGTTGGAAAGGCATAACGAGTGGAGTTCCACAGGGGTCTGTTTTGGCACCAGATCTGTTCAATGTCTTCATCAATGATTTAGATATTGGTTTAGAGAATACGCTTACTAAGTTTGCAGATGATGCCAATCTGGGAGGTGTTTAAAGTGCTTTGGAAAACAGGGTCATAATTCAAAATGATCTGGACAAACTAGAGAAGTGGTATGAGGCAAATAAGGTGAAGTTTAATAAGGACAAATGCAAAGTACTCCACTTAGGAAGGAACAATCTGTTTCACACATACAGAATGAGAAGTGACTGTCTAGGAAGGAGTACTGGAGAAATAGATCTAGGTGTCATAGTAGAGCACAAGTGGAATGTAGGTCAACAGTGTGGCACTGTTGCAAAAAAAGCAAACATGATTCGGGGATGCATTAACAGGAGTGTTGTGAGCAAGACACGAGAAGTGTAGACATACCCAAAGGGTGTTACAAGGAGGAGGCAGAAAAATTGTTCTCCTTGATCTTTGATGATAGGACAAGAGTCATTGGGCTTACATTGCATCAAGGGAGGTTTAGGTTGGACATTAGGAAAAACTTCCTGTCAGGATGGTTAAACACTGGAATAAATTGCCTAGGGAGGTTGTGGAATCTCCATCTCTGGAGATATTTAAGAGCAGTTTGGATAGAAATCTATCAGGGATTATCCTGATGGTGCTTAGTCCTTCTGTGAGGACAGGGGACTGGACTTGATGACCTCTTGAGGTCCCTTCCAGTTCTATGATTCGATGATTCTATGAATCTTTGTCTTGATTCTAATGGAGAATTCTTCTTGCTTGCTCATGTCCATTCAGAGTAGGTGTGTGTACTCGCCACATGCACTGGTGCCAGAAAATTTTCCCCCAGCAGTATCTGTAGTGAATTGGCTCCAGCACCTCCTAGAGTGGCGTGCATATGCCATAATATATAGGGTGCTGCCTGGCCTCTCCCTTCTTCAGTTCTTTCTTGCCACCAGTGACCTCTAGCTGCGGCTTTTCAACTAGCGTTAATAGTTTCTTTCTATTGTAAATGAAAAAATCTGTAAAAATGTATGTTAGTTATAGTAGTAGTTAGTCCCCTTCAGAGACCTCGTCTGGGGATCAGGCATGCCCTGCTCCCCTGGCTTTAAATCATGTGCTAACTGCGTAGGCCCATGACTGTTAGTGACCCCACAGGGACTATCTTTGCTGCCTTGGAGTGTCTCACATCAAGGAGGATTGTTGGATCTGCAGATCTTTCTGTCCTAGAAGTATTAAAGACATGTTTATCTGTCTAAAAGCGCTGTTAATGGAGTCTGCCTTGGTTCCGGAAGACCAGCACACTGACTTGGTGCCAAGCACCGGTGCTTCAGTGCATAGTCTCCCTCCATCGCTGTCAACCAGCTGGCACTGGGAATCCTCAGTGGTCCCACCAAATAGGTCTTAATTGGCGGTACAGACAAGTCCCCTGGCTTCGTAAAGAGAAGCACAAACAAATGGGGTGTCTGGGGAGAGACTGCAGACCGGATAAGGCACAAGTGTGGGCTGAGCAGGCTAGTTTTCCAGTTTGCTGCCACTGTCTCTGGACATTCAGATGCCTTCCACACCAGAGGCATTCAAGGCTGCATAGGCTCTTGTGTCAAAATAGGTACTGCCAATGGTAGCCGGTCCCCACCACAGGGGGAATTCTCTGTTAGCTCCTTAGTCACCTAGTGCCCGGCGTTCACTCTCTCCTGTGAGATCAACAAGAAGACCTTCCCTCAATCTGGCACCTTTGAAGGAAAAGTTGTGGTCCGACGCTTTGGGCCATGTGTCTCCGAAGGCTGGGCATAGACTTTCAGAGGCATGCTCCCCTCAGCAGCTTAGGCATGAGAGAACCAACTGCTTACCGTGTGCATGCCATCTCTCAAGGTACAGATTCCCATAGGTGCAGTACTGCTCTGCACCCTGCCAATACTCACCAGCTCTGCACTACTCAGGACGTGAGCGCAGTCTCCAGGTCCCAGTTGTCATTAGGGCACTGAGTATCTTCCTCTTGGAGCCAGTCTCTGTCTCCCTGGCATGGGTTTAGAGAGCATTGTTGGTTCCCCACCTGCTAATGTGTCTGTTCCCTCAGGCCTCCAAGATTGCCCTCATCAGAGAGCTCCTGGTACCAAAGTAAAGTGCCCGTACACCATCTGGGGCATCAGCCAATGTGAGGTTGTTTAACGCCGTGTCAGGACTGTTTTCTCTCCCTCTGGCACAATCCTCGTCACCGCATCCTACTCAGTCCTAGCCAGATCTGGAGATGGTTCTGCAGCTAGCACAGTAGCCTCCAGAGGTGCCCGTGAAATGGTGGGAGTTTTCTGGTCCATCTCCAGGTCAGTTGCTTGGTGGCAGAGGCATCAGAGGCCTGTCTATTCCCCCCCCCCCCACACCACATTCAGCCCCCCACACCAGAGTCAGTCAGACCAGCCACCTTTGCTATGGAGGAGGAGAGGGGGCCCACCCCAGTGACAGAAAAATGACAGTCATGTCAAGCCTCCTCATCCTGGATGAGGCCATTGTGGCAACCCCTTCATTGATGACAAGGGCCCAACAGTGCTTTTTAAAGAGGGTGGCAGCAAACTTGGACCTCCAAGAGGAGGAAGTGGAGGAGCCCACGGACACCCTTTTCAGGGTTTTGGGCCAGGTTGCCCCTACTAGGGTGGCTGCATGAGGGAGTTTCTTGGATAGTTAGGGTCTGCTGCAGATGTCCTCTTACCCCCAATTTTGAAAAGAGCCAAGCTTAATTACATTTTAACACAGTTTTTATCTGCAAATTAAAAAGGGCATTGGTTAGAGTATTATAGTAATTGGGGGTAAGGGTTTACCAAGACGGTCAGACATCAATATTTGATGTATTTCAATATTTAAACATCTCAGTAAGATCATTTAAGAATCATTGGCGGCAATAAAATTATTTCTAGACCATTTATAGTGGGTCACATCTAACCAGTTTTGGAATAAATGTGTTGTCAAACTATTTTCTGTATTCATTCTTTGTTTAAAACATCACAGAAATTGATAACAAGAAGTGTATATTTTAATATTGATGGCTCTAACATTCAACTGTTTAATTGCCAAATATAAGTAATAATTTCTTATTATACAATGTGTTATCAAGTTATATTTTAAGCTTCCTTTCTACCCTTCAGACAATTGTATACCTTATTTTTGTGCTATAACTTGCCCATAAGAATGAAAATCTTTTTCATATTTGCCCATACAAGTGTATATTAATGAAGTATTAACGTTGCAAATTCAAGTGTACAAAGGTTAGGAAATTCCAAAATTAGGGGAGTTTGTCAACTTTTAATATACTCTCTCTCCTAGATATGAATTATGATACACTCTATAATTACATGATCACATGCTATTTTTTCCACAAGATCCCTGTCTCATTCAGTACAATGATGGACAGTGCTCACTGAATAAATAGCTATTAAAATACTTTTCCCCCCTCATTGTGCAATATGTGGCCCTAGGCTGTATTTACTCTACATCATTCAAATGCTTTGCTTAATTTCCTAATAGGTTTCTGTGGCACACATCATTATAATATTTGAGTGATTCACAAACATTATTTTCAGAATCCACCTGTGAGATAATATAATATTATTTCCATTTTACAGCTGAAGACACAACAGAGTCCTCTAATTTTGGGTGTCCAATCTGAGATGTCTGGGACCTAATTTTTCAGAGTACTAACATTATAGTTCAAAGTAATCTCCTGTTGACTTCAGTTGCAGTTGTGAGGGCTCAGCAGTCCTGTAAGTTATACCCCAGGGTCTCATTTTGGGCCTTCAGAAGTTGTTGAACATATTGTTAGTGACCACCTTGAAAAATGTTACTTAAGTGACTTGCATCACATCATTTGGGAACTTTTAGTAGAGATTAATTATACACTATAGCATAGGATATATGCAAAAAGGAGTCGAGTGAAGGTTGCACTGGCAACCTTAACTACTGGTATTTCCTAATGTTTGATTTCTTGACTGTGGAACCATAATAATTTAACATTTTTTGTATATAATTTCTTAGTTTTTAGAAAAGAAAACTGAAAAAAAATTGTGGCATCATATTGACACGCACATGGTACATCAGCAGGTTTGAATCCTCTAGATCAGGGGTGGCCAACCTGTTACAGATAAAGAGCCAAAATAGTGGTGGAGCAAAAAAGCTCCTGCCACCACGTTTGGTCGAGAAAACCTCTAGATCCAGTGCATAAACCTTTGCCACTTGAGCTAATGAAGCAACTAATAGAAGTAGCATGTTAGCAGGAGAGCAGCAAAATACCCTGGACTTTAAAAAAGCAGACTTTGACTCCCTCAGGGAACTGATGGGCAGGGTCCTCTAGGATGCTAACATGAAGTGGAAAGGAATCAGGAGACCTGGCTGTATTTAAAGAAGGCTTATTGCAGGCACAGGAACAAACCATCCCGATGCGCAGTAAGAAAAGCAAATATGGTAGGTGATCAGCTTGGCTTAACAGTAAATTTCCTGGTGAGCTTCAACACAGGAAGGAAGCTGACAAGAAGTGGAAACTTGGACACATGACTACGGAGGAGGATAAATATATTGCTCAAGAATGCAGGGGTGTAATCAGGAAGGCCAAAGTGCAACTGGAATTGCAGCCAGCAAGGGATGTGAAGGCAAACAAAAAAGGTTTCTAAAGGGATGCTAGCAATTAGAGGGTGGTCAGGAAGGGCGTGGGACCTTTACTGGATGAGGAAGGTAACCTAGTGACAGATGATGTGGGAAAACTCAATGTTTTTTTCCCCTCTGTCTTCACAGACAGGTCAGCTCCTAGTCTACTGCACTAGGCAACACAGTATGGGAAGGAGGTGGGCAGCCCACAATATAGAATGAACAGGGTAAGAACTATTTAGAAAAGTTGGACATACACAAATCCATGGGGCCGGATTTTAATGCAACTGAGGGTGCTGAGGGAGTTGTCAAATGTCATTGCAGAGCTTTTAGCCATCATCCTTGAAAACTCGTGGCGATCGGGGGAGGTCACGGACGATTGGAAAAAGGCAAATGTAGTGCCCATCTTTAAAAAAGAGAAGAAGGACAATCCAGGGAACTATAGAAAGGTCATCCTCAACTCAAGTTAACGGAAAAATCATGGAGGGGATCCTCAGGGAATCCATTTTGAAGCAGTTGAAAGAGGGGAAAGTGATCAGAAATAGTCAACATGGATTCACCAAGGGCAAATCATGCTGCATCAACCTGATCGCCTTGTATGACAAGATAACTGGCTCTGTAGAAATGGGGAAGGTGGTGGACGTGATAAACCTTGACTTTAGCAAAGCTTTTGATACGGACTCCCACAGTATTCTTGCCAACAAATTAAGGAAGTATGGATTGGATAAATGGACTCTAAGGTGGATAGAAAACTGGCTAGATTGTTGAGCTCAACGGGTAGTGATCAATGGCTCGATGTCTGGTTGGCGGTCGGTGTCAAGTGGAGTGCCTCAGGGGTTGGTTCTGTGGCTGGTTTTGTTCAGCATCTTTATTAATGACCTGGATGAGGGGATGGATTGCACCCTCAGCGAGTTCACAGATGACACTAAGGTAGGGAGAGAGGTAGATAGATTGGGGGGTCAGGATAGGGTCCGGAGTGACCTACACAAATTGGAAGATTGGGCCAAAAGAAATCTGATGAGGTTCAACAAGGACAAGTCACTTGGGATAGAAGAATCCCAAGCACTTTTACAGGCTGGGGACTGACTGGCTAGGCAGCAGTTCTGCAGAAAAAGACCTGGGGATTACAGTTAGGGTTGCCAGGTGTCCGGTATTCACCCAGACAGTCCGGTATTTTCGGCTCCTGTCCGGTAAAAAAATTCAGAGAATACCGGACGCCTAAAATGTCCGGTATTTTCTGAATTTTTCCCCGGCCAGGAGGTGAAAATGCCGGGCACCTGTCAACCCTACAAACACTCAGTGCCCGGCCTCCCCCCTGAGTCCCCTCTGGCCCCCAGCACCCCAACCCCAGCCCCCATGCTTACCTGGTTCCCCAAGGCTGCCGGCACAAAATGGCTGCCGGCCAACAGACCTAGGGGAAGCACTGCCTCCCCTGGGTCTTAGTGCTCAACCGCTCCCCTGTTCCTATCCCTGCACTAAGTCTTAAAGGGGACATGCTGGTTTAATGCTGTTTTATTTTAATTTTTCTTTTTTGCTCAACAACTTTGTCCCCCCCCCTTTTTTCCCCCCTTCAACAGAATTTTTTCCCGTTTTTTTTTGTGGGGTGGGGGACGGTGTTCGGTATTTTTGTTTCAACCATCTGGCAACCCTAATTACAGTGGATGAGAAGCTGGATATGAATCAACAGTGTCCCCGTGTAGCCAAGAAGGCTAATGGCATATTGGGCTGCATTAGGAGAAGCATTGCCAGCAGATCTAGAGAAGTTATTATTCCCCTTTATTCAGCACTGGTGAGACCATGTCTGGAGTATGGCGTCCAAGTCTGGGGTCCCTTATTACAGAAAGTATGTGGACGTATTACAGAATGTCTAGTGGAGGGCAATAAAAATGATGGGGGTGGGGGGTGTCATATGACTTATGAGGAGAGGCTGCGGGATTTGGGCTTATTTAGTCTACAAATGGGAAAAGTGAAGGGGGGAGGGGAGCGCGGGAGATTTGATAGCAGCCTTTAACTACCTGAAGTGGGCTTCCAAAGAGGATGGAGAGAGGCTGTTTTCAGTGGTGACAGATGACAGAACGAGGCACAATGGTCTCAAGTTGCAATGGGTGAGGTCTAGGTTGGATATTAGGAAAAAATGTTTCCCTAGTAGGATGGTGAAGCACTGCAATAGGTTACTTAGGGAGTTAGTGGAATGTCCTTCCCTAGAAGTTTTGAAGTCCTGGCTTGACAAAGTCCTGTCTGGGATGATTTAGCTGGGGTTTGGTCCTGCATTGGGCAGGAGGCTGGACTTGATGACCTCCTGTGGTTTCTTCCAAGCCTAGGATTCTATGATTCTAATTGCAAAGAAAGTCTGGCTGAGCTGTAGCCCTGGGTTGGAGTATTCAGAGTTATTCTGTGGCAATGGCACATATGTGATCCAGTCACATGTCAGATGTGAAAAGTGTGATAGAACTGTCTGAGGATGGAATCTGCTGAGTTTTCAGTTGTGTATCCCTAACAGGTCTCTACTAAGCATATGTCAACAGATTTTTTTTTTTAGAGACTTATAAATATGAGCAAATTTTAATGGATTTCCCTGATTCAAAGCAACCCTATTTCCAAACTTCAATTCCAAGCTCCAGAGCATGGAGGCACTAGGACTTCTCAACTAAAAGTTTGTGGGAATTTAACATAGATAAACCAACATTTTTTTCATGGATGTTGTTCTTATAAAAATCTCTGCTGAGCAACTTGTGCTGAAACTGTCCAAAAAAATTCAGCCTGAGGCAGATAGTTGGCAGTGAAAATTTCAGCCCAAGCAATTTAAGTATGTCAAAATTATAAGCAAGTAAAACAGGATAAAATAAAGGGAAAATATCAGGCAACTTTAACTATGTGCTGCGCTACCAGCTCTACCTATATTAATATATAAAACTGAAATTTATGCTTGATGTGGCAAAACTTTTTTTAATAACCTGTGGATGTATTTATTGACATATTATGTATGAAAGATTAGGTGATTGTAAAGTTTTGGTTTTGTCTGCTGGACACAGTTCAACTGCAAGAATGGACAAAAATAAACTGTAAACATAGTTAAACCTTTCACTTTGATAACAATATGTATAAAATACAGAAAGTACTATATCAAAGAATTTTTTATAAGGAAACTAGTGTGTTTTGAAGACAGAATGTTTATTTGCTTTGGAAATCACTACCCCTATATATAAAGTGTTCATGAAAACACTCTTACATTTAGAAATAGGAATTCAAAGTGTGTTTTCCAAAAAGCAAAAAAATTCACTCAAAATCTGCCTCAGATTGGAGTGAGTGTTGCTGAACTTCATTATTAAGAACAAACTTTAAAAAACAGAAATCCTGTCTCAAAGTTCTCTCTCAAAGCCTGATACAAGAACTACTGATTGATGACAATGGGTGTCAGCAATTGTTTCTGCAGAAGAAAGTTGCAGTTTAAACCAGTTCAGAAGCTTAGCTCCATGCTGGCAGGTTTTTCCACTACAGTATAAATGCCTTGATTCTATAGTTAACTGCATTATATGCACACCACTTCAACCATCAAGAGTCATATTTACTGTAGCAAATGTGCTTGTGTTTTTTGAAGTCAGACCACTTTACGCTATCTCCTGGTTTGAGGCTTCATTAGTAAGGAAACATTCACTCACCATTCAGATTATTATATTCTTATACCTTAAAAAAGATTTGTAGATCTCTCTTTAGATATATTGCTCTTTAAAATACTGAAAAAGTTTTTGGAAACAGATGTAAAATTTAGCCATTAAATGTGATCAGTTACAGAGGTACAATGTGTTGATCTGACTCAGCGCTGCGCTTGACACTTCATTTATCTCTTTTTGAAAGATGCATTATCACCTTTTTAATTTAAGCCTGACTATAGATGCTTGCTACATGTACAATTAACAAGTAACTTACCTTTATTCCTGATATTAGTCATTAACAGTGACACATAGTTACACCATGGGAACCAAAACATTTCTTGGGAAGCTTGTCACCAGCAGTGAGAGCCGCAGGGCTTATGCCACAATGAGTAGGAGGGCCTCTGTGGTGCACCTTGAAATCTAGGGCACGAGCTCAGGTGTAGCCACCGCAGGTGTTCGTCTTGGTGGTAGTAGCAAATATTCAAATGAGAACGTGGGAGGCTGAATTGGAAAAGGGTTCTATGTGAACAGTAGTTGGTCATGGGGCAGTCGGTCCTGAGAGATAGATGAGTGCCATTCCAAAGGGTTGGGTGATGGCCTCCATTGCCCTCAGCTGATCAAAAGATCTAAAGGTTTTGTTAGGTTATAGATCGTTTCATCTGTATCTATGTGATGCCTTTTGGTTAGCTAATGCAGATTATAATTTTACCATACGACAGTTCATTTTCCTGTTTTTGTTTTATATACTTCTGTTTTTGTGAAAACATGCATATTTCCATCAGTTTTACCTTTCTGGTTAGATTGTAAAGGACCTAAGAGGGAGTGGTAGAGGCCTAAGAAGTTTAATAAGTTTGTGTGGGGTTGTTGCAATTAATGGTTGCAAACTTAATGTTAATATTAGAAGGAGAATGGGCTCCCAATAGGGATACTGGGCTTTAGAGTGTTTTTAAGAATAGAAGGGTTTTCATTTGGAAGCTCAAAGGAAAATAATCATTTTATACTTTTTATCACGACAGTTCAGTGTTAACATTTTAATGAGCAGAAAACTTTTCCCCTTAAGTTTCTAAGGTGAAGATAATATTATACTATACCGGTAAGTTAATTCTGCCTTGATAGGTTCTTCTTAAAAGCATTTTGTGGAGCTCAACATTTTTAAAAGTGTAGATAAGTTTTGTAGACTCAGAATATGACCTATTTTTTTTTGTTTGGTTGGTTTTTGTTTGAGATTTCCTTTTGGTTTACAAAGTTAATACATTCTCTTTGGAGAATGTTTTTTGCTCCCAGAAAATGCTTCAGTGCTCTTTTTCTGGAAAGGGAAAATTCCAATAGATATTCATTCTTGAGTAACCTTATAATAGAAAACCAATAATAATAATCATAAGAAATCTAAGAAATAAGCAGCTGAATTTTTATTTATATTCAAAAATATCTTGGTGATGTTGAAAATAACATTATCTGAATTATTAGGAACTGATTAAAACTAGTGTTCAGTGAATGATGGACCAGTAAATGATTAAAATATAATCCATAAATAAAATCTGAATATAAATTTAAAATTCTGTGGAAAAGTGGTTGGTAAACTATATACTATTTTATATTCTCTTTCCAACACTGTTTTTTATCTCTCTTGTGGCAGGATTGAATTAGATCCTAGAACTTGTCAGTAGATTGCCGGTCTAGACTCTGCAACTTTAATTTTCCCAGAGATATGTAGAGGTGCCTTTGCTTCACCTTTAATTTCAAAACTCTCTGATGAATAGTGTGGGAATTTGAATGTCATATTTTTTTTCTGCTTGATCTGAGAAGGAAACATAAAGCCTCAGGAACTTGTTGCCTTTGGATAGGGTGGTTACGTACATGAACCAAGGCTGTGTTGTTAACATCTGTGTTCAGAAAGCTGCTTATTCACTTGCTCTTGGTCATTCACATGAAGCATTAAGACAAAGTGAAAACTACCTTGCTCATAGCTACTCTTTGTAACTGAAATCACTTGTAAATAGAGTTTTGTAAGTGACAGCATCATCTTATCACACCTGAAAATATATAAAGTAAAAACAGAAAAACTGCGTAAAAGGCAGAAATCTCATGCTGTTCGGTATAAAAATCCAGTGAATAAAACCCCGTTTTATTTTGATTTGCTTGAAATATCCAGGCAGTCCCATTACACTGGTGTTGATGGGCTGCATTGAAATGTCAGTGGTATGAATACCTTGATGTATCTCCCCAGCAATGTAGGATGCCTCACCTCCTTTCAGTTGTATAGCAGGGTTTGCTTTGAAAGAATCAGTCTCCATTCCCAATATGTCTACCTCTATGCCCCTCTCTCCTAGAAGCAAGTAGTTGATGCCTCCAGTGACTTCAGTCTTACATGATGAGTCACCTTTGATGATGAGTCACCTTGGGTTTGAGACACTGCTGTTAAATTAAAACAAAAGACAGGACTATGTAGCACTTTAAAGACTAACAAGATGGTTTATTAGGTGATGAGCTTTCGTGGGCCAGACCCACTTCCTCAGATCAAATTGCTCAACACAATTTGATCTGAGGAAGTGGGTTTGGCCCACGAAAGATCATCACCTAATAAACCATCTTGTTACTCTTTAAAGTGCTACATAGTCCTGTCTTTTGTTTCAGCTAGACCAGATTAACACGGCTACATCTCTATTGCTGCTAAATTAGGTATGTATCAGCTGCTTTCGGCTGGCCAAAGCCAAGTGTCCTCTGAGCACTTGTGGGTACATTAGAATTGAAAAGTATCCTGATTTTTGAAGTATTGAGTCCTGGTATCTGCACCAATAGACTTGCCTCATTTGGGATTGACATCTGCTGTGCTATCATTGACGCTTTTTATTAACTTGGTATCAGGCATGAGATGATATGCAATGAGGAAAGAATCTTCATTTTCCATTAAACATGATACAGCCTACATGGAAAATGTGTCTGTCAGGGAACAGCATCTATACATAAAATCTGCTAGCCCCTTTAAGCCACTTGATATTTGTGAGCGTAGCTGGCTGATGGTACTTCACCTTATAGAGTGAGTGAGCTTGAGTCAGTTGTGACTGATCCTCCCTAAATTAAGTCCTTCTGTGATAACTTAGTATTACAGATGAATGCTGAATTCCATGCTAATATGATGTTGGGTTTTCTCCTTAATAAATTCAAACTTCTTACTTTCTGTCCTTTAAAAATACACATGATAAATTAGATTTTTGTCTGAGTGATTGCACATTTCCATTCCACTGCTCTCCAGTGCATAGTTGTCAGAATTTTTTCCCCTCAGCAGTACCCATTGGGACAGCCCCCCTCTTGTTCCTGGTGCACAGTATGTAGGCATAAAGAACAGACCCACCCTCCAACTCACCTCACTTCATTCTTACTATCTGTGTTTTGATTCTACGATAAGATGACTTTGGCCCTAGACACCCACTTGGAGGAGGTCAAGGAAACTCTCACATGCTGGTGGAGATATTGGCATCTGTGGTCCAAACTATAATAGCTCTCCCTATTAATGTCATTATATTATAGCTTAGGACGGTTCTTTGCTAGACCTTAACTTCTCTGCCACCGACTGCAAAAAGAGTGGAGAGGAAGTACTATGTCCCCGCTATAGTCATCTCCCTTGAGGCTCCTTGGTTGTGTCAACAGCCAGTGAGAGAAGACAAATCAGGCCACCAAGCACTAACATTGAAGAACAGAGTTCAACAATCTGGACTTATTTGGGAAGAAGCTTTATTCAACAGGCAGGTTACAACTTTGTATTGCAAACCAGAAAGCTTGGTTGGGATGCTACAATTTTACCGGATGGGATACAATTTCAGAGTTCAGAGGGAAGCTTCTGGTTGATGCAAACCAAGAGTTCCAGATACCAGTCAAGGAAGGCAAGTTGGTTGCCAAAACAGTTCTGCATGAGTGCCTGGATGAAGCAGATTCTGCAGCTTGCAGCATGGCCTTCTCTCATCACCAGGCATTGGTCTTGGTTGCAGTCTTCTGGCTTCCCTGCTGATCAACAAAAAGTCCAGGGCCTCCCATTTGAAGCGCCATCACTCTTTTCAGCATATCTGACAATAGTTAATATAGTCTCCAGAGTCATCCTAAAGCACCTGGGCATTTACAGTCCAGCAGTGAAGTGGAAGGTTTTCTGTCCTCACCAGTCCCAGTGATTTCAGGGGATTGCCTGTCAAGACGAAGACCTGTCAAAGAAGAGGAGCAGAGATTTCAGAAGATTTCCACCAGCATTCTCTGCTTCTGCAAGCTGCCCATTCCTAGAGACAGGCTGTATCCTCCAAGAGCCCATTTTGATGGTCAGTTAAAGAACAGATAGTGACATGGCATTCCATATCTTTATGAAAACAAGCTTATGATATGAATAACACAACTGAGATACATTTTATGGAAGATGGCTCATGGTTATCCCATGTATGCATGTATCATGTTTGTATCTGAAGTTATCTGTGTATCTGTATTTCATATTTGCTGCTTTGGGTCACTCCCACTGCTCATTGTTGATGGAAGGCCTATCAGTTTGAACAGTGGATTGTGAATAGACTTCGTCTTCTTTTGGACAATCCATCCATGTCCCCTCTATAGTCCTCTCCCTTGGGGCTCCTTGGTTGTGTCATGGATGATGGAATTAAGTGGCCTGATCAGCTGATACTAACCTGCATCTTGGACTGCTGAACTGTTCCACAGAGAGGTGGGGAGAATCAAAGGTTTCCGCCTTATGGAAATTCTATGTAAGGTGGGAGGAGGAAAACAAAGATTGTCTTCAGCTTGCTTTAACTCTGCCTCCCCACCTCAAAGAGATACTTGAAGACATCTGAAACTAGGGATGTTAGTGTGTGCTCATTTATATGATTAACTGATAAGCCTTGGCTCATTGGTTAAGCTTAATGGTTATATACACACACATCCCCTATGGTGCCCATGGGGAGCCAGCTCCTGCAGAGCCATCTGCCCTCCCCTTGCTACTGCTTCTGATAGAGAGGCAGAAGTACTGGAGTGGGGGTGGGAAGGAAGGCAGGAGCCATTACACGTGGGAAACTGCACGTACCGTCTCCTGCTGAGCTGCCTCCCTCCCCACATGGCTGCGGGTTCCCCACAAGCACCGGCTCCCACCTGTCCTTCTGCATGTAAACATGTAACCGCTAAAAATTTTAATGGTTACACATTTGCACAAATACATGTTTTTTAACACCACTACTGGAAACAAAAGACCATAACTGAAAGGGATAGAGGAGAACTACTGAACCCATGCTAAGAGTTTCCTGGCCTATGATGTGCTCTAACTGAAACAGTAACTAGCGTGAAAAATTATTTGTAGCTAGTTTTCTAGTGAATCTATCTTAAATTGCATATTATTTTCTTAGTAATCTGCTTTGTTCTGTGCGCCACATCTTTCACAGTTAATAATTTCATTTCTCATTTATACTATGGCCTAGTTTGTGTAATTTCTTACACAAACTTAATGGGAGGCAAGAAATTACATTTAGGGGGGAGGTGAACTTCAAAAAAAATCTGGGTTTATACCCCAAGGGGAGATGAATATCTAGGGCTGTAGTAAATCCTTTACACGGAATCCTCCCAGAGTGATCTCAGTGTCTGTATCTGCAGCTGATTGTGGCCCTGCCTGTGTACTTTGATGGAGGAGGCTTGAGAATCTGGCTCGGCAAGACCAGGTAAAAGACAGTCCAGGCTGCCTGAGCAGGTGGGCTCAGTGGTAACTTAAGCACCTCAGTTGGCATCCCAGGGGTCCCAAATGGTCATACGGACTATCAGTTCTAAAAGTACCATCTTTTTATTCACCATTTTTTGCAAATCATTTGTCCCATTTCCCTTGTGGTTGGACCCAAGGGAAGTTTTTGTAAGCACATGCTCCAATTCGTTCTGTTTCCACTTTTCCCTGTGCCTTTCCAGGGACCTTTCTCATAAGTCAGTGTTACTTCAAGAGATGCAATCATTTCTTGTAGGAGCTGTAAAATCGTAGAACACTAGAACTGGAAGGGATCTTGAGACGTCATCAGGTCCATTCCCTTGCATTCACAGAAGGTCCAAGCACCATTTAGGTCATTCCTGAGAGATGATTGTCTAGTCCACTCGTAAATACTCCAATGATGGGGATTCCACAACCTCCCTAGGCAGTTTATTCCAGTGCTTAAGCCTTGTTAAGGAGAAGCCTCTCCTTTGCTCAGAAGAAAGGGCTTCTTTCTACTTCTGACACTTCCTGATCCTGATTCTGAAAAGAAATTCTTAGGCCTATTTTTAGATTGAAGAGATTTAAACAAATTTTTAAAAAAATCAAAATTCTGGATGGTCGCTCTAGCTACCATTATTCCTTCCTTGGAACCAGAGCACTGATGTGCTGCTCTCAACTGAAAAGACACTTATTTTTACATGGCAAATCATCAGGACTACAGAATATTTCTAAGATTTACAGTCGGCGGTCAACAACATCAGTTAGGCTACGTCTACACTGCAGGCTTCTTGCGCGAGAACTTTTTGCACAAGAGTTCTTGTGCAAAAGGTTTTTCTGCAAGAGTGCGTCCACACTGCCATGTGCTTTTGCACAAGAGCGTCCATGGCAGTGTGGATGCTCTCTTGCGCAAGAAAGCTCTGATGGCCATTTTAGTGATAGGGGTTTCTTGCGCAAGAAACTCCTGTTGCCCGTCCGCACGTGCCTTTTTGCGTGAGAGCTCTTGCGCAAAAAGGCTTATTCCTCGTAGAAAGAGGAATAACTTTTGTGCAAAAAGCCCTGTCTTCTGACGATTTACTGTACTTTTTCTTGTGCAAGAACTTGCTTGTAGTGTGGCCGCTCTATAAGTTTTTGCACAAAAACGGTCGTTTTTGCGCAGAAACTCTGCAGTGTAATCATAGCCTCATTTAAAAAGTATAATGTGGTAAAGTATTCCTCCTGAGTTCTATATTTTTTTCCTTACCTGGACAACTGGTTGATAAGAGATTGATCCAGATTACAGGGGTTACCCAGCATAAGCATAATTTGATGCTCCTTCAATGTACTATCTGCAGCACAGAGAATAGAATTTACTGGGATGGCTGTGGTATCGACAATGGCTGGGGTCTTCCTGTCTGAGGCAAGGTTTTATGTAGTGGAAAACCTCATCCTTATCTCCTCACCATAAAGAGAGACATTTAAGAATGCTAGTGCACATGGCAGCATGCACTTTTGTAGTCCAATATACCAGGATTCATTTCAGGCTTTTTCAAAACTGGTTGACTGAGGTTTCTCCAAGTTGGATTGTATCTTCCCTAGATTGGTGGACAGACCCAACCAATGTCTGCAAAGAGGTCCCTTCACTCTGTCTCTTCAGTCTCTTACCTTGGACCTGGACATTTTGGACATGGGTTGCGGGGCTACCCTGGAACCCATGCAGACCCAAGGCCCCTTGTTTTACATGAGATCTTAATCTACACATAAACAGCAGGGAGGTAAGAGCTACCTGATTCCTGTTACTCTACATGGAAGCAATTCTGCTCTGGGAATTCTGAATCAGAAGCTCTATACTTCAGAAAGTTGTCTGTGTCCTAAGGTCTCGGAATACACTGGTAGATTGCCTAAACAGGTTGCTTATGAATCACCGCTAGTGGTCCCACCACCCACACATCATTGTACAGCCCTGAGGAACTTTTTGCAAGAAAACAAAACAGAAAATGTTACCAGTTTTGCTACTGTGCAGGGCACAATCTGGATTAAATAATAGATGCTTTTCTTCTCCTGTGACAAGAGATTCTGCTGTATGCTTTCCCTGCAACCCTCCTTCTGCCCAGAGTACTATGCCAGGTTAAGAAGGAAGGGCCATCTTACGCTTATTGCCCTGTATGGCCCTGTCAACCTTGTTTTTCACAACTCTTGGACCTCTCAATCTGTCCCCCACTGCCACTTCTTCTTAATCTAGACTTGATTTCATAGAATTGCGACGCTTTCATCATTCCAGTATTCATGCCCCTAACCTCATGGTCTGGAGTCTTCATGGTTAACATTGGTGGAGAAGTCCTGCTTTAGGAAAGCTCAGTATGTGCTGCTGAAGAATAGAAAACTATCAACTAGAACTATTTGCCCAGCTAAATGAAAAATGTGTTCCGTGTGGTACAGAATGAAAGAGGTTTCCTCTTCTCTTGCCTCTGTTCACCATCTATTTATTAATTTGCATTGGGCTGTCTTCTGCTCCTGAAATGTCAATGATTGTCAGTTAGCTCAGCCAGAATACACACAGCGATTATATTGGCATTTCATCCATCAATAATGACTCTTTCTACCTGATAGCTGTCATTTTGTAATGGTTTGGACAGACTGTTTCTGCAAGTACAGAATACCATTCTGTGATGGAATAGAATCTAGTGTTTACAAAGCTAATAGGCACCCCCTTTAAGCCTCTAGTGACCTGTGGTCAATGATCTATGCTCAGTATGCCTTTCAACGAAAGTAGTATTTTTAGTAGCAGAAACATCGGTCAGGAGAATGGAGGAGTTGAGGACTGTAGAATCAGATCCTCCACATATAGTTTTCTGTGTGTTGAAAGCCTATCTTCATCCTTACCTAAAATTACTTGCAACAGCAGTCTCCACTTTTCATATTAACCAAGAAATTTTCTACCTGACCCTCTTCCTAAAGCCTCATGGTAATAAGGACAGGAGAGGCTGCAGTCTGGGCATTGAAATGGCTTTAGCCTTTTATCTGGAATTGTCTAAACTTTTCAGGTTTTTCTCTAAATTGTCTGTTGACTTTCTGTACAAAATGAAGGGCAGTCCTGTTTCCATGAAAAAAAATATTGTCATTAATGTGCATTTGTATTCACCCATGTCACCACTTGGATAATATGAAGCCACTGGATAAAGTATCAAGTCAGTTAACTAAATTCCAAGAAACCTCTTAGTTTTTTTCTGGATAACATTTACATATTTGACATTTGCAAAGCAGCAACCTGGTCATTATGTCATGTGTTTGTGTCTTACTACATGATCTCTCAGCAATCATTTAGAGATAATGCTAAATTTGAACATGTGGTCCTTCAATCCTTGTTCAGATAGAGTCTGAACCTATCTCCCGTTGGGACTGCATGTGAGCAATCTACAGTGGAATGGACTCAGGTAATTGCTTAAAGAAGAAATGGTTCTTTTTTGAGTGATGTCCCTGTGGGTGCTCCATTGTAGGAGTTGGGTTGCCCTGGTGCCGCAGATCGGAGTTTTCCGTAGCAGTAGCTGGTTGGGCCACACATGCGTAGTGCCTCGTGCTTTGCGTGCACGGCCTGACTGCCCCCCTTCAGTTCCTTCATTGCTATCTTCAGCTGCAGATGGAACTCACATCTCTCCTCAGACATTACCTCTGTCAGAAAAATTTAGTTAGCTCAGTTGTTCTTGTTTGTTACATGCTTAGTAGTGTTTTGTTATAGTTAGTTGTTGTTTAAAAAAACCCACGGAGACATAGGCCTCCTAAAAAAAAAAAAAAAAAAAAAAAAAAAAAAAGGGGAGAGGAGCCAGATCAGGAACAAAGACAGAAGTACCTATCATCACTTTTATCATGCTGGGCTGCCTAGGCTTTAAAAAATGTGACAGCTGTCGCGAGCCCATGACATAGGCCCATGTGGGATGGACATTTGTCCTGCATACGGTGCTTGGGGGAGGCACACATTCCTCAGAAATGCACTCATTGCAGTAAACTGACTGCAAGGACTCATCATGATAGGGAGATGCACCTCCACATGCTCCTTTTCAATAAGGTACTTCAGCTACCTGAGGCTGGGGACTCTTCCTCCCGTTCTGACCCTCCCAGGGCTGAAAAGCAAGAGCCCCAGCATCGAAAATGGTGCCAAAAAAGAGAGTCTTGCCCACGTGCTCTCTGTCAGCCGCTCCATCCACCCATGTCAGCACTGGGGGTGAGCCGGGAAATCCGGCACCGCACCCATCCACTCCGCAACAGCTGTGGAACCGAAATCCTGGCACAGAATATCGGGGGCACCAACCACCCCCGCACCAGTACCTGCCATAGCTCCGGCACCAATGAAGTCACACGAGCTGGACAGACCTTCCATTGTGCCAGCACAATCGGCACCACCAAGCTGCCTGTGCTGATTACGGCTCACTCAAAATCTAATTGATCGCCACCTAGAACCAGTAGTCCGGAATCGACATTCTCACTGGCACTGGTGTCACCCTCTTTGGTGCTGCTTTCACTAACACTGGCAGAGCACTTTTTTGGAGCGTACCACCCAAGATCAGCATGGACGGTCCCAATGTACTTTTCTGCATGCTGTGACACCGCGTACCGGACCAGTGAGGCATATCTCTCCATCACTTCCTCCTTCATTACAAGACTCACTTCAATCTCGCATATCTCCAGTACCATTGATTCACAGCATTTTCAAGGACAACGGTATGCGGTATGAGTGTTTTCTCGTCATAGCATTCCTCACCTACCAGGTCCTACTATGACAAATATAGACACAGACGTACCTATGATCCTCCTCCTCCTCCCTGGATGATGGAATGGTGTTACCCACCATGTTATTCTAGGCACTAGTCACCATGTTGCCATCGTTCAGTCTACAGGCACCAATCCAGTGCCCCATCCACACCGCTTGCCAGGCAACCACCATCCTCATCCCGGAAGCATAGCCCACTGCCTCCTGAACAACCTGACACAGAAGAGGGTCAAATAATAGAAGAGGATGAGCCTCAACACCAGGATGCCTCTCCTAGTGTGGCCAGTCTTCGTCTTCTCCAGATGAGGCAGTCATCTCTGGGGACCTGTACCTGGTGGGTGACTTGAAACAGTTCCAGGAACTGTTCAAGAGAATAGCCTCCAGTCTGGAGGTGCAGCTCACGGTGGTTCAGGAGAAGCATCATCGTCTCTTAAAGAATCTCCAACCAACTTAGAGAGCCAAGATTCCACCACACATTGTTGAAATGATTATGGAAACTGCAGATGAGATATGGCAGACCCTGGCTTCTGCCCCTTCCACCAACAAACGCATGGACAAGAAGTACTTTATTCCTGCCAAAGGATTAGACTTTCTGTTCACTCACCCACAAACCTATTCATTATTAGTGGATGCGGCGCAACACAGATCAAAACAGAAATGTTTCCCAGGATAAACAATCTAAGTGCACGGATCTATTTGGCAGAACAATGTATTCGTCCTCAATCCTTCAGCTCCACATAGCTAATTATTCTTCCCTCCTTGCTAGCCCACCTTCCCCTCTTTATCTATCTTCCAGTAGTAAGGAACCAAGGGCAGTGGGGTAGCTCTGTCTTCTATGCCTGCATATTGTGTGTGAGGCACCAGAGAGCATTTGTGCTACCCTAATGAGTATCATTAGGAGAAGACATCTCCCACAACTTTGCTCTGGAGCACACACACCTAGAGTGGAATGGACTTTTGCCACACATCTCTAAGAAAAATAGTTACAAAAAGGTTAGTAATCTTTTCTTTTGCAGTCTCCAAGGGAAATGTGTTTGAATGTTTCTCAGATTGCTTTGTTACAAGCTGCAGCTTTCAGTTCACAAAGTCTAGCAACATTTGATCAATTTCAGTTCAGGTACAACCACATGGTGTTCTCTATGCATGTTAATGAAACATCTTGGACTCCTTTACAAGATGAAAACAAAGATTTGGTTTATTGATGTTTCACAGCCTGTATACAGATTAATGACTTGTCTACCAGAAAGAATTATCCAGGCATAATTAAAATGATATAGTTATACAGATATAAATCACTATATGAACAAGATTGTTTTGCTATAAAAAGCCTGGTTTTGGTTTAGCTTAATCCTTTTCCTAACTGACATAAGCTACACTGGAAAAAAGACATGCTTATAGTGGAATAAGACAGTTCACACAGTATAACTATATCAATTTAAATTCACTCAGTAATGTATACTAGTATTACTTTCCCCTGTTGACATGCCCATCTTCCCATCCCTGTCCTTCCCTTGTCACCTATCAGATAATGTGAACTACCAGATTGAGTCAGTTGACTAAGTTCCAAGCAACCCGTGGTTTTTTTCTTGATAAAATTTCCATATTGGACATTTGCAAACCAGCAACCTGATCATTATGTCTTCTCAATATGTTATCTCTCAGCACTCTAGAGATGATGCTAAATTTGAACATGTGGTCCTGAATGCAGGAACTCAATCTCCCTTTTTCAAATATTTCTTCAAAACTCATTTATTCTGTAAAGACCATAAAACACTAAGCCATATCAACAAGTAGTGGCACCCATTATTAATTTTTCTTTTGAATGTTCTAACACAGAGAGCATGTTGTAAATTGTACCAAAAAAGAATCAGAAGGAAAAAGATGGAAGTGTAAAGAAATGGTATTGTAGGGTCCTACAATGCTTTTTAAAGAGATCTTTGCCATGGTACAATATACTATATAACATAATTTAAGTTGATGCCAGAGCTTTTATAGCTATGGCCAGGTGATTGCTTTCTTTAGAAATCAAAATAAATGTAATTTTGAACTGTATATTTATTTTTATCAAGGTATGTCACTTTGTATTTAGGCCCCAATATTTTTACTAAAGTTTCAGAAATTTAGTCTATAAGAATGAGGGTGCACTGGAGAACAAAGAAATATTTACTTGTAAATAGTGTTATCTTGAGATTTATAACTGTAAAACAGTCTAGCTGATCCCTCTTCCATTCATTTCTTCTTGGAGCTGAGATTTCTCTGATCTTTTTGTCACATATTTCCAAATCTTTATTTAGTGCCTGGAAGTACTAACAATCAGTCCACTTCAAAGATATTATGCAATATCCCCTTTAGGAGTTCATTGCCTAGAATGGGGTGGGAAAACTTTTTTGAGTCAGGGGCCGCTGACCCACAGAAAAATCAGTCAGGAACCGCACATAAGTGAGAAGTGAAAAACAGAACAAAACCCCCCAACCCTCACTGATCTGGTCCTGGACCAAGAAGGAGAAAGACATTCCTCGTGTTCCCCTCACACACCAGAGCCTACGGGGACCCAGGCTAGTAGATTCTGTGTGCTCCAGCCCCATGGCCTTCCAATGCTGGGAGGGAGCCCCAAGTCTCAGGGGCTGAATCCAGGGAAGCCGGGGACTGCATCTGGCCCCCGGGCCTTAGATTCCCCATCTCTGGCCTAGGAATACAAGTTCTTTAAGTTCCTCCTTTGTGTCTGGTACTCAAGAACAGTACTAAAATTAGTGATTTCTTGTTGCAACTGTGTGCCCCTTCAGAGAAAAATTATTGCGTATTTTAAGGAAAACAGAAAAACAAATTTCTACATAAAATAAAAACAGATTTTAAATAGCCAGAGAAAAGTCTTAAATCATTTATTTTACATATTAAATCTGGGACTTAATGTTTACTCAGGCCCATATGCAGGAATTTCTGTGTGTGTGTGGGAGGTGCTTTTCTTGTAAATGTGGACCGCAATTTTTATAAATATGAAAGAGTTCAAAATAGTCATGCAATGAGTGTACATAAGAGAGATTAATGAAAAATTTGAGTGGAAACAGTGATTGGTGAAATGATTTTGTTATACCATACTAAACATTTATACAGTAGTACATTTTTTTTATACCATTCCCCCAGCCCTGCCGTGCTGCCACCAGCCCTGCCTGCCCATCTCCCCCGCAGCACAGAGTTCTCCCATGCCCCTAACACAGTGGTTCTCAAACTTTTTGGCCTGACACACACCTGGCTCAAAGCAAACCTTTCCGTGGACCACCAGTTGCTAATGGAAACTCACTGTTAATTACATAATTGCACCTAAGCCATTTTGCTAGTGCTGCAGCTAGGGAGAAAGGTTTAATTTAACCAGTAAGAAAGGAAATATTAATTTAATTTATTAAACAGACTAAGTGGTTTAACTTTCTCATGTTAGTTTATCAAACTTCATTATAAATAAAATAAAATAAAATATTAATTTATATCAAACACAAAAGATTCCCATGTTTTCTTTATTTCTGGCAGGGGGTGGGGAACCTTTTTTGGACTCAGGGGGCCACTGACCCACATAAAAATCAGTTGGGGACCACACAAGTGAGAAGAAAAAAAAACCTCTCCAACACCCCCCGCCTCACCCCCCCCCCCCTTCCCTGACTGATGTGGCCGCCAACTGAGACACTTCATTCCTCTGGTGTGCCAGCTCTACCGGGGGAGGGGGAGGGACAGGGAGGACTGAGGTTCAAGGCTTCCAGTAGGTCACATTTACTCCTCTGGTATTCCAGGCTTAGTGGATTTTGTGGACCCTTTCTCTAGGCTCTGGGATTGGGACAAAAATGGGGGGTGTTCAGTGTGCGGGACAGGTCTGCCAGCGAGTGGAATGGGAGGCAGGAAAGGATGAGGGTGCAAGGTCTGGGTGGGAGGTGGGGTGCAGATTCTGGATGGGAGGAAGGGTACAGGAGTGGGCTGATAGTAGGATGTCTAGCCGGAAGGTGGAGCAAGAGCAAGGGAAGGTGCATTGTGTGGCCAGGAGGGAGGATGCAGGAGCAAGAGTGGGAGCAAGAGTAGGCTGGGGGTAGGGTGTCTGGCCGGGAGGCGGGGTGTAGGAGCAAGGAAGAGTGCAGGAGCAGGGGAGGGGAGGTGTCTGGCCAGGAGGGAGGGTGCAGGAGCAGGCTAGGGTTGTGGGGTGTCAGCGGGGTGATTGTGCGTGAGGGGGGCTGAGGATGTGGGGTATGGGCATGAGGGGGGTAGGGGGCACTTACTTGCCTTTGCTCTCCGGTCCCAGGCACCGTTTCCTGCTGCTTCCATTGTCCTGATTCCGTTGGAATGCAGGCTTCCTGCTGCAGCTCATGGGGAAGAAGTGCTCCCCTTTCTTTTTCCCCGCCCCCAGCCAGAAGAAGGGGAGCACTTCTTCCCTGTGAGCTGGATCACGCAGCGAGGCTCGGGGCTTTGTCCCCCCCAGCAAGTGGGAAGCTGGTGCTGGCGCTCCAACCGTGTGATGGGAGGGGAGGAAGGGCGAAGCTGCAGCACCAGTGCGGGCTCCCTGCTTGTGGGGCTCAAGCCATGGACCACCAGGAAGGCGGCCACAGAGCCCCCTCATGCTGACTTGGGGAGCCCCCTTTACACCCGCCACCCCATTACTTGGTTTTATTTTTCTGTCTGTATTAGTTGCTCAAAGTTCTGTTCTGTTGTTTCAAAAAGGTGTATGTGAGGGAGACTTCTGTATATTTCGGTTCATTTATGCATTTCACAGTGGTATAAGCATGAGGAGGCCATTTGTAATTTGGCATAGTTATAATTAAAGGTGTTATGCTATGACTAGTCTGCTACATTTAAATCCTGGGATCTCAAGTTCTGACAGGAAATAGTTCATTCACATTCTGACAAGTGGCAATTGAGAGAAAAGGCCAAGGTCACCTCTCTCTCTTTGATTTCTCCTATCTGTCATATCACTTTCTTTCATCAGTACAAATATATTTTAATGCAGTGGCTTAAAAAAACAACAACAAACCCTAAAGGCCATGTTGCATGTACTCCTCTAGCTGCTGTTTCCTAAAGGACACGCAATAATGAAAACAGACTAGGTATACATTCTGCACCCTAAAGTGAATGAGGTAATCACTCTTATGCAAATAGCTTAACTTGCCTGACAACAGACTGTCTTCTGTTTTGTCCATAAATGTAGATGCAGGGATTAAGTGTGGGAGGTCTTATCTGCACGGAACTGAATTGTCTCTCAGGCAAGCAGTTGGACCACAACACTACAGTAGTGCAGTCGGATTACTGAACACGTACACTTTATAAGCAGTTTAACTCCATTAAAGTTAAATGGAGTTGGGTTTTTCTCTCGCTTTTTAGGATAGCAACAGCTTCACCATTATTTGAGCTTATGTTGTTTACTTGAGGTTTGCCCAACTTCTTGGAAGGTGACAGAATGGGTAAGTTTTACATTCTAAGGGCAAGAAAGGTGATGTGTTTAAAGTACTATATTTTACTACATAAGATATTTTAGTTTCGCTTAACTTTTACTCTAATTCAGTGGAGCACAGCCCGTTAACAATTAACAAGTAGAATTGGGGGTTTTGTGTGAACATTTTTTTAATTAAAAGAAAAGCATTACAAAGATTTTACCCTAACAAAACAAATGAAGCAGTAGTCGGCTGACAAGTAGGTAAAGATACCAGGTGGTTTGAAGAGTGAATGTCTTAAAAGTAAAGCATATACCACAACCTAATAAATGGATTAGAAAAATAATACTCCCTCTGTGGCATAGTAGCCAGCTCTTTTTTTCAGTTGCTGATAACTAGCCAACTGATAGTTTTCCCACTGGGTCTTTGTTGTCCATCTTTATTTACTCTGAACACGGTTTCACTCATATGAGAGATTACATAGGATAGCCAGCCTGCTGGGTGGGTAGGTAGTGTGGCATATCACTATGCAGGAAAGCATAGTTCAGCTGAGCTGGAAACATCATACTCCTTTGTTGAATGGAGGAGAGGTGGCTTGCAGAAATATTTCAGGGGCACAAAGTGTTCTGTCCTCAACAATTAATTGCTCCTTGTAAAGGATAGTTCACAAAGGGCCATGAGTCTAGAAGGAAGTGACATACGTTGTCACACACATACAGTCTTACTCATAAAGCTGATCTCCCTTGCCTTTAACACTCCATTTTTACATCAAAAGCTAAGTATGAGACACTTCCAGCCCACTTAATTAGCCTCATTAGTACCTGTCCTACAACTGACAGGTACCTTTTTTTTTTCTGTTATAAATAACTTGGTTTCTGTTATTTCTACTCCATCTCATCATCTGATGAAGTAGGTTTTGCCCATGAAAGCTCATGGCACTATTTATTTTTGTTAGCCTCTAAGGTGCCACAGGACTGCTGGTTGTTTTTATAGTCTTACCCATGTGTATCACGTGTAAATATATATATTATAATATTCATGTACTGGTCACTGAAATGAAAAGTTCACAGCTAGGCTTTCTTCTCCTCCCTCAACCATCTGAGCCCATTTGTTTTGTTTTATTGCCATATTATATTTAAATGCCAAATTGTGGGACTTGATGATCTGGGGAGTTCAGAGATGTAGCAGCTGAGCTGAGGTGTTCCAAGCTATCTTACCTGCACAGGTCTTACGGAGGTCCATGTGATCAGAGAAATACTTTTATGTAATAAGCTCCTAAGGTCCACTTCGGCTATGCTTTTCTCATTGTCCTAATGAGAAAAGCAGTAGTATTGTTGGAGACTATAAGTGACTAGTTTTATGAGTAATTACTTTGTTTTTCTGTAGAGAATGTTAGCTTTCAGGTTTGTGATCTTCTTGTTTTCAGTTTAATTTGACGTTTGAATCAAAATCAAGATAACTGCAAGGTCCTGAAGAAAAAAATTTAGAGCAGAAATCAGTTTTCTAAATCAGTTCTTTAAACATATATATCTGCAGGGCCCTACCAAATTCATGGCTATGAAAATGAGTCACAGACAGCAAATTCTGGTCTTCCCCTGCCAGATCTGATTTTTGTGTGTGTTTTTACGTATACTATACAGATTTCATGGGGAAGACTTGGGGGTCCTAATTCAAATGGGAATTGCAAGGGCATTGCAAAGATATTTTAGGACGGCTGTGGTATTGCCATCCTTCCCTCTGCGCTGCTTTCAGAATTGGGCAGCCAGAAAGCAGCTACTGTTGGCTGGGCACCCAGCTCTGAAGGAAATACTGTGCCAGCAGCAGTGTAGAAGTATGGATGGCAATTTCCTACCATGTACGACTGCCTTCGGCAGAGGGTGGTCGGAGAATGGCGACTGCTAACTGAGCATAACATAGCATGCCACCATTACTTCTGCACTGCTGCTGGTGGCAACTCTGCCTTTAGAAGTGGGATCTTGGCTAGCACCAGCAGCTCTCCAGCCGCCCAGCTATGAAGGCAGTGCCGCCATCAACAGCAGCACCAAAGTCAAGCTGGCAGTACCACAACACCCCTCCCGTACAATCTGTCCATAATGTCTCTTTGGTTCAAGACCACTACAGTTACAAGCAGAAGGTCTTCATTGACTCAGGACCGACGTGCTTACCTAGCAGCATGCCCTGCTTAATGACAGCCCACAGTTGATTGCCTCTTTTGGACCCTCCGCCCCCCCCCAGGCTTTACATCAAAGGTAAAGTCATAACCAAAGGCCTCATTTCAGGGCAACATCGATGGACTTGCTCATGTTTGTGCACTCTTCAAGCAGCGAGGGGATCTGGGGTAGTACCATAGCCACTTGTTGCCAGCATAGTGACACCTCTAGCACCAGTACAGCGAGGCTCAACCCTGTTCATTTCAGCACCAATGGCAGCTCTGATGTTGATCATTGCCTCGGCAATGGTGGGACTTGAATCGGTGTATATGGTTCTGGCACCGAGAGACACAACACCATCTGATGGGGCACCAGCCCAAGAACCCCAGGTACTGCAAGACCCGTTGGGTGTGGAAGGAAGAGAGCAGCCACCCCTTGGGAGGGGCTCTCTTCCTTCTCCTTACCAGATGAGGCACTGGCAGGCAAGACCACTGCTCCAGCCCTAGAGGACAATTGCTGTAGTGTGTTGCCCAGGGCATGGGCATCCAGGTGGATGAGATAATGGAGGATGCAGATCTAAAGGTGTACATCCTGGCTCAGGTCAAACAACTTCTCATTGGCAGCAAGAAACCCTCTAAGGTATTTAATGGGCAAGTGGAAGAGATTTTCAATCTGGTAGGCGCAGCACTTCTCGTCCCCTCGCTGCTGATTATTCTGGACTAACTCGTCCATCTGAAGTAGCAGGAGATTTCAATCTCATCACTAAGGGTTGGCTAGCTGTTATAGCAGCATTCCACCCAGGGAATGGAGGGCCGCTGTCTGTTTGCAAACCATCTGGTCAATTGGTTCTTAAAAGAATTCGACAGACTGTACCCTGACGTCCATCAACTTGTTCCCAATTGGGACCTTAACTTGGTCCTTTCTAGGCTAATGGATGTGCAAGCTGACCCTATGACTAGCTGCTAAGGAAAATTTTTTTGGCTACCGTGCTCTTGCACACACACACTCCTGATTGGAATGGACATGAACAACACATCACAAAGAAGGTAACCATTTAAAAAAAAAAAGAAATCCAGTCTTGATTTAAAAATGTCCAGTGATGGCTAGGGATGTAATAGTATAGTTGATTAACTAATGAACCGATTAGCAAAAGCTTATAGGTTAATGCTATAGACTACATGCATTTCTCCCTTCCCCCACCATAATTTTTTTAGCAGGCTGGCCAGCAGCCTGTCTGTTCTGGCTCACACCAGGTGCGGGAGCTCAGCCCCTCGCTCTCTGGTCAGGGGCTGCTGCCACCCCATGCTAATACAGAGGCAGCAGTACGGGGCAACAGGCAGCTGGTCTGCGAGGAGAGCTGCTTTTGAAACTGGCTCCCCTTACAGACCAGCTCCCGCCTGCTGATACAGAGGAGCAGTGCGGGGTGGCAGGGGGCTCCTTGGGGAGTGGGTCCGGATCATACTAGCTGCCCTGGGGTCTATAGAATAGTCGAGTAACCAATTAGAATGCATGTGGTTAATCGACTATTCAGTTAACCAATATTTAACATGCCTAGTGATGGCTAATCCACCACAGACCTTGGTAAATTGGTCCAGTGGTTAATTGCCCTGTTAAAAATTTGTGCCTTATTTTCAGTCTGAATTTTTCCAGTTTCAACTTCAAACCGATGGATCTTGTTATGCCTGTGTACTCATTTTTAAAGTCACCCCAACTTTCTTTTGGTTCAGTTTAATAGATTGCACTTCTTGATTTTTATCAGTATAAGCCATGTTTTCTAATCCTTTAATAATTTTTGTCGCTCTTCTCTGCATCGTCTCCACTTTATCAACATCATTTTTAATTATGGGCACCAGAACAAGACATAGTATTCCAGCAGTGGTTGTACCAGTGTCAGATAGAAAGTTAATTTCAATGTGGATTATACTGGTTTCACTAGTGTTTGGTAAATGGAGTGGCGCCAGTGCGACACCCTATATATGACTCCATCGACCGAAATGCCCCTCCAGTCCTTCCTACCCCCAATGACAGCTGTCGGAACTGTGGCTCTCTTGCATTGCAAATGCCACATGTCCCTAGTGTTTAGTGATAGTTTGACATTAGTTAATGGTTAGCAGTTAGCATTTGTAGCAGGGGAAGCAAAGGAGTTTCCCCTTCTCCCCTATATTCCCTCCAGGACCTGGGGCATGCTAAGGTCCCAGGGATTCACGTCCTGCAGCTTTTGCCAGACATCTATGCTGATGAGCGGCTCCCACAACTCCTGTCTCCGATGCCTAGGGGAAATTCACCAAGCAGGTGAGTGTAAAATCTGCAAGGCCCTGAAGCCTCAGATCATAAAGAAGCAGGACTTTCCTCTTAAGCAGCTCCTCATAGAGTTTGCCTTATGGCCACAATGACAAAACGTGGTACCCATGCTTCAGGACATAGTGCACCACCTTCAGTCCCATGCCTAGCACTGTAAAAGGACTCCCTGCATTCTTGGTCACCAAAATCTTTCGTCTGATGTTGGTCCCTCTCTCCAGCATCACCTTTGAAAGCAGCCAAGTCCTCCTCTTCGGACTCCTTTCACTTAGAAGGTTGCACCATCATCCTCCCCTGTTCTGGGACAAAGGATCCCTCCTCAGGAATCAGGACATTTTGTGTGATTTCTTACCTGGCCTTGCTCAACGCAGATCTAAGATACGTAGTGGTAAAAATGCTAGTGCCCTGCACCCGCTCACTATGGTGTTGCATTTGCGGTATAGCAAAAATGGGATAATTTCTTATGTAGACTCTTCAAGTGCCCAAGCATCTGAGTCATGTCCATGGTTTTCCAGAAGGTAACGATCTCCGCAATGATGTTGTTGGGCCTGAAAAATTGTATCACTATCCCCCTGACTTGCAAAACTCTGCTGACAAAACTCTGAGGATAGATACAGCTATATTGCATAAGAATAACCATACTGGATTAGACCAAATGTCCGTCTAACTCAGTATCCTGTCTTCCAGCAGTGGCCAATGTCATGTGCCCCAGAGGGAATGAACAGAACAGGTGATCATCAAGTGATATATCCCCTGCCACCCATTCCCAGCTGGCAAACAGAGGCTAGGGACACTGTCCTGGCTACTAGACATTGTTGTACTTCTATTAACTTATCTAGTTCTTTTTTGAGTCCTCTTAAAATCTTGACCTCCACGTCATTCTCTGGCAAGGAGTTCCACAGATTGCCTGTGCTTTGTGTGGAAAAAATACTCCCCTTTGTTTCTTTTGACGTAAGAGGTCTGTGTCTAAGAGAATGTCTAGACTGCTTCCCTCTGTCAGCAGAGGGATGAAGATTAGGCAGGTCGACATTGCAAATGAGGCAGGGATTTAAATATCCCGTGCCTAATTTGCATAAAAATGGCCGCCGCGTTTTGCCGACTCAGCACTTTGCCGGCAAAAAGCGGCAATCTGAAAAGGGGATCTGTCGAGAAGAAAGCCTTTTGACAGATCCTGTCTCTCCTTGCAGGAGGCATAAGGATCTGTCGAAAAGGCTTTCTTTCTTGACGGATCCCCATGGAGCTTACGCTTTTTGCCGACAAAGCGCTGAGTCGGCAAAATCGCGATGGCCATTAGTCTGAAATTGGGCATGGGATATTTAAATCCTGACTCATTGCAATGTCGACCTGCCTAATCTGCATCCCTCTGCCGACAGAGGGATGCAGTCTAGACATACCCTAAGGCTATGGGGCTTTGCTGACATAACCTAACTCAACTGGTAGAAACAGCAGTAGTTTTAATAGTGTAGATATATTCTGAATCTAGTCCTTTTCAACAAATAAGGTTATTTGCCTGGAGAGGAAACAAACGTGGCAAATATTTCAAGTGACTGATAGCCCTTGATGATGTGGATGCATCTTTTAATTCTAAGTCTGCTTCAGATACGGAAGAAAGTCAGCCTATCTTTTAGAAAGTTAATGCATTTTTTTCTCTTGTTTCTTATATTTGTCAGGTAATTTAACACTTTTTACAGAACACAGAATTTGATCATAGTTGATTAACTCTTTTACCTGCTTCTGAAGCATCCGAACCATGTGATCTCTTCCTCTGGCTCTTCCTTGAGAAGCTTTCTGACGTTGTAAGGTTTCATCTAAACTTGCTACATTATTTCTTGTTTTGAATTTTGCGCCATCTTTATGATGTTAACCTTCAGTCTCATGCTTCTGTAACAGTACATTCAAGGTAAGCTTAAATAATTGAGAGATAAAACAAGGCATTCTGTATGTTTTGCTGGCTTTTAAAGAAAAATATTTGCAGGATTTTAATTTGTATTTTCTGCCATTAAAATGATTTTCTATTAGATTTTTATAAAGAAAGAAATATCGGGGTGTACTTTGAGTGACCTTGTCTGCTTGATAGTGCTACTGTGTAATAATCTTATTGTTTTGATATTCTGAGCCTGATCTGACTGTATGTTTGATGAAAGATGAACCAGAAATAAAACATATAGTCTTGTGAAATGTTTCAGGCATTATTAAAGTATCTACCCTCAGGAAAGGTAGTTTTTAGATTATCTGCTGAATAGTGGAGACATATAAATAACATCATTGTATATATGAATAGCATTGTCTGGTCCCCGGTAAACCTGTGGGTTATTTGGATGCCAAAGTGGTTACGCTGCTCCATGCTCTATCTTGTCATTGTTTGAATAAAATGTAATGAAACAACTTATTTAAGATATTCTGGGCCATGCATATTAGGAGGTTTTTACTGAGTTACCATGCAGAGCTTTCTTTTGCACAGTTAGCCTTATGTAATAGAAATCTATTGGAGTGGTGAGTGAAAAGTAATGTTCTCTGCTGTTATCCAATTTTAGAAAAAATGTTTAAGTTAAAATAACTCCAACAGCTTCTTATTTGGGGTGGGGTGGGGTGGGGGTGTGTTTCTCTTTCACAATCATAATTGAGAGGGACATCTGCTTTTACCTTCTTTTGCCAATAATTTGATCCATAGCCTTAGAGTGGCAAAAATGTTTTAAGCTATCATATATAATACAGTGGTACTAGATTAATGGCATCTCCTTACTTATACAGTGAGAAACTGTACAAAAAAGAACCTCAGTAATTGCATTAATTGAAAAGATTTATGTGTGGTCTCTGTCTAGTGCTTTGTGACATATAGTGGTTTGAGACAGAGTGAGGTTTTAGAGGTAGCTTCAGAAATTCATTTATGGGGAACAACATTAATTTATTTTTCAGGGGAGGAATGGCTGGGGCTGAGTCCCCATCCCTTGATATCTCTCTTCTCTCTCCAAATCCAAACTACAGGATTCTTAGTGGAGGTTTCTCTACTGTGGATTTGTTATCCTTCAATGGTCCAGCAAAGTGTAATCACTTAACCTTCACCTGTGCCTTGAAGGCTATCTCACATTTTTACTTGAGGGAGTAAGTATGGGATTTAATTTCTTTTGCTGATGTTTGTGAACAAAATATTTCTCATGCCTCTAGAGCCATTTTAATGGCACCATTATATAAATTAATTAACAAATTTAAAAAAAACCCCTGGATTATTATGATCATGAAGAGCAAAGGAAATTCAGTTAAGAGATAATTTAAAATCATTATGAAAATTATATTATCATGATCACTATGAAAAGTAGATGTCAGCTGCGTACACCATCAACTCCAGGGAGAATATATTAGTGAGGGACAAGCCAGAGGTAGTGTGCTCTAGAGGCTAAAGCACTGGACTGGAGTCAGGAGATCTGGTTTTATTCCTAGTTCTGCCATTGACCGGCTAGTTGCCCATTGGCAAATACTTCACCTTTCGTGCTTCCATTTCCCCATGAACAGAATGGTGTTAATGATAATGACTTCTTTTTTGTAAGGTGGCTTGAGGTCCGTGGATGAAAATCAATCTATAAAAGTTGGATATTAATTATTATGGTTAATTAGAGGACCCTTGCATGAAAACTCTTTCTCTGTTAGCTCTGTGGTAATTGTAACACATTATAATATACTCTAAATAGCAGACATGAGCATTTGTTAGAAGTGTCCAAAAAAAGTAATGCATGAATATTATATATCTTGTCACGTGAAATATGTAAAAAAAAAAAAAATCCTTGAACATTGTGAAGACTGGTTTTCTCAGAAACCACCAACTAGGTCTTGTCACAGTAGCTGTCAACTGGGATTGTTTAAATAATGGTTGTTGATGTTAAAATCTCCAAGACTGACCAGAATATTATTTTTCTCTCCTCTTCATGGCCTGCTGTAATCTGAGTTTTATGGCTTCTGAGGCATACACTAAAGCTAATATATTATGCATACTGTTTGCTTTGTAATGATGGTTTTTTTGTTTTGTTTTGTTTCTTGCTTGGATTTCATCTGATAAGTTATCTATTTAAATTCACAATTTTAAATTTTTACACTCCCAGCCCACTTCTGTTTTCTGTCTCTTGCCCAGACCCCAAACCCCTACTCCCAGTGTGCTCCCCTGGCAGCACACTGAGCCCCTTATTTTTCGCCCCACCCGAGAGCCCTGGGGGGCCCCCTAGAAGAGTTAATCTGGGCCAGGAGATAAATCCTGGAAATAAATCCCCTTCCCCATTCTCCCTCCATAGAGCTGGAGTTTGAGGTGAGTGAGGGGAGTTTATTTTTTCCCTTGCTTCTTAGTTGGGGGTCTCATGTGTGAGGGCTCCCCCCATTTTGGGGCCAGGTCAGTGCGGGGTTTTATTTTTCTTCTCACTTTTGTGTCAATTGATCGGGATGGCCCCGATCGATTTTTCTGTGGGTCAATGGCCACGTGACCCAAAAAAGGTTCCCCACCCCTGTTCTAGGAGACTGTTGAGTTGCTAAAATTATCTAGTACTGTTGGGGGGGGGGAAGGGGAGTTTCAGTATTGTTCTAAAATATATGTAACACCCTTAATTTAATACGCATTTTGTGCCATGAAGAATCTATGAATAAGACAAGAGAGACAAATAAAAGACAACACAAGTGAACTGTTCAAGAGATATTTTAATAGCTGATAAGTTGAAACCTCTCTGCTGTTAGCTTCCCCCCTTTGCTTTTGTTTCCATGGGAACAATTGTTGAGTTGGTAAAAATGGGGCAACTCTTTCAAAATAATCACTTTCCAAAAATACAAATCTACAATTGTTAAAGTTGACCTACAAAAGAAAAAAATCGTTTGTCCCCTTTTTCTATTGCATTGTGACTTATTAAGGAGGCCCCACAGGTTACTTATATATTTTTTAAATGTTTTTGCTTGTTTCTCACCACAGTAACATCAGGAACAACAAAGTTTGTTTTCCCTATTTTGTTGGCATTCTCCTTGAAAGACTAAAGATCTGGTGTTGGGGCTTTCTTAGCTTTGATTAAAGGAGCAGGAGATGTTGAATATTGCACAATGAGAATATTTGTCCCACTCATGTTGTTAAGCAGGTGTAAATAGGGTTTCCAGGTGGTTTCAACAAAAATACCAGACACACTTGGCATTACATCACAATCTACATTACATCTTATTTAGAAAATACCGGACATTTATATTTTCTCATTTATATTTTCTCAATTTTTTTTCCCTGAACAGAAAGCTCAAATACTGAACTGTCCAGTTCAAAACCGGACACCTGGCAACCCTAGGTGTAAAGGCATACCTTAGATTTTTCTAGCATCCAAGAAGATACATATTTGTAACCAATTTTTTACATCATTATGAATGCATAACTTTACCTGGTTTTTTTTGTATTGATGTATTGCTGGTAATGTCTTCCTGTGTTAAAGTGCAAGGGGGTTGATTTGTTACTGCACTCACCCTTCCCATTGATGTTAATTGAAGATGAGTGTTCAGCAGTTCTGAAAACCAGACTTAAACTGAGTAGGAAATTTATACGGAGACAGTTATTTACAAAATTTAATTATATTTCTCTGGCTAAAAGCCAGCATCTTCATCTTTTTATTGATGATATATAATGCTAGCTGTACTTTTGTGTGTGTATATTCTATCTGTTCTGCTATATTGTAAACTTATTACTGCATAATGCAAAATACATTTATTTTACTTTAATAATTTTAGGCCTAGAATGACCATTTCCAAATGCCTGATGTAAAAAACTTGTTTTACTATGTCTTAAGCCACAGTGATAACCACATATTCTTAGATTGCACATATTGTACTGTGTTATTGAATTGGAGTATTGGGGATGTCAGTTTGTAGATGACTACACGATTAATCAATAAGCCTGGGGTTATCTGTTAATAAACAGTTAATGTGTAGACTATACACATCCCCCACCCTTGCTGCCTCTGTATCAGAGGCAGTTGTGGGGGAGGTGGGAGCCGGTGCCCGTGGGATGCCAGCTTAAAAGCTGGCTCCCCACGAGCACCAGATCTGCCTCTTCCCTATTCTCTCCCTTCCCCATGCTGCTGCCCCTGATACAGAGGCAGCAGCATGGAGGGTAAGGGGAGGTAGGCAGGAGGCGATATGCAACCAGCTTTTGTGCCAGCCCCACAGACCCACCTACCCCCCCTTGCAGCCTCCTACAGAGACAGTGTGAGGGGAGGGGGCGGCAGGAAGGAACCGGTGCTGGGGGGAGCTGGCATAAAAGCTGGTTCCCCCTAGCACTGGCTCCGTGGTGCTGCTTCCCCACCCCATTCCGCACTGCTGCTTCTATCTATCAGAGGCGGGGGTGGGGTAAGCTGCTGCAAAGCAGACTTTGTTTGTGGCAGGCCCAGGCTTCCCTTGTGGTTCCTCTCACTGATAGAGAAGCAGCGGCGCGGGGTGGCAGGAGGCTCCATGGGGGTGGGAATACATTGACTGCTGGCCCACCTCCAGGGACCTGTGCTCCCTCTAAACTGCACAGCAACACAGCTTCACAGGTGATTAATCAGCCCCTCCCAGTCAGAAGCTTAGGGCTCTGTGCATGGAGCTGACTGACCAGGCTGGGATGATTAATCACCTGTGAAGTTGGGAATTTCTTATATGCAAAATTCTTGTTTTAAAATGCTGGCATCAGTGGCCGATTTAGAGTTAGTGGGGTCCTTTTTGCCCCAGGGACCCAGCCAAGAAAAAGAACATTCTCTTCCTGCCCCTCCCTTTTTTTATTCTTTTTTCTTCATCCGCCTTCTAGATTATAAGTAATAAAAAGTAAATGAAAAAAAGTGAGGTTCCTTGATTGTTTTTGTAGTATAGCTTTTTTTTCCACAGACCACTTGAAAATTGCTGAGGGTCTCAGTGGACCACTTAGTGATCTTTCCAAATATAGTTTGTACCATTAGCTAACTATTGTAAAGTGCTTTGGATAAGGGTGCTTTATTAAAAAAAAAACCCATAATCTTCATGGCTGTGGAGGACAGTGGCCCTGTGCTAGCTTACCCAAAGATGTGGGCAGAGATCCACATGCGCTCTACCTACAGGTGATGGGGCACAGTTCCATTGGCCACCTGAGTGCCTCAGGCTCTTCATCCCCTGGCCCCTCTTCCCCTCACTCATGGGCAGCTGCCACTCACCATGTGGCGGCTAGCATCAGGAACAGGGGCTGGAAGGATTCGGAACGGCAATGGGTAGCTGCTCAGCTGGCGGCCGGAGAGAGTGGTGTTTTCCAGCTTCAAAGCGCTGCTTTTCTTTGGCTGGCTGTGCGGCTTCCCCATGCTTCTCTGAAGCCTTCCAGTCTGTGCTCACACAGTTTGCCACCTCCTGCCGGCTCTCCTGTAGGTGAGCCTCTCTGCTTTTCTGCCCCCCTCCTCCAGCCCTCTCTACAGAGGGACTGCTCCCCCACCCCTCAGAGCAGCCGCCCCCTGGGTGGGAGGAGGTGTTAGACCCAGTGCTGGACTGCACGGTCCTGGAGGCCCCATGTCATTGAGGGGGCCCGTGCCAGGGCACCATGTGTTTCATTGTAAATCTGCCTCTGGCTGGCTTGATTTCTGTTTGTAAGGTCTTTATTGACCATTAATTTTTGAGTGGTAGAGTAGTACTTAGCAACTGAACCTTCACAGTTATTTATTCATTATTCCCAGTTATACTGAACCTGTTTTTATTTTGTTACTATATAATTGCTTTTAAGAATTTGACATGTTGACAAAGGCCACTGAAAATCCTATAAGGAGTAACTATATAAATCTGCTGGCAAATTTCCTTTATTGTTTAGAACCTCCAGGGTTATAACAGAAATAGCGCTGGAGCATCAAGGACTTTGTTATTACTATTTTAATGCTCAGGCATAGCCTTTTGAAATTAAGGTATTTACATTCTTTGTTGTCAGAGATAGTTACAGTGTGAATCAGCTTTGTTAGTTCAGACCTTGGGTATGTCTAAACTACACCCCTCTTTCGAAAGTGGGATGTAAATTAGATAGATCAAAATTGCAAATGAAGCCGGGATTTGAATTTCCCGTGCTTCATTTACATAATGGCTGCTGCGTGGTCTTTTGAAAAAGGGCTTTTCGAAAGTAAAACCACCATCTAGACGGAGTTCTTTTGGGGAAAAAACCCCCTTTTTCGAAAGATCCTGTACTCCTAAAAAAATGAGGCCGCCATTATGCAAGTGAAGCGCAGGAAGTTCAAATCCCGGCTTTATTTGCAATTTCGATCTGTCCAATTTACATCCCTCTTTTGAAAGAGGGGTGTAGTTTAGACATACCCCTTGTCCCATTACAAAATAATGCTTTTCTAAAAACATGTATAATGAATGCAGAGTGAATGATTAGCAGTCAAAAGACGATTTTCAGCAGCATTATATGAGGGCAGAATGCAACATCATCTGACGCTGGAAAACACTGCCTAATGTGATATATCTTTTAGAAATAGCAAAATGTTGACAAAGGCAAGAGTTTCAGACAGGTTTCTATATTTCTCCATTTGTTGTTATTCCTTAGTTACCTTTTTCTGGTATCAGATTTCTACCCAGAGGATAGTTAAATAACCCCAACAGTAACATAATTGGGTCTCCTTGAATTTTTCAGTAGTGAGATATTTGGAGGACATACCTAGCCTCTCTGCTTTGTGTGCTTGTTGTTTAGTCAAGGTTTTAATTCTGAACTGCATATGCAGTAATAGTGACAAAATACTCTGAAAGTACGTAGCACAAAAATGTTTGTGAACGACAGAAAAAGTCAATTTCTCATCACATATTATGGACCTTTATTCAACCACAGCAAGGAATCAAGGGAAGTTGAAGGAAAAATATTCTTCCTTTCAATTCTTGCTGTGTACACAGCACCAAAAGCCGAATTAAGCTATTTCGACTTAAGCTACGCAATTGACACAGCTGAAGTTGCGTATCTTAATTCAACTTTAGCCCTGCTGTGTAAACATACCCTGTGTGACCTTGGGGAAATAATTTAGAGAGGAATTATTAGAAGTGTAAAATCTGAAATTCTGCTAACAGTAACTAATGTATGTAACTAATTAAAGAGACAAGCAAAAGCATCCACCATTGCCATTTAAGACTTTAGAATAAGAAGAAAGTAAAGAGAAACACATAAATAAGAAATATTATTTGAATTAATGTTTTTAATTTTAAAGATAATTATTTAAATTAAATAATGTTTTACAATTATGCATCCTGCACTTGTATCTTATTGGGACAATTCACCAGCAATTCACCTGAGAAATTGATGGGTAGAGTTAGATTATGTCCAAGTTGACTGAGGATCCCTGAATTGAAATTTTTGAAAGCTCCCTTCCATATTGCAGTGCTGTGAACCCACAGTAAATCTCTCTCCTGTGTGGGGTCTCACTCTGAGTGCTTTCTAGTTTAACAGGGCTAAGGCTGCAGAACATTCGATGGGGAGTTGTTTCTCCTTTAATCACTTAGGCTTGGCATCTCCTTGTTTAATTGTGCCACTTGCTCAACTAACTTTTAAGTACCCAGAACAACCTTTGTGTACCCTTGGGCTTTCTTAAAATGCTGTTTGAATGCCCCCATTGAATTGGAACATGTATCGCAGTGCAGAATTTGGCCTTAAGACAGAAGCCTGAAAGAAATATATTCTGTCTAGATTTTCATGAAAGAAAAATTATTTTCAATTGTGTTCATAAATGTTAGTTACTTTCAATGAATTATGTATTGACAGATTCCCCAATCATAATGCTTTGCAAATTAATAATGCTTTTCATTTGAGAATCTCAAATTTCTTTGGAAACCTTGAGACTCACAATTCCATACAGAGGGACATAGTGGTTCTTCTTCGAGTGCTTGTTGATGTCGATTCCAATTCAGGTGTATGCACGCTGTGTGCACAAACATCGGGAACTTTTCCCCTAGCAGCTCCTGTGGAGTAATCTGTGGAGATTCCTAGAATGGCGCCGCTATATCAGCGCATATATACCACTGCTGACCCTATCCTCCCCTCAGTTTCTTACTGTCTGTGGCGTCTTAGTAAGTGACTAGTCCTTAACGATAGCTCTCGTTTTCCTAGTCTCACTTTTTCTCATGATAAACAAAGTCCCGACTCTCAGCACCGGCACGGCCCATCATCAGCACTGCCGTGGTCATCCCAGTCGTAATTGGAGTTGGACGTGGTGTCGTCTCGACCAACCGGTTTTGACAGAGCACAAGAGACTGGCCGGAACAGCGGCAGAAGCATTGGCCACCGCCAGCGCAATGGCTCTTTTGGATCTCCTGGGTGTACCATTAGTCCCAGGGCGCTCTTTGGTCATTGGTGTCCATGAGTTATATATCCCGTTTCCCTCAGGATAGGCGCAGCTCGAGGATGCTGTCCGTGGCGGAATCCCATCCACCTGGAGTGGACAGTCCACATCTTGAGGCTTGGGAACAGCCACCAGGGAAAGCTCATTGGGTGGGCCCCGAGGACAGAGCCAGTTACCTGTGGAGTACACTGCCCAGGCTCAGGCCTATTCATTGTCCTCCTCAGATGAAGTAGTGGCGGGCATCTCCATGTCAGGGCCCCTTCCCGTGGACCACAGAGCATATTAAGAGTTGCTGCACAGGGTGGCGCTGAATTGTGTCTAACACAGACTCCATCTTGAAGCCCAGTACCTCCCCTGAGCTGTAGAACACGTTGACAGATGCCCTCAGCAGGACCTTTATGGTCCATGAGTGGTTGGTCAGGGAAGATGTGATAAGATCAATCTTCTGCAGGTCGGGGACTCCCCAGTTTTCGCTCCCTCCCCCCCAAAACCAAAAAAGTCCCCAGTTTTGCCCCCCCCCCTCAGAAAAAAAAATGCCTAGCCTTTTATTTGTTCCAGAATCACTATCAGGGTTCCACAGGAGATGCGTTCATTCTCCACTGGGGGGCGGCACCTCTCCTATACGCTTTCCCCCCAATTCCCCTGGTACATTGGGTCCTACTGAAAGCTTGGAGGAACAGGGCCCGTCTAATCATGTTGGCACCAGCGTGGCCGTGTCAGCATTTGTTCTCCACCCTGATCAACCTGTTGGTGGAAACCCCAATAGTCCTCCTGTGCTCAGACCTTCTCACATAGCATTGGGGGCGCCTCAGGCACCCAGATCTGTGCTTCTTCCATCTAACAGCCTGGAAGCTGGACAGTTCGATTTGTTAGAGCTTCAGTGCTCAGCCGAGATACAGGAGGTCCTATTGGGCAGCAGAAAGCCCTTTACCAGAGTGGCATAATTGGCAAAATGGAAAAGGTTTTCTAACTGGTGTGAGGAGTGGGATGTGTCCCTGGGACAGGCACCTATCCCAGTGGTGTTGGAGTACCAGTTGCACCTGCAGTCTCAGGGGCTGGTGCCCTCCTCAGTCAAGATGTACTTGGTGGCGTTGTCTGCTTTCCAACCAGGTTGTTCCCCGCATTCCCTGTTTGGCCACCCCATGGTGATGCGATTCAGGAAGGAGTCGGACAGGATGTACCCATATTGTTGTCCACCTATACCTGCTTGGGACTTGAATTTGGTGCTCAGTAATCTTTTGGGTCCACCCTTTGAACTGATGGCTCAGTGTTCTTTGCTACATACGTCTATAAAGGTAGCTTTCCTGGTAGCGGTCATGTCAGTGAGAAGAATGTCTAAGTTAAGGGCCCTATTCTCAGATCCACCGTAGACGGTCTTCCACAAGGACAAAGCGCAGCTTAGGCTGCACCCAGCTTTCCTGCCAAAAATGGTATCCAATTTCCACCTGTCACAAGAGCTCTTCTTTCTGGTTTTGTATCCTAAGCCTTATACTAGCGATAGATAGAGCGTATTTCACACACTAGATGTAAGGAGGGCCTTAGTTTTCTACATAGACAGCACTAGGCCCTTTAGAAAATTCACACAGCTGTTTGTGGCTATAGCAGAACAGATAAGGGGAGATCCGTGTCTGCACAGTGCTATGACCTAGCTGGGGTCCCTACCCCACCAGTTATAGGCCACTTAACCAGGGTCCAGGCTTTGTCTGCAGCCTTTGTGGCACATGCCCCCTTGCAGGAAAACTGCAGGGCAGCTACAAAGTTGTCTTCAGTTCACATGTTTACGGTCCATTACACAATTGATAAATCCTCCAGGGAGGGCGCAGCAGTTGTCAGGGCAGTCCTGCAGTCTGTGATTCCGAACTCCAACCCCACCTCCTTGGGACAGCAGCTTGGGAGTCACCTGAATTGGAATCGACATGAACAAGCACTCGAAAAAGAAAAGACGGTTACCTGTTCTCGTAACTAGTGTTCTTGGAGATGTGTTGTTCACATCCAATATCCACCCGCCTTCCTGTCTGTCGGAGTAACCAGCAAGAAGGAGCCAAGCGAGGATAGGGTCAGCAGTGGTTTATATGCACTGATATAGCAGTGCCACTGTAGGGATCTCCACAGCCAACCCTCCGGGAGCTGCTAGGGGGAAAGTTTCCGATGTTCGTGCATGTGGCGCGCGTACACCTGAATTGGAATGGACGTGCACAACACATCTCAAAGATCACTAGTTATGAGAACAAGTAACTCTCTTTTATAGGCAGGACCTACCCACTATCATAGATTGAGTCAATGACAGAAGTAGAAACTCAGTAATCCGTCTTTGTTGTCATTTTGGCCCGCACTCCCTTTCCCAATTCAGCTTCCTTACCAAACTAGAAACTCTCTCATAATGACAATAAAATGACTTCCTCACTTATAAAGGGTATGTAAAATGTGAATGAGTCTGTTCTGGTTATTAAGCTGCTCTTAGCTGCCTCTGTAAAGCTAGGAAACGTATTGTTTCTTTCTCAACTTCTCTTGCCTTTCAGTCCTTTCCTAATGAATAAATACACCATACACCTAAATACTTTATAAGATGTGTGACAACCTAAGAGTCGTTTTGTTTGTGTAGCTTATGCCACAAACATTTATGTGCTAATTGAGGGAAAACCAGGAGGTAAGGGAAAAGCCAGTTTCTACATTGGAAAATATAGGAGACTGTCATTCAAACTGACCGACATCAATGTTTGCAGTGTTTTTTTAGCCTTCTATTGTTTTTGTAGCTGGGATATTAGAGAGACAAGATGGGTGTGGGAGTGTCTTCTATTTCACCAACTTCTGTTGGTAAAAGCTAGGCTTCTGAGCTGTACAAACCTGTAGAAGAGCTCTGTACAGCTCAAAAGCTTCTCTCTAAAGGACCTTGATCCGGAAGTTCTCCTCCACCACTGTTGTTACAGTCCATTTGTTTTCAGGTGCTTTCATGTATCTTCTTGAGGTAGGGAGGCAGTCTGTAAATCTGGCTGAAGGCCATTATAGTTTACTTCCCTTGCCTTCTATAGAATAGAATAGCCTTTGATTTCCTAAAACCTCTGTGGGAAAGTACAAATTTCAAGATGGGTTCTAGCATCAGGTGACAAGGAGACATGTCTTTGTAGTAGGCCTCCAGAGAGATAGTTCTCCCCCATACAGTTGTCTCTTGCTAATGGGCTTTTGGCTCTGTGAATGATTCTTTCTGGTGGGTTGTAAATTAGGCTTTTCTCTACATGTACACATTGACACTAAATCTGCAGTCAGTATTTTCAGTTTCAGATACAGGAATGGTATATGCATACAAATAAAATATACTAGACGGAGAGGATTAAAGCTTTACAGTGATAGGTCACATGCAATAGTTTGTATAAAGCATATTTGAGTTAAGCATATTCTTATTGCTAAGCATATTTCCATAAAGAATATGAAATAGACCGTCATACTGATTTCTATCTGTAGATATCCACATCCATCGGTAGAAATGTTCTATCTGCTCAGGATGCTAAATATGAGCGTTTGGACATTCGTCTGGTGTTTGATTGCATTTGTAATCCTTGAGACAAGCTCCCATTGCCTGTCTGAGAAAGCTAGGGGCAATAGCAGCACTAGCTCTGCAGATTCTTTGCTAAAGGGAGAGGGGGGAGGCTTGTTTTTTTTCTTATCCTCCCAGATGTGCTTGCATAGCAACAGGACACAGTGCTGACAATTATTTCAGAATTGCTTGGCTCATTGCCTGGAGAAGAGTGGTTTTTTTTTTTGCTGTGCAAATGTTTTGGCTAATCACCCTGTAACAGGTAGCTTTGCTTCCCTTTTGTAATATTGCTTCAACTTACCTACCGCTATTAAATTGGCTTCCCTGTTAGAATTTCAGATTGCTTCTTAGTTCTAAAGCCTACCAGAGTTGTCACAGGCCATGCAACCTATGAGTGATATGAGTAGTACAGACATAGCTGGAGTAGAATGCCCTTGCCACCCTTAGTTTTAATCTCCTTTAACTCACATAGTGAGTGATCATTAGTGCTTCCTGAGTTGACAATAGAGTTGATACTTAACGACGGATTAGCTACACTTGTTTTGACATGTGAGTTGGGTCTTTTAGCATGCATTTTTCAAGTTTCAGATATTTTGATGCCTAGGATCTAAGCCCACTCCATAACCCTAAATCCGTTTTGCTTTGCATACCACACTGCTGTTCTGCAGATGGTGGTTTCTGAGAGAGAAATGTTTAGGAAAAATCTTCTGGTTTTTTTCAATAAGATTTGATACTCTTCAAAAATATGCAAGGGAAGGAAACTCCAGGTGAGAGTCTCTCTGTCATGCCAATAGTTATACATTTATCTTCTAGAGTTCCATGATACAGTTAATAGTAGAGCTTTAGCATAAGTTTATCAAGAATAAAAATGAAAATTAGAACTAGATGCTAAAATTAGCCATTAATTATAATTTGCTAGATAGAATTGGGTGATACAACTGTAATCTGGTACAAACCATTTACTTTCTGGTTTCTTCCAATTTTGATGGCATAGCAGGTTTCATAATATGGGAGGGAAAATATTTCCATCTTCTACTGCAAACTTCAAAGCAAGAGTGTGATTTAAAGATGTTTATGTTCCAAGTTCCTTGAGCAATAGCTGGTAATTTTGTAATTTATTTGTCACTAAATACTTGTGAAAAACATTGCCTACCATCCCCAAAAGCAATTCAATTTCCAATTAATTAAATTTGTCTAGGACTTTAGTTCTTATATCACAATAATCAGTATTTAATTTTTCGAATTTTTTCACTTTTAGGAAAATTATTACTGAATTTTATGCACTGAGAGTAGGGTTCCAAACCACCAACTGTGATCACTCATCCTCAACATAATGAGAGATAAAAATTCTAGCTCCGCTTTCTTGGCTGATAGGGTACCCTTGTACGTACCGAAGATGCTGGCTTTGCCCCTCCCCCTTCTCTGTAGAAGATCTTCACTTTGTATTGGATGATCCTGTATTTCTTTAAAACAGCTTGAAATCTAAACTCATAAAAATAATTGTAAATTCATGCTCTTGGATTACAGCAAATTAGTACCTTTCTAATTTAGTGACAGTAAACATTATGTTCAGTTGATTACTTCCCACACTGCCCCATTAACTTTGTGTTTCCAGAAAGACCAATATTACATTTATTTAAATGATTCAGATAATAAATGATCATTTTAGGATATCTTCTTGCCTTGTCCATAATTCCATATGAAGATAATTCGTCAAAATACATTTCAAAAACAAATATCAGTGTTAAGGTGATGCTGAATATTGCATAAAAGATTCTTCCAGTGAACTGTGGAACTGTGCATGATGGGTAAATATTTTTTTAAAACTACTAACTGATTTAGGAGCATGAAACTCAGGTTCTTCCTTGAATACTTGCTCAGGTGCATTGCAGTAGATGCGTGCGCATACATCGCATCACAATTGTCAGAAGACTTTTCCTCTAGCAATACTCGTCAGGTTGGTGGTGTAGCCTCCTTGAGCATATAAGTCTCTAATGACCTGCCTCCTGTTCAGTTCTTCCTTATCACCAGTGACAGTTGTTGGAACAGCTCAGTCTCTTGTGTTCAGAGATGCCTCCCTAGCTGTTCTCTTTAATCAGTCGGAAATAGTTCTTCTTCAAGTGCTTGCTTATGTCCATTCCATCTAGGTGTGTGCGCGCCCCGTGCACAAGTTCCAGAAGCTTTTTTGCCCTTAGCAGTAGCCGTTGGGCCAGCAGGGGAGCCCCCTGGAGTGGCGCCGGCATATCCTAGCATATAACCCTGCTGGCTCGCCACCCCCTCAGTTCCTTCTTTCCGCCCATGATGGTTGCTGGAACGCTCTGCTTGCCTTTGCAAGTGCGCCCTTAGCCTTTCTTGTGTAGATATTGATATTTAGAAGCAGTGTTGTCTTCAAGTCGTCAGTGTCAAGTCCTAGTTGAGTCTCAAGTCACTACAGTTCAAGTCTCAAGTCGAGTCTCGAGTCCCTAAAGTCACTTTCGAGTCAAGTCCAAAGTCAAGTCTCAAGTCTTAATATAAAAAATGTCAAGTCACTTTTGTACAAGCCATCAATATCGGCATTTTCGGACAATTTTTTCACCAAGTCAATTTAACAAAATTAGCAAGTCTCAAGTCGAGTCTCAAGTCACAAACAATGAACCCCAGTCGAGTCTCAAGTTGAGTCACCTAGGCAATTTAAGTCGGACTCGAGTTCAAGTCGTGGGACTCGAGTCAACAACTCTGTTTAGAAGTACTTAGCAGTTGATAGTTAGTAGATAGTGTAAATAGTGTAGTAGTTGGTTCCCCGCTTCCCTCCATGGGAGGGGGGCATGCCAGGGCCCCAGGGCTTTAAACCCATGCCCCGTAGGGATCCGCATAAAGACTGTCTAAAGTGCCTGGGTGAAGGACATTTGTCAGACGCCTGCAAGATCTGTAAGTCCTTCAAGCCGCGTACGCAGAGGGAGAGAGACTCCTGGCTAAAACTCCTGCTAATGGAATCGGCACTCCAACCCCCGGTACCGGAGCCGGCACCGTTGGTACGGAGCGCACCGGCGTCGTCCAGGGACACGGAGCAGGCACCTAAGCACACAGGAGCATCTTGGCACCGGTCAGCACCAAGGCACCCATCTCAATCTCCGGTGCCGTCGACCAGCAAGAAGGCACGGAGTGGACAGTCGCCGGGGAAGCAGGACTGGAGCGCTTGGCCCTGGGAGCCGGGACGTCAGGGGAAAAGCCCAGTGAGGTCAGGATCCCCAGGGGGCCAAGACCTGTCCCCGGCAGAGGTCTGAAGGCCATCCACGCCAGAGACATTCTCAGTGGTAAGGGAGCTGATAGAGCTCACGGCCTCCTCAGGCCCAGCACCGCGGGGCACGGAGGAGCACACAGGGCATGAGAGCCAGGTGGCCAAGTCAACCCCGGCACCACAACCGGTACCTCCCAGGCCATCGCCCAGGCAGGAGCTGGGCACGGCACCACCAGCACCGGAGTCTCCGGTACGGGAGACTTCATGTAGGAGGACGCCTCTCCCCGTGGAGCCGACATTGCCTCCACCGGCACCGGCAGCACATGCCATGCCGCCCCCACTGGCACTGCCTGTACCCCATAGGGAGAAACCGGCTGCCATGACTCACCGTGTGGCGCGGGGAGAACAAGGGTCTTTGGCACCACTGTGGTCAGTGTCGGAGCTTTCTTCCGAGTCTGACGTGGAGTCTTTAGCCTCATCAATCTCCTCACGACGGTCTGTTACCTCCAGGGTCTCTCGCTCCTCTAGAAGGTTGGTGCACTGCTCCAGATCGGGTCACCGCTCCCAGTCTCAGCACCGCTCTGAACGTCGCAGCCCACCTATGGTCCAGACGTGTCCCCCACAGTGCCAGCTGCCTATGCAGTGGCCCTCTTGGACACTTTAGGCCTATCATCAGGCGCAGGGCCATGAACCGTCGAGATCAGGGTCCGGGGCGGCCTCAATGCACTCGGGCCATAGGTCTTCCCCTTCGGCCACCCCTCTGACCAGGGAGCCGGGTTCAGAGACTAGGCCTAGCCCCCCGGGGTCACGAGGTGAATCGGTACTACATCAGCCTCCGACAGTAGGCCCTGTGCAGAGCCTGGGCCCCAGGGCTGAGCTGGCTGTCACGATTGTAGTCCATGCTCAGCCGGTGGAATCCTTGTCCTCGTCACCGGATGAGGCCCTGGCAGACCCTTCTCTGGGCATGCCCGCCATGGACATGCGAACCCACCAAGACCTCCTCAGATGCCTTGCGCAGAACCTGGGGGTTCAGGCGGAAGAGGTTAAGGAGGAGGAGGACCCGATGGTGGACATTCTCACAGCAGATACCCCAACTAGAATTGCCCTCCCGCTTAATAAGACGGTCGCAAAGATAACTAAGACCTTATGGCAGACACCCAGCCTCCATTCCCCCAACACAGAAAGGGGTGGAGAGGAGGTATTTCGTGCCTCAGGCTGGGCACGAGCACCTCTTCGCACACCCACTGCTGGGTTCCGCGATGGTCCAGGCGGCTTGCCAGAAAGAGAGGCAGGGGCAGTGGGGCCCTACCCCGAAGAGTAAAGAGCCAAAGAAATTGGACCTCTTGGGGAGGAAGGCATACGCTACAGCGGGCCTGCAGCTGAGGATCGCAAACCAGCAGGTGATGCTCAGCCATTATGCGTATAACTCCTGGGTGGCGGTGGACAAGTTCAAGGCCCAGCTCCCTCAGGCCTCGCAGCAGGAATTCGCCACCTTTCTGGAGGAAGGGAAAATAGTCTCCAGAACAGTGCTGCAGGCTGCCCTAGATGCCGTGGACTCGGCGGCTCGAGCCATGGTCATGGGCATAGTCATGCGGAGGTGCTCATGGCTACAGGTCTCCGGTGTACCGCAGGAGGTTCAAGTGACGCTGCAGGACCTCCTGTTTGAGGGCTCTGGGCTGTTCTCAGAGCAAACGTATGGCAAACTACATAGCCTGAAAGACTTCAGGGCCTTGTTAAAGTCCCTGGGCATACACACCCTGGCCCCACAGCGTTGCCCCCTTTACCAGAGACCTCAGAGGGGTTATCAGCAAGGGCCAAGATTTGACAGTAGGAGGAGGCCTAGGACTCCCTCTGCCAGCGGAAATAGGAGGAGGTCTTGGGGACCCTTGGAGCAAAACCCGGGCCCTCCAGTAAGTCCCAGGGCCCCAGGCCAGGGTTTTTAGGGTACGCCTGAGAACGGAGTTCCAGCCATTTCCCTAGATCGCCCCTTTTGCCACAGATTATCCCCTTTTTACCAGGCCTGGTGCTCTATCACCACGGACTGCTGAGTGCTAGACACGGTACTCAGGGATATTCTATTCCATTCCTTACGCCCCACCCTCCCACCCCCCTTTCCTGTCCCTCTTCAGGGACCCCTCTCACGAGACCCTGCTAAGGCAGGAAGTCTTGGTGCTATTATCCCTAGGGGTGGTGCAAGAGGTTCCCCCATCCCTCAGGGGAAAGGGTTTCTATTCCTGCTACTTCCTGATCCCAAAATCTGAAGGAGGCCTTCGCCCCATCCTGGACCTCGGGGGGCTCAACACCTTCATCAGAAAGTCAAAGTTCAGGATGGTGACGTTAGCCTCCATCATCCCCTCCCTTGATCTAGGAGACTGGTATGCTGCCCTCAATTTGAAGGACGCGTACTTCCATATTTCAGTTGTCCCCACTACAGGAAGTACCTTCCCTGTTCATGGTGGAGGAGGATCATTACCAGTTTGTGGTGCTGCCCTTTGGCCTTTCCACGGCACCCAGGGTGTTCACCGTGCATGGCTGTAGTAGCAGCATTCCTCCAAAGGCAGGGGCTGCATGTTTACCCTTACCTGGACGACTGCCTGATCAGGGGCTCGTCCAGGGACAAACTCCTGTCCCACGTCAGGCTGGCCAGGGAGGAGTTCCTACGACTGGGACTCATACTGAATGAAGAGAAATCCACCCTTATCCCCACCCAAGAGATAGAGTTTGTAGGAGCTCACTTGCACGCAGTGAGTGGCAGGGCGTCCCTGCCCCCGGGCACGGTTCCTGACACTGAACGACATCATATGTGGCCTCCAGGTTGTTCCCATGACCACGGCACGGGACTGCATGAGGCTTCTGGGTCACATGGCAGCATGCACGTACGTGGTGCGCTACGCCAGACTGTACCTCAGACCCCTCCAGAACTGGCTGGCAACAGTGTACAGGCCAAACCGCGACCGTATCGATATGGTAGTTACGGTCCCACCAGCGATCCTTGCGACCCTGGATTGGTGGTTGAAGGGCACGGAAGTGTGCGGGGGGTTCCATTCCATCAGCCCTTCCCCACGGCCCAACTGGTGACCAATGCGTCTGACACAGGATGGGGTGCCCACCTGGCAGATCTCCGAACCCAAGGTACGTGGTCGGAGACAGAGAGAAACCTGCATATCAATGTCAGGGAACTGAGGGCAGTTCGGCTGGCTTGCCAGGAGTTTATGCCCCAGCTGAGGGAGATGTGCGTGTCCATTCTCACAGACAACACGACGACGATGTACTACATCAACCGTCAGGGTGGTGCTCATTCTTCTCCCCTGTGACAGGAGGTGATAGCCCTCTGGGATCTGTGTATTGCGCAGGGGACACATTTGCAGGCCACATACCTGCCGGGCTCTTGCAGCACCCTAGCAGACCAGCTCAGACCTTTTCGGCTCACGAGTGGTCTGTCAAAGGGGAGGTGGTTTCCTCTCTCTTCCACAAGTGGGGCACTCCCCTGAGAGACCTATTCGCGTCCCTTGCCAACAGGAAATGCCCCAGGTTCTTCTCTTACAGGGGTTAGGGGAGGGGTTCCATAGCAGACGCCTTGGCCAACGGGCCTTCTGTATGCCCTTCTCCCCCCCCCCCCCTTTCCCCTGGTCCACGAGGTGCTCATGAGGGTCAGGAGGTACGGGGTCATGCTCATTCTTATAGCCCCGGACTGGCCCAGGTAACATTGGTACACGGCTGTGGTGTCACTGTTGGTGGAGGAGCCCATCCCCCTCCTGATGGTCACGGACCTCCTAATGCAGGAGCTCGACCAGGGTCGGTTGTGCCATCTGAACCTACAGTCCCTCCACCTCAAGGCTTGGAGGATCAGTGGCTGGGCGGGGGGAGAGCTCTTTTGCTCCGACCCGGTAAGCAGGGTGCTCATAGAAAGTAGGAAACCCTCTACTAGATCCTCCTACCTAGCCAAATGGAAAAGGTTTTCTATCTGGGTCGGCCGGAAAGGGGAAGCCCCAGAAAAGACCCTGGTCCCCCTTATTTTGGACTACCTCCTCAACCTCCGGAGCCAGGGGTTATCCACCTCATCGATTAGGGTGCACCTGGTGGCCTTTGCGGCCTTCCACCAGGGAGAGGGTAGCAGGTCAGTCTTTGTACATGATGTGGTAAAGCGCTCCCTGAAGGGGTTAGGTTATTCCCCCACGTTCGGCAGCCTATACCGCAGTGGGATTTGAATCTGATGCTGTGGGGTCTTATGCACCCGCCATTCGAGCCACTGGCCATCTGTTCTCTCTCCCACCTCTCGTGGAAGGTGGCATTTCTGGTAGCCATTACCTCAGCAAGAAGGGTCTCCGAGCTACAGGCCCTCTCCTCGGAACCACCGTACACGGTGATTTCTAGGGACAAGGTGACGATGCGCCCCCACCTGGCTTTCCTCCCTAAGGTAGTTTCCCTGTTCCACATGTCCCAGGAGATTTTCCTACCAGTGTTTTACCCTAAGCTGCATGCGGATGAGAGAGAGAGAGCGCTACACTCGCTGGATGTTAGGAGGGCTCTCGCCTTTTATTTAGACAGGACGCGGTCGTTTCGCAAATCCACTCAGCTATTTGTCTCCATAGCAGACAGGATGAAGGGTTCCCCGATATTGGCTCAATGCCTTTCGTCATGGTTCACATCATGTATCAGGACCTGTTATGACCTTAGAGGGAAAATAGCTCTGCCTCTCATGGCCCACTTGACCAGGGCTCAAGCATCCTCCACGGCCTTCCTGGCCCAGGTGCCAGTCGTGGACATATGTAGGGCAGCCACCTGGTCCTCGGTCCATACCTTCGCCAAACATTATGCCATCACACAGCAGGCTAGTCAGGATGCAGCAGTAGGTCAGGCTGTGCTGCAGTCCATTTCGCTCTAAGTTCCAACCCCACCTCCTTAGGGGTTTGCTTGGAATCACCTAGACGGAATGGACATAAGCAAGCACTCGAAGAAGAAAAGATGGTTACTTACCTCGTAACTGTTGTTCTTTGAGATGTGTTGCTTATGTCCATTCCGAACCCTCCCACCTCCACCTTCATCGGAATCTCCGGCAAGAAGGAACTGAGGGGGGTGGAGGGCCAGCAGGAATATGCTAGGATATGCCGGTGCCACTCCAGGGGGCTCCCCTGCTGGCCCAGCAGGTACTGCTAAGGGCAAAAAAGCTTCTGGAACTTGTGCACGGGGCACGCACACACCTAGACGGAATGGACATAAGCAACACATCTCGAAGAACAACAGTTACGAGGTAAGTAACCGTCTTTTCTTATTGTTTTAGTAGTTTAGTTGTTAGTAAGTTTATGTGGCAGGGGGAGTCCCTGCCTTTTTTTCCCCCCAATAACCAGGACATAAGTCATGCAATAGGTGTGGAAAGCCTGTGCCCAGAGGAGATTCACATGCGCTTGTTTTAAGTGCTTGGGAGAGCGACATTAGGCAGACAAGTGCTTGATTTATAGAAGCTCTAAGGCCAGGACTAAGAGGGAGTGGGATTATTGTTTGAAGTTCCTCTTAATGGAATTAGACCTTTGCCCTCAGCTTGTTCAGGAGACTGCACCAGATGCATCAGTGCACATCACACCAGCCTCATGCGTGTCACCTTGACACCAAAGAAGGACACATCCAAGGAGCACCAGCACCAATCCCTAGTTCAGGAAGCCAGCTTCAGCATGTGCCATTGATGGTAATGCCCAGTGCCACAGAGAAGAAAAAGGCAAAGGGGAGTTATTTCCTCAGCAAGAAGCAGTGAGGCAGTATCAGCAGGGTTCATCCCCGACAGCACATGCAAGGCCTGCCCCTCCGGTTCTGACTCCATTGATTCTGGCCTCAAGGGGAGTCCATTGAGTCTGGTGCTAGTGGCTTCCCCAGCAAAGGAGGAATTGGACGAAGATCTTGATCTGCTTTTGGAGCTGTGCGGGACGATATAGTCCCTCGCCCCACAGTCTCGAGCACTGGCACTTGTTCCAGCATTGGTGCAAATCCCAGTACCAGCTACAACATTGATGATGGCATGATCTCTGGCACCAATGGCAGCACTGTCTGCAGCCCTAGTCCTCTTTCAACACTGGGGCAAGACCACGATGATGTGCTGTCTTGCTTCATTTTTGTCACGCCTCTCCCCTGCATTGGTGTGGTCACCGTCAGCAAAGTTGGGCTCAGACTACACCTCCAAGTCAGAGGCTGAGTCTTTTGTTTCTCAACACAGCTGGTAAAATTCATGTTCCTGGTGCTGGTCTCGGCACTGCACGGGAGAGGACTCATCTGTATTGATGTTATCCTGACCACCCCAGTGGCAGGATCCTGTACAATGACCATTTGGACACCTTGGGCCTATTACTACAGTCCAGAGCTGTTTCCATGAGCCAAGCACCCACCTTGGCTACAGCAGTTTCATAACACATCTCCTTGGTTTCTGAGGACCCTCCACAGGATAAGGATCGCAGGCATCCAAACTCGGACTTGAGCTCTTTCCGCCGCCACCCCCTCCCGAAAGGGTGCCTGGTGAGTGGGAGGTTCGGGGCTGGGGCAGTCCTGGATTGGGGGGGCACCCCCTGCCAGCCCATTTTTACCTGCCTGGTGATTCTGATTTTCTGTATGGTTTTATTAGAAGCAGTCCTATTCCAGGAACACCCATTTTCCTGGCACAACCAAACCCTTACACTTCTTTAAGTTATGATAAGAGGAAACTATATACCCCAGTTTGGTGGTCCTAGCACTTACCATGTAGGAGGAGTTCTTGAACAGACAGACAAACTCTCTCAAATATATAGTAGATAATAATATGTAGCTCTTATATAACACTTTTCATCAAATTATCTCGAAATACTTTACAAAGGAGGTAAATATCATTAACCTTAGTGAATATGGAATCAGATTCCACTTCTGAAATGGAAGTGAATCATGACTCTATAGGTGTTTGTCATGAGACCAGCAAATGGTGAGCAAGTCATTCAGCTGCTCTTAATTTGCCAAACTTTATATAACTGTAAAGTGAATACATACTTTGATGTGGTAGGGCCTTGGGCAGAAGAAGCAGAGCTGGTGGTAGCCAGCCCTCAGCACTGCCCAGAGTGTGCCACATTGGCCCCATCACCCTCCAGCCAGCCCTAAGAGCAATTTAAAGGGTCCAGGGCTCTAGCCGCCACCATTTCTGCAGTAGCGGTTGTCAGAAGCCCCGGGTCCTTTTTTGAGGTATAAGGATCTTGCGCAAAAAGGTGTTTTTGTGCAAAAAAGAAAAGTCCACACTGCGTGTTTTTGCACAAAACCCCCTAGCGCAAAAACGGATTGGAAGAGAGTATGCCTCTTCCGGCAAAACTTGTAGTGTAGACGTAGCCAAAGAGAGCAGGCAAGGTATCAAATTTGAACAGTCTTTCCTGTTGGTTTTCCTGGCTTTCTGCCAACACTCCCGCTAGCTACCTGAGTTTAACTCTTTAATCACTGGGTGCTGGCCAGCACTCTTCCTATCCATCACAGGAATATAAATAGAGATGCTTAAAACTTACCCACTCTGAGTCTGTAGGGTATATTAATCAGAGCTAATACTTAAATATTGGATGGTATCTTTTCTCATTATAACCACAATTCCATAAAGAATTTCTCATTCATGATGCTGCAGATTTTATTATATAGAAAGTTATCCCTAGAACAATAACACCATAAGTACCAGACTTCAATCAAATGATCTTCCTCTCTCTCACTGCTCATATATCCAATGTGTCTATTATTTAAAACTATAATAGGGAGAAAACACTATCCATATTAACTGAATATGAATTCTCTACTTTTCTAAACTCATATCAAACATGAGATCAAGCAGTATCTCTATTGATTATATTTTCTGAATTATTAACATTTTTGTGTTGCTAACATGCCTTGACTCTCTGACTGTTGAAAACCAATATATTAGAAATTATCAAATGTAATAGCTTGTTCATGAACACACTGCTATTATTTATAACTCCCTATTACTTTGCATAATAAACTTGCCACAGTTTGAAAGCTATTATTCAATTGCTTTTCACATTAAGGCAATAATATTATAGTTGGGGTATTGATACTCTTTTTTTGATTTTGTGCTTTTGCACTCCATTGACTTACTACTGTAAAGTTTGTTGTTGCCATTTTATGTTTTGTTTTGTTTCTTGCTGCGTTATGTGAGCCTAGTCATCCATCTGTTACTCTACTATAAAGAACAGAATAAAGTATAAATTAGTGCATCTGAAACAAAATAAAAATACTTTCTAAAATTACGTTGATAGATAGGAGTGATGGTGAATGGAAATAGAAGATTTTTTCCTTAATGGTTTTCTTATTTAAATGGTGAAAGTAGTGTTTACCAAGGAGTCGGGATACTAGCAGTATTAAAGGTTTCAGTTCTCTGTGTATGAGCTGTATAAGCTGGGTTCCATCACATACAGTTTCAGTACAGCAGCTCCTGCATGGAGGGATTGAATTGTTTTTGATGATATTGTCTTCTTTTTTATTACATTCCTTTATTGAGTGATTTCAATAGCAATATTCATTTATTAGAAAATACAGTTATTTTGTAAGGAACAGTCAGGTTATTTAAGACTGGAAGTGTTGTTGAATTCTATGTAAGCCTTGTTATTAGGAAGAAATTTTGTCTACTAATATAAAAAAGTATCCTTTTTTTAGTGATGCATTTGTGCTATTCTGGTCCAGTCTTTCCTAACGTCTGTTTTACTGTCCAGCCGGGGCACACTACGTTTAGAGAATGTCATTAGCCTGACCTGAATTCTCTAGGATGCTGAATCTCCATGGTACTTGCAAGCCCTTGATATGAGAGAGACACAGGCAGTCTGGAAAGGGAACTGGGCTGGTCATTCACATGGCAACAGTGCCCTAAGGCCTTGCGATTGATCCTGCTACAGTCCCGTTTTGTAATCAACATGCTTTGATCCAATTTGTAATTTGACTTTACAGTTGTTGAGCCTTTTGAGACATATTGCATCAGATATAGTATCCCCAAACTATACTTTTCTTTTGGAAGGCATGACAGACTGGGGTGGAATAAAATCAGTTTCTAACTACTGGATTGGTTTATTGTGGGTGTGCTGTGTTTTTCTAACAGTCTATATACCGTGTAGTACACTGTATAGTTCAGATTTTTACAAATATTGACTCAAGCTATTATGCTGGAGTGTTCTTTGTTAACAGCGTTATAGAGCTCTGGCATATATAATGCAGTTTGTTCTTGCAGCAGTTTTCCCAGCATCCATTGAGAAACGTGACCCACCCTTGTGTTTTCCTGCTAGTAATGATTGCTTTGTCAGATAAAAAGGAGATAAAGTATTATAAAAAATAATAGGAGCCATGTGTGCTCTAAGGACTGTTGCAATTAAATAAAGGAATAGCAGTGTTAGGCTTATGGCAGTTTATTGGTATTTTTGTTTGATCTCTGCCTTATGACTGAGCCATCGATCAATGGATCTTATCTTTTATGACACTGTTGGTGAGTAGGGATGTAAAAGGTTAACTGGTAAGTATGCCCCATACCAGCATGTTTACCTGGTTAACTGGTGAGGGGCTCGGCCTGGCTGGAGCAGCCCCTGCCTGGGGCACAGTATGGCGGGCTCGGTCTCTAAGAGTTCAGTTGTTTGCATGCTTTAATTGATCAGAAAAATGAAGTTCCTGATAGGATACAATGGCCTTTTAACAGAGATAGCAAAACATTTTGTCAGGCAGATCCTGAAGCACAGCTCTGTAACAGTGGACAATCTCATGCATACTGGTGACAATAGATTTTCAAATAAGAAAAGACTTTTTACTATTCTCATTGTTACTAGCATCAGTTCTGGCCACATCCCCAAGAGCTGACAGAACAAGGTACAAAGTCTGTTCCAAGTGTTTTGAATATTTCCTTTCCTACCCAGTAGCAGGATCACTTGCAGTAACTGCTGTCAAGGAGAGGTGGAAGCAATACATGCAAATCTACACCCAGGAAAGACGATCCAAAGAAACTCTACCTGTTTAGATGCAAAATCTGCTAATATACCAGTGTCCAGCTGTGTGTGACTAAATAATGTGAGGCTCCTCTCTTTAAATATGAATTGAAACAAATAGTCTCCATTTGTGGATAAGATACCACAGAAACACTGAGAGGAACAAAAAGCTTTCAGAACACTGGTAGTCTGCACCTTCCTTCATGCAGTGCTGGATCTGCATTCGACACAGCATTGCATACTATGGCCACATCAGAAAGAGAACATTAGAATGCCTGTAGTGGGTCATCTAGCCCAGTACTCTGCCTTCTGACAGGTGCTAGATGCTACAGAGGCTTTCTTCAGACAACTGAGAGAAGCTTCCAGATCATAGGCCCTGGTTCTCATGGGGGACTTTAATCACCCTGACATCTGTTGGGAGACCAATACAGCAGTACAAGACAATCCAGGAAGCTTTTGGAGAGTGTTGGGGATAACTTCGTGGTACAAGTGCTGAAGGAACCGACCGGGGGCCTTGCGCAGCTTGACCTGCTGCTCACAAACAGGGAAGAACTAGTAGGGGAAGTAGAGGTGGGTGACAACCTGGAAAGCAGTGATCATGAGATGGTAGATTTCAGGATCCTGACCAAAGGAAGAAAGGAGAGTAGCAAAATACACACCCTGGACTTCAGAAAAGCAGACTTGGACTCCCTCAGAGAACTGATAGGCAGGATTCCTTGGGATGCTTACATGAAGGGAAAAGGAGTCCAGGAGAGCTGGCAGTATTTTAAAGAAGCCTTATTGAAGGCACAGGAAGAAATCATCCCAATGCGCAGCAAGAAAAACAAATATGGTAGGCGACCAGATTGGCTTATCGGGGAAATCCTTGGTGAGCTTAAACAGAAAAAAGAAGCTTACAAGAAGTGGAAACTTGGACAGATGACTAGGGATGAGTATAAATATATTGCTTGAGAATACAGGGGATTTATCAGGAAGGCGAAAGCGCAATTGGAATTGCAGCTAGCCAGGGATGTGAAGGATAACAAGAAAGGTTTCTACACACATATTAGCAATAAGAGGGTGATCAGAGAGGGCGTGGGGCCCTTACTGGATGAGGGAGGTAACCTAGTGACAGATGATGTGGGAAAAGCTGAAGTATTCAATGCTTTCTTTGCTTCTGTCTTCATGGACAAGGTCAGCTCCCAGACCACTGCACAAGGCAACGCAGTATGGGAAGGAGGTGGACAGCTGTTGGTGGGGAAAGAACAAGTTAGGAACTATTTAGAAAAGCTAAACATACACAAATCCATGGGACTGGATTTAATGCATCCAAGGGTACTGAGGGAGTTGGCAAATGTCATTGCGGAGCCTTTGGCCATTATCTTTGAAAACTCGTGGAGATCGAGAGAGATTCCGGATGATTGGAAAAAGGCAAATGTAGTGCCCATCTTTAAAAAAGGGAAGGACAATCCAGGGAACTACTGACCAGTCAGCCTTACCTCAGTCCCTGGAAAAATCATGGAGGGGATCCTCAAGGAATCCATTTTGAAGCACTTGGAAGAGGGGAAAGTGATCAGGAATAATCAACATGGATTCACAAAGGGCAAGTCATGCCTGAGCAATCTGATTAGCTTCTATGATGAGGTAGCTGGCTCTGTGGATATGGGAAAGTCAGTGGATGTGATATACCTTGACTTTAGCAAAGCTTTTGATATGGTCTCCCACAATATTCTTGCCAGCAAGTTAAGGGAATATGGATTGGATAAATGAACTGTAAGATGGATAGAAAGCTGGCTAGACTGTCGGGCCCAACGGGTAGTGACCAACGGCGTGATGTCAGGTTGGCGGTTGGTTTCTAGTGGAGTGCTCCAAGGATCCGGTCTAGGACAGGTTTTGTTCAACATCTTTATTAATGACCTGGATGAGGGGATGGATTGCACCCTCAGCAAGTTTGCAGATGGCACTAAGCTAGTGAGAGACGTGGATATGCTGGAGGGCAGGGATAGAGTCCAGAGTGACCTGGACAGATTAGAGGATTGGGCCAAAAGAAATCTGATGAGGTTCAACAAGGACAAGTGTAGAGTCCTGCACTTGGGACAGAAGAATCCGAAGCATTGTCACAGGCTGGGGACCAACTGTCTAAGTAGCAGTTCTGCAGCAAAGAACCTAGTGATTACAGTGGATGAGAAGCTGGAGATGAGTCAACAGTGTGCCCTTGTAGCCAAGAGGGCTAGTGGCATATTAGGGTGCATTAGGAGGACCATTGCCAGCAGATCCAGAGAAGTGATTATTCCCTTTATTCAGCTCTGGTGAGGCCACATCTGGAGTATTGTGTCCAGTTCTGGGGCCCCCACTATAGAAAGGAAGTGGGTGAATTGGAGATGATCCAGCGGAGGGTGACCAAAATGATTAGGGGACTGGAGCTATGAGGCGAGACTGAGGGATTTGGGTTTGTTTAATCTGCAGAAGAGAAGAGTGAGGGGGGATTTGATAGCAGCCTTCAACTTCCTGAAGGGAGGTTCCAAAGAGGATGGAGAAACACTGTTCACAGTAGTGACGGATGACAGAACAAGGAGCAATGGTCTCAAGTTACAGTGGGAGAGGTCTAGGTTGGATATTAGGAAAAACTATTTCATTAGGAGGGTGGTGAAGCACTGGAATGGGTTCCCTAGGGAGGTGGTGGAATCTCCATACCTAGATGTTTTTAAGTGTCAGCTTGACGAAGCCCTGGCTGGGTTGATTTAGTTGGGATTGGTCCTGCCTTGGGCACAGGGCTGGACTTGATGACCTCCTGAGGCCTCTTCCAGCTCTATGATTGTATGATTCTAAATGAACTGAATAGGCAATTTATTGTGTGATCTACCCCATGTCATCCAGTCCCCATTTCTGGTAGTGTAGAGGTTTAGGGATTCCTGGACCATAGGGTTTCATTCCTGGCCCTCTTGTCTAACAGTCATTGATGGATCTATCCTTCATGAGTTTATCTAATTATTTTTTGACTCTATATATAGTTTTGTCCTTCACAACATCATCTGACCACAGGTTGAATGCGCATTAAGTGAAGAAATACTTCCTTTAGTTTGTTTTGTATCTTGTTGCCTATGAACTTCATTAAGTGACCCTTAGTTCTTAGGTTATGTTACGGGGAAAATAATACTTCATGATTCACTCTCTTCGCACCATGAATGATTTTATAAACGTCTGTCATACCTTGCCTTAGTGGTCTCTTTTCAAAACCGATCAATCCTAGCTTTTTAATCTCTCCCCATATGGAAGCTGTTCTGTACCTTTAATTCATTTTTGTTGTCCTTCACTGTACCTTTTCCATTTCTAACTTATACTTTTAGGGTGCGTCTAGACTGGCAAGTTTTTGCGCAAAAGCAACTGCTTTTGCGCAAAAACTTGCCAGTTGTCTACACTGGCCGCTTGAATTTGTGCAAGAACACTGACGATCTAATGTATGATTGTCAGTGTTCTTGCACAAATACACTGACGCTCCCGCTTAGGAAAAAGCCCTCTTGCACAAATACTTTTGCACAAGAGGGCCAGTGTAGACAGGTAAAAACTGTTTTGCGCAAAAAGGCCCCGATGAAGCAAATGGCCACTGGAGCTTTCTTGCGCAAAACCGCGTCTAGATTGGCACGGATGCTTTTGCACAAAAGCACTTTTTGCACAAAAGCGTCCGTACCAATCTAGACGCTCTTTTCCGCAAAATGCTTTTAACAGAAAAACTTTTCCGTTAAAAGCATTTGCGGAAAATCATGCCAGTCTAGATGCAGCCTTAGAGATATGGCCACCAGAATTGTTGAATCCATCTAGAATTGGTTTGGGAAGACTCAGTGTGATTTATGCTATTTTTGCATGAAACATGAACAACATACATGGATTAATGAAAACTTTTAGTTGTGTTTTAATAACACAGAAAAGCTCTGCTTATACCAGGATCTGTACTGCAACCAGTACTGAAGTTGTATGTGTTCCTGGACTTATATAATGCCATTATGATGTTGTACTATCTTTTTGCTAATGGTTCCTGACATTCTTTTAGCTTTTTTGACTGCCATTGTACATTGAGCGGATGTTTTTCGAGAACTCTGCATGATGACTGCAACATTTTTTTTAGTGCTAATAGCTAATTGAAACCCATCATTTTGTATGTATAGTTGAGATTGTTTTCCACTGTGTGTTACTTTGCACTTATCAAGATTGAAATTCATTGGTCATTTAGTTGCCCAGTCACCCAGTTTCATGAGATCCCTTTTTAACTCTTGGCAGATAGCTTTGGAGTTAATGATCTTGAGTGATTTTTCTATTGTTTGCAAGCTATGCCACTCCATTTCTTCAGATTATTTATGAGTATATAAATATACGGATTATTTATGAATAAGTTGAACCCAACTGGTTCCAGTACAGAATCCTGGTATAAGCAGAGCTTTCCTGTGTTATTAAAATAGAACTAAAAGTTTTCATAAATCCATGTATGTTGTTCATGTTTTCTGCTAAAATAGCATGAGTCATACTCTGTCTTCCCAAACCAATTCTAGATGGATTCAACAATTTATTGTTGAATATTACATGTTAGCAGAAGTTCCTGTGTATTTGTTTTCCACCAGAGCTGTGGCAGGATCTTTAGCTTGTCTGAAGTAAGTCCCTGTTACAGGGCTGCAACATCGAGTTGTGTACGTCCCGATCTGAACTATTGTGTCACAAAAGTAGATACTGTAAAATATTGTAGTAAATGCCCTGAAAGCGTCATTGGGGTTATTGAGTAGGCTAAAGCATTCTTTGTTGTCTGGAAAGTTAGACTTTTCTGTGCTTCATTTGTATTGCAGAGTAATTGCACAAAGGGAGGGTTCTGTCCATTTTGCAGATTATAGGGTTGGAGGGGAGCCTTGGGCTAGGGATTTTCCAGGAATATAACACAGGGGCTTAGTATAGAGTGTGCTCAAACATTTGGGTATATGGAAAAAATTGAAAAACAATTAATAGTCTTGCAGAACCTTAGAGATTAACAAAAATGTAGATGGTACCATGAGCTTTCATGGGCACAACCCACTTCTTTCTTGTGAAGAACGGGGTTGTGCCCACATAAGCTCATGATACCATCTACATATTTTGTTAGTCTCTAAGGTGCTGCAAGACTGTTCATTTTTTTAAAAGCTTTTCCAGTTAGGGTATGTCTACACTTGCAGCCTATTTCGGAATAGGGCTGCAAATGTAGGCATTCGGAATTGCAAATCAAGCCGGGATTTAAATATCCGCTTGATTTGCATCTTCGCCGGGCGCCATTTTTGAAATTTACAAGCCGAATAACTGCCCGCGTCTACATGCGTAGTGAGGCGTTGAAATAAAGCCCTATTTCAAACTACCTGTTAAACCTCATTGCAGGAGGAATAACAGGTAGTTGAAATAGGCTTTATTTCAACGCCTGCTTCACTGCCGCGCGTAGACGTGGCAGTTATTCCGGGCTTGTAAATTTCAAAAAATGGCGCCCGGCTGAGAAGATGCAAATTAGGCGCGGGATATTTAAATCCCGGGCTTGATTTGCAATTCCAAATGCCTACATTTGCAGCCCTATTCCGAAAGACCTGACTAACACGTCTACATCTCTATTACTACCTAAGTGCAGTTAGTTGCTACCTCTGTTTGAGGAAATGGTGAATTTTGTAAATAAAAATTCACACAAAGATGATGCCTCTGTGTCCGGGTCTCTAAATATCTCTGTTGGGCAAAGGGCAACAATATATTTATTTTAAAATAAAAAGAATATGAAAACCAAGATGCTGAAAAGTGAATGAAAATGTGGTAGCTAGAAAATGATATTGATTAATTAAAGCAAAAGATTTCAGACTTCCCACCAACATGTTTTGTTTACTGCCTTACCAAAGTATACTAAACTGCCATACAGTGAGCTATACTATTATTGCTTCGTATTGTTTGATGGAGAATTATTGTTCTCTTTGTTAAAATTAAAAATGGAAACAGGAGTTTGGGATTGATATGATCCCATTGTCATCAAATACAGATTGGCTATTTGGCTTCCTTCTTCCTGCTTTTGAAGTCTATCACACTTCCCCTCAGAGGAGACACATCTTTTGATTGTTTGTGCTACCTCTCATCAAAGAGAGACTTCAGCAGGTCTACAGCAATGACATGTTAGTTTTTATTAACCTTTTGAGTTCACTGGTTGATACCCTGTTGACTACAACAAGCTGGGACTTAACTGATATTAGTGACTTCTGCAATACAGTAAAAAAATATGTCCAAAGGAAAATAGGAAGTTCTTTTAAAAAAAAAAAAAAAAAAAAGTACAGTTGGGGCATATAAGAAGGTGCAGGAAACATGTTAAAAGATCTCAAGACAATAAAATAGAACAAATGAGGTAAGTGAATTCTCAGGATTGTAACACTGCACAGCTTTGGTAGGAATCCATCTTAGAGTGTGTCTACACAGCAGGGCTTAACTCGAAATAAGCTACGCAAATTGAGCTACATCAATTGCGTAGCTTCGAAATAGCTTATTTCAAAATTTGGATCGTCTACACAGCACTTATTTCTAAATAGAGCACTCTTCCTCCGACTTCCCTTACTCCTCATACAGTGAGGGTTATAGGAGTCGGAGTAAGAAGTCCTCCAGCTTGACAGTATTTTGACATTATTTCAAAATAACTGCCTGCTGTGTAGACACGGACTAAGTTATTTCAAAATAACACTAGTTATTTCAAAATAATGTTGCTGTGTACCGTACCCTTACATATAGTACATGGTGTGTAAAAGTTTTGAAGAACATAAACATAAGAACAGCCATACTGGGTCAGACCAATGGTACATCTAGCCCAATATCCTGTCTTCTGACAGTGGCCAATGCCAGGTGACCCAGAAGGAATGAACTGTTTTCGTGTTTTCCTTTTCCTCTTCATCCTTTCCTTTCTCTCATCTGTTTTGTACTTTCATGAGTTAAAGATTAACAAGATTTTTCTTTGTCTCAATATACACTAAATACGTTTGTTAGTGGAGGTTTCTGTTAGTTTGTGAAGACACCAGTATTGATAAGAGGTAAGGATGTTAAGAGGAGAGTAACTGAATAATTGTGTAGTTGAAACGATTAAACTGCATTTCAACTGCAGCGGGGATAGGTCCCCAACCGGCGTACGCTGGGACAGAGCCGGGATTGCTGCGGTTCTGCATTTTAAATGAGGTAAGAGCTGCCTGGCTCTTATTATATTTAAAAGGCAGAGCCACAGTGGTCCCAAACCAGCACGAGCCAGGACTGAGCTGGACTTGCTTAGTTCCAGCTCATGCCAGGTCCAGCAGCCCCTCTCCATGGAGGGTCCCAGATTTTAGATTAGATTTTCAGTACCCTTTAAAATAGTGTTTTATAAGCATAGTCTGGGGTATTTAAGAACATAAGAACATAAGAACGGCCGTACCGGGTCAGACCAAAGGTCCATCTAGCCCAGTATCCTGTCTGCCGACAGTGGCCAGCACCAGGTGCCCCAGAGGGGGTGGACCAAGACAATGATCAAGCGATTTGTCTCCTGCCATCCCTCTCCAGCCTCTGACAAACAGAGGCCAAGGACACCATTTTATCCCCTGGCTAATAGCCTTTATGGACCTAACCTCCATGAAATTATCTAGCTTCTCTTTAAACTCTGTTATAGTCCTAGCCTTCACAGCCTCCTCTGGCAAGGAGTTCCACAGGCTGACTACACGCTGTGTGAAGAAGAACTTTCTTTTATTAGTTTTAAACCTGCTACCCATTAATTTCATTTGGTGTCCTCTAGTTCTTCTATTTAGGAACTAATAAATAACTTTTCTTTATCGGCCCTCTCCACACCACTCATGATTTTATACACCTCTATCATATCCCCTCAGTCTCCTCTTTTCTAAACTGAAAAGTCCCAGTCGCTTAACCTCTCCTCATATGGGACCCATTCCAAACCCCTAATCATTTTAGTTGCCCTTTCTGAACCCTTTCCAAGGCCAAAATATCTTTTTGAGGTGAGGAGACCACATCTGTACACAGTATTCAAGATGTGGGCGTACCATAGTTTTATACAGGGGCAGTAAGATATTCTGGGTCTCATTTTCTATCCCTTTCTTAATAATACCTAGCATCCTATTTGCCTTTTTGACCGCCGCTGTACACTGTGTGGAAGTTTTCAGAGAACTGTCCACGATAACTCCAAGATCTCTTTCCTGATTTGTCGTAGTAAATTAGCCCCCATCATACTGTACGTATAGTTGGGGTTATTTTTCCGATGTGCATTACTTTACACTTATCCACATTAAATTTCATTTGCCATTTTGTTGCCCAATCACTCAGTTTGGTGAGATCTTCTTGGAGTCCCTCACAGTCTGCTTCTGTCTTGACTATCCTAAACAGTTTGGTATCATCCAAACTTTACCACCTCACTTCTTACCCCTTTCTCCAGATCATTTATGAATAAGTTGAACAGGATTGGTCCTAGGACTGACCCTTGGGGGACACCACTAGTTACCCCTCTCCATTCTGAAAATTTACCATTTATTCCTACCCTTTGTTTCCTGTCTTTAACCAGTTCTCAATCCAAGAAAGGACCTTCCTCTTATCCCATGGCCATGTAATTTACACAAGAGCCTTTGGTGAGGGACCTTGTCAAAGGCTTTCTGGAAATCTAAGTATACTATATCTACTGGATCCCCTTGTCCGCATGTTTGTTAACCCCTTCAAAGAACTCTAATAGATTAGTAAGACAGGATTTCCTTTACAGAAACCATGTTGACTTTTGTCCAACAAATTATGTTCTTCTACATGCTTCACAATTTTATTCTTTACTATTGTTTCGACTAATTTGCCTGGTACTGAAGTTAGACTTACCGGTCTGTAATTGCCCGGATCGCCTCTAGAGCCCTTTTAAATATTGGTGTCACGTTGGCTACCTTCCAGTCATTAGGTACGGAAGCCGATTTAAGGGATAGGTTACAAACCACAGATAATAGTTCAGCAATTTCCCATTTGAGTTCTTTTAGAACCCTTGGATGAATGCCATCCGTCCCGAGAGATTTGTTAACATTAAGTTTTTCTATTTGTTCCAAAACCTCCTCTAATGACACTTCAATCCGGGACAGTTCCTCAGATTCATTACCCACAAAGGATGGTGCAGATTTGGGAATCTCCCAACGCCTCAGCCGTGAAGACTGAAGCAAAGAAATCATTTAGTTTCTCCGCAATGGCTTTATCGTTTGATTGCGCCTTTATAGTTCGATCGCCTAGGGGACCCACAGGTTTTTTAGCAGGCTTCCTGCTTCTAATGTACTTAAAAACATTTTGTTATTTCTTTTGAGTTTTTGGCTAGCTGTTCCTCAAAACCTTTTTTTGCTTTTCTTATTACATTTTTACACTTGATTTGACAGTGTTTATGTTCCTTTCTATTTATCTCACTAGGATTGACTTCCACTTCTTAAAAGATTTTTTGTCCTCACTGCTTCTTTATCATGGTGGTTAAGCCACGTGACTCTTTTTAGGTCTCTTGCTATGTTTTTTAATTTGGGGTATACATTTAAGTTGGGCCTCTATTATGGTGTCTTTAAACAGTTTCCATGCAGCTTGCAGGATTTGGCTCTAGTCACTGTGCCTTTTAATTTCTGTTTAACTAACCTCCTCATTTTTGTGTAATTCCTTTTGAAATTAAATGCCAGGGTGCTGGTCTGCTGAGGTGTTCTTCCCACCACAGGAATGTTGAATGTTATTATATTATGGTCACTATTCCCAAGCGGTCCTGTAACGGTTATTTCCTGACCTGATCCTGCGCTCCACTCAGGACTAAATCGAGAATTGCCTCTCCTTCTGGGTTCCTGCACCAGCTGCTCCAAGAAGCAGTCATTTAAGCCATTGAGAAATTTTATCTCCGCTTCTCTTCCTGAGGTGACATGTATCCAGTCAATATGGGGGTAATTAAAATCCCCTATTATTATAGAGTTCTTTATTTTGGTAGCCTCTCTAATCTCCCTCAGCATTTCAATGTCAGTATCCCTGTCCTGGTCAAGTGGTCGGTAATATATCCCTACTGCTAATTTCTTATTATGGAGCATGGAATTACTAACCATAGCGATTCTATTGAACATGTTGATTCATTTAATATTTTTATTTCATTTGATTCTACATTATCTTTCACATACAGTGCCACTCCGCCACCCACCCGGCCTGCTCTATCCTTTCAATATATTTTATATCCCGGTATGATTGTGTCCCACAGATTTTCCTCATTCCACCAGGTTTCAGTGATGCCTATTATGTCAATCTCCTCATTTAATACTAGGTACTCTAGTTCACCCATCTTATTAGTCAGACTCCTAGCATTTGTGTGGAAGCACTTTAAAAATTTGCCACTGCTTATTTGTCTGCCCTTCCCTGATGCATTGGAGTCCTTTGTACGTGGTTGTTTGTCTGCTCTGGCCCATGGTTTGCCCTCTCCTCTCCTCTCTTTCTGACTACAGCTTAGAGAATCTCTATCAATGGATTCTCCTCTAAGAGAAGTCTCCTCCGATTTACGTGCATCTCCACACCAATCGGCTTTCCCCATCTCTCAGTTTAAAAACTGCTCTACGGCCTTTTAATGTTTAGTGCCAGCAGTCTGGTTCCACCTGGTTTAGGTGGAGCCCATCCTTCCTGTATAGGCTCCCCCTCTCCCAAAAGTGTCCCCAGTTCCTAATAAATCCAAACCCCTCTTCCCTACACCATCGTCTCATCCACGCATTGAGATTCTGAATCTCTGCCTGCCTACTTGGCCCTGCGCGTGGAACTGGAAGCATTTCTGAGAATGCCACCATAGAGGTTCTGGATTTCAGTCTCTTTCCTAGCAGCCTAAATTTGGCCTCCAGGACATCTCTCCTACCCTTCCCTACGTCATTGGTACCTACATGTACCACGACCACCGGCTCCTCCCCAGCACTACACATAAGTCTATCTAGATGCCTCGAGAGATCCGCAACCTTCGCACCAGGCAGGCAAGTGACCACATGGTTCTCCCGGTCATCACAAACCCAACTATCTATGTTTCTAACAATCGAATCACCCACTACTAACACCTGCCTCTTCCGAACTGGCATTCCTTCCCCCTCAGAGGTATCCTCAGTGCGAGAGGATACCGCAACATCCTCTGGGAGGAGGGTCCCAACCACGGGATGGTTTCCTCTGCTCCCATTGAACGCTCTGTTCCCTTGAGACTTTCATCCTCCTTAAGAGCACTGGGGCTCTCAGACTGGAGGTGGGACAGTACTACAGTGTCCCGGAAAGTCTCATCCACATATCTCTACCTCCCTTAGCTCCTCCAGTTCAGCCACCCTGGCCTCCAAAGCCCGAACTCGGTCTCTGAGGGTCAGGAGCCTTGCAACGGGTGCACACATACGCCACCCGCCCACAGGGCAGGTAATCATACATGTTACACTCGACGCAATAAACAGGATAGCCCCCACTCTGCTGCTGGGCTTCTGTCTCCATTTTTCTAATGAATAAGTTTAAGTATAAACTGGGATTCTTTTTAAACCTCTGGAATATAGATTATTATAAGAGTTATGTTTTAAAGAAGGCCAGAAGTCACTAGTGCCCTCTAACCTCCCCCTCTAAACTCCCTGTCCAAACTCCCTGTCAGCTGTTCCTGTTCGCAAGCTCCCTGGTCGCTGAGTCACAGGCTTATATAGCTCTGGTAGCCCCTCCCCCTGACTGAGGCTCAGCCAATTAACAGAGGCTTCTAGATTTCAAACCTTTTAGAAGCTCCTTCAAGCAAACAAACAAACCAACCAAACAGACAAACACAAGCTCAGCACAGCAAATAACTCCCCACACACAAACACACACTCCAGACAGCCACTTACCACAAGGGTCCCGTTTTTACTCCTCTTTTACCTGGAGAACTCCCTCTCCAAACTCCGTGTTAGCAGTTCCTGTTCGCAAGCTCCCTGGTCGCTGAGTCACAGCTTATATAGCTGTGACTCAGCTATATAAGGATTATGCAATGCTTTAATCTAAATTAAATTATAGAGGGATGCATTTTAAAGATAATTTATTATGTTTTTCTGTGCTAGCCAGTGAAAATGTACACTTACTACAACTCATATTAAGCACTTTTGATCAACACAATAAGCTAACTCAAATGTAAGCAAACTGACTAATATCACTGTTACCTAAATGGTTGTGGAGATGAAGTGTATAAAGAGGTACTATCTGGTATTCCAAAAACCTAAAAACCAATTTAATCACATCAAATATTTAATCTATTCCTTTTAATGCAGTTTTTTAAATAATTCTAATGAGATTTTAAGTTTTATTTGCACGCTCTACATGATGGAGTACAGACCATAAAAGTAAAATAAGTGGACCTTTTTTGATTTTTTTAATAATGTGTACCCTTTCTCACCCATACAGTTTTTTCTTTTTTCTTTAGAGGCCATTATCAAAAAATCAGTTAACTAAATAATCATCTTGAATTATAGTTTCGTACTGTGAATGTAAGCGGTCTTTTGAAACTTCCATGACTTACAGCAGTGGTTCCCAACCGCCAGTCTGCAGCCCACTGCTGGGCCGTGGACCTCTGGTGGCTGGATCACAGTGGCTCTGGGGGCTGGGGCTAGGGTACACCGCTCCCGCCGCGGCTGTTGGGAAAGGTGTGTCCTGCTCCTCTTCTTAGCCAGCCAGCGCTAGGCCGAGGCAGGGTGTCTTCCTGGACATGGAAGAGCGCTTTGCCTGGCATGGCAGCCTTAGAGCAGCCGTGACCCAGGCAGCAGCTGAGGGGCAGCGCAGGGCTGGGTGGTTTGGGGTTTGGGGGGCTCTAAGAGGCAGGGGGTTGACACTGGGGGTCACTGAGGTGTCTGGGGTGGGGAGCTCTGGGGTGGGGCTAGTAATCCGGAGGCTCTGGGGGCAGGGATGGTACTGGGGGCTTTGTGGGCATTGGATGCAATGGGATTCTGGAAACAGGAGTCTGGCACTGGGTGGTCTAGTGGGAGGCTCTAGGGGCAGGAGGGCTAGCAATGAGGCGTTTGGGATGGGAGGCTGGCACTGGGGGGCTCTGAGGGCGGGAGGCTGGCACTAAGGGGGTTGGGTGCAGGGGGACTCTGGGGTCAGTGGCTAGCACTGGGGTAGGTGGTGGAGGGTGGGGGCTCTAAGGGTTAGGGCTGGCAGTGGGGGGCTGTGGGGGTTGGGGCTTTTGGCGGACCGGTAACATTTTATTTGCATATTCAGTATTTGCATAATTAATATACAAATCTGCAAATAAATGTTACTGGTCCGCCAAAAGTTTGTGAATGGGTTTGCCAGCCCCCAGTGTAGAAAATGTTGGGAACCACTAACTCAGAGGTTGTCAGTCTGGGCTTGTAGCCTGGGGGCTGTTGGTGATTTTCATTCTGTCTTCATGTACAACAGTTTTTTCGAAAACTAGGGGAAGGAATTTTCCAATAAGAATTTTATAGTATAATGAAAAATGTAGGTATATGCATCCCTTGTTCTCAGTTGTATTAGTGCTGCAGTGTGCCACTTCAGTGGTACAATACAGCCCTAAACTCATTGGCTGTGTCTACATTGGCACCCTTTTCCGGAAAAGGGATGCTCCCACAAATTGCATTTGGCATTTGCAACAGGGATGTTTTTTTTTGCAGGCATTTGCTTTGTGGCCGCCGCCAGTCTCAGCGGCTCTTGCGGAAAATAAAGCCTTTTCGGACGAAGAGCCGCTGTTTGTGACTGGCGCTTTCCATCAAAGCCCGAGCGGAAAAAAGCGACAGCCATGTTCATGCAAATGCGGGGAAAATTTAAATCCCAGCTGCATTTGCAATTCTGACTTGTCTCATTAGCATCCCTTTTCCGGAAAAGGGTGCCAATGTAGACACAGCCATTGTATTCAACCCCAGGAAGCCAGGAGGGTAACCCAGAATAGTGGACTTCAGGGATATAGAGCTGCTAAAATGGCTATTATGACACCACTTCTTTGCAGCCGGAATAGAAATGTGACCGGGGAAGCTGGCATGGCTGGAGTTCCTGTATGCACCTTGGGCTATGTCTAGACTGCAGGCTTCTTTTGGAAGAAGCTTTTCCAGAAGAGATCTTCCGGAAAAACTTCTTCTGAAAGAGTGTCCACACTGCGTATTGATTGAACGCTATATCGCATTTAAGTTGTGATTACTATGGACGGAGTGGCCATCAAGGCACCTGTGCTTTTTCCTCTTTCCTCTTCTTTTGAAAAAAAAAAAAACCCTGTTCCCCATCCACACATGCCTTTTTCCGAAAGAGCTCTTTCGGAAAAAGGCTTCTTCCTCATGTGGGCGTAAGTATAGTTTTACCGGAAAAACAGCCGTTTTTCCTGAAAAACTCTGCAGTGGAGACATACCCTGTGTGCTACCAGCTGCTATAATAGCCCTGGGGCCAGAAGCAGCTGACATGAGTTACAAGGCTTGCCAAGATGCTGTAGCTTGGTTTGGGAATCTGGTCTTTGTGGGCATCTGTCCTAAGATCATTGTTCTTCCTAGCCAAGAAACAAAGCTTTGGGTTTTAGATATTCTCGTGCTAATTTTATTGATATGTCCCAGTGAAGTATAGGTCCTCTCTCAAACCAGAAGTAGCAGGATCATTCAAAAGAAATAAGCATTTTTGCACATGATCACTGAGCAGGTTGTGACAAACTTCACTTGATTTCTCCATAACAATCTTGTATTGATATAATACTATGCTTTTATTTCAGTTGTATGTTTTACCTTTCTGTACACTCAAAGCTATTGACCTAGTCCTGAAGTACCTATTGACGAAAATGTCCTATTTAAGATGTTTCATCATTTTATAATTCTTCATTAGAAGTTTGGCCTGAGTAAGGACTAATGTTGTTATTGTCTTCAATATTCTGTACAGCTGGGCTAAAATAATTCTCAGACTATGATTCATTTAATTCCTACTTCCTTGTTTTTGCTTTCAGCATGTATTTGCTACATGTACTGAAACATCTCTATTGATGTGCTCATCTATTGTTGCTAATCTGGTCAGTTGATCAATGAAGAGTGGCATGTAATTAACTGTAAAATATTTACATGTTCCTCTCAGCATCTGTCTAGCAAGATTTACTTGTTATTCTTTACTGCTGCAGCTTTACTAAACAGTTTCAGGAGGCGATAACTTTAAAAAAAGAATTTTTTTTTGCTGATCTGTTTCAAGAATAATTTCCAAAGGAAAGGAACATGTAACACAGTATTCCAATTTATTGCTGACTATGGACTTCTTTCACATATGTTAAAATTTTTTGTATTTTTACAAAACTGTTCAAGACAAAAGAATTAATTGACTCATGGAAAAAGCACAAGTTTGATTCTGATTTATTAAGAAGTCTGGGAGCAGCAGAAGAAAATTAAATGCAGAGCTATTTAATTTTTTTAGTCTGTTTCTTCAAGGCCCTCATGTATTATGGCTATGGTGGGAAATACAGAAATAAAAAAAATACCAGAAAGGATATAGTCAATTGTTATTCCTCCTTTTGAATTCTGTCACACATGCAACAAGGTTGATCTTTTTTTCTGGTGTTCCTAGAAGATAAGTGATGGTCTTTGAGGAAAAGTTGCATCTACCTGACCTATCCGCTATGCTGATTTACTTATGCTGTTTTGGTTCTCATGCAGATGGAGGGAGCGAGGAGCCACCAGACCGAAGACAGGCAAGTGTAGACTCCCGCCAGAGCCGATCTGGGCAAGGTAAGGCTTGGCAAGGGCTTACTTCTCTTATGTTAATACTTTGTGCACCATTTTTCTATTTTAGTAAAATGTCCCTCTCTTTGAGTTTTGGGAGCTTTTATTGTAATTTGGACATTCACGAATTTACTAACAATCAGAAAAGTACAAAATGATCCATTTTAAATTTGAAATGAAGCTGGAATCATGTATGGTGCACAATATTTTTGTGGAAGCCTTTCAAACCAAAACTGTAATATCTCTTAATTTACATATATGGGTTTCGCATCCTCGGTTCCTCATGCTGTGAACCAGGGATGCTCTTGGGAGCTGGGATTGAAGGAGTTCTGTTATTCCTTTGTGTAGTGGCAGAGGCGCTCTGTGGGCACCTTGTCCTCCATACCCAGTTCTGGAGAGGAATGCCTGGGTAGTAGCATGAAGAGTGCGCAGCATCTAGTTTGGGCTCTGGACGGCCTGTCCTTTTTTGTAATGGAGCAGGACACCATTTCCTTTGGGCAGGTTTCTCCATCATTTGAAAATAAAGTGGGAGGCCCATGTTGTATTTGTGGAGAGCAGTAAATACAGTAAGAGTAGAAAAGAGAATGTGGATCTGTTAAATAATATTCTAGGTCATTATCTGGGGCCATGAAAGTCCTGATGTTTGGAGTTTTAAATGCAGCTCACCAGCCTACTAAGAAGGGATTCCATTAAAACATACGTCACTACAATAGGTAGTGTGTTTGCTCATTCACTTTGTGCTTTTCTGCGCCAGATTCCCGGAGTAGTTCTTTCAGTTTTCTTTTCCCTCCCCAAATCTGTTGTTGTCAAGTCCAAATAATTTATTGAAGTGACATTGACTTCAGAGCAATTGTTCTGTTCTTTGGCTGTGTTCCAATGTTGCCAGCAGAATATTGTATTGGCAAAAGTATTCTGAGTGATTGATGTCTGCAGACAAATTTAGGGGGATGGTGTTTAGAATTCAAACTATAGAACCTCCTGAAATGGCATCTGTTGATAAACACTTACTGCCTTTCCTAGATTTTTTTATTTGGAATTTTAAATAATAAGAATTGTGGCTTGATTAGAAAGAAAGAAAGAAACAATGAATTCCAATGACTGTATCCCTTCCCAGAGCCACATTGTATTCAGAGCCATTTTGCTTTTCTGGAGTTTTGCTAGGGTATTAACAATAGTAAATTATACCCTGTTCTTTTCAATCATCCATTTAATATACAGAAACTATTATTGGTAATATTGTAAAGGAGTAGCTAGTCCTTTTTCTTTGAGTGTGCCCTCTGATGTGGTTGCCTTAATTTTTTTAGATTTAAAATGTTGTTCTTTGTTCCCTAGACTGTACACATTGATTATGGTATAATTCTAGCCATGAGACGAAGCACATAAAGTCCTCTAAATAGATCAGAAAGGAGATGAAAATTGTAAAAATATCCCAATCAGTTAAGTGCTTATTTCCTGTCTCTCCCCATTCACATGCAGTTACTCAAAGGTTGTGTTTGAAGGGTCCAAGCCTCTTTTATAAACTGGAATCCCTTCCTTCCTCGCTTCACTTTCATGCTTCCATTGTTCCTTGCCTTACTTTCATCCCGCTCCTCTATGGGACACAACCTCTCTGTTCCCCTTTCTCTCATGAACTTCCCATCTCTTTCCCCTCCTGCTGCCTCTATTAGAAGCTCTCTCTCTCTCCAAATCCAAGCGGTGTCTATTCATTCCACTTTTCAATACTTTCCACCCTGCTGAGGCTCAGAGTCCAATTCAGTGTCACAAAAACCCAAAATGAAAGACACACATAAATTAATTATACCGTAAGCTTAAGATGCCATTAGTGTAAACGGTTCTTACTTACATAGCCTCAGTATCATGATTCTGTTTCTCAAGTACATAATTTTGAAACTACACATATGAAGGGTAAACCACATTTGTGTGGAAATTAAAATAGCTTTGAGACTGAAAGGAGTGATGTCCTTTGAAATGAGGAATAATTGGAAGGTGCAGCATTGCAAACCTCAGATGAAAAATCGTGAATCTCATCCCCAATAATAATGAAATATGGCCCCAAAATAATGAGAATTATTTTTATGAAAGACTGTGTTGTGTTTTGGATTCTGTCTTTTGATTTTTGAACTCCTCTGCCAATTCCCAGTGTGTGTGGGTGACAATGAGTATTGCCCACTTTTTCAAATATGTATTGAAAAGATGGATTTAAACCTGAGGCAGGAACTGTGATACCCAACACCCAAGCAGTCTTGTCATCCTAATTTGTCGTGATTCATTGGTCTCAAGCCCAGGCCCACAGAGTTCCTGGGAACCCTTCAGCTGGCAACCTTCTGACAGTCTGTCTTGTCTGGGTCCCATGAAGATGAGCCGCAGGGCTGGTCTACACTGGTGGGGGTATGGGGGAAGAGAGGAGAGATTGATTTAAGTTATGCAACTTCAGCTTCATGAATAACATAGCTGGGCTTGATGTACTTAGATCCACTTACAACGGTGTGTCAGCAGGAGATGTTCTCTCATGAACTGCCCTTATGCGTCTTGTTCTAGTGGAATACCAAAGTCTATGCAAGAGCAATCAGCCATCCATTCAAAAAGTCTAAACTAAACTTGATAGATCATGGATCCATTGCTGCCTATTGATCCAACTGTCAGTGTAGACGTCCCCACAGTGTGAGGCTCTGCCCTGAGGGCCTGTTGGTGCAGTCCCAGGGTGATTGATTGACCTGCTGGCCCTACTTAAGTCATCAGTAGGAACAGGAAGCTGCATGAGCAGCTGGGTCCCACCTTGCTCTGGAATATGTGCCTCATGCTACTGCTTGTGTTCCTGCAGCTTGATTTCCTGGCATCTGGCTTGTAGTTCTCATGTCCCTGCCTCTGACCGGGGTTGATTCTAGTTCCTGAGGTGATTCTGATCTCCAGTTTGCCTCTTGCTTCTACCTTCATGGTATCCTGACCCCGCTGACTCTAGCTGTTACTATTAGATCTGGCCACCTATGGTAAAGCACAGTTCCCACATCCATGTTGACACCACATCTGCCTGTCACACAAGCCGCAGCTTGATCTGTCTTCACTCCAGGGCTGCTGGAGTCAGCCCCCATACCAGTGCCAGTTCCAGTCTTTATCCCCTATATCAGGGCTGCCCTCTGCCTCTCATCTGCCCAGCCATCCCAGTCTCCCTCATCAGTTCTGCTTCCCCCAGCCCTCTTACAGCTCTACACCATCCCTGGCTTGGGAGGCTGAACCAAAGCCCATAGCCTCCTCCCCTACTCCCAATCTGGTTATTGCATAGAGAAGAGGGAGAGCAATTTCAGTTGCTCATAGGAGGGGAGGAAAGAGCAGAGGTCTGCTGAGCTGATGGGTACTTTGTTTCCTCCTGCCTCCCCTCCGCTTAAAACAGTGAGCAGAAGGGAAAGAATCTACCTGCATCCTGCAGGGTTGAACTTCATGATAGGGCTGGAGCTTCCATGGCATCACAAGATAAGCTTCAGCCCTCTCTGAAACCTCATCACTCATGAAAAAAATTAGGAGTTGGCAATGCTGGAAGTATGGGACTGCTCCACCTGCCCCAGATCCCTTATGCCCCCATTTGTAGCCCCAAGACTCACGTCCCTCCTCTCGTTCCTTAGGTGAAACACAGCAGAGAGCCAGCACCAGTTCGTGTTCTATCTGTAAACATCAAAGTTGTTATTTTTTATACTTGAAATGAGCTCTTATGAGTGTGGCCTTTTGAATAGTCACAATTAACAGGAAAGGGAGAGAAACCAAACAGAAAAAGTATCAAAACACCACTTACCCTAACTCTCAGCTGGCATGAGCACAATCTAAGTATGGCTGCAGGCTAAATATGTGGGCTGCTACATGTGGTGTTTTAGATGCTGCTTGTAATTATTAGAACTGGGAGCACTGGCTGTTGGGAATCTGGAAGCACAGGAAACAGGAAGGAAGGGGGAGGAGATGGGCCAGGCCTGAGTGAGAGAGCTACGGAGGGGAGCAGCAGCAGCTTTGTAAAGAGGTTTCACCTTTGGTAAATAAAGGCCTGTTGAAGTTTGTTACTACCTTGCTTGCATGATACAACACCACAGACAGGACAAACGTCATCATGTTGGCATTGAGTTCTGAAGATGAAAATAGATTGGTTCAGAGATGTCCAGGAAAGGAGACTTCTGTATAGGGAAAAATGAAGGGTGTTGCAGCTTCATGTGATTATTATCATTAACTGTAACCCATGTTTGTTCCATAAACATGTGTAGATAAGTACATAAGAGTTTGCTAACATCATAGACATAGTATACCACATGAGCTTAGAGATTTTGTTTTGCACAGAATTTAATGAGCGCATCAGACTCTTGCAATGTAAGTCAAAATACAGTTTGGAATATCACAAAATTGTATCCATTATGGCATTTTATCATATTGAAATAAGTCAATTTAATATACATTGTGGCAATACTGTTGAAGTTGTGGGTCGGTCACAATAAATCCTTTGTTTCAGTCATTTATAAACCAGTACAGGTTAGCGATCTCTTATCCGGCACACTCAGGAACTGACCAGTCCAGAACCAGGGATTTTGCCGGACTAGAGAAGGTTTCCTGCCACAGCTCCCAGCTGCGGACTCTGCCAGCTCCGGGTGTAGGGGCAAAGTGGGGGGACTACCTCCAGCCTCTGCTGGTCTGCCTGCTGGGTTCCTTGCCCTGCTGCTGCAGTCCTGGCCAGACTGCCTGCAGTGCTCCAACAGCCTGCACTGTCATGGGCTCCGGCCCCGCGCTGCTACAGGTTTCTGGGGGCTAGCTTTGGCCTTCGTTGGGCTGGCAGGGGCTGCTGAGGGCTCGGGCTCCAGTCCTAGCCGCACAGCATCCCACAGGCTCTGGCCCCACTTCTGCAGGCTGTCCGGGGCTCCAGCCCCATGCTCCATGGGCTGCTGGAGCTGCTGCTAGACCTGGCCCTGGTCCTGCTGCTGTGGGCTGCTGAGGGCTCGGGCTTCTGCCCCAAGAAGCCCACAGGCTCTGACCCCACTTCCGCAGGCTATCAGGGGCACCAGCCCAATCCTGTGCTGTCAGGCGCTGCTCTGATCCGGTTCCAGTGCTGCAGGCTGTTGGGGCTTCTGGAGGCTGCTGCCGGATCCAGCCCTTCTGCTGCAGGCTGCTGGGGACTACTGCCAGCCCCAGCCTCTGCCCCACCCTGCTGCATCAGCCCGACCCCTCCTGGATTGTCCTCCTGCCACTAGGCTACTGGGGTTCTCTGATGCAGGAATATCCATGGTCCGATGTTGCTGGACTAGAGCATTTTGATTTTGGGAGGTGCAACCTGTACAAAGATATTCCCTTTGACTGAAACACATTTCAGAATAATCTGTACAAATCATTTTTACTTTTGCAGTTGTAAAAAGATAACAATTATGATTTCTCCCTTTGTCCCACCCCAAACTTATTTCTTTGCTTTTATTGAATTCAAAGTCATTTCTTGTTAAAATTAAAGTCTGGTTGGTAATACTTATATAAAGCAATTTAATATAAGTTTTATTAGATGACTTTTTTTTAAAAAGGAGAGTGGTCTAGTGTTTAGAACAAGAGTCCTGAATCCAGTGGTTCTAGATTTTCTTAACAGCTTTCCAATTACTTGCTCTGTGTGACTTTAGAAAAAGTCAAATATATATATTTTTTTTACTTAATTGTTCATTTTGTATAGAAATATACTGGACTCTAGGTTTTCTTAGCTTTAGACAGCTACCAGATACAGCCACAAATTCTGTTATAGACCTATAATATAATGGAGCCAGGCAGAGATGCAAGGCATATACAATTCTTCTAGAGAACCACATGCAGTAAACTATATAATACTTACTAACGCTGTCTGAAAATGCTGGACATTAACCCTGTGTTTTCAGGGGATTTTAAACCTGTGCATAGCAGTCTAACCTATCTCCTCCAGGGACATCGTCCTGCAAGCTGTAAAATGCTCTGGTCCCAATCCAGCAAAGCATTTAAGCAGACACTTAAGATTTAGCAGCATGAAGTGAAAAGAGCAGACCAAAGAATCCAGCTCAAAATATTTTTAGCAATCATGGCAAAAATCAATATCCATTATGAATTAATTGGAAATTTGTGTATCAAAGAAACTGTAGTACAGTATAATGACTTGGAGGTTATTAAAGTCTAAAAGCAAAAAATACCCCCAAAAAAATCCATTTAGGATTAAATCTACAGTACATGGGCAAAGATTTTACTTTGCCCATGTACTGTAGATTTAATCCTAAACGGATGATTATAAAATGGATTATAATGAATGCTCATCAGTTGTCAGATGGATGTTAAGAATCCTACATGTAACCATCCAGTGCTACACTTGTGTATGCATATATAATAATAGTTAATTTTTGTTTTGTTTTTCATTATAGAATGATAGTTATATTGTGAAGTATTCATGACTTTGAGATTGGGCATGGATTCTTATATTTTAGCTGTAAAATGTATCACTTTCTTATCAGTTTTCTGATAAGGGTGTTTTGAGAGCTTCAACATTATTTAAATTTGTTTTCTACTATGGGAGTGACTAATGTGTGCCCTTGACTATTTTACACTGTTCATATAGCCTTTTTTAGACAGCTACAATAAATGTAAGCTGTTGTCTCTTCTCAAATATAATGTATTGAAGGCATTTATCTTTTCTGCCTTATCCACATTTCAGCTCTGTTATCCATCCTCTATTAATTAGATTTTATAAACTTACATTTAGTTACATAAATTACTGAATGTCACACAATGTTATCCAGTGGAAATCAAATAATTGCTTTCAGGGAGGAAAACTATAACATAGGAGCAAAGGTGATCAGAGCTCAGGGCTAAAATCTAGTAGATCTTTTGCAATATCAAAAAATGAGATAATCTGGGAGACATTTAGATGCACCTATCATAATTCTCTGCTCAGTAAGTACAGTTTATACATCATATATAAAGTAATGTATACTTTCAGTAAAATATAAAAGATAACTTGTCTCCAAATTTACAGCTGTTATCAGTGAACTCCACTGTACTCCAGATAGCTCTGGAAACAGAGGGTCCTTAAGTAATTCTTTTCAAATGTTTGAACTGATTTGTTGCAAGTGATATGTGACAGTTTAGATCCGTTTTTATTTTAAAGAAACCAGTTAATCCATTCCTGATCACAAAACTGACCTCTCAAGAAGCTAGTTAAAAATGTGAAGATACTGACCCAAGTTATACCCTGATTTATGTCTTTGTAACTCCATTGTTTTGTGGAAGAACAGCAACTCAATGAATTGTACTTTTTATCTGATGTTTCATTTTGCACGTAGGGAAGTTGAGATTCCTTTGCACAAGCCAGTAATTTAAGAAAGTGAACTATGAAGCCTCAAAAACCCATGGTCCTTTGAGCACATGCTTCCAAACAGTTAGTTTTGGAACAATTCTCAGATGGCATCATTACTTGGGAGAGAGAGAATGTGGCATTTAATATGTAGAAGTTTTTCACTGTAAAATTAAAGGTTGATGTAGTCTTTTGCAACTTTCACGTAGCAGAGGCTAGCACAGATTTTGACAAATTGCTTTCTGTTGCCCCAAATTCTAATCATGAAGGCCACGTCTATATTTACTGGTGGATCAACACTCCAGGGGTCGATCTTCTGGCATTCAGTTAAGCAGGTCTACTATAGACCCGTAAATCGAAAGCTGAAGGCAGCTCTGGATGGTGTCTGTAAGGAAACCCAACAGGAGTGTTTGCTCCTGTTGGCCTCCCGCTGTGTGGATACTGCCAAGCTCAGCTTAAGGTGAGCCGACTCCAGCTACGTATTTTATGTAGCTGGAGTTGTGTACCTTAAGCCAACCTTCCAGGTCTAGTGTAGACTTGGTCTTAAGGTACGAACAGGAGCAGCAAACAGGGAGTTTTGAGAGGGAGTTCTCCAGGTAAAGGAGGAGCAAATACGGGACCCTTGAGGAGCTTGTGCTGTGGCTGGCAGTTGGAAGCTGTGAGCTTCTAAAGGTTTGAAATCTAGAAGCCTCTGTTAATTGGCTGAGCCTTAGTCAGGGGCGGGGCTATCAGGAAGGCAAGGGCTTTATAAAGCAGTGAGTCAGCGACCAGGGAGCTTTGCGAACAGGAGCAGCAAACAGGGAGTTTTGAGAAGGAGTTGGGAAGGGGCCAAAGTACACGTGCCATTCTTTATAGATTAGTTTAAGGGTTTTAATCAAAACTTCCTGATTTAACTAGAAAGCCTATCAATAACCTAGGCAGCCGTAGGAGAGAATGCAGGCAGAAGCCCAGCAGCAGCGTGGGGGCTATCCTGTTTATTGCACTCAGTGTAGCAAGTATGATTTCCTGCCCTGTGGGTGGATGGCATATGTGTGCATTCGGTGCAAGGAGCTCCTGGCCCTCAGAGACTGCATATGGGCTTTGGAGGCCAGGGTGGCTGAACTGGAGGAGCTGAGGGAGGCAGAGATGTACGTAGATGAGTCTTTCCGGGATACTGTAGAATTGTCCCACCTCCGGACAGGGAGCCCCTGTGCTGTTAAGGAGGATGAAAGGCTCAGGGAAGGAGAGCAGTCAATGGGAGCAGAGGGAAACCTTCCCATACTTGGGACCTTCCTTCCAGATGTTGGGGTATCCTCTCGCACTGAGGTTACTTCTCCGGGGGAGGGAACTCTAGTCAGTAGGAAAAGGCAAATGTTAGTAATGAGAGATTTGATCATTAGAAATGTAGATAGCTGGGTTTGCGATGACCGGGAGAACCGTATGGTGACTTGCTTGCCCGGGGCGAAGGTTGCAGATCTCTCGAGGCATCTAGATAGACTTATGTGTAGTGCTGGGGAGGAGCCGGTGGTCGTGGTACATGTAGGTACCAATGATATAGGGAAGGGTAGCAGAGACGTCCTGGAGGCCAAATTTAGGCTGCTAGGAAAGAGACTGAAATCCAGGTCCTCTATGGTGGCATTCTCAGAATTGCTTCCAGTTCCATGCGCAGGGCCAGGTAGGCAGGCAGAGCTTCAGAGTCTCAATGTGTGGATGAGACGATGGTGTAGGGAGGAGGGGTTTAGATTTATAAGGAACTGGGGAAACTTTTGGGATAGGGGGAGCCTATACAGGAAAGATGGGCTCTACCTAAACCAAAGTGGATCCAGACTGCTGGCACTTCAACATTAAAAATGTTGCAGAGCAGTTTTTAAACTAAGAGATGCGGGAAAGCTGATTGGTACAGAGGAGCATGTGCATCAGACAGAGACGTCTCTTAGAAGAGAGTCTATTGTTAGAGATTCTCTAGATTTTAGTCAGGAGGAGAGGCCGGAAGAGGATAAGGTATGGGCCAGATCAGACGAAAAACATTCACATAAAAAAGAATCTGACACATCAGGAAAGGACAGACAAATAAACAGTGACATGTTTTTAAAGTGCTTGTACACAAATGCTAGAAGTCTAAAAAATAAGATGGGTGAACTAGAGTGCCTCGTGTTAAAGGAGGATACTGATATAATAGGCATCACAGAAACCTGGTGGAGCAAGGACAATCAATGGGACACAATCATTCCGGGGTACAAAATATATCGGAAGGACAGAACAGGTCGTGCGGGGGAGTGGCACTATATGTGAAAGAAAATTTAGAATCAAACGAAGTATTGGGACAGTATTTGGTCCTGCCATGAGGGCAGGGGACTGGACTCGATGACCTCTCGAGGTCCCTTCCAGTCCTAGTATTCTATGATTCTATGAAGTAAAAATCTTAAATGAATCAACATGTACCATAGAATTGCTATGGATGGTAATTCCCTGCTCTGATACGAATATAACAGTATGGCTCTATTATTGACCACCTGACCAGGACAATAATAGTGACTATGAAATGCTAAGGGAGATTAGAGAGGCTATCAAAACAAAGAACTCAATAATAGTGGGGGATTTCAACTATCCCCATATTGACTGCATACATGTCCCCTCAGGACGAGATACAGAGACAAAATTTCTTGATACCTTAAATGACTGCTTCTTGGAGCAGCTGGTACAGGAACCCACAAGGGGAGAGGCAATTCTTGATTTAGTCCTGAGTGGAGCGCAGGATCTGGTCGAAGAGGTAACTATAACAGGACCACTTGGAAATAGTGACCATAATATAATAACATTTAACATTCCTGTGGTGGGAAGAACACCTCAGCAGCCTAACACTGTGGCATTTCATTTCATAGAATCACAGAACTGGAAGAGACCTTAGAAGGTCATCAAGTCCAGCCCCCTGCTCTAGGCAGGACCAATTCCAACTAAATCAACCCGGCCAGGGCTTTGTCAAGCCGAGACTTAAACACCTCTAGGGATGGAGACTCCACTACTTCCCTAGGTAACCCATTCCAGTGCTTCACCACCCTCCTAGTGAAATAGTTTTTCCTAATATCCAACCTGGACCTCTCCCACCACAACTTGAGACCATTACTCCTTGTTCTGCCGTCTGTCACTACTGAGAACAGCCTCTCTCCATCCTCTTTGGAACCTCCCTTCAGGAAGTTCAAGGCTGCTATCAAATCCCCCCTCACTCTTCGCTTCTGCAGACTAAACAGACCCCAGTCCCTCAGCCTCTCCTCATAAGTCATATGCTCCAGCCCCCTAATCATTTTGGTTGCCCTCCGCTGGACCCTCTCCGATGCGTCCACATCCTTTTTGTAGTGGGGGGCCCAAAACTGGACACAATACTCCAGATGCGGCCTCACCAAAGCCGAATAAAGGGGAATGATGACATCTCTGGATCTGCTGACAATGCTCCTCTTAATGCAACCTAATATGCCATTAGCCTTCTTGGCTACAAGGGCACACTGTTGACTCATATCTAGCTTCTCATCCACTGTAACCCCCAGGTCCTTTTCTGCAGAACTACTACTTAACCGGTTGGTCCCAGCTTGTAACTATGCTTGGGATTCTTCCGTCCCAAGTGCAGGACTCTACACTTGTCCTTGTTGAACCTCATCAGATTTCTTGTGGCCCAATCCTCCAATTTGTCTAAGTCATTCTGTACCCTATCTCTGCCCTCAAGCGTATCTACCTCTCCCCAGCTTAGTGTCATCCGCAAACTTGCTGAGGGTGCAATCCATCCCCTCATCCAGATCATTAATAAAGATATTGAACAAAACCGGTCCTAGAACCGAACCTTGGGGCACTCCACTAGAAACCGACCACCATCCTGACATCGAGCCATTGATCACTACCCGCTGGGCCCGGCCTTCTAGCCATCTTTCTATTCATCTTACCGTCCATTTATCCAATCCACAGTCCCTTAACTTGCTGGCAAGAATATTGTGGGAGACCGTATCAAAAGCCTTGCTAAAGTCAAGGTATATCACATCCACTGACTTCCCCATGTCCACCGAGCCAGTTACCTCATCATAGAAGCTAATCAGATTGGTCAGGCACGACTTGCCCTTTGTGAATCCATGCTGACTATTCCTAATCACTTTCCTCTCATCCAAGTGCCTCAATATGGATTCCTTAAGGATCCCTTCCATGATTTTTCCAGGAACCGAGGTAAGACTGATCAGCCTATAGTTCCCTGGATCGTCCTTCTTCCCTTTTTTGAAGATGGGCACTACATTTGCCTTTTTCCAGTCATCCGGGATTTCTCCGATCTCCGACTTTTCAAAGATAATAGCCAAAGGCTCCACAATGACATTTGCCAACTCCCTCAGTACCCTCGGATGCACTAAGTCCGGACCCATGGATTTATGTATGTTTAGCTTTTCTAAATAGTTCCTAACCTGTTCTTTACCCACCACGGGCTGTCCATCTTCATCCCATCTTGCGTCACTTGGCGCAGAAGTCCAGGAGCCGACCTTGTCCGTGAATACAGAGGCAAAGAAAGCATTGAGTACTTCAGCTTTCCCCATATCATCTGTCACTAGGTTACCTCCTTCATCCATTAGGGGCCGCACACCCTCTCTGATCACCTTCTTCTTGTTAACATGCCTGTAGAAACCTTTCTTGTTATCCTTCACATTCTTAGCCAGTCGCAATTCCATTTGCGCTTTCGCCTTCCTGATAACCCCCCGGCATTTTCGAGCTATACCTTTAAACTCCTCCCTGGTCATTTGTCCAAGTTTCCACTTTTTGTAAGCTTCCTTTTTGTGCTTAAGTTCACCAAGGATTTCCCCTGTAAGCCAATCCGGTCTCCTACCATGTTTGCCTCTCTTGCTATGCGACGGGATGGTTTCTTTCTGTGCCTTCAATAAGGCTTCTTTAAAATACTGCCAGCTGTCCTGGACTCCTTTCCCCTTCATGTTAACATCCCAGGGGATTCTGCCCATCAGATCTCTGAGGGAGTCAAAATCTGCTTTTTTGAAGTCCAAGGTGTGTATTTTACTACTCTCTTTTCTTCCTTTGGTCAGGATCCTGAAATCTACCATCTCATGATCACTGCTTCCCAGGTTGTCACCCACCTCCACTTCCCTATTAGTTCCTCCCTGTTTGTGAGCAGAAGGTCAAGCTGCATGGCCCCTGGTCGGATCCTTCAGCACTGTGTCAAGAAGTTATCCCCAACATTCTCCAAAAACTTCCTGGATTGCCTGTGTACTGCTGTATAGGTTTCCCAACGGATGTCAGGGTGATTAAAGTCCCCCATGAGAACCAGGGCCTGCGATCTGGAAGCTTGCTCAGCTGTCCGAAGAAAGCCTCATCTACCTCATCCACCTGATTCGGTGGCCTGTAGCAGACACCAACCACAACATCACTGCTGTTGTTTGCTCCTTTAAACTTAACCCATAGACTCTCAACAGGTTTTCTCCTCTTTATACTGGAGTTCAGAGCAATCGTAGTGCTCTCTTACATATAGTGCAACTCCTCCTCCTTTTCTCCCCTGCCTGTTCTTCCTGAACAGTCTATACCCTTCCATGACAGCGCTCCAGTCATGCGAGTCATCCCACCAAGTCTCTGTTATCCCAATTAAATCATATTTCTTGGACTGGGCCAGGGCCTCCAGTTCTTCCTGTTTGTTGCCCAGGCTTCTTGCATTAGTGTACAAACACCTCAGGTAACCAGTTGATCGTCCTATCTTCTCCATTCGAAACATGGGTCCTCCTTTCTTGCCCCTTCCTCTCTGCATTTCTTCCCGGTATCCGACTTTCCCACTCCCCTCAGGGTTTTGGTCACCGTCCCAGCGAACCTAGTTTAAAGCCCTCCTCACTAGGTTTGCAAGCCTGCCCTCGAAGATGCTCCTTCCTCTCTTGGTTAGGTGGATCCCATCTCTTCCTAACAATCCTTGCGCCCAGAACAGAGTCCCATGGTCAAAGAAACCAAAGCCCTCTCTGCGACACCACCTGCGCAACCACGCATTTACATCCTCAATTCGACGATCCCTGCCCAGTCCTTTCCCTTCAACAGGGAGGATGGAGGAGAATACCACTTGCGCTCCGAGTTCTTGGATCCTTCTTCCCAGCGCTACATAATCCGCAGTAACCCGCTCAAGGTCATTCTTGGCGTATCGTTGGAGTTCCCACGTGGAGAAGCAGGAAGGGTAGCGATCCGAAGGTTTGATCAGTTTGGTAAGCCTCTCAGTGACGTCCTGAATGCGAGCTCCCGGTAAGCAGCACACCTCTCGAGATTCCAGGTCCGGACGGCAGAGGGATGGCTCAGTCCCTCTTAGGAGGGAGTCCCCGACCACCACCACCCGTCGTTTCCTTTTGGGGGTGGTGGCCGTGGAACCCCCATCCCTAGGACTACGCATCCCATGCCTTCCAGTAGATGGTGTTCCCTTCTGGCTTCTTCCTTGTGAGGTCCCTTCCAGAGCTTTCAGCACTTCAGAGCCTGTGGAGAGAGCTTGAAAGCAATTGCTTACCTCTATAGCATCGGGGGATTCCCGTGCTGGCCTTTTTCCCTTTCTAGAAGTTACATGCTGCCAGTTCTCTTCTCGGTCACGTACTGCCCTCTCTGGCTCCTCTGCCTGCCGTGCTTGAAGGATTAAATGCTGCCTTCTATCGAGGAAGTCTTCATCCTCTCTGATCAAGCGTAGGGTCGACACTTGGGCCTCCAGTCCTCTAATTTTTTCTTCCAAAATGTCGACCAGCTTGCACTTCGTGCAGATGAAATCTGTTCTTTCTTCCGGGAGGAAGACAAACATGGCACATGCTGTGCAGGTAACAACAGCAGACCCATCAAAATCCATCGCTGCTGTCCTGTTCGCAAGCTCCTTGGTCGCTTGCCCACTGCCTTATAAAGCCCTGGAGTGCCTGAATTTAAAAAAGGGGAACTATGCAAAAACGAGGAGGTTAGTTAAACAGAAATTAAAAGGTACAGTGTCTAAAGTAAAATCCCTGCAAGCTTCATGAACACTTTTCAAAGACACCATAATAGAGGCCCAACTTAAATGTATACTCCAAATTAAAAAACAGAGAAGAACTAAAAAAGAGCCACCGTGGCTTAACAACCATGTAAAAGAAGCAGTGAGAGATAAAAAGACATCTTTTAAAAAGTGGAAGTCAAATCCTAGTAAGTTAAATAGAAAGGAGCATAAACACTGCCAAATTATGTGTAAAAATGTCATAAGAAAAGCCAAAAAGGAGTTTGAAGAACAGCAAGCCAAAAACTCAAAAGGTAATAACAAAATGTTTTTTAAGTACATCAAAAGCAGGAAGCCTGCTAAACAACCAGTGGGGCCCCTGTACGATCGAGATACAAAAGGAGTACTTAAAGACGATAAAGTCATTGCGGGGAAACTAAATGAATTCTTTGCTTCAGTCTTCACGGCTGACCCGTCCTCTGTAGGTGAGAAATCTAAGGACTTATCACAGATTGAAGTGTCATTAGAGGAGGTTTTGGAATTAATTGATAAACTTAACAGTAACTAGTCACCGGGACCAGTTGGTATTCATCCAAGAGTTCTGAAAGAACTCAAATGTGAAATTGCGGAACTATTAACTGTGGTTCTTAACCTATCCTTTAAATCAGCTTCTGTACCCAGTGACTGGAAGATAGCTAATGTAACGCCAATATTTTAAAAGGGCTCTAGAGGTGATCCCGGCAATTACAGACCGGTAAGTCTAACGTCAGTACCGGGCAAATTAGTTGAAACAATAGTAAAGAATAAAATTGTCAGACACATAGAAGAACATAATTTGTAGGGCAAAAGTCAACATGGTTTCTGTAAAGGAAATCATGTCTTACTAATCTATTAGAGTTCTTTGAAGGTCAACAAACATGTGGACAAGGGGATCCAGTAGATATAGTGTACTTAGATTTCCAGAAAGCCTTTGAGAAGGTCCCTCACCAAAGGCTCTTACGTAAATTAAGTTGACATGGGATAAGAGGGAAGATCCTTTCATGGACTGAGAACTGGTTAAAAGACAGGAAACAAAGGGTAGGAATAAATGGTAAATTTTCAGAACGGAGAGGGGTGACTGGTGGTGTTCCCCAAGGATCAGTCCTAGGACCAATCCTATTCAACTCATTCATAAATGATCTGGAGAAAGGGGTAAACAGTGAGGTGGCAAAGTTTGCAGACAATACTAAACTGCTTAATGTAATTAAGACTAAAGCAGACTGTGAAGAACTTCAAAAAGATCTCACAAAACTAAGTGATTGGGCAACAAAATGGCAAATGAAATTTAATGTGGATAAATGTAAAGTAATGCACATTGGAAAAAATAACCCCAACTATACATATAATATGATGGGGGCTAATTTAGCTACAACTAATCAGGAAAGAGATCTTGGAATCATCGTGGATAGTTCTCTGAAGACGTCCACGCAATGTGCAGCGGCAGTCAAAAAAGCAAACAGGATGTTAGGAATCATTAAAAAAGGAATAGAGAATAAGTTGGAGAATATTTTATTGACCTTATATAAATCCATGGTACGCCCACATCTTGAATATTGCGTACAGATGTGTGTCTCCTCATCTCAAAAAGGATATACTGGCATTAGAAAAGGTTCAGAGAAAGGCAACTAAAATGATTAGGGGTTTGGAACGGGTCCCATATGAGGAGAGATTAAAGAGACTGGGACTTTTCAGCTTGGAAAAGAGGAGACTAAGGGGGGATATGATAGAGGTCTATAAAATCATGAGTGGTGCGGAGAAAGTGAATAAGGAAAAGTTATTTACTTGTTCCCATAATATAAGAACTAGGGGCCACCAAATGAAACTAGTGGGCAGCGGGTTTAAAACAAATAAAAGGAAGTTCTTCTTCACACAGCGCATAGTCAATCTGTGGAACTCCTTGCCTGAGGAGGTTGTGAAGGCTAGAACTATAACAGGGTTTAAAAGAGAACTAGATAAATTCATGGAGGCTATTAGCCAGTATGGGTAAGGAATGGTGTCCCTAGCCTCTGTTTGTCAGAGGGTGGAGATGGATGGCAGGAGAGAGATTGCTTGATCATTACCTGTTTGATTCACTCCCTCTGAGACACCTGGCATTGTCCACTGTCGGCAGACAGGATACTGGGCTGGATGGACCTTTGGTCTGACCCAGTATGGCCATTCTTATGTTCTTATGTTCTTAAGACGATTCACCTTCATGCCTACCCAGTTCTGCTGTGGAAGGTCAGAGTGATGTAATTTTCACAGCCCTAGTTGAAGTTACAGCAGGCTGCCTTATGGGCAGATGTACTTCTGAGAGTCTCTGAAGTGTTCTGTGTACTGTGCTCCTCCTGTCCCAAGCATACCCCTGGGTTAGGATTTGTGAGGGAGTCCTGAAGCAATTTCCCTTAATTCCTATTCTTGAGGAAATTTTACCTCCCTCCTCTCCCAGCTCGATTCAAGGCTTTTCAAGATCCCTTTAGCCTTCCCAGCACTTGTAACGCCGATAAAGGTAAAAGAAACGGGTGACAATCACATGCATCGTTTCTGATTTTCCTTCTACTGTTTAATTAAGAGCCTGACCATCACGCAGCAAAACTAGGGGACTCTTAATGGATACATCATAATTTTCTGTAATACTCAGTGTCCAGATATTTTTTGCATCTCTGCATACAGTATGATAAATATACATATCTGTAATATCATTCAAATTTCTCAGAATTTTTAGTAATTTGTCCCAATTTATTGAATAGGCAGAAAAATTGCTTACAAATTCTGGTCGAGTTAGTAACTAGAGAAGAAGCATCAAATAACCCTGATCACAGGCAAAGATTTGCTTATTTCATATGTTGCAGGAAGAAATTAATTCTGCCTCCAGATGTTCTCTATATAATAATAATAATAATAATAACAATAAATAATCCCCATCAGTCTTCAGTTTTCTTATTTGTCATAACTGAGTTACTGGCACCCCTACCATCATATCCAACTGCCTTCCTCAGACAATCAATAGCAAAGTCTGCAGTGGACTTCAGTGGGGCTTCTCTCACACTTCCCCCTTTTAGGGTTAACCCTCTCCTTGAGTTAAGAGATGTGAGTTTCTTTGAAAGCTTTTCTTAATTTCCTCTTGATTTGTTTGCTTGTTTTTGTTTGGTAGGGTTTGTGGTTAACAAGGTTTGACTTTAACAGGGTTCAAGAAAGAGCTAGATAGATTCATGGAGGTTAGGTCCATCAATGGCTATTAGCCAGGATGGGTAGGAATGGTGTCCCTAGCCTCCGTTTGTCCGAGGCTGGAAATGGATGACAGAAGAGGGATCACGTGATGATTCCCTGTTCTGTTCCCTCCCTCTGGGGCATCTGGTATGGGTCACTGTTGGCAAACAGGATACTAGGCTAGATGGACTTTTAGTCTGTCCCCTCATGGCCGTTCTTATGTTCTTAAAAAGGTTCAAGAACAATTGCAGAAATGAGTGGCAGTGAGATACAGAATAAACTTAGAACTTGAAAATAGAACAAGGACAAATAAAATGAGCCATTTGACTGTACTGTTCCTTGAGGAGTTTCAAATAGATTCTAAAATTATCACCTGAGTTCAAACAAGGCAACAATTCTATTGGGTAAAGCTGTTTTACTAAGCCCAAAGATTCTTTAGTGTCTAGAGATAAGACTGTAGAAAAATTAGAGAAGATCTCTATCTTAATAAAGTGTTTGAGTCAGAGAAAATTCTCAGATGCTGTATGTTAGCATAGCTCCACTATGCTGATTTACAGCATTTGAGACTCTGACCGAGTACTTGCTCTGAGTGAATCGAGTCTATCCATTATTAGATAACCTTGTAAGAATAACTTCTCATCTGTAAGATAGCAATTTAGCTCAGATTTTCTGTTCTACAAGAATGTTAATCAAAGAAGTGATAAGGTAGCAGACTCCATCTTTCACAGCTCCACTATCAATAATAAATAAAGAGTGGAGAAGTGAAAAGAGCAAAAGGTAGCATCAGTGGACAAATAGAAATATAAGGGGTCTGTTTCTGTGTGGTCCTATAGAATTGTATGAAATACACAGTAAGATCTGAAAATGCTTTAGTTTTTAGAAGCAAAGGATTTCTGAATAGGCTGAGATGTCACACACTTTCTTGCTCTTTGGCCCAATTAATACTTAAGGCTACGTCTAGACTGCATCCCTCTGTCAACAGAGGGATGCAAATGAAGCACATCGAAATTTCTAATGAAGCCGGGATTTAAATATCCCGTGCTTCATTAGCATAAGCATGGCCGCCACTTTTTTTCGACATGGAGTTTTGTCGACAAAAAGCGGCAGTCTAGACGCGGATCTGTCGACAGTTAACCCTTTTTCGACAGATCTTGTATTCCTCAAAAAATGAGGTTTACAGGATCTGTTGAAAAAGGGTTTATTATTGACAGATTCGCATCTAGATTGCCGCTTTTTGTCGACAAAGCTCCATGTCAGAAAAAAAGCGGTTGCCAGTTTATGCTAATGAAGCACGGGATATTTAAATCCCGGCTTCATTAGCAATTTCAATATGCTTCATTTGCATCCCTCTGTCGACAGAGGAAAGCAGTTTAGACACACCCTAAGTGATTAAAGAAAGTGGAACAGCTTCAACCAGAAAGACTGACTGCAGAATAACCCACAGGCCAGTGGTAAGGACACTTGCCTGGTAGAAGGGAGATATGAAATCAAGCCCCTCCTCCAATGTCTAGTTCAATACTTGGGCAATGTAGAACAGCTTCAAAAGGAGTCACTGAGAAGACCAACCCCAAAGTAACCTGTAAACCTGGTGATTAGAATGCTCACCTGACAAGGAGATGGCTCTGAGTTCTAGTACTTGCTCCAGAGTGAGGACTGAAACATGGTAGGGATGTTAGAGATCGTTTATTTTAGTAATCGTGTATCCACAGCAATTTTTAGCAGTTACACGGTTACTAAAATCCTCTCCCTGGGGGCGGGGCCGGCAGCCAGTGCCCTTCTGGCTCCCAGCCACACTTACAGAGAGGCCCCTGCCATCTCACACAACTGCCTCTGTATCTATGCTGCTGTCTCTGCCTCATGCTGCTGCCTCTGTTTAAAATCGGCTCCCCGTGCAGACTGCCTCCGGCCTGCTGCCTGGGCAGCAGCCCCTGTCCACGGGGGGGCCTGAGCTCGCCATGGACAGAAGCTGCTCCAGCATCCAGTACCCCGCTGTATCAGAGGCAGCCGTGTGGGGAGGGGGACAGATGGCTTCGCGATACCAGTGCTTGTGGGGAGCCAGCTTTTAAGCTGGTTCTCTTCAAGCACCAACTGCCACCTGGCCCCCGTGTTGCTGCCTCTGTGGGAGGCAGCGAAGAGGGAGGGCAAGGTGGCTCCATAGGAAGCAACGCATGCAGGCTTAAAAGCTGCCTCCCCATGGGCACCGGATTCCACCTCCCCTTTCCCTTTCTGCTGCTGGTGTAACCACAACCAGGCAGATTTGAACCTGGGACCTCGGGAGCTGGGTATAGGAGCTGCTACCCTCTGAGCTAAAAGCCAGCTGGCTCACAGCCTCTACTGTAGAGGTCTCTTGATCTTAACTGTTGCTGTGGTCTAGGTACCACTTGTATTGCTCAATAACCACACTAGGGCTATGTCTACACTCGCGGTTTCTTGCGCAAGAACATCTTGCGCAAGGGTTCTTGTGCAAGAAGTCTTGCACAAGAAAACGTCCACACTGCCATGTGCGAGCTGTGCTTTTGCGCAAGAGCGCCCATGGCAGTGTAGACGCTCTCTTGCGCAAGAAAGCTCTGATGGCCATTTTAGCCATAGGGCTTTCTTGCGCAAGAAATCCCTGCCGAGCAACCACACTCCCCTCTTGCGCAAGAGCTCTTGCGCAAGAGGGCTTACGCCTGTTAAAAAAGAGCGTAGCTCTTGCGCAAGAAGCTCTCTCTTACCACGCCGTACTGTAAATTTCCTTGCACAAGAGAGGGCGGGCAGTGTGGACGCTCTGCAGATTCTTGCGCAAGAACGGCCATACTTGCGCAAGAAGCCGCAAGTGTAGACATAGCCCAGGTGTGTGGGTTACATACTCCTCCTAGGTGAGGAAGCACATCCCGAGCTTCCGAGACCCAGTTGAGATCCTGGATGAGCCCCCACTTGTAACCACCACCAGGCAGATTTGAACCTGGGACCTCAGGAGCTGGGTATAGGAGCCTCTACCCGCTGAGCTAAAAGCCAGCTGGCTCACAGCCCATCCTGTAGAGGCATCTTGGTTTTAACTGTCGCTGTGGTCTAGGTACCACTTGCATTGCTCAGTAACCACACTAGGTGTGTGGGTTACACTGGTACAGAGGCAGCAGGGTGTGCGTGTGTGTAGTTGTTTGGATTAACCGATAAACCTAGGCTTATTGGTTAATTCTTTAAACAACAATACGCTAACATCCCTAAAACATGTATCTTTCCCCCCTCCTTGGCAAGTGACATACTAACAACTGGGCTATCCATGCACATGTGCACACAGATACTAAGGTTTTTCAAGCTGAGTGGACTTTTTCAATTTGCTGACAAATTCCAAACATTTTCAGAACCAAAATGAATATTTGTTTTGATTTTTTGGTGTTCTGGCTGAAAAAAACTTGTCCAGGTGTAGTAATTACATTAAAGCTGATGATTCTAGAATGCTTAACAAAGCAAAATGATACAATTTTAAATCTACTGATGTTGTTTGTTACTCAGTATCAGACATTCACCTATTTGCTATTGTATAAATTTAATCTCTTCATGGGAAGCATAAACTTTTTGTAAGATGATCAGGAGGAGCAGTCCAACACTAAAAAGTTTGTGTGATTTTTGTGAGAAATAGTTTGGAAATATTAGGAGGCATCTAGTCACCTAATGCAGCAAATTCCTGAGCCTAGGAAGTGATAAAAACGGTAGGCTGCCTTTTTTTTACAAGCTGTTCTGTTTTATTTTTGCATTCCTATCAGGCACCTCCACAGAGAACGACTGTGCTTTTGAACCAGACTACGCTATTCCACCACTCCCAGTGACCGAAGGTATGCAGCACATTCGGATTATGGAGGGCATGTCTCGCTCTCTTCCATCCTCCCCCTTACTCACACATCAGTCTATCAGTGTTCGGCTCCAACCTATGAAGAAATTAACTGGTAAGGACTTTAAATAAGTTCAGCGGGGCTTTAAAAATTGGTCAGTGCAACATTTTAGATAAAACTCGCCAAACAAGTTTCTTTGCACAAATCTTCATTAGTTAACTACATGGCCTGCTAGAGTCATACATTTTTTTCAGCTGGAATATGCACCCATGTTTGCAATATTAAATTACCATTGGGAAATATGTTGGATTTCAGTTTTTACAGCACAGTCTATCTAGCCTTTAAATAATCAACTGGTTTACACACATTCTGGTTTTTCAGAGAATTTTTAGTAGTGCCAGAACATGGCATAATTCCAGTCTCCTCATGAATCGGTTTGTTCAAGTCAGGCCAAAAGATGAAGACATTTCAGCCGTTTAAGTAATATTATGTTAAATTTTTGCATGCTGAGAGAAAGAGATTTCAGCAAACTGTACATTATGTGTTGTAGTACATAGAGTGACTTTTCATGTATGTTTTTAAACAAGTTTATTTTGAGTGATGTGTTTGGTGTCTATGGACCAGATTTGTAAATGTATTTTGGTGCTTAAAGATGCAGATAGGCACCTCATGGGGTTTCAAAAGTGCCTGTCAGGGATGGGCAATAAAATGGCAGCGGACCAGGATACTGCTTCCTGCAGTTCCCATTGGCCGAGAATGGCGATCCACAGCCAATGGGAGCTGCAAGCACCCTTACCTGTGGAGGCACATGTAAATATAGTGACGGCAGCCCGCCAGGGGCTAACCTTGGTGAACCAAATTGGTGAACCAAATCCAGCCCAGAGAAACGCAAAGGGCTGAAGCCACCAGGGATCCTGGAGCAGAGCAGCAGGCAGGAAGCAGGAGCCACTCATTCCTGGCAGACCAAACAGAAGACCCTTTTAGGCCACATCTGGCTTGTAGGCTGCTAATTGAAGAACACTGGACTAGAAGTACCTATATGGAGAAAAAATATTTAATAAAGTGTTCTTCAGTCTAGCAGAGAAATTTATAACATGATCCAGTGGCTGGAAGTTAGGTGTTAATGTTTAACAATCAGAATAATTATCCATTGGAACAACTTACCAAGTGTCATGGAGACAACTTTTAAATCAAGAGTAGATGTTTTTTCTAAAAGATCTGCTCTAGGACCCGTCTACACTGCTTGTTTTTGCGCACAAACCTCTTGCACAAAAAGCCTCGGGCAGAGAATATGCTAATGACTGTGCGACAAATGCTAATGAGCCATACTCTCTGCTGGCAAAACCCTGTAGTGTAGACATAGGCTAGTTATAAAGACTGAGGCTAGGGACACCATCATAGGATCTAATCACATCAGTCATACCATCAGGGGGTTGTTCACCTGCACATCAACAATGTGATCTATGCCATCAAATGCCAGCATTCCCCCTCTGCCATGTATATTGGGAGGGAGAGCACTCACTTGGCAACAGATTTGAAAGTTGCCATATTTGAGCAAAAAACCTTCAAAAACAGACTGCAGCATGAAACTGCAGAGCTGGAATTCACATGCAAACCTGACACCATCAAACTGGGCCTGAATAGAGACCTAGAATGGCTAGCTCACTACAAAAAGTAGTTTTCTCTCTTTTGGTATTCTCACCTTCTTATCAGCTTTTGGGAGTGGGCCACATCCACCCTGACTGAATTGGCCTTGTTATCACTGGTCCTCCGTATAGTAATGTAACTTTCCCGTATTTGTAACTATGTAAATATCTCTGCTAAACTGCAGTTTCCACTTTATGCATCTGATGAAGTGGGCTCCAGCCCGCAAAACCTTATGCCCAAAATATGTTAGTCTTTAAGGTGCCACAGGCACCCCCTGTTTTTATTGAAACAGACTAACACAGCTACCCCTCTAAAACATCCTTTCTTGGGTATCTAAGCATTACTGTGATGTAAATAAACATTTATGATAATCAAAGGTAGATAGTGTATGCTGCTGTAATATCAGTGCTGACTTGATCCCTTGGAACTGTGGGTTCAGTTTAGTTGTAAGCTCTGGTAAGCAGCATGCAGTGCTCCATTATCTTCAAGGACAGCTATCTTTGTATTGTGGCACAGCATGTATACCAGGGGTGGGAAACCCTTTTTGTGCTGGGCCACAGAAAAATCAGACGGGGGCCGCACACAAGTGAGAAGCACAAAACAAAATAACCAAAAAAACCCTTAAACCCCTCACTGATGTGGCCCCTGACTCCCGGTCTGAGAAGCAGAAAGGCACTGACACTGTCCGTGTTCTGCATTCACACCAGAACCTAGGGTGACCCAGGCTAGTAGATTTTGTGTGCTCCAGCCCTGCGGGAGGGTAGCTGGGGGGGAGCCCTGAGTCTTGGGGGCAGGATCCGGCCCCTGGGCCTTAGGTTCCCCACTCTTATATACAGGGCTCGACAAAGTATTGAATCTACTCGCCCGTGGCGAGTAGATTTCAGCCGGGCGCCCCGTTCATTTGCGGCGCGCGCATGCGCAATGCGGGTCTTGCGCATGTGCAGTGCGGGGCTGGCGAGCGGCTTTCGCCGCCGTTTGTCAAGCCCTGCTTATATATATACTTAATTGTGAGTGCAAAACTGTAGACTGCTTCTCTAAGTTAGGCGTGTGCTTTCCCACTGATAGCTCTGCCCCTTGTGGTCAACAAAAAAATGAAGCAAATTAAAACTCATCCCATCCTTCAGTTTGGGTTCCACCCCTCTCCCCCATTTCCATTTTACTACAGGACTATTTAAAAATCCTTGCTGCCACAGAAGGAAAAAAAAGCGATTCCATACCTGTTATCAGAGCAGTGAGTGTATATTGCCTTTGCTGAGTTGTGTGAAGACATGCGAGGGGCCATCTCTCCTCTTCCTTAGTTCTTTTGCAGCAATTGAGAATATCAAGTGAGGACTCCACAGAGACAGGAAACTAAGATGAGTGAGTGTGGGTCTTCCCGGGCAATATATCTTGAGAACTCCACTGCAGATGAGTAACTTTCCTTTCTGCGTTGCTGATTGACTGTACAGATCAACTAACACAAACAAACCAGTGGAGTAAGGCTGAGAATAAAAACAAACTAAATTTTCCATGTGACTGTATTTCTTTAGTTAATTATTATGAAATTCCTACAGAGTAGAAAAACATGTATTATAAGAATTACATATTTTTTGGACTTCCCCTAGAAGATGTTTAACTATATGGAAAAGAGTTGTTTCAAACATTTGATATTTTGTTCAGTGCCTTTGCAGGTTTAACAAAAAGGAAGTGCCTTTTTTTGTTAATAATAGATGCATAGAATCATAGACCAAGAAGGGACCCCCAGGGGTCATCAAGTCCAGTCCCTTACACTCATGGCAGCACTAAGCACCTAGATCAGTGGCTCCCAAACTTTTCGGCATCATGCCCCCCTTTTTGATTTTTGAGAAACCCTCAGGCCCCGCCCCCAAAAATAGCAGCAAAACTTGGGGTGGGGTTGACGGGGGGTGTGTGTGGCCGAGTTGCCTCACGCCCCCCCTGGAATTTCTTCACGCCCCCCCCAGGGGGGCATGCCCCCCAGTTTAGGAACCCATGACCTAGATCATCCATGACAGGTGTTTGTCTAACCTGTTCTTACAAATCTCCAGTGATAGAGATTCCTGGGCAGTTTATTCTAGTGCTTAACTACGCTGACAGTAAGTTTTTCCTGATGTCCAACCTAAAGCTTCTATGCTGCATTTTAAGCCCATTCATTCTTATCCTGTCATCAGAGGTTAAGGAGCATATTTTTTATCCCTGCAGTAACACCAGTTTAGGTATTTCAAAGCTGTTATCATATTACTGATATTTGCTTGCACAAGAGTGAAAACAAATAAATGCTTAAAATAATGATTTTTGTTTGGTGAATATTTAAATTATTACACTCAAGGAGCTACTCTTCTTTGGACTAACATTCAGCATATAGGACACTAGTCCCAGAAGATTATTAATCTTAGGGTATTTCTAGACTGCATCCCTCTTTTGAAAGAGGGATGTAAATTAGACATATTGAAATTGCAAATGAAGCCGGGATTTGAATTTCCCGTGCTTCATTTGCATAATCGCGTCATGGCGCTCTTTCAAAAACTGCTATTTTGAAAGTGAAACCGTGGTCTAGATGCGGTTCTTTCGAAAAGAAAAGCCTTTTTCAAAAGATCATGAACTCCTCATTTTTTGGGCTTAGGGTTAGGGTTAGGTAGCATTTGCCATTTTAGAGTCAATTGAGAGCTGGCTTTTTCCTATTTCATATGCCAAATTTTGACAAAGATACTTGGAGCAGAAGTTCTGTACAGTTCTGGCAGTATCTCCATTTGGGTGAAATCATGGCTGCTTTGATGTCTGTGACAAAACTTCTCTTGACTTCAATTGGGCCTGAATTTCTCTTCCTTCAGTCATCTTAACCTCAGACTTTGGCCCTTGGGTGTTGGGACTCTCTGGCCTTCATCCCCAGAAAGTCTAAGCCAACCCTGGTGACCCCTCTGAAGTGGCGTTGCATCCCACTTTGGGCTTCTGACCCACAGTTTGAGAACTGCTGAGGTAGAGGATTCAGTAAGAATCTCCATATTAAAGGTTTTTAGGTCCTTGAGTAATAACAGTGTTGAAAAGGACTCAACATCTCATATCATCAGTATAAAATATGCTTTTTCTCTGTTATACCCCTAAAGGTTTATCTCCATATGACTACATTTTGAAATCAGATAGATGCAGAGTTACAGACCAACTTAGAGATCATATAATAGAATCATAGAATCATAGGGTTGGAAGAGACCTCAGGAGGTCATCGAGGCAGAGAAAAATTGGGGCTAAACTATGTCTCATTTATGGCAGCATACAGTAAATAATCATCTTGGGTGGGTACAAATTAATATGCTGTTTGTTTTTTTGAGAGAGATAATATTTCTTACTCTGAACACTTCTGTGTAAATTTACAGTCCTTTGTACATTACTTTTATTAATAAGTAGAAGATTTACCCAGTGTTGCTTAAGTCCTTAACTCAATTCATTTTTATTTTTTTGGAAAATAAAATGAAAATGTACATGCTTCATTTAAATCATTGCTTTGGGGTAGAGCTGGGGATGAGGGGTATACGGTATACAGGCTGCCCAGGGAAGAGTGGATTATCCCAGCCCTCTCTCACCGCAGCAGGTTGGAGCCAGGTGAGAAGCGCCTCACTATGGCTGCTGCAGCTCCAGTGGACACAGCTGGGGAGAGGGGTGCATGGACCCCGACTGGGGGACAGACACACGCAGGATGACAAACCCTCTCAAATATATCGTAGATAGCTGTCCCTTTCTCTACCCCAATGAGGTTTTAGCTGTCTCTGGCCCCTTGCTGCCCCCAAGTGATCATCATACAATATAACTATCCCTGCCTTCCATCCCATATCCTCTGCTGCCCCCGTGTGGTTGTTATATAGCACAGCCCGCCCTTTCTGTTTTATGAGAAACAATCCCATTCCAGGCACATCCCATTTTCCCGACACAGCTAAACCCATACCTTGCTTTAAGTTATGATAAGAGGACACTACATACCAAATTTGGTGGTCCTAGCTCTTACTGTTTAGGAGGAGTTCTTGAATAGACGGACAAACTCTCACATATCAGAGAGGTAGCCAGGTTAATCTATTTCAGGAAAAACAAAAATGAGTCTGGTGGCACTTTAAATTTGTTAGTATTTAAAGTGCCACCGGACTCCATGTTGTTTTCTCTCGAATATATAGTAGATAATCATGAAGGTCTAGTTGAAAGTAGAAAAGCAGCAAAAAGTAGAGTAATTAAAAAACAGCAATGAAGTGAGGTGGAGTGGCCACTCACTGACCTGGAGGGGAAGGAGCCCTCCCAGAGCCCTGGTGGGCGGAGCCTGGTCCCATCCCATCACCTAACTGGAAGCCAGGAGGAAGGGCTAGAGCTACAAAAGGCCAGCTTGGGAGGCCAATCAGAGAAGCCAGATGCCTGGCTATGGACCTAAAAGAAGCCAAGGTGGGCCAGGACTGCCGGGCCCGCAGACAGACTTTAATCTAGAGGAACTGTGAACGCTGCCAGAGGTTTCATCCCTCAGTGCCCCAGAGGATCTGCATTGGAGTCAGGTATGCCTGGAGAGGGAGTCTGGAAGTAGCTCAGGGACAGTCTCCTACATCCTCAAGTAATAACCCTCTTTACAACCCAACGGTATTTTCTGTGGTGGAATGAATTCGGAACGCATAATACGGTGGTCCCGAACCAGAGAGTAAATTAAAGGTCAAACTAAAGATGCTGTCTCTGTCCCTAATTCCCTAACTGCTCAACTATATACGCTTCTCACATGCAGACACTTTCCTGCTCCTCACCATGGTGCTTTCTGATGTTGGGGGAAGTGGGGATGCTGGTGGGACAGGTGGATGGACATGAGGTGAGGAAGACTGTGTGTACAGAAGGGGAATTGTGTTAGGGAGACCTGTGGTATTCAAAAGGGGCTCAACATGGGGATGGGGGAAAGGAGATCAGTCCCCAAGTGTTGATGTAATCTCCTTTTCTGGGGACTCCTGCTCCCTGCCTCAGCTTCCTCCATGGAACTGCCTTGGTACAGGTGGAGCTGAGACAGCAGTTCCAGAAGAAGCCTTTCAGGCAGTAGTGTCTTGATGTAGAGACTGAACTCCCCACACCAAACTCATGGCCAGTCTACTCCTTTGGTGTCACCTTCACAGGGACTCCCTGCACATGGCCCTGTTCTCCCCCAGATACCATATACATCTACAACTTCCCAATATTTTCCTGCCCTCATCACATACATGCTTACCTACTGGGCCCCCTCCTAAAATCCCCTTGCACTCTTCCACTTGCCAACACTAGCCATGCATGCCTCACCCCACCCAGCCCTGGCCTCACCTACCTCATGCACAATTTAATGCTCATTAAAACATGCTAGCTGCTCATAGTCATCCCCAAAGGGGGTGACTGAAAAATTGACCAGATGACGCACTGGATGTGTGTTAAACCCTATCTATGTTAGTGGTTTTAAAAGTGAGATTAGTTAATATGTTAGCTAACATTTTTAAAGATACATTTTTCAGATCTAGATGTGGCCCAAGGCTGTCGACCTTCAGAGTGTGCTGTACTGACCAAGTTGCTCAGGGTTTAACACGTTTCAACCTTCACAAAACTGGAATAACTCTCTGGTGTTTGTGTGCAGCTCCATGGAGACAGAATTCACCATCACAAATCACAGCAAGCCTTTAGTGTGCATGGCCTTTGTCCATGCTTATAGGCTGAAAATATCAGCTGCTGTCTTTCCACGTCCTTAAAATGTCTGCACTGCCTACCTCTTTCCCCCATGGAAAATGAAAGTGGGATTTGGCACAGGACCTCCATACTTGGGTGGATTTCACTCAGGGGTTTGAATTTGTAAGGACACAATGAGGAACATACGATGTCTTTTTCGTAGAGTTCATATAGTAGTTTGTCTGTATGCTACTCACTTGTTCTTTTAATAAAGTAAATTGTAATATCTTGATAGATAAATATAATTGTTCTCCCAAACACTTATCCTCTGCTTCTCAGGGTGAGTACAGTGGTTACCAAGACAATATCTCTGTATATAGATAAATGTCAGTATTATCTAAATTTATGATTTTGTGCAAGGACTTCAGTTGAAATATAAAGGTTACCATCAGTATAATTTTTATTTAGATAATTATAGCCATAAATCTTGTGTTGTATTACATCATTTGAAGAGGTATACAGTAAAAATTAATCCTTTTAAAAACAGGCACTATAGCTTATTCAAAGCCTTTATTGGCAAAGTCCCCTAAACAGACTCAAAATTTGCATTTAATGTAGTTTCTTTTCACAGGGGAAAGGAAAGGACAGATTCCTGTAGAGGACTTGTGAACTAAACATTAGAACTTACCAACATGTTGTCAAATATCTTGTGAAATACAAATACTGTAGTGGCTACAGTACTTTCATTGTCTAAATATTGATACTATGTCACTGTTGGTTACAAACTTAATCTGAAAGTACTGATTAAATTGGTAACTACACAGTGCATGAATTCACTAACTTCTTTCAGTTCTTGCTGTTAGGAGTTACTGAGCTGCTACACGTGAATTGCTTTAGAATTTCTTAGAAGCAATATGTGATATCTAATAAAGAAAACTTGAGTCAGTTTTCTGATCCATATTAAGTACCCTCTGTGCTCACTGAAAGGAGTGGATCATGTTCAGCACCTCACACACTGAAATGTACAATTTGAGGCAAATAATTCAGTTCCCCCCCCCTTATACTATACCAATTGTTCATTTTTCATAGCTAACTAGTCTCATTTTTAATGTATTGGGATTCTACTTTATTTGAGGCTTCTCTTAGACCAGTATTTTACAAGTTCTATAGACAGTTTATTATATATCATAGAATCATAGAACCATAGAGCTGGAAGAGACCTCAGAAGGTCATCAAGTCCAGCCCCCTGCTCTAGGCAGGACCAATCCCAACTAAATCAACCCGGCCAGAGCTTTGTCAAGCCGAGACTTAAACACCTCTAGGGATGGAGACTCCACTACTTCCCTAGGTAACCCATTCCAGTGATTCAATACCGTCCTAGTGAAATAGTTTTTCCTAATATCCAACCTGGACCTCTCCCACCACAACTTGAGACCATTGCTCCTTGTTCTGCCATCTGTCACTACTGAGAACAGCCTCTCTCCATCCTCTTTGGAATCTCCCCCCTTCAGGAAGTTGAAGGCTGCTATCAAATCCCCCCTCACTCTTCGCTTCTGCAGACTAAACAGACCCAACTCCCTCAGCCTCTCCTCATAAGTCATATGCTCCAGCCCCCTAATCATTTTGGTTGCCCTCCGCTGGACCCTCTCCAATGCGTCCACATCCTTTTTGTAGTGGGGGGGCCCAGAACTGGACACAATACTCCAGATGTGGCCTCACCAGAGCCGAATAAAGGGGAATAATTACTTCTCTGGATCTGCTGGCAATGCTCTTCCTAATGCACCCTAATATGCCATTAGCCTTCTTGGCTACAAGGGCACACTGTTGACTCATATCCAGCTTCTCATCCACTGTAACCCCCAGATCCTTTTCTGCAGAACTACTACTTAACTGGTTGGTCCCCAGCTTGTAACTGCTTGGGATTCTTCTGTCCCAAGTGCAGGACTCTGCACTTGTCCTTGTTGAACTTCATCAGATTTCTTGTGGCCCAATCCTCCAATTTGTCTAAGTCACTGTGGACCCTATCTCTGCCCTCAAGCGTATCTACCTCTCCCCCTAGCTTAGTGTCATCCGCAAACTTGCTGAGGGTGCAATCCATCCCCTCATCCAGGTCATTAATAAAGATATTGAACAAAACCGGTCCTAGAACCGAATCTTGGGGCACTCCGCTAGAAACCGACCGCCATCCTGACATCGAGCCGTTGATCACTACCCGCTGGGCCTGGCGTTCTAGCCATCTTTCTATCCATCTTACCGTCCATTTATCCAATCCACATTCCCTTAACTTGCTGGCAAGAATATTGTGGGAGATCAGATCAAAAGCCTTGCTAAAGTCAAGGTATATCACATCCACTGACTTTCCCACGTCCACAGAGCCAGTTACCTCATCATAGAAGCTAATCAGATTGGTCAGGCACGACTTGCCCTTTGTGAATCCATGCTGACTATTCCTAATCACTTTCAGTACCCTCGGATGTATTAAGTCCGGACCCATGGATTTGTGTACATTTAGCTTTTCTAAATAGTTTCTAACCTGTTCTTTACCCACCACGGGCTGTCCATCTTCATCCCATCTTGCATCACTTAGCACAGAAGTCCAGGAGCCGACCTTGTCCGTGAATACAGAGGCAAAGAAAGCATTGAGTACTTCAGCTTTCCCCACATCATCTGTCACTAGGTTACCTCCTTCATCAGCACTTGCGTCAAGAAGTTATCCCCAACATTCTCCAAAAACTTCCTGGATTGCCTGTGTACTGCCGTATTGGTTTCCCAACAGATGTCAGGGTGATTAAAGTCCCCCACGAGAACCAGGGCCTGCGATCTGGAAGCTTCTCTCAGTTGTCGGAAGAAAGCCTCATCTACCTCATCCACCTGATTCGGTGGCCTGTAGCAGACACCAACCACAACATCACTGCTGTTGTTTATGCCTTTAAACTTAACCCATAGACTCTCAACAGGTTTTTCTCCCTCTTTATACTGGAGTTCAGAGCAATCATAGTGCTCTCTTACATATAGTGCAACTCCTCCTCCTTTTCTCCCCTGCCTGTTCTTCCTGAACAGTCTATACCCTTCCATGACAGCGCTCCAGTCATGCGAGTCATCCCACCAAGTCTCTGTTATCCCAATTAAATCATATTTCTTGGACTGGGCCAGGGCCTCCAGTTCTTCCTGTTTGTTGCCCAGGCTTCGCATTAGTGTACAAACACCTCAGGTAACCAGTTGATCGCCCTATTTTCTCCATTCAAACAGGGGTCCTCCTTTCTTGCTCGTTCCTCTCTGCATTTCTTCCCGGTATCCGACTTTCCCACTCCCCTCAGGGTTTTGGTCACCGTCCCCCGACGAACCTAGTTTAAAGCCCTCCTCACTAGGTTTGCAAGCCTGCCCGCAAAGATGCTCCTTCCTCTCTTGGTTAGGTGGATCCCATCTCTTCCTAACAATCCTTGCGCCCGGAACAGAGTCCCATGCTCAAAAAAACCAAAGCCCTCTCTGCGACACCACCTGCGCAACCACGCATTTACATCCTCAATTCGACGATCCCTGCCTAGTCCTTTCCCTTCAACAGGGAGGGAACACCACTTGCGCTCCGAGTTCTTGGATCCTTCTTCCCAGCGCTACATAATCCGCAGTAACCCGCTCAAGGTCATTCTTGGCAGACGTTAGTTCCCACGTGGAGAAGCAGGAAGGGGTAGCGATCCAAGGTTTGATCAGTTTGGTAAGCCTCTCAGTCACATCCTGAATGCGAGCTCCCGGTAAGCAGCATACCTCTCGAGATTCCAGGTCCGGACGGCAGAGGGATGGCTCAGTCCCTCTTAGGAGGGAGTCCCGACCACCACCACCCATCGTTTTCTTTTGGAAGTGGTGGCCGTGGAACCCCTAGGACTACGCATCCCATGCCTTCCCGTAGATGGTGTTCCCTTCCGGTTTCTTCCCTGTGAGGTCCTTTCCAAAGCATTCAGCACTGCAGAGCCTGTGGAGAGAGCCTGAAAGCGATTACTTACCTCTATAGCATTGGGGATTCCCGTGCTGGCCTTTTTCCCCTTCTAGAAGTTACATGCTGCCAGTTCTCTTCCTGGTCACGTACTGCCCTCTCCGGCTCTTCCGCCTGCCGTGCTTGAAGGATTAAACGCTGCCTTCTATCGAGGAAGTCTTCATCCTCTCTGATAGAGCGAAGGGTCGACACTTGGGCCTCCAGTCCTCTAATTTTCTCTTCCAAAATGGCGACCAGCTTGCACTTCGTGCAGATGAAATCTGTTCTTTCTTCCGGGAGGAAGACAAACATGGCACGCTCCATGCAGGTAACAACAGCAGACCCATCACCATCCATCGCTGCTGTCCTGGAGAAGGGATTTAAAAAGGAAGGCAAGAGAACCTCACACCCTTCCCTCTCCCTTTCCCTTTCCCTTTCCAAACTCCCTCTCTAAACTCCCTGTTAGCACTCACCTGTTCGCAAGCTCCTTGGTTGCTTGCCCACTGCCTTATAAAGCCCTGGAGTGCCTGAAAGTCCCTCCCCCTACCAAGGCTCAGCCAATCAGCAGAGGCTTCTAGAATTCAAACTTTAATTAGAAGCCAACAGTTTCCACCTGCCAATCACAGCCAATCACAGCACCTGCCAATCACAGCACACACTCCATGAAGGGGAGGGGGAGGGCAAAGGAAGTGGAAAAAAAGCCTCACTCACAAACACAGGGGAAAAACAAACAAAAACAAAAAGAACACACACCAACCTCACTCACAAACACAAGCTTAGCACACAGCAAGAAAGCCCCAAACACAACACACACTTCCCTCAAGAGTCCTGTATCTGCTTCTCCTCTACCTGGAGAACTCCCTCTCTAAGCCTCACTCAAAAACACAGAGAAGGGGAAAAAAAACCCCACACACCAACCCTCACTCACAAACACAAGCTCAGCACACAGTAAGAAAGCCCCAATAACAACACATACTTCCCTCAAGAGTCCTGTATCTGCTTCTACTTTACCTGGAGAACTCCCTCTCTAAACTCCCGTTAGCACTCACCTGTTCGCAAGCCACATTATATCCACATTAGAACTGAGAGTCAGATTACAAGCAGCCTTATGTTAAGGAAAATCATATTACAAAGAAGGATATAATTTTAATGAGGAAGCCCTGTAATTCTGTAACTGAAATCTAGTCTACCTGCCTTGTTTTCAGGAGAATGAATATAGAATACTGCCAAATGAGCATTTCTAATTAGTCAAGGAGTGATGGTAATGGAATTATTAGTCTTTCTAGTCACCTTGCTTTCAGGAATGAGATTGTAAAGACAAATATGCCTTGTTGGTTGCACATGGGAGTTAACATTTGATTGCAGGCTCCTTGGTTACACGACTATTCAATTACATGCTATCTAACATCCCTATTATATACCAAGAACAAAGTCCTGAATCATGTAGATTAGGGGTGAGCAATAATTTTTGATGGGGGGCCGCTCCAAGAATTTGGTAAGTGGTCAGAGGCCACACTCTTTCATTATATTAATGAAGAAGGCTCGGGGGACTGGGATGGTGGTTGGGTGCAGAAGGGAGATTGGGGTGTGAGATCTAGGAGGGAGTTTGGGTGAAGGAGGGGCAGTGACCTGGGGCAGTGAACTGGGGTACAGGAGAGGGTGCAGGGTCTGGAAGTGGGTGTGACCTGGGGTAAGGGTGCAGGGGTTTTGGTTGTGACCTGGGGTAGGGGATTGGGGTGCAGGGTCTGGGAAGGATATAGTGCAGGAGAGGATTCTGGCCTGGGGAAGGGGTATAGGAGGAAGGGGCTGCAGAGTCTGGGAGGGGGTTGTAACCTGGGGCAGGAGTACATGCAGGAGTGTAGGGTCTAGGAAGGGTTGTAACCTGGGGCAGGAGTGCAGAAGGGAGTGCGGAATCTGGGAGAGGGTTGTAACCTGGGGTAGGAGTGCAGGAGGGAGTGTGGGGTCTGGGTTTGTGTTGTAACCTGGGGCAGGAGTGGAAGAGGGGGTGCAGGGATTTGGGCTGTGACCAGGGATAGCGGAGTGCGGTGCAAGGTCTGGGAGGAGGCTGTGACCTGAGGAGAGGTGTAGGAGGGGATGCAGTGTCTGGGAAGATGGCTGGAGCAGGGGTGCAGAAGGTTTGGGTTATGTGAGGTAGGTATGCAGGAGGGGGGCAGAGAGTTAGGAGAGGGAGTGGATGGGGTGCCAGAGATAGGCTCTGGCTGGAAGACCTTACTTGGGTGGCTCTCAGCCAGCAGCCCAGCAGGTTCCTTAACCAGGGTCCCTGCCTTCATGCCCCTGTACTGCTCACAGAAGCTACAGTGGCCATGTTTGCTGCTGTGAGCCTAGGGGAGAGCCTAGGGTACTTCACATGCTGCCTGTCATGGAAACAGGCAACTGCTATTGGTTGAAACTGGCCAATGGGAGCTACTGGGGGTGGGAGCACTGTGAGAAGCCTCTGCCCCTTCTCTCCAGGCTTTCAGCATTCACAGAAGCACATGTTCCTGCAGCTGGATTTTCTGAGTGCCAAGCGGGAGCGGGGGCAGGCAGGGTGCCATCTGAGGCTCTCTTGGCATGGATCTGGTGGCGTGGTGGGTTGAATGCGGCCCACAGATCATATTTTGCCCATCCCTGATGTAGAGTGTGGCATAGTAGTTGCTTTGTAAAATGCATAGGCCTACCTACTGATGTGTTCCTGTCACGAGTGAAGATTGTGAGCTTAAGCATTTTTGTGATCTGACATATCTGCAGAAGTAAGGAAAAGTTTGGGTTAAATGAATTACTACCTGTTCCTTAATTGTGCAGCGGATAATAGTAGCAATAGTTGGTACATAAGAAGTGCTTCTGTTTATTCGGTATTTTCATATGAACATTCGTTCTACAAAGACAAATCACATAAAAAGGTACTAAACATATAAATATCCGTGTTTGGCAGAATTCTTCAGTTGTATATATACTGTTTTCTGATTTCTAATAAATGGCCATCAGAAATATTGAACTAGCTTAAGTTGTGTTATAAATTCCATTGAATATCCTGGTTTTCAGTGTTTATTATCTCTGATTTTTAAAAATGACGCAACCTGCAAATTGATATGCAAGTTGTAAACTCCAGATGTGAGGATTTATTTTTAATTACCAATCACTTATGAAGTCTGAAGAAATGTGGCTTGTACCAAGTGTCACAAACTTTTTTTTTTTTTTTTTTTTTGCCACAAAGCTACCCAGAGGCATAACGAGGTTCCAAGGAGTTGCTCCGTATTGTGGAGAAGACAGTAAACTGAGAGTAATGGAATCAAATCCATGAACCTCAGTTTGAGAACATTATATAAGTGTAGGCCATATTTAGATCATATGACATTACAGACAAAACCAATGACCTTCATTAGAAAAGTTAATTTGGATTTGATTTTGTAATTGAAAGTAAAGCACAGGCTAACAGAAAATAAAACATGAAAATCTCTGAGTTGAGGCCACCCCAGATATTTAATTCACACTTATGGTATGCTTTGAGGGTATTATAACACAGATAGGGCCAAATTCTCCTGTAATTTACACTGAGATACATTCAGAATAACTTGGTATTTTCATTAGTATAACTTAGAGCAGAATTTGGTCCAAGTAGGTAGACACTGATAACCATTGATTCCCGTAGTAAGTTTTGAGTTGAGAAGGTAAACACCATGTTTAGAGGCATCTCGTCAGTGAGTATTGAGTTGAAGGGGAGAAGGATGATTGAACTGTAGTCGAAAAGAGAAACAGACAATGGCAAGGTTTGAAAGGATGGACGGGAATGCAGTCAACTTGATTATCCTATTGTTTAGAATGTGAATTCTGCATGAATGAAGACTATAGGACTGAACCAAAGGTTCACATTCAATATGTGAATTATTCTGGGCTCCGAAAAGCAACTTTTAGCTGAGCAACAAAGAAGCAGGGGAAGAAAGACACAATTATTTCTGAAAAAGAAAGCATTAGAGCAATGACAAATTCAGCCTTTTGGAGGAATCTTTAAACTGCCTCATGTTAAGAAGAGTTAACTGTCATATGCGTGTTCTTCTGGAAAACAGATTGTGAGAGGATCAGGCTTTACCTGAAAGGAATTGTCTCCCATTCCTCCTGGAAATATTTGTTTTTCCTTCAAAAATACCCTGCACTGTTGTCCAACCCCCTCCCTCCAACTCTGCTGAGATGCTTAGAACTGTTATTCTGTAGTCTTGTGAGGTTTTCTATTCCATGTTAAAAAGTCTTGAAATGCAGATATGACTTTCTACAGAAAAGTAACATACTAAAAATAAGGTTAGTTTAAAGTATTAGTAATTAATTTTAGAGCCAAGAAGTGTCATAGAAAATATAAAAACAATCTTAGAATGTATTTCATTTTAGCTTAGTCTGTTTATTATGATTGACGAAGAGTCCTGTGGCACCTTATAGACTAACAGATTTATTGGAGCATAAGCTTTCGTGGGCAGAGACCCACTTCGTCAGATGCAATAGTTGGACTTTGCCCATGAAAGCTTATGCTCCAATAAATCTGTTAGTCTGTAAGGTGCCACAGGACTCCTCGTTGCTTTTGTAGATTCAGATTAACATGGCTACCCCTCTGATACTTATTATGATTGGTTTCCAGTTATCAATGGTTAACACTGTGTGTTTCTAATGAATTAGTAATATATATTAGTGTACATATTTTAGAGTGTATCTGCTTGTGAATCTGTTTGTCAAAGAATTCTTCCAAAATGGTGAGTGCTAGGACCACCAAATTTGGTACGCAGCTTCCTCTTACCCTAATTTAAAACAAGGTCAGGGTTTGGTTGTGCCAGGAAAATGGGAATTGCTTGGAATGGGACTTTCCATGACATGGAAAAGGAGGGGGTTGATAGGAGGGACGTGATACTGCAGTGTGACCACTGGGGACAGCTGGAACAGGAAAGGAGTGGCCACCTGGGGACAAGGCTCATCGTCTTACCAGCCACCAACCCAGGTAAGCATCCCCTCTGCCCCAAATTCCTTCCCCCATCCCCAGCCCTCAGCTGCAGTGCTAGGATGGAGAGGAAGCTTTGCTATAGCCCCACTGCTACAGCACCCCTCCTGTCCGTCTGGGAGCACTGCAAGGGCCGCACAGACCTGCCCCTCCAGCAGGAGCCACAGCCTGCCCCCCAGCACCGCCAGGCTGCCTAGCACAACCAACCTTGGCCAGCCTGCACAGCCATCCCAATTCTCCACCACCGGGCTAGGCCCTGGAAACATCAGCAGGTGGCCTCCACAGCCCTACCCCTCCCTTCTCCCCCACTGGCTCGAGACTGGCCCAGTGGGAGACCTGTGTGGCCTCTGCCCTGTCCCCAGGTGGAACCAGGCAAAGCTGGGTAACTCTTCTATTTATTTATAGAGCACGAATCTCAGAAGTGTAGCCATGTTAGTCTGTAACTTTAAAAACAATGGGTAGTCCTGTGGCACTTTACAGACTAACAAATATAATAGGATCATGAGTTTTGGTAGTTAAAACCCACTTCATCAGATGAGTTGGACTGGAAATAACAGAATCCAAGGTATATATAACAGCAGAAGCAGTTACCTGTCAATTGTAGGACCTGTCTTAATGAAGCTAATTAAGTAAGCTGGATGTGTCCCATTCATAGCTTTTGATGTGAAATGTGAATGTCAAAGGCAGGGAAAATTGTCTTTTTAGTGCATTAACCAGTTACTAATTATTCAAGCCCAGATTGACAGTGTCAAATTTGTAAATGAATTCCAGTTCTGTAGTCTCTCTCTGTAATTGGGTGATAAAATTCCTTTGTAGAAGAATGGGTACTTTTAAATCCAGTAATGAACATCCAGTTAGGTTAAAATGTTCCCCTAAAATGTATGTGTTACCATACCTGATGTCTGAGTTGTGTCCATTTGTCCTTTGTTGCTGAGACTGTCCAGTTTGGCCATTACACAAGGTAGAGGGGCATTGCTGGTACTTGATGGCATATATCACATCAGAGGATGCTCAGTTGTATGAGCCCCTAATATTGTGGCTTATTTGGTTAGGTCCTGTGATGGTGTCGCTTGGATAGATATGTGAGCAGAGTTGGCAACAGGGTTTGTTGCAGGGGTAAATTCCTGGCTGAGTGTACTTTAGATGTGGTGTGTGGCCTCTCCCTGGCTATGTCTACACTGCGCATTGTTGTGCAAAAGATATGCAAATCATCGCTGCACCTCATTTGCATACCTAATCAGCCACCATTTTTGCGGCAGGGGCTTTTGCGCAAGAAGGAGCTGTTCTGCTGCTTATTTTCAGGAAGAATGGCTCCTGCGCAAGACGGGTTTTTTGCGCAAGATGAGCAGAGTAGACAGCTCCTTCTCGCGCAAAAGCCCCTTCCGCAAAAATGGCGGCTCATTAAGTATGCAAATGAGGCGTGGCAATATTCATCGCTGCACCTCATTTGCATATCTTCGGGTACATCTAGACTACAGGCTTTTGTTGACAAAGAGCGTCTAGACTACATCCAGTTCTGTCGACAAAGCAAGCCGCTTTGTCAACATGAGAGTGTAGACGCAAAGGACAGTGTAGATGCAGTAATGCCTTCTGTCGACAGAACTCTGTTGACAAAAGGCGTTATTCCTTGTAGAATGAGGTTTACCGCCGTCGACAAAACTGCCGAGTTCTGTCAACGTTACGTAGTGTAGACGCAGGTATAGTTTTGTCAACAAAAGTCCACTTTTGTTGACAAAACCCTGTAGTCTAGACACACCCTTCTTGCGCAACAATGCACAGTGTAGACATAGCCCCTTAGTGGAACTGCTGCCCCCAGTGGACACTCTGCATATAGCTCGCACCTGTGGGCTCACTGCCCCCAGTGGCCACTTGCATATCACGTCCCTAGAAACAGCAGCCCCTTCCTTTGCATGTTGTGGAAAACTGTCCATTTCCTGGGGCTTCTGTTGGTCTTGGCACAACCAAACCCTGACCTTGCTTTAAGTTAGAAGAGGAAGCTGCATACCAAATTTGGTGGCCCTAGCTCTTACCATTTAAGAGGAGTTCTTGAACAAACACACTTGGAGACAGATACACTTGGATGGATGGATGGATGGATGGATGGATGGATGGATGACATCTTTTGTTATGGAGGTAGGGTCTAAAAACATGTAAAAATAGCAATTAGTAGGAATGATTTTATATTCAGAAAGCTATTTTGAGGATTAAAGAATGTTTCTTTCCATTTGAATAATAGAAACAATCCTGATAGGAAGCTTCAGAATGTATTAGTTAGAGAGCAAGCAGCTGGACTCTCTTCCACTGATTAAGAGCTAAGCTAGTAACATTTCTTTTACTTTATAATATATAGTAGCAAAGACCTGCAACTTACTTTAACTGTAAGAGCCCTTGACACATTAGCTTAAAAAGTCAAAGAGTAGCTTGGGTAGATATTTTAAATTCTAAAGTACAGGAAGAAACCAGGTGATATTTAAGTCACTTTTGTAAGTACCCTGTAATATGATTAAGCTGTCAACTAACATTGATAATTTTAATGCAGTAATAATTAAGAAAACATGGCATCCTCTGTCAGGTCAGAGTTATATTTTGGGCACATAAATGTTAATGGCTGATATTGAATATCAGTTGAGGAGGTGGATAAATTTGTCTTTATACTTGCTTATCTTGCAATTTCTAGTTGTTTAAATTTCCTGTTCCTGCAGGCCTTGATTCATGCGTGGAAATAGGTACCAACTTTCAGCACATGAATACTGACTTCATTTCACATGCTTAAACTTATGTATGTGTTAAGTGCTTTGCTGGTCCAGTGTGATGGTGTTTTTACCCAAGATTTACTATAGCTATTGGGCAGGAGGTATTTTTCTCAATCTAATCCAATCTTTGTTGTAAGAACAACCTTATATTCTTTTCTATTTATTAAAGTAATGATTAAAATAATGTTTTCTTCCATATTTTATCCATAACTTCTATCATATGTAGCTGACTTCTATAGCAAACATTCCATAAAACACCATACCACACTATGGTGCATAGAATTTACAGAGCAAAAGAAACCCTCAGAAAAAAAGAGGTGTCTGTTGAATGACAACCCACTTATTATATTTAAAAATAAAGGGATTGTCCTATGGGGTGCATTATGTGAACTCATGCGTGGAGATCCTCATCCTTCTTGCTCATTATTCTGTCAAATGTGTTGTCTCATTAAAGAAAAGGTAAATGTTATTTATTACTTGTTGGGTTAGCCCTAGATTCATGAGGAACAGTTCACAGTGTTGCACCTTTTCTTTTCTTAACATACAGTATATAAATGCAAATTTATTCTAGTTTTACAGATGTCTTTTAAATGCAGCTGTATAGTAGTGCCATGTATATCAGTGTTGATCAACAACTTGTTTCAAAATCTCCCAGTGGCTGGCAAGCTTGCATCCCGATGCCAATAACTTGACAGTAAATGTAGGGGGACATTTTGCATAGTTACCAGAATCCCGATAATTTTTTCCACCAATCTTGCCTTGCTGTGAGTCTCAGTTTGTCCCTCTGTTTTTGTCTGATTTTTTACTCCCAGGTGTTAATACCACCCTATAAAAGTGTGATTCTTTTGGAAAAGAGGTGGGAGGTTATTTCTGGGAAACTGAAGTATTACAAAGAGAGGCTCTTGTTCGGCTGACAGTTGCCACATGGATTTGTTAATGTGACCTTCAGAGCAGAGCAAATTGTTAAGAAATTAATAATTTCAAATTAACCAGTTGCAGGGTGCTATTTCATGCTCTTTGGATCCTGTATACATTTGTATGAGGCTAACCCATTCGTGAAATGATTTCCATATCTGTGCGGTGACCAGACAGCAGTAGTGGTACCACTGTCTTACATAATTACATAGGTGCCTTTGAGGAGGCTTTCATTTCTTAAGACTGCTGTCAGCAAAATATAAGTGTATCCAAAAGAAGATTTAAATTTGAAAGGACTCTTCAGTAAGGAAAACTGAAATATGAATGGACTTTCAGCATCTTAATGACATAATTATGCTTATGTTACAAGCACAGCTTTATTTAAATAACTTGGAATGTTCTGGAATTCTGGAATTATATAGGTGAAAAACAATGTTTCAAAGGGATAGTCGTGTGTGTTAGTCTGTTTTAAGAAAAACCTCAAGGAGCCCTGTGGCACCTTAAAGATTTATGTCCCTGTCCCCACAACTTATGACCCCAAGAACATGACGTCTGTCACCAGCCAGAAGACCCAGGTCTCAAGCACCACACTTTCACATTTCAAGATGTGAAATAGCATAATCAAGGCCCCAAACTCTTGAACACCTTGGCACAGGTCCTAATCGCCTAGACAGTCTTCCAGGCATTGGTCCCCACTGGCATGGGACTGCTTGCCATCATGGTACTGGTCGCCACCTCCCTGGTACCACTCAATGGACAGATGTCGATCTCTAGGCAGCAATTTCTGACAAGGGTCAACCAGCAGACCCAGGCTTCCATAGCCTCACGTAGGTCACTGAAAGAGTCTGAGTCAGAACAGGAGTTCAGCTCCTCACCAAAAGTGCATTGATCTCTATTGACCCTGGAAACTGGCATGACATCTGTGGTGCTGATGAGGCAGCAGGGCCAATCACCTGCTCAATGGCATTGTAGGAACCCGGAGGTCATGCTGATGATGCCGATGCCATATTCTCACTGCTTCTTCCTGGCGGCCTTGAACGAGCTACTGTAACCCACACACCTAGTGTGGTTACTGAGCAATGCAAGTGGTACCTAGACCACAGCAACAGTTAAGACTAAGAGACCTCTACAGTATGGGCTGGGAGCCAGCTGGCTTTTAGCTCAGAGGGTAGAGGCTCCTATACTCAGCTCCAGAGATCCCAGGTTCAAATCTGTCTGGTGGTGGTTACACTACCACCAACACTGGATCATAGGATAGAGTAGTACGTTGGGTCCTGATGCCTAGGCAGCCATTCCCAGAAGGGAACCTGCCCCTTCTCCTGCAATGCTGTCAATATCCTTGTTGCTGGACCAAGCAAGGCAAACTTCCCAAGACCTTCCCAAACTGATAGCCCCAGGAGTATCATGCTTGCCTTAAGAGTGTGCTTGCCAACCTAAACTTGGAAAGTGAGGTGTAAGAGGAGCAGGATCTTTTTGACGGACAGTTGTGTTTGATGGCCAGCCAGCAGTTTCAACTATCTAATCATCAGGCCCTATCGTGCACTGTGACCGGGTGTCTGCCCCGCACTGGCCCCTTAAGGGTAAAACCCAACCCTGGGAGAGGGCTGAGAGCAAAGTCTGCAGCTGAGGCAGGTACTGCCAATTAGGGCCCAGCAGGGGGCTGTATAAATAAGGGCTCCCGGAGGGAAGAGGGGAAACACACTTGCTCTCACTGGGGAGCAGGAAGGACTTGGCTGTTAAGGAAGCTTGAAGGCTTCCGAAGACAGAGCAGTACTGGGAAAGGCAGGCAAGGCTGGGGAGCTCTGGCCAGACCTCACTCCCAGGCTGCAGGGCCTGAGGCCAGACCCGAGTGCAGGAGGGCTGCAGAGAGCCAGCCAGGGTAGACAAAGGCAGGAGGTCCACACCCCCTAGCTAATGATTAGTGACCATTACAGACTGCAGTTTGCCCCTGTGGCAAGGGCAAGATGAAGATTGGCCGTGGATCACAGAGGCAAGATGACTAAAGGGGAATTGGGGTTCGCCTGGGAGGGGAGGACCCCAGAATGCGGAGACTGATAAACATCTCCCCACCCCCATAAGGGGGATGAGAGACAGCAAGTGTGGGCACTGCCAGAGGGAAGTGTTCTCAAGAGGAAACCGCGGTCTGGGAAAGATGAGGGTCCAGTACTGGAGAACGGAGTGACAGAGAGACACCAGCCAGAGGGAGGTGCCCTGCAGGCTGGCAAGAGCTAATTCCCAGTGCTACCAGCAGGAGGCGCCGTGGTGGTGAGTCCGCCCTGTGACAGGCAGGTACAATTTTAACCAGTGGGACTCCCTTGGCAAGTTCAAGGAGGCCCTTCTTCAGGACTGTGCCCAGGAGGTTGGCAAAATAATGGAGCTGGGAAAAGCAGTGGCAAAAGACAACCTTCCCATGACCTGGGACTCTGTAGATTCTGAAGCCAGGGTTACGGCCTCTGTGGTGGTGATAAGGTGCAACTCTTGGCAGCATTCCTTGGGTTTATCCCGAGAGATACACTCCACTACTCAGGACCTCAGGGAGCAGGGCTCTTTTCTGAGCTTATGGATGCTAGACTACATGCCCTGAAAGACTCCCATGTCACCCTGCAGTCTCTGGACTTTCACACTCCATAATGGGTTAAAAAGGTGGGGGGTTTCGACCCCCACCTACTCCTCTTAGATCCTGGGGGCCTTCCTCACATGTCACCTACAAGAAAAAGGACAGACGGTGTTTAAAGGATACTTTCCCTTGTCCTCCCATTTGCCTGTTCAACTCCATCCTTCAGGGCACAAGGGGGGCCAGAGATAGGAATTTTGAGGGTGTGCTCAAGGACCAATCAGATTTCAGGATCTTCCCTCCTATTTTTTCCTTAATTCCCTGCTCCCCTTCCAGTTGGCATAGTTGAGAATAACCTCAGCTCGTAGGGTGCTCAACAATACATCTTTGGCCTTCATCCTACGGTTCTCTGCTGTCCCTCCCTTCCAGTTCTCTTCCCCATCCCTCTTCAGGGATGCATTCATGAGCAATTCCTCACTCAAGAAGCAGAGTCCCTCTTGTGTCTGAGGGCTGTAGAGGAGTTCCCTCGGTAAACGAGAGGGAAAGAGTTCTACTCCCAATATTTTCTAATCCAGAAAGAGAGAGGAGGCCTGTGACCCATCTAGACCTGCGATGTCTCAACAGCCGTCTCAAAAAGGTGAAGTTCTTCATGGTGTCCCTGGTCTCCGTTATTCCTCCCTGCTTCCAGCAGACTGGTATACCATTCTTGACTTGAAGGATGCATATTTCCATATCTCCATATTCCAAGGAAACAGACAGTTCTTCTGTTTTGTGCTGGACCAGCATCATTTCCATTTCACGGCACTGTCCTTTGGTGTCTCATCAGTCCTGAGGGTGTTTACAAAGCACATGGTACCAGGGGCGTTGAGGTGTCTGGATTTATCCAGACCTCGACAACTGGCTCATCAAGGGCCACTCCTGGGGCGAGGTGCAAGAGCACTTCAGTCTGGTTCTCTCTACCTGTCACGATCTGGGTCTGTTAACAAGCGAGGAAGTTATTGCATAGAACTCATTGGGACAGTTCGCTGCTGGGTTCAAGCCAGAGCCAGTAGAGGAAAGAATTAAATGTATAATGTTCTTGTTTTCAGAAACTGAACTTTTATATTTAACTCGTCTGAATCATCTTTATCAACAAAAGTCTGTTATCTGTCAGTGATGCAGTGAATAAATCTCCAGTCATTTCTGGTTTGGGGCCATAGGATCACATGGCATTATAGTGGTAGTTTGTCCTCAGTTTCTCGGGGGGGGACGACTCTTTGATTTTTCTGTCTTGTGTTCTCTAAGGCTGCCAAATTCAGGAAAGCCCATAAATAATCGAAAGAGCCACAACTTTCATTCTGCTGAATAACATGAGGGATTAAAAAGACTAAGGGTATGTCTACACTAGCCCCCTAGTTCGAACTAGGGAGGCTAATGTAGAGCATTGAAATGAAGCTCGGGATTTAAATATCCTGGGCTTCATTTGCATCTTCAGGCGCCGCCATTTTTAAATGTCCTTAGTCGAACTCCGTGCTACACGCTGCACGGAGTAGGTAGTCAATTAGGATCTCTGGTGAACTACCGTTACTCCTTGTGAACGAGGTGTACGGCAGTTCGACCAGAGATCCTAATTGAACTACTACCCGCGTCGCTGCAGCGTGTGGCACGGAGTTCGGACTAAGGGGGATTTAAAAATGGCGGCACTGAAGATGCAAATGAAGCCGGGATATTTAAATCCCGGGCTTCATTTGCAACTTCGAATGCCTACATTAGCCTCCCTAGTTTGAACTAGGGGGCTAGTGTAGACATACCCTAAGATTATTCTGGCCCTGAGAAACTAAAACTTATCGATAATTAAGGGTGTCAGTGAATAGTCCTGGAACTGATTAACCGATAAACTGGGTTTATCAGTTAATCCTAACAACTACACACACTCACCCCTACTTGCTACCTCTGTGTATCAGAGGCAGTAAAGGGCGGGGGGGGAAGAGACAGGAGACGGTGCCTGTGGGAAACCGGCTTTTAAGATGGATTCCCACATGCACCGTATTCCACAGAGCCGCCCTCCCCCCTCCTTTGCTGCTGCCTCTCTATCAGAAGCAGCAGCACAGAGGGTTGGGGGGCAGGTGGGAGCTGATACACCTGGTGAGCCATCTTTTAAGCCGGCTCTCAGCGCACGCTGACTCTACGGAGCCGCCTCACTCCACCCCCATTGCTGCATTCCACAGAGGCAGTGAGGGTTGGGGAGGGCAGGCAGGAGCTGGTGCTTAGGAGGGGAGGAGCAGCGTGGGGTGGCTGGGGACTCCCTGGGAGTGGAGCCAGGAGCGTACTGACTGCCAGCCCCACCTCCAGGGACTATTGCATAATCATGTAACCAATAAGATTTTTTGTGCAGTTACATGATTATTCAATTAAACAACATCTAACATCCCTATTGGTAAAGGCATTTTCCCCCACTGTTTTCTTTCAAATGAACATAGTTTCCATAGTTATTGGGAGTGAGTTTTAGATGAACATACCTAATCACAATGGGTGGTACATTTGTTGAGATTGTGTTATAAACAAGTGTTTGTGTTAAGAAACATAATGTAAAAAAACTGGATAAATATCCATAGAAATACAACAGGGATTGGTTGGATGACACGTGGAAAGTTTGGTTGCTGTTTGGAGAAAATGTTATCATTAAAAAGTTACAATAGTTGCTGCACATACACATTCTTTCCAAATACATTTCGTTAAAATATTCATTATGTGCCTAAAGTATATTAGTGACTCAGAACCACATTTGGAAAAAAAAGTTGTGTTGGCGCTGATTCAGGAGAGCCTCACTGTTCTGGACAGCACTTGAGCAAATGGATTTGTGCGTGTATTTAAATGCTTTCCAGAGTCAGGGCCATAGATAGTAACAGGCCAAGACTAAACTAAAAATATGAGATACTTTCCACCCAATGTCAGCCACTGAAATTTCATTTTCTTCTGGTAAAATTTGCCAAGTGTCGAGGGCTTAAGGGATTTAATTAATAGGCAGGGCCTTGTGCTGACTCCAACTGGGGAAATTTAGAACTTTTTGCTTTTGTACAGACTTTTTCATTATTGACTTTCCAACTTCACATTCAAACATGATCTTAATAGAAACCCTGTTTATACAAGGAAAACATGCTGATGAATGAAACAAGTAAATTAATCATGTATTCATTAAATTATGCACACATGGATATTGTGGTAGGAACTAAGAAACATGATTAGTTTGTATTATAAAGCCCTTATTTGCGTTCTTGAAACACTATAGATTCTTCCACTGATATTATTGATGTCAGGACATTTTCATGTATGGTAAGTAAATAGTTTTTAACTTAAAGGTTGTTGTACTGGATTGACTATGGAATTGGTAATAGCTATAGATAGTTTGGAATTACTCAAATTTAATCTGTGTAAGTCAGCAATCATATATTTTTCCTTCCCCCAAAAGCTAATGAAAAAATAATCTGTTTGCTAATCACAGTATGAAGAGAGCTAATAGATACATTACACTTCTAGATGGCTATTGTAGTTTTTTGTCAGCAGTTCTGTCTTCCACCAAGTTAATAAATTAATATTGTCAAATATATCATATTATTTCTGAATCTCTTAAGAATATTGATTTCCACAGTCAGAACAATTTGTATTTAAAGAATGTGTATTTTATAAATGTCCTACTTGTGTAGAAATTCAGGTTGCTAAAAGTAGAAAAATAAAATTATATGGAAAATAGTGATATTTATTAAAATTAAGAAAAATATAAAATAAATTAAATCCTTCCAAGAATAGATACAAAGAACATCTCATCTCTAGGTCATCAGTATCAGAGCAGAAGATTTCAATACTCAAGATAGAGGATAAGCAGTGAATGGCCAAGTACTTTAGTCATTAAGACAGAAAGCAACTAGAACTCATGCTCTTAACTAAAAAAAATGAATCTTGGTTAAGAACAGGGCTATTCAACACGCGAACCATGTGGGAGCCAAAACAAAAAGTAGTCAATAATAATGGTCTTCTGTTGATATGTATTTTAGTAGTTAAAGTCCTGGACTGTCATTGCTCATTAAAAGTACTGTCATATGGGTAGAAATCGGATACATATTGCATTTTATTAATATCAGCAGAACTGTCTTAAATGGGGCCTGTGTCTTGGGTAGTCTTGCCTTAATCTTTGTATTCATGCCCGTCAGTGTGAAAGAAGCTATTTGCATATATATGCAACCACACTTAAATTGTGGCTCTCGGCATGTGCTGTATCATTGTGGCCCCCATGGCTTCCAAAGTTGAGTAGCCCTGCTTAAGAAAATAAATCACGATTAATTGCAGTTTTAATCACATTATTAAAAATAGACTATCAGTTGAAATTTGTTAAATATTTTGGACGTTTTCCAACATTTTAAAACATATTGATTTAAATTATGACACAGAATACAAACAGTACAGTGATCAGTTTGTTATTTTATTACACATATTTGCAGTGTAAACATGATAAAAGAAATAGTATTTCTCAGTTTACCTCATTCAAGTATTGTAGTGCAACATCTTTATCATGAAACTGCAACTTACAGATGTTGATTTTTTTTGTTACATAACTGCATTTACAAACAAAACAATGGAAAACGTTAGAGCCTACAAGTCTACTCAATCCTATTTCTTGTTTAGGCAATCACTTAGGGTATGTCTACTCTTCATTCCTCTTGAGAGAGAGAGAGAGGAATGCAAATACAGACATCCGAAATTGCAAATGAAGCTGAGATTTAAATATCCTGCACTTCATTTGCATAATCGTGTTATGGCACTATTTCGAAATAGCGCTATTTCGAAATAGTGCCATAACGCAATTATGCAAATGAAGCACGGGATATTTAAATCCCAGATTCATTTGCAATTTCGGGTGTCTGCAGTTGCATTCCTTTCTCGAGAGAGGAATGAAGTATAGACATAACCTTAGGGGGTGCATCTACACAGCAGTGTTGTTTTGGAATAATGGCTGTTATTCCAAAATAACATGCAAGTTTCTACACAACAATTCCATTATTTTGAAATATTTTCGAAATAACAGACGACTTATTCCGACTTCTGTGAACCTCATTCCATAAGGAATAACGCCTCTTCCGAAATAGCTATTTCGGAATAGCAGTAGTGTGGACGCTCCACTGCTGTTATTTCCAAATAGCTCCTTCCCAGGGCCATTCAAAGTAATTACTCCCCAGTGCCTCCTGGGGCTCTAAATCCACATCAGGGAAGCCTGCCTCAGACTAATTTTGAGGTTCCCTGTAGTGTAGACATTCTATTTCAAAATAAGCTATTTTGGAATATTTCTTCTGGAATAGCTTATTTCAAAATAAGCGTGCAATATAGACATACCCTGAGAGAGCTACGTTTGTTTACATTTATGGAAGATTATTTTGCCCACCTCTTATTTAAAATGTCACCTAAAATAAGTAGCCGTATTAGTCTGGTTCAGCAAAAACACCAGTCCAGTGGCACTTTAAAAGATGAATGAATGTCTTAGGGCAGTGGTCTCCAACCTTTTTACACCCAAGATCACTTTTTAAATCTCAGAACAGGTGAAGATCTACTGCCCCGCCCCTTCCTTGAAGCCCCGCCCCTTCCTTGAAGCCCCGCCCTCTCTATTCTCCTCCTGTCCATCACTTGCTATCCCCAGCCCTTACTTACACACTCTGATAAACACTTTATTTTTAAATTATGCGATATATATAATTAAAATCACATGTTTATAGTTATGAAATAAATGGTCTGTTTTTTATTCATGCTATTTAAATCTAAAATGAAGCATTTATAATTATACATTTTGTAGGGACAGAGTTCTGTGGCTGGGGGCAGGGGAGAGGGAACAGGGTGCTGGGAGGGCAGAGGACAGGGTTCTGCAGCAGGGGACAGGGTGCCAGTGGGGACAGAGTTCGGGGAGTGGGGACGGGAATGGGGACAGAATTCTGTAGCTGGGGACAGAGGAGTGGGGACAGAGTTCAGGGAGTGGGGACGGAAGTGGGGACAGAATTCTATAGCTGGGGACGGGAGTGGAGTCTAGGGAGCGGGGACAGGGGGCAGGGTGCCAGTGGCAGCAGAGTCCCCTGCATCTGCCTCCTCCCAGGATTCTCTTCCCCCCCCCCACCCCGAGGGAAGCCAGCACATGCCTCCTCCGGGCCCCCGCCCCGGCACAGGAAAACCCAGAGCGTGCCTGCCCCGGGGCTAACCCCCGCCTCCCGCGGCGGAGCCAAACCCACGCGGGAGCCTGCCCCAGGGGCAACCCCCATCCCTCCCGCGGTGGGGCCAAACCCCCCCTTCCATGGCGCGGCCCGGCCCCTCCCCTCCCGCAGCGCGGCCAACCCCCGCGGGCACCTGCCCCGGGGCCAAACCCCCCTCCCACGGCGCGGCCCGGCCCAGCCAACTCCCTCCCCTCCCGCAGCATGGCCAAACCCCAGGGCCGACTCCCGCTCCCACGGTGCAGGGAAACCCCTGCGCCCAACTCACCCCTCCGGTGCCGGCGGCGCAGGGAAGCTTCTGCACTCCCCCTCCCCCAGCACGCAACAGAGCTGTGGGAGGGGGAGCAGCCCGCGCACTTCCGGAACCCCCGGAAGTGACGCGGGCTTCAGACAGGACTTCCGTCCACCCCGCGGGAAGCCGGCACTACACTAGAGGTAGGTAGTGGGGCTTCTCGGGGTTGGGGGGAAAATGGGGGGCAGGGTTGCCCGAACACCTCGCGATCGACTGGTCGAGGCCTCGCGATCAACCAGTTGATCGCGATCGACGGGTTGGTGACCACGGTCTTAGGGTATGAGAGGGTATTAGAGCCTAAGCATTCATGAGCTATAACTCACTTCATCAGATGAGAAAGAAAGAAAGAAAGAAAGGAAAGTGGGAAGGATACAGATAAGGCATTGTGACATCTGTGCTAATTAAATCAGAGTTGTTGTGGTTCATCTCCAACAGTGATGAGAAGGTGAGAGTACCTGATTGGGAAATTACCCATTGTAATGCAAAAACCACACAATGTGTCTATGTAAACCTTTGTTTAGAGTGTCAAATTTGCATATGAATTCCAGCTCAGCAGTTCCCCCTTGCAGTCTATTTTTGAATTTTTTTTGCCTGAGATTGCCAAATTGCAAGTCCAAAACTGTGAGTCCAGGGAGGTTAGAGTGTTTCCCCCATGAGAACTGATTGTCATGGCCAGGGCTCGACAAATCTGTTTATCTACTCACTCGTGGCGAATAGATTTCAGCCGGCCGCCCCGTTCACCGGTGGTGCGTGCATGCGCAGTGCAGGTCTGGCGCATGCGGTGCGGGGCTGGCGAGTGGATTTCGCCGCGGTTTGTCGAGCCCTGGTAATGGCAGTTTTGTAGCTGGCATTGCAAGGCATACGTGCTATGTATACTAAATATTTGTATGCCTATTCATGCTTCAGCCACCAGTCCAGAGGACATACTTCAGTGTTGATAATCCTTGTTAAAAAACCGTGTTAATTTAATTTGTGCCTGAACTTCTTGGGGGAGAATTGTGTCCCCTGTTCTGTTTTACCCACATTCTGCCATATATTTCATGTTATAGCAATCTCATGTGATGAGCCAGCACATGTTCCTTTTAAGAACACTTTCACTGCAGATTTGACAAAACACAAAGACAGTACCAATATGAGATTTCAAAAGATACTGCTTTGGACCACTATTAAGCAGAATCTGTTGTCAGCATGAATGCATGTCCTCTGGAATGGTGGTTGAAACATGAAGGGACGTATGAATCCAGCATATCCGTCAGGTAAATATCCTGCAATGCTAGCTACAACAGTGCAATGTATTCACCTGGTTTCACTTTCAGGTGAGAAGCAGGTAGCATTATCTCCTACAAATGTAAATAAGCTTGTTTGCCTGACTGATTGGCTGAACAAGAAGTAGGACTGAGTGGACTTGTAGGCTGCCAAGTTTTACACTGTTTTATTTTCTGAATGCAGTTATTTTGCTGTAAATTCAAAGTGATGTGGATAAAACTAATTAAAATTAGTAAGGAAGTTGTATCTTTTTCAAACCATCATATGGAATTGTAAGATTTAAGCAGGTGAATAGGGAAATAAGGAAGGGAAATAAATAAATAAGGAGACCATAAAAGAGAAATAAGTTCATCCATATTCCCCTATGCCTTCTCTTATGTGAATTTGCCAATTAACATGGAACTTAATATTTTGGGAGGTGAGAAAATAATTTGCAGAATAATACCTTAAATACATAAACTCTCTCTTTCTCTTTCTCTGGATTTTATACTTTTGCCAATCACCATAGTGTCTAAGTGCCTTCCACATAAAATCAATTAGCGTACCAAAGTCTTTTAATGGACTTAGAGTCTCTGTTGAAGTAAAATATGTACTTGAAGATGGGTTTTTGGTTTTGCTTTTCAGATTTTTTAAAGCTTTTAATAAAAACAGTCTTTTTGTGGAGGGGGAGTAGGGGTTTAGGAGTAAAGGGGGTGTCAATGTTGTGAATTTCAGTTCTTATACATGTCTTTTCAAACTTCTATACCTTCTTAGAGTATAACTGGTATGTAAGAATTATAAGATTCCATGACGTTTGAACCCATTCCACATGTCATACAAATAATTGAATGAGCAATGATCAACGAAGCATCCAGCTAGCCCTGCCACACACTGCAGAGCTCATATATATTAAGTTACAAGATTCTAGAGTGTTGGATGCATAAAAACAAGTGATTTTTCTAAAAGTTTGATTTAAAATAAGTAACCAATAAAGAGAAGATTTTGGGCAAGATCGGTTGGTTGCAGTGCCTGCAATCAATATCTGCCAGAGAAAGATTTGCCTGTTGTCCAGTTCCATTGTGTTATCATCTTAAATTGAGATGCCAGCTAATTTTGTTAAAACAGGGCAAACACATATGAAACACATGGAATTTTGGCACAAGACCATATGAAACACGATCCATTTGTGTCTAAGCTCTCTAAATAATTTATTTCTATTGGAAAAATAAACCACCCCAAAGTATTCCATTTAATTAAACTTCATTCTCTTTTTGCAGACATATAAATTAGGAGGGGAAAGTGAGACTTAGATCAAATGAAGGTAAAAGGTGATACATTATGTAAAATTTGGCACATTTGAGACACCTGTCACTACTGATGTTCAAGCAAAACAATACAGGTTTATGCATGTTGGTCTAAAAAAGTTGTATGACATTTCCTACACCTAGGAAACCACATTCCATTTCTTCCCAATGACTGTCTGTAAAACCCAGTTTCCCAAAGAAGTATCACCTTAAAGTGGGCAATATTGACATTAAGCTTTTCTGACACACAAAGGGTCCATCATGTGAAAGAGATGTAGTAACTTTAAAGTTGAGTCTCTTTCCCCACCCAGATAAAATTAGTGATAAATGTATTAAGCAAAACAAACCACTTTGTAGGAACATCAATGGAAAGCACCCAAACTACATACAGTACAAGGGGTAATCCTTTAATTTGAACCTCAGTGATATGTCTGACCCAGATAATTGGAGACAGTCCTCAGATAGCTATCTTCCTATGGAGATTGGGTGAGCAAATCTGGGAAATTGACCTTATATGTGGAGCATGCCATAACCTCAGCTGTTTCAGCAAACAAAATACAAAACTAAACTCAAACTTTAGGAATTGCATTAATAGAATGAAGGGATACTGGAGCTCTAGAGCAGTCTGCTCACGTTAAAATAGCCATTGCCATGGGGTGAAGAGGAGCGGGGAGCTAAAATAGCTAGGCAGATGATGGTTGTACTATCTGAAAGGTGAACTTAGCTGCTCAGTGATGAAATTCCACATAGGTGAATCTGGACAGAATCTCTGGTCCTATGCTTCCCTGTTTCCTGCTGTCCACCATTTTGTTTTTCACTATTCCTATTTGTTGTAAAAGGTCTCAGAGGGGCAGCCATGTTAGTCTGTAACTTCAAAAAGCAATGAGCAATCCTGTGGCACCATGGGGCATGTCTACACTAAGATATTATTTTGAAATAGTGCATCCACACTACAAGACCGCATCGAAATAGCTCAGAATTATTTTGAAATAGCACGTCCACACTGATTGGAGCCTGCATAGGATTTAAAGCTGCTGGAAGCATTCTGGGGAGGGCACCAGGAGGGCAGACACTTCCTGTGGCTGTTTGCTGAGGCTAGCTGAGACACGTACTTACAGCTCTCTCTACAGCTGTGTCTTACACAGGTGTGAGGAGCCGCCCCAGAGCGTCTACTTTGTTCCCTGGCCTTCTTGTAGGCCTGCTGGAGCTCTTTCATTTTCATGTGGACCTGGTCATGGGTCCGCATGTGTCCTTTTTCGGCCTGGCTGGTGGCCATCCAGCCGTAGACATCGGCATTCCTCCTTGGGTGGAGATCCTGGAGGTTGGTCTCCTTGCCCCAGACCTCAGTGAGGACCAGGGTCTCTGTGCCAGTCCAAGCTGCAGCTCTCCTGCATCCCTGGCCAGTGGCAGCCGAGGGTGCTGCTGAAGTGCTGGCAGCTATGGGGGGCTCAGAAGGAGCGCTGGGGTTGAACATGGCTGCTGTATGGCACAGGGGTGTGAAAGGTCCATATGTGCCACAAGCCCTTTTCCTTCAGCCTGCTGCTTTAAGCTCTGCAGGAGAAGGGGAGCACTGAAGATGTCAGGTGTGGTCAGAGCGGCCACAAGTGCAGCTGTGAGAGGCCTCTGGAGGCCAATTATTTCAAAATAGCAGCAGCTGAGTGTCCACACTACCGCTGTTTCAAGATAAAAATTTCAAAATAAGAATTATTCCTTGTGGAAAGCAAGAGTTGTTATTTTGAAACAACCAGCCCGTTATTTCGAAATAATGGGCTTGGTAGGGTGGATGTTCCGCTTGTTATTTCGAAATAAGGGGATGTAGACCAGGGCATGGAGATTAACAAATATATTATATCATGAGCGTTCGTGGGTAAAACCCACTTCATCAGATGAGTTGGATTGGAAAGTACAGAATCCAGAGTATATATAACAGCAAAAGCAGTGACTTAATAAGGGTATGTCTACACTACAGCGTTATTTCAAAATATCTAATTTCGAAATAGTTAATTCGAAATAAGATATTTTGAAATAACGCGTCTACACACAAAATGCATTTCGAAATAGCATTTTGCTATTTCGAAATAGCGCGTCCACACTGAGTGGACCCAGAATCGCATTTAAGGCCGGCCAGAACCAGTTCAGGCAGGGCATGAGGTCAGGAGTTACTTTGTGTGGCTGCTGCCTGAGGCAATCTTAGGCCTGTGCTTAAAGGGACCCCTCCTCCGCCCCCCCCCGACAGCCAGTTCTCAGGTTTCCCTGCTTGCTTGCCTACCTTGATGAGGGACAGCAAAGCATGTTTGTCTCTGCATGCTCTGGTTGCCCTCGCTCAGGACACTATAGCACTCTGCACCATGGGGCCGGAGCTGCCCCTGGGCACTCTGGTGCTTCTCTTGAACGCGTTGCTGCGAGCCTGGCTGCACTTTCTGCAGGTTGCCATCCGGGTGGTCCATCGGGGGGCTGTCAGTATCCAGGAGGCCGTGCGGGAGAGCTTTCACCCTGAAGAGCACTAACAGTTTCCCTGGTGTGCCCCACTGGGGGCTTGTGCCTCATTCCTCCCTCACGTCCTTCAACTTACCCCTCCCTAACCCCCCTTCCTTGTGTCAAATAAAATACACGTATTTTCATGAACACAAACTCTCTTTATTTAACAACACTGGGGGGGGAAATGCAACTCTGGTGAGACTGGGGAAAGGAGCCGGGAGAAGGGAGGAGAGAGGGTGGGAGAGGGAAGGGGGAAACCTGGGAGCTGGAAGGGGGAAGCAAGGGGAACAAGGGGGAGGGGAAGTTCAGGGCTCAGGGTTGTGGGTCTCGCCAGGCCAACTGTTTCTCAGCACCGCGGGTGCGGGGGCCTCAGCATCCCCAGGGGGATGGGGAGGGTGTGGAGGGAGAAGTGGGAGAGGGAGGAGGAGCGGTAGCTGGGGAGGAAGCAGCCGCTGGAGCAGCAGGAGGCAGCACGCTCTGCACCAGGGTCTACAGGTATTGGCAGATGGCACGGCCCTGGGCAAGCTGCTCCTGCCGGAGCTGCAGGTCTTCTTGCACCCAGTGCTGGAGGGTGCGGTGCAGAGCTCGCAGTGCCTCCAGGTGCTGCTGTTGGTACCCCCTCCACTGCACGGGTGGTCCTGCGGAGCCCTCGGGTGCGGGAGCATGTCCCGGGTGGTGTGTTGTGCCCTGCATGCACAGCTGGTGCGGCTGTGGAGAAACAAGAGAAGTGGTCAGTTATCCCTGGGGACACAGTGGGTGAAGCCCAGCCCCCCCTGCATGGTGAGGATGACCGTTCCCTGCAACACGAGAGCCGATGTGCTTGCACAGAGGCCATGTTCGTAATGTCCTGCTATCCCCGGGAGTGGGAGCTGCCCCGAGACCGCACCCATGCCCCTGTGGGTGGGGTGGGGGGGAGATGTCCCCTGCCTCTGTGTAGAGTGGCCTTGTGGAGGGAGGGCATCCTGCTGTGTCCCACCCCGGAGTCAGGAGAATGTCATGCCTCTTCACACACGCATTTGGCTAACAGGGTAAGGCCCCTGTGTGGCAGCCAGCTGGGGCCGCATGCCCAGGGGTGGCATGGCACATGCTCGCACATGCACAGGTTGTTGTATGATCCGTGGACAGCAAGGCCCAAGCACGCAGTCCCTGGTTTCCGTCCCCTCTCTCCCCTTCCCCCGCATAAGGGGACAGTGATGACACTCACCTGTTGTTGCCTCCCTGGCCTCGGATGACACCGGCGACAGGTCTGCTGGGGCGGCTCAGGGGTCCTGGCTGCTCAGCACTCTCCGTCTGGTCTGCTATGGCTCCTGGCTCTCTTCCTCCTCCTCGATGCCCTGGTGAGGGTCCTCTGCCCCAGGGTTGACGACCACCTGGGGGGCACAGACCGTCCCGCCCCCCAGAATGAGGTCCAGGGTGTTGAAATAGGGGCAGCTTGGTGTGTGTGCCCCTGGTTGGGAGTTGCCCCCAGTGGCCCTGGCATATGCCTGCCGAAGCTCTTTTATTTTCATCCGCACCTGCTCCTGTGTGCGGATGTGGCCTTTGCTGGCCATGCTGGCAGCTATCCTGCCACAGACAGCCGCATTCCTCCATCTAGTGCGGAGATCATGGACGTTGGAGGATTCCCCCCAAACCTGAATGAGGTCCATGATCTCCACACTGGATCAGGAAGGTGCCCGCCTTTTTTAGCCCCTGGCAGGCTCCTGGGAGCTGGCAGACTGGTCCTGGGGAGCGGTGGAGGGCTGGCTGCCGGTGGCTTGCTGGCTCATATTGGGGCCACTGGGTCAGGGGCAGGACAGACTGTTTGTTGGGCTGGTAGGCTTGGAGCTGGCACAGGCACTGTGGCCAGACTCTACCCCTTTAAGGGCTCCGGGGAGAGGGGAAGGGAGAGGAGTTTTCTTGGTTGAGGCCAGAGTGGCCAGCAGGGCACCCTGGGAAGGGCTGGAGGCCCTCTATTTTGAAATAAGTGTCTACACAGTGGTTATTTCGAAATAGCAATTTTGAAATTGGCGTTATTCCTCGTGGAATGAGGTTTACCAATTTTGAAATAAGCGCTCCACTATTTTGAATTAATTTTGAAATAGCGGTTGGCTTGTGTGGACGCTAGTAAAGTTATTTCGAAATAACGGCTATTATTTAAAAATAACTTTGCTGTGTAGACATACCCTCAGACTACATCTACACTGGCAGCTTCTTGTGCAAGAACTCTTTTGCGGAAGACTTCTTGTGCAAAAACTCTTCCACAACAGAGCGTCTACACTGGCATGTGCTTTTGCGCGCAAGAGCATCCATGGCGGTGTAGCTGTTCTCTTCCACAGGAAAGCTCTGATGGCCATTTTAACCATAGGGGCTTCATGTTGCCTGTCTACACTGCCCTCTTCTGGAAGAGCTCTTGCACAAGAGGGCTTATTCCTCGTGGGGAGAGGAATAACTCTTCCGGAAGAAGCCCTGTTTTACAACGCTATACTGTAAATTTACTTCTGGAAGAACGCTCGTGCAGTGTAGACAGCCACAAGTTTTTGCGGAAGAATGGCTGTTCTTCCACAAGAAGCTGCCAGTGTAGACGTAGCCTCAGTGATTTTGATTGTACTCTTTTGATCAGTGTTTAGGTGACAGTACCTTAAACATTTTTTTAGTATCTCGAGGTGTAACTTTTGAAGCAGGTGATGGCTGTGCTGGTCTGGCAAAAGACCTCTGGGTTGGATTTTTTTTATATGTTTTTCGAGTGTTGTGGATGAAGCTTGGAAGAAAGCATTGCAGCAGAGGCATCGTTTCAGAAAAGTCCAATGGAAGGGTAGCTTATAGAACGTGATATGCGCTTATATTGGGTCCTGCAAAGGTGAGGGGGTGGAGTAGGAGTGGAAAACAAAATTCAGAGGGAGGCTGAAGGGAGGGAAACCAAGATTGGGGAGACATGTGCCTCCCTGCACCATAGCACATTATGTCCCTGCAATGCAGTGTTTGATAACTTCAGTATTCTTCAACTCAAAAAACACAGTGCACAATTTGAACAGCTTGTGAACAGGGAGTGCTAACAGGGAGTTTAGAGAGGGAGTTTGGAAAAGGAGAGGGAAGGGCGTGAGGTTCTCTTGCCTTCCTTTTTAAATCCCTTCTCCAGGACAGCAGCGATGGATGGTGATGGGTCTGCTGTTGTTACCTGCACGGAGTGTGCCTCCCGGAAGAAAGAACAGATTTCATCTGCACGAAGTGCAAGCTGGTCGCCATTTTGGAAGAGAAAATTAGAGGACTGGAGGCCCAAGCGTCGACCCTTCGCTCTATCAGAGAGGATGAAGACTTCCTCGATAGAAGGCAGCGTTTAATCCTTCAAGCACGGCAGGCGGAAGAGCCGGAGAGGGCAGTGCGTGACCAGGAAGAGAACTGGCAGCATGTAACTTCTAGAAGGGGAAAAAGGCCAGCAGGAATCCCCAATGCTATAGAGGTAAGTAATCGCTTTCAGGCTCTCTCCACAGGCTCTGCAGTGCTGAATGCTTTGGAAGGGACCTCACAGGAAGAAACCGGAAGGGAACACCATCTACGGGAAGGCATGGGATCGTAGTCCTAGGGATGGGGTTCCACGGCCACCACACCCAAAAGAAAACGATGGGTGGTGGTGGTGGGGACTCCTCCTAAGAGGACTGAGCCATCCCTCTGCCGTCCGGACCTGGAATCTCGAGAGGTGTGCTGCTTACCGGGAGCTCGCATTAAGGATGTGACTGAGAGGCTTACCAAACTGATCAAACCTTCAGATCGCTACCCTTCCTGCTTCTCCACGTGGGAACTAACGTCTGACCAAGAATGACCTTGAGCGGGTTACTGCGGATTATGTAGCGCTGGGAAGAAGGATCCAAGAACTCGGAGCGCAAGTGGTGTTCTCGTCCATCCTCCCTGTTGAAGGAAAGGACTAGGCAGGGATCGTCGAATTGAGGACGTAAATGCGTGGTTGCGCAGGTGGTGTCGCAGAGAGGGCTTTGGTTTCTTCGACCATGGGACTCTGTTCGGGCACAAGGATTGTTAGGAAGAGATGGGATCCACCTAACCAAGAGAGGAAGGAGCATCTTCGCGGGCAGGCTTGCAAACCTAGTGAGGAGGGCTTTAAACTAGGTTCGTCGGGGGCGGTGACCAAAACCCTGAGGGAGTGGGAAAGTCGGATACCGGGAAGAAATGCAGAGAGAGGAGCAAGAAAGGAGGACCCCTGTTTGAATGGAGAAAATAGGGCGATCAACTGGTTACCTGAGGTGTTTGTACACTAATGCTAGAAGCCTGGGCAACAAACAGGAAGAACTGGAGGCCCTGGCCCAGTCCAAGAAATATGATTTAATTGGGATAACAGAGACTTGGTGGGATGACTCGCATGACTGGGCGCTGTCATGGAAGGGTATAGACTGTTCAGGAAGAACAGGCAGGGAGAAAAGGAGGAGGAGTTGCACTATATGTAAGAGAGCACTATGATTGCTCTGAACTCCAGTATAAAGAGGGAGAGAAACCTGTTGAGAGTCTATGGGTTCAGTTTAAAGGAGCAAACAACAGCAGTGATGTTGTGGTTGGTGTCTGCTACGGGCCACTGAATCAGGTGGATGAGGTAGATGAGGCTTTCTTCCGACAACTGAGAGAAGCTTCCAGATCGCAGGCCCTGGTTCTCGTGGGGGACTTTAATCACCCTGACATCTGTTGGGAAACCAATGCGGCAGTACACAGGCAATCCAGGAAGTTTTTGGAGAATGTTGGGGATAACTTGATGCAAGTGCTGAAGGATCCGACCAGGGCCGTGCGCAGCTTGACCTTCTGCTCACAAACAGGGAGGAACTAATAGGGGAAGTGGAGGTGGGTGACAACCTGGGAAGCAGTGATCATGAGATGGTAGATTTCAGGATCCTGACCAAAGGAAGAAAAGAGAGTAGTAAAATACACACCTTGGACTTCAAAAGCAGATTTTCACTCCCTCAGAGATCTGATGGACAGAATCCTGGGATGCTAACATGAAGGAAAGGAGTCCAGGACAGCTGGCAGTATTTTAAAGAAGCCTTATTGAAGGCACAGAAAGAAACCATCCCGACCACGTAGCAAGAGAGGCAAACATGGTAGGAGACCGGATTGGCTTACGGGGAAATCCTTGGTGAACTTAAGCACAAAAGGAAGCTTACAAAAGTGGAAACTTGGACAAATGACCAGGAGGGGTTTAAATGTATAGCTCGAGAATGCCGGGGGGTTATCAGGAAGGTGAAAGCGCAAATGGAATTGCGACTGGCTAAGGATGTGAAGGATAACAAGAAAGGTTTCTACAGGCATGTTAACAAGAAGAAGGTGATCAGAGAGGGTGTGCGGCCCCTGCTGGATGAAGGAGGTAACCTAGTGACAGATGATGTGGGGAAAGCTGAAGTACTCAATGCTTTCTTTGCTTCTGTCTTCACGGACAAGGTGGGCTCCCGGACTAATGTGCTAAGTGACGTAAGATGGGATGAAGATGGACAGCCCTTGGTGGGTAAAGAACAGGTTAGGAACTATTTAGAAAAGCTAAATGTACACAAATCCATGGGTCTGGACTTAATGCATCCAAGGGTACTGAGGGAGTTGGCAAGTGTCATTGAAGAGCCTTTGGCCATTATCTTTGAAAAGTCGTGGAGATCAGGAGAAATCCCGGATGATTGGAAAAAGGCAAATGTAGTGCCCATCTTCAAAAAAGGGAAGAAGGACGATCCAGGAACTATAGGCGGTCAGTCTTACCTCGGTTCCTGGAAAAATCATGGAAGGATCCTTAAGGAATCCATTTTGAGGCATTTGGAAGAGAGGAAAGTGATTAGGAATAGTCAGCATGGATTCACAAAGGGCAAGTCGTGCCTGACCAATCTGATTAGCTTCTATGATGAGGTAACTGGCTCTGTGGACGTGGGAAAGTCAGTGGATGTGATATACCTTGACTTTAGCAAGGCTTTTGATTCTGATCTCCACAATATTCTTGCCAGCAAGTTAAGGGAATGTGGATTGGATAAATGGACAGTAAGATGGCTAGAAAGATGGCTAGAAGGCCGGGCCCAGCGGGTAGTGATCAACGGCTCGATGTCAGGATGGCGGTCGGTTTCTGGCGGAGTGCCCCAAGGTTCGGTTCTAGGACCGGTTTTGTTCAATATCTTTATTAATGACCTGGATGAGGGGATGGATTGCACCCTCAGCAAGTTTGCGGATGACACTAAGCTAGGGGGAGAGGTAGATACGCTGGAGGGCAGAGATAGCTTCCAGAGTGACTTAGACAAATTGGAGGATTGGGCCAAAAGAAATCTCATGAAGTTCAACAAGGACAAGTGCAGAGTCCTGCACTTGGGACGGAAGAATCCCAAGCATAGTTACAAGCTGGGGACCAACCAGTTAAGTAGTAGTTCTGCAGAAAAGGACCTGGGGGTTACAGTGGATGAGAAGCTGGATATGAGTCAACAGTGTGCCCTTGTAGCCAAGAAGGCTAATGGCATATTAGGGTGCATTAGGAGGAGTATTGTCAGCAGATCTAGAGAAGTGATTATTCCCCTTTATTCGGCTTTGGTGAGGCCACATCTGGAGTATTGTGTCCAGTTCTGGGCCCCCCACTACAAAAAGTATGTGGACACATTGGAGCGGGTCCAGCGGAGGGCAACCAAAATGATGAGGGGGCTGGAGCATATGACCTATGAGGAGAGGCTGAGGGAGTTGGGTCTGTTTAGTCTGCAGAAGCGAAGAGTGAGGGGGGATTTGATAGCAGCCTTCAACTTCCTGCAGGGAGTTCCAAAGAGGATGGAGAGAGGCTGTTCTCAGTAGTGACAGATGGCAGAACAAGTAATGGTCTCAAGTTGTGGTGGGAGAGGTCCAGGTTGGATATTAGGAAAAACTATTTCACTAGGAGGGTAGTGAAGCACTGGAATGGGTTGCCTAGGGAAGTAGTGGAGTCTCCATCCCTGGAGGTGTTTAAGTGTCGGCTTGACCAAGCCCTGGCTGGGTTGATTTAGTTGGGATTGGTCCTGCCTAGAGCAGGGGGCTGGACTTGATGACCTTCTGAGGTCTCTTCCAGGTCTATGGTTCTATGATTCTATGAACAACTTTGCCAGTCTTTGTTTGTTAATTCCAGGAAGTGGCTAATACAGAAATTGAAATAGCGCTGATTTCCTGGAGCGTGTGCTCTCGACAGGTAGACTTGAGTTTATTGCCTTGGCAGCTTGAAGAACCTGGCACTGCAGCTTGCCAAACCTTATGTGGTCTATTTTAAAGATTTTTGTTTTCATGACTTCATCTCATCAGTTTTCACAAAAAAAAATATGAACTAAAGGGAAATAAAATGAATAGCATTTTTCAGAATGTGCTAAAGCAGCGGCACAAATGTATAGCGTGACCTGCACATTTATCAGTATATTTATTACTTTATAGTTTCCTGACTGAGCCTTGTATCTCTTCGCCAGAATGGAGAGTCTGGGGGCAAGAGCGTACCCTCCTGTTTGTGCCATGAAGGGAAAGAAAGTAGAAGAACAATTATTTTTAAAAGGGCTCTAAATCAGAGTAGGGGATAGGAATTGATCTTATGTAGCACCATCCTTGTTCCCTCTGACTCTGCAGAAATCTCTTGGCATTGGAATTCTATATGATGGGTGGGTGAGTGTGTTGGTTGGTTTGTGGGAGGGGAAATCATTCTGTTTCAAACAGTGGAAAAATATTGATGCAAATTAATGTTGATCCTGCCAGTTTCCCCCACAAACTTCTGCCTGTGCTAGCAAATCCCAGAGGACCTCACCCAGGAGTCAGCCAGAGAGTTTGGGGGGCCAAGGGGGAAGAATAGAGCCATTACCCCATCAGTGGCTCTCAAACTAGAAAAAATAATTAAGTACATGTTGGTACCATACGAATGCTTCTCAACATTTTTAGGTTGACAGCCAGATCTGAAGGCCTTTTTTTAGTGCAGCTTATGTCACTAAAACAACTTGTATACCAGAATAAATGTCTACATTGCAATTTGTGGCAAAGATCATTAGCAACGGATCCTGTTCCTTGTAAACAACTCATCTCAGACCAGACAAACTCACTACACTAAATATATGTCATGTAACTTGTCAAGATTCATACTCAGAGATGTTTGTACTAGTAAAGTTTGAGGAATAATGTATTTGTATTGTAAACATGCTTTATGGACTTGAAATAAAAGTTAGTCACCAAGGGACAAGATATTTAGATGATGCCCAATTCAGGCTTTAGGGGATTCCAGCCTGTCCACATTAACTGGTGGTGTAATGTAAGGCTCAGTTGTCTACCCTTCCTCCATTGCAAGACTATTAACTGAAAACCATCAAAGACAATTGCAAACAGTCTAAATCACTTGGAGATAAAAAAAGGAAGATTACGAAAGACAGAGATTGGCCTGTCTGTGACTAAGGACAAAAAAACCTGATTCACTATATGACAGATGGGAGAAAGCGTGTCTGTATCCTTTCACTGAGAAGACATTTGAGGGAGCGGAGTTCTCATAAAAATTTGGATCCTTGATCCTGTGAAATCAGCTACGTCTATAATAGACTGAACTCGGGGGGGGAGGGGGGGAGGAGAACCCTAACATTATTAGATCGGAAAGAGTAACTGTTATCCTAGGGGGAATTCTGCAGTTGTTGCATTTGGAGCCATAGTAAAATTGCAGAATTGCCCCAGGACTGAACTATTAATATGTGTAGAGCTAGGATCATACTTCACGATTTTGCTTTTTTTATTGTAACCATTTGTTTCCACCACACACTCTTGTTACTAGTTAACTCTCTATTCCATCTTGAATAAACCTACTTTAGTTGTCTTATAAGTGCTTGCAAGTACTGTGTGATTTAACAGAAGAGGTGATTTAAGGTAAAACTGGTTAACTGGAATATACTGCTCCACTGGGGGCAGATCAGCTGAGGTTTCTCTTAATAGTCAGTGTCAGAGGTTGGATGTCACACAGGAACAATTCCAAGGGGCTAGGGACTGGGGTGCACCTATTCCGGCCTGGAAAATACAATGGTGGCATATACAAGAGGATAGTTCTTAAGTGACTGAAAAGACGTAACACCCAAGGCTACGTCTACACTGCGCTGTTTTGTGCAAGAAATATGCAAATGAGGCAAAATGTGGAATATCGCTGCACCTCATTTGCATAATTAATTAGGCTTCATTTTTGTGCAAAACCCCCCCTCTTGCGCAAGAGCTGTTCTTTTTTTTTTCAGGAAGAACAGCTCTTGCGCAAGAGGCAGGGTTTGCACAAAAAGGGAGCCTTATTAATTATGCAAATGAGGCATGGCGATATTCCACGCTTCGCCTCATTTGCATATTTTTTGTGCAAGAGGGAGGCAATCTAGACATAGCCCCAGTTACTTGTACTGGTCATGTTTGAGGAATAATATGTTTGTATTAAACAAGACTCCTCATTCTGGAGGCTGGGTTTGACAAGGTGATTCTCAGTCCTGAGTACCTTGCAGTAGTATAAATATAGTATATACAAGTATAGTATAAATATAGTATAAATATACTGGTATAACCAGTAAAACTTTCTGATGTAGACAGAGCAAACCTAAGGACAGAGTCAAGCAGAAGGAGATTAGGGGAAGGGAGATGATAGTAGCGAACACCACAAACACAACCGCCCAACGTACATGCACAGAGCTTTGTATAAGCGTGTGTGCAGGTGTGTGTGTCCGCATGTGCCATTTTGTAGTTACTGTGGCAGACAATCTCTTGCTCATTTCTGTGCTTTAATTATGTGAATTTGGGAATGATGAAAGTGGAGCATTTCTAAAGCTATCTGCTACAAGTACAGCACTTGTGCTGGTAAGTATTTTTCAGGCTTCATAAAACAAACTAGCCATTGGATTGCAATTGTGACTGAAAACACTCAGCTGTGATTCCAGTTTTGGGCCCTCATTAACTAGAGTGTCATTTGTGACAAAAGGTATGTTTTGTGAGATGTGAATTAATGCCTCGTGTGGTTAGGAATGAGACCACCAAATCAATTTTCATGTCTAAAGAAGGATTTGTAATGCAGGTTTCTGTAACTGAAAAAGCTGTGTTTTAGTTCAACAGCCTATCTAGTTCTTAGATTGCTTTACATTTTGTATTTACATACTTTGTAAATATAAAGATTAGATTAGATATAAAATTTGTAGATTAGAGTTTTATCAGATTGACACTAACATGTCTAATACTAGTATTTACACTGGAAATGGACTGGAGACTTTTTTCTTGTTGGTAAAGAAGAGTCCTCAAAGTTCAAAACTGTCCTTGAGAAAAGCACTTGAGGGTGTTTTTGCTGTTTCTGTAAAAGACTGGATTGAAGCCAGTTCCTTTGCCAAGTAACTCAGAGTCTGCAGTAGATTGGTGAGGGTGGGAAAAGAGGGAGACGTAAATCACAGAAATAGTCTGCTGTGGGTGGAGTACAGATAGGTGAGCAGTATCCAAATAAGGAGAATGTTTTATGAAGGGGGTTGTGAGAAAAAGGCAATAGCATGGCATGAATGTACAGGAATAACTGCTAATGCTTACCTCTCTAGATACACCTCAGCTGTACCTGGAATTTTTTTGCTTTATCTATAAAAGGAGCATATTTTAAATACCTTTAGCACACAGAGAGCAACTGTCATAAAAACATACAGGCAGTGTTGTAGCCATCTCGGTCCCAGGTGGCTCAAGTAATATCTTTCACTGAACCAACTTCTGTTGGTGACAGAGAAGCTTTTATGCTAGACAAAGCTCCTTGTCTAATCTGGAGAGGGTACTAAGAGTATCACAGCTAAATTCTAGATCAAACAGATAGTTTAGTATAAAGGATTAGAACATATGCTAAGGGACCATGCCAGGTGACTGGACAGGCACCAGGAAGGGCATAGGAAAAATACAACAGGGTGGGGGACATGATGATTTTAAAAACAAGCTTAGTAAAGTCTGATACTTAAAATAATTCATTTATATACTAACCATTATTTAACATCTTAAAATAATTATAGGAGAAAAATTTGTTAGGTGTTGGTAAGTATATTACATTTTGTAATAATATACCTACAACAAAAGTAGGTTGTAATTTTTAAGCAGTTACTGAGCTATGTGTATTAACTTCATGGCTGTTGTATTAAAAATTATTTAAGTTGGGTCTCTGGACTCCAAAACACTATTCCCATCATGGAACCATAGGGCTTTCCAATTTAACAATATTTAAGTTACTGTGGTAATAGGAATATATTCAGTTATAATGCAGTAGCTACGTAGCGGTTGCATGGTAATTAGTCCTAGTTGAGACCTAAACAATTACCCGTGTAATTAGTCTGACCATGTATAGTTCTCTATTAGGGCGTGACCCAAACTCTCTCGAGTCAAACTGAAAGACTCCAGTGAAGCCTTGGAAAGGGGTAAATTATTTGTGTGTGTTACCTTGGCAATTAAAACTAAGTAACAGTATTAGTGTCAAGAGTTTCCAATCCATCCATCAGAAGCCTCATTACTATGGACTCCGTGCCTGTTCTTGGGTCAAAAATCCTCTCTTCAGGGCTGTCATAAGAGTGGGACAGCTGATGGGATCCATATGAGTTTTCATATGTATTTCCCTTTATATTTACCAAACAGTTACGTAACCTAAAAACATTCATAGCTTATGTCAGGGAGTATCCTATGGGTTTGAGGGAGGAGATGATGTGATGGTTCTCAGGCTCAACACTAATTTGACCCGTCCCAAATTCATCTGTGCAGGGTTTTCCCTTTGTTTCATTCCTTTTATGGCAACATTCAAAAGTGATTGTTTGTCCTTTAATGTCTAATCTAACTAATCTGTCCAGATTCTTATATTGCTCTCATCAGCCTGGTTTTCTGAGCTTTGATTATTCAGACTGATGCTTGCATAAGAACATACTTGAAATGGTTTTTTGTTCAGGAAAGATCTTGAGAAATCTTCAGTAATACAGTTGCTAATGTTTTTATTATGTATACTGCATAGCTGTGCTTTGAATACATAAGCGTTAGTGCTGCCTATGTGCAAGTGAGTCCTGAAATTGCTAAAAGAGTTGTAGTGTGTCTGTGTTGAAAAGAAAACAGTAATCTTTATTCACTTTTCTTACAATACTACAGCATTTGCAATGTTTAGTTCATTTCCAAGAAGTCCTTCAGGATTGTACCTCTGAAAGAAATCTGTTTAGGAATCCTGACCATTTTCTGAAAAATAGTCTACTAAATGAGAGTTGAATTTTAAGCATCTGTTACCGCTATGCATTTTTACATCATTTGAGGATTCTGTATGGAAAAATAATCAGAAATCATTTGTTTTTAAAAAGAAAAATGTTATTCCAAAAATAGTGGGTAAGAATGAAGTAAATATATACAGTATGGCTGTGTCTACATTGGCACCCTTTTCCGGAAAAGGGATGCTAATGAGACAAGTCGGAATTGCAAATGCAGCGGGGATTTAAATTTTCCCCGCGGCATTTGCATAATTTTATAACTGCCGCTTTTTTCGGCTCGGGGCTTTGTGGAAAAAGCGCCAGTCTAAACAGCGGCTCTTGCGGAAAATAAAGCCTTTTCCGGAAGATCCCTTATTCCTGATTTTAAGAGGCTTTATTTTCCGCAAGAGCCGTGTCTAGACTGGCGCTTTTTTCCGTCAAAGCCCCGAGCCGGAAAAAAGCGGCAGCCATGTTCATGCAAATGCCGCGGGGAAAATTTAAATCCCCGCTGCATTTGCAATTCCAACTTGTCTCATTAGCATCCCTTTTCCGGAAAAGGGTGCCAATGTAGACACAGCCTATGTGTAAATGTTATGTTCAGATGGGACCTCCCTAGTCCAGGACCCTTGGGACCTGATTGCTTCCAAATCACTGAGCATGCTGGACCAGGGGAAGTTAAGGCTCCCTGCCCAGCTGTCTGCCCTGCTCCCGGGTACGAGCCCTGGCCACTGGGTTTTGCTCCAGGTCCTGCCGGGGCTGTACTCCCTGCTGCCGGCCTTGCTACTTCCAGGCCCCCACTGTACCAGCCCCAGCCAGGGCTGGCCCCACTGCCTCCAGCCGCAGCTGGGACTGCTCTCTCTGCTGCCAGCTTCAGCCAGGGCTGCGTCCCTCCCACCGCTCTGGCCTGGGCTGCATTCCTGGCTGCCAGCCCCACTGCCTCCAGCCCCAGCCTAGGCTGTGCTCTCCACTGGCAGCCTTGCTAGGCTGCATTCCCCTCAACCAGCCTGGCCTGGGCTGCACTGCACTTCTGACTCTGGCCAGCCAGAGCTTTCTGGTCCAGCAACATTTGTGGTCCGGAAGGATCACGAATGTTGCTGAACCAGAGAGTCCCAGAATTTAGAGGTTCAACCTGTATAAAATTTTGCATCTCTGAATGATCTTCCATACAAGTATCTCATTTTTACCTGAACGTAGGGTTGCCAGGTGTCTGGTTTTGAACTGAACAGTCAGGTATTTGAGCTTTTTGTCCGGAAACAAATTGAGAAAATACCGGACATATCAATGTCCAGTATTTTCTGATTAAGTTTTTATTATTATCATGAGTATCAGTATGTAGTTGCGTACTGCCTGGCTGATAGACACGCCTCACGGTGCGTGGGCATGTCTACCAGACAGGCAGTACACAACTATGCAGTAGAGAGGACTGGGACGGGATGGAATCCCTGGGGCCGGACTCGCCCATGCGCCCCGCCGGGACCGTGCGTGGGACGGGCAGCACCCTGGGATCTGCGTGCGCCCGGGCCAGCCCCACTCCCTGCGGCTGGTTACTCCCCCGCTCCCTCCTGGCCAGCCCCGCTCCCCCCAACCCCCTCCCAGTCAACCCTGCTTCTTGCCAGCCGGTCTTTCCCCACCCCGATCTCCTCCGGCCAGCCCCGCTGCCTCTGATCCTCTCCCAGCCAGCCCTGCTTCCCGCTGGCGGTTCTCCCCCTCCCCGATCTCCCCTGGCCAGACCCCCTTCCCGGCCAGCCCTGGTTCCCGCCTCCTCCCCCCCCCCGGATCTGAGATCAAGTGTGTCCAGTATTTTTTTAAACCATCTGGTAACCCTACCTGAATGATTTAATTGGGCCTGATAGCCACCGTGAGAAGATCATGTTCCTATTTTAGAGACAGGTAAATTGAGTCAGAATTTGTGCCAGGGCCAAGATGTCGCAGCAAACCATAGCCAGAAAAGAGCCTACGAGTGCTGACTCCTGATCCTGAGAAACATATTCTTCTCTTGCGTATATATCTATTTAGAAGGTCATACAATCTGGAATCTAAAGCTGCATTTATTTCTAATCAATGTTCCCCTCGCTGTAATTTTTAACAAACATCCAATGCATGACTCTCAGTTAAACAATAAACCCAGTATGTTCTCTCTTCCGCCATGAGGCTAAACTCTGAGGTCTGTACTTAGATTTTACTTATTAGTTAGGTACCGCACTCATACAAATTACTAATGAATTCAAAGAACATTTGCCTGGGTAAAGAAATGAATAAAAATGGACTTTGGTAAGGCTCCTTGTACTCATCCCTATTGTATATTGTTAGTTCGTCCCCCCTAAAAATTAAATTTATAACTGAGACTAAATCAGGTGCGGGGAAAGATAAGGTCAGATTTTCCAGATGGAACCACAGATCACTTTGCCGTAACTATCTCAAACTGTATTTTGAAGTGTGTGCTTTAAGGAATAAATATGAGACTGGAGACTGTGCTACTAAATGTAACACAGCGACAGTACCTACAATGGGAGACAAAATGATTTAAGTGGCTTAGTAGGCTTTCTCCAACTCTGATTTCTAAAGTTCTTTGACTTCTGAGAAAAGGCATGAGACAAATAGCCTGGGAAATGTGGTTGAACATTAGCTGCTAGAATCTTCCTATTGAATATAGGGTAGCTAATAATTTTTGTTATATTGTTTTAATTCAACTCAGAGACTACAGACTTACCAGTTTGTTGAAGGCCTATAGGTAACATTTTCAGAAATACTCAAGTGACTTAGGAATGTAAGCACTTAGGATCCTAAATCTCACTGAAAATCAATGTGCATTTGAAATGTTTACCATCTTTTGGGAATGTATTCATTGTCTCTGTCAATGCATTTCACAAGTACTGTAAAGAATACAGCCATTTATATTAACACTTTCATGTTCCTGGCACTTCTGTGTGTCATATGACGTAATAATGAATAGGCAATTAGTATTGCCCCATTTTCTAAAGAATGTTATATTTTCTAATTAGCTATAAATACTAAAACAAATGGCAGGAAGCTGTCCTATGAAACTGAGACAGTACTGATGAAAATACTAGTTATGTTCTGAAAAGGGCTTTTTCCATGGGATAATTGTATATTTCCATGTACAGCTTAGGCAGAATATGGGAGGATAATTGTAAGAACAAGGTCTGATACATGAAATTGATTGGTTTGACCTGTCTAGCGTCACATGTCACTGAAGCCTTTTGCAGTCTACTTGTTTTGTTTGTACATTGCCCATTTGTTCATTTATTACATAAGCTATTTGTGCCTTCTTCTATTGAATAGTTTTTCATTGTCTTGTTTTTGACTGATGGTGAGTGGCAAGTCATTCTTATCTAGCACTGTCTGACACAAAGCTGTTTGCATTTATTTATTTTATAAAGACCTTGCTATGATATGATTTGCCCTATTCAGCCATACTGTCAACAGTAAAAAAGTTAAAAATTGGTTAATTGACCAGATTTTAATCTGTTACAATTACATACATTCAATTATTTTAGTGAGGTTTCCCTAGTCTAATATACATCAGTTACAATGTATTAACATCTGTTAAGGTTGTTAATACTTTTCATTCAGGTCCATTGCTGGTTGCATATAACTTTGGCAAAATGTTGCCCGTCAGGCTAGAATTGTTAACATTTGATATTTGCCTTGTACTCAGGCTGGTATCTTTTGAAAAAAAAATAGCATGCTAATTTAAGACTGACAATGTAGACTATACACACTACAGAGTTTTACTGATGAAAGTTATGGTTCTTTAACTAAACTTTTAAATTAAACTGATGTTGCATATACACACTATGCTTTTGAATGACACAGAGAACAGTGCACTGTGGGTAGCTATCCCACTGTGTAACAGGCCTCAGGGTGCTTTGGGAAGGGTTTGCAATGCCTCATGGGAAGGGCCCTACCAAATTCATAGTCCTTTTTGGTAAATTTCAGAGTCATAAGATTTTAAAAATCTTAAATTTCAATGCTTCATATATTTAAATCTGAAATTTCACAGTATTGTAATTGTAGGGATCTCAACCCCAAAGTGGGCTGTGGGAGGATTGCAAAGCTATTGTGGTGGGGTGGCAATATTACCACCCTTACCTCTAGATTGCTGTTGGCAGTGGCATTGCCTTCAGAGCTGGACTCCCAGCCAGCATCCACAGAGCTCTCTGAAGCCAGGAGAGGTTTATTGAGATGGGTCTGACCCACCCCTGGGAGCAGCCAAGCTGCAAAAGAGAGTCTCATTCCTCCCCAGCCCAGCCAGGAGTAGCAGCGAGAGCCTCCGGTCAGGGCACCCCCAGTCCTGCTCCTCCCCAGCTCCTGACCCTGTGCTCTGGGTTAAAGGCTGACTTTGTGTGTTGTGTGTGGAGATGGCAAGGGGGCTGTGATCATGGTATTCTCCTGACTGGTATGCTGGGCAGTTGCCAACAGTACCCAGCCATAAGGCCAGCCCAACCTCCCACAAAAGTGACAACCACTCCTTATTTCTGCCTTTCTACTGTTAGTGGTACTGCCTTCAAAGTTGGACACTCCAGCAGCCTCCGCTCTCCCAACATCTAGCTCCGAGGGGAGCACAGAAGTAAGGGTGATAATATTGCAACTCTGCCACTGTAGCCACTTTTCATGGAGAGACGAGATTTCATAGTCCATACTAGGGATGTTAAATTTTGATTAATTGTCTAATCAAATAGTCATAGAATCATGGAAGAGACCTCAGGAGTCATCAAGTCCAGCCCCCTGCCCAAGGCAGGACCAATCCCAACTAAATCAACCCAGCCAGGGCTCTGTCAGGCTGAGACTTAAAAACCTCTAGGAATGGAGATTCCACTCTCTCCCTAAGTAACCCATTCCAGAACTTCACCACCCTCCTAGGGAAATAGTTTTTCCTAATTTCCAACCTAGACCTCCCCCACTGTAACTTGAGACCATTGCTCCTTGTTCTGCCATCTGTCACTACTGTGAACAGCCTCTCTCCATCTTCTTTGGAACCTCCCTTCAGGAAGTTGAAGGCTGCTATCAGATCCCCCTTCACTCTTCTCTTCTGCAGACTAAAGAAACCCAAATCCCTCAGCCTCTCCTCATAGGTCATGTGCTCTAGCCCCCT